>CM050448.1:98084492-100484492 GCA_027563935.2 Costus lasius
TAAAGCACATATCCCTTACCATCTCGTTGATTAAGTTGTGTAGAATGATCCTCTCAATCTGTCTTCCCACAATATCCATGTCCTCATATAACATGGTTGGCCAAGTTGACATCTTCAAATCTTGAACCACCATGTTACCTAGAGTGCAAGGCTCATCTACAGATGGTTGTAAGTGTAACTGGATCCGGTTCCACAAGTCATCCAAGATATTCTTTCCTAGTGGTGATGCAGCTGGACCCAAAATCCATCTCTTAAACATGGAGCATTTTATCTTTGGTCCAAGAACACATTGCAGAGCTTCATTCACCAAGTCATACAACAGTTTGTGGCCTATAGTTATGTCATCATTATGGACGATAAAGGACTCACTATCCACTATCTCATATTTGCCATAAGCTTCTTCAACTTCTTCAAAAACACGATGTGAAATTGGCCTAGTCAACGCATCCAACTTTATGTTTGCTTGATCAGTAAACCTATCCTCATAAAAACCAGCAGTGACAAGGATATCTCGTAAATAAGCGTCATCCTTGCTTTCCATCTCAATTCCTCGCTTGTTAGGCTGCTCTTCCTCTGTTATTTCGAGCTTATCATTCTCAAAGTGTTCTGAATGATGTGGCTCTGACAAAGAGGTAAATATTTTAGTATGTCACAAGAGTTAACTTAAAGGGTACTGCACTACTAAATGTAAACTACAACGAGGTGATTGTGTCAGATCCATACTGATAAAATAAGGAACATCGTGATCTTCAGCAAAGCTTAATTGGAACAAAAATGCTCAAAATCATACCAATAACTATAAGAAACATACTTAAACATTGGAAAGCTATGTGCCCCAACCTGCGGTATTAGAGCTTAAGTCTTCAGAGATACAAGGTGAAGTGTGATACTCCATGACCTCGAGGGGCGATATAGGACTTGGGTTACCATGCCTGCAAAACTCATCAGGGGAACTGCTGGACACTGATACAGGACTCGGAGGCACCTCAGTTGAGTTCTCCTGAGGGAAAATAATTAGATCAAAATAAGGATAAGCGCAGCCTAAAATTTATAGAAGCTTTGACAAAATTGACGATAGCCTTGCCTGCGCAATGCCTGTACCGGTAACAATGGGAGGGACAGTTAGTAATTCATTCACTGCATTGAATTCACTTTCATTTCGTTCCTTAATTAGCCTGTTGTTTTTTCCAAACAGCTTACCTTTAAGACCTAAATTATGTTTTACATTGAATACTGTTTCTTTCAAGTTGAAACTGTCCTTTCTATGTTCCCTTACTTTTGAAAAATTATACTCAAATGCTTCATGCTTTCTACGAATCTGAGCTCCTGTTATATGCTGCTCGTCTATAAGGAGCTTCCCAAAAGCTGTTCCAGTTACAGGTGCAGAAAATGACCTGACAAGGTTTATTTCTAATTCTGATTTTGAGTCGAGTGACACAGCTTCCTGAATGTGTCTTGTATTTGATTCAGATACTGCTTTCTTGTCCTTCCAGTGCTTCACATTTTCCCCTTTATTTGAGACATTAGACATAAACTTTGGCAATTCCTTTTCTTTGATCAAGGAGGAAGCACCTGAGTCTCGATAGTTAATCAAATGCTTCTCTACAACTATGCCACCTTTTAAGACATTCTTTGATTTCTCATATAAGAATTTTCTTGTGTCTCTTCTAATGAACTCTGGTGAATCGACTGCATTAATTTGAATTTCACTCTGGATTGATCTAGTTGAGTCTGATCGCATAAGGGTAGTCCCCATGTCTTTGGTCACACTTTCTCTGATTTTTTTTGCTATGTCGCGAGCAATCTGTTTTGGATCAACTGACCTTTCACTAAATGAAGTTGTGATTCCACTTTGTCTAACTTCAATGTTGCTTCCACTCTTTCCTCGTACTTCATTTCTGAGCCTTGCTTTTACCTCTTCAAGAAAATCTTCCATACTGCATTCCTTTTCTGACTTATCTGACGTTGCTGATAATGATTCTTCATTGCCATCAAGCCTATCGAAATTAGGTTTCAGGATCACTATCCTTGTTGGTGAACTAGATCTCTCCTGTCTCCTATCTGTCTTAGTAGATTGAATGCATTCAAGATTATTTGATTTGGCTTCAAGTTTAACAGGCATGATATTGTTATTTGAGAGAGAATGGCACTGTTTATTTAAATGACCATAGTTCTGTAGGCTGCATCCGTGTTGTGTATCTACAATTGTTATATCTGTTGAAACATCTTTAGTTTCTGGTCCTGTAGGTATCTTTTCAGCGAAGGTTTTATTGGCTTCAAGATATTTTGCCATCCTTTCTTTGTTGAGAATTTCCTGTGCAAGGGCTTGATTATTCTTTCTGTCCCCAAGAACGTGATTCTTCTGTGGCCTTGGGTTCTCCCATAACTTGGAGGCTTGCCATTCCTCAAAATCCTTCTTGAACTTGTGCAAAAGCTTTTCTTGTGGGTGTTGGCGTGGTTGTGGTTTGCTAGTTCTCTCGGTTTTTGAGTCTCGTCTATTGCCATTCAGAAGTAAGCTTTTCTTTATTATTTTTCTAGAGGAAGTGGATCTACGTGAAGTTCCCAGTTCTGAGCAGATCTCTAGGGGTATACTCATTTCTGTTGATCTTCTTGATCTATCTACTTCATGATCCTTAGCATGAACATTCAGGCAACTTTCTGGTATGGAGTCCATTCCCATCAATCGGGCAATAATACTGGGTGCAGCTTGGCTTTCATTTGTTCTTCTGGAAATTTCTCCATCAATTAACTTCTTTATGGGGGTTCCGTTGGAGCCATAGTTCGTTTTAGATGAGCGTTGCTTCATCTGAAAAGAATACTGAGTGAAAAGCTCTAGGTTATGATGATGTATGGACTATACACACAAGTTTCTAATCTATGCAATATAAGAATTGTGAAAAGTAACTACATTTCACATGAATATGTAAATGCATGGATTGGAGAGATATCAAACTGAGATGTTTGAAAGCCTAGGAATTCTAGTTATCACTCATCATATTTACAAATTCTCCCAGAATTAAAGGAAAGTTAGTTAAATTTTGCCAAGGTTTCCTTGCGTTAACAAAATTTAGCTTATTTCATATTCCTCAAATCAATCACTTGTAAAATGTGAGGTTGTTGTTTAATCTTTGAAGCAAGTAGTTAAAAAATGTTGGAACAATTCATGACACAAGGTTGCCTTCACATATATGCTGTCATCTTTGGTTCGACGCTCTGCACTGTAGCACTTTGAAAATTTAGTAATTCTATGCAATCTGAAAGACAATTGTGACACTTAGGCTATGTTCGGTTGGGTGAAATCCACCGAATACAATGACACTTAGGCTATGTTCGCTTGGAAAAGATGGACGAGGATTTCACCCTACCGAACATAGCCTTAAAGCTTACCGGAACATCTTGAGTGACATTGTGGTGCCCTTTAGATGGATTAATTGATATATCCAAGCTGTTCCGAGGAGCTTCAAAATCTACATTTCTCAACACAAGCAACTGCTTAGAAGAAAATCAGTTTAGCAAAGACGGCCAAACTGGACTTATAAAAAAGAATGTGTAGAGTTGCTGAGTGTATAATGAAATGTATAACTTGATAACAAATTTGCACCAGTGTTGCTGAGTGCAATCCTTACCATCCCCGTGCTTCTTATGCGCCAATTTATGAGATTTGCTCGTCTCGTTGGAGTCAAACATGTGTGATTTTCCTCTATTGGTGACTGGCATTCTCCCAAAGTATGTGATCTTTCAGCTTGGTCAACTTTCCATATTCATCATATGAAGAACAATTTCAGATCAGAAATTGCAAGACTGCGCAGCAGCAAAGTAACAAAGAAAAAAAGATTTTCATTCATACTCATCTGTCATCATTAATTCAATAGTAACAAATACTGGATAACTCGGGTGTCTTGACCCTTGAAAATAATTAAGACGAGCGAATATTAGAAAACTCTTGACTTCAAAGGAACGAAAGATGCAAATTTCCAGAACAGACTAGCGCAGATAAAAAGGCATGCCATGATGATTAATGAAAAATGAATAATGGATTTGCTGAATTTCCGTTTTTGATGTAGCATAGATAAATTTGAACCAGCGTCAAGCAAGAATATCTGACAGCAAATTGGAGTTGGTATATTCATTGATTCATCCTGTAAGATCATGGATAAATGAGGCAAATTGGAAACTGTTAACTCCACTAACCAATTTGCAGTGTAAGAGATCAATGGACAAAGATCTCTAGTGATCTCTGAGCTGGTTCCGTCAAGGATCGAAGTGAAAAGGCACACGAGGAAGAGGAGAAGGAATGCTAGAGAGACGGGAGATCTTATAGCAATTGGAGATCGTTGACAAAATGGTGGAAAAGCCAAGCTTCAAATCTTGAAGAGGAAGACTGGAAGAGGAAGACTGGAAGAGGATGGAAGTAAAACAGCACAGAGCAAAAAGCCGGCCTCTTTTTTGTGTGCGTGATTTTTTAACCTCATCAGGAACGTGAAACCGTTTCTCTAAACGCGTTCCTTCTTGCGCGCAAATCAGGAGTCTGTGGCAGCATTTTCGTTTCCCTCCCCTAAAAATAATGAGATTTTTCTTTGGGGCCGAAATAGAAAATTATGCAAACGTGAGGATACAGCGCAGGACGAAAGGGCGGTTAGCTGGGTCGTTGCTTTTCCCGCGCTACATTTGGCGCGCCATTTTATATGGCTTGGAGTCGAGCACAGTTACTTTTGATTGTCTAATTTGTATGCGGTTACTTTAGGGGAATTCTCTCCAAAGAAAAGATTATAGAAACATTCTTTCCAATTAGTAATTAAAGCAAACTAATTGAGACTTGTTCAAAATAAGTGTTTATTATTGATGTGTGTTGTAAAGATATGGAATTAAACTCATCACACTTTAAACTTTGATTGAAATGGGTCATGCCATGTGACCATTTGATTAACTATAAGTATAATTAAGGAGAAGATAATTAATTTTTATGACGAATAATGGAGAGATACATGCATGCATGTAGCTAGTTGTGGGCCTAAAAGGAGGCCTTTTGGTTGCATGGGTGCCATGATGATGATGCCATGTTGTTGTGCATCGGTTCTGATGCTCCACGTTCTCCAGCTTCGTCAAAGCAAACGTAAGATCTAAACCTATGCTGAGATTATGGGCCAAGAGGAAAAGACTCATATCTACTTCCCTAGCCGGTGATTGTGTTATGCTACTGCTCTCACTACTTCCTTAGTTGGTTAATGTTAGCATTAATTTGCTAATATTTAGCTTTGTATCAAGGTCGATGAAGACTTTATCAAATCAATAGAGGGGATGGGATGAGATTCTATTCTCTCTTTAGTTTTTTCTTCCATCCCTTTCTTTGTTTTTTTAATTTTCTTTTATCTCTTTTTAGATCTTTGATTTTGCTGCTCGTTATCGAAAGAGCATTCAATCAATTTCACCATGGTCGTGTCCGCAAGAGAGGAATACTCGGTTATATCCTGGGTGTTCATTCTAAATTTAACTTACACAAGAACCTGGATTTTTACCTAAGACATGCCGCAATGCGCCTCCGGGTTTTATTATTATAACTCTTTTTTAGATATATTTTGCAAGTTTTATTGCTTCATAATCTATGTTTTTAGTTTTTGTTTAAATAAATATCTGTATGAAATTTTTAGATCAACAATCTTACATGAAAATCTTGGATATTAAAAAAAAAATTATTTACTCTATGTTTGTTTATGTTGTTTTCGTTAAGAAAATAATTAAAGGGAGAAATTCTAATTTCGCCCCATCGAGCGGCAAAGAAAAATAAAATAAAATCCTAATTGCTATTCCTATTTGCTTCAACCGTAGGAAAGATTAAAAAAATTATATTTTTTTTTCTAATTTTAAAATATAAAAGATTATGTTATCAAATTCTTATATTATAAAAAAAATTTGTGTAGAGTTTTCTTTACCAATTTTTGTTTATTGTCAAATCTGGTTATAGTACGTATTGTATTTATTCCTATTTTATCAATTTAATTAGTTTTAAGATCCTGTTTTAATTATGTTACTATTTTAGTGTTACCAATTTGGTTTATTTCCAAAAATTGTATAACGTTATTGTCATGCCTAAAATTAGGGTAATGTGAGTCAACACTTGACTCGCACCCAAACACGCCCTCGCATAGGCTAAGCGGCCGAATCGTAGATCTGGACGTGACTGGCAGGAGCACATCCCCAACGTATTCCTCAACCTATCCCAGGCGGCAACCTAGACTTTCGTCTCGACGAATCATCGACCGTCATGCATCTACCGAGGACCGTTGCACGAACTAGCTCCAAAGTGCAACTAGGTACAAGACCCGAGACTCGACGCCAGCGCAGCGCACATACGAGTCCGGTACACCCAAAAACAAACAAAACCGGACGCAAGCGGTGGCGCACACATGCGCAAAAGACGACGTCACGCAGGACGCCGAATACATGCCCTAACTCTGACAAGACCGCATGCAAGTGGTCAGACTCACCCACTCGACCAGAAGGGAACATCTCGCAGACGTCCGACACAAACAATACGGCAAGCGCCAGACAACATCACACAAGGCCGGCGCACTTGATCAGAGCACAGAGAGTAGCCAGGAAACGTTGATCGAGAATGACAACTCGGCCGGGAGCGCGAAGCGCAAGAAGCCGGAGACAGGAAGACACTGGCCGAGGACAGCTGATTGGCCAGGAACGAAAACCGCATCCAAAAATCGCAACAGGTGCGCACAAAAATCGAGGCAATAGATCTCGCCTGAGGCTCGCTGGAGCATCGTCCGACCAAGCCCTACCTCGCCGGAAACCAGGGAGGCGTCCCGGTGGATGCACGCACAGCGACTAGGATGAAATCCACGCGCTAGACGAACACCATTCGCCAGAGATATGGGAGATGCCAACAAGCCTACCCATAGCTCGTCGGACATTGCCAGGAAGAGGAGCTGAAGCCCCAACCTCGCTGACCGTCTAAGTTCTCGCCAAAAGCAAGAGAAGCAGACGACGCGGTGAAGGGAGAAAAACGGGGTCGGCGACGCTCGTCGACCGAAAACCAACCCGCCGGACGAAGCCGGAGTAGGAGGAGGTAGGAACATACCTCGGCGGACGTCTGTCCGCCAGCTCCCTTTTATAGACCAAGGGAGGGAATACTCACACAACATGCATGACTAGAGAATATCACACCACAAGTATGACTAGGGAATAACACACCACAAGTGTGACTACCTACTCTAACTAACTAAAAGCAGTCAAGATGCTGCTGATGTAAGCATTAACTAACTACTACCAACTAAAGTGGATGAGGGAATCTGAAGCTATGCACATGGACTGGGCCTTTTGGGCTGGGCTAGGCCTTCTAGGCTACGTCTGGGCCGTCAAACCATCTCGGAGCAGACAGTGATGAAACAACAAAATTTGCTAATGGTGGGCTGGTTCATCACCGTGCTAACACTTTCCTAGGCTGTGTTGGTCATCTGGTTTAGGTAACGATCATTGACCGGGTCTTCAATACCTTCTTGTGGGCTGATACTAAACTGATGACGCCTGTGTACCACTCTGGTGGTTGACTTGAACGTTGAGAATGCCTTATTGTGATTTCGTCAGGCCCCTTTGAACTTTTCTGGGGAGGTGGAACCTTGTTTGGAGGGAAGTCCACATAATGGCCATGTTTCCCGGGTTCTGGAGCTGCCGTGGAGGGTCCTGCTGCATCATAGGAGGAGGAAGGAAAAGGGGACATTGCCCCATTTGCCCCGCTGCGTCCCGTAGTGCCGCACCCAACCCACTAGGAAGCCACAGGAGGCCGTCGCCGCCATTGGAGATGCCATCACCAGAGCCGCTCAATGGCGAACGGAGAGAAATCAGGGAGAGAGAGAGAGAGAGAGGGAGGTGGCCGCCATTTGCGTTCGACGATGCGTTGCGCGTACACGTGAGAGAGGGCACTGTAACCCTAACTCACCCAAATGGATCGCTTGATCCGTTATCGCCGCCCGACCTATTAGCCCGATCCGCCTAGATCAAATGGGCTGGGGTTGAGATGGGCTTGGATTTGGGCCGCTCCAGATCCAAGGCCTCACATTCTCCCCCACCTGAGGGGGTCTCATAGGGCCTAGACGGCTGCTACCGCAAGTGCACGGTCTATCGCGTAATACAATAAGTATCGATCCCACGAGGACTAGGGGTCAAGTACTAACTAATCAGTCAACTAGTAGCTAGGTTAACAATTAATGGAGAAATGTCTAGAATCCTAGTGCAGATAATTAAACTAAAGCAAATGAAATCAAGCAGAGCAGATAGCCAAACAATCGGGGTTTCAAATTTATGAGAGAGATTCGGGGTTTTGGGTTTCACCGCATTGAAACATGAAGAAATATTAAGGCTTGATGTTTTAATTAAGTTTTATCTAAGTTCTCAAGGTAATCCTTCCTAGGGTACAGACGCGCTCCCTCTAAGGACACGGTGCGGTATTCAACTTAACCCAAGTCTCCTACTCTCGTGGCTTACCGGGTTAAGCGGATCCAATGGGTTCTGTGAAGGATTAGGGTTCCTCGTGTGATTTCGAATGCTCTCGCCAAACAAAATCACCAGTCTAGCCTAAGGGATTCTAAGGGATTCCAATGACTGTGGTTCACCTCTCAGTCCTTCCCATAGCATCTAAGACATGCATATATATGGCTAGTACATAAAAATAAGTGAAAACTTCCTAGGCATGAATAAGAACAAAGATAAGTGGAGAAATATATAGATCAAGTCATAATATTCAACATTAAGACAGTGGGCTACGCCCAAACCCCGAAAGGAGAGTTTACGCTATCATATACATCATGAAATACACCAAATCTCTCATACAAATCAAATCAAACTAGAGGGAAGGGTAGATCCTTGATGGAAGGAGGTCCAGCACAAAGATCCACATCGGAACAAAGGAAGAATCGCGCCGGAACAGTGTTGTCGCCTAGAAAATCGCCCCAAACCCTAGGTTGTCGCCATTTCGCTTCGTTCTCCTCAACCCCTTGATCAAATCCGATGATATTGGTCCCAAAACGTGAGTACCTAAGTTAGGAAGGTCTCCACAAAATTTCAGCAAAATCCGCTTTCAAAATAGTAAGTTATGGTCGAAAAACCGAATGAGTGTCGAACTGGGCGGGATGATGCATGGCCGTGCATGGATGCATGGTCATGCCCGTGTATGGCTCGACAACTTTATTTTTTTGGAAAAATTGCTCTTCACAGCCGTGCATGGGTTCACAGGTGTGCTCGTGAACATTTCACCGAAAGATCTGAAAGTGCAAGTTCATACACGGCCGTGCATGGATACACGGCCATGCCTGTGAAGAGCACAAATAACTCCGTTTGCATTGAAATTCGATGTGCAGCTTCCTCTCACCATGAGGATTCGTCCTATATCCTCAGATCTTCTAAATTCCATCGATTTTAGGGTGAAATCCCTACATTTCAATAAAATAAGGGAAAAGTGAAGATTCTGAAGAATATGAAGCAATTAAGTATATAAATGAGATAAAACATGCATTTTACTCTAAAATAATAGCAGAAATAAGTCACGATATATCATATATTTGCATGTCATCAAAATACATAGGACTTAAAGTTTTGCTTGTCCTCAAGCAATTGAATTGTCTAGAGTGATGACATAAAATAGGGAATCTCAAATAGTTTAAATTAGTCTAGCATGGCTATAGGTTAATCACAATACATCTAGTTATAATGCAGTATCGAAAGCAAATTAAACCAAATCTCACTAGTACAGTCTATTAAAGTGTGCGAAATTGACAGTACCCAAAACCTTTACAGCACAGCTCACATGAGTGACATAATTGATCAAGCATTCACCAAGCAGATAATTGTACATCGCGTCATAGGAAAATAGCATCAGTACCACATAGTCCCTATGTGGTGCCTTTTTTTTTAGAAGAGATAGTGCCAAGTGCCAAGCTTTGCTTCGGTACCACTATCTTTATTTTGAATCATGGGGTTAGTGCCAAGTATGATGAATAATGAACTTAGGTACCACTATCCCTTTTATTGTTGAGATGCTATGAATAGTGCCAAGTGGAAATGCAATGTGCAATGTACAAGAACACCTCGGTACCACAATTATTATTTCTAATTCCCATGACAAAGTGTACAAGGACAATAGAGTTATGAAACAAGATACAATCAATCACCACACATGAGATGCATGCCAAGGGTAAGGTAAAGTAATAAGCACACTCTTCAAGATTATACAAATAATGAATTGGGTTAATTACATCATTCAACTACATTAAACCAAAGAAGCATATGTGCAAACCATAACTATTATAGACCATTGGCAAATAAAAGTCAAGATTCCTATGACAATCAATCAAGTACTCATAGAACAATGCAATACCAGAAGACAAAACAAATAGCATAAAGAAGGGGGTGGGCAAGACACTAAAGATGCTGATACAACTAGCAAACTAAAACATGCAGAAAGGGAAATGACAATCTAATAAAAGTAAACAAACAACTAATGACAAAAATAAACTACTAGAAAAGCAGAAAGCTGACCAAGTGATGGGTGAAACCAATGATGCTGCTCATCCCCAGCGCTGACGGAGTCTCGCCTGGAGGTCATGCACAGACTCTAAAATAGAGGACTGTACTCATCCTTGGTGATCTACCTCTGTCTCAAGATTGCGAATGCGATCAAGTCCTTCATCGACGGTAAGGTGAGTCTCTTGTTGGGCATCGCGGACAAACCGGATCATAGTCTCCATGCGGTCAAGCTGAGTAGTGGGCCGCTGCTGAGAAGGTGGTGGTGGCTCAGTCGCAAGAGGCACGTCATGATCCCCAACTGCCTCAACTCTCCAGTTTTGCTGCTCGCGGACTATGGTGCGTGCGTGATTTTGCAGTGGTACCTTGACATCGCTCCCGGGGAAGAGCAGACTATAGAATTCTCCCTCCTTGACTATCATCCGCATAGAGATGCAGGCGTCAAGGTCAATGTGGGAGTTGCCCCGGGTTTGCTCCATCTGGTGGGGCCGAATCCCAATGGCAAGAGAAATTGGGGTAAGAAGTCCCCCGAGAGCAATGGCACCCTTTGGCGCCCTTGAAACTTTCTGGAGCTGCTTGGCGAAATGGAAAGCAGTGTTAAGTCGGACCTCATGCATCATAGCCCAAAGAAATAGGAGCTCAGATGCTCGAACAAGACCATCAGACTCTCCTCGGCCAAAGATAGTATGTGCCATGACACGGTGCACATACTTCAGGACGGGGTTGTCGAGAGAGGTGGCTCTAGCAGTTCTGGTATCAAAAGGTGGATGACCGGTCAGCTGATCCCAGAAGGTACTAGCATTGAATGCTCCGGGTGTCAGCCGCGTCCCATCAGTAGGAAAACCATAGATCTAGTTCAGCTCTGTCAAAGTAAGAAAAAACTCGGTATTGTTCAGCCAGAAGGATAAACTACCGTCATCTTCGTCGGTATGGATGTTGGCATGAAATTCCATTGAAGACAAAAACTCCAACATGATGGGGATGTATGTGGGGTAGGAGATCGTGAAGAACTGCTCCGACCCTATACGCTGAAAAAGCCATTGCACATCTTCATGGAAACTCAAGGTGTTCAGTGTTGAATGATCAAGGAACCTGGTGGTAACCGCCGGGCGGCGTGTGAGGGCGGTGTGCTTGGCAAGCTGCTCAGGATCTCAGCATATAATCCCATAAGGTGTTGGCGGCGGTGCAGGCGGCAGCTGTTATGCGGCAGCGGCGCTGGAAGATGAAGCTCGGTGCTTGGAGGTGGCTTGCTTGCGTCGAGACATTCTGGAGGTGTAGAAGGGTGACGGGAAGGTAGTAGCAGGTATAGAGGAGTCTTCAGAGGTGTCAGCAGCGAAGAGGGAAAGTCGGCGACAGCGGAATAGTGGGCGGCGACAGGAATTAGGGCGACGGCGAACGGGGGCGGGAGGTGCTGATCGGCCATGGAAACTTGGGGGAAAGTGTCACCGAAGGATGGAGAGGACGGTGGAGGGTCGCCGGTGGTCGATCGGGTACCGGAGGTGGTGGATCGGAGTAGCAGCGGCGGCGCTAGGGTTTCATACACGGGTGTGTATGCGGGTGTGCACGGCTCGGCGTCTTATAACAAAATCGTGCACGGCCGTGCGTGGATGCACGCCCTGGCTGTGAACATTTCGGTGCAAAAAATGAGTCTGGCTTCACTTGTCACGGCCATGCGTGGATACACGGGTGCGACCGTGCATGGCTCGGTGAAAGACGAAAGCGAAAGTCGCTTACGTGTCATGGTCATGTGTGAATGCACGGGTACGCTCGTGCACGCCTTGGCGATAGCTGCAAACCTCCATCACGGCCGTGCGCTAAGTGCAAAAGAGTCTGCGAGGCATTCACGGCCGTGCATGGATGCACGGGTGAATGGCTCGCAAGTGCCTGAAAAATCCAGAAAAATTACCATCAGCAGGGTATAGCTTAGAGAGCATGAATATAAAAGAAAAATTAAAAAACAACTAAGAATAAGTGACGAAAATAAATAAGAAAGAAGATAAACAAGTGTAAACAAGAAGTTGGGTTGCCTCCCAACAAGTGCTTCTTTAGGGTCACTAGCTTGACCATCATGATGCTCATGGTGGGTCTGGTGTGGCAGAGGCAAAGTATGTGGCATGGAGCCTCTGCTTTTGTTGTCGTCCATGAATTGCACCTATTAAAATGAGCACAAAATATAAAAGTTCTTTTCTAAATGTTTTGACAGAGCATGGAACAACAAAGTAGTAAAACACATAAGCGGTCGCAAAGTCAATCAAAACTTCATCCCCAAACAATCCCAGTGTCTTCTTCTTCGGATCGGTTCCCGTTGCATCTTCAACTTGGAATATCATAGTATCCATCTTGTCTCCTCTTAGACCAATTGAATCGTTGGGCTCATCCTCAAAATGTTTAGGAAAGGTTTTTGGGAGGAGTTCGAGCTTGCTTCTTGACTGTGTAGTACTTTCCTTCGCCATCGCTCTGCTCTTCCTGAAACCTGAAAAATAGAATTCTTTATTATTAGCAGGAAGATTAAATGATATATTATTCCCATTAATGCAAAAAGTCATTATCCTGTGTGGGACATTGATTATTGCTCTGATCGCAGCGAGGAATGGTCTGCCTAATATAAGAGGAAAAATAGAATTCTCAGCCATATCTAGATTCATGAAGACTACCGGAACAGAGAATCCTTTAATCTGCAACGGCACATTCTCGGCGATCCCGAGTGGGTGAAGTTTAGAGCTGTTTGCAAACTGGAAAACCTGTGATGTTGATTTTAGATTTCCCAAGTCCAGCTTCTTGAAGGTGACGAATGACATGATACTGACTCCAGAGCCTAAATCCAAGAGCGCTCTATCGAACAAAATGTTGCCAATTATGCATGGTATATCAAAACTACCAGTGTCTTCAGATTTGAGAGGTGGTTGTTTACTCATGCAATATGTAGTCTTCAGAAACCACCATTATCTTTTCAATGTTCAGTGTGTCAAGAACCTCATGATGAGGCTCCTCTTTCTGGCTTCTAGACTCATCTTTTTCATCTTCCATATTTTCAACTTTAGAGTCATTTAATTGCTCATCTCTGCATGTTATGATGGCGTTGCATTGGTCTCTCAGATTTGCTTCAGGTTGAGCTGGAAGCATTCCTGGGGTTCTAGAGAATGAACTGGTTCGCTGGTCCAATTCTGTGATCCGGTTCTCCATCATTTTCGCGTGTGTGGATACTGAGTCCACTTTCATGTTTAGCTGGCGAATCTGCTCACTCACAGAGTCATTGTGCTTCATTTGACTTGCCATGAAATTCTCCAGCATCGACTCTAACCTAGACTTTTGAGGAGGATCTGGTTGTCTTTGGTTGGCAGATAAATGTTGTATCCCAAGAGGAGGCCTGAAATTAGAAGAGAAATTTTAATTAGAAAAATTTGCAGGAGGGATTTACCCTTGATTCAACCTGTAGGAGAAATTCGGATGATTTCTCCATCCTGGATTATAGGTGTTCGAGTAGGGGTCGTTCTGGTTCCTGAAATTTCTAATAGCGTTGATTTGTTCAGAGGGAGCGTTCAAGATGTGGCAATCATCTGAGGAATGTCCTGTCACTCCACAAACATCACAAGTCATAGAGTTAGAAGTAGAAACATTAATAGAATCAAACTTAGAAGAAAGTGAATCTACTTTTGCTACTAGGGAGTTAATCACGTTCATATCAAACTTCCCTGAACTTCGAACTGGCTGGCTCCTCTCTCCTGACCACTGATAATGGTTGAGGGCCATGTCCTCAATCAACTCCATCGCTTCATCATAATTCTTGCTCATTAGTGCCCCACCAGCAGCAGCATCTACAGAAAACCTAGTTTGATATAGCAATCCACTGTAAAAGGTGTGAATGATCACCCATTTCTGTAAACCATGGTGAGGACACATCCTCAATAATTCTTTGAACCGGTCCCATGCTTCATACAGGGACTCTCCTTCTCATTGGGCAAAGTTGGTGATTTGATTTCTGAGCTGGGCTGTTTTGCTCGGTGGGAAATATTTTGACAGAAAAGCTTGAGATAATTGTTCCCACGTGGTGATAGAGCCCTACGGTAGAGATTGCAACCATGCCCTGGCTCGGTCCCTAAGAGAGAAAGGGAAGAGTCTTAATTTGATAGCATCAGAATGAGCACCATTAATCTTTAAAGTGTCGCAGCATTCTAAAAAAAATAGATAAATGAAGGTTAGGATCATCAGTGGCTGCTCCACTGAATTGGTTCTGTTGCACCATTTGTACAAGGGACGGCTTGATCTCGAAGTTGTTAGCTTCGATGGCTGGCCGCGATATGCTCGAGTGCACACCAGAGATGGTGGGTGCTGCAAAGTCCTTTAGAGAGCGATTCGCATTGGCTTCCATTGTTTGGTTGTTATAAAATTATCCTTCAAGCTTAAGTCTTTTCAGATTCCTTCGAACCAAACGAAAGGTACACTCTATCTCCGGGTCTCCAGGTACAAGTTCTCCTGTTCGAATAGTATTCCTGGGCATAAACAAGTACCTTGACAAAAGAGATTAGTAGCACAGCACAAAATAAAAACTGTAACTAAAAACAAAAAGCAAATAAACAGAAAAATAGACAAAATAAAAAGTAAATAAAATCTAACTAAACCTAGTCTACTAATTTCCTGATCGTGTTAATATTGGCAACCTATTCCCCAGCAATGGCACCAAAAACTTGATAGGGCCTAGACGGCTGCTACCGCAAGTGCACGGTCTATCGCGTAATACAATAAGTATCGATCCCACGAGGACTAGGGGTCAAGTACTAACTAATCAGTCAACTAGTAGCTAGGTTAATAATTAATGGATAAATGTCTAGAATCCTAGTGTAGATAATTAAACTAAAGCAAATGAAATCAAGCAGAGCAGAGAGCAAAACAATTAGGGTTTCAAATCTATGAGAGAGATTCAGGGTATCGGGTTTCACCGCACTGAAACATGAAGAAATATTAACGCTTGATGTTTTAATCAAGTTTTATCTAAGTTCTCAAGGTAATCCTTCCTAGGGTACAGACGTGCTCCCTCTCAAGACACAGTCCGGTATCCAACTTAACCCAAGTCTCTTACTCTCGTGGCTTACGGGGTTAAGCGGATCCAATGGGTTATGTGAAGGATTAGGGTTCCTCGGGTGATTTCGAATGCTCTCGCCAAACAAAATCACCAGTCTAGTCTAAGGGATTCCGATGACTGTGGTTCACCTCTCAGTCCTTCCCACGGCATCTTAGACATGCATATATATTTCCAGTACATAAACATGAGTGAAAACTTCCTAGGCATGAATAAGAACAAAGATAAGTGGAGAAATATATAGATCAAGTCATAATATTCAACATTCATACAGTGAGCTACGCCCAAACCCCGAAAGGAGAGATTACGCTATCATATACATCGTGAAATACACCAAATATCTCATACAAATCAAAGCAAACCAGAGGGAAGGGTAGATCCTTGATGGAAGGAGGTCCAGCGCGAAGATCCACATCAGAACGAAGGAAGAATCGCGCTGGAACAGTGTTGTCGCCCAGAAAATCACCCCAAACCCTAGGTTGTCACCATTTCACTTCGTTCTCCTCAATCCCTTAATCAAATCTGATGATTTTGGTCCCAAAACGTGTGTAGCTAAGTTAGGAAGGTCTCCACAAAATTTCAATGAAATCCGCTTCCAAAATAGTAAGTTATGGCCGAAAAACCAAATGAGTGTTGAACTGAGAGGGACGATGCACGGCCGTGCATGGATGCACGGCCATGTCCGTGTATGGCTCGACGACTTTATTTTTCTAGAAAAATTTCTCTTCACGGCCGTGCATGGGTTTACGGGCATGCCCGCAAATATTTCGTCGAAAGATCTGAATGTGAAAATTCATACACGACCGTGCATGGATACACAATCATGCCCATAAAGAGCACAGATAACTCCGTTTGCACTAAAATTCGACGTGCAGCTTTGTCTCACCATGAGGATTTGTCCTATATCCTCAGATATTCCAAATTCCATTGATTTTAGGGTAAAATCCCTACATTTCAATAAAACAAGGGAAAAGTGAAGACTTTGAAGAATATGAAGCAATTAAGTATATAAATGAGACAAAACATGCATTTTACTCCAAAATAATAGCAGAAATAAATCACGATATATCATATATTTGTATGTCATCATGGTCGCCGTCCTCGGCGACTTGAGGTCGCTCTTCAGCTCCAACCTTGCAAACCAGAACTCTGAAGCCTCTCACCAAAGGGCTTCGTCCTCAGGCATTACTCTCCCAATGAATGAGAAACACCTAATGCATACTCATTCAACTATGACCCAAGAGTCAATAACCTCAAATCTTGACAATCCTTAGATCGAACCTCATCCGAACTATTGGAGGAGTGTTATTCGAAAGCTTTGTGCCAGGTTGCTTCCTTCATCGGGGATTCACCCCAATGGATGAGAAACTCCATGCGTCAGTTCAGCTTACGCTGCCCCAACCCAGTGATCTAAAATATCACATATCCCTCCGTCGAACCCTATTCGAACCATCGGTGGGGTTTGGTAAGACAATGACCGAGAAGGATTGTCCGGATCCAAGTGAAACTTCCTCAAGCTCCCATAGAATGTAGGGTGCATCTATATTCTCTATTCTCTATTGGAGTTTCAATCGGTATGCTACTGAGCCCAATTGACTCAGTATCTTAAACGGACCGTCATATTTTCGGACAAAACCTCGGTGAGCCTCCCTCCCTCACCGAGATCTTCCTACAGATATGCAAGGTAAGTCAGAGAAGAACTAAGTCGCCCACAACGAATTCTTCATTCTGACGTCAATAGTTTGCATGCCTTTGCATCTATTGTACAACCAACTCCTAGCTAACTCCAGCCTCTCTGAGCGGATCGATTCATTCCTAAGCCTTCTGTTGAGTCGTAGGACACTTCCCCGCGGAATCCCTATGCACCTCGTCAACAGAGTTAGGGGTTGACTCCCTAACATTAGCTCAAAGCTCAAATGAGGTGGGACGTGTGGATGATGACCTTTGCAAGTCATAGACATACCATGCCACATCCATCCACTACACTCAGTCATCCTGACTGGTGATCACAAAGTGACGGAGGAGATCTTCCATAAGAGCATTCACCCGCTCAGTTTGCCCATCCGTCTGAGGATGATTAGCTATGGAGAAACTTAGCTAGGACCAATATTTACTGAACAACGTGGTTCAAAAGCGTCTAGAACAACAAGCATCCTTATCGCTCACCATATCCACTAGGATGCCAAAATATTTCACCATATTTTGGAAGAATAGATCTGTTAGTGTTTATGCCCTATAGACCAATATATGAACATGGTCCAGCATTATTTGAATGCACTTTGATAAAATTGATATAATCAATAAAGGCATGGTTGTTATTATGTAGATTGCTTTACCTATGTTGATGTATTGAATTGCATAAATAATGTCCCAGGAGTTTGCATGGATCCGTTCTCATAGTAATCCCCAGTCAAGTTGCCTTAGCCAATATGGGATAGCTTTGGTGCATGTGAGACTGGTGTATGGGCAGGTTAGGTGCGAGGCATAGTAACACAGACATACAGGTGCTTCAGCATTAGTTGCACTGGAGTGACCCACCATGAGGATTGACTTGTCTAGTCAACAGGTCAATCTCACATGCAAGAGGTTTGCATTGATCCTTAGACTTGAGGTATTCATGTCTAGATATGATGACGGGTATGTTTTGATACAGTCTTACGTCTCTCCGTAAATGGGTGATTAAAACGACTGTTACTAGACATATCATAAGTCATGTAGAGATATGGATGACCAATAGTAGGATTTGACCCTTCCTTGATTGGAAGCATGATATCCTCTTGGGGCGCCCCACCTCACTGGTGCATGACAGGAATGTATGGCCATACTATTTGAGACATGACCAATAGATTGGATTAATAAATATGAGACTAATCCAATAGCGGAATATCTGTTTAGGCAAAGGGATCTAGAATGCATGGGAATCCTCATTGCTTGTTAGGGAGTTGTTGCCAGATGACTTAAGTCCTATGACATGGGTAGTAATGATGTGTTGCTAGATACCTCTCACTACTTATGATGTTTCATAATCATTACCATCGTCATATGGATCCCACGGGGTCACACGCAATAGACTCTTGATGTTGTATTTTGATCTGGATATCTTGGAATATATTTGAGTTCATTCTAATTCTGAGTCCATGATAGATTCAAGGTTGAATCTGAGTCCAATTGAGATTCATGGGTTTATGTATATCCTGGCCAAGTATGTACTCTGTATGGGAGTTGGACTTGGACTTGGGACTATAAACCATGTTGGATTCGAATCCTAATTTACTTAGGAATTGGAATCCTAATCCAACTAGGAGTTGGAATCCTAATTTAATTAGGAATTGGAATCCTAATCCTATTAGGAATTGGAATCCTAATCCAACTAGGAGTTGGAATCCTAATTTAATTTGGATTTGGAATCCTAATCCAATTAGGAGTTGGAATCCTAATTTAACTAGGAGTTGGAATCCTTATCCAATTAGGATTCAAATCCTAATGAGAATTGGATTTGGATTAGGCCCATAGTGGTTGGGCATGAATCCTAATCCAACTAGGATTCAAATCCTAATGTGAATTTGGTTTTGGATAAGGCCCATAGTGGTTGGGCGCGAATCCTAATCCAACTAGGATTCAAATCCTAATGGAAATTGGATTTGGATAAGGCCTATTGTGTTGGGCGCAAATCCTAATCCTATAAGGATTTAATTCAATGGGCCTAATTAGTGTTGAAATCCAAATCCAATTAGGGATTGTGGATTAAATCTAATTGAGGCAAGTTTGAATCCTAATAGGAGTTGGAATTACACTTGGCGCATGGATAATTCCATATATGGAATTTGCGGCAATGAGTGTATGAATCCTTTTGGACTTTGGTTTCCATAGTTGGAAATTTTCTTGGATGCCTAGGGCTGATTTGTTGGCCTATAAGGCTTGATTAATTCAAGCAAGAGTTGCACCAATAAATATGGAAAGTCCTAATAAGATAAGAACTCAAATATCCCCTCTTGATATGACAAGAAGCTAGAATTATTTCCAAGCTTCTTCATGCGCCAATTCAAGGAAGTGTGTGGCTGAACTCTTATGGCGCAATTCCTCCAGAAGGAATTGCGCCAAGAGTAAAGATGGAAAGGGGAGTGGCGGCTATGGTTATAAAAGAAGGGGTATGCGCCCCTGATGTGTACTTTATCGTACCACTAACCGCAAGCGTGACGGTTTTGTTATAGTAGTACATAAGATGTCGATCCCACAGGGACAGTGATCAAGTACCGAGTGGTTGCAAATCAATAGCTAGACAATCGGGTAAATGTTTTTGGATTTTTCAAAAATAAATAAAAATACAACTAAATACAAATGCTAGCTGAATCAAGCAAGTGTAAGTTTTAGATCAAAAACAAGGTTTAGAGACATCGAAACTTCGAGTTCATCTCATTGATGGATCTTAAACTCAATCAAGACAATATCATAACAATTCAATTTTAAAAGTATTCAAGGAAATATCTAATGGTACAGATTACCCTCTTTCGACGGCGTAATCCGGTATCAATCTAGATCGGCGTCCTACTTTCGTGGCTCACCGTACCTAGATTGATCCATTGGGTTCAGAGATATTATAAAGTTCCTCACACAAATATGGCCCTAATTCTTGACCTCTCAAAGCATGTTCGATAAGGCAGATCTAGCATCGCAATTCACCTTTCGGTCCTTCTTGCGGCGCCCAAGAAAAGTATTTGCGTGATCAAGGCAAAACTAGTAGTAAAATAGCACAGATCGAATAAACACAAGATAAAATTACATTAGCTATGAGAAAACAAGTTTGAAACCAAGATCCAAACAACTCAAATACGTTCTTGTTCTGATAAAGAAGATTATGCTATCATAGCATCGATTCAGTACAAATCCCTAAAGGAAAAGAAGAAACTAAAGAGAAGATAAAAGAAAGAGGAAGCAAACTCTTTGCAGAAGCATTGCAACATTCCTTCAAGTCTTCTAGAATGATGTACCATTCCTTCCTCCTCCCTTGTAATCACCAAGAACTTCCCTTTGCAAAACTCACTAGCCCACCTTGAGCCCCAACTGGGCGCCAGCTTCTTCAGCGAATTTGGCCCTCTAAATAGAGTCTAATGCCACTTCTAAATGCATAGATTGATGGGAAATTGAATTAGCTGTGTTTTGATACCAAGAACATTAAAATCAGAGCCCTAATGAGGGAGTTATAGCCCATTCATTGCATGCAGCTCATAATTATGGGTATAATGAGTCATTATGGTTATAACCGTAATGTAACAGTTATGCATTAATTGCAGTCTCATTAAATCTTGTAACTCCCAAATCATTAATGCTTATTTAATCCTCTTCGTTTTGACTCCAAAAACGTCCAAATCGGAGTTAAACGAAGGAGTTATGAGCATTTATAGCTTGGTGGCCAGTAATAAATTCTGGTGGCTGGTCATAAATTCTGGCGGCTGCGAGATTACGATCATGAGGCAAATTATGGCCATGCCCATAATTTTCTTGTCGAGGTCTTCATCATCCGAAAGGTTGTCATCGAGGAAGCTATGGGCACGTCTTTGAATTATAACGATTCTTGCATCAAAACGGGTCCATCATGTAGCCAATCGGAGAATTACGGTCGTGATGTAGATTATGGCCTCAGCCATAATTATTGAAATTAATCCCGTTTGAAGCAAACTTCTTGTCAAGGTTCTTGATTCACTCGGAGATGCAAATATACTTCCATATAGCTCTAAAAGTGAGTGAATTGTCCTGTATTCAACAAAACATGACAAATAGTGAAGCTTCTGAAGAAAGTCAATGAAATAAGCTGGAAAGAGTTGTCAAAGCATAATAATATGTCTCAATTCATAGGTAAATACAGGTCTAAAAGACTATAAAATATGAGACATCAGCCCCCTCTTATGATGATCAATGTGTGCAGAATTTCTTCTCAAGGCTTGGCATTTTTGAGGTTGTGCAAGCCCTAGAATTCCAGCCAATATAGTGATGTGTTGCTAGATACCTCTCACTACTTATGATGTTTCATCATCATTGCCATCTTCATATGGATCCTACGGGGTCACATGCAATAGACTCTTGACGTTGTATTTTGATCTAGATATCTTGGAATGTATTTGAGTTCATTCTGATTCTGAGTCCAAGATAGATTCATGATTGAATCTGAGTCCAATTGGGATTCATGGGTTTATATATATCCTGGCCAAGTATGTACTCTGTATGGGAGTTAGACTTGGACTTGGGACTATAAACCATGTTGGATTAGATTTGAATCCTAATTTAATTAGGAATTGGAATCCTAATCCAACTAGGAGTTGGAATCCTAATTTAATTAGGAATTGGAATCCTAATCCAACTAGGAGTTGGAATCCTAATTTAATTAGGAGTTGGAATCCTAATCCTATTAGGAATTGGAATCCTAATCCAATTAGGAGTTGGAATCCTAATTTAACTAGGAGTTGGAATCCTAATCCATTTAGGATTCAAATCCTAATGAGAATTGGATTTGGATTAGGCCCATAGTGGTTGGGCGTGAATCCTAATCCAACTAGGATTCAAATCCTAATGTGAATTTGGTTTTGGATAAGGCCCATAGTGGTTGGGTGCAAATCCTAATCCAACTAGGATTCAAATCCTAATGGAAATTGGATTTGGATAAGGCCCATTGTGTTGGTTGCAAATCCTAATCTAATAAGGATTTAATTCAATGGGCCTAATTAGTGTTGAAATCCAAATCCAATTAGGGATTGTGGATTAAATCTAATTGAGGCAAGTTTGAATCCTAATAGGAGTTGGAATTACACTTGGTGCATGGATAATTCCATATATGGAATTTGCGCCAATGATGTGTATGAATCCTTTTGGACTTTAGTTTCCATAGTTGGAAATTTTCGTGTATGCCTAGGGCTGATTTGTTGGCGTGTAAGGCTTGATTAATTCAAGCAAGAGTTGCACCAATAAATATGGAAAGTCCTACTAAGATAAGAACTCAAATATCCCCTCTTGATATGGTAAGAAGCTAGAATTATTTCCAAGCTTCTTCATGGGCCAATTCGAGGAAGTGTGTGGCTGAACTCTTATGGCAATTCCTTGGAGGAATTGCACCAAGAGTAAAGATGGAAAGGGGAGTGGCGGCTATGGCTTGGTTGGTTATAAAAGAAGGCGTATGCGCCCCCTCTTATGATGATCAACGTGTGCAGAATTTCTTCTCAAGGCTTGGCGTTTTTGAAGTTGCGCAAGCCCTAGAATTACAGCCGCCCTCTCTTCTTGTGGAGTGCCACCCTCTCTACTCTTAATCTTGCTACTTGGCCGAGAGTCTCCAAGCAAGGAGACAAGTTGGCATGAAGAGCAAGGAGGAAGGAGAAAGAGATTCCAAGGGGTGATCTTCTCTTCCCGAGGCTAGCGCCAAACGTGGAAGGGAGCAACATTGAGAAGGTCGACGCATGGATACTTGTAGAGGATGAGCACTTGAGTGTCTTCAACTTGGCATCATCAACTTGACAAGCAATAGAGGTACTATCCCTATCACATCCTTGTGTTCACTCTCTCGCATGGATCCTTGGGAAAGGAATATGTTTCGGGTGTAATGCTTCTTCTGCTGCGTCCTGGGACTGCAAAATTTTAAATTACACCCGGTATTCCCTAACAAGATCTACAACAACCCTTGCTGTACACTGCTCAAGTGCTAGGATAAAGACTCCATCCATGGAGAATCTATCTATGACTACCGACATTGAGCTTTTCCCATAAACTGTAGGAACCCACCAATAAAGTCCTTGGGCACCCTTGTTCAGGACATCTCGGGAGCAGGTACTGGTTGTAACAACCCTACCTCTAGTCTCTGATCGATCTTTCCCTCCTGGCAATTTTGGTAAGTGCGGACATACATCCCCATGTTTGCAAACGTATTGGTCCAATAACACAATAGTGCTAACTGGACAACTATCCCCTTTTGTCCTGGATGCCTTACCCAAAGTCTGTTATGGAGCTCCCTCAATAGCTCCCGGCGTAGTCCACCCGTCGATAGGACTAGTGGCCTATCGCCTCTGGCCATGGCAATATCATCTGGACCCAGATAGTAGTGTCGAATCATGCCCGACATAATCTACTGAACTTAGCTTTTGATCTTCCCTATGAAAAGCTGAGGTTGCTTTTATTCTACCTAGTAAATCCCCTTCCGCTCTAGATAGGGTACAACACATAAGAGCATTAAATTTACTAATCTCATCCGGAATCACATTGGTTTTACCCGATTTCTGTTCCCCCTGGAACAGGAATTCACCCAAGAATTCCGGCCAACGTACCTATTTTGCCGGCAACTTCTTTATGTTGTGTAATGTTGTCGGTCTTCATAACCCCGAGAAGGTTCTCCGCGTTTGAAGATAGTGGACTTCCACCATCTTTTCCTTCTCGTGGTTAAATAGCATTGCTCAATCCTATTAGCTTTCAACTCTCCAAAGCTAAAGGGCGCCCATACTATAAAAGTATACCACCGATAGCTTGGCCCGAAGCATCAGTGTGAAACTTAAAAGACATACTGAGGTCGGGTAACTTCAGGATCGGTTCAAAGGCGATACAGACCTTCAACTCCCGAAAAGCCGACTGATATCGATCAAGCCACTCCCATTTCGAGTTCCCTTTTTAGCAAATTACCGAGGGTAAGGTTTTCCTCGAACAGCCTTTGATGAACTTTTCGATAGTAGTTTACGACACCGAGAAAGCTCCATACTCGGTTTAATTTGAGGGGGCGCGCCATTCCGAAATGGCTTGGACCTTTACCTTGTCCATGCACACTTGTTCATCCCATGACTAAGGAAAGAATCTCATCCACCATAAATGAGCATTTCTCCAACTCCAAATAGAGTTGGTTTTTCCCTCAACCCTAGCCTTAGATGACTTAAGTGTTCCTCAACGCTTGAGGAGAAAACCACGATATAGTATAAATGTATAACAACGTAGTCATCTAAGAAAAGAGGTCAACACTTATCCATTAGATGACAAAACGCAGAAGGGGCCTTAGTAGCTCAAAGGGCATCACTTTGAACTCAATGACCCATATCGGGTTACCCATATGGTTTTCTATTCATTGCTCTCAGCAAAACAAATTTGCTAGTAACTTGCCCTCAGGTCTAGCTTAGAGAAAACCCGTACTTTTCCTAGTCGATCTCTCCGATCAGGGATATGCAGTATAAGATAACAGTCTCTCACTATTATCATATTCAAAATTATATAGTCTAGAACCTTAGCGATCTGTCCTTCTTCTCTCAGAAGTGGGTCAGGGCTCCTTAAGGCAATACCGTAGGCCAAATGAACCCAGTTTCTAACAATCATCTCAATTGTTAATGAAGCTAAACCAACTCCATTGGAGAAATATGAGGCCTTTAGAGGAGGAGTGGATCCCATCACAAGCTCAATCTTGTGATGATCCTTCTCCTTGGGGAAAGGTGTTTGTGAAGATCCCAGGATAACTCATCGGAGAACTCTTCTAACAAACCCTTCACCATTGAGGGGACCTCTCCTTCGCAAGGAGAGTCATCAGCCCATGTCTCTCTATGGCCCAACCCTACCTATAAGGCTTTGTTGACAACGGAACCCATCGTCTCCAGCATCACTTGGGCATACCACCGGACGTAGTCCCGTATGGCCCAATATGCTTTAGTTGTTTTAGGGTGCCTCACACAGCCCATGACAAGTTCCCTGAGTAGGAAATAATCGTTTATCTCATATTGTTAAGCTCTCCTCCTAAGAGCTAAGAGTTGGATTAAACCACAAAAAGGCAGTGTGCGGCCTGAGTCCGCCACCACTGCTTTGTATCTTCGAAGAGATACGCGATTGATAATCCCCGCAAGTGTACGGATTCTATCAAAGTAGTAAAAGATCATCCCAAGGGAGCAGGGTGTCAAGTACCAACTTTAAGTGTCATTGAAAGCTAGACAATCAAAAATAGAATTAAGAAAATGAACTAATCTAAGTTTAGAATATCGAATCTAAAAGTCAACGACTAGATGAGATGTACAGTTTTGAAGAATGTTCGGGAATTTAGGTTTCACCACGTTGAATGATTTTAAGTAAAACATTGAATCAAAATGAGTTAGAAAACGGATCTCTTTCTCTCGAAGCGCAATAGACAGTAAACAACTTAAGGCGATTAATCCTATGGTACAGATTACCTTCTCTCGAAGCATAATCCGTTGTCTACCTTAAGCTAATCTCCTACTCTCGTAGCAAAACTAACTTAAGAAAGACCCAATGGGCTCTATGACAATCGTAAATCCTTGAGTGATGTTGAACGACTCTCATAATCTAAGTCAGAAGTTTAAATGAGAAAGTTTGAGTGTTACGATTCACCACTCGGCTTTTCTCGTAACACTTAACACTTACAAAAGTTTGGCCAAAACAATTATACGCAATAAGCACAACTCATTTAAATAAGTCAATTTACTAAAAATGGCACTGAGATTCAATAAAAATGTTTTACATGTGCATAATTGTTCAACGAGCTACGCCCGAGTCCCGAACTAGGATTTTACGCTAAGAAATACATAGTTTAACTCGTAAAAACCCCAAGAAAATACAACTGAAAGTTAGGGAGATTACAGATTAAGGGTAGGAGACAACAAATCTTTGGTCTTCTCTCGAAAATCCCAAAGAAATCCGGTCAAACAAGCCATTGAACACTGGTTTTCGCCCTATTTTCGCCCTAGTCGAGTTCTTCAAAAATTCAAACCTTGTAACCACCCAAAATCCCAACTTTTATACCTTAATCAAAGCCTTGGGCGGTTAGGAAGGTAAATTGGGCGTTTCCCCCAATTTCTAGGCTCTTAGACCATTGGATTTGGCGAAGAAAAGGTCGAAGGTCGCGATCTACGGACGCCGTCACGGGCGTGATGATTGTCATGGCCAGGCCATGATGAGTTCTCGAACCTGCGAAGTAGTAATCACGGCCGTGATGGTGGACACAGGTAGGCCGTGATGGGTGTGTAAAAACTCTGGAAGTTTGTTGTAGGTTCGCAAGTGCACGGATACTCGAAGTAATATTTAAGATATCGAACCACAGAGACCTTGTTGTTAAGTACCAACGAATTGAGTTTTCACTAGCTAAACAAATCGAATAATGATGCAAACGATCGGAAAGTGCACAGAAAAGTATCAGAGAAGAAAACTAGGACTAGGGGTTCATCCACCTTAACTTTAATGACTAGAAGGAAATAAGTATTGTCAGTCAAACTTCATTATGATAAAGATATAATTTACTTCATAAAAGGATCATCTCGCTCTCACGCAGTCAATCATACAAAGGACCACTCCTCACTCTCGTGCAAGATCTATCCAATGCTGAAAATAAGTAAATCATTGAACAAATGACTCAAGGATCACTCTCGTGCATCCGAATTCTAAGTTAAACATTTCATGTGGAAACTCAATGATCACTCTCGTGCATCCTGAAACTCATCACAAGTTCTACTTAAGGTTCTCTGGCGATCAGAAATTTAATCTCTTACAATTTCAAATCAAACCTAACACATTAACTCAATCCAAAGAATCACTAAAAATCAGAATTCAAAGAACAAACCTAATCTCTTACGATAAGTTCCAAACTCAATGATTTTTAGGGTTCCAAATTTCACAATCAACCTCTCAGTCTATTTTGCAAAACTCTAAAACATGCTGATATTTATAAAAGTAAGGAGAATTAAAGGAAAGTCATCACATAAGCAGAATTATCATAACAAAATTATCCTGACAAAAATAATCAATGTCTAGTCATTAAGAAATTAAGAGAATTACACCCCTCATATTGTTGGTGTATATGCCCTGGGACCTATGGCTGGTCCGATATGTGTCACATTTATTTATGGTATACATCCTAGCATGGTCGTTGTTATGCCTTTTGTACATCTGCGTCATATGTACATTTGCATATACAATGTCCGTAGGGATAGATTTTATCTAGTCTCAAAGAATAATCCCTAGTCAAGTGTCATAGTGGATAAGGGACAACTGTGATGCACTTGAGACTGGTATATGCGCTGGTTGAGCACGGGTTGCTAATGCAGGCATATGGGTATATCAAGGGAGATATACTGGATCGACCCACCGTGAAGATTTGACTTGGTGTCACAAGTCAAATCTTACAATGACAGAGATTTACTCGTCCTTGACTTGAGGGCATTGATATCTCTATATGATAAGGGATCTGCTTTGATACAACCTAACACTCCGCGTAATAGGGGAGTCATAACGGTTGTATTTTGCTTATCTACATGCGCCCATGTCATAAAAGATTTAAAAATTTTTATGTCATGATTTTCTGCTTAGAAAAAGGTAGGTTTATCGCGTTGAAATTTTTTGTATAAAATTTCCTACCGACAGATTCTCCTTGTGTGTCAAGGATGGACCTTGTGCACAAGCTATGCAAATATTTTAGGGAATTTTTTCCTTTAAATTTTACATGGTAAGGTGGACTGAAAGGGGGCGGCTTGCATGCCTTGGGCATGCATGCGCCACTTCTCACAGGGAGCCTGAGAGAATTATTTTGGGGAAATTTTGTGACAATTATTTTGGGTGATGAACAGTTTTATGAAAAACTAAAATTAAATTTTAATTGTTGGTCTTTCATTGCATGTAGAAGAGCATGAGTAGGTGCTTTTATTATTGCATTATGATATGGTTATAGACAAGCCCATATGCATGCCTGGAATGTATTCATGTGAGGCCTGTGTGCCGCCCTATTTCCTTTATTTGTTTTCTAATTAAAGTAGAAGATTAGAGATGACAGAGAGCACATCATGACTTCTCTTTGGCACATCTAAATCATATGGGGAAGCCTCTTCCTTAGCCGAATCCTTGGTGGCTCCTAGGGTTTACCTTAGTGGCGCACCTAGAGGATTAAGGGCTGGTGAAGAGGGCTTGTGCATACCTATTCATTGGCCAAAACTTTGGTGACTTCTAGGGCTTTCTAGAGGCGCATCAAGCATGGTTTCAAGGGCTGATCTAAAAGGTGATGCAAATAGCCCCTCATGGTGATATTTCTATGCAAGTGGCGCACCTTCATGGTAGCGCAACATGCTAGATGT
Organism: Costus lasius; assembly: GCA_027563935.2. Classification (NCBI taxonomy): domain Eukaryota; kingdom Viridiplantae; phylum Streptophyta; class Magnoliopsida; order Zingiberales; family Costaceae; genus Costus; species Costus lasius. The sequence goes on from CM050448.1 coordinate 98,113,173, forward strand.
GATGGCGCCCCTATGATTGGCCGAATCATAGGAGGAACCTAGGGTTTGCGAGCTAGCATGGGTAGAGAAGAGTGTTGGCCAAATCCTAGAAGGAGTCTAGGGTTTGCGAGCTAACAGACCAAAGGGCTGACCTAAACCTAAGAGAGCACCTAGGGTGTCCTAAGTGGCTCTTCTATGGTTTGAGGGGCTGACCCTGATGTAGAGGACTAGGCAGCAACACACCTAGGGATGGAGCAGAGCCCTTAGGGCACTTAGGGCAGAGCTGAGGACTTAGTGGCATGGGCCCATGGCTTGTGCCTTAGAGTAGCTAGGTGATTAGTCTAGGTCTAGGGGCTTGTTACCCATATATGGGCTATAACCATATCATGTTTTATTTTCTGCTCAGTTTTAAGCATGCCTGTGATGTTTTATTTTTCATGCTACTCACTATAGGATTGCATGCTTGTATTATTAGATGAAAGATAAAACTAAATGGTGAGACCACAAAAACCCTCTATCCAAATATCAAGTCCATTAACTGCCTTCTGACGCGTAGCCCTCGTCAAACTATCGATCGATGGTGTTGTGCATTGTTTTCCACCCTCACGGGGCACACCCATCTATCTTTAGGAGGTGTGTGGTAACAATGATTTCCCCAGTCCGGTTAAAACTCTGGACGCGCCTTTCGCAAGGAAATCATTGGCCCTGGGCATAACGGTCAGGTTGGACTTGACTAGATATTTCATATGTGGATGGACCATATGATGAAAGTCTGGAGGCAACCTCAAGAGGTTAGGGCTTTGTGTTGTATCTAGCCCTCGCTCGACACAAAGTGCATGAACTATCTTGAGAAGGGGAATTGCCAAGTTGCAATTGGTTGGTATGCCTACCTCACGAAGCATGCGTCACCTTGTGCAGTTTATCTCACCCTCGTGGGACGTAAGACTGTGTACGGAATGAGGATCCCATCTCACTAAGGAAATCTGGTAATTTCCCAATCGACTTTTGAGGGTTGTCGATTTGAGCAAAATAGTGGGAGCCCAATCATTTATAAAAGGCCAGATTAAATGATTGGTTCATAGATCTACTTATGACCATTGCAAATGGTCACTGCGATCTCTCCTAAGTTGGTTGGAACCAACTGAGTGGACTGGTATTTGAGGATTGTCCTCAAGCTCGAGGAAAAGCTGTATCTCCTTGAGTAGCCTTTACCTAAACCCATTTCATCTACAGCCCTATTGGCTGATGAGGATGCTAAAGAGGTAGCTTGTTTATTGCTAGCATGTCGCCTTCCCGGGACAAGTTAGAATAGAAAGCTATAACTTCTAAAGCAGTCATGCAATGCAAAGGTAGGCCTTAGTGCTTGACTGATGCATTAAAGATGAAATAGGTGTAGGAGATAAGGTACTCAAGATTGACTGCTAGCGACCTCTAAATGAGGAGAAGAGAAGTAGCCCTTCATCTTCTGGCTCAAGTAATTACGTTGCCTAAAGTCAAGTTGTTTATTTCTAACACATGGATATATCGTACCGCATAATGAGACCAACACTTGCAAAAGTATTTTGGTGCTCAACAGAAATAGGGCAATGCTGGCATAGAGCTACCAGTTGGAGCATAAGCTGTTGCCATAACGGTAGGAGATCTCACTCTCTCTGGGGTCAAGACTCTATAGGTGATGCTAAAAGCTTATTCCACAATGAACTTGACTCCATCTTAAATGTATCTCCAAGTTAGGAGATGACATGACTCAGTATTTGGATCTAGAGATATGAGACTTTGGGTCATATATCTGAGGTTCTACTACCATAGAACCAAGATCTGATAAAGTGTAAGTGGTGTATCCTAAGTTCACTTAGGGATACAAATTTCCATAAACCCACAGGAGAACAAGTAATTGTTACTCATAGTGCCGTTTTTCTTGGAAATGTATTTCCTTGAAAAGGCTAGTGGGAGGAAGTTATGACTTGGATTTAGTCCAAGGTCAACCACTTAGCACAAACGGATCAAAGATGGAATTTGAACCATATATGTAGGTTGTGGGCAACCTAGGGTTCATAAAATGTGGGAATAAGGATTGGATCGATTCATGTGTGCCTCCTAGCAAGGACAATGGATCTTCCCATATGGATAAGATTAAGTGGTTCCTAAGAGTATGAGGTTTCCTCATATCCATATAGCTTTCTAATTTGTGAGAAATCACTTGAGCCACAGTTTATGACTGTCCCAAAGAGTATGAGGTTTCCTCATAGCTCACTCCTTATAGAACTCTTCATTGAGGCTGAGTGTCTAATTGGAGAAATCGAGTTATGGTTGGCATGATTCGATGTAGGTGAAGTCATATAATTCCTTGTAAAGGTTGTGCTGAAAGGTCCCCACAAGGGGGGCGAAACCCCTAAGTATGGCGCATATTAAAGATTTTAAGCAGCGGAAGAGGGTTTCTTGAGATCGGTTTCATGAGATATGATCAACCATAATAACCCGATTGCAAATAGAGAAGGGTTCATACTGTAGTCATTTCAAGATGGCGCCTTGGAAGAAAAAGTTGCAAGCGCCTCTTCTCCAAAGTCTCGCACACAAGATGAACAATGTGCTTCTTCCTTGGTGCTCCTTGTGCTAGCAAGGTTCCAAGGTTGTCTTGCCGAATGGAAAGGAAAAGATGAGATGATGTTCTCTTGGCCGAAACCTCCTCAACCTTCAAGGCGTCGCCACACACGGAAGTCGAGAGGAATGAGAGCGAGAGGCGAGAATAGAGAGCACTCTATTCGAACGTGAGTGACTCCAATTGGAGATCATGGTTACTAAAAATAGCAACCACTCACCGCTCCAACGTTCACGCCAAGTGAACATGTCGCCACACCTTGAACCATGCGCTCATTTCATGAGCCGGTTCAATTTGGTTTGGTTTAAAACCAATCAAGCCAAGTAATCAAGTCCAGATCTCAAATAAAACCTAAGGCTCCAGATCTGACCGTTCATCTCTTGATGCTCTTGATCTCACCGATCTAGCATCTATTCTCTCGATCGAAGCTTACCGATCTCAAGCCCTAATCAATCAAACATGATCAGACTAGATCTCACTTACAATCAGAGATTAAATCCCTTTAAACTGAACCTAAACAATTCAGTCCACACGATCTGACTTAAGTAAGCCATATCATCAAATTGTGCGATCCTGAGGGTTTCCTTTAAATGTCGGTAACGATAACTCACGTTATCACGATCAGTGAGGGGTATCTAGCAACACATCACTGTCTCCCGATATAAAAGAAATGAGTCTTCCAAGACTACACCCAAAAACAGCACAAGTGTGAATCAACTTCACTAGGCATGCATACTTCCTTTGCCACTGGATGTTCTTATTGGACAAGCGTGTCAAGCTTGTAGCTCCAATATGATGAGCATGATTAGATCAGATGAACACTGTCATCTGGGTATGGCCATACACTTTCTCAATCATCTCATCCAGGGGGCCCCTTTAGAACATCACACTCCTTAAACAAGGAGACGGCAATCCTATGTCTATCACTAGTGCCCTAACCTGACTCAAGCTCATTATCCAAGATAGTCTATAATCATTATGTTTCAAATGATATTGAACTACCTCAAAACAATGACAATCATCATTTAGAAAACACAAGTGATCTCAAGTCAGAGGAAATGTGCCACTTGTCATATACAAGGATTATCCACATTGTGACAAACAATTGAATATCCTAGTAGGGTCTGTCCAGCACATCCAATGTACCCATGAGTCTACATCTTATTCCATGCTCGAAGCATCCTATAAGACTAGAACACATATTAGTCTTAACCATATCAAGGCTGTCTCATGTTCACCAAGATACATCGACTAAGGACTTAACTGCATGTCAGCCCAGCTGAACAGCTTTGAGACATTATTCAGAAGAACATATATTGCAGCAGACAATGTAGCTAACTGAATAATAACCATGCCTTTATAAACATAAACGTTTATTACATGATACTGTTACAATCCCAAGGCCTCAAACATTAGGCTTAAGGGCATACCCCAACAATCTCCCACTTGCACTTAATCTAATGGTTGAGAAATCTCAAACCCATATTATTACAGTGCTTCTCATGCTTCTGCTGCGCCAGAGGCTTGGTAAGCGGGTCTGCCAGATTGTCATCTGTATGAACCTTGCAGACTTTGATCTCGCCACGATCTATGATCTCCCTGATCAAATGAAACCGTCTCTGTATGTGCTTGGACTTCTGGTGCGACCGTGGTTCCTTTGCTTGTGCGATTGCTCCAGTGTTATCACAGAAGATAACCAAAGGATCTGCACTCGAAGGAACAACACCAAGTTCTCTCACGAACTTACGAATCCACACTGCCTCCTTGGATGTTTCCGAGGCTGCAACATACTCGGCTTCTGTTGTGGAATCAGCAACAGTTGACTGTTTGAAACTCTTCCACACCACTGCTCCTCCATTCAAGCTAAAAACATAGCCTGATTGCGATCGGAAATCATCCTGGTCAGACTGGAACGAAGCGTCAGTATATCCTTCAATACTGAGTTCTTCCTGACCACCATATATCAAGAACATATCTTTGGTCCTCCGCAGATATTTTAAGATGTTCTTGACTGCAATCCAGTGTGCCTGACCTGGATTACTTTGGAAACGACTGGTCACGCTTAACCCGTAAGCGACGTCTGGGCGAGTACACAACATCGCATACATAATGGATCCAATAGCCGAAGCATAAGGCGTATTGTCCATTTCATCTTTCTCAGTCTGTGTTTGTGGACACTGACTCTTCGAAAGACTCAGACCATGTCTGACTGGAAGATATCCTCGTTTAGAATTCTCTAAATGAAATCTCTCCAGGACTTTTTCGATGTAAGTACTCTGGCACAACCCGAGAAGCCTCTTAGATCTATCCCTGTAGATCTTCACACCTAATACATAGGCTGCTTCTCCTAGATCTTTCATCTGGAAACATTTCTTTAACCATGCTTTAACAGCATGCATTTCAGGAATGTCATTTCCAATGATCAAGATGTCATCGACGTAGAGGACTAGGAAAGTAATTACGCTCCCACTAAACCTCTTATACACACACGGGTCATCTTCGTTCTTGATGAAACCAAATTCAGTGACTGATTCATCAAAACGAATATTCCAGCTTCTTGATGCTTGCTTAAGTCCATAAATGGACTTCTTCAACTTGCATATCTTATGACGATCTGATGGATTAGTGAAACCCTCAGGTTGTGTCATATACACATCCTCATCCAGATTTCCATTAAGGAAAGCTGTTTTCACATCCATCTGCCAGATCTCATAATCATAATATGCCGCTATCGCGAAAAGAATCCGAATAGACTTAAACATGGCTACAGGTGAGAAAGTTTCATCATAATCTATCCCGTAGATTTGTTTGAAACCTTTCGCAACTAGCCTGCCTTTATAGGTAACTACGTTACCATCCATGTCAATCTTCTTCTTGAAGATCCATTTACAGCCTATAGGGATTACTCCCGGAGGCGGATCAACCAAATCCCAGACTTGGTTATCTGACATGGAGTCCATCTCGGCGCGCATAGCTTCAAGCCATCTCGCTGACTCTGGTCCACTGACCGCATCCGCATAAGTGAGGGGTTCATCATTATCAATGATGTAGACTCCGTCATAACGCTCAGGTTGTCGACGGATCCTTCCCGATCTTCGCGGTTCCCGTGATATCTGAGCCTCAGGTTGTTCAATAACCTGATCTACTGGCTCAGGCTCATCCAACTCTGCTTGAGCACTTTGTCCTTCCTCTGGATTCTCATCCAGCTTTATTTCTCTCCCACTGGCCTCTTGCAGAAGAAACTCCTTCTCAAGAAATATGGCCGTCCGAGCAACAAATACCTTGTTCTCTTTGGGATCGTAGAAATAATAACCCTTAGTCTCCTTAGGGTAACCGACAAAGATACATTTGTCAGATCTGCTCTCTAGTTTCCCAGAGGCGAGCTTTTTGACATAAGCCTCGCAACCCCAGATCCTGATAAATGTCAAGCTTGGCTGTTTCCCATACCATAATTCATATGGCGTCTTTGAAACTGCCTTGGATGGCACTCGGTTTAGTACCTTTGCAGCTGTTTCCAGTGCAAAACCCCAAAAGGAGTATGGAAGAGTAGCCTGACTCATCATAGAACGAACCATATCAAGTAACGTTCTATTTCTCCTCTCGGACACACCATTCCATTGCGGTGTTCCTGGCGGAGTGAGCTGTGAGATAATCCCACACTCCTTCAGATAGTCAGTAAACGTATGACTCAAGTATTCTCCACCTCGATCTGAGCGAAGTGCCTTGATATTTCGGCCTAGCTGATTCTGTACTTCATTCTTGAACTCTTTGAACTTGTCAAAAGATTCACTCTTATGTCTCATCAGATAGACATAGCCATACCTACTGAAATCGTCAGTAAAGGTAATGAAGTACTGATAGCCACCTCTGGCATGTTTACTAAATGGCCCACACACATCACTGTGTATAAGGTCAAGTAAACCTGAAGCCCTTTGACCTTTGTGAGGAAAAGGCGACTTCGTCATTTTACCCATCAAACAAGCTTTGCATGTATCAATCTCCTTGTAAGAGAATGATCCCAGCAGTCCATGATCATGCAACCGCTTAATGCGTTTCTCGTTAATATGGCCTAAACGACTATGCCATAGCAAGGTGCTGTCATCAGCATACTTGGCTTTCTTAATATCAACATTTTGTATAGAACGCTCCATGTCCAACATGAATAATCCATTGCTAATTGAACCAGTTGCATAAACAATATTATCATGAGATAAAAGACACTTTGAAATATTGCATTCAAAGGAAAAACCCTTCCTGACTAGAGCAGGAATGGAGATAATATTTTTAGTAATACTGGGAACAAAATAACAATTGTCTAGTTCCAATACAAATCCAGATGGTAAAGAAATGAAATAGTCTCCTACAGCAACAGCAGCAACCCGTGCCCCGTTTCCAACTCGTAGGTCCACCTCATGCTGTCCCACCTGCCTTCTTCTCTTGAGTTCCTGTACATTTGAACAAATGTGAACTCCACATGCAGTGTCCAACACCCATGATATAGAAGAAGAAAACATGACCTCAGTCACATAGATACCTGAGCCAGAAGCGAAGCTTCCCCTCTTATCTCCTTGGAGCGCTTTACAGTCCTTTTTCCAGTGACCCAGCTGGCCACAGTGGAAACACCTGTATTCCTTGGACCGCTTCACCTTCTGCTTCAGAGCCTTGCTGTAGCTCTTGACAGGGGTCTTGCCCTTCTTCCCCTTCTTCTTGTTCCTCGAAGGAACCATTAAGACAGAGGTCGAAGGCTTTCCCTTCAGAGTCTCCTCAGTAGTCAAGAGCATATTCAGCAGCTCTGCCGGAGTACAATCGATTTTGTTCATATTAAAGTTAATAATGAACGCGTCGAATGAAGGCGGGAGAGACTGCAGAATAATATCCACAGCAAGCTCCTGGTTGATGGTATGCCCCAGTTTCTCTAGAGCCTCCTTGTGCCCAATCATCTTGAGCACGTGAGCTCCCACTGGGCTCCCTTCAGCCAGTTTGCTCTGAAAGAAAAGCTTTGTCAAATTGTAGCGCTCAGTCCTTGCCTGTGCAGCATACAGCATCTTGAGGTTCGCTATCATGTCTATAGCAGACATATCCTCATGCTGACGCTGCAGCGGTGGCGTCATAGACGCTAGCATCAGGCAAGCGACATCAATGCTATCATTGACGTGCTTTTCATAGGCTTCCCGAACCGCCCTTGCGGCGTTCGGAGCGGGCTGAGGCGGTATCGCCGTCTCGAGGACATACAGTTTCCTCTCTGCCTTAAGAACAATCTTAAGGTGTCCGAACCAGTCAGAGAAGTTCGGCCCAGCAAACTTCTCCCTTTCCAGTAGGGATCGCACATTGAAGTTCATGGTGTTCGTTGCTGCAGGTATCTACAACAATGCAAGAACAGCAAGGTCAGTATCAATGTTAAGAATCAATCAGGACTTAAGAAAGATTCTTTTTCTCACTATTTTATCTGACTGAAAAATCCATTAAACAGTCCGAAAGAGTAGACACTCTTTTAGTGAGATGGGATCCGGATTTCATACTTGGTCTCCGCGTCCCGCTCAGGCGAGATAAGATGCACAGAGAGTACACGCACTAATCTCCGGTAGGCAGTCCCTGCCGATCGCCAACCCGTGCGATTCCCCTTCATCTGGGCAATCCAGCAGACTGTGCCAACTGAGTTGGTACAACACAGTCTCTGATCCCACAGATGGCTGCCTCCATGTGCTACCATATGCGCCACATATGTAGCCTACATGGTCAAGCTGACCCGACCTACTCCCTGGACCACCATGTGCTATGCTGAGCAACGAGAAGGGATAAATCCCTACTCTGTAACACACAGGTGTAATCCCACACCGTCTGAAGATAGATGGACGTGCCCACTGAGTGGGTACAACACGGCTCCAACGATAATCAGAACAGTGAGGTTTCGCGTCAGAAGGCTTACGAGCTTGATATTTTAGCGTTGGATTTTAACGGTCTTTTATCTTCTTCACTATCATGAAATTCCTATGGTGATAGCAGAAGATAAACTAATCATGCAATTCTAATATTTAAACAATAAATAAAAGAAAGCATGAATCTTATGTGGTAAAAGCCCATAGCCCTAGTAAGACCTTAATTAACTTAAGTCTTCACTTGCTTTTCTTCATGGGGCTTTTGCTGCTCATCTGGCCCAAACCAGGGCCCAAGCGCCATCTGCAGGTCTGGTGCGCCCACCAGGAATATGCGCCAGGTCCTAGGGTCGAACCCTAGACCTCCCACCTGGTCAAGCCACTGCTGCATGCGCCTCTACCAAGAGTGCTCTGTGCTCTTGTCTAATTAAATTACAAATTTAACTATCTAGACAAGATTGACACGCAGGTCAATTACATTTTATAAATTAAAGCAATGTGATGCGCAGATCACAATATAAAATTAATTTACAAAATTAACCAGGCACGCAGGCCCCAGCACAGCACTCATTAAAGACGGGCAGCCCACATAAGATTAAATAAACATACATATGCAACAATCAACATGTGATCCAATCATGAAAATTAAATTTCGAAAACCCCTTGGGATGAATTTTAATTTTCCTTATTTGCCCTACTGCCTTACAATGGTCTATTACTAGGGATCCACTCATCCATCCTAGTCAGATCCACTGCCCTTGCATGCACCAAGTCCTAACTGACTTGAGTCGACCATAAGGTCAACCATGCATGCGCCAGGGCTGAACAACCACAATGAGGTCTGGCAAGCGGGTGTGACCCCGGGCCTAACTCATGTGCGTTCATCAGTTGTCTCAATCAGACATCGCTACACGCCTGTCTGCAGCCGACCTGTAGCCACCACGTGCTTGCGCACAGGTGCTACCTGGTCAACCCATCAAGGCTGTCAGATAGTCTGATCAGACTTTTGGATCTAACCTAAGGGGGGTGACTTCAACCCTAATAACCCATCTAAGGGTTTAAAGTAGGTGCTTTAGATATAAGATGAATCGCGCAAGTTATTTGTTTTGGAAACACAATAAAACATGCGCCAACAACATGCGCCAGGGAGAAAATAACATCTATAAGAAACATGTATTTTCGCCAACTTACAACTACAGCATAAGCATTCGCATGTGACCTATAGATCTATTATCTTGCGCAAACATGGATCATAAATCATAACATGGCAATCATAAAACATGAACATTGGCTCTGATACCAATGTAAGGTCCCCACAAGGGGGGCGAAACCCCTAAGTATGGCGCATATTAAAGATTTTAAGCAGCGGAAGAGGGTTTCTTGAGATCGGTTTCATGAGATATGATCAACCATAATAACCCGATTGCAAATAGAGAAGGGTTCATACCGTAGCCATTTCAAGATGGCGCCTTGGAAGAAAAAGTTGCAAGCGCCTCTTCTCCAAAGTCTCGCACACAAGATGAACAATGTGCTTCTTCCTTGGTGCTCCTTGTGCTAGCAAGGTTCCAAGGTTGTCTTGCCGAATGGAAAGGAAAAGATGAGATGATGTTCTCTTGGCCGAAACCTCCTCAACCTTCAAGGCGTCGCCACACACGGAAGTCGAGAGGAATGAGAGCGAGAGGCGAGAATAGAGAGCACTCTATTCGAACGTGAGTGACTCCAATTGGAGATCATGGTTACTAAAAATAGCAACCACTCACCGCTCCAACGTTCACGCCAAGTGAACATGTCGCCACACCTTGAACCATGCGCTCATTTCATGAGCCGGTTCAATTTGGTTTGGTTTAAAACCAATCAAGCCAAGTAATCAAGTCCAGATCTCAAATAAACCCTAAGGCTCCAGATCTGACCGTTCATCTCTTGATGCTCTTGATCTCACCGATCTAGCATCTATTCTCTCGATCGAAGCTTACCGATCTCAAGCCCTAATCAATCAAACATGATCAGACTAGATCTCACTTACAATCAGAGATTAAATCCCTTTAAACTGAACCTAAACAATTCAGTCCACACGATCTGACTTAAGTAAGCCATATCATCAAATTGTGCGACCCTGAGGGTTTCCTTTAAATGTCGGTAACGATAACTCACGTTATCACGATCAGTGAGGGGTATCTAGCAACACATCACTGTCTCTCGATATAAAAGAAATGAGTCTTCCAAGACTACACCCAAAAACAGCACAAGTGTGAATCAACTTCACTAGGCATGCATACTTCCTTTGCCACTGGATGTTCTTATTGGACAAGCGTGTCAAGCTTGTAGCTCCAATATGATGAGCATGATTAGATCAGATGAACACTGTCATCTGGGTATGGCCATACACTTTCTCAATCATCTCATCCAGGGGGCCCCTTTAGAACATCACACTCCTTAAACAAGGAGACGGCAATCCTATGTCTATCACTAGTGCCCTAACCTGACTCAAGCTCATTATCCAAGATAGTCTATAATCATTATGTTTCAAATGATATTGAACTACCTCAAAACAATGACAATCATCATTTAGAAAACACAAGTGATCTCAAGTCAGAGGAAATGTGCCACTTGTCATATACAAGGATTATCCACATTGTGACAAACAATTGAATATCCTAGTAGGGTCTGTCCAGCACATCCAATGTACCCATGAGTCTACATCTTATTCCATGCTCGAAGCATCCTATAAGACTAGAACACATATTAGTCTTAACCATATCAAGGCTGTCTCATGTTCACCAAGATACATCGACTAAGGACTTAACTGCATGTCAGCCCAGCTGAACAGCTTTGAGACATTATTCAGAAGAACATATATTGCAGCAGACAATGTAGCTAACTGAATAATAACCATGCCTTTATAAACATAAACGTTTATTACATGATACTGTTACAATCCCAAGGCCTCAAACATTAGGCTTAAGGGCATACCCCAACATGTGCAAAATGAATTGTTTTTCCTAAACACTAAAAGATGTTCCATATCTAACATATGTGTGTATGGGGTATCCTTTGGGGATACTGCTTCCATAATCCCACAAGAGAGCAACTTGGTTGCTGCCTAAGGTGCTGATTTTCTTGGGAAAGATTTTCTGTTGAAAAAGTTGGTGGGAGAAACTTTGACTTGGATGTAATCCAAGGTCAAATATTTGACACATTTGGTCAAGATGGACTCTGAGCTAGTTTTATAGGTTATGGGTAACCTGAGGCTCAGAACACACAGGCTGTACAGGTTGAATCGATTCGTCTGACTTTGACTTATGGGTAACTCCTAACTCAATACAGAGAATCTTCATTCTATGGTGCCTGAGTGCAGTGAGAGCTTAATGACATCTCTAGTCTTGTATGTTAGGTACATACAGATCATCAAAGATGACATCCTGATCCTTCACTTGGTGAAGAGATGGTTGGGAAGTGTCACATGATGAATAACTTAGTGGACATCACCTATGGGGTAGGTATGAGAGTTTTTGGATAAATCCAAGAAACTTCAAGTCCTAAGTTAGACAACATACATCGATGTTGGTATGTTATAGACCATATATGGTTAGTGCTGAGAGCATAACCGATTGATACCAAGTCCAATTCAGATGCATGGCACTGGATAAGGAGAAAATAACATTCTTGGTTCTACAAAGAACTATAGGAATGGTTCTCGATTGGTAGAGATAAGAAATGCTTGGTGTATAGGGCAACACTTGATAGCTTGTTCTATTATGACCTTGATCGCATCATCAGTTTTGTGTCTGGTAGTGAAGTAAGCTGTAAAAGGCTTCATGATGGACTACCATCATCTCCAATTGAAGGCAGAGTATGTTATGGCTTCTAGGAAGTAATTTGGATATGGGAGTTCTTCATTGAACTTCAAGTGGTTATCATACCGTTATTGGTCTCTATTTGTGAGCACAAAGGAGCAATAACGCATGATAGAAAAAACAAGGTTTCACCTAAAGATCCGAACACATACTCTAGCGCTTCCACTTTGTCTTGGAGACAGAGGTGTTGTGAGATTGCAGATATTTACACTGAGGGAGTCCTGGTAGGCCACTGACTGATGCTCTGGCACAGTAGGAGCGTGGCAGGTCTGACTAAGGATGTGTTGATTGTGGTGACACAATAACAGGGTCCTAGTGCAAGTGGGAGATTGTTGGTGTATATGCCCTAGGACCTATGGCTGGTCTGATATGTCACATTTATTTGTGGTATACATCCTGGCATGGTCGTTATTATCCTTTTGTACATCTGCGTCATATGTACATTTGCATATACAATATCTCTGGAGATAGATTTTATCTAGTCTCAAAGAATAATCCTCGGTTAAGTGTCATAGTGGATAAGGGACAACTGTGATGCACTTGAGACTGGTATATGCGCTAGTTGAGCACAGGTTGCTAGTGCAGGCATATGGGAATATTAAGGGAGATATACTGGATCGACCTGCCGTGAAGATTTGACTTGGTGTCACAGGTCAAATCTTACATTGACAGAGATTTACTCGTCCTTGACTTGAGGGCATTGATATCTCTATATGATAAGGGATGTACTTTGATACAACTTAACACTCCGCATAACAATGGAGTCATAACGGTTGTCATTGGGTATATCTTGAGCCATATGAGAGATTCAATGTGCCAATAGAAGATTTGCCCCTTCCCTGTGGGGAAGTTTGATGTCCATGTACCCCTACATGGTGCATGACTAAAAGTGTGTGGCCACACCCAGGTTAAGCTTGAATAGAGTCATGACCATTGATGTTGGAATTAACAAGTGTGACACACTTGTCCGACTTGGACGATCAGCCTGGCAAAAGGACTAGAGTGTACATATATCTTGTCGCAGTTTTAGGGGATGTTGACGACGACTCCATTCCGAGGACTTGGGTAGCAATGATGTACTGCTAGGTGCCACTCATTGCTTGTGATGATGTGAGGTCATCACTGCCAATGTCTGAGGAACCTACAGGGTCGCACACCTAGACACTCGAGATCTCGTATTGATCGAGTTGCCTATAATCGAGTCATTTGGTTGATTCAAGTCAGTTTGGGAGTCCGATGCATCGTGGATGCGGCTGATGAGTTGGAGATGATCTTTTGGGATGATGTTGCGTTTTCACTTCTGTTGACCCCGGTTGACCTTCGGGTGACCACATTTGATCTCGATGGACTGGGTCTAGTCGATGGGTCAAATGTCGCTGGATTTGTCTGGTTAATTGTCAACGTAATTTAAACGCAACACATGAGACCATAACTTAAGTAAATTAAATGAATATTTATATTCATTTTATTCACAACTTAAGTCATGGGGGCCACGCACAACTTAAGTGATTATTTATATTAGATATATTCATCACTTAAGTTGCGGATCCACATCCATTAAGCTTTAATGGATCTAGGTGCTTATTAATTATGAAAATTCGTAATTAAAAGAAGCCCTAGCCAGAAATCGATGATAACTCTCTAACCTAGCCGCCAAGACACCTCTCCTTCTTCCCCAAGGCGACACCATGCAAGAACATGCGCCCCAAGGTGGATGTGCCATGTTCTTCCACTATGGATGCAAGAAAAAGGCTTGGACCCTTCTTCCTTTCTTGATAATCTATTCTAAGTGGGATTGGCACAAAAGAAGATGGTATCTTCCTCTCCATGGTGCCTCCAAGGAAGGAGTGGCACCCACATGGTGGAGATGGTGTCTTCTTCTTCAAAGATCACAAGAGAAGGCTTGGAGTCTTCTTGCTTCCCTAATGGTGAATCCCTATAGTGGATTGGCGCATGTGGAAGGGCATCTTCATACCATGGGCGCAACTTGCATGAAGTTGGCGCATATGGTAATGGAAGAAGAAGAAGAGGAGTTTACAATATCTCTTCTCATCATGTTTGTGCATCTCTTTGGGGAGATTGGTGCTTACGTTGATGGAGAAGGAGATCTTCCTCATGGGCACATCTTCATGGTGGTGCAAGCCATGAGGAAAAGTGGCTAGACAAGAGATTGACACAAGTTGTAGAGCTTCCCTCTCCTTGTGGTCAATATTCTCCCTTGAACACCTCTTTGGCGCATCTTGGAGATGGCACAAGCAAAGAGGGCAGCAACATTGGCAACATGATCTTCCTCCTGAAGGCTAGCATTAGACACGGAGTGAAGAGAATCTTGAGCAGTCCGTGTGTGCACGATTGTAGAGGGCGGACACTTGTGCGCCTCTTCTTCGTCATCATCTGCCCCTTCGATTATGCGAATAAAGGTATATTACTTTGACACATCCGGTGGATCACTCGTAAGGGATCCTGGCTCTTAGGGTTATCCTGTTTCGGGCCAACGCTTCCGCTATTATTAAAATTTTAAAATTGGCCCAGGGATTCCCAACACATGTCCCATAAGAAAATTAAGCTAGCATAGTGAAAAGATTACAATAAACGATAGTTCAGATGATCATAATCGAAAAGGGAAGAAATTACAGAACACGGTGCTGTAATCAAAATTACAACACCGTAATAGGCTGGAAACGCGATGAACAGTGGCGTCACCCATTGTTTTGTTGATTCCTCCCTCGATCAGGCTACTTTCGATCTGAAACTTCTGGGGAATCTTTTCCCTCACTTGGCGAAGCTTCCTTTCAAATTTCGTGGCCGGAGGTGGTCTGTGCGATGAACCCTAACGCAGCGGCAGTTCTCTAAAATTCTCCGTGAATTGTTGATGAAAATTGTTCCTCTTGTTTCGATTCTCCTCTCCTCTTAATGTTGAGTCTTTCCCTTTTTACGGATCTTTAATTGGTGTCCTAAATCTCAAGAAATCATCTTTTTAATCTTTCGGAGGAAAAATCAGGAATCTAGGTGCAGAATTACGGCACCGTGAAATTAATTACGGTACTGCCGTCATTGCTTCTGAATGTTCTGTAAAGAATTGGCTCGGAATTATGGCATCGTAAAAGTTTAGCCCAAAATTACGCTAGTGTCGTATTTCTCTCGGTTGTCTTTGAAAGTTTCTGTATGAAATTTGTCTGGAATTACGGCACCGTAATATTAATTACGGCAGTGCCATAATTTCCCAAAAAACTCGCTGCAATCTACTGCCATGAAATCCATTACGGTAGTGCCTTGATTTCAAATTACGGCTGTAAAAATAATTATGGCACTACCGTAATTTCTCTAGAAAGCTTGGTTTGGATTGAAATTTGATGTGCAAAGTCCTCTTGATGATTAGAACTCGCTCGTGCATCAAAATTGCTTGAAAACGCGTGATAATGATGCCTTTTTATCTGAAATTGATTAAAAACCGAAGAAGGTGTAGATTCTAAAGTATTTGGCAAATAAGGCATAAAAATAAAGCAAAAGAGCAAGATTATGACTCAAAAGGTTAGTTAATTAGTACGAAAAACACTATGAAATTTAGAGTCATCAAAGTTTCTCACATCCATGAACAACACCGGTGTTGAGTTTGTGCCGAAGTCATCACGGGTGTGATGAGCATCACGGCCTGAATGGCTGAACACGCCCGTTCTTCAAGCCGTGACGAGTGCACTGAATTTCTGGATTTTGGCGGTCACAGCCATGATTACCATCACAACCATGCCATGTCGAGTTTATTGTACAAGAGTCTGGACGCCGATCTGATCATGACCGTGATGGCAAGCACGGGCAGGCCGTGATCAGCATAAATAACTCAAAAAATTCTCGAAATTTTCCTGTGTGATGCTTGTAATGTGCTAAACCATTCCATAACTTCAAATCTTCAAAATATTATCAAAAATATATGGAAATAACTTGCATTTCACAAATAATCAAAAAATAGTAAAGATTCTATACTTAATGGAAAAACATTCAAAATAATAGGATAAAAGCAAGACTTAAGCCTGAAAGGAGCACATAAATAAGACTTTAAATCTATTAAAAATAATGCTTATCAGCAATACAGGTTTGTACCTACTCCTAGGGACCTGAGTATTTTGGAAATACACTTCCAATACTCTCATAGGATGTTCTCAACTTCCATAGCACAGTAACCTCCACAAGAGGGTGTTGGCTCATGAGCACGCCATCGTACGGCGGTAACATGGCCACTCTTGTCTGGTCTCTAGGATACGCCGTTGCATGACAATCCTATAGAGATATCGGTTGGTGTCCATGGCACATCGTCGCATGATTGTCCCTTTACCACCATTAGCTATTCTTCAGGACAAGTCATCGTACGACTGTCCTAAGCCATTGTCGATTGATGTCAGGGATACGTCGTCGGATGACTATTGATGTGTTGCATTTACACCATGTTTTTGCCTATGTTTTAGATCATATTTTGGGCTTATTTGCATGATATGTGTTACTTTTGATGTTTTTACCTTACTTTGCATGGAATCTTTACTTTTCTTAGTTTTATTGAAAATGTAGGTAAAACAGCGCGAAAATGAAAGATTTCAAGAGTTTTGAAGCCAAAGCACGATTCCCGAGGAGATCATGAGCTCGCGCGTCAAATTTGGGGCAAAAACGGTGAAGAACGAGATATTTACAGCCTTGGCCGTAAATATGGATTCGGCCGTGAACGTGATGACGAATGGAAGTTGAAAATCAGTTAAGTGTCGGAATGAACAGAAACTTTCACGGGTAAGGCCGTGAATCCATCACGGTCCGTGAAACTTTCTGTGACCGAAAGCATTATACACAGAAATATTTACGGTCTCAGCCGTAAATGCATCACGGGCCGTAAAAACTTCCGCCCGACGAGTTTTTCACGCGTTTCTCACCCGATTCAAACCAGATTTGAACCAAACTTCGCAGAACCATTTCTTGATGAGTCCTAAACCGGTCCAACTATAAAAGAAGGGATTTTTCATGGATTTAGGGGGCTTTTACGGATGAAGACAAGAGGCGGCGGCGATAGAGGCGACAACTCAATTTCGAAGCATATTCCGGCGAGATTCCACTTGAAAGCAACGATTGATCGACTATTCCTGATCTCCAGATCGAGGAGAAGGCGGTTCTATAGTTCTTTTAGTGATTTCTTATGGATTTTCATGAGTTTTCACATGTTCATCATAAACTTCATGTATTTCCTTAATATCATGAGCGAGTAGATACCTGTTTCGGGATGATTGGGCATAGCCCACTGACTTTTATGCATTGATCTATGTTCTTACTATTTTCATAAGAGTTTATCATCGTCATTTAGTTGAAATTGCATATATCTCGTAATTTACCCAGGCCAAGTAAGTTTATGTCCGAGACGTTATGAGATGAATCGAGAGGTGAATCGCAATGTCTGACCTATTTCAATTGAACCTGTAAATCTGATCACGAGAGTAGTTCGGATTTACTTGAAGGATTTAGCCAACTGTTGATAGAACTTAATGGGTTTAATTAGTTTGACTATCACGAGAGTAGGGAGTTAATCTAATTAAATACCTTATTACGCTCCGAGAGGAGGTAATATGTACCTTAGGAAGAGTTCCTTTTATGATAGATAAATCATTGATTTAGTTATCTTTTTACCGACGCATAACTGTCAGTGTGGTGAACCTATGAAATCTCGATCCTTTAGAAACTGAACCTCTTAAAAACTGCTTTCAAGTTTGTCCGTGTGTAGAAGTTTAGAAAGACCACCGAAATATTCTGCTTAAATTCGAACAAGTCAAGAAGTCAGTACCTAACTACGTAGTCCTCGTGGGATCGTTAATCTTTTATTACTTCGATAAATCTGTGCACTTGTGGATACCTATCATGTTTTTGGCGTCGTTGCCGGGGACTACGAATAGTTAATATTGACTAATTGATAAGTTAGGAGATTAGGCATTTTTCTTTTGCTTTGCTTACTAATAGTTTTTATTATTCTTTTTTTTTATTGTTAACTTGCATGTTGTATGCCCATAATTTCTCGTGCAGGTGCTTTGCTTCCAGAAGACCCAAAAATTGAGCATACATTTCGCATTCGGAGGAGATTGCAATTTGAGAGAAAAAAGATCTCTGAAAAAGGAGAGATGTGGCGAATGCGAACAATCAATCTTTGAGGGACTTCGCGGCACCAAACATACAAGGGTTCAATTCAAGCATCGTTCGACCCAATGTGGAGGCGAACAACTTTGAGTTAAAGCCAGTGCTGATGACGATGATTTAGCAAAATCAGTTTGGGGGTTCCCCAAATCTGGACCCAAATCTTCATTTAGCCATTTTTCTTGAATATTGCGATACTGTTAAAGTAAACTGAGTTTCATCTGATGCGATAAGACTAAGATTATTTTCGTTCTCTCTCAGGGACCGCGCTAGAGCTTGGTTGTATTCAATGCCGGAAGGATCAATCACCACTTGGGAAGAGCTATCTAGAGCATTCTTGAACAAATATTTTCCACCCAGCAAGACTGTTCAACTGCGCAACAGGATTACATCTTTTGCACAGTAAGGGGGAGAGTCACTTTATGATGCTTGGGAACATTTCAAAGAGCTCCAACGCATGTGCCCACACCATGGACTTCAAGAATGGGTTTTAATCCATATCTTTTATAATGCATTGGATTACAACACCAGACTGATGGTGGATACTGCGGCTAGAGGAATGATCATGAGCAAGATCTTGGAAGAAGCAACTGCTCTACTTGAGGATATGGCCATGAACCATAACCACTGGTCAGGTGAGCGGAACACTACTTCCACAAGGTTTGGTAAGTACCACAATGATCCCTTGACATCACTTGCGGCTAAGGTAGACTCTTTGGTTCAGAAGTTTAATTCTTTATCTTTTCCATCGAGTGCGGTTAATGCAGTTTCTATAACTTGTATAGGACAAGTTAGAGTATTACCTGTGCCATGATGTGAGAGGCGACTTGGAAGATGAAAGGGGCGAGTGCCTCTTCTCCAAAGATGTCACACACAAGATGAGAAAAGCTTTCTTCCTTGTGTTCCTTGTGCTAGCAAAGACACCAAGGAGTCTTGATCGTCTCTAGGAAAGGAAGATGTGTGTCCCCTTTGGCCGGTCAAGCTTCTCTTCCTTGCATGAAGATGATCCACACACGAGAGTGAAGAGAGGAGGAGGCGAGAGGGGGAATCGAAAACCGTGTATCACCAAAGGAAAAATTCGGCCACCACTTATGGTAAGTACCGAATTTGTAACTCCCTCCATAACTCCCTTTAAGTGATCGAAAACTCCCCTTTTAATTGAACCATGCGTTCACAAGTGAACCGGTTCAATTTCAATTTGGTTCAAGCACCAAATCAAACCAGCCCTGGTTATAATCTTCTTTGAACCAAATGGCTCAAGATCTAACCACACATCACATTGAACCCCTGATCTTTACGATCAAGCTTCAATCCTCCGATCAAAGCTTACCGATCACATGTCCTAATCAATCAAACATGATTAGACTAGATCTCACTTTTAATCAGAGCTTAAATTCCTTTAAACTGAACTAGAATAATTCCAGTCCATACGATCTGACATAAGTAAGCCATATCATCAAATTGTGCGACCCTAAGGGTTTCCTTCAATGTCGGTAACGATAACTTACATTATCACGACCAGAGAGAGGTATCTAGCAACACATCACTGTCTTCCAATATGAAGGAAAGAGTCTTCCAAGACTACTCCCAAACTTCAGCACAAGTGTGAAACTCATTCACTTGATATATATGTTTCCCTTTGCCACTGGATGTTCTCGTCGGACAAGCGTGTCAAGCCTGTGATTCCAACATGATGAAAATGGTTAGATCAGATGAACATAGTCGTCTGGGTATGGCCATACACATTCTCAACCATTTCATCCATAGGGCCCCTTTAGAACATCTCACTCCAACCAGGAGAGGCAATCCTATATCTATCACAAGTACCCTAACATGACTCATGCCCACTATCCAAGATAATCCTTAATCATTATCTTTCAAACGATATGGAACTAGCTCAAGATAATGCCAATCATCACTTAGAAACACAAGTGATCTCAAGTCAGAGGGAATATACCACTTGCTTGCATACAAGGATTATTCACATTGTGACAAACAATTGAATATCCTGAGAAGGGTCAGTCCAGTACATCCAATGCACCTATGTGTCTAAATCTTATTCCATGCTTGAAGCACCCTATAAGATTAGAACACATATTAGTCTCAATCATACCAAGGCTGTCTCACGTTCACCAAGATATCTCGACTAAGGACAATACTGAATGTCAGCTAAACTGAACATCATCGAGACATTACTCAGAAGTATACATATAACAGCAGATAATGTAACAATCTGAATAACAACAATTGCCTTGGAAACAAATATATTTAGTTTATACATGATACTGACAATAACCCAAGGCCTCAAACATTAGCCTTAAGGGCATACCCTAACAATCTCCCACTTGCACTTAAACTAATGGTTGAGAAATCTCAAACCCATATTTTTACAGTGCTTCTCATGCTTCTGCTGCGTCAGAGGCTTTGTAAGCGGGTCAGCTAGATTGTCATCTGTATGAATCTTGCAGATCTTGATGTCTCCTCGATCAATGATTTCACGGATCAAGTGAAACCTTCTCTGTATGTGCTTGGACTTCTGGCGTGACCGTGGTTCCTTCGCTTGTGCAATCGCTCCGGTGTTATCACAGAAGATAACCAATGGATCTGCACTTGAAGGAACAACACCAAGTTCCTGAATGAACTTGCGAATCCATACTGCCTCCTTTGATGCTTCTGAGGCTACAACATACTCGGCTTCTGTTGTGGAATCAGCAACAATTGATTGTTTGAAACTCTTCCACACCACTGCTCCTCCATTCAAGCTAAAAACATAGCCTGATTGCGATCGGAAATCGTCTTGGTCAGATTGGAATGAAGCATCAGTATATCCTTCAATACTGAGTTCTCCCTGACCTCCATAAATCAAGAACATATCTTTGGTTCTCCGAAGATATTTTAAAATGTTCTTGATTGCAATCCAGTGTGCCTTCCCTGGATTACCTTGGAACCGACTGGTTACGCTTAACCCATAAGCGACGTCTGGGCGAGTACACAACATCGCATACATGATGGACCCAATAGCCGAAGCATAAGGCGTATTGTCCATCTCATCTTTCTCAGACTGTGTTTGAGGACACTGGCCTTTTAAAAGATTCAGACCATGTCTGACTGGAAGATATTGTTGGGGTATGCCCTTAAGGCTAATGTTTGAGGCCTTGGGATTATATCAGTATCATGTATAAACTTAATGTTTATAAAGGCAATGGTTGTTATTCAGGTTGTTGCATTATCTGCTGCCATATGTATACTTCTGAATAATGTCTCAATGCTGTTCAGCTTGGCTGACATGCAGTATTGTCCTTAGTCGAGATATCTTGGTGAACATGAGACAGCCTTGATATGATTGAGACTAATATGTGTTCTAATCTTATAGGATGCTTCGAGCATGGAATAAGATGTAGACTCATGGGTACATTGGATGTACTGGACAGACCCTACTTAGGATATTCGATTGCTTGTCACAATGTGAATAATCCTTGTATGCAAACAAGTGGCATATTTCCTCTGACTTGAGATCACTTGTGTTTCTAAATGATGATTGGCATTGTTTTGAGGTAGTTCAATATCATTTGAAACATAATGGTTATAGAATATCTTGGATAATGAGCATGAGTCATGTTAGGGCACTAGTGATAGATATAGGATTGCCGTCTCCTTGTTTGGAGTGTGATGTTCTGTTGGGCCCCCTGGATGAGATGATTGAGAAAGTGTATGGCCATACCCAGATGACTATGTTCATCTGATCTAATCATTCTCATCATATTGGAATTACAGGCTTGACACGCTTGTCCAATAAGAACATCCAGTGGCAAAGGAAACACATATGTCAAGTGACTTGGGTTCACACTTGTGCTGTGGTTTGGGTGTAGTCTTGGAGGACTCTTTCCTTTATATCGGGAGACAGTGATGTGTTGCTAGATACCCCTCACTGATCGTGATAACGTAAGTTATCGTTACCGACATTTAAAGGAAACCCTTAGGGTCGCACAATTTGATGATATGGCTTACTTATGTCAGATCGTGTGGACTGAATTGTTTTGGTTCAGTTTAATGGGATTTAAACTCTGATTGTAAGTGAGATCTGGTCTGATCATGTTTGATTGATTAGGGCTTGAGATCGGTAAGCTTCGATCGAGAGAATTGATGCTAGATCGATGAGATCAAGAGCATCAAGAGATGAATGGTTAGATCTTGAGCCTTATGGTTTAATATGATCTAGACCAATGCTTGGTTTGATTTGGTCTTTAAACCAAATGAGATTGAACCGGTTCATCAAGTGAACGCTTGGTTCAAAGAGGAGAATGTTGCGACTTGTTCACTTGGCGTGAACGCTTGAACACATTGAGGGTTTACTATTTTTGGAAGTCATGCTTTCCAAAATAGGGAGCACGCCTCACGTTCGAGAGCATTGCTCTATTCTCGCTCGCAACTTCCTCTTGTCGCCTCTCTCCTCTCGTGTGGTGAGTCTTGACGCTCAAGGAGGATTCGGCCTAGCCAAGAGATCATCTCATCTTCCCTTCAAAAGATCAGGAGACTTGGAGATCCTTGCTAGCACAAGGAACGACAAGGAGAAAGCCATTTCTCATCTTGTGTGCGGCACCTTTGGAGGAGAGCCACATTGCCCTCTAGCTTCCAAGGCACTATCCAAGCAATGGCTATGGTATGATCCCTTCTCGATCTATACATGTTATTAAAGTTGATCATATATTCATCCATGCGATCTTAGAAACCCTAGCTTCCGCTATGCAAAAAGTTTTAATCTGCGCATATTAGGGTTTCGCTCCCCCTTTAGGGACTTTCAATTGGTATCAAAGCAAGTTCATGTATGAATCATATGATTGCTTATTGTGATCCTTGTTTGCGCTTATGAATAGATCTAAGGATATCATCATGCGAAACTACATGCTAGTTTGCGAAAATAGATGTATGTTTTACATTTAGCGCATGTATGATGTTTATTGTTGGCGCTTGATGAATGTTATTTTTATCACCACCTTATAACAACTTGCGCGCATCCATTTAGATCTAAGCGCCTACTTTAAAACTTAGACGGGTTATTAGGGTTGAAGTCATCGTCCTGTCAAGACCCAACAGTCTGATCAGACTATCTGACAGCCTAGATGGGTCGACCAGATGGCACCTATGCGCAAGCATGAGGTGGCTATAGGTCGACTGCAGAAAGGCGTGTAGCGATGTCTGATTGAGACAACCAGTGAACGCTCATGATGAAGGCCCGGGGTCACACCCGCTTGCCAGAACTCATGAGGGACGTTCAGCCCTTAACGCATGCATTATTGACCATGAGGTCGACTCAAGTCGGTTATGACTTGGTGCATGCAAGGGCAGTGGGTCTGACTAGGTCTGATGAGTGGATCCCTATTAATGGACCGTTGTAAGGTAGTAGGGCACATAAGGAAATAAAATTGATGCCAATGGGTTTTTCGAAAATTTTATTTTCTTGAATGGATCACATGATGTTTGTATAACATGATTGAGTGTTTATTTAATCTTATGTGGGCTGCCCAAAATTTAATGTGTGCTGTGCTGGGGCCTGCGTGCCTGGATTATTTTTGTAAATTATTTATTGTGATCTGTGCATCACATTTTAATTAATTTATACAGTGTAATTGACCTGCGTGTCAATCATGTCTAGATAGATTAAATTGTAATTTAATTAGACATGAGCACAGAACACACATGGCAGAGGCGTATGCAGCAAGTGGCTTCACCAGTGGGAGGTCTAGGGTTCGACTCTAGGACAGGCGCATTTTACCTGGTGGGCGCATCTGAGCTGTAGTGGGCGCTTGGGCCCGGGTTGGGCCAGAGGAAATGCTAAAGACCCATCAAGAGCTCAAGTGAAGACTTAAGTTAATTAAGGTCTTACTTAGGCTTAATGGGCTTTTACCACATAAGATCATCATGCTTTCAATTTACTGTTTAAGTAATTTAGTAACTGCATGATCTATTCTTCTGCTATCACCATAGGATTTGCATGATAGTAAGAAGATAAAAGGACCGTTAAAATCCAACGTTAAATATCAAGCACGTAAGCCTTCTGACGCGAAACCTCACTGTTCTGACTATCGTTGGGGCCGTGTTGTACTCACTCAGTGGGCACGCCCATCTATCTTCAGACGGTGTGTGATTACACCTGCGTGTTACAGAGAAGGGATTTATCGCTTCTCGTTGCTCAGCATAGCACGTGGTGGTCCAGGGAGTAGGTCGGGTCAGCTTGACCATGTAGGCTACATATTGAGCATATGGTAGCTATATGGAGGCAGCCATCTGTGGGATCAGAGATTGTGTTGTACCAACTCAGTTGGCACAGTCTGCTGGATTGCCCAGATGAAGGGGAATCGCACGGGTTGGCGATTGGCAGGGATTGCCTACCAGAGATTAGTGCTTGTACTCTCTGTGCATCTTATCTCGCCTGAGCGGGACGCGGAGACCAAGTATGAAATCTGGATCCCATCTCACTAAAAGAGTTTTACTCTTTCGGACTGTTTTACTGGATTTTTCAGTCAGATAAAATAGTGAGAAAAGAATCATTCTTAAGTCCTGAATTGATTCTAACATTGATACTGACCTTGCTGTTCTTGCAATGTTGTAGATTACTGCAGCAACGAACACCACAGCGTTCAATGTGCGATCCTTACTGGAAAGGGAGAAGTTTGCTGGGCCAAACTTCTCAGACTGGTACGGACACCTTAAGATTGTTCTTAACGCTGAGAGGAAGCTGTATGTCCTTGAGACGGCTATACCGCCTCAACCCGCTGCGAACGCCGCAAGGGCGGTTCGGGAAGCTTATGAGAAGCATGTCAATGATAGCATTGATGTCGCTTGCCTTATGCTTGCGTCTATGACGCCAGAGCTTCAGCGTCAGCATGAAGATTTATTTGCTATTGAAATTATAGCAAATCTCAAGATGCTGTATGCTGCACAGGCAAGGACTGAACGCTATAACTTGACTAAACTTTTCTTTCAGAGCAAACTGACTGAAGGGAGTCCAGTGGGAGCTCACGTACTCAAGATGATTGGGTACAAGGAGGCTCTAGAGAAACTGGGACACACCATCAATCAGGAGCTTGTTGTAGACATCATCTTGCAGTCTCTCCCGGCCTCTTTCGATCCGTTCATCATTAATTTTAATATGAACAAGATCGACTGTACCCCGGCAGAGTTACTGAACATGCTCTTGACTACAGAGCAGACTCAGTCTCGTGAGAAGGGAAAGCCTTCATCCTCTGTCCTAATGGTTCCTTCAAGGAACAAGAAGAAGGGGAAGAAGGGCAAAGCCCCTGTCAAGAGCTACAACAAGGCTCTGAAACAAAAGATAAAGCGGTCAAAGGAATACAGATGTTTCCATTGTGGCCAGCTGGGTCACTGGAAGAAGGACTGTAAAGCGCTCCAAGGAGATAAGAAGGGAAGCAACCCTTTCGCTTCTGGCTCAGGTATTTTTGTGACTGAAGTCATGCTATCTTCTTCTATTTCATGGGTGTTAGACACTGCATGTGGAGTTCACATTTGTTCAAATGTACAGGAAATCAAGAGAAGAAGACAGGTGGGACAGCATGAGGTGGACCTACGAGTAGGAAACGGGGCACGGGTTGCTGCTGTTGCTGTAGGAGAATATCACATCTCTTTACCATCTGGTCTTGTATTAGAACTGGACAATTGTTATTTTGTACCGAGCATAACTAAGAATATTATCTCTATTCCTGCTCTTGTCAGGAAAGGGTTTTTCTTTGAATGCAAGATTTCAAAGTGTTATATTTCTTTTGATAATATTGTTTTTGCTACTGGGTCGATTAACAATGGGTTATTCATGTTGGACATGGAATGTTCTGTACAACAGATTGATAATAAGAAAGCCAAGTATGCTGATGACAGCACCTTGCTATGGCATAGTCGTTTAGGCCATATTAACAAGAAGCGCATTAAGCGGTTGCATGAACATGGACTGCTGGGATCATTCTCCTATGAGGAGCTTGATACATGCAAAGCTTGTTTATTGGGTAAAATGACGAAGTCTCCTTTTTCCAACAAAGGTCAAAGGGCTTCAGGTTTACTTGACCTCATTCACAGTGATGTGTGTGGGCCATTTAGTAAACATGCCAGAGGTGGCTATTCATACTTCATTACCTTTACTGATGATTTCAGTAGGTATGGTTATGTCTATCTAATGAGACATAAAAGTGAATCTTTTGACAAGTTCAAAGAGTTCGAAAATGAAGTACAAAATCAGCTAGGCAGAAATATCAAGGCACTTCGCTCAGATCGAGGTGGAGAATACTTGAGTCGAGAGTTTACTGACTATCTGAAGGAGTGTGGGATTATCTCACAGCTCACTCCGCTAGGAACACCGCAATGGAATGGTGTGTCCGAGAGGAGAAATAGAACCTTACTGGATATGGTTCGTTCTATGATGAGTCAGGCTACTCTACCTTACTCCTTTTGGGGATTTGCACTGGAAACAGCTGCAAAGGTACTAAATCGAGTGCCATCCAAGGCCGTTTCAAAGACTCCATATGAGTTATGGTATGGGAAACAGCCGAGCTTGACATTTATTAAGATCTGGGGTTGTGAGGCTTATGTCAAAAAGCTCGCCTCTGGGAAACTGGAGAGCAGATATGATAAATGTATCTTTGTCGGTTACCCTAAAGAAACAAAGGGTTATTATTTCTACGATCCCAAAGAGAACAAAGTATTTGTTGCTCGGACGGCTATTTTTCTTGAGAAAGAATTTCTTCTGCAAGAAGCCAGTGGGAGAGAAATAAAGCTGGATGAGAATCCAGAAGAAGGACAAAGTAGTCAAGCACAGTTGGATGAGCCTGAGCCAGTAGATCAGGTTACTGAACAACCTGAGGCTCAGATATCACGGGAACCGCGAAGATCGGGAAGGATCCGTCGACAGCCTGAGCGCTATGACGGAGTCTACATCATTAATGATGAACCCCTCACTTATGCGGATGCGGTCAGTGGACCGGAATCAGCGAGATGGCTTGAAGCTATGCGAGCCGAGATGGACTCCATGTCAGATAACCAAGTCTGGGATTTGGTTGATCCGCCTCCGGGAGTAATCCCTATAGGCTGTAAGTGGATCTTCAAGAAGAAGATAGACATGGATGGTAACGTGGTTACCTATAAAGGCAGGCTAGTTGCGAAAGGTTTCAAACAAATCTACGGGATAGATTATGATGAAACTTTCTCTCCTGTAGCCATGTTCAAGTCTATTCGGATTATTCTCGCGATAGCGGCATATTATGATTATGAGATCTGGCAAATGGATGTTAAGACCGCTTTCCTTAATGGAAAATTAGAAGAGGATGTGTATATGACACAACCTGAAGGTTTCATCAATCCATCAGATCGTCATAAAATATGCAAATTAAAGAAGTCCATTTATGGACTTAAACAAGCATCGAGAAGCTGGAATATTCGTTTTGATGAATCAATCTATAAGTTTGGTTTCATCAAAAATGAAGATGACCCGTGTGTATATAAGAGGTTTAGTGGGAGCGTGATTACTTTCCTAGTCCTCTACGTTGATGATATCTTGATCATTGGAAACGATGTTCCTGAACTGCATGCCGTCAAGGCATGGTTAAGAAAATGTTTCCAGATGAAAGATTTAGGAGAAGCAGCCTATGTATTAGGTGTGAAGATCTACAGAGATAGATCAAAGAGGCTTCTCGGGCTGTGCCAGAGTACTTACATCGATAAAGTCCTGGAGAGATTCCATTTAGAAAATTCTAAAAGAGGGTATCTTCCAGTCAGACATGGTCTGAATCTTTCAAAGAGTCAGTGTCCACAAACACAGACTGAGAAAGATGAAATGGACAATACGCCTTATGCTTCGGCTATTGGGTCCATTATGTATGCGATGTTGTGTACTCGCCCAGACGTCGCTTACGGGTTAAGCGTGACCAGTCGATTCCAAAGTAATCCAGGTAAGGCACACTGGATTGCGGTCAAGAACATTTTGAAATATCTTCGGAGGACCAAAGATATGTTCTTGATTTATGGAGGTCAGGAAGAACTCAGTATTGAAGGATATACTGACGCTTCATTCCAGTCTGACCAGGATGATTTCCGATCGCAATCAGGCTATGTTTTTAGCTTGAATGGAGGAGCAGTGGTGTGGAAAAGTTTCAAACAATCAATTGTTGCTGATTCCACAACAGAAGCCGAGTATGTTGCAGCCTCAGAAGCATCCAAGGAGGCAGTGTGGATTCGTAAGTTCGTTCAGGAACTTGGTGTTGTTCCTTCGAGTGCAGATCCTTTGGTTATCTTCTGTGATAACACTGGAGCAATAGCACAAGCAAAGGAACCACGGTCGCACCAGAAGTCCAAGCACATACAGAGAAGGTTTCACTTGATCCGGGAGATCATTAATCGTGGCGAGATCAAAATCTGCAAGGTTCATACAGATGACAATCTAGCTGACCCGCTTACAAAGCCTCTGGCGCAGCAGAAGCATGAGAAGCACTGTAATAATATGGGTTTGAGATTTCTCAACCATTAGATTAAGTGCAAGTGGGAGATTGTTGGGGTATGCCCTTAAGGCTAATGTTTGAGGCCTTGGGATTATATCAGTATCATGTATAAACTTAATGTTTATAAAGGCAATGGTTGTTATTCAGGTTGTTGCATTATCTGCTGCCATATGTATACTTCTGAATAATGTCTCAATGCTGTTCAGCTTGGCTGACATGCAGTATTGTCCTTAGTCGAGATATCTTGGTGAACATGAGACAGCCTTGATATGATTGAGACTAATATGTGTTCTAATCTTATAGGATGCTTCGAGCATGGAATAAGATGTAGACTCATGGGTACATTGGATGTACTGGACAGACCCTACTTAGGATATTCGATTGCTTGTCACAATGTGAATAATCCTTGTATGCAAACAAGTGGCATATTTCCTCTGACTTGAGATCACTTGTGTTTCTAAATGATGATTGGCATTGTTTTGAGGTAGTTCAATATCATTTGAAACATAATGGTTATAGACTATCTTGGATAATGAGCATGAGTCATGTTAGGGCACTAGTGATAGATATAGGATTGCCGTCTCCTTGTTTGGAGTGTGATGTTCTGTTGGGGCCCCCTGGATGAGATGATTGAGAAAGTGTATGGCCATACCCAGATGACTATGTTCATCTAATCTAATCATTCTCATCATATTGGAATTACAGGCTTGACACGCTTGTCCAATAAGAACATCCAGTGGCAAAGGAAACACATATGTCAAGTGACTTGGGTTCACACTTGTGCTGTGGTTTGGGTGTAGTCTTGGAGGACTCTTTCCTTTATATCGGGAGACAGTGATGTATTGCTAGATACCCCTCACTGATCGTGATAACGTAAGTTATCATTACCGACATTTAAAGGAAACCCTTAGGGTCGCACAATTTGATGATATGGCTTACTTATGTCAGATCGTGTGGACTGAATTGTTTTGGTTCAGTTTAATGGGATTTAAACTCTGATTGTAAGTGAGATCTGGTCTGATCATGTTTGATTGATTAGGGCTTGAGATCGGTAAGCTTCGATCGAGAGAATTGATGCTAGATCGATGAGATCAAGAGCATCAAGAGATGAATGGTTAGATCTTGAGCCTTATGGTTTAATATGATCTAGACCAATGCTTGGTTTGATTTGGTCTTTAAACCAAATGAGATTGAACCGGTTCATCAAGTGAATGCTTGGTTCAAAGAGGAGAATGTTGCGACTTGTTCACTTGGCGTGAACGCTTGAACACATTGAGGGTTTACTATTTTTGGAAGTCATGCTTTCCAAAATAGGGAGCACGCCTCACGTTCGAGAGCATTGCTCTATTCTCGCTCGCAACTTCCTCTTGTCGCCTCTCTCCTCTCGTGTGGTGAGTCTTGACGCTCAAGGAGGATTCGGCCTAGCCAAGAGATCATCTCATCTTCCCTTCAAGCGATCAGGAGACTTGGAGATCCTTGCTAGCACAAGGAACGACAAGGAGAAAGCCATTTCTCATCTTGTGTGCGGCACCTTTGGAGGAGAGCCACATTGCCCTCTAGCTTCCAAGGCACTATCCAAGCAATGGCTATGGTATGATCCCTTCTCGATCTATACATGTTATTAAAGTTGATCATATATTCATCCATGCGATCTTAGAAACCCTAGCTTCCGCTATGCAAAAAGTTTTAATCTGCGCATATTAGGGTTTCGCTCCCCCTTTAGGGACTTTCAGATATCCTCTTTTAGAATTTTCTAAATGGAATCTCTCCAGGACCTTATCGATGTAAGTACTTTGGCATAGCCCGAGAAGCCTATTAGATCTATCTCTAAAGATCTTCACACCTAGTATATAGGTCGCTTCTCCTAAATCTTTCATTTGGAAACATTTTCTTAACCATGCTCTGACTGCATGCAGTTCAGGAATATCGTTTCCAATGATTAAAATATCATCCACGTAGAGAACTAGGAAAGTAATCACGCTCCCACTAAACCTTTTATATACACACTGGTCATCTTCATTTTTGATGAAACGAAATTCAGAAACTGATTCATCAAAACGAATATTCCAGCTTCTCGATGCTTGTTTTAGTCCATAAATGGACTTCTTTAATTTGCATATTCTATGACGTTCTGATGGGTTAATGAAACCTTCAGGTTGTGTCATGTACACATCCTCTTCTAATTTTCCGTTAAGGAAAGCGGTTTTCACATCCATTTGCCAGATCTCATAATCATAATATGCTGCTATCGCGAGAATAATTCGAATGGACTTGAATATGGCTACAGGAGAGAAAGTTTCATCATAATCTATCCCGTAGATTTGTTTGAAACCTTTCGCAACTAGCCTGCCCTTATAGGTAACTACGTTACCATCCATGTCTTTCTTCTTTCTGAAGATCCACTTACAGCCTATAGGGATTATTCCCGGAGGCGGATCAACCAAATCCCAGACTTGGTTATCTGACATGGAGTCCATCTTGGCTCGCATAGCTTCAAGCCATCTTGCTGACTCCGGTCCACTAACCGCATCCGCATAAGTGAGGGGTTCATCATTAATGATGTAGACTCCGTCATAGCGCTCAGGCTGACGACGAATCCTTCCCGATCTACGCGGTTTCCGTGATGTCTGAGCCTCAGGTTGAACATTAACCTGATCTATTGGCTCAGGCTCATCCAACTGTGCTTGACTACTTTGTCCCTCTTCTGGAATTTCATCCAGCTTTATTTCTCTCCCACTGGCCTCTTGCAGAAGAAACTCCTTCTCAAGAAAAATAGCTGTTCGAGCAACAAATACTTTATTCTCCTTGGGATTATAGAAATAATAACCCTTAGTTTCTTTAGGGTATCCGACAAATATGCATTTATCAGATCTGCTTTCCAGTTTCCCAGAGGCGAGCTTTTTGACATAAGCCTCGCAACCCCAGATCTTGATAAATGTCAAGCTCGGCTGTTTCCCATACCATAACTCATAAGGCGTCTTTGAAACGGCCTTGGATGGCACTCGGTTTAGCACCTTTGCAGCTATTTCCAGTGCAAATCCCCAAAAGGAGTAAGGTAGAGTAGCTTGACTCATCATAGACCGAACCATATCCAATAAGGTTCGATTCCTCCTCTCGGACACACCATTCCATTGCGGTGTCCCCGGCGGAGTGAGCTGTGAGATGATCCCACACTCCTTCAGATAGTCATTAAACTCATGACTCAAGTATTCTCCACCTCGATCTGATCGAAGTGCCTTGATATTTCAGCCTAACTGATTCTGTACTTCATTTTTGAATTCTTTGAACTTGTCAAGAGATTCACTCTTATGTCTCATTAAGTAGACATAACCATACATACTGAAATCATCAGTAAAAGTAATGAAGTATGAATAGCCACCTCTGGCATGTTTACTAAATGGCCCACACACATCACTATGAATAAGGTCAAGTAAACCTGAAGCCCTTTTACCTTTATTTGTAAAAGGAGTCTTCGTCATCTTACCCATTAAACAAGCTTTGCATGTATCAAGCTCCTCACAGGAGAATGATCCCAGCAGTCCATAGTCATGCAACCGCTTAATGCGTTTCTTGTTAATATGACCTAGACGACTATGCCATAAAAAGGTGCTGTCATCAGCATGCTTGGCTTTCTTATTATCAATTTGTTGTACAGAACATTCCATGTCCAACATGTATAACCCATTGTTAATCGATCCAGTTGCATAAACAATACCATCAAATGAAATACAGCACTGTGAAGTTTTGCATTCAAATGAAAAACCTTTCCTGACAAGAGCAGGAATAGAGATAATATTCTTTGTTATGCTTGGTACAAAGTAACAATTGTCAAGTTCTAATACAAGTCCAGATGGTAAAGAGATGTGATATTCTCCTACAGCAACAGCAGCAACTCGTGCCCCGTTTCCAACTCGTAGGTCCACCTCATGCTGTCCCACCTGTCTTCTTCTCTTGAGTTCCTGCACATTTGAACAAATGTGAACTCCACATGCAGTGTCCAACACCCATGAAATAGAAGAAGCAACCATGACTTCAGTCACGAAAATACCTGAGCCAGAAGTGGAAGGCTTGCTTCCCTTCTTCTCTCCTCAGAGCGCTCTACAGTCCTTCTTCCAGTGACCCAGCTGGCCACAATGGAAGCATCTGTTGTCCTTTGACCGCTTCACCTTTTGTTTCAAAGCCTTGTTGTAGCTCTTGTTAGGGTTTTTGCCCTTCTTCCCCTTCTTCTTATTCCCTAGAGGAACCATCAAGGCAGAGGACGAAGGCTTTCCCTTCTCACGAGTCTGCTCTGTAGTGCAGAGCATATTCAGTAATTCTACCGGAGTACAGTCGATTTTGTTCATATTAAAATTAATGATGAACGCATCGAAAGAAGCCGGGAGAGACTGCAAGATGATGTCTACAACAAGTTCTTGATTGATGGTATGTCCCAGTTTCTCTAGAGCTTCTTTGTACCCAATCATCTTGAGTACGTGAGCTCCCACTGGACTCCCTTCAGTCAGCTTGCTATGAAAGAAAAGTTTCGTCAAGTTATAGCGTTCTGTCCTTGCCTGTGCAGCATACAGCATTTTCAGATTTGCTATAATATCAATAGCAGATAAATCCTCATGCTGACGCTGGAGCTCGGGCGTCATTGACGCAAGCATAAGGCAAGCGACATCAGTACTATCACTGACGTGCTTCTCATAAGCATCTCGAACCGCCCTTGCGGCGTTCGCAGCGGGTTGAGCCGGCATTGCCGACTCAAGGACGTACAGCTTTCTCTCAGCTTTGAGGACAATCTTTAGCTGTCTGTACCAGTCTGAGAAGTTTGGCCCAGCAAACTTCTCCTTTTCCAATATGGATCGCAAGTTGAGCCCTATGGTGTTCGTTGCTGCAGGAATCTACAACATAGCAAGAACAACAAGGTCAATATCCATGTTAGAATCATTCCAGGACTTAAGAGTGATTCTTTTCTCACTATTTTATCTGACTGAAAATCCAATAAAACAGCCCGAAAGAGTCAAACTCTTTTAGTGAGATGGGATCCAGATTTCATATTTGATCTCCGTATCCCGCTCAGGCGAGATAAGATGCACAGAGAGTTCAAGCACTAATCACTGGTAGGCAATCCATGCCAATCGCCAACCCGTGCGATTCCCCTTCATCTAGGCAATCCAGAAGACTGTGCCAACTGAGTTGGTACAACACAGTTTCTGATTCCTCAGATGGCTACCTCCATATAGCTATCATGTGCTCAACTTGTAGCCTATATGGTCAAGCTGACCTGACCTACTTCCTGGACCACCACGTGCTATGCTGAGCAACGAGAAGCGATAAATCCCTTCTCTGTAGCATGTAGGTGTAATCGCGCACCGTCTGAAGATAGCTGGGCGTGCCCACTGAGTGGGTACAACACGGCCCCAACGATAGTCAGAACAGTGAGGTTTCGCGTCAGAAGGCAATCCTTAGCTTGATATTTACGTTGGATTTTAACGGTCTTTTTATCTTCTTACTATCATGCAAATTCTATAGTGATAGCTGAAGAATAAAACATACATGTGCTACTTACTTAAAACAGTAAATGAAAGCACCATTATCTTATGTGGTAAACGCCCATAAAACTTAAGTAAAACCCTAGGTTAACAAAAGTCTTTACTTGAGCTCTTTATGGGACTCTTGTACCTCAACCGGCCCAGTCTGGGCCCAAACGCCATCTGCAGCCCTAACGCGCCCACCAGATAGAATGTGCCTGTTCTAGAGTCGAACTCTAGACCACCCACCTAGTGAAGCCAACTGCTGCAAACGCCACTGCCATATGTGCTGTGTGCTCATGTCTGATCAAATTACATTTTAAAAACTATCTAGACATGGTTTGACACGCAGGTCAATTATACATTTTAATAATTTCAAATGTGACTCGCAGATCACATCAAATATATTAATTTCCAGGCACGCAGGCCCCAGCACAGCATACAAAATAGGGCAGCCCACATAAGATTAAATAAACACTCAATGTACACAATGCAACATGTTAAACATGTACAACATGTGATCCAATCAGAAATAAAATTTTCGAAAAATCCCATGGCATCAATTTTATTTCCTTATGTGCCCTGCTACCTTACAACGGTCCATTAACAGATATCCACTCGTCATACCAAGTCAGACCCACTGCCCTTGCATGCACTCAGTCATAACCGACTTGCGTCGACCCAATGGTCGACTATGCATGCCTTAAGGGCTGAACGTCCCACATGATTTCCGGCAAGCGGGTGTGACCCCGGGCCATAATCATGATCGTTCACTAGGCGCCTCAAACAGACATCGCTACACGCCCTTCTGCAGTCGGCTTATAGCCACCTGTACAGCTTGCGCACAGGTGCTATCCAGCCGCCCATCCAGGCTGTCAGATAGTCTGATTAGGCTGTTGGGTCCATACTTGACTAACGACTTCAAAACTGTTAACCCGTCTAAGTGTTCGAAGTAGGCTCACAGATAGATCTAGTGAAGTCGCGCATGAAGATAATTTAGTTTGAAAAACAACTATGATACATGCGCAAACTATGTATGTAATGATTCATCTAACATCATATGCGCAAGCTATGTATGTAATGATTCATCTAACATCATATGCGCAAGCTATGTATGTAAACTTTGCATCATGTAGTCGCATATGAACATAAACAAGATCTACCCAATAACTCAAACATGGATCACAAGAAGGCAACCATATGCATCAAGTCAGAAAAACCTGCTCTGATACCACTAAAAGAGAACCTAGGTCACAAGTATTATTCCAAAATAAAACTTGTC
Organism: Costus lasius; assembly: GCA_027563935.2. Taxonomy (NCBI): domain Eukaryota; kingdom Viridiplantae; phylum Streptophyta; class Magnoliopsida; order Zingiberales; family Costaceae; genus Costus; species Costus lasius. Next base: position 98,148,925 of record CM050448.1, read on the forward strand.
GCAGCGGAAAATCCAGGATCGCATGAGTTGAGCACATGATCAACCTTCTATAACTTGTATAGGACAAGTTAGAGTATTACCTGTGCCATGATGTGAGAGGCGACTTGGAAGATGAAAGGGGCGAGTGCCTCTTCTCCAAAGATGTCACACACAAGATGAGAAAAGCTTTCTTCCTTGTGTTCCTTGTGCTAGCAAAGACACCAAGGAGTCTTGATCATCTCTAGGAAAGGAAGATGTGTGTCCCCTTTGGCCGGTCAAGCTTCTCTTCCTTGCATGAAGATGATCCACACACGAGAGTGAAGAGAGGAGGAGGCGAGAGGGGGAATCGAAAACCGTGTATCACCAAAGGAAAAATTCGGCCACCACTTATGGTAAGTACCGAATTTGTAACTCCCTCCATAACTCGCTTTAAGTGATCAAAAACTCCCCTTTTAATTGAACCATGCGTTCACAAGTGAACCGGTTCAAATTCAATTTGGTTCAAGCACCAAATCAAACCAGCCCTGGTTATAATCTTCTTTGAACCAAATGGCTCAAGATCTAACCACACATCACATTGAACCCCTGATCTTTACGATCAAGCTTCAATCCTCCGATCAAAGCTTACCGATCACATGTGCTAATCAATCAAACATGATTAGACTAGATCTCACTTTTAATCAGAGCTTAAATTCCTTTAAACTGAACTAGAATAATTCCAGTCCATACGATCTGACATAAGTAAGCCATATCATCAAATTGTGCGACCCTAAGGGTTTCCTTCAATGTCGGTAACAATAACTTACATTATCACGACTAGAGAGAGGTATCTAGCAACACATCACTGTCTTCCAATATGAAGGAAAGAGTCTTCCAAGACTACTCCCAAACTTCAGCACAAGTGTGAAACTCATTCACTTGATATATATGTTTCCCTTTGCCACTGGATGTTCTCGTCGGACAAGCGTGTCAAGCCTATGATTCCAACATGATGAAAATGGTTAGATCAGATGAACATAGTCGTCTAGGTATGGCCATACACATTCTCAACCATTTCATCCATAGGGCCCCTTTAGAACATCTCACTCCAACCAGGAGAGGCAATCCTATATCTATCACAAGTACCCTAACATGACTCATGCCCACTATCCAAGATAATCCTTAATCATTATCTTTCAAACGATATGGAACTACCTCAAGATAATGCCAATCATCACTTAGAAACACAAGTGATCTCAAGTCAGAGGGAATATACCACTTGCTTGCATACAAGGATTATTCACATTGTTACAAACAATTGAATATCCTAAGAAGGGTCAGTCCAGTACATCCAATGCACCTATGTGTCTAAATCTTATTCCATGCTCGAAGCATCCTATAAGATTAGAACACATATTAGTCTCAATCATACCAAGGCTGTCTCACGTTCACCAAGATATCTCGACTAAGGACAATACTGAATGTCAGCTAAACTGAACATCATCAAGACATTACTCAGAAGTATACATATAACAGCAGATAATGTAACAATCTGAATAACAACAATTGCCTTGGAAACAAATATATTTAGTTTATACATGATACTGACAATAACCCAAGGCCTCAAACATTAGCCTTAAGGGCAAATAATAGCCTCATCACAGGAGGAATTGAATCAGGAGCAAGCCAATGCTATAGGAAATTTCAATCAGAGACCCACGAACGACCCATATTCTGCAACTTACAACCCAGGATGGAGGAATCACCCAAACCTGTCCTACAAAAATAATCAAGGGCAATTTCCTCCTCAGTATTCTTAGCAGAATAGCAGGGCACCACCGGGCTTTCAACCAAGACAATACGGGCAGCCCCCGAAGTCGAACTTTGAGTCCATGCTAGAGGTTGTTATGAAACAACAAAAGAGAACTGACGACCTTGCTGACCAGATCAAGCAGCTGACATCCTGTGTGGAAGCTCTGACTACCCACAACAATATGTTGGAGAATCAGATTGCACAGCAAGCTAGTACAACTAGCAGACCTACAGGGAGACTACCGGGACAGCCTGAGATGAACCCCAGGGAGCACATCAACGCGGTCACTGTAATAAGCGCCAAATATGATGAGACACCTGGAGAGCCCAATGAAGAACCTATTGATCTATCTGCAAGCATTGCTTTCGATCAAGAAATTTGTGAGGAGAAAGGGGAAGAAGAGAAATATGTAGGTCCACTTGCATATGTTCCTCCAATGCCTTTTCCCCAGAGGTTAAGAAAAACAGACCAGAGAAAACCTGAAGGCAGCAAGTTCGATGTAAAGGAAAACCTGGTGAGAAAGAACACTGAAATAACAAAGGTAAGGGACCCCGGAGATATTTCAATTCCATGCCAAGTTGGTAAGTTTACTGTTGAAAATGCTTTGTGCGACATAGGAGCTAGTATCAGCTTGATACCTGCATACTTGATTGAGGAAGTAGGTAGTGGAGAACTTAAACCTACTGAGACTTATATTCAATTTGCTAATGGTTTTGATCAGCAACCAATTGGTATCCTAGAGAATGTAACAGTTAAAATTGATAAATTTTCTATCGTTACTGACTTTATGATTGTTAACATGAAGGAAAACGCTAAGTTCCCTGTCATCCTAGGAAGACCATTCTTAGCAAGCACAGGAGCTATAATTGACATGTTACATGAGAAGCTTACATTGAATTTGAATGGTAGTAAGTTGGTCTTCGATTTTTCACCAGAAGCTAAAAGGATTAATTTTGCAGGTCCCGATCAATTGCTCGAAGTAAAGGAGAACAAATCTGATGAAGCAAATATTTTTGAAGTGGATGGACGTCTCTTAGAAAATTGGGAAATGCATAAAAGGGATGAGTTGAAAGAAGCCAAAATATGGGCATTACCTCGAGCTTTAAAGTTAAATCTGTATAATGATCAGGAGAGGCGTGAAGAACAACAATTGCCAATTATTCACTGCGCCTCATGTCCTCCAGAAGAGTCATAAACATCGCCATGGTCGATCTAAAGACATTAAAAAAGCGCTACATGGGAGGCAACCCAAAGGCTCTAGATTTTCGTTGATTTTAGCATGTTTTTCTAGTCAAGCTTCAAATTGTTCTTATAAGTTCTTAGTGTTAACTTATTAATTTTTATTTTGTACTTTGTTGGTGTTATATAATGAACTTTTATATATGAAAATTCTTCAAAAATCGATGTCTTATGTGTAGGAATTTTTCAGAGATTTTTTGGGATTTTTCTGACAAAAAATGAAGTCGAAACGCGAAATTTACGGGTGAAGCCGTAATTATCGTGTAGCCGTGATTACAATTAAGACTGAGTTTTACGGGACACTGTACGCTAAAGCGATTTTACGGCCTAATCCGTGACGACATTACGGACCGTAAGTTCTTACGGTTTAAACTTAATCGGCTGCTTAGTGTTTTACGCCTACGCTCGTAAATCGCCGATTTTCGACGATTCGTCTCACGAGCAGCGACGAAACCATTCCACCCGCCTTCTTCTAATTACGGTGAGTGATTCCCAACCATCTTCCACCAAATTTCAACCGAAGATCGTGGAGAATCGTTGTTCATCCGCCAAGTCGCCACAGCTCGTTTTTCAGCTAATTAGAGCCCGATTCGCATGCAGATCCGTGAGATTTCTTTACTCTGACTTGTTATTCATCAGTAGAACTCAGATTACATACATTTTACACCGATTTGGAGGTGGTTCGATCGGATTCTTGGGATATTTTCGCACGCGACTTTCACGGCCGACTTTCATAGTTACCGTAGCATCACAGTTTTTGAGTTGAATTTGCATATTTTGGATTGACCTTATTGGAAGTATGGCACCAAGGAGATCCGTGAGGTCCAGACCCTATGGGGTGGTAAGGAAGGAGAGTGTACGAGGACCGTACCCTCCTGTTTATCCTAGGTATAGGATGGTCCATGGAGTACTCCCGGAGAGATTTGAGCTACATCAGTTGTCGGCAGTGGAGTCTCCGATACCTTTTGACTTATTTCCTCCCTCCAACACGCCTTGGGAGTATCCCAGTGTTTCTGACAAGCTTGGTATTAAGAGGACATCACCAGCTCCTAGCACGTCTTCTATACCCAGTACATCACAGACGGCAGTGCCAGAGCCTGCTAGTTCTCCAGAGTTGGAGATTATTTCAGAGAGGCCTGCTAATAGACCGGAGAGCCGTGATCAGAGGATCGTGAGATGGTATGCTAGGAAGCGTACCACACGAGGGATGACTACGTGAGGGAGGAGAGCCACCCGTCCGTTATCACCAGTTGTGGAGACTGTAGAGACTCCAATGGCGCCCCCAGTGTCAGCATCTTTAGTAGCAGAGATGGAGAGATCGGTGGAGACGCAGACTGATACCATACCGATGGACGTGGAGGGTCTCACTACACCAGTGCCTCCCACAGATATACCAGAGTCTGCTATTCCAGTCGATACTCAGGCTATGGAGGTGGATACTCCACATGATACAGTCCAGACCCCAGAGATTGCATCACCCTCCTCGCCCCATGGAGACCTGCCTGTCCCTGAGGCTAGTACACCCATATTGCTAGATCAGGAGGAGGGATCACCTGAGATGTTTGTGGATTTACTGGAGATATCAGTAGACATACCTGAGCTCCGCTCTTCACCATCGGTTGCACTTGAATCCTCTACGACTCCTGAGGCAGTTCCACCGCCAGTTTCTGAGATATCGCCGATGACACAGCTAGCACCTACTAATGTGGGGGGGGGGGTGCGTGTGGCAAATGTACTAAATTGAGATCAATTATTTATTTTGTATTTTCACAAAAAAAACTTCAAAGTTTAGAAAACAGCAGATTTCCAGGGCAATAAAAATAATCATTTAGGAAAAGTTGATATACCCTATGGAAAAATCCACATTTCAAAAAATTGAGCCGACTAAACCAAGATGTAGAACATGATGTATTCTTCATAATCATGTCAAGGGTCAGGGGTTCTAGCATAGCTATGCACCCTTAATACCTGTGCAAAGAGGACTAATCAGATTAGTCATATGAAACAATTGCAGAAAATGTATCATTCATCAAAAGTTGTCTGGCTGCCTAGGATATTCTGTTGAATCTCGGTTTGGCTTATCTAGTCCAAATGATAGAACAAGATTTGCGCTTCCTACTTGTGCAAACTTTATAAACTTTTGCTTCACCGAATGCTTAAAATACCTGCAAGAAGAAGGATAACCAGATTAGATTTGAACAAAATAGAACATAGGATGCTGAGAGATCTAGAAATAGGGGGAGTTGCATCGAGAACAGGGATCATCGGCGTTCGTCCGGTGGTGCACGATCGCCGGACCTGTTACGTCTGGAGGTGCTTATGATGACGGCGAAGAGGTGGTCGGAGTTTGGAGACGGATGGTGGTTGGTCGAAGGTGAAGTCAGAGCAAGGTAAATCCTTAAGACAGCGGACTTGGGCGAAAGCAGGGGAAGTCGCCGGACGTCGTAGAAGACACGAGCACTGAACCTACTACAACTGGGGGTTCTTGTGGTAGAGGAGAAGACGTGGCCGGAGTTTCGGGTCGATTGGCGGCCGGTCGGAGGTGCACATTGTGAAAGGGCGGAACTAGGTCGTGAGTAGGGCGGAAACAGGGGTTCTGGTCGGCGTTTCGATTCTGGCCATCCAGGCGGCGGATGGATGGATGCCGGTGGCTAAGGGTTCTTGAGGGGAAGGTGAGGTGATGGCCGAAGTTTCGTGGAGATCCGGCCAGTGGATCATCGGCGGCGAGGTCACCAAATTTCAGAAATTATAGGTTGAAGATTGACGTGTGCGGGTGTTTGCAGCGAAGCAGAGAGAGTTTGAGGTTGTAGAAGAGATTGGAGGTGAAAGGAGAGGAGGAATGGCGACGCAAGCGCCTAGAGAAGAGGGGAGGAAGAAATCCGATAAAGAGGAAGAAGAACCATTTCCAAATTCATTCAAAACATTCTGTCTATTACAAGCGACATACGAGAGGATACATATAGCTTGAGCGTGGAGAGACATTGCAAGCGAATGTTGCAATTTCCATAGCTGGAGCAGCAGGGACGCGTTGAAGATAGACGTTGCAACTTCCATCTTGAGCTGGGAGACGTTGAGGATAATGTTGGCTGATGATGAATGTTGCGGATCCTCTTTGCAGCGTTGCTTGGCATTTAACGGCTGATCTGGAGCTTGCCGATGATTACTCTATTTCCTTCATGTGGCTGCACGGGTTTTATTTGTATGCGGCAAATTTCTTTCTAGGTGAGCTTGAATGTCTTAAGCTTCACATGTGGTTGAACTGATTCCATCTATTATTGAGCTTGCTAGCTTATTCGTGAACTTCCGGGCCTTTGACTAGGGTAGTCGTAGGCTCCATTTGTACTTTCGTTGCTTGTGCTCGCTGCCTCCATCAGTTATTTATTGTGGAGGAGGAGGATGGCTAAAGTTGCTTGGCTGGCCGGAGGAGAACGGCGCCGGAAGGCGGATCTAGGGCGTGAGCATGGCGGAAACAGGGGATGGCGTCGGAGTCTCAATTCCGGCCATCGGAGAGGCGAATGGAGTGATTCCGGCGGCTGTTGCTTCGTATTGTGGAGGAGGAGGGATGGCTGAAGTTGCGTGATGATCAGATGGTTGGATCGCCGGCAGGAAGGTTCCAAAATTTCAAAATTCTGGGTCGCTGAAACTTGCGGATGGTTGTAGCTGACAGGAAACTTTGGAGGAAGTAGAGATTGGAGAAGAAGGGAAGAGGGAGGGCTCAGCCCTAGAAGGAGGAGAAGAGAAGACTAGGTGACAAGCACCTCAGAGAAAAGAAGGAGACATCCGATTCATCGGAAGAGAAACCATTTCCAAATTCATTCAAAACATTATGTCTATTACAAGCGGCATACGAGATGATACATATAGCTTGAGCGTGGAGAGACATTGCAAGCGAACGTTGCAATTTCCATAGCTAGAGCAGCAGGGACGCGTTGAAGATAGACGTTGCAACTTCCATCTTGAGCAGGGAGACGTTGAGGATAATGTTGGCTGATGATGAATGTTGCGGATCCTCTTTGCAGCGTTGCTTGGCATTTAACGGATGATCTGGAGCTTGCCGATGATTACTCTATTTCGTTCATGTGGCTACACGGGTTTTATTTGTATGCGGCAAATTTCTTTCTAAGTGAGCTTAAATGTCTTAAGCTTCACTTGTGGTTGAACTGATTCCATCTATTATTGAGCTAGCTTTATTGATTGAGCTTGCTAGCTTATTCGTGAACTTCCGGGCCTTTGACTAGGGTAGTCATAGGCTCCATTTGTACCTTCGTTGCTTGTGCTTGCTGCCTCCATCACCTACACTAGTAGCACTAGTACCATCGCCAGAGATTCATTTGCCTTCACCAGTGCCATCATCACCCGAGCCATCTCCTGCTATTCCAGAGCCTATCATTCTAGAGAGGAGACGCATGCGATCACCGCCTCCTGTCCTTACTCCTTATCCACGTCAGATCCATCACAGGGGTAGAGAGGTCAAGAGGAGGTACCGAGCCCTGTCCTCCCAAGGAGTGATTAGCACCCGGTATTGGGACGACCAAGTACTGCAGTCCCTAGGATTGTTCGACGACGTCCAGTGGATGTTTGCAAACATAGGGTGGCAGGATTTTTATCATCAGAGACATGCTACTTACATACAGCTGACCTTGGAGTTCTTCAGTACTGTTCAGATTACACTGAGGGACCATGATGACGGAGACCCAGGGAGGATGTCATTCCGATTGGGGAATTGGGAGCATGTACTTACTTTGGACTAGTTGGGTCATATTTTTGGATTCCCTTCAGACGTGACCCGACACCGTCCTCTCGAGTTTTCAGAGAGGATTTTTTGGGAGGAGATCACTGGTGAGCAGGGATTTGACCCTAGGACCGCCAGGGCCTCGCATTTGTCCAGCTCAGTCTTCAGATACATACACCGAGTTTTGGCACACACCATCTTCAGGTAGGCAGAGAGTGATGGCATGGTCAAGTCTACGGAACTATACTTTCTATGGGCCATGCTGAGAGGTTTCAGAGTTAGCACTTCATTTTTCCTGATGAAGCAGATCCAGAAAGCTGCTAGAGCTCGGAGAGGAGTCCTTGTGATGGGAGGTATGGTTACTATGATTGCCTTTGCCCTCGGTGTTGACCCCTCGGGGTTGAATGAGGCAAAGGGTAATCCCAGATTAGACGTGGATGCATGTATTGCCATTAAGATGATTACGAGGCTTGGGAGCTCGTACCATCTTATGTTTAGTCACACTGATATTACCATGAGGCTGCCGAACATGAATAGTACTATGGTTCGTGTTCAGCAGAACTGGATTGTGGATCCCACACATGGGGGAGATCCTAGAGAGGCAACTTCAACTCCATCACCGCTGAGAGTTTCAGAGCATATTCCTCTAGTTGAGCTATCCGCTGCTGATCAGCCCTTTACATCTGCCGGACTGTCCACTTCAGTACGACGAGATCCTTCCCTAGAGCAGATACGAGCTGAGCAGAGGAGGATGTGTGACGACATATCGCGACTTGAGCAAGGACAGTCGAGAGCACTCGACTCTCTGTGTGCGATAGAGGAGTTATTATGGTGCCGTCTCCCAACATCATCATCGACTAGACACACTAGAGACGAGGAGGATGACTCCGAGCATACAGAGACAGAATGACTGATCTTGTGAGTATTGTACTTCATTTTTCATACATTCTCATATTTTTACTTGATTTTATGCGTCTGATCTCACAGATTATCCTATCTATGCACAGGATTTAGTAGACTTGATGCCGATACGACCACACACGGCTAGTTTGTGATTTATTTGTGTGTGTGTTGTATTGGGATGTTAGATGATACTTGATACTGGGATTGATATTGTATATATCAGACGGTATTGAACCTTAGGATGCTGAACATGATTCAGACAGGGTGGTTCTGTATACATTTGATGCTTATTGTGTGTCTAGGCTGTTACGTGATGACTTTGGATGTTTGGGTGATGAGTTTATGCATTTTAGAAAGATTTTTTGGTATATATGTTTGAAATTCAGAATGAATAGTGACTGAGTATGGTAAACTGTGTTTTGAATGATAAGACTAAACGGTATTTGATATATGAAAGTTGACTACCATGTAAAAATTGAATATCTTCAATTTGGTAAATTACTCGGATTTTTCTAGACTGTATTTCGCACTTTTGATATAACTGTACAGGGTTTCGCCAACAAATACAAAGGGGACTCTTGCAAAAATTTTTCTGAAATCTATCATTCATTGATTTTAAAGTCTATGCATATGCAACAATTTAAGTCTAGGGTGTCCTACATATATTATTTTTTCTTCAAAGCTTTATAGGTATGTATTTTGAATGTTTATGATTGTTAAGGATAATCAAATTTGTTTTGTCCTTAATTTTAAACTTAGGAAACATTTTGAGTGATTGATTTGATGACTTAGGAAACTTTTGAAATTTCATGTGGACTTAAATTATTGAGTAAATTCAATTCTGGTATTGATAAAATGCATATGTTAATTGTTATGAGTTCATATGACACATGCATAGTATCTTGTTACTTGAAGTTTAATTTATCTATTTTTGCTTGATGGAAATTTTTATGAATAGGAATTTGGTGATATCTCTTTAAATTGAGATTTGCTCCAACTCCTCTGGTTGAGTGATCTAAAGTCATGAGTTATATTATACCACGATGTGGTATACTTTAAATCTGTTGTGATCAAGTATCGATAACGATTTAAGTACCATGCTATTGACCGGCTTTCTCCAGAAATTAAAAAAAAAAAGAAAAAAAGGGAAAAAAAGAGAAAAAAAGAAAAGACTCCTCTACTTGGCACTGTTAAATCTGACAGTGGTACCTAAGACATGAGTTGAAGTCTAATAAAAAAAAGGGACAGGAAAAAAAATGGAGAAAAAAAGAAAGCTATAGGTTATGTGGACAACTCTGCTGACTTTCATGATTGAGACTATGAGTTATATTATACTACTTTGTGGTATACTTTAAACTTGTTATGATGCTGACAGTAAACAACATATAATATTTTAAAGAACAAATTGTTTTAAAAATCTCTTATCTTTAACATCACTGAAATTCTTGAAGTAGAAATCCTATCTATTAAGTGAAATGGATTTATTAAATTGAAAGTATCTAATATTTAGTGTGTGAAGAATGAATACTATGACATGAATTGTGAAGTTTATCTTTATTGGATTGTAACCTCTTGAGAGTTTATTTCTATTATGATTTTTCTTGAATTACTTGAGTTTGAAAGATTGATTACTTAATTTATAAACTAAGGATGTTATTAGGGGCAAAAACGAATGAGATTTTTTTCTTATCTTTACATTCTCCATGCATATTGATGTATTGCTTGAGGACAAGCAAATTTTAAGTCTAGGGTTTTTGATGCGTTGCATTTACACCATATTTTTGCCTATGTTTTAGATCACATTTTGGTCTTATTTGCATGATTTTGTGTTACTTTTTATGTTTTTACCTTACTTTGCATGGAATTTTCACTTTTCTTGGTTTGATTAAAAATGTAGGTAAAATAGTACAAAAATGAAAGATTTCAAGAGTTTTGAAGCCAAAGCACTATTCCCGAGGAGATCATGAGCTCGCACGTCAAATTTGAGGCAAAAACGGTGAAGAACGAGATATTTACGGCCTTGCCCGTAAATATGGATTCGGCCGTGAACGCGACGACGAACGGAAGTTGAAAATCGGCTTAGTGTTGGAATGAATAGAAACTTTCACGGGTAAGGCCGTGAATCCATCACGGTCCGTGAAACTTTCTATGACCGAAAGTATTATACACAGAAATATTTACGATCTCAGTAGTAAACGCATCACGGGCCGTAAAAACTTCCGCCCGACGAGTTTTTCACGTGTTTCTCACCCGATTCAAATCAGATTTGAACCAAAGTTCACAGAACCATTCTTTGATGAGTCCTAAACCGGTCCAACTATAAAAGAAGGGATTTTTCGAGGATGTAGGGGGCTTTTCCGGACGAAGACAAGTGGCGACGGCGATAGAGGCGACAACTCAATTTCGAAGCATATTCTAGTGAGATTCCGCTTGAAAGCAACGATTGATCGTCTATTCCTCATCTCCAGATCGAGGCGAAGGCGGTTCTATAGTTCTTTTAGTGATTTCTTGCAGATTTTCATGAGTTTTCATTTGTTCATCTTAAACTTCATGTATTTCCTTAATATCATGAGCGAGTAGATACCTGTTTCGGGATGATTGGGCATAGCCCACTGACTTTTATGCATTGATCTATGTTCTTACTATTTTCATAAGAGTTTATCATCGTGATTTAGTAGAAATTGCATATATCTTGTAATTTACCCTGGCCAAGTAAGTTTACGTCCTAGACGTTGCGAGATAGATCGAGAGGTGAATCGCAACGTTTGACCTATTTCAATTGAACCTGTAAATCTGAACTACTCTCTAGTTCAGATTTACTTAAAAGATTTAGCCAACTTTTCATAGAACTTAATGGGTTTAATTAGTTTGACTGTCACGAGAGTAGGGAGTTAATCTAATTATATACCTTATTACGCTCCGAGAGGAGGTAATATGTACCTTAGGAAGAGTTCCTTTCATGATAGATAAATCTTTGATTTAGTTATCTTTTTTCCAACGCAAAACTGTCAGTGTGGCAAACCCATGAAATCCCGATCGTTTAGGAACTGAACCTCTTAAAAGCTGCTTTCAAGTTTGTCCGTGCGTAGAAGTTTAGAAAGACCACCGAAATATTTTGCCTAAATTCGAACAAGTCAAGAAGTCAGTACTTAACTACGTAGTCCTCGTGGGATCGATAATCTTTTATTACTTTGATAAATCCGTACACTTGCATATACATATCAACTATCCCCTAAGTACAATTGACTGTCCTTCGGGACATCGTCACACGATAGTCCCCATGGCTACCCCTAGCCTTGGTCAGTGCTGAAGAAGCCGCGGGAATGCGCTTCAACTACGCGACCTCCATAATATATATCTCTAGTAGGGAAACAAGAAAAGTAAGCTGTGAGGCTCTAGTTGGATAAAGACAACTCTGTCGATATTTTTGGAGCGTAACTCCCCATATCCGATAGTCTCCACCAGCATCTCAATGCTGCGGACGTTTGTGATCATCGTAGTGATCACTGCTGCCAAATAGAGTACAATGTCGGTGTACAAATTGGAGCATGCAGAACTTGGCCTCTGATACCAGTTTGTCATGCCCAGAATTAGGGTAATAAAATTTTAACAAATTTTACAAGTGAGACAACACTTGACTCGCACCCAAGCATGCCCACACAGGGCCTAAGCGGCCGAACTACAGATCTAGACGCGACCGGCAGGAGCACATCCCTATACACCTCAGCCTATCCCAGGCGGCCACCTAGACTTTCATCTCGATGAATCATCATCCGCCACCTGCCTACTGAGAACTGCTGCATGAACCAGCTCTAAAGTGCAACTAGGTACAAGACCCGAGACTCGACGCCGGCATAGCGCACGTATGAGTCCGGTACACCGAAAATGAAACAAAACTGCACGCAGATGGTGACATACACATGCACAAAAGACGATGTCACATAGGACGCCAGGCGCACGCCCTAACTACGATCAGACCGCATGCAAGCGGTCAGACTCACCCACTCGACCAGAAAGGAATGTCTCGCAGATGTCTGACACAAACAATCCAGCAAGCGCTGGGCAACATCACACAAGGCCGGCGCACTTGACCGGAGCACAGAGAGGGGCAAGGAAATGCCGACCGAGAATGACAACTCGACCGGGAGCATGAAGCGTAAGAAGCCAGAGAGAGGAAGACATCGGCCGAGGATAGCTCATTGACTGGGAACGGGAATCGTGTCCAGAACCCATAAGAGGCACGCACACGAAAACTGAGGTGGCAGATCTAGCTGGAGACCCGCCTGAGGCTCGTTGAAGCACCGTCCGGCCAAGCCTTACCTCGCCGAAAATTAGGGCGGTGTCCCGACAGACGCACGCACAGCGGCCGGGATGAAACCCACGCACTGGACAAACACTATTCGCTAGACACACGGGAGATGCCGGCAAGCCTACCCACAGCTCGCCGGATGTTGCCAGGAAGAGGGGCTGAAGCCCTATCCTCGCCGGCCATCCAAGTTCTCGCTGTAAGCGAGAGAAGCAGACGACGTGGTGAAGGGAGAAAAACGAGGTCGGCAACGCTCGTCGACATAAATCCAACCCGCCGGACGAAGCCGGAACGGGAGGAGGTAGGAACGTACCTTGGTAGACGTCTGTCCACTGGCTCCAGCACCGGCAACGCCGAAGAAATAGGAGGAAGGAAAAGGGGTCGCCGCCCCATTTGCCCCGCTGTGTCCCGTCCCGCTGCACCCAACCAACCGGGAAGCCACAGGAGGCCATCGCCGCCACTGGAGATGCCATCGCCGGAGCCGCTTGACGGCAGAGGGAGAGAAATCAGGGAGAGAGAGAGAGAGAGAGAGAGAGAGGGAGGTGGCTGCCATTCGCATTCGATGATGCATCGCACGTACGCATGAGAGAGGGCATTGTAGCCCTAACTCACCCAAACAGATTGCCCGATTCGTTATCGCCGCCCGACCCGTTAGCTCAATCCGCTTGGATCAGATGGGCTAGGGTCGAGATAGGCAAGGCCTCACAGTTATCGGCCTCACAGTTATCATCGTAACAGTTGTTTTATAGTGTTTCTTAAAGTTATGAAAAAGAAACAATTTTGATTTATGTTTGAATCAACATAAAATAGTATAAATATTACTGATATAATAGTTGCGGCTAAAAACTGTTAAAAAACATCATATAAGTAAAACTCTAAACCTTTGCAAGCGGTGGCTAATTGCATATATATATATATATATATATATATATATATAATTAATGTTATCTTTACTATTTCAACTTTACTATTAATTGTAATTAAAATAAAAAAAATAAATTTAGTTCTTTAATGCAATACTATTCAATGTTGCTTATTAACAAAAATAAGCAATACTATTCAAAAAATTATTATTATTATTGTTTGTTAAAAACTGTAATGATTTGATGCAACGTATTTCTTTGCTGCCCACTCTCACTTCTATAACATGTGAATTTGACCTAGTTTTAGAATTTAAAATTATAACACAAATATATTGTTTTGTTGTTGTGGGTCTCGAATTTGCCACCTAGCCAATTGTGTTGCAGGGATTTAAACCCGCTTCTATATCATAAATTTGTAACAGGTGTACTTAAACTGATTAAACAAATCTTAAAACATTGACAGAGGTCTCAAATTGCCTTCTTTTATTACATTGCTATTGGTTAAAATTTTAACAAAAAATTAATCAAATTCCTAAAATTATACTGTGCAAGATTAAATTTGTACCCTACCTATGAAGTAGGCTTTTGTTTCCTAACTTTATCACATATAGTTTTTTTTTTCCTTTAATAGCTTTCTGCTGCTTTGTGCTCTTTAATTTATTTAGTATGATTTGAATCTGTAAATTTTAAATTCATTTTAAAATGGTATATAAATTAGGCTAATGATCTTAACTGTCTGTAGGGGTTGGTTTAGTTTATATTGTAACTTATAATTATATGAAACTTCATCATCTAATTAGAATGAGTATAATGAATGATCTAAATATTTAAAATACTATTTATAGATATTATGCAAATTTTTAAACATAATGCAAAACATAAATATTATAATATACATGACATTTGTCTCGTCCTATTTTAAGATAATAGGACAAATCAACTAATTTAAATATTGTAATAATTTTTAATAACCATGCAGGGCCCAAATTAATTAAAATACAACGCAGGGGATAATGTTTAGCCAGTTTGTTCATAGTCAGTGCAACCGGCAGAGATGCAGCGCACATCCCTCAACCTTGTCCAACCAAGGAGAGAGAAAAAGAAAAGGCTTTGTCCAACGAAAGAGAGAAAAAAAAAAAGAAAAGAGGAGGGGGAAAAGCCACGTCAAATTTAAATCAAATGAAAAAACAAGGAGAAAAAAATATACCTCAGCCGAAAGTTTGGAACTAGATACAATCCTTAGATCCAAAACTCAGGTTTCCGATTTTGGGTCCCCACCCGAAAACTACGTCGTGTCCTAAAATCCGGAATCCGCCGCCACGTCCGCGTCCGAAGCCCACTGCTTCATTCGCGTTTGAAACATACAACTTGTTCGTGTAGAGATGGATGCGCGTTCTTCTTCCGACGAGCTCGGCAACAGTGTTCTTCTTCGTTGAGCGTCAGACAGCCCCTCCCTTCGTCCAATGAGCACGTGTTGAACAAATCGAGCTTGGCGTCTGCCCAAGATCGTCATCCTGGACTTACAGAAGTCAACGGGAAAGAGAGGGGAGGATGGGAAAGAAGGCGACGAAGCTTTCGAAGAGGGGTACTCGGCGTTGATGGAGCTCCAAACCTTGCCACCCACACCACCGGAGCAACCGAGAGGGGGTTCACAAACCCTCGCCGAAAAGGTCGAAGCCGAGTTCAAAGGAGGGAGACACAGGGAG
Source organism: Costus lasius (assembly GCA_027563935.2). Lineage (NCBI taxonomy): Eukaryota > Viridiplantae > Streptophyta > Magnoliopsida > Zingiberales > Costaceae > Costus > Costus lasius. The sequence goes on from CM050448.1 coordinate 98,164,445, forward strand.
GGGCGAAGAAGTTGTCTACGGCGAGTTCGATCGCCTGGAGTTCTTTCCGGATAGAGTTCTCCGTTCGTTCGTTTCCGCCGTTGTTCCTCTCTTACCACCCGTTCGATTCTCTCCTTCCTCCCTCCTTTGTTGAGCTCGCTTCCTCCTCTTCTTATAGGCAGCAACTCGTTAAGATGGTCGCGCCAGTGCCAGCGTCACGCAAGATCACTTTGCGATCCGCTAGCGTCTTGTCCTCTGATCCGGATCTTTGTCTAGATCTGGCCGGCGCGCTATATCACGTGGAGATCTGCCTCGGGAGCCCTCTCGCTGATTCGCTTCCAGCCACGCAGCGTAGTTGCTACCAGGACTTGCATGCGAGCGATTTCTGCCGCCTCTGCATCGTGCGTCCAGATCTGGCGTTTGCAGCTCCGCCTCCTCGCGGTCGTGCTGCTCTGACTCCACCAACACGCTATCCCCACGTGGTTGCTTTGTGTTTGTGACTGTGACGCACCTTGACACCGGAGCCAAAGGGACATCGCCCCCGATGGGATAAAGGCTTCACACGCCGAGTCCCATCCAGTCATCTCTTGCTACTTCTGCTCGTGCCGTCGCTTTGTCTGCCACGAAGCTTCCACCTGGCAAGGCGTTGCTGGCCGATGCCATCTCCGTTGGAATGCTCGTGACTTTCAGCCGCCTGCAGCAGCCGCCGTCGTTGCCCTTTGAAGGATCCGCACGATTCGTTAATTTCACCCAAATCGTATTCGTCGATTTGGTTTTGGTCATGGGCTGATTTTGACCTTGTTCAATGGCCTATTTTGACCAGCCGGATTATTGGGTTTGGGTTAACAACATTTATAATGACACTCATGATTATATTATATATAGTAACATTCATAATAAAATTAATATTCATAACATATCGTAACAAACATCATGAAAATAATATGAAAAGACATACATAATGAATTAAATATATTAGAGGATTATGTTTAAAATAATTCTCAATAACAAAAATTATTTATGTAAAAAAATATTTTCTTAAAATTAAAATAACTTTTAAAAAATAATTTAAAGTCATGATATGAGCAACTAACAGCCAAATTAATTATTTTATGTCTTATTGTTATTTTTTTAAAAAAAATCTTTTCTTTTTTTAAATTCAGAAATAAATTATTTGAACTAAAAGTAAAGGAATCAAAAGTAAAGATAAATAAATAAAATTATAAAGCAGCAATAAACTTGTGTATATAAAAATAAGGAGTAATCATGTTAAAATTAGACAAAAGTCTATAAAATAGCTCGACTCATAAAAAGTTGCAGCTCTTTCTTTTATAAAGACTGAGCACAACAAAGTTTTTGGCTTGACCAAAGCTTGCCCAAGATTATAATATTGGAAGTATCGATAGGAATGAGATTAGTTTGAAAATAGGCATCTTAGCGGTGGGAACCCAACCTCTGTGATAGGAGATCCCTTGAAGGAGGTTCAATGTGATAATAACAAGCTTATTGATTGGCCGGGAAGCACTTTGAAAAGTAAAAATTATAAAACACTACGGTGTATAAAAAAATTTATGTGATAGAGTTAGATACTCTACACTCTTATTCCTGAGGATACATTTTGTGCTTCTTATTGTAGAGGTAAGGAAAACTTTCTGAAGTGATTCATACCATGAGATGAGCCTCTAGACTGATACCTTATTGGGAACTTTCTATATGAGAGAGGTTGTATACGGCTGTAGCTGAGGACATAGACAAATCCTGAGAAGCTCTCATGAAGATTTGATGCCTTGCATTTTAGTAGTGATTTTTATTATTATTCGATGATGAATTTATGCTTATTTTAATGTTTTTACACTCCTTTAAGGCTTATTTACTTAAAAGCTTCAGAATTTTTACTTTTCGTCTCTCTTGTGGAATTTTAGGTAAAATCACCCAATTTTAAAATCTTTTTGAAGAATCTAAGGGCATGAGGTGATTCCTTATGAGAAGACGAAACTGCCTATCAAATTTGGGCTCAATCGGAGCTTTTTCTGGACTTCACGGCTCAGTGAACCCTGTGGGGTTCACCGGTGATCTTGCCGAAGGACGAAACCCACAGCGCACTTTACTGCCAGGTGAACCCGGCGGGGTTCACCGATGTTGTCAAAGGTATTTGAAACTCACAGTAGACTTCACCACCAGGTGAAGGGGTTCACCCATGATTTTGTCCGAGGAAACCTGCGCAGAACTTCATAGTGTACTTCACTGGTAGGTGAACCCGGCGGGGTTCACTGGTGCTTCTTTTGCGATAGAACTGTACAGCAAACTTCACTGGTAGGTGAACCCGGCAGGGTTCACCCGTGATGCTTTCTGGACAGCCCGACCTCTATTCGGATTTTCAATGATTTTGGGCCCGATTCAAGTCCAAATTTGGCAAGTAAGGACTCTTTCGAAAGCTGATTCAAAGGAGATTACAAGGAATATAAAAACCCCAATTTTTGTGCCTAATCATCAAGAAATCACACGACGAAGTGGCTAGGGCGGAAGAACACGGCGAATAGGCGACTTTGACGGTATTTTTGGAGATTTGATCATCGGAACATGGCGATTGTTGGTTATTTGTTTCGGTTTATCATCTCCTCCCTCTTAAAAACACTTTCCCAGGATTTTCCTATGTTTAAAGAGAGATTTTTGAGCGTTTCAATGATGATTGTAGCGTAAACCCTATTTCGGGGCTCAGTTGAAGCCCGCTGACGATTTTTATTTGCAATCCATGTTTTAATTATGTTATTTGGATTATATTATGAGCATATTTCACTTGATGTACTTATTTCATAATCTTTACCAAGGCCAAGTATTGACGTGTCTTAGTCGTTACGATTCATAACGAGAGTAGGATCATAACGACAGAACCTCTTTGTGAAACTTGCAAAGCCTCGACACGAGAGTGCTTGGTCTTCACTTGAGGGTTCATAATCTCCCACAAAACTCATTGGGTTTGTCTAGAACGATCCACCGTGAGAGTAGGAGACAGTTCTAGACAAACACCGGGGTGTACCTGTTGGGAAACCCCGGGGATATTTTACAATTTTCAGAGATAGAAATTACACAAATACATTGCACAGCGGAAGCAATATCCCCGAAACGAGCCAGTCACAAAAAACCAGTGAAGATCGCATGCGAGGGAGTCGACACGATGAGATAAAATATACCTTACAGCAAGATGAGACCGATGTTGAGGTAGGCACCCAAGAGTGCGCCCTCTGCAGTCTCACACACATAGATGCCTCGAGTCCTCTTCTTCCACGCCCGGTGCTAGCCTCAGGAAGAAGATCCAAGCCTTGTATCACCTTCTTCAAGTTGCGCCACCCTCCAAGAGTATGCGCCAAGGATGAAGAAGGATGGGAAGAGGAAAGCCGCCACTCTCTCAAGCCCTTCTTGCGCCAAGAGAAGAACGAGAGGAAGAAGAACACTTGCGGCTAGGGTTTGATGGAAGATGCGCCTCTTTCCCTTGCTCTCGCCTCTCTATGTGTTCTCACGCCTCCAAGGAGTAGAATACGTGAGAGGGGGCATCAAGGGCATCTTATAAAGAGCAAGGGGCGGTTAGGGTTAGGGCTAGGCGCATAATGAAGCAACTTTGGCCTCCCTAACCCCATCATACCCCTTAGGCGCCAATGGGGATTTTATTGGGCCTCATTGGTTAATGAGCAAGCCCATACTTCATTGAATGGGTTGATTAAGCAATTGGATCCAATCCAATGCAACCTAAATCCAAATGTGACCTAACCATGGTCAAATTTGGGTGAACCTACCAAAAATGAAGTCTTGCTCCAATAATTTTCTTCCATCTCATCAGGCCCATCAGAACTGATGAAATCTCCCAAATAGATCCGAGTTATCCAATAACTCGATCATAAGGCTTCCTGATCAATATGAGAACTCGAGTATCAAGGTGTGCGACCCTATAGGTTCCTTTGACGCTGGCAGTGCTGACCAAAGGTCATCACAAGCAGTAAGTGGCACCTAGCAGTGCATCGCTGCTACCTAGGTTATTGGAATGGATATCGACATCGATATCCCCATTATCGCAACTAGGTACAGATGCATTCCAGTCTCTTTGCCGAACTGATATCCGATTGGACAAGTGTGTCACCACTTGTTTTCATCCAATCTCATGGTCATGACTAAATCAGGTCTCACCTGGGTATGGTCATACACTTTCAGTCATAGAACCATAAAGGAGCTCCATGGATATCAAGCTTCCCTTAGGAAGGGGCAAATCCACTGTCTGTCCATTGACCTTCTCATATGGGTCGTGACTTGCTCAATGACAACCGTTATTACCTCCCAAGTACGGCGAGGTGTTAGGTTGTATCAAAGTATATCCCTAACCATATAGAATGGCCAATGACCTCAAGTCAAGGGATCAATGTATTTCCTATAGCTTGGGAGGATAACTCGTGACACCAAGTCATTGCCTCACAGCGGGTCGGTCTAGTATATCCACCACTGATATACCCATATGTCTGGGTTAGCACCTCGTGCCTAACCAGCCCATATACCAGTCTCACAAATACCAGAGTTGTCCCATATCCACTCCGGTACATCGACTGGGGACGATCATTTGAGCACAGATCCAATCTGTGTCCAGGGACATTATCATGTAAGTACATAATCACAGATGTAGACAAACATTGATAATGACAATGCCAGAATGATATATATATAAATATCAAAGTCAAGTAGTATAATAATGGACCAAAACTAGGTCCTAGGGCATATACACCAACAATCTCCCACTTGCATTAAGGCCTAGAGGTTGAGTAATCTCAACCCCATATCTCTAGCGTGACAGTCATGCTTCTGCTGCACCAAAGCCTTGGTCAATGGGTCTGCCAGATTGTTCTCTGTGTCAACCCTGCTAATCTTGACATCATCTCTGTCTATGATCTCTCTGATCAGGTGAAATCTTCTGAGTATGTGTTTGGATCTTTGATGAGACCGTGATTCCTTGGCTTGTGCAATTGCTCCATTGTTGTCACAATAGATCTCAATGGGATCCACTGCACTAGGAACCACCTGAAGTTCAGAAATGAACTTCCTTATCCAAACAGCTTCTTTGGCTGCCTTAGAAGCAGCCACATACTCAGCTTCGGTTGTAGAATCGGCAATAGTGGATTGCTTGAAGCTTTTCCAGCAAACAGCACCTCAATTCATCTTAAACACATAGCCAGCCTGTGATCTAAAGTCGTCAGGGTCAGATTGGAAAGACTCATCAGTGTAGCCCTGCATACTGAGCTCTTCCTGTCCCCCATAGACTAGGAACAGATCCTTAGTTCTTCTCAGATACTTCAGGATGTTCTTTACAGCCACCCAGTGCTATAAACCAGGATTTGATTGGTATCGGCTAGTTATGCTCACAGCATAAGCCACATCTGGTCTAGTACACAACATTGCATATATGATCGATCCCACTGCCGAAGCATAAGGCACTCGACTCATGTCATCCCTCTCAGCCTGTGTGGTGGGACACTGGCTCTTTGAGAGAGTAAGGCCATGTCTCACTGGAAGGTACCCTTTCTTGGATTGCTCTAAGCTAAACCTCTCTAGGACCTTATCAATGTAGGTACTCTGACTAAGGGCTAGGAGCCTCTTGGATCTATCCCAGTAGATCCTCACGCCTAGGATATAGGCGGCCTCCCCTAAGTCCTTCATCTCGAAACACTTCCCTAACCATGTCTTTACAGCTTGAAGACTAGGGATGTCGTTCCCGATGAGCAGTATGTCATCGATATACAAGACCAGAAAAGTTACCAAGCTCCCACTGAATTTTCTGTATACACAGGCGTCATCTTCGCTTTTGATAAAGCCATAATCTCTCATAGCTTCATCGAATCGAAGATTCCAACTTCGAGATGCTTGCTTTAATCTACAAATGGATCTCTTTAGCCTGCAGACTTTATTGGCTTCTGAAGGATGGATGAAGCCATCAGGTTGTCTCATATACACATCCTCAGTCAGCTTCCCGTTAAGGAATGCTGTCTTTACATCCATTTGTCATATCTCATAGTCATGATATGCAGCTATAGCAAGCAGAATCCGAATGGATTTGATCATGGCAACTGGCGAGAAGGTTTCATCATAGTCCACCCCGTGGGTTTGTTTGAATCCCTTAGCCACTAGTCTACCTTTATAGGTAACTACATTGCCATCCATGTCTGTCTTCCTCTTGAAGACCCATTTACGCCCTATGGGTTTTACCCCATCAGGTAGCTCAACCAAATCCCAGACTTGATTAGCTGACATGGAATCCATCTCGGATCACATGGCCTCAAGCCATCTCTTGGAGTCCGGTCCACTGATCGCCTCTTCATAGGTCCTGGGTTCATCTTCAATGATGAAGATCCCGTCGTGTTGGGTCGGCAGCGACCCATACCTCTCAGGTACACGGTGAATCCTCCCAGACCTACGCGGGGCCTGTGTCTGAGCCTCAGGTTGCCTAACAACCGGTGCAGGTGGCTCAGGTTCCATCTCTGTGTCTTGTGGTTGCACTTGGACCTCGTCCAAGTCAAACTTCCTCCCACTAACTTCTTTCATGATAAATTCTTTCTCTAGAAAGACAGCACCCCGAGCAACTTAAACTCTGTTCTCGGTTGGGACATAGAAGTAGTATCTCATAGTTTCCTTAGGATACCCCACAAACACGCATTTATCAGATCTAGGTTCTAGCTTGCTAGAATCCTGACGTTTGACATAAGCCTCACATCCCCAGATCCTGATAAAAGTGAGATTAGGGCGTCTCCCACTCCATACCTCGTATGGAATCTTTGAGATACTCTTAGATGGAACATATTCAGTATTAGAGAAGCTGTTTCAAGTGCATGCCCCTAGAATGAGGGAGGTAGAGTTGCATGACTCATCATACATCGAACCATGTCCAACAAAGTTTGATTTATCCTTTCAGACACACCATTCCATTGGGGTGTTCCAGGAGGAGTGAGTTGGGATAAAATCCCACACTCTCTCAGATAGTCAAGAAACTCACCACTCAGGTACTCTCCACCACGATCTGATCGAAGAGCCTTAATGGATCTACCAAGTTGGTTCTCTACTTCATGTCTGAACTCTTTGAATTTCTCAAACGATTCAGACTTATGTCTCATTAGGTAGACATAACCATATCTACTAAAATCATCAGTAAATGTGATGAAGTAGTTGTGGCCTCCTCTGGCTTGCTTATTAAATGGCCCACACACATCGCTATGTATGAGATCCAACAAACCTCCTGCCCTTTCACCAGTCTTGGTGAAAGGCGCCTTTGTCATTTTCCCTAACAAACAAGGCTCACATATATCAAATTCCTCTAAGGAACTTGAACCTAACAACCCATTTGCATGGAGTTGTTGAATGCGATTCTTGTTTATATGGGCTAATCGACAATGCCATAGGAAAGCATCAACTGAACTACTTAGTTTGGTCCTTTTATTATTTATGTTACAAAGAGAGCTATCCATGTCCAAGATATATAAACCATTCCATAAAGTACCCTTCCCATAGAACACATTTGCAAATGAAAAAGAACAAGAGTTCTTATTTATTTCAAATTTAAATCCCTTCTTTGCTAAGCAAGGAATGGATACAATGTTCTCAGTAAGCGAAGGTACATAATAGCAACTATCTAGCTCTAACAGAAGTCCAGAAGGCAGGGAGAGAGTCAAAACTCCTACAGCAACAACAGCAACCTGTGCCCCGTTTCCAACCCATAGGTCAATCTCTCTAGGCTGGACCGATCTACTTTTCATGAGCCCCTCCATATTTGTACAAATATGAGCTCCACATGCGGTATCCAATACCCATGACATATAAGTAAAAAGGTTGACTTCTGTAACATAAATACCTGAACTTGAAGACGAAGCCTTGCCTCTCTTCTTCTCACTCTGAAGTCGCACCATGTCCTTCAACATGTGAGGTGGCCCTCCACATGAATAGCACTTATTGTTCCTGATCCATTCCATCTTCAATTGCAGTTCCTTGGTCAAGCCTTTCAGCTCAACACACTGAATGTCAACTTTAGGAGGATTGAGCCTAACCAATTCATTAAAGAGCTGTCTTAGATTAGTAATAATCTCAGAGGGACTCTTCAATTCATATTGCCCTTGAATATCGGGCGACATGTTGGTTAGCATCAATTGTGCAACCTCAAAGTGTCAGCCTGATACTTATCATAACCATCCTTCTCAGCTGCTAGGGCCGAGCACGGAAGTGGGGCAGGAATAGGCTACTTAAGGACATAGAGCTTCCTCTCGAGCTTGAGCACAATTCTCAAATTCATATACCAATCCATCAAGTTGGATCCAACCAACTTGTCCTTCTCAAGGATAGATCGCAGTGACCAACTGCTATTGTTCGTTGCCATTGTTCTACAACAACCAAGAAACAGCAGATTAGTACTACTTTAAATCATTTAAACTGGACTTATTTTAAATGATTATGGCTCCCACTATTTTAGTCGAATTGACAACCCACAAAGTCAATCGGAAAGTGTAAGACTTCCTAGTGAGATGGGATCCTCATTCCACATGAGGCTTCGCATCCCACGAGGGTGGGATGAGATGCCCAAAGTATCCCATGCTTCCTAAGGTGGGCACGCCGGCCAATTGCTCCAAGTAATTCCCCTTATTGAGACAGTCTAGGCATTTCATGTCCAGCGAGGGCTGGATACAGCATGAAACCCTATCCTCTCAACGATGCCTCTAGAGTTTCATCATGTGCCCAGCACATATAGAATTCTAGTCAAGTCCATTCCTAAATGTTATGCCCAGGGCCAACGAATTTCCTTTCGAAGGCGCATCCAGGCTAAAACTGGACTAGGGAAACCATTGCCACCACGCACTTTCTAAAGATAAGTGGGTGTGTCCCATGAGGGTGGAAATAGTTCACAACACCACTGATCGATAGCTTAGTGAGGGCTACACGTTAGAAGGCTGCTAGACTTGATATTTGTTTGTGAGGGTTTTTGAGGTCTCATCAGTTTTATCTTATGTCTAGCATTACAGACATGCAATCCTATAGTGATAACATTACAATAAAAATAACTCAAGCATGCTTTAGCATATATGTATGAAAACAGTAAAAGAATGATGTGATCATAGCCTATTCAAGACATTGAACCAACCCATGCCAAAAGGAGGTGCAACTCTTGACCTAGGATTCAAGCCCCAAAGACAAGACCTAACCTAGCCGACCTCTAACTTGAGCTTCAAGATTGGCTCCAAGGTCCTTCTCACCACGGTTTAGCTCTCAAACCCTAGAGGTAGTTCTAGGGAAACCCTAGAAGCACCCTCATAGGTTCGGCCAATACCATGGGCTTCCTCCAAGGGTGATGCGCCACTATGTAAGTGTTGGTGTATATGCCCTGCAGACCAATGTATGGACATGGTCAGGCATTGTTCGAATGTACTTTGATAGAATTTCTATTCTTTATAAAGGCATGGTCGTTATTATGCAGACTTCTCTACCTGCGTTGATCTATTAAGTTGCATAAATAATGTCCCAGGAGTTTGGTTGGATCCATTCTCATAAGCTATCCCCGGTCAAGGTACCTTAGTAGATGTCCATACATCTTTGGTACATGTGAGACTGGTGTATGGGCTGGTTAGGTGCGGGGCACAGTAACGCAGACATAAGGGTGCATTGGATGCACTGGAGTGATCCACCGTAAGGATTGACTTGTCTAGTCAACAAGTCAATCTCACATGCAAGAGGTTTGCATTGATCCTTAGACTTGAGGTATTCATGTCTAGATTTGATGATGGATATGCTTTGATACAGTCTTACGTCTCTCCGTAATTGGGAGATTAAAATGGCTGTCATTGGGCATGCCATAAGTCATGTAGGGACATGGATGACCAACAGTAGGATTTGCCCCTTCCTTCAGAGGAAGCATGATATCCACTCGGGGCGCCCCACCTCATTGGTGCATGACAGGAATGTGTAGCCACACTGATTGAGTCATGACCAATAGATTGGATTAATAAACTTGAGACTAATCCAATGCCAGGATATCAGTTTAGGGAAAGGGATCTATAATGCATGGGAATCCTCGTTGCTTGTTAGGGAGTTGTTGCCGTTTGACTTAAGTCCTATGACATGGGTAGTAGTGATGTGTTGCTAGATACCCCTCACTACTTATGATGTTTACATCATTGCCATGGTCATTAGGATCCTACGGGGTCACACGCAATAGACTCTTGACATTGCTTTAATCTGAAGTCTTATGATCAAGTTATTGGATAACTTGGATCAGTTTGGAAGATTTCATCAGCGCCAATGGGCCTGATGAGATGGAAGAAACTTATTAGGGCCAACTTCCATTTTTGGCATATTGACCAAATTAACCATGGTTAGCCTCATTTGACCTTGGGTTAAATTGGATTGGATCCAGTTACATGGTTAGCATGCATAATGGACCTTGGGCCAAGCCCATTGATTAATGGGGCTTGCTAATAAGTTGTAATGAGAAGCTAAGAGGCTGAAAGGGTATAATGGGGATGAAATATTGGGATTGGCGCTTATGGATTCCTAGTTGGACTAGGATTTGCGCTAATGCCATATTTAGTATCTCCTAGGTGATTGATTCAAATTGGATTTGAATTTAATCAATTAAAATAATTAATTGGAATAGGCGAATATGGGGCTGGTAGTTAATCTAATTGGAGTCCTAATTGGATTAGGACTTGCGCCCAAACCAAATTAGGCAAATTCTCAAGTTGCTTTGACCTAGTCTTGGCGCATGCATGAGAATTGTGTCTAATTAGGAATTATTTGGGTACATGCGGCTAATGCTTATTTAAGCAAGTGATAAGCACATGTAATTAAGGGATTTAATCAATTAATTAGATTAAATAAATCCCTAGATTAATGCCCAAATTGCATTGACCTTCCAATTAACCCTAACCGCCCTTTATCCCTAGTTTGATGAGGGCTACGCGTTAGAAGGCTATCGACTTGATATTGTATTGAGAATTTTTGCATGTTTGTTTTATTCTTTTCTAGCATGCAGTTTTCCTATGGTTATGGCAGCAAAGGAAAAACATCACAGGCATGCTATGGACAAAATAATAAACCATCACAGGCATGCTAGTTTGGTCGATATGGTCATAGCCCTTTTCATACACATAACTTGTCACGAGCCATGTGACATGTTATCGTGCATCCAAGGGTTGCGAGTCCCTGAAGCAAATCAGCCCATGCCAGAAGCCGAAAGCAAGTGTCCTTCCTTCAGCCACAAGTCCATCACCACGCTTCCAAAGTTGGCGCCACTCTGAAATCGGTTGAAGAAGACACCTTGTTGTCTTTGATGAACCTTAACCTATCTTATGTAAACAATTCTACATCTATTCTAAGGAAAGATAAAAATTTTACATCAAGAAGGGGGAGAACCACACGCAGGTGGTAGAAAGATTTTATAAGCATTCATCACAGGTGGAAACATGCTTCCACATCACAACACAGGAGGGCACTCGCTATGACCATATCAACTCATGGAAGAGACAAGTGGCGCATATATAAAATTTAAAAAACCGGAATAATCAAATTTTATCCCCTTATGCGCCAACTCCATCCAAAGCACTCTCTCAATCAAATTTGAAACCCCGGGGACATTTTACAATTTATCAGAATTATAAGCATACATTCATACATTGCACAGCGGAAGAATGTCCCTGAAATAGGCCGGTCCCAAAAACCCAGTGAAGATCGCAAGCAAGAGAGTCGACAAGATGAGTTAGGAAATACCTTAGAGCAAGATGAGGTCGATGTCGTGATAGGCGCCCAAGCATGCGACCTCTGTAGTCTCACACACACGGATGGCTCGAGTCCTCTTCTTCCACGCCCGGTGCTAGCCTCGGGAGGAAAATCCAAGCCTTAGGGAGATGCTCCAATCACCTTGCGCCACCACCAAGGAGGGATGCGCCAAAGAGGATGAAGAGAAGAGGAAACCGTCAAGAGCTTTCTTCACTTGCACCAAGAAGAAGAAAGGAAGAAGACTTGCGGCCACTTGATGGAAGAGGAAGAGGTTGCGCCACCTTTGTTCCTTGCTCTCGCCCCTCTTGATGTGTTCATGCCTCCAAGGATGAATCATCTAAAGAGGGGGTGGCTAGGGTCACATATATAGGGCAAGAGGCGGTTAGGGCAAGGGCTAGGATCATGACAAGTGTAGGGCTAGGATGAGGAGGTTTGATGCAAGGAAAGTCTCCAACACTTTTCCATAAATCTCATTCAACCTATCCATAATTTCCTAAGCACCATATCAGCCCAAGACATGCCTTAAAGGCATACATACCATCAATGGGAGAGGGCTAGGCGCATATTACTTCTTAATGAAGCAATTTTTGCCACCCAAACCCCATTATGCCCCTTAGGCGCCAATGGGGTTGGGTCTCTTCCCATTATACCCTTTTAGCCTATTTCCTCTTCATGACAACTTGTCATTGGGCCTCATTGGATAATGAGCTAGCCCAAACTTCATCACATGGGTTGATTAAGCATTTGGATCCAATCCAATGCAACCCTAATCCAAATGTGACCAACCATGGTCAAATACGGGTCAACCTGCCAAAAATGAAGTTTGGCTCCAATAACATTCTTCCATCTCATCAGGCCCATTGGCGCTGACGAAATCTCCCAATTAGATCCGAGTTATCCAATAACTCGATCATAAGGCTTCCCGATCAATACGAGAACTCAAGTATCAAGGTGTGCGACCCTGTAGGTTCCTCTGACGCTGGCAGTGCTGACCAAAGGTCACCACAAGCAGTGAGTGGCACCTAGCAGTGCATCGCTGCTACCTAGGTCATTGGAATGGATATCGACATTGACATCCCCATCATCGCAACTAGGTACAAATGCATTACAGTCTCTTTGCCGAACTGATATCCGATTGGACAAGTGTGTCACCACTTGTTTTCACCCAATCACATGGCTATGACTAAAACAGGTTCTCACCTGGGTATGGCCATACACTCTCAGTCATAGAACCATAGAGGAGCTCCATGGATATCATACTTCCCTAAGGAAGGGGCAAATCCTATTTCTGTCCATTGACCTTCTCATATGGGTCGTGACATGCTCAATGACAACCGTTATGACCTCCCAACTACGGCGAGGTGTTAGGTTGTATCAAAGCAAATCCCTAACCAAATAGAATGATCAATGACCTCAAGTCAAGGGATCAATGCATCTCCTATCACTTGTGAGGATAACTCATGACACCAAGTCATAGCCTTACAGTGGGTCTATCCAGTATATCCTCCAATGATATACCCATGTGTCTGCGTTAGCACAACGTGCCTAACCAGCCCACATACCAGTCTCACAAGTACCATAGCTGTCCCATATCCACTAAGGTACATCGACTGTGGACTATAGTTCGAGCACAGATCCAATCTGTCTCCAGGGACATTATCATGTTAGTACATATGCGCAGATGTAACAAACATAGATAACGACAATGCCAGAATGATATAAATATCAAAGTCAAGTAGTACATAAGTGGACCAAAACTAGGTCCTAGGGCATATACACCAACACCCTTTATCTCTATAAATAAGACCTCTTGTCGCCCCCTCTTGGGACATCTAATCTCTTGGAGGCGTGAAGGTATAGAGGGGCGACAACTTGAGAGCTTGGAGCTCTCCTTCTTCCATCAAAGGCGCAAGTTCTTCTTCTCCCTCTCTTCTTGGCGCAAGGAGTCTTGGTGCTTGGTGGCGTCTCCTTGCCACAAGCCTCCTTTACTTCGTTGGCCATAGGCGCACCTTGCTTGAAGGTGGCGCAAGCATAGAAGAAGAAGGAAGTACTTGGTGCATCTTCTTCCGCCTCATCTTTTCTTGGCGCCTATACCTTGGAGGTGGCACAAGATTTGAAGAGAGTGACAAAGGCTTGATTCTCTTCCCGAGGCTAGCACCGAGCGTGGAAGGGAGCAACGTTGAGACGGTCGACGCGTGGATACTTGTAGAGGGCGAAGACTTGGGCGCCTTCAACATGGCTTCAACGACTAAGCAAGCAAAAGAGGTATATCTCTAACACATCCTTGTGTCTTCTCTCTCGCATGGATCCTTGGGAAAGGAATATGTTTCGAGTGTAATGATTCTTCTGCTGCGTCCTGGGACTGCAAATTTTAAAATTACACCCGGTATTCCCTAACAATGGTATCAGAGCTACTTGCGAGAAACACAAGTTGTATGTTTGCTTGTGTGAAAAATTTTTACAAAATTTTTCTTCTATCCATGCGCGTTTCACATAGAAAGCGTTTTTCATCCAATCTTCTCTTTTCAATTTTATGGTTGAAATTTGATTGTGTTCACGATGGATTTAAGACCAAAGGCGCACGTGGTTTTGTCAAGTAGGACGGGCATTGTGTCTTCAGACTGGCCGGGTCTCTTGATCTGACAATAACTGCCAGCCGATAGGGTCTATGAAATCATCATGAAACTTGATCTAATTTTAGCATAAATTTGGTTAAGAGAGTGCTTTGGATGATGTTGGCGCATAGGGTAATTAAAATTTGATATTGCTCGGCTTTTCAAATTTTATATGCGCCTCTTGCCTCTTGATTGGGTTGATATGGTCATAGCGAGTGCCCTCCTGTGTTGTGATGTGGAAGCATGTTTCCACTTGTGATGAATGCTTGTAAAATCTCTCTCCACCTGTGCGTGGTTCTCCCCCTATCTTGGTGTAAAATTTTTCATCTTTTTAGAATAGATGTAGAATTAGAAGATAGGTTAAGGCTTCATCTTGACAACAAGGAGTCTTCTTCAACCGGAGTCAGTAGTCGCGCCAGCTTTGGAAGCGTGGTGATGGACTTGCGGCTGAAGGAAGGACACATGCTTTCGGCTTCTAGCAATGTCTGATCTGCTAAAGGGACTCGCAACCCTTGGATGCACGATAACATGTCACATGGCTCGTGACAAGTTATGTGTATGAAAAGGGCTATGACCATATCGACCAAACTAGCATGCCTGTAATGGTTTATTATTCTGTCCATAACATGCCTGTGATGTTTTTCCTTTGCTGCCATAACCATAGGAAAACTGCATGCTAGAAAAGAATAAAATTAACATGCAAAAACTCTCATTGAAATATCAAGTCGGTAGCCTTCTAACGCGTAGCCCTCATCAAACTATCGATCAGTGGTGTTGTGAACTGTTTCCCACCCTCGTGGGACACACCCACTTATCTTTAGGAGGTATGTGGTGGCAATTGTTTACCCAGTCCGTTTTAACCGGGCGCGCCTTCGCAAGGAAACTCGTTGACCCTGGGCATAACGGTTAGGATCAGACTTGACTAGTTTTTCATATGTCACTAACATGATGGATCACTAGAGGCAGCTGTTGAGAGGATAGGGTTCTGTGGTGTATCCAACCCTCGCTGGACACAGGGCGCCTAGTCTGTCTTAACTAAGAGGAGTTGTGCATGACACAATTGGCTGGCATGCCTACCTAAGGAAGCATGGGACTCTCTGTGCATCCCAACTCATCCTCGTGAGTCGCGGAGACCTCATGTGAAATTAGGATCCTACTCACTGATTTCCATGTTGAGTTTGAGAGTTCTCAACTTGCTTTTGGAAATAGTGGGAGCATAGCATTTAATTAAAGTCCTAGTTAAATGCTTTATCATAGTACTTATTTTACTTCTTTGCTTATTGTAGATGGCATCTCCTAATCTAAGATTGAAACTCTATGAAAACAAATTGGATGGGACAAACTGGGCAAAATGGTTCAAGATTTTGTCCAAGATACTAAAATAAGAAAATAAGGTGCATCTTCTTGAAAGACCTCCATCCTAGCCCAGTATGTATTTCACTACTGAGTGGGAGTGGAATGTCTATCTTGAACATATTGAAGATAACAAACAGTACACTGCTCTTGTCTTAGAGTGCATGACCCCGGAGGTCAAGGTTGAGTGTGATGAGATGGGGATTTATGATCTTATCATACATCTCAAAGGCCTCTTCACACCATGCTCTATAGACAAAGATCAGGAGAGTTATGTTGGATCTTCAGAGTGTATGCCTGAATCTGAGAATGACCATGGTTCTGTATCTTCGAAGCTAATACTTCGGAAGACTGGGAATGCATGGGTATTTCAAAGAGGATTAAGGCCCAAGAAGAGCATGGCAAAGAAGAAGGGATGTAAGCCATCCGCTTCAGGTATTGTGTTACTAAGGTCTTTTGTCTACTTCTTATTCATGGGTACTGGGTACCGCATGTGGAGCTTACATATGTTTTTCATATGCAGGAGCTCAAAAGAAGTAGGACGATCAGGCTTGGTGGGATCGACTCTCGGGTCAGGGACAGAGCATTGGATGCTGCTGTTGATATCATCTCACTGCCTTGAAGACTTTATCTAGAACTTTGCTATTGTGTATCAGCTTATGTATTAGAACATCATTCCTTTTGGAAAGGATTTCAATTTGAAATAATAAATGATATTTTTCTTTAAATCTGAGATGTTCTATTGAAGTGATACAGTTGATAATAGTTTGTGGTTCTATATGTAACACAAGATCAGATCCAATGATTCAATAAACACCCTCTTATTGCATTGTCTCTTAAACCATAGAACAATGGTCACATCCAAAGGTCCATGGACTATTGGGATCATTACCCTTTTAGGATTATGATAAATGTGAGCCTTGTTCAAAGGAACAAAGTAACAGATGTTGCCTTCACCAAAAGGGTTGAAGGGTAAGTGGCTTGTTGGATCTATTACACAGCAATGTGTGTGGACCCATGTAAACAAGCACTAAGAGGTGTTGTATACTTCATTAGGTGTGGGTATGCCATATCCAAGAACTTTGGAGAAATCCAAGAAGTTCACAAATGGAGTTTTGAATCAAATTGGTAGATCTATTAAAGCACTTTGATTGGATCAAAGTGATTAGTGGAGAATTTGATGACTGTCCTAAAGAGTGTGGGGTTATCTCACAGCTTACTTGGAACGCCACTGTGTGGTGAATTTCAAAGAAAGAAAGAGGAACACATTGGATGTGGTTCCATCTTTGAATAGTCATGCATATATACTACTATGATGCCATGCAAACAGATGTACTGTCACTCCATTGGAAAGTGTGCCTAAGATAGCTTTTGAGTTGGGAACTGCAAATATCCCATTTCATCAATAGATATTGGGAATGTAATATGCAGTGATTCAAAAGTATATGTTTGTGGGGCACTGTAGAGTGCTATTTCTATCCCAAAGAGAACAAAAATATTTGTTGCTCAAACTGCTGTCTCTCTTGAGAAGATATTTCTTTTGAAAGAAGCTGGTGGGAGTAGATTTGATTGGGACAAGGTCCAGAATCAACTACAATATAATTAGACACAAATGGAGAGTTGAATCTCACATACAGGTTGAAAGTCAACCTGAAGTTCAAGTAACACAGGAACCACATAAGTCTGGATGGATTTGAAATGCTGGGCATGATGAATTTTTCATCAAGGATGAACCTAAGACTTATGATAAAATGGAAGCGGTCGATAAACCAGATTCCAAGAAATGGCTACGCGCCATGAGAACCGTAATGGACTCCATGTCTGCTGATTAGGTCTGGGACTTGCATGAGCCGCCAAAAGGGTAACACTCATAGGCTGTAAATAAATCTTCTAGGAAGATAGACATGGAAGGTAATATTGTTACCTTAAAGGCAAGCTGGTGAATAGAAATTTCAAGCAAATCCACTGGGTGGATAGTGTTGAAATTTTTACCAATAGCTGTGTTTGAAGTCCATTAAGGTATGTGCTTGTTATAATCGCATTTTCTGTTATGGCATGTTGTTATGAAAAATTACTTTTCTTAATGGACGTCTGTAAGGGTATGTCCATATGGAAATAGCTGAAAGGTTTTCATATCAAGGCCGTAAAGATATGCATGGTCTTACGCAAGCATGAACTTGTGTTTACAAGAAGATCAGTGGGAGGCTTATAGTATTTCTTGTTCTAGATGATTGATGATATTCTCCTCACATGAAATGACATCCCAGCTCTTCACGCGGTGAAGTCAAGGCTTGAGAAGTATTTCGAGAAGAAAGATCTAGGGAATGATGCCTACATACTAGGCATGTGGATCTATAGATAAGGATCCAAGAAAGTCATTGCCCTTTAGTCAATCTATATTCATCTAGGAGCTTCTGGAGAGGTTCATATTGGGTGATTCCAAATGATGATACCTTCCAGGAAGATATGGTCTGACTCTCTCAAGGATACTATGTCATCTCAACATAGTTAGAGAGAAGTAACATGAGTATGTAATCCTAGTACATTGGGTATAGGATAGATCATGCTTGGTGTAATATGCACCAGACCATTTGTGGCAGATGCTTGGAGCATAACTAGTAAGTTTCAATCAGATCCTAGTGTTTGACACTGGATAGCTGTGAAAGGAATCCTTATATATACTTGGGAAGTATAAAGGATTGAGGTCTAGTCTATAATAGACAGGAAGAATTTTGTGTACAGGGGTACACTGATATTTCGTTCCAATCTAATGACTATTGATCACAGCCAGGATTTGCGCCTTGCCTTGTTGAGGTGTTGTGTGCTAGAAGAGCATTATGCAAACCACAATGGCAAAATCTACAATTAAGGCTGAGTACATTGTGACTTCTTGTGGTAGCCAAGGAAGCAACTTCATTTGAACTTGATTTAGTTCCTAGAGCTTGATGGTCCAGTATAGTTCTTACTGGGCCATAGCATGGAACTTAGCACTCAAGTATGTACTGCAGCAATATCATCTGATCTTGGAGATCATGGATAAAGATGATGATTCAAATTTGTTAAAATAAACACAGATAGCAATCTGGAAAAACCCACTGACGTAACCTCTGGCGTAGTGGAAGCTAAATAAGTCATACTAGAGACACAGGGACTGATTAAACATCAATTGCCCTTGGTCTTAGTGCAAGTGGGAGATTGTTGGTGTATATGCCCTGCAGACTAATGTATGGACATGGTCAGACATTGTTTGAATGTACTTTGATAGAATTTCTATTCTTCATAAAGGCATGATCGTTATTATGCAGACTTCTCTACCTGCGTTGATGTATTAAGTTGCATAAATAATGTCCCAGGAGTTTGGTTGGATCCATTCTCATAAGCTATCCCCGGTCAAGGTACCTTAGCAGATATGGGACATCTTTGGTACATGTGAGACTGGTGTATGGGCTGGTTAGGTGCGGGGCACAGTAACGTTGACATACGGGTGCATTGGATGCACTGGAGTGATCCACCATGAGGATTGACTTGTCTAGTCAACAAGTCAATCTCACATGCAATAGGTTTGCATTGATCCTTAGACTTGAGGTATTCATGTCTAGATTTGATGATGGATATGCTTTGATACAGTCTTACGTCTCTCCATAATTGGGAGATTAAAATGGCTGTCATTGGGCATGTCGTAAGTCATGTAGGGACATGGATGACCAACAGTAGGATTTGCCCCTTCCTTCAGAGGAAGCTTGATATCCACTCGGGGCGCCCCACCTCATTGGTGCATGACAGGAATGTGTGGCCACACTGATTGAGTCATGACCAATAGATTGGATTAATAAACTTGAGACTAATCCAATGGCAGGATATCAGTTTAGGCAAAGGGATCTATAATGCATGGGAATCCTCGTTGCTTGTTAGGGAGTTGTTGCCGTATGACTTAAGTCCTATGACATGGGTAGTAGTGATGTGTTGCTAGATACCCCTCACTACTTATGATGTTTACATCATTGCCATGGTCATTAGGATCCTACGGGGTCACACGCAATAGACTCTTAACGTTGCTTTAATCTGAAGTCTTATGATCAAGTTATTGGATAACTTGGATCAGTTTGGAAGATTTCATCAGCGCCAATGGGCCTGATGAGATGGAAGAAACTTATTAGGG
Organism: Costus lasius; assembly: GCA_027563935.2. NCBI lineage: Eukaryota > Viridiplantae > Streptophyta > Magnoliopsida > Zingiberales > Costaceae > Costus > Costus lasius. Next base: position 98,184,335 of record CM050448.1, read on the forward strand.
CCAACTTCCATTTTTGGCATATTGACCAAATTAACCATGGTTAGCCTCATTTGACCTTGGGTTAAATTGGATTGGATCCAGTTACATGGTTAGCATGCATAATGGACCTTGGGCCAAGCCCATTGATTAATGGGGCTTGCTAATAAGTTGTAATGAGAAGCTAAGAGGCTGAAAGGGTATAATGGGGATGAAATATTGGGATTGGTGCTTATGGATTCCTAGTTGGACTAGGATTTGCGCTAATGCCATATTTAGTATCTCCTAGGTGATTGATTCAAATTGGATTTGAATTTAATCACTTAAAATAATTAATTGGAATAGGCAAATATGGGGCTGGTAGTTAATCTAATTGGAGTCCTAATTGGATTAGGACTTGCGCCCAAACCAAATTAGGCAAATTCTCAAGTTGCTTTGACCTAGTCTTGGCGCATGCATGAGAATTGTGTCTAATTAGGAATTATTTGGGTACATGCGGCTAATGCTTATTTAAGTAAGTGATAAGCGCATGTAATTAAGGGATTTAATCAATTAATTGGATTAAATAAATCCCTAGATTAATGCCCAAATTGCATTGACCTTCCAATTAACCCTAACCGCCCTTTATCTTTATAAATAAGACCCCTTGCCGCCCCCTCTTGGGACATCTAATCTCTTGGAGGCGTGAAGCTATAGAGGGGCGACAACTTGAGAGCTTGGAGCTCTCCTTCTTCCATCAAAGGCACAAGTTCTTCTTCTCCCTCTCTTCTTGGCGCAAGGAGTCTTGGTGCTTGGTGGCGTCTCCTTGCCACAAGCCCCCTTTACTTCGTTGGCCATAGGCGCACCTTGCTTGAAGGTGGCGCAAGCATAGAAGAAGAAGGAAGTACTTGGCGCATCTTCTTCCTCCTCATCTTTTCTTGGTGCTTATACCTTGGAGGTGGCACAAGATTTGAAGAGAGTGACAAAGGCTTGATTCTCTTCCCGAGGCTAGCACCGAGCGTGGAAGGGAGCAACATTGAGACGGTCGACGCGTGGATACTTGTAGAGGGCGAACACTTGGGCACCTTCAACATGGCTTCAACGACTAAGCAAGCAAAAGAGGTATATCTCTAACACATCCTTGTGTCTTCTCTATCGCATGGATCCTTGGGAAAGGAATATGTTTCGGGTGTAATGATTCTTCCGCTGCGTCCTGGGACTGCAAATTTTAAAATTACACCCGGTATTCCCTAACAGTAAGGGCCAAGAGACATAGCACACAAGCCCTAAGGCTCGGTTAAGTCTAACTTGCGCCACTCACCATGCGCCATCAATGAAGGGTGCTTCTTGCGCCACCAAGCAAGGTGCGCAAACAAGCATGCCTGCGCTAATTCTTCAAGTGATATGCGCTACCCTAATCTTCATCTTAGTTAAAAGCAAAAAGAAAAGCAGCACGTAGGCTTCACAAGAGTACATCACAGGCATGCAAAAGGGGCTTGACTCATGATCAAAACATTATGCACAAGTAAGGTAGCTACATATGCAATTCTACATGCTCATGAAAAACATAAAATCTAAAATTTTACTTTTTCATAAAACCAGTCTCTTTTCCTCATCTTCTTCTCACAAATCTTTTAGTTATTAACGACTAATTTTTATGATGATTTCAAAGATCCTCTCGGCTAGCAATTTTGTCAGATCAAGAGACCCAGCCAGTCCGAAGACACAATGCCCATCCTACTTGACAAAACCACGTGCGCCTTTGATCCTTAAATCATACAAGAAAAATAACCCAAAAAATCCAAAGGAGATTGAAAAGATGATAGAAACAAGAAACCCTAATTTTTCCTACTTTAGAAAAATCGTTTGCCATGTGATCATGCAATTTGCGAAAATTGAGATATGGCATGTGAGCATGGAAAAGCATGAAAATACATCGTTCGAGTCTCGCAAGTCGCTCTGATACCACTGTTGGGAAACCTCGGGGATATTTTACAATTTTCAGAGATAGAAATTACACAAATACATTGCACAGTGGAAGCAATATCCCCTAAACGAGCCAGTCCCAAAAACCCAATGAAGATCGCATTCGAGGGAGTCGACACAATGAGATAAAATATACCTTACAGCAAGTTGAGGCCGATGTCGAGGTAGGCGCCCAAGTGTGCGCCCTCTGCAGTCTCACACACATAGATGCCACGAGTCCTCTTCTTCCATGCCTGGTGCTAGCCTCGGGAAGAAGATCCAAGCCTTGTATCACCTTCTTCAAGTTGCACCACCCTCCAAGAGTATGCACCAAGGATGAAGAAGGATGGGAAGAGGAAAGCCACCACTCTCTGAAGCCCTTCTTGCGCCAAGAGAAGAAGGAGAGGAAGAAGAACACTTGCGGCTAGGGTTTGATGGAAGATGCGCCTCTTTCCCTTGTTCTCGCCTCTCTATGTGTTCTCACGCCTCCAAGGAGTAGAATACAAGAGAGGGGGCGTCAAGGGCCTCTTATAAAGAGCAAGGGGCGGTTAGGGTTAGGGCTAGGCGCATAATAAAGCAACTTTGGCCTCCCTAACCCCATTATACCCCTTAGGCACCAATGGGGATGTTATTGGGCCTCATTGGTTAATGAGCAAGCCCATACTTCATTGAATGGGTTGATTAAGCAATTGGATCCAATCCAATGCAACCCAAATCCAAATGTGACCTAACCATGGTCAAATTCGGGTGAACCTACCAAAAATGAAGTCTTGCTCCAATAACATTCTTCCATCTCATCAGGCCCATCGGCGCTGATGAAATCTCCCAAATAGATCCGAGTTATCCAATAACTCGATCATAAGGCTTCCCGATCAATACGAGAACTCAAGTATCAAGGTGTGCGACCCTGTAGGTTCCTCTGACGCTAGCAGTGCTGACCAAAGGTCACCACAAGCAATGAGTGACACCTAGCAGTGCATCGCTGCTACCCAGGTCATTGGAATGGATATCGACATCGATATCCCCATCATCGCAACTAGGTACAGATGCATTCCAGTCTCTTTGCCGAACTGATATCCGATTGGACAAGTGTGTCACCACTTGTTTTCATCCAATCTCATGGTTATGACTAAATCAGGTCTCACCTGGGTATGGCCATACACTTTCAGTCATAGAACCAAAAAGGAGCTCCATGGATATCAAGCTTCCCTTAGGAAGGGGCAAATCCTCTATCTGTCCATTGACCTTCTCATATGGGTCGTGACATGCTCAATGACAACCGTTATTACCTCCCAACAACGACGAAGTGTTAGGTTGTATCAAAGTATATCCCTAACCATATAGAATGGCCAATGACCTCAAGTCAAGGGATCAATGCATTTCCTATAGCTTGTGAGGATAACTCGTGACACCAAGTCATTGCCTCACAGCGGGTCGGTCCAGTATATCCACCACTAATATACCCATATGTCTGCGTTAGCACCTCGTGCCTAACCAGCCCATATACCAGTCTCACAAGTACCAGAGTTGTCCCATATCCACTCTGGGACATCGACTGGGGACGAACATTTGAGCACATATCCAATCTGTCTCCAGGGACATTATCATGTAAGTACATAATCGCAGATGTAGACAAACATTGATAATGACAATGCCAGAATGATATATATATATATATATATATATATATATATATATATATATATATATATATATATCAAAGTCAAGTAGTACAATAATGGACCAAAACTAGGTCCTAGGGCATATACACTAACAGTACACTCGAGAGAGGGCACCTTGTACCCTAGGGTTAGATTCCTTGTGCAAAATCATAAATCCTTGTAACTGATATTTTTAAACTCAATTAAGATCGTCAGTGTGGTGGAAACCATAGCCCCGATATCTCTCATATATTTTCCTTACCGTTGTTGCTTGATTCCTTCGTTTGCGATTTCACTTAGTTTTCATTTTAAGTTCTTAAAACCCTGTTTTGATCAGCTTAGATATCAAGAATTGGATTTTCTGGTACTCGACCTTGTTCCCTGTGGGATTCGACATCTTTTGTATTACTTCAACATTTCCATGCACTTGCAGATTGTGTCAAGTTTTTAGCGCCGTTACCGGGGAACAACGGTTGATATTAGTATATTTCTAAGTATTGGTAGACTAAGCTTTAGTTAGTTTTTCTCACTTTATTCTATTTCACTCTACTTTCTGCTTGTCAATTGCTTGGAACTTCATAATTGAGTCTGACATATTTTTATGCAAAGAAGTTACAGGGCAGGTGCATTCTTTGAAATCGATCTCGAGATAGAACGGACCTTCAGACAAAGAAGAAAACTTCAGCAAACTCAGCAAAAGCAAAGTCAAGAACAGATGGAACACATTCAAATCAATATGGAGAACGAACCAATGCCTCAACCTGTGAATACCAACAATGCTAGAACACTGTGAGAATACGTAGCTCCTTTTACACATGGGTTTCAATCAGGAATCGTTAGGCCTAGTGTAGAGGCCAATAATTTTGAAATTAAACCTGCTTTACTTTCCATGATACAACATAATCAATTTGATGGTTCTCCTCTTGAGGACCCCAATATGCATTTGTCTATATTTTTGGAATATTGTGATATGCTAAAAATTAATAGAGCTACTTGTGATGCTATCAGGTTGCGCTTGTTTCCCTTCTCTCTGAGGGACAGAGCAAGAAGAGCATGGCTCCACACGATCCCCTCAGCTTCTATACGGACATGGGATAAATTATCTCAAGCTTTCCTCTCGAAGTATTTCCCTCATTCGAAGACAATCCAAATCAAAAACCAGATAACGAGCTTCAAGCAGAAGGATGGGGAGTCTTTGTACGAAGCTTGGGAAAGATTCAAGGAGCTTCAAAGACTATGTCCGCACCATGGGATTGAGACTTGGGTTCTAGTACACATGTTCTATATGGGATTGGAATACAATACTAGGCTCACAGTCGATGTAGCTGCCGGAGGATCGGGATTAATGAGCAAGGTACCTGAAGATGCTATAAACCTCCTGGAAGACATGGCACTGAACTAACATCAATGGAATTCGGAGCGAGGTACACCTTCTAGGAAATCAGGTAAATTCGATATTGATTCATTAACTGCTCTCAATGCAAAGGTAGACAATCTGACTAAGAAATTTGATTCATGGTCTGTTAATTCTTTAGACACTAATTCAATATCTTGTGAGGTGTGTGGTGTTGCAGGCCATGTAGGTGCCGAGTGCTAGATGGGAGATGGACAGGTGGTCCAAAGTCAGCATGAACATCTAAATGCAGTTGGAAATATGAACTCCACGAATAACCCTTATTCCAACTATTACAATCCAGGATAGCACAACCACCCAAACTTCTCCTACCGAACCACACAGCCGATACAACCAGGGCAAGCACCATGATGTGATCCGAAAGGACACACTTATAAATACAAGTAGGTAGACTTATTTATGGTGTCGCAGCCAAAACCTAAGTGTTGGCACACAAGGCTATTGTCACTCCCTGAAACGGCTCCAAAAACTTGTTGTCCCTAAACTTGTAGTGTCCGCAAGTGCACGGATACTTGAAGTAATAAAGAAAAATATCGATCCCGCAGAGACCTTATCGTTAAGTACCAAATAGTTATATTCTCACTAGCTAAACAATCGATTATAATGCAAGTGAACAATAAAAAGAGCGTAGAGATAATCAGAGAGATAAACTGGGACTAGGGTTGCATCCACTTTAATTTCAATGACTAGATATTAAGAAAAGGTTGTCAGACTAATTTTATCATGATAAAGACTTAATTTACTTCATAAAGGGATCATCACACTTTCGTGCAGACAATCATGCAGGGACCAATCCTCGCTTTCGCGCAAGATCTATCCCAACACTGAAGATAAGTAAATCATCAATCAAAGAATTCAAGTTCACTTTCGTGCATCCAAATTCTAAGTTGATTGTCTCAAGTGGAATCTCAAGGATCACTTTCGTGCATCCGAGTCTCAGCACAAGTTCTACTTATGGTTCTCCAACGTTCTGATCCTCACTTTCGTGCAAGATCTCCACGTTTGAAAACTCGACTCTACCCTAGATTCAAATTATCATCATAGCAATAAGATCACTAAAATCAAATAATTAAGAACTAACCTAAGAGAGTTCCTAACATGCAATTCTAGGGTTCCAAGTTCTCAAGCAAGTCACCTTTTTGTCTTTATTGTGAGAACTCTAAAACATGAATAATAACATCAATCTATGGAGAATCAAAGACAAACAATCACATAAGTAGAATCATCATAATAAAACTATTCTGACGAAAATAAGAGTTATCTAATCATTAAAAATAAAAGGGATTTACACCCATGTCCCAAAATATGATTAAGCTAGCATAGAAGGAAGATTACAATAATTCATGGTGAAGGAAATCAAAACAGAGAGAGAAAACAATTTACGGTACAGCCGTAAAGATGTTTACGGCCGTAATCTACGACGAACAGCAGCGGCACACGATTTTGTGTTGATTTCTCCTCCATCTGATCTCCTTTCACTCTAAAACTTCTCGTATGTCCTCTCCACCTCCAAACGAAGCCTCTATGTAAAAATCACGGTGAGAGGTGCCCTCTATGCCTCTCGGCGTGAGGCCAAACCCTAATCGCCTCTCTATCAATTGCTCCCTCAATAATGGATAATAATTCCTTCTTCTACTTCTTGTGTCTTCTCCTCTTAAATATGAGTCCGCATCATCTTTCAGATCTCAATTTGGAGGTCTGGATCAAAAGATATGGTCCGCGCAAGTTCTGGACCTGTAAAAATCACGTTTTTGAATGAAATTACGGTACCGTAATGAATATTACGGCAGTGCCGTAATTTTGGCTCTATGAAGTATTTGTCAATATTACAACCCATAAAAATGTTTACGGCCATGCCATATTTGCTTCTGTATGTTTCTGGACCAAAATACGGCCCGTAAAGATCATTACGGCAGTGCCGTAATCTCTGAAATCTCTCGGGTGGAAAATCATCTAGCATTACGGCACCGTAAAGATTGTTACGGCGGTGCCGTAATCGCCATGAAAACTCTTGTCAAAATCTTCCCAAATTATGGCACCTCTCAGGGATTATGGCCGTACTGTAATTCTATGGTGGAATTACGGTACCGTAAACTCCATTACGGGGGTGCCGTAATTTGCTATGAAGCTCTGATTCTCCTGAAATTTGACGTGTGACTTCGTTTTGATGTCTGGAATCCATTGTTGTGCTTGAATCCTTCAAAATCCATCAAAATATAGTACTTTTTACCTGAAATTCATGAAAAATAAGAAATTGTGTAGATTCGGTGATATTTAACAAATAATGCTTAAAAACAAGCAAAAGTTCATAAATATGACACAAAAAGATATATAAAATGGCATGAAATTTACTATAAATTTCGGTGTCATCAAACACATAAGACTCAAACTTTGCTTGTCTTCAAGCAAATAGATAGAATAAAGAACTCTACTATGGAAAATATGTCTTTTCATGAAAGATAAATTTCTAAAATATAATCACTCATGAAATTTTCCACTAACTTTTTGCACAAAATTTCAAATAAATACATCATCCTCTGAATTTAGTCTTTAAGATTTACAGCTTTGATCGAATAAAACTTCGCAACTCGCATAATAAATAGAATCTCAGTCTCATGATTTCACCCAATTTTCAGTTTAAATCTATCTTACCTTTGTTTACAGGAATAGGATATCCAAAATCTTTTCCCACACAAATTTTTTTCTTTTCTCTCCTTTTTTTTTATGTCTTTTTGATGGCATGTAACCACATAGATACACACTTCTTATTTGGACTTCAACTCTTATCTTCAGTACCATTGTCAATTTTACACAGTGCCAAGTAGAAGAGTCATGTTCTTTTTCTCTTTCTCTTATTATTTTTTTTTGTACAGACTTCAACTTATGTCCTTTGGTACCACTGTCAATTTTACACAATGCCAAGTAGGGGAGTCTCTCACTATTTTTGTGGATCTTGGAATCTTCCTTCCCAACAAATAGTAGAATAGACTAAACATCAAATAGGTTAATCAATTGACATCAATTCAAAAATTACACTCATGTGCTCATTTTATTCAAGTAAGATGCTTTACTCTTGGATTGCATTCATCAAACAACATACCTATCCAAAAACCTTATGCATCAATCAATGAAGAATTTCATCAAGTAGATATATATTGAAGAAATAAATTTAACATAATAGGTATATCTCCATTCATAGGCATGCATGCATGAACATTCATCATGATATAAAAATCTACCTATCTCTCATCACATGGAGTCATAAAATTAACATCAAAAATATCATCATCAATGCAAAAAGTGTGAAGCATCAAGCCTATATAGTCATAGTCAAAAGTGTAACATGACAAAGGCAAGCAACCTTATAATCACATAAGGCTCGAATAATGCAAAGGGTGATATAATTTTTAGGAGAAGAAAAGTGTAGATAATCATATCAAATCAAATAATCAAATCACAAGAAGGTGCAAACGATATTCACAAAACTATATAGCAAGCTCTGATCGAAAATACATAAGTCTCAGTCTGAAAATAGTCTCAAAAATAATAATGATAAAAATAATTCTCTCAATGGAGAATCAGAGATGTTGCCAGAGGTCTGAAGAGGATGCCGGTGGAAAAAGCTGATGCAGCTGAGAAGCAGAGGGTGAACAGAGGCTAGCTGAAAAGCTGCTAGCAATGATGGTGATGGTGCCGACAGTAGAGTGAGTAATCTCTAGTGGTCTGCTAGAGAATACAGTCCTGGAGGTGAGATCATCTGCCAGTGGGTGTGAGAGATAGAACTATAGAGAAAAAAAATTAGTCACTAATGAAGTGTCTGCTACAAAAATAAATAAAATCAATAGAATAAGAGGCAGTAGAAGAAGTAAGAATCTGCAGATGGTATAATCCAGTGTCGATGGCTGGATACAGTGATGTCAGAGGCAGATGCAGTGGTGGCTAGAGGTGGAAGACAGTTGCTCTTGAAGATTTCTGAATCTGGAGGCAAAATAAACAATAACAGGTAGAAAGCAAACCGAGCAGTTTTTGAATTTTTTATGAAAAGTAGCCATACCCTAGAATAAAATTTAATGATCCAAATAGAAAATGGACAAAACCAGGTTGTAGAAAAAGATATGTTCTTTTCAGACGTATGAAAATCAAAGGATCAAAATCTGTCAGGAATTTAGGGCATCAGCAGAAAGAAGGCTACTCAGATTACAAAACTGCACGAAAGTTAATCACATTCGAAAAGTTGCTATGTGACCTAGAATGATCAAAAAATATTTTCTTGAAAACAATTAATCCACAAGATAGAACAACACATGTTCTTCATATTCCATGCAAAAAATCAGTGTTTCAAGTCATTAAAGTTTCTTAAAAAGCTGCAGCAAAAGTGCTAAACAGATTAGTCAGAAAAAACTGCTGCAGAAATTTATCAGAATCGAAAAGTTGCTATGGGTTTTAGAATGATCCATGGACTTTAAAATTTAGAAAAAATATCCAGATGATAGACAAAGATGAGTACTTCGTGATGGTGCCAAAGATCAAAAATTTTTGTGACCCAGATTCTTAAAATCGCAGCGAGAAAACACCTACTCAAATAAGCAATTTGCAGATTTCAAATACGGTACAGTGCATTTCCTTACGGCAGTGCCGTAATATGCATAAATCTCTCGGGTTAGAAATCGGCAGAAATATGGTACCGTGAAGATGATTACGGCGGTGCCGTATTTTGTGTATTTTTTTTTTTTTTACAAAAAGAGCAGAAAAATTAATTCTAAAAATAAACCAAGAATAAGCTAAGCAAAAGTGCTTGGGTTGCCTCCCAAGAAGCGCTAATTTTTTGGTCATTAACTTGATCAAAACCTAAAAATCATGGTGAAGTAGGTGAATCAGTACCAAAATATATAGCATGTAATTTTCTGCATTTCCTTTGTCCAAAAAGTTTAGCCATTAATCCAAATATCCAAAATTTCATGTAAATCAAGATTGACATGGCTTTCTCAAATATATAGAAATTAAAATCAAAATTTTCAAATCTACTCAAAGGATATTCAATAATCTTTCTAAATTTGTCAGTAAGCAAAATCATAAATCCTTTCTTCAAATTTACATCTTCAATTGCAATAGGACTTTGATCAAAAGATACAAGCATTGGATCATCAAAATAAACTTTCTGTCTCAAATTAGATTTCTCAACAAAGCATAATTTTTCAAATAAATCACAAGAGTCAATAATAGATATGGGCAAAACATCATCATGGTGAGATTCATCAATATTTGCAATATCCAAATTTTCTTCAAGTCCTTCATGCTCACAATCAAATAATTCATCAATTTCAAAATTTTCAACAAAACTAGAATAAGATTTTTCTAAATTAGTCCCCTCATATCCTTCATCAAATTTAACCATAAATAACATATTATCAAAAGAATCAATATCATCAAAAGAGGGTTTTTCAATTTCAATTTCCTCATTCTTTTCCAATAATACATTATCAAAGGAATCAAATTCAAAATTATCAAAATCAGAGTGAGATGCATTAATATCCTCATAAGGCTCAATCTCAAAACAATCATAATCAAAGGGAGAATTTTCTAAATCAAGTTCTTCAGTTTCAAACTCAAATAAACATGCTTGCTGTGCTATCTGGGTTTCCAAAATTTCATAATTAGCAGTTAAAGATTCTACCTGAGAAGCAAGTTGACTTATTATTCCCTTAAGATCCTCAATTTCTTTATTTTGACTTGTCATAAATTGGTTTTGATTTGACATGAATTTTTCAAGCATAGTTTCTAACCTAGATTCGTCATTGTCCTCAAAGCATGGTTCAGAAACATGATTAGAGCAATTATCATAAAAAGTAGTTTGATTTTCCCAACTAGAATAACATTGATCATCTTGGTAACATGAAGAATTAGAATTTAAAATATGGCAATCAGAAGTACAATGATCAAAACATCTACAAATATCACAACTAGTAGAAGAATAAGATGTTATAGCCGGGTGCATATTAAAAGTGACAATTATACGAGCCGAAGAATTTACCTTTTCTGCAAGAGTGCAACAAAAATCATCCTCATACTTACCTTGAGGCATGTATACCTCACCTCTTTCAGTTGCCCATGAATTGTAATTAAAAGACATATCTTCAAATCTATCAAGAACAAAAAGATTATCCAACACCAATGAATTAGAAATGATTTTTTTTTTCAGAATATATAAAAAAATAGAAAAAGATAAAACACAAGAAAATTCATAAATTTCAGAAATCACAGTTCTGTCACAACTGTGAAAATCCAAAACCTGCAAAAAGAAAAAAAACAAAGTTAAATCTAAAACAAATAAAACCTAGTCTAGCAATACTAACAACTATTTTGATATTAACAAAACTAAGGTCCCCGGCAATGGCGCCAAAAACTTGATGTGACCCGAAAGGACACACTTATAAATACAAGTAGGTAGCCTTATTTAAGGTGTCGTGGCCAAAACCTAAGTGTTGGCGCACAGGGCTATTGTCACTCCCTGACACGGCTCGAAAAACTTGTTGTCCCTAAACTTGTAGTGTCCGCAAGTGCATGGATACTCGAAGTAATAAAGAAAAATATCGATCCCACAGAGACCTTATCGTTAAGTACCAAATAGTTGTATTCTCACTAGCTAAGCAATCGATTATAATGCAAGTGAACAATAAAAAGAGCATAGAGATAATCAGAGAGATAAACTGGGACTAGGGTTTCATCCACTTTAATTTCAATGACTAGATATTAAGAAAAGGTCGTCAGACTAATTTTATCATGATAAAGACTTAATTTACTTCATAAAGGGATCATCTCACTTCCGTGTAGACAATCATGCAGGGACCAATCCTCGCTTTCGCTCAAGATCTATCCCAACGCTGAAGATAAGTAAATCATTAATCAAAGAATTCGAGATCATTTCGTGCATCTGAATTCTAAGTTGATTGTCTCAAGTGGAATCTCAATGATCACTTTCGTGCATCCGAGTCTCAACACAAGTCCTACTTATGGTTCTCCAACGTTCTGATCCTCACTTTCGTGCAAGATCTCCACATTTGACAACTCGACTCTACCCTAGATTCAAATTATCATCATGGCAATAAGATCACTAAAATCAAATAATTAAGAACTAGCCTAAGAGAGTTCCTAACATGCAATTCTAGGGTTCCAAGTTCACAAGCAAGTCATCTTTCAATTTTTATTGCGAGAACTCTAAAACATGAATAATAACATCAATCTATGGAGAATCAAAGACAAACGATCACATAAGTAGAATCATCATAATAAATCTATTCTGACGAAAATAAGAGTTATCTAATCATTAAAAATCAAAGGGATTTACACACATGTCCCAAAATATGATTAAGCTAGCATAGAAAGAAGATTACAATAATTCATGGTGAAGGAAATCAAAACAGAGAGAGAAAACAATTTACGGTTCGGCCGTAAAGATGTTTACGACCGTAATCTGCGACGAACAGCGGCGACGCACGGTTTTGTGTTGATTTCTCCTTCGTCTGATCTCCTTTCACTCTGAAACTTCTAGGATGTCCTCTCCACCTCCAAACGAAGCTTTTGTATAAAAATCACTGCGAGAGGTGACCTCTACGCCTCTCTGCGTGAGGCCAAACCCTAACCGCCTCTCTGTCGATTGCTCCCTCAATACTGGATAAAAATTTTTTCTTCCACTTCGTGTGTCTTCGCCTCTTAAAGACAAGTCCGTAGCATCTTTTGGATCTCAATTTAGAGGTCTGTATCAAAAGATATGTCCGCACAAATTTTGAACCCGTAAAAATTACATTTTTGAATGAAATTATGGTACCGTAATGAATATTACGGCAGTACCATAATTTTGGCTCTGTGAAGTATTTGTCAAGATTACGGCCTGTAAAAATGTTTACGGTCGTGCCATATTTGCTTTTGTATGTTTCTGGACCAAAATACGGCCCGTAAAGATCATTACCGCATCATAAAGATTGTTACGGCACTGTAAAGATTGTTACGGCAGTGCCGTAATCGCTATGAAAACTGTGGTCAAAATCTTCCCAAATTATGACACCTCTCAGGGATTATGGCCGTAACGTAATTCTATGGTGGAATTACAGTACCGTAAACTCCATTACGGGGGTGTCGTAATTTGCTATGAAGCTCTAATTCTCCTGAAATTTGACGTGTGACTTCGTTTTGATGTCTGGAATCCATTGTTGTGCTTGAATCCTTCAAAATCCATCAAAATATAGTACTTTTTGCCTGAAATTCATGAAAAACAAGAAATTGTGTAGATTCCATGATATTTAACAAATAATGCTTAAAAACAAGCAAAAGTTCATAAATATGACACGAAAAGATATATAAAATGGCATGAAATTTACTATAAATTTCGGTGTCATCACACCACCACAAGCCCAACCCTCGCAAGGAAACTCCAGACCACCACAACAAGGAAATTACAGGCATCCACCTGGGTTCCAACAGAGAAACTACAATCCTCCTCGTCAACAAGGAAACTACAATCCTCCTCTGAGGCTGACCCAAGACCCTCAATTGAGTAAGCAAATAGAAGGGCTGACCGATATGATGAAACTGATGATGACAAGGATGGACTCCTTGGAGACGCACAACAAGATGTTGGAAAGCCAGCTTGCCTAGCAAGCCAGCTCATCCTCCATAGTGCTAGGGAAACTTCCATCACAACCAGAAGTTATCCCGAGGGAGCATTGCAATGCAATCTCCACTCGGAGCGGCAAGCAACTTGAAGACCCTAAGATACTGACCGATGATACAAGGGATGAAGTGATACCGAACCCTGAGGAACAACACACAGATGCAACTCCGGTGGAACCTGAATGAGCAGAAGAAGGGCGACCCTACGTTGGGCCGCCTACTTATAAGCCGCCAATACCTTTCCCTTAGAGGCTTGTCAAAGCCAAATAAGACAAGCAGTTCGGTAAGTTTTTGGAAGTATTGAAAAAACTCTACATTAATATTCCTTTTGTTGATGCCCTTTCGCAGATGCCGACCTACGCAAAGTTCCTGAAGGGCATCCTCTCAAATAAAAGGAAGCTGGAAGGCCAAGGAACCATTGCACTTACTGAGGAGTGCAATGCAATTTGCAAAATAAGCTTCCACAAAAACTCAAGGACCCTGGTACTTTTTCCATACCGTGACAGATAAGAGAGATGACCTTCCAGAGAGCACTGTGCGATTTAGGAGCGAGCGTCAGCATTATGCCATTGTCACTGTGTAAAAAGCTAGATTTGTGTGACTTGAAAACTACTAACATTTCTTTGCAGCTAGCTGACAGATCAGTTCGACGCTCAGTCGGTGTTTTAGAGGACGTTCCAATTAAAGTAGGAGATTATTTTGTGCCTGTCGACTTTGTTGTGTTAGAGATTGATGAGCACAATAGACTCCCTATCATTTTAGGGAGACCCTTTCTTGCTACAGCTGGTGCTGTCATTGATGTTAAAAACGGGAAACTGGATTTAAACATCAGTGATAGCGTTATACAATTTGACCTATCTGACTCACTTAAAAAACCTTCTCCTGTAGGCATATGTTACAGCGTGGATGTAATTGAAAAGACTGTTCAGCAATTCGAGGCCTTCAGGAAAGAGGTAGATCCACTGGAGCTCGTTCTGACCAACGTTGTAGATGAAGACATAGAAGGTGAGACTAAAAAGTATGTTGCCATGCTGAATGCTGACCCAAGATTGAGTGCCGAATCAGAAGAAAATCAAGAAGAAGAAGAACATAAGAAAATTGAATTCAAAAGTTCACCCAACTCTCTGAGATATGAATTTTTGGGTGAAAATTCTACACACCCCGTAATAGTTAGTGCTGAGTTGGATGATGAGCAGACTGAATTACTCTTGCAAGAACTCCGCCTACACAAAAAGGTAATAGGGTACTAGCTTGATGATATTAAAGGTATTAACCCATCTGTCTGCATGCACAGGATCCTGTTGAAAGAGAATAGTAAGACCTCTATGGAATTCCAACGCCAACTCAACCCGCACTTGAAAGAGGTAGTGAAGAAGGAGATACTTAAATTGTTAGATGCTGGCGTGATCTACCCGATTTCAAACAGTTCTTGAGTGAATCCAGTACATGTGGTACCCAAAAAGGGAGGCGTCATGGTTATAAAGACTGAGGCAGATGAATTGATATCGACACGCACGGTTACAGGATACAGGATGTGCATTGATTACAGGAAGTTGAACTCAGCAACGAGAAAAGACCATTTTCTTGGATGGATTTTCAGGTTTCTTCCAAATCCCTATCCATCCGGACGATCAAGAGCGAACAACTCACATGCCCCTACGGCACCTACACATATAGGAGGATGCCGTTCGGCCTCTATAATGCCCCTGCAACTTTCCAACGAGCAATGATGGTCATATTCTCTGATTTTAATGAAGATTTTATGGATATATTTATGGACGATTTTTCTATGTATGGTTCATCTTTTCATCATTGTTTGTCTAAATTGTCTAAGGTTTTGTAGAGGTGTGAAGAGGTGAATTTAGTGCTAAACTGGGAAAAGGGCCACTTCTTGGTCAAGGAAGGCATTGTACTTGGACATTTAGTCTCAGAGCGAGGGATGGAGGTGGACAAAGCAAAAATTGAAGTTATTGAGAATCTGCAGCCGCCCATGACAGTAAAGGGGATCAGAAGTTTTCTTGGACACGCTGGCTTTTACAGACGATTTATTAAAGACTTCTCTAAGATAGCTCGCCCCTTAACTAATTTACTTGCTAAAGATTCCATCTTTTGTTTTGACAGGGATTGCGAGGAAGCTTTTGTGAAGCTTAAGGAAGCATTGATCACTGCTCCAATAATTCAACCCCCAGATTGGTCTCTTCCCTTTGAATTAATGTGCGACGCCAGTGACCAAGTGGTCGGGGTAGTTCTAGGTCAAAGGAAGGACAAAAAGCTTCACGCCATATATTATGCTAGTCGAACACTTGACAACACCCAGATGAACTATGCTACCACAGAGAAAGAGCTGCTAGCAATAGTTTTCACTTTTGACAAATTTCGTTCATATTTGGTTAACTCAAAAGTGATTGTTTTTACTGATCATGCAGCCATAAAATATCTGATGACCAAGAAGAATGCCAAGCCAAGGCTCACTAGATGGATCCTCCTCTTGCAAGAATTCGATATAGAGATTAGAGATAAGAAGGGGAGTGAAAATTTAGTGGCTGACCATCTTTCCAGACTTGAACGTGGAGATGACAAGAAAATGGATGATGAGTTGGAGATTAACGACACATTTCCTGCTTCATTAGATCAACAAGTCCCATGGTATGCAGACTATGTCAATTATATTGTGTCTAACATCCTTCCTCCCGATCTTACTTTTCAGAGGAAGAAGAGGTTTTAACATGATGTAAAGTTCTATTATTGGGACGAGCCATACTTGTACCGATGATGCGTGGACGGGTTGTACAGACGATGCATGCCCGAGGTGGAGCTGCAGGACGTGCTGACCCATTGTCACTCTTCACCATATGGGGGACACGCATGGGCCTCTAAAACAGCCTTTAAAGTTCTACAATCTGGTTTGTATTGGCCTTCTATATTTCACAATGCTAAACATTTTGTTTCGACTTGTGACAGTTGTCAACGGACCGGAAACCTCTCGAAAAGGGATGAGCTGCCTCTTAACAATATTATGGAAGTAGAAATTTTTGATGTATGGGGGATAGACTTCATGGGTCCCTTCCCTTCTTCATGTGGAAAACGGTACATTCTTGTTGCCGTCGACTATGTGTCGAAGTGGGTGGATACATCGGCCGAAGCCACCAATGACTCTATGGTAGTCATGTAGTTCATGAAGCGAGTGATTTTCCCCCGGTTTGGAGTCCCACGCATATTGATAAGTGATGGAGGATCCCACTTCATCAAGCAAAAGTTTGGAGCACTCTTGAAAAAGTATGGGGTGAAGCATAAGATTGTCACGCCCTACCATCCTCAGACTAGTGGTCAGGTAGAAGTCTCCAATAGAGAAATCAAGTAAATATTGGAGAAGACTGTATCTCGATCACGGAAGGATTGGGTATTGAAGTTACCCGATGCTTTATGGGCCTATAGGACTGCATTCAAGACACCCCTCGGTATGTCTCCTTTCCAACTTATTTATGGAAAATCCTACCACTTACCTGTTGAACTTGAGCACAGGGTGTACTGGGCCATCAAGCAAATCAATTACGACTTTAAAAGCGCAAGCGAAAAGAGAAGACTACAGCTAGATGAATTGGATGAGATGCGCCTATACGCTTATGAAAATGCCAAGATTTACAAAGCTCGTACCAAGTATTGGCATAACAAACGCATACTCAAGAAGGAGTTTCACAAAGGGGACTGTTGCGTCCGCAAGTGCACGGATACTTCGAAGTAAAAAAATATCAAACCACAGAGACCTACGTGTTAAGTACCAAATAATTGTTTTCTCACTAGCTAAGCAAGCTGAATATGATGTAGCAAATGATCGAAAAGTGCATGGGAAAATATATCAGAGAGAAACTGGGACTAAGGGTTCATCCACCTTAATTCCAATGACTAGAAAGAAATAAAGGCTGTCAATCAAATTTCATTATAATAAAGATGTAATTTACTTCATAAAAGGATCAACTCGCTCTCGCGCAGTCAATCATACAAAGGACCAATCCTCACTCTCGTGCAATATCTATCCAATGCTGAAAATAAGTAAATCATTGAACAAATAACTCAAGGATCACTCTCGTGCATCCGAATTCTAAGTCAAAAATCTCAAGTGGAAACTCAAGGATCACTCTCGTGCATCCGAATCTCAACACAGGTTCTACTTAAGGTTTTCCAATGTTCCGATCCTCACTCTCGTGCAGGATCTTCATGTCTAACACATTAACTCAATCCAAAGAATCAGAAACTCAAAGATGACACCAAAATTCATAGTATATTTTGTGTCATTTCATGTGTCTTTTTGTGTCATATTTATGCTCTTTTGCTTGTTTTTAAGCCTTATTTGTCAAATATTGCAGAATCTACACCATTTCTTATTTTTGATAATTTTCAGGTTAAAAGTGCCATATTTTGATGGATTTTAGAAGATTTGAGCACACCAATGGATTCCAGACATCGAAACAAAGCTACCCATCAATTTTCATGAAATTTGGAGCTAATTTGCAAAAATACGGCACTATCGTATTTTCTGGACAATCTCTCACGGTACCGTATTTCTCAGCAGACGTTTTGGGTGAAATACGGCACTGCCGTATGAAACGTCATGGTATCGTAATTTTCAGCATTTTCAAACAGAATGTTTCAGCAGGAATACGATACTACCGTAATTTTGAGCGCAACTCTCACGGCACCGTATTTTCCGCCCAGAATTCACAGAAGAAAATACGGCACTACCGTATTTTTGGGAGAAATTTTCATGGTGCCATATTTCCAGATAATTCTCTACAGAACTCCAGAGGCAAAAATATGGCACTACCATATTTCGTGGTAAAACTTTCACGGTGCCGTATTGGTGGAGGATTTTCGTGAGTTTTTCGGGTCTAATTCTTGCATGGGCCATAACGCTTGATCCAGAAGTCCAAATTGAGATCTGAAAGAAGTGCCGGACTCGTCTTTAAAAGGAGAAGACGCACGAAGTGGAAGACCAAACGTTTATCCAGTATTGAGGGAGAAATCAATAGAACAGCAAAGCGTTTGGAGTCCGATCGGAGGAGAAATCATCAGAACAGTGGTGACAGCACTGTTCACACGCGAAATTACTGGTTGTAATTCAATTACAACCCTGTTTTGTAACTTTTCTTCCTCCCTTCTTAGATTTTGACCTTTGAACTATGATTTATTGTAATATTTCCTTCATGCTAGCTTAGATTTTTTATGGGACATGGGGTGTAATCCCCTTGGTCTCTTAATGACTAGAAAACATCAATTTTTGTCATGATAATTTTATTTATGATAATTTTACTTTTGTGATTGATTGTTCTTTGATTCTCTCCTTAGTTTTATAAATATCAGCATGTTTTAGAATTTTGCAAAATAGAGCGAGAGGTTGATTGTTTGAAATTCGTAACCCTAGAAATCATTGAGTTTAGAACTTATCGTAAGAGATTAGGTTTGTTGTTCGAATTCTGATTTTTAATGAATTTATTGCCATGTTGATAATTTGAATCTAGGGTTGAGTTATTGTGTTAGACTTGATTTGACCTTGCACGAGAGTGAGGATCGAGTCGTCGGAAAACCATAAGTAAAACCTGTGTTGAGTTTCAGGATGCACGAGAGTGATCCTTGAGATTCCACTTGAGATTATTGACTTAGAACTCGGATGCACGAGAGTGATCCTTTAGTTCTTTGTTCAATGATTTACTTATTTTCAGCATTGGATAGATCTTGCACGAGAGTGAGGATTGGTCCTTTGTATGATTGTCTGCGCGAGAGCGAGATGATCCTTTTATGAAGTAAATTATGTCTTTATCATAATGAAATTAGATTGACAGCCTTTATTTCTTTCTAGTCATTACAATCAAGGTGGATGAAACCCTAGTCCCATGTTTATCTCTCTGATTTACCTTTTCACCCTTTATATTGCTTACTTGCATTAAAATCGGTCGCTTAGCTAGTGAGAATACAATTATTTGGTACTTAACAATAAGGTCTCTGTGGTTCGATATCTATTTTATTACTTCGAGTATCCGTGCACTTGCAGACACAACAAGTTTTTGGCGCCGTTGCCGGGGACCTTAGTTTTGTTAATATCAAAATAGTTGTTAGTAGTACTAGACTAAGTTTTATTTGTTTTAGATTTAACTTTGTTTTTTGTTTTTGCAGGTTTTGGATTTTCACAGTTGTGACAAAACTGTGAATTCTTAAATTTGTGAATTGCTTGTGTTTTATTCTTTTTAAATTTTTTAGATATTCTGAAAAAAAAAATCTTATTGATTGGTGTTGGATAATCTTTCTGTTATTGATAGATTTGAAAATATGTCTTTTAATCACAACTCCTGGGCAACAGAAAGAGGTGAGATATACATGCCACCAAGTAAGTCTCTTGTACATACGTTTAACTCTTTTATGCAATCTTCTAGGACATCTTATTCTCCTGTTAGATGTGAAATTTGTGGATATTTTGATCATTGTTCCTCTAATTGTCTATTTTTAAAATCCAATTCTCCATGGTATCAAGATAATCAATATGATTCTAGATATTTTTATGATGATTGCTCAAACTATACTTCTGAACCATGCTTTGAGAAAACTGAAAAATCTAGCCTAGAGATTATGTTTGAAAAGTTCATGAAACAAGATGTGAGTGAGACCCTCAAACAAATCAATTCTAAGTTGGATGACATGGTTGCACACAATGAAATTTTAGAAACCCAATTAGCACAACAAGCATGTTTATTTGAGTTTGATTTGGAAGCTGAAAAGATTGATTTAGAAAATTCCCCCTATGATTATGATTGTTTTGAGATTGAGCCTTATGTGAATATTAATGAATCTCATCCTGACCCTGATTGT
The DNA here is from genome assembly GCA_027563935.2 of Costus lasius. Lineage (NCBI taxonomy): Eukaryota > Viridiplantae > Streptophyta > Magnoliopsida > Zingiberales > Costaceae > Costus > Costus lasius. The sequence continues at coordinate 98,204,855 of CM050448.1, forward strand.
AAAATTGATTCTTTTGATGATTTATTTGAGGAAAAGGTTGGGGAAATTGATTTTGAAAAAACTTCTTTTAATGATAATTCTAATTTTGATGAAAACTCATTTATGGTTACATCTGATGAGCATGATGAAGGTTTGAAAATTATAGACATTGATGAACCCCACTGTGATTTTGGTGATATTTTTGAAATTAATGATAAATCTCTTGTGGTTAACATTGATTCTATTGAGAACATTGATAAATCTCATTATGATTTTTCATATGATTCTGATTTTGACTCTTCTGACAATGAATTATTTGTGGGGAGGCATGAGGAAATTGATTTTGACGAGTCTCATCTTGACTTTAATGATGATTTTGAAATTGCTAAATTATTTGATGATGAACATGAGCAAATTGATAAGGATTTGAATATTGTGAAAATTGATGAATCTCACCATGTTGATATTTTGCCCATATCTATTGTTGAAAATTTTGATCTATTTGAGAAAGTGTGTTTTATTGAGGATTCTAATGAGAGACATAAAGACTATTATTATGATGATCCAATGCTTAATTATTTTGATCAAAGTCCTATTTCTATTGCAATTGAAGATATTATTTCCCAGTAATTATAGCCCCTAAAGTTTTGCTGCCTCCGGCGTCTTCTAGTGACAATAGCTCAGCCATCGTCGCAACTTCTTCACCCCCACATACTCTAGCGACAGCAATTCTTCTTCTTCTCAAGCAGCAGCCGACTTCTTCTCCAGAATTCTACTCTAACGCCCCTAAATCTGATCCAGCTTAAAGCCTCTCTAACACCACCGCCTCTTCAAATACTAGCTTTCTAGATTTGTAGGTGCTTTCATCCATCTGTGGCAGCTTGGTTGCCATACTTCGTCTCTAGCAAGCCTACAGCTCCGCTTCCAGTTTCTTCCTCGCCAACTAGCTACTGCAACTTTGCTGAATCTTCCAGTCAACTGCCTTTTTCTCCAGATCCACTGCTAGCAGTCATCATCAGTGGTTGTTCTTAAAGTTCCTTCCAGCAACTTACGCTATGCAGCATCTACCACCTCTACATTCGCTATTACAAGCTGAAATTTTATTTTATTTATTTATTTCTTTTCCGCGGCAGCAAAATCTTTATTATTGATTCTGATTTATTTTTTTATGCAGTATCATCACTAGCCACCACTGCATCTGCCACTGACATCACTGTCTCTAGCCCAGCAGATTCTTATTTCTTTTGCTGCCTCTTATTCCATGATTTATTTATGCAGTAGACTCTTTATCATTGACTCTGATTTTTTATGCAGTGTTATCTCTTGCACTCACCAGCCGACGATCTCACCTCCAGGACTGTATTCTCTAGCAGGCCACTAGAGATTACTCACTCTACTGTCGGCACCATCACCATCATTGCTAGCAGCATTTCAGCTAGCCTCTGTTCCACCTCTGCTCGATTCTTTCTACCGGCATCCTCTTTTGGACCATCGATGATATATCTGATTCTTCTTTTAGAAAATTAGTTTTATCATTATTATTTTTAGAGAGTATTTTTAGACTAAGCCTTATGTACCTTAAATTTTGCAGATAAAATTTTTCAAAAGGCACATCTTTGGACCTAGCAGCATCTGCCCCGACACTATTTTTGGTCTAAGCCTTATGTATCTTTGGTTAGAGCTTGCTATATAGTTTTGTGAGTATTGTTTACACTCTCTTGTATTCATGATTTTTCATATGGTTGCATCTTTGATTTGTTGTCACTTTACATCCTTTGCATTGTTTGAGCCTTATGTGATTATATGGACCAATCATGTCACACTTTTGACTATGATTATATGAGTTTTCATGCTTCACACCTTTTGCATTGATTTTGACATATTTTGAGGTTTAAAAATTTTTATGACTTGAATCCATGAGATAAGAGATGTGTAGATTAAACATTGATTATGAAAGTTCATGCTAATGCCTGTAAATGAAGATATACCTATTATGTTGAATTTATTTCTTCAATATATATCTACTTGTTGAAATTATTCATTGATTAATGCATATGTTTTGGGTAGGTATGTTGTTTGATGAATGCAATCTAAGAGTGAAGCATCTTTCTTGAATAAAATGAGTATATGAGTGTAATTTTTGAATTGATATCAATTGATTAGCCGAGTTGATGTTTAGTTTATCTTACTATTTGTTGGGAAGAAAGAATCCAAGATCCACAAAAAGAGTGAGAGACTCCCCTACTTGGCACTGTGCAAAATTGACAGTGGTACCTAAGACATGGGTTGAAGTCAAAAATTATAAAAAAAATTTGATGAGAGAAAAATTTTGGGTAGGCATGAGAGAATGACTCCTCTACTTGGCACTGTGCAAAATTGACAGTGGTACTGAAGATAAGAGGTGAAGTCCAAATAAAAAGTGTGTATCTATGTGGGTACATACCATCAAAAACAAATAAAAAAAAGAGAGAAAAAGAGATTTTGAGTGGAAAAAGATTTTGGATATCCTATTCCTGTAAACAAAGGTATGATAGATTTAAACTAAAACAAAAGTGAAATCATGACATTGAGATTCTTTTTATTATACGAGTTGCGAAGTTTTATTTGATCAAAGTTGCAGATCTTAAAGATTAATTTCATTGGATAATGTATTTATCTGAAATTTGTGCAAAAAGTTGATGAAATATTTCATGAGTGATTATATTTTAGAAATTTATTTTTCATAAAAGAGCATATTCTCCATACTTAGCATTATTCTTTATTTATTTGCTTGAGGACAAGCAAAGTTTGAGCCTTATGTGTTTGATGACACCAAAATTCATAGTAGATTTTGTGTCATTTCATGTGTCTTTTTGTGTCATATTTATGCTCTTTTGCTTGTTTTTAAGCCTTATTTGTCAAATATTGCAGAATCCACACCATTTCTTGTTTTTCATCATTTTCAAGTTAAAAGTGCAATATTTTGATGGATTTTAGAAGATTTGAGCACACCAATGGATTCGAGACGTCGAAACAAAGCTACCCATCAATTTTCATGAAATTTGGAGCTAATTTGCAAAAATACGGCACTATCGTATTTTCTGGACAATCTCTCATGGTACCGTATTTCTCAGCAGACGTTTTGGGCGAAATACGACACTGCCGTATGAAACATCATGGTACCATAATTTTCAGCATTTTCAAATAGAAACATCATGGTACCATAATTTTCAACATTTTCAAATAGAATGTTTCAGCAGGAATACGGTACTACCGTAATTTTGAGCACAACTCTCACGGCACCGTATTTTCCGCCCAGAATTCACAGAAGAAAATACGGCACTACCGTATTTTTGGGAGAAATTTTCATGGTGCCGTATTTCCAGATAATTCTCTATAGAACTCCAGAGGCAAAAATACGGCACTACCGTATTTTGTGGTAAAACTTTCACGGTGCCGTATTGGTGGAGGATTTTCGCGAGTTTTTCGGGTCCGATTCTTGCGTGGGCCATAACTTTTGATCCAGAAGTCCAAATTAATATCCGAAAGAAGTTCCGGACTCGTCCTTAAAAGGAGAAGACGCGCAAAGTAGAAGACAGAACTTTTATCCAGTATTGAGGGAGAAATCGATTGAACAGCGCTTGGGGTTGGGCTTTGCTCCGAGAGACGTGGAGACTACCTCTCGCCATGATTTTTACTCTGAAGCTTGGCCTGGAGGAAAGGAGGACGTCACAGAAGTTTCAGAGCATTTGGAGTCCGATCGGAGGAGAAATCATCATAACAATGGTGACAACACTGTTCACACGCGAAATTACGGGTTGTAATTCAATTACAACCCTATTTTGTAACTTTTCTTCCTCCCTTCTTAGATTATTGACCTTTGAACTATGATTTATTGTAAACTTTCCTTCATGCTAGCTTAGATTTTTTATGGGACATGGGGTGTAATCCCCTTGGTTTCTTAATGACTAGAAAACATCAATTTTTGTCATGATAATTTTATTTATGATAATTTTACTTTTGTGATTGATTGTTCTTTGATTCTCCTTAGTTTTATAAATATCAGCATGTTTTAGAATTTTTCAAAATAGACCGAGAGGTTGATTGTTTGAAATTCAGAACCCTAGAAATCATTGAGTTTAGAACTTATCTAAGAGATCAGGTTTGTTCTTCGAATTCTGATTTTTAGTGAATTTATTGCCATGTTGATAATTTGAATCTAGGGTTGAGTTATTGTGTTAGACTTGATTTGATCTTGCACGAGAGTGAGGATCGAGTCGTCGGAAAACCATAAGTAAAACCTGTGTTGAGTTTTAGGATGCACGAGAGTGATCCTTGAGATTCCACTTGAGATTATTGACTTAGAACTCGGATGCACGAGAGTGATCCTTGAGTTCTTTATTCAATGATTTACTTATTTTCAGCATTGGATAGATCTTGCACGAGAGTGAGGATTGGTCCTTTGTATGATTGTCTGCGCGAGAGCGAGATAATCCTTTTATGAAGTAAATTAGGTCTTTATCATAATGAAATTAGATTGACAGCCTTTATTTCTTTCTAGTCATTACAATCAAGGTGGATGAAACCCTAGTCCCCTGTTTATCTCTCTGATTTATCTTTTCACCCTTTATATTGCTTACTTGCATTAAAATCGGTCGCTTAGCTAGTGAGAATACAATTATTTGGTACTTAAAAATAAGGTCTCTGTGGTTCGATATCTATTTTATTACTTCGAGTATCCGTGCACTTGCGGACAAAACACTCAACATGGCAATAAAATCACTAAAAATCAGAATTCGAAGAACTACCTAATCTCTTACGATAGTTCCAAACTCAACAATTCTTAGGGTTCCAAATTTCACAATCAACTTCTTCGTCTATTTCGCAAAATTCTAAAACATGTTGATGTTTATAAAACTAAGGAGAATCAAGGAACAATCAATCACAAAAGTAAAATTATCATAATAAAATTATCATGACAAAAGTTAATGTTTTCTAGTCATTAACAAACCAAGGGGATTACACCCCATGTCCCATAAAAAGATCTAAGATTGCACGGTGAAAGGATTACAATAAACCATAATTTCAGAGGATTAGAAATTGAAAAAGGGAAGAAAAGTTACAAAACAGGTGCTGTAACGAAATTACAGCACCGTAATTGCCTTTGAACAGCGCTATCACCGTTGTTTTATTGATTTCTACTCCGATCGAACCCTAAACGCTCTGAAACTTCTGATGTGTTCTCTCCTACTCCAGATGAAGCTTCGGTGTAAATTTCATGGCCTGAGGTGGTCTCTACGTCTCTCGGCGTGAGACCAAACCCTAAGCGCCTCTCTGTCAATTGCTCCCTCAATTCCTAATAAAAATTAGGGCTTTCACATCGTTTGTCTTCTCCTATTAACGACGAGTTCGCAGCAACTTTCGGATCTCAATTTGGAACTCTGGATCAAAAGTTATGGTCCACGCAAGTTTCAGCCCGAAAAACTCGCCCGTCCACGTATAAAATACGGTACCGTAATTTAAAAAACGGTAGTGTCGTATTTTCTTTGCAGTTTTCTGGTCAAAAATTGCCCAAAATATGGTACCATAAAATATTTTACGGCTGTGCCGTAATTTTAGCAATTTATTCTGTTCTGAATGCGCTCCAAAATATGGCAGTGTAATATTTCACGTCAGTGCCGTAAAATCGCTTGCGTTCTCTGGTCTGAAGTGTCCGGAAAATACGGCCCGTGTAATTCTTTACGGTAGTGCCGTAAAATCACAAAATCTTCTATTCGGAATTTCTCCAAATTACGGCAGTGGCTCGATATTATGGTAGCGTATGGAAATACGGTACCGTATTATATATTACGGCACTACCATATTTTGATGAGTTGCTCCGTTTTGCATGAAATTTGTCGGGTGATCTCTTCTTGATGATGGTAACTCTTCTATGTCTTCAATTTTGCTTGAAAACGCCTCAAAATAGTGTCTTTTACCTGAAAATAGAAGTGGATTTTGCAATATTTGGTAATTTTAGCATAAAAATAAGCAAAAGATCTTCAATTGAGCATGAAAAGATATATAAAATGATACAAAATATACTATATATTTTGGTGTCATTAAAATACATAAGGCTCAAACTTTGCCTGTCCTCAAGCAAAAATCACAAATTGAATAAAAGATAAACCTTTTCATGCTCAATAAATTTCTAAAATACAATCATCAATGAAAAATTTCATCAACTGCTTCATAAAACTTCAAGCAAACATATCTTTCTTAGAACTCAACCCTCTAGATCCACAATTCAATCAAATAAAACTTTGCAACTAGTATAATAATTAGAATTTTCAATCTCAAGACTTCACCCAATTTCAGTTCAAATCTATCATGCTTTTGTTTACAGGAATTAGGTTTCCAAGATCTTTTTCCACACATTTTTTTTTATGTATTTGATCATTTTTGCAAAGATGGCATGTACCCACTTAGATACATACTTTTTATTTTGACTTCAACCCTTGTCTTCGGTACCACTGTCAATTTTACACAGTGCCAAGTAAAGGAGTCTTATTATTTTTCACTCTCATTATTTTTTTTTATTTTGACTTCAACCCATGTCTTAGGTACCACTATCAATTTTACATAGTGCCAAGTAGGGGAGTCTCTCACTTTTTTTTGTGGATCTTGGATTCTTCTTTCCTAACAAATAGAAAAAATAGACTAAACATCTACTAGGTTGATCAATTGATATCAATTCACAAATCATACTCAAATACTCATTTTATTCAAAAGAATAGGTTCACCTTTAGATTTTATCCCTCAAATAATATATCTACCCAAAATTTCATTCATCAACCACTGTCAAATTTCAATAGATAGATATGCATTGAAGAAATAAATCTAACATGATAGGTTTCTCCCTAATCACAAGTATAAACACTTTCATCATCATAAAAAAAATCCATACACTTTTCATCACATGGATTCAAGTCATAAAGATTTTAAACATCAAGAATGTCACAATCAATGCAAAAGATGTGAAGCATCAAACTCAACAATCATGAGATGTAAAGTGATATATCTTAGAGAAGAAAAGTGTAGATAATCATATCAAATCAAATAATCATAGGAAAGTGCAAACAATACTCACAAAACTATATAGCAAGCTCTGACTGAAAATACATAAGGCTCAGATCAAAAATAGTGTTGGGGTAGATGCTGCAAGGTCCAAGGATGTGCCTTTTGAAAACTTTACCTGCACAATTTAAGATACATAAGGCTCAGTCTAAAAATAGTCTCTAAAAATAATAATGATAAAAATGATTTTCTCAAGAGAGAATCAGGGATGTCGCTAGAGGTCTGAAGAGGATGTCGCTAGAGGTCTGAAGAGGATGCCGGTGGAAAGAGTCGAGCAGGCAAGAAGCAGAGGTGGAACAGATGCTATCTAAAAAACTCATAGCAATGATGGTGACGGTGCCGACAGTAGAGCGAGTAATCTCTAGTGGCCTGCTAGAGAATACAGTGCTGGAGGTGAGATCGTCGGCTGGTGGGCGCAAGAGATAATGCTGCATAGAAAATCAGTCACTAATGAAGATTCTGTTGCAAAAAAAAAAATAAAATCAATATAATAAGAGGCAGCAAAAGAAGCAAGAAGCCACTGGTGATGCTTCGCAAGAGGTGGATGACAATTGCTCTTCAAGATTTCTGAATCTGGAGTCAAAACAAGCAATAACAAGTAGAAAGCAAACCAAGCAGTTTTTGAATTTTTTTATGAAAAGTAGCCATACCCTAGAATAAAATTTAATGATCCAAATAGAAAATGGACAGAACCAAGTTGTAGAATAAGATATGTTCTTTTCAGACGTATGAAAATTAAAGGATCAAAATCTGTTAGGAATTTAGGGTATCAACAGAAAGAAGGCTACTCAGATTACAAAACTGCAAAAACTGCACAAAAAGTTAATCAGATTCAAAAAGTTGTCATGTGTCCTAAAATGATCAAAAAATAAAATCATGAAAACAATTAATCCACGGGATAGAATGACACATGTTCTTCATATTCCATGCGAAAAATCTAAGTTTCAAGTTATTTAAGCATCTTAAAAACTTGCAGCAAAAGTGCTAATCAGAATAGTCAAAGGAAAACTGCTGCAGAAATTAATCAGAATCGAAAAGAAGCTAGGTGTTTTAGAAAGATCTATGGACTTTAAAATTCAGAAAAAATATCCAGATGATAGACAAAGATGAGTACTTCCATGTCGTGCCAAAGATCAAAAATTTTTCCAACTCAGTTTCTTAAAATCGCAACGACAAAACACCCAGTCAAGTAAGCAGAATGCAGAAAACAGGTTTCAAATTACGGCACCGTAAAACACATTATGGTACTGCCATATTTTTCAAAAAACTCTCGGGAAGGAAATCACTCAAAATTACAGCACGTGAAAGACATTATGGCCCTGCTGTAAAAATCATAAAACTTTATGAAAACGGACGGAAAATACAGTACCGTAAAACTAATTACGGCGGTGCCGTATTATGCGCCAAAACTTATTTCACCTACAAAAAGAGATTAAAAATTAGTTCTAAAAATAAACCAAAATAAAAGAAACAAAGTTAAACAAGAGTGCTTGGGTTGCCTCCCAAGAAGCACTAATTTTAGGTCCATAGCTTGACCAAAAATCAAATCTCATGGTGAAGTAGGGTGAATCAGTTCCAAAGTAAAGAGCAAATAATTTTTTGCATTTTCTTTGTCCAAAAAGTGTAGCCACTAATCCAAAAATCCAGGATTGCTTATAAATCACAATCAAAGTGGCTTTCGAAAATATGCAGAAATCAAATCAAAATTTTCAAAGATTTTCCTATGTTTGTCAGAGAGCAAAATCATAAGTCCTTTCTTTGGATTTATATTTTCAATTGCAATAGGACTCTTATCAAAATATTCAAGCATTAGATCATCAAAATAATGTTTATGTCTTTCATTAGGTTCCTCAACAAAATATAATTTTTCAAATAAATCACAAGAGTGAACAATAGATATGGGCAAAGTATCATCATGGTGAGATTCATCAATTTTTGCAACATTCAAATCCTTACCAAGTTCCTCATGCACATCATCAAATAATTTGTCAACTTCAAAATTATCATCAAGATCAAAGTGAGACTTTTCTAAATCAATTCCCTCATGCTTTTCCACAAATAATTCATCATCAGAATCAGAGTCAAATTCATCAAATTTCACAAAAGAATTAATTTGAGAATCAATTTCCTCATATCTATCAATAAATAGCTCATCATCAATTTCAAAATTTTCACCCAAATCAGATTGAGGTACATGAATATCACAATTTTCAAACTCATCAGAATTAACCATGAATAATGTATCATCAAAAGAATCAATATCATCAAAAGAGGTTTTTTCAATTTCAATTTCCTCAACCTTTTCCTCAAATAAATTATCACATGAATCAATTTTACAATCATCAAAATCAGAGTGAGAAGCATTAATATTCACATAAGGCTCAATCTCAAAACAATCATAATCAGAGGGAGAATTTTCTAAATCAATCTTTTCACTTTTCAAATCAAACTCAAATACACATGCTTGTTCTGCTAACTGGGTTTCCAGCATTTCATTGTGTGCAACGATGTCATCCAACCTAGAATTGATTTGTTTGAAGGTCTCATTCAAATCTTCATTTTGTTTTGCTTGGGTACTCATGAACTTTTCAAACATTATCTCTAAGCTAGATTTTTTAGTATCCTCAAAGCATGGTTCAGAAATGTAGTTTGAGTAATCATCATAAAAGGATCTAGAATCATATTGATCATCTTGATGCCATGGTGAATTAGAATATGGAGAAATTAAAATTGGGCAATCAGAGGAACAATGATCAAAATATCCATAAATATCACATCTAACAGGAGAAGAAAGAGAGTGCATATAAGAGTTAAACGTATCTTGGAGTGTGCTCAATGATTCATTTTCATACTTACCTTGTGGCATGTATACCTCACCTATTCTAGTTGCCCACGAGTTGTGATTAAAAGACATATTTTCAAATCTATCAAGAACAGAAAGATCATCCAACACCAATCAATCAAATTGTTTTTTTTTATTTTCAGAATATATAACAAAAACTAAAAATATAAAACACAAGCAAATTCACAAATTTTAGAAATCACAGTTCTGTCACAACTGTCAAAATCCAAAACCTGCAAAAAGAAAAAAAAACAAAGTTAAATATAAAACAAATAAAACTTAGCCTAGCAATACTAGCAACTATTTTGATATTAACAAAACTAAGGTCCCCGGCAACGGTGCCAAAAACTTGTTGTGTCCGCAAGTGCACGGATACTTCGAAGTAATAAAAATATCAAACCACAGAGACCTACGTGTTAAGTACCAAATAATTATTTTCTCACTAGCTAAGCAAACTGAATATGATGTAGCAAATGATTGAAAAGTGCACGGAAAAATATATCAGAGAGAAACTGGGACTAAGGGTTCATCCACCTTAATTCTAATGAGTAGAAAGAAATAAAGGTTGTCAATCAAATTTCATTATAATAAAGATATAATTTACTTCATAAAAGGATCAGCTCGCTCTCGCGCAGTCAATCATACAAAGGACCAATCCTTACTCTCGTGCAATATCTATCCAATGCTGAAAATAAGTAAATCATTGAACAAAGAACTCAAGGATCACTCTCGTGCATCCGAATCTCAACACAGGTTCTACTTAAGGTTTTCCAACGTTCTGATCCTCACTCTCATGCAGGATCTTCACATCTAACACATTAACTCAATCCAAAGAATCAGAAACTCAACATGGCAATAAAATCACTAAAAATTAGAATTCAAAGAACTACCTAATCTCTTACGATAATTCCAAACTCAACAATTCTTAGGGTTCCAAATTTCACAATCAACCTCTCGGTCTATTTCGTAAAATTCTAAAACAAGCTGATGTTTATAAAACTAAGGAGAATCAAATAACAATCAATCACAAAAGTAAAATTATCATAATAAAATTATCATGACAAAAGTTAATGTTTTCTAGTCATTAACAAACCAAGGGGATTACACCCCATGTCCCATAAAAGGATCTAAGCTTGCATGGTGAAAGGATTACAATAAACCATAATTTCAGAGGATTAGAAATCGAAAAAGGGAAGAAAAGTTACAAAACAGGTGCTGTAACGAAATTACAGCACCGTAATTGCCTTTGAACAGCGCTGTCACCGCTGTTTTGTTGATTTCTCCTCCGATCGGACTCTAAACGCACTAAAACTTCTGGTGTGTGCTCTCCTACTCTAGACAAAGCTTCGGTGTAAATTTCACGGCCTGAGGTGGTCTCTACGCCTCTCGGCGTGAGACCAAACCCTAAGCGCCTCTCTATCAATTGCTCCCTTGATTCGTGATAAAAATTAGGGCTTTCACTTCTTTGTCTTCTCCTCTTAACGACGAGTTTGCAGCAACTTTCGGATCTCAATTTGGAGCTCTGGATCAAAAGTTATGGTCAACGCAAGTTTTAGCCCAAAAAACTTGCTCGTCCACGTATAAAATACGGTACCGTAATTTAAAAAACGGTAGTGCCATATTTTCTTTGCAGTTTTCTGGTCAAAAATTGCCCAAAATATTTTACGGTCATGCCGTAATTTTAGCAATTTATTCTATTATGCTTCAAAATACGGCAGTGTAATATTTCACGTTAGTGTCGTAAAATCGCTTGCGTTCTCTGGTCTGAAGTGTCCGGAAAATATGGCCCATGTAATTCTTTATGGCAGTGCCGTAAAATCACAAAATCTTCTGTTCGGAATTTCTCCAAATTACGGTAGTGGCTCGATATTACAGTAGCGTATGGAAATACGGTACCGTAATATATATTACAGCACTACCGTATTTTAATGAGTTGCTCCGTTTTACGTGAAATTTGTCGGGTGATCTTCTCTTAATGATCGTAACTCTTCTATGTCTTCGATTTTGTTTGAAAACGCCCCAAAATAGTGCCTTTTTACTTGAAAATCATGAAAAACCAAAATAGAAGTAGATTTTGCAATATTTGGTAATTTTGGCATAAAAATAAGCAAAAGATCTTCAATTGAGCATGAAAAGATATATAAGATGATACAAAATATACTATATATTTTGGTGTCATTGGGGACAAGATGCTGCTCTTTAACTCGAGACTTCGCCTCTTTCCGGGAAGCTCCGCACGAGGTGGTCTGGACCATTCATAGTACAACATGTTCAACCTTATGGTGCAGTCACGATATGGGCTGAGCGCACTGGAAGTTTTGTGGTCAATGGGCACCGCCTCAAGCCGTATTTTGAAGATGAACGGGTCAAACAACGGGAAGTTCTTGCCCTTTTAGACCCCACTGACTCGATAACTTGATACTTCTATGGTCGAGCTATTGACCTACAACTAGCGCTCTTGGGAGGCAACTCAAGTTTTCCCGTTTCTTAATTTGCATTGGTTGTCATTTAGTTTTTAGTTTATCACTGTTGAGTATTTTACTCTTTTGCTTATCTAGCTTATTTTAGGAGATTTTGATCTTGATATATATTGATTAGAGGTTTATTTTTGTGATATAGATGTGCCATGTGAATAGGAGATTTTTATAGGATTTTCACTAAAGCTCGGTGCACTTCACGGCCAGGTGAACCCCATGGGGTTCACTCGTGAAGTACACTATGCAACTTGACGAGCAGATTTTCGAAGGATATTTTTGTTGAATTAAGATGGAGCCGGCAATTCTGGGTTGTGTAGAATACCCTTGTATTTTTAGCATCTTACAGTACACTTCAAGGCTTGGTGAACCCCAAGGGGTTCGCTAGTGAAGCCTACTGTATTGCATCCTAGAATTCAGACACAGTGCACTTCACGGCTTGGTGAACCCCATGGGGTTCACCCGTGAAGCTTACTGACCAGACTGAGCACTTGTCTACATAATACTTCATGGCTAGGTGAACCCGGCTGGGTTCACCCGTGTTTCTATTAGTGCATCACCCTTGTTCGCCCTAAATCACGGGTAGGGTTTCCCTGATTTCATGCCACCGCTGTTCCTTCTGCTCTAGCCGATCTTTAAGGGTAGGGTCTCCCTATCTTCAAGGGTCCTGTTCTCCTCACGATACCCATCTCCGGTGAGGTTAGCACTGCTTCGATCTACTCCTAGATGCCTGTATTTCATTATTCTTCCTGTTCGCCGGTTTTCTGTTTCCGCCTCCTCGATCGGCTGCTACACTTTGTGCTCGGGTGAATCTCTGCTAGTTTTCTCATCTTCTCCGGCAATCTCTATAAATGCATTCATGGCACAAAGCTATTGCCTCACGTTGCCGCGGTCCAAGATCCACTTCCGATTCTTCCACAGAGGACGACGAGTTCGTCCTGCACAAACCATCTCTGCCACTACAAGCTACTTCCACTGGTCAACCGACGCACCCTTCCTCTTCCAGACAGCGAGCACGTCCATCTGCTCAGCAGCCACAGGCATATGTTTCTCCGCCAAACGAGTTTGGCATAATCTTCAGGAATGCGGAGCATGAGCAGAACTATGATCTTCTTCTCCACCACCGGGTGATCAATACCAGATATTTGGACAGAGGGACTCTTGGTATGCTAGGGTTCCTGGAGGATGTCGAGTGGATGTATTCGAGCATTGGATGGGAACAATTCCTGAGGCTTGCCGCCCCCACATACATTGGAATCACGTTGGAGTTCTTCAGCTCCCTAGATGTAAAAGCCGATGTCATGCTTGACGACGACCCAGGGTGCATTTCCTTCCGATTGGGGAATATCGAGCACTGCCTCTCCCTCTCTCAGCTTCGCAATATTTACGATTTCCCGGAGCCTTGCACGTGCAAAGTACCGGCAGAGTTCAGCGAGCAAGCCTTTTGGGTTCAATCACAAAGGAGCATATCTATTCAGCCAGAGTCGCCAGAGCATCAAGTATCTGCAATCCAGCCATCCGATACGTCCACCGCGTACTCACCCATACCATCTTCGGGCGCGGGGAGAGCGACGGCATGGTACGTCAGTCAGAGTTATTTTATTTATGGTGTATGCTTCACGCTTTCAGGGTTGATTCTGGATTTCACTTGGCAAAGCAATTCAGCCGCATCGTGCATTGCCGCAAGGGCGCGATAGTCATTGGCTGTCTTATTACTCCACTTGCAGGTTGGGATTATTCCCTACGGCACGGCCGAGGCTAGTGGAAGCAACTAGCTCAAGATCGAGTCATGCATTTCCATGAGACTCATCGTCCGCCAGGGTGACTCCTACTACATGATGTTCAAGGATAGCCAGTTCTGCTTGCCATTGCCTAATTTAGAGCGAACCACTGTGCGCATTTGAGAGAATTGGCTCATCAAGCCAATTGCAGACCCTCAGCCCGACCCTGTAGACACCGCACCACCAGCCCCAGGCGCATTCTTCTTTGGCGGCTCCTCCTCAGATTCTATGATGGGCATTCTTCAGGAGATGAGGGAGGAGCAGCTTCAGTAGCGAGAGATAATTGATCAGATGGATTCTTCCATCTCCTTTATACAACAGGAGCAATCTTCCCGTTGGGAAGCTAATGAAGCCGGGATGCAATGACAGCACCTGATGTTGAGCTCGATTTGGGAGAAGCTAACTACTATGGATGATCGGCTCGCCTTCCTTAACAAAGAAAACTTACAGCACATTCCCGTCTCTTCAGATGAGGAGGACGAGCCCGATTATACCTAGCGTGGTAAGGGCAGGAGCTCTCGAGCTTCTGGCTCCAAATCACAAATCACGTAAGAGGCGCTAGCTCCTGCCAGACTAGACATCGCCACCTTCTCCTCTCATGTATGTGACATTGCATATAGGACTATGCATCATTTTAAAGTGGGTGAGCTGTCTTTACTCCGGTTTCTTATGCGGTTGTCTTGATTTTCTTATGTTACATTTGCCTTTCTATGGTTTTGGTTTGTGACACTTTATGATGGATGTTATTTTGGCATTGTATCCTATGTGCCACTATTCGTGGGCCTGGTCCACATCTACAGGCCCCACCCTCTGTAGTGTATAACACATATTTGAACCACTTGTTTTTCCGCTTTGGTATTATGCTACAATCCTTTTTACATGTTGTGTGGTCCAATGAGCTTGCATGAAGTTGTTTTAAGGCATATATTGCAAATACTGTGATAAGAGATTCATTATGACCTGTGATGCTAGTCTTGTCCAATGATAGCTTTGCAAAATTCTTAAACTTAAATGCATGTTCGGTTGGAATTTATCAAGTCATGTTGAATGTAGTACCTGTTAGAAATTTACTCAATAGTCATGTCCATATGTTCCATGAATCAGAAATTTTCTAATTGGATTGATTTTAGGTTGTTCATTAAGTGGGTCAAATGTTTTCATGATTCTTCAATTGATTTCGGCTTGCAATTTACATTCGATTCATATTAGGATACATATTCTCTTTTCAATCTTTGAATTCCTTTCTATTATTGGGGAGACACTGCATTCGTTAAAAGAAAGGATATGTTGACTTCTGAAATATGTGTTAAAAAAAATTAAAATTAAAAAAAACACTTAGATTCCTCTACTTGGCACTGCGAAAAATTGGCAGTGGTACCGAAGGATATGAGTTGAAATCTAAGAAATGTGAATTAAAATATAAAATTCATTAAAAGACTCCTCTACTTGGCATTGCGAAAAATTGGCAATGGTACCTAAGGATATGAGTTGAAGTCTAATACAATTATCAGTGTTTCGTATCCTGAATAAAATATTTGAGTTAACCCCAACATTATGAATTGGAAGAATAGGAATGGAATGCGTGTTGTGTATGCTTGATTGAATCACATGTTTTCTGCTTTCTGAATTGATTGACATCTAAAAACTGTGGGATCAAACTGGTGAATACTTAAAACACCCCTTTTAGTTGAGTTCTTCTGATTGGATCCTGGATTGCTAAAAAGTGTTTTTCTAAACTTGGGTGCGAACTTCAACACAAAAGATTATTCTTATACCAAGCATATATTTCAACTTATTTTATTGCTTAAGGACAAGCAAAGATTTACGTCGAGGAATATTTTACATTTTAGTAGTGATTTTTATTATTATTCTATGATGAATTTAGGCCTATTTTAATGTTTTTATACTCCTCTAAGGCTTATTTACTTAAAAGCTTCAGAATCTTCACTTTTCGTCTCTCTTGTGGAATTTCAGGTAAAATCACCCAATTTTGAAATCTTTTTGAAGAATCTAAGGGCATGGGGTGATTCCTTATAAGAAGACGAAGCTGCCTATCAAATTTGGGCTCAATTAGAGCTTTTTCTAGACTTCACGGCTAAGTTAACCCCACAGGGTTCACCGGTGATCTTGCCAAATGACGAAACCCATAGCGCACTTCACTGCCAGGTGAACCCGGCGGGGTTCACCGATGTTGTCAAAGGTATCCGAAACTCACAGTAGACTTCACCACCAGGTGAACCCCATGGGGCTCACCCGTGATTCTGTCCTAGGAAACCTGCGCAAAACGTCATAGTGCACTTCACTGGTAGGTTAACCCGGTGGGGTTCACCGGTGCTTCTTTCGCGACAGAACTGTACAGCAAACTTCACTGGCAGGTGAACCCGGCGGGGTTCACCCGTGATGCTTTCTGGATAGCCCGACCTCTATTCGGATTTTCAATGATTTTGGGCCCGATTCAAGTCCAAATTTGGCAAGTAAGGACTCTTTGGAAAGCTGATTCGAAGGAGATTACAAGGAATATAAAAGCCTGAATTTTTGTGCCTTAATCATCAAGAAATCATGCAACAAAGCGGCTAGGGCGGAAGAACACGGCGAATAGGCGACTTTGAGGCAATTTTTGGAGATCTAATCATCGGAACACGGCGATTCTTGGTTATTTGTTTCAGTTTATCATCTCCTCCCTCTTAAAAACTCTATCCCAAGATTTTCCTATGTTTAAAGAGATATTTTTGAGCGTTTCAATGATGATTATAGTGTAAACCCTATTTCGGGGCTCGGTTGAAGCCCGCTGACGATTTTTATTTGCAATCCATGTTTTAATTCTATTATTTGGATTATATTGTGAGCATATTTCACTTGATGTACTTATTTCATGATCTTTATCTTGGCCAACTATTGACGTGTCTTAGTCGTTACGATTCATAACGAGAGTAGGATCGTAACGACGGAACCTCTTTGTGAAACTTGCGAAGCCTCGACATGAGAGTGCTTGGTCTTCACTTGAGGGTTCATAATCTACCATGAAACTCATTGAGTTTGTCTAGAACGATCCACCGCGAGAGTAGGAGACCGTTCTAAGCAAACACCGGGGTGTACACCCGAGAGAGGGCACCTTGTACCCTAGGGTTAGATTCCTTGTGCAAAATCATAAATCCTTGTAACTGATATTTTTAAATGCAATTAAGATCGTCAGTGTGATGGAAACCATAGCCCCGATATCTCTCATATATTTTCCTTACCGTTGTTGCTTGATTCCTTCGTTTGCGGTTTCACTTAGTTTTCATTTTAAGTTCTTAAACCCCTGTTTTGATCAGCTTAGACATCAAGAATTAGATTTTTTGGTACTCGACCTTGCTCCCTGTGGGATTCGACATCTTTGATATTACTTCGACCTTTCAGTGCACTTGCGGATTGTGTCAATACACGTGCACGGTCAAAAATGTTCAACCCCGTGATCAGACAAACCCTGTATTGTGTGTGGATTTATTGAAATCTGGGTCAAAGGTAAGTGTTCAAGACTAGTTCACTATCTTTCTTTCAGGTGGAAATACTTTTACTAAGTAAAGGTTATGCATTTAAGTACACTTTAGTGACCGCATGATATAGGCATGAGTAGTAATTTAAATTTATTAAATCATCTTGTTAAGTTTAATTATATCCAAATTTTTTTAAAATTTTATGGGGGGATTGTTGGAGTAAATTTTTTAAAAAAATCTCTCTAACGTTGGCATTTATTGCTAACGTTACTAGTTGGTTAATGTTAACATTAACTTGCTAACATTTGCTTTGTATCAAAGCTAATGAAAGCTTTATCTAATCAGCTGAGGGGATGGAATGAGATTCTATTCTCTCTTTGGTTTTTTCCTCCTTCCCCTTCTTTGTTCTTCAATTTTCTTTTATCTCTTCTTAGATCTTTGATTTTGTTGCTCGTTGCCAAAAAGGCATTCGATCAACTTCTCCACAGTCATGCTCGCAAGAGAGGAATACCCGATTGTATCATGGTTCAATATTACGAGGATCAAAGTTAGTGATTGTGATCACAACTCAAAATTCATTAATTTTTTGTTCTTTTTCCTGAAATTACAGGAACACAAAGAAAACTATAGATTCCACTCCAACAAGCATAAATGAACTAATTTAACTGCAAAAGGTATCTAAATATGATAAATTGATATTAAAAACACACTAAAATTATGCACAAATTTGAGTCATCAATGGGCAGGCATTACATAAAAGACTTTAACCTTCTAGGATGAGCTATAAACAACAACAAAATTCTAGACTACAAGAATAACTCGGACAAGCTTTGGGGTGAATGTTTGCAGAGCCAAGTATGGTAACCTTTCACCAAATGGATATGAAAAATACACTAGTAAATAGATTTGGAAAAAGGGAACTAAAGGCCTTCCTTTGAACAAGGCCATATATAATACTCTCTTGTTGAATTACTTTGAAAAGGTGGAGACGGATCGCAACTGGAAGACCTTATGAAGACTGTACACCACACCAAAATTCGATGTGTTTGGTTGGAAATTACTATATAAGTTATCCGCATTTAATAGAATTAGTAAGCTAGATCTAAGAGATTCGTCTACCTGCATGCTGTGCAACAAAGGGGACGAAAATATTGAATACCTTTTCCTACAATGCAAATATACGGAGGAAGTATGGAAACATTATATTCTTCATCTTTGTGACCATAACTTAAAGCTTCACATATGGAATTAGGAGCATTGGATTAAATTAGTGTTGGGTCATTTTTTATCATGATTAGAATGTTTGCCTTTTCAAATTCACCTTATAAAATAAGGCTTTTTTATTTAAATGGGTTCTACCTTCCAATGAACGTAAGCATTCATTGTTAATTACCTCCGAAAATCAGGGCACCTTTGATTGTGAGATCTATGCTATGAAATAAAATGGCTGAACAATATGATTCATTAAATATTAAACCAAGAATACATGATGAGATTAGAAAGAAAATGACAAAAGAGAAAAGTTTTCGTCAACTTGGATGATTTGTATCTGCCAAATATCCAATCATACAATGGCTTATTGGATATTTTGAATTCAAAAGGGATCTGGTCTCAATGATTTATCAGATGTTCACTTTGAAAAATTACCCGGCCTTGCGGCGTGTTGGGTAAAGATATCTGGCCTTGCGGCATGTTGGATATTCGATTAAAATATCTGGCCTTACGGCGTGTTGGATATTTGATTTGAGAAATTACCTCGTCTTGCGGCGTGTCAGGTAAAGATATCCAGCCTTCCAGTGTGTTGGATATTTAATTTGAAAAATATCTGGCCTTGCGGCGTGCTGGATATTTGATTTGAGAAAATATCCAGCCTTACGGCATGTTGGATATTTGATTTGAGAAAATATCCGACCTTACGGCGTGTTGGATATTTGATTTGAAAAATATCTGGCCTTGTGGTGTGCTGGATATTCGATTAAAATATCCGGCTTTACAGCGTGTTGGATATTTGATTTAAGAAAATATCCGGCCTTGCGGCGTGTTGGATATTTTATTTAAAAAATTACCCGGTCTTGTGGCGTGTTGGATAATTTAAATTTAGAAAATATCTGACCTTGTGGCGTATTGGATATTTGATTTGAGAAATTACCCAGCCTTGCGGTGTGTTAGATAATTAAAATTTAGAAAATATCTGGCCTTGTGGCGTGTTGGATATTTGATTTAAGAAATTACCCGGCCTTGCGGTTTGTTGGGTAAAGATATCCTGTCTGGCGGCGTGTTGGATATTTCAGTCTTAATAAACACAATATCATATTGAGGAGTTACGTCTCGACAGTAAACGTCGACGAGTTACGTCTCGACAGTAAACGTCGACGTACACACCTCCCAAACAATATTTTATTATAAAAAATAATTCTTTATCTGGCCTTGATAGCTTATTGGATATTTAATTTGAAAGATGTCCGGCCTTGATGGCCTATTGGATATTTCAATTTCATTTGGCTCAGATCCTATTCATAGCTTTGCTTCAATCCAGCATTCAGATCAAAAATCATATTTGAAAATATCAAATTTGATTTAGTAGGAATTAACACCTTGATCATGTCAAAAGTCAATCAATTGGCATTTATTGTTAATTACTCCTGAAAATCAGGGCACCTTTAAGTGAGAGATCTATGTTATGAAATAAAATGGCTGAACATAATGATTAATTAAACATTAAATAAAAAATACATGATGAGTTTAGAAAAAAAAATGACAAAAGAGAAAAGTCTTCGTCAACTTGGATGATTTGTATCTGCCAAATACCCGGCCATGCAATGCCTTATTGGATATTTTGAATTCAGAAGAGATCCGGTCTCAATGATTCATCAGATATTTACTTTGAAAAATTACCCGGCCTTGCAGCATGTTGGGTAAAGATATCCGGCCTTGCGGTGTGTTGCATATTCAATTAAAATATCCGGCTTTACGGTGTGTTAGATATTTGGTTTGAGAAATTACCCGAACTTGCGGCATGTTGGGTAAAGATATCCGGCCTTGCGGTGTGTTGGATATTCGATTTGAAAAATATCTGGCCTTGCGGCGTGTTGGATATTTGATTTGAGAAAATATCTGACCTTACAACGTGTTGGATATTTGATTTGAAAAAAATCCGGTCTTGCGGCGTGTTAGATATTCGATTAAAATATCCGGCCTTACGGTGTGTTGGATATTTGATTTAGGAAAATATCCAGCCTTGCAGCGTGTTGGATATTTTATTTGACAAATTACCTGGCCTTGTGGCATGTTGGATAATTTAAATTTGGAATATATCCGGCCTTGCTGCGTATTGGATATTTGATTTGAGAAATTACCCGGCCTTACGACGTGTTGGATAATTAAAATTTAGAAAATATCCAGCCTTCCGGCGTGTTGGATATTTGATTTAAGAAATTACCTGGCCTTGCAGCTTGTTGGGTAAAGATATCCGACCTAGCAGCGTGTTGGATATTTCAGTCTTAATAAACACAACATCATATTGAGGAGTTACGCCCTGACGGTAAATGTCGATATACGCACCTCCCAAACAATATTTTATTGTGAAAATTAATTCTTTATCCAGTCTTGATGGCTTATTAGATATTTAATTTGAAAGATGTCCGGCCATGATGGCCTGTTAGATATTTCAATTTCAATTGACTCAGATCCTGTTCATAGCTTTGCTTCAATCCAGCATTCGGATCAAAAATCATATTTGAAAATATCATATTTGATTTAGCAAGAATCAACACCTTGATCATGTTAAAAGTCAATCGACTGGCTATGATTGAAGTGAATTAATTTCAACTATTGCATGTTTGATTTGTATATCTGCTTTGATCTGGATCTCTGATCGAAAAATTTGAGTTCAGATCTGGAAAGATTTGATTCAAATTTGTAAGGACAAACATTTGGATCACTATGGATGTCATCTGATTGGCCGAGATTCAGGAGCATTAATTACCGCCGTTGAAATATTGATTTGTAGATCCATTTTGATCCAAATCTCTGATCGAAAATATGAGGGTGGATATGAAAAGATCTGATCCAAATTTGTGGGTATCAATATTTGGATCACTTTGGAAGTCATCTGATTGATTTAGTATGCTCAAATCAATTTCAGCCATTGATTTAGATTTGATTAAACTCATCATGACTGTTTATTTAGATTCACAGATCCGCTTCAATTCAAGTCTCGGATCGAAGATCCGATATCATATTTGGAAAGACCAAGTTCAATTTGATAGGGATCAACTCCTTGATCATGTCAAAAGTCAACCGATTGACTTAGATATGCTCAAATCCATTTCAGCCGTTGATTTAGATTTGAATTTGATTTAGGACGACCGTTCATTTAAATTCGCTGATCTGCATCCATTCGAGTGTCGAGTCGAAGATCCGATATCATATTTGAAAAGATTGGATTCGATATAGTGGGGATCGACACCTTGATCATGTCAAATGTCAACTGATTGACCTAGATATGCTCCAATTGTTCTCAATCGTTCATTTGTTTTATATGCAAATCTGGACCGTCGAATCAATTTGAATCTGAATCGTGCGATTTGAGATGGACAAATATCAGCCGTCCGATTTAATTTATTTGATCAGATTGATCTTGACCATCTGATTAAACTTGAAATGATCTGGAGCGTCAGATTTATTTCAGATCTAGACCGTCAATTTGAATAGGATGAATCACATCCATTGGATTTAAAGTATTTGATCAAATTGATCTGACACGTCCGATTTCATGTGAAACAATCTGGATCGTAGATTTAAGTTTAGATCTAGACCGTTGATTTAAACAGAATGAATATCAGCCATCTGATTCAATTGATTTAAATCAGATTCATATTAGTCGTCCGATTTTGCTTGAAATGATCTCGATCGTCGATTTGAATTAAATCTAGGCTATTGATTTGTAATGGAGAATCTCAACCATCCGATTCAATTAATTTAAATCTGATTCATCTGAGCCATTGGATATTGTTTGAAGTAATCCGGACCGTTAGATTTCAAGAAGATCGAGACTGCTGATTTGAGTGGACGAATCCTGGCCGTCCAACCTTTTCTCTCGTCTCTTTCGTCAACGGCGGCGGCAAACGAAAGTAGGATTCGTCACCGCTGGTGACTCACTGCTCCTCCGGACAATCGGCTCTGGGAGTACCTTCTCTAGATCGAGGGGGACTTGTGGCTGGAGTTTGGCGCTGTTCGGTGGAGTATTGACGGCGAATTGACGATTTTAGCGGAAACAGGGTCGTCATCGCCAATTCGTTCGATTCCAGCGATTTGGCCGTCAGATCGCCGGATCCTTCCGTCTGCTAGTGCGCACACTCGAGGAGAAGGTATGGCTGAAATTTGGTTTCAATCCGTTGCCTGGATACAATGAGAAAATCATCTGAAAAATCTGAGTCGAGTTGCAGACGTTGACGACGATGAACAATAGTTTTTTTTTAATCGATATTTTTTTACTAGAGTATCGTTCTCTAGGATTTAGACCAGAGTTTACTCTCCGTAAAAGTAATTTTCGTAGGAGTATCCTCTCCGATTTGATATGAAGTTCACTCTCCATAAAAGAGATTTTCTTAAGAGTATCCTCTCCGATTTGATATGGAGTTCACTCTCCATGAGAATAGAGTGAGGGAGAAGAAGAGGGATAGAAACGTATACCTGTGTAGAGAAAGAAATCTCTCCGTAGTGTTCTTCGTAACGTCAGCGTCTGGACATTATAAAATTTTCTTCATGTTGTCAGCAGCGCCTGGACGTCGTATAATTTTATTGTCCTCTTGCTTAGAGCCAAGCACCCCCTTTATATACGAATTGCTTTGTTAAACCTCGTCTTCTATTTTTTTTTTTTTACTTGCAATTGATTTGCTCCCAAATTTAGATAGTCTTCTTCTTATGTTGCACGCTTAGAGAGCCCCATGTCTATGTCGTGGTCTTCTAGCTGCATCTTCCAAAAAATAGCAATTAGAGCCAAAATTAGATTTTTGCTCCCTTTTGCTTTCCAAGTTCTTTTATTTTTAATATTTTTTTTTTGGCAATGTCCTCGTTTGCAACTTCCTTTGGTCAAAATTGACCCTTAATTGCCATTTTTTTACCTCTTAATTGCTGGGTAAAACCCCGCTGAGAATGAAAAGGGAGGGGAGATCCTACCCTTTAAAATCATCTAGAGATGTGTGCATATCATCTTGAAATTTGTGCAAGATAAGTTTTATTAATTTTTGAAGTCTTGCATGAATCTCTAGATGGTTTTAAGGGGTAGGATCTCCCCTCCCTTTTCATTCTCAACAGGGTACCCATTGAGAAGTTTTATCCTTAATTGCTGGCTCGACGTAGATGAGTGAAAACTAATTAATTAATTAATCCTTTTTTTTTGCCTTCAACAAATAAGAAAGGATAACTCTATGCAAACTCAAACCCTAATTCTCACCACATTTGTCAGGCTAGATGGTGCGGAATGTAAAATTGTTTAGCAGTGAAAACTTGAGCCCAACTTGGACAAGTAAAGAAGTTTTGGTAGAATATAGGGTGACCTCAGAGGAGATTGCTAGAAACTCATTCTAGAACAAACAAAATACTAGGATAAAAGAAGATGGGAGGTCCAGCTCAAAATCAACATTCATGGAGCATGGAAGAAATAGTTTAAGGACGCTGGCATTGGGTATGTAGCATTTTCACAGGTGGAGAAAAGATCCCTTTAAAATCAGTTATCTTTTTCTAACTGAAGCCTTTAACTAACAACCAATTCTCTTCTTGCTTCAACCTATAAATTCACTTGTTCTTCATAGCTCTCTTACCCTTTAGTAGAGTTACCAATTCAAAGGTTGTTGTCATATAAAGATTTCACCTCATCTTTCATAGATTCAATCCATTATTGCTTGTAGTCATATTCAATAGCCTCTTCATAAGATTTAGTTTCTCCCCCATTAGTAAGGAGTACATACTCATTAAAAGGGTATCTAATAGAAGGTCAAGTTTCCCTAGAAGATCTTCGAAGTATTAGATTTTATCAGTTTTGATAAAAAAGAACTAATTAGTAGAGACATTATCATTAACCATATCTTATTTTGTACCTTAATACTAAGGACTCTCATATGCTATGCAACCCAATGGTGTTGATGAAGCAGAACCAACACTCCTCTCATAGCTCTTGGAAGTCTCCTATGACTGCCCAATATCCATAACTTCTTATAAGTTTTTTCTCCATAGGATCATACAACCTGTAGCTAAACTCATATTCAACATAGCCAATGAAGATGTGATGGGTCTTGTCATCTAACTTTGACCCTTCATCCTTTGAGATATGTACAAAATCCTTGCAACAAAAAACACAAAAGTGATTATAAGAAACTTCATTACTATAACATACTCTATCACGAAAATCACCTTGCAATAATACACCAAGAGATAGGCTGATCACATGAGTTATTGCATTTAAGGCTTCACCACAAAAGGACATTGGCAACTTTACTTCATAAAGCAAACATCTAACTCTCTCAATTAAGGTTTTATTCATTCGTTCAGCTAACCCAATAAGTTATTGAGTCGTTAGGGGTAGTATTTTAATGTCTAATGCCCTACAACTTGCAATAATCATCGAAGGTAGTACAATATTCTCCAACATTATTAGCATAGAATATTTAAGCTTCTTTCATATTTGCCTTTCAACTAGGGTCTGAAGTTGCTTAAACATATTAAGTACCTGATTCTATATTTTCAAAGCATATATCCAAAGCTTTCTAGAATGATCGTTAATAGAAGTGATAAAATAAAAAGTGCCACCAAATGATTGTACCTTTAAAGGATCACAAAATTTAAATGTATTAGCTCCAAGTGATCTAACTTTATTGGGGAAGAATAACTCTTACACCGTTTTGCTTTCTTGCCAAGCAATGATCATATTTCATTTGTTTTGCACTCTTAACATTTGGAAGTAAGTTCTTCTTGGCCAAACAATAAGCTCTTTCTCTCTAATGCGACTGAGATGCTTCTGCCATAATTTAAAGATCTCTTAATTCTTCAAAACATTAATAACTATTTTAGAGATAGAACATTGTAGTATATATAAACCAAAACACTTGTTCCCATGAGTCAAAACAAGAGATCCACTAGTGAGTTTTCAATTACCTCTTCTAAAGTCATTATAATACCCCTCATCATCAAGTTGCTCAACTGAAATCAAATTTAGTCCAATATCAAATACATATTGTACATCTTTCAATATTATGTGTGCTTCACTACTAGTTTCCAAGCACATATTGCCAATGCCTAGAACTTTTGCTTCAACATTATTGTCATCTTCAATGCACTAAAGTCTCATGCAATATAAGAATAAAAGAACTCTCTATAGCTAGTAGCATGGTGAGTAGTTGCATTGTCTATCTCTACTTGTTTCATCACATCTGAAGTTTACAGCATTTTCAACTCCACAACTAACAACTAGATCATCACTAGTAGCACAATCATCATTCTTCTTTTCACCTTTGTCATTATTATTTTTGTTTTCTTTTTTCCGCTGGTAGTAATATTTATTAATGTGGCCAGGATTTTGACAATGATGATACTTTAAGTTGTTGTATTTTGATATGGATTTACTTCTACTTTTATCTCTACCATTATAAGATTTTTTATTATTTCTCCCTTATTTTTAGTAAATAGAATCATGAGATGTTCTTCTCATCTCCTCATCCAAAACACTGCCCTTTACAAGCTCCATAGAAACAACACCACGTGTGGTTGAGTTAATAAGTGAAACTTTAAGTGTCTCCCATGAATCAAATAAAGTATTAAACAACTAAAGATAAAGAACTTTTTCATCAAACTTAATATTCATATAAGAGAGTTGATCAATTACACCTTGAAACTCATTTAAGTGATCTGCTATAGAATTTTCTTTTTTATATTTCATTTGTATTAATTTCTTGAGCAAGAATAATATGTTTGTCTATCTTTGAAACAAACAACATTTTAAGCTTGTTCCATAAAATTTATACATTTGTCTCATTGTAAATAGAATTATAAACATTATCATCTACAAACTATTAGATATAACTGGATTTAGTCTTTTCAATTGCAAACATAGATAGATGCAATTTCTTAACAAACAAAAGATTATTCATCTTGTTTCTTTATATGTGATAGTTTGAGCTATTCAAATAAATCATCTTTATAAAACCACTCTCCATTTTCAATCAATAAAACTGCTCTCTCATACAACATGTAGGGGATAGAGAGTATCATAATTAAAAAATAAATAAATCACAATAACAAAATGCAAGACAACACTCAAATTATGAAATCACAATTACACAATAAAAATATAAGAGATTTATATGGAAATTCACAAAATTGACAAAGAAAAAATCATGACATAAAGTCCACTAAGAATCTTCACTATATTGTGAAATAAGTACAAGAGATATTCTAGCATATTACAAAGAGTACGCAACTCTAACAAGTATGAAATCAACAAGAGAACCACAAGGAGAAATCACTGGAAACTATCTCATAAATATATTCATGTCCTAAAGAAAACTAAGAGAGTTTACCATAAATAGATTGATCTTTATAGTTGAAAATAGATATTGGTTAAGTCATCTAATTTTTGTTCAAATTTCAATAAGATCAAACAACAAATTACTAATCGATCGTGCGATTGATAATAGAAAAAAATAGCTGGCTAGCAAAAAAACAGAAAACCAAGTTTGAAGCTACTATTTGGGTTGTTTAGGAGAGAGTTTCATACCTCATAATTAGATCACCGTCATTCAGAGTATATACCAACAAGTTTTCTAGCTGTTGTCCAAAAATTACCTCAATCGGACCACGTATAACCTTCCGATCATCAATTTGATTATAGTTACGAAAAGAACCCTGCAAATAGAAAACTACAGCACTTAATCTCCTTCTCTCTATATTTCAAAAAATGCAGCTCCCTCTCAACGTAGGAGAGACACATTAGCCCAACACTTGGTCAAGCTAACTTTGGCCGCTGAAAGTAATACAATATAGGATTGAAATTGAGTCCTAAGCTTGGGATAAAACTGAGTTCTACACTGGAAAGGAAGTTCCAAAGTGGAATCGGAAGTGACGAGAGGAAGGTGGAGACTTCGCTAGAGGAAGGAATGGATGGCTGGGGTTGGCTGTTGTGCAGAAGCTTATCGGAAGTGAGTTTGCCGGATGTAAACTCTTGGCTTAAATAGAATAGCTCGAATGCTGGATCAGCAAGCTATGATGTTGCAGAGATTTGAGAGCGCCATTACTGAATTCCACTAGGAAATTGTAGAGAGGAGGAGAAGAGAGTTGGAGGGAGAAGAAGAGGAAGGAAGCACTTGAAAGAAGGCAACAGAACAGCATTTTACTTGAAGAAATTTTGAATACAAATATTTGTGTGAGGGTCTCTTCATCCTCTAGTAGCTCATGTTAGGGTAGTGGATCTTCCATATTGAAGGTGGCATTAATCCTTATATCTTCCATATTGTATGTATTATATTGATGTGGAGTTCCCCGTTGGTTTCTATTGCCATCTCTCAAACCTACTTAGATTATCACTTGCTCACCTCTTTAATGGCCATGACTTGATACCTATTATTGCTTTAATAGAGCTTTTATCTAATTTCCGTGTGTATACATCTAACACCTTGAGAAAAATATTAGTATAGGTTTAGAAAGGCATGGCATGATATTGATAGAGTTTAGATCAATATGCCTTGTGCATGAAAAGTAGTAATATAATTTATTATTTTTCTTATGACTTGGTTTAATGTAATGACCAAGCCATCACTAGCTAAAGAATGTTAATTTTAATACAAGAAACTACATTATTTATTATCATATCTCCTCTATTCCTCACTTCATTCAAATCACTTCTATTTCTATGTACATAATTTCCTCCTTTCACAATCTAAAATTTCTTTGCTTTATGACTATATCCTCCATCCCTTTCTCCTTAATGATGAACCTAGTGTCCCCCCTCTCTTTATATTCTCCTACATCCAACCCTAGCCACCATCCCTCTCCATATTCTACACTTGTTCTTTAGCTTTCCCCAAATCAAGAAAAAAAAAAGATCCTACCTTCTTCTTGATTATCATTAACACTTTGGCAACCAGCACTAATCTCACATTCCACTTGCTGATTTAGGTGATTACCCTCAATATCACTTATGTAAGTCAAGGAGAAGCTATGCATAGTTCTCCTCCCATAGGAGAAGCTTCCCAACAAATTTGAATTCACTAAATTTTTCTTGGGGAAAAATTTCTTTCACATCCTCCTCTCTTTACCTGCACCTCCCACTAATGTTGTAGTCACATCTCATTAGTGGGATCCTCTTTACATAAATTCATGGTTTGTTGGTTACCTTCTTAAATTGTGCACAATACCTATCATGCATGTGCTTGAGCTAGGAAATATAAGTTGACAGAGTAAAACTCTTTAGTCCAAGATTTCAATGGAGTTATATTCAAGGGTTATCTCTTCTTTAATTTTTTTTTTTTTGTCATTATAAGTGATCCAAGGTTGGATATTTTTATATAGTGGTCCATGAGTGTTATAATCTATTAATTTATTTTAAATAATTATCAAATTTTTTTAATAATTATTTATGTCTCTAAATCCTATTGGTTATGATAGAAATATTTTTTATTTACTACACAAATTGATGAAATGAGTTATAAAAGTCTTCTCTATACCTATTGTTAAGCCCTAAATTAAGGCCCAAATCGGACCAGTCAACAGGTGGGTTGACTTGGTCAAAATTAAGCAAAAGTCTTTCGCTCGTACCCAAATTAGGGCTCGACTCCGGTTTTTGCGGGCGACGATGACGTGGCTTTCAATGGACGGCGGCGTCCGTTAGCTGCATCCATCGTCTTTGGGCTTTGTGGTGGCCGGCAACAGGTGGCTGGAGACTGGCGGCGGGCTCGACGCATGGAGCACGTGGAGAGGGCGGAGATCCGGCGAGATATCACGCGCGTGGGGGCGAGTGGCGGTTGCTCGTCTTCCGGTGACGTGCGTTGACAGGTAAGGGAAACGAGGTCGACGGCGACCTCGGGCAGACGCGGCGACGCCATGTGGAGCTTCAACAGCGGGCGAAGCTTCCCTGTGGCGCAAGCACAGGAGAAATCAGGCGGGCGGCGCGAGGAACTCGAGTAGAGGGTCGACGGCCGCATGGCAAGGCATGGCTGGCGACGTCGATGCTTCCCGAGTGCGCGTGCGGGCCGGCGTCAACGGGCGACGCTGCTTCCAGCAGGCAACAACCGCATGGCGTGTGGCGACGGGGAACGGTAGCGGCGAATGCCGATGTGGACGCCAGGCTGGCTCCAGGCGTCGGCTACTTATCTACGTGGAACCAGGTGGCTAACGTGGGTTCATCCACCTAATGGTCGAGCTGGCAGAGGAGGAGACGAAGCGACGCTGTATAAGCGACGCTCATCCGATGTAAGGAGGAGGAGCATTTGCTTCATTTTGGGTCTCCAAGCTTTGACTCTCATTCCCGTTCACTCCCCTCTGACTCCTGGTGTCTCCGGCGACCTCAGGCTCCTGCTTCCCTCATCCCTCTCGATCCGGCAGTCGGCAGCGACTTCTGGATCCCTTCCGATGTCAGTGGGTGGTTGAGCGGCGGTTCGACATCGAGGGTAGCTCTCGCGGCTCTATTTGTTACTCTCGGCTCCGATCGATGCCGTGGCGACGGTGGATCCTCCATTCATTAGAGGTATCATCTCTTCCCGGTGCCTCATAGCTTTCCAGTGTTCTCCTTCCCCTGGTTTCCGTGTCCGTGCATTCCTTCTCTCGTTCCTTCATCCGTCCGCGAATCTCGTCATTGCCTCAACTCGAATTTGTGACGCTACCTTCTTCTCCTCATAAATCCTCTATTTCCGGCGAGCGTGTAGTCTCAGTCCGGCGTTTTCGTGGTCGGCTTCACCTTCTGTCGACGTGATTTTCGGTGTTCGCTTCCGGGTTTTTCCCTCTCGGCGCTGAGTCCCTCGGTGCTCCATTCTGCGATGTTCTTCCACCTGCGTGCGGACGTTATGTTCGAACATCGTCCTTGTATCTTCTGGCTGTCTGCATGCAGCCTTGTTTTCTCCTCCGCGCCCCTGTTTCGCGCGTCTCCCTGCTGCCTACATGCAACTTCTACGTCATTTTGCTTTCTTGGTTCTGTGCTCCTGTTCCACTGCCAGCGTGCAGTGTTGTGTCCTTGTTCTTTCGTCAGGCTGAGGTGAGACATCTTTCACCTGTCGGTCACGCCCGTCGGCCAGATTTCTTCTCGTTTTGCTTTCGCGCCTCTACTGTCTTCGTCTCCTGCGTGGGACACAGTCATTTTTGAGTCCTGCGTGACTTGGTTCTGAGGCATCTGGCCTGGTTATTTAAAAAATCTTTATTACATTAATTGTGGGCGTGATAGACTGGTATCAGAGGCCAGTTCATGTTCCAAAGTTATTTTTGGTTTTCTGTTTTGTTCTGTGTGGGTTTTGTAAGGGATAGAAGGGTCTGTTGTTCTATTCCCGTGTTCTATTATGTTCTGTGGTACTGTAAAGAACAGATCAGTGAGTTGTAACCTGCGCAAGAACAACTGCGAAAATGGTGATGACCAACAGCAAAAGGATCGGCATCCTTGAAGATGCTATGGGAGATGTTGCTGGACTAGGGGATCAGTCCCTAGTGGATCTGGTAAAGGGGCTTATAGCCTCTAATAACTCCTTGGCTGCTATTAATGCAAACCTTCAGATCCGTGTGGATCGCCAAGCTGCTGAGCTTGAGCAGTTTAAGATGGAGGTCATCCTCCTAAAGCATGCTGCTACACAGCAGCAAACTCAGGCCGAGGGTGGCCAAGTGACCACTGTGCGACGGCGTGTCCATGAACTAGCGCCCTTTACGGGCATACGTTCTACCAAGGAAGTTGAGAACTTCCTGTGGGATATGGAGCTGTTCTTTCAGAACGCTCAAGTCCCCGAAGAGGAGTAGGCGCACACTTGCGTCGCGTATCTCCACGGAGATGCGAAACTATGGTGGCGGACTTAGGCCGCACTAAGCTTATTTGGGCAGGATCCTGCCCGGAAGCTCTCATGGGGAGAGCTCAAAGAGGAGATCAAAAATCAGTTCCTGCCCAGGAACTCTTATTGTGCAGCGCGTGACGCACTAAAGTGACTCAAACACATTGGCGCAATTCGGGACTATGTCCAGTGGTTCGCGCAAGTTATGTTTGAGATCGATGACCTGTCGGAGAAGGCCCGACTTTACCACTTCATTGATGGACTCCAAGGGTGGCCCTGGGATGAACTGCACCGCCAAGAGTTTCTAACTCTTAAGGCGGCAATGATAGCTGCTGAAGGCCTTACGGACCGTAAGGAGTCGAGGGACCCACCCCCGCATCATCATACTGGTGCATCATCCTCGAGGTCGAGGACCCCCTATGCGGCTTAGGGCAAGAAGCCCTTTGTGAAGAAGAGCCGCCCGGCACCAAAGGAGTACAAGTCGGCAAAGAACCGACCACCTACCCCGGGGCCAAAGAACATAGTGAACCCCAGCATGGCCTACTATATATGTGGAGGTCCACATATGATGAAGAACTACCCCAAGAGGGACTGTTTAGCTGCCTTAGTGGTAGAAGAAGAATCTGTAAAGGAGCCCGAGGGACTCCTTAACCCTCTTGTACTTGCAACTTCATCTACTATTAATGAAAGGCCTACTTTGCTTTATGTTGACTGTCTTTTAAATGCGCAACATGTGAACTCTATGATCGATACAGGTGCATCGCACTTGTTTATAGGGCAAGCAACAGCAGCTAGAATCGGTCTTAAGATATCTCCTGCACAAGACCGAGTTAGGTCGGTTGGTGAGGTAGACCCACAAGTCTTAGGAATATCTTATGACGTCGATATTGCGGTGGGCAATTGGCGCGGCCGTTGCCACGCAAAGATCCTAAAGTTAGTTGATTATGAAGCTATCTTTGGACTTGAGCTTATGAGAAAAACCAAGATTGGTGTGATGCCTCACTTTTATGGGATACAGATCTATGATGAGCAAGTCCCTGGTTTCGTGCCATGCATTGGGAGCACGCCGACGATGAAGGGATAGAAGAAAGACTTAAGAGGAGTACCCTTATCAGCCAATGCCTTAGCGGCAGGGTTACGTCAAGGTGACACAACCTTAATGGTTGTTTGGACCGACGACTTTCCTCGTGAAGGAGAAGTACCCTCAAATGTGAAAGGTCTATTTGAAGAGTACTCCGATGTGATGCCCTCGGAGCTTCCTTAACACCTTCCCCCTAGGAGAGGGATCGACCACAAGATAGACCTTGTGGCAGGATCTACTCCTCCCTCTAAGGCTCCATATCGTATGGCTCCGGTGGAGTTAGACGAGCTTCGTAAGCAATTTGATGAATTGCTTGAAGCAGGGTTTGTTCGGCCTACGGTTTCGCCATATGGAGCCCCTGTCCTCTTCCAAAAGAAGAAGGACAGTTCACTTAGGTTCTGTGTTGACTATAGAGCCTTGAATAAGATAACAGTGAGAGACTGTTATCCTATTCCACTTATCCCCGATCTGATAGATCGACTTGGGAAGGAAAAGGTTTTCACTAAGCTAGACCTGAGATCGGATTATTGGTAGGTTCGTATCGCCGAGGATGACGAAAAGAAAACCGTATGTGTGACACGATACGAGTCATTTGAGTTCTTACTGATGCCCTTTGGACTCACAAATGCACCCGCCATGCTCTGCCATCTAATGAACCAAGTTTTAGCCCCATTCTTAGATGAGTTTGTGGTCGTGTATTTAGATGATATTGTCATCTCTTCCTCAAGCATTGAGGAACACCTAGGCCATTTGAGGCAGGTGTTACAGACTTTGAGTGATAACTAACTTTATTTAAAGTTGGAGAAATGCTCATTCATGACAAATGAGATAACGTTTCTTGGACACGTGGTGGGCCATGGACAAGTGCGCATGGATCAGGCGAAGATCCAAGCCATTGCGGAATGGCGCACCCCCTCAAACCAAACCGAGTTACGGAGTTTCCTCGGTGTGGTGAACTTCTATCGTAAGTTCATCACCGGCTATTCGACAATAGCCTCACCCCTTAGTAATCTACTGAAAAAGAACTCGAAATGGGAGTGGCATGATCGGTGTTAGTCGGCCTTCCAGGAGTTAAAGGACCGCATCGCCTCTGAATCGATTCTGAAGTTACCCGACTTTAGTATGCCTTTCGAGGTTCACACCAATGCTTCGGACCAAGCTATCGGTGGTGTCTTATTATAGGATGGACATCCTGTAGCTTTCAAGAGTCGAAAGCTAAATGAGACTGAGCAGTGATACTTGGCTCACGAGAAGGAAATGGTGGTAGTGGTGCATTGCCTCCGGACCTAGAGAGTCTACCTTCTTAGGTGTGCCTTTGTGGTAAAGACCGACAACGTGGCGAACACCTATTTCACCACGCAAAAGAAGTTGTCGGTAAAACAAGCACGTTGGCAGGAATACTTGGCTAAATTCTAGTTCTAGTGGGAACACAAACCGGGTAAAGCCAACGTTGTGCCTGACGCGCTCAGTAGGCTTAATGCCCTTGTGTGCTGCACCCTATCCAGAGTGGAAGGGGATCTACTAGACAGAATCAAGGCAGCCTCCGCTTTTGATGGGAAGTATCAAAAGCTAGTTCAGAAGATTAAGTCGGGCATGATCCGACATTACTATCTGGGTCCAGATGACATTGTTATGGCCAGAAGCGGTAGGCTCTTAGTCCCATCGACGGGCGGACTGTGCCGGGAGCTACTAAGGGAGCTCCATGATACACCTTGGGCTGGGCATCCAAGGCAACGCAGAATGTTTGCCTTGTTGGCACGATCGTGCTATTGGCCCGATATGCGTGCAGACATTGAGATGTATGTCCGCACTTGTCTTATTTGCCAGCAAGACAAGATTGATTGGAGACTAGAGGCAGGGTTGTTACAACCACTACGTATTCCCGAGACATCCTGGATGAGTGTGTCCATGGACTTTATTGGTGGGTTCCCTAAGGTTGATAGGAAGAGCTCAGTTTTGGTGGTGGTTGATAGGTTCTCCAAATATGGAGTCTTTATCCCAGCCCCTGAGCCCTGTACAGCAAGGGTTGCTGGAGAGTTCTTCTTCCAAAATGTGGTGAAGCATTTTGGCATCCCAGTGGATATCGTGAGCGATAGGGATGCCCGGTTTACTGGACGCTTTTGGACAACATTGTTCAACAAGTTGGGGTCCAAGTTAAACTTCTCCAGAGCCAATCATCCTCAGACGGATGGGCAAACCGAGTGGGTGAATGCTCTTGTAGAAGATTACCTCCGTCACTTTGTGATAGCCAGTCAGAGAGATTGGGTGAAGTGGATGGATGTGGCACAGTATGCCTATAACTTGCAGAAGTCATCCTCCACTGGTCACAGCCCATTTGAGCTAGTGTTAGGGAGACAGCCTCTAACGTCCGTTGACGTGGTGCAAAGGGATTCCGAGGGGAAGTGCCCTGCAGCTCAACGAGAAGCTCAGGAAGGAATCGACTCACTCCGAGAGGCTAGAGATAGCTTGGAGTTGGCTGCGCAATGGATGCAAAGGTATACCAATCGCCGATGTCAGGATGAAGAGTTCGCTATGGGCGACTTAGTTCTTCTTTGACTCACCCCGCAGATCTAGAGGAAGATCTCGGCAAAGGAGGCCCATCGCGGTCTTATCCGTAGATACGATGGTCCGTTTGAGGTACTAAGTCGGGTGGGCTCAGTAGCATACCGCTTGAAACTCCCTAAGAGAATGCACATGCACTCTACATTCTATGTGAACTTCTTGAGGAAGTTTCACTCGGATCCGGACGATCCTTCTCGATCACAATCTTACCGAGCCCCACCGACAGTTAGGACTGAGTTCCACCGGAGGGTTGGCAGTATTCTAGATCACCGAGTTTTGGGGTAAAGTAAGAGGAACCGACGTACGGAGTTTCTCATCTGATGGGATGGATCCCCCATAGAGGAAGCAACCTGGCACAAGGCTTTCGAACTATGGCAGTTCGAGGGTGAGCTGAGGCGCTACCTTGAGTCGCCGAGGACGGCGACCACCTCAGGTGCGGAAGGATGTTAAGCCCTAAATTAAGGCCCAAATCGGACCAGTCAACAGGCAGGTTGACTTGGTCAAAATTGAGCAAAAGCCTTTCGCTCGTACCCAAATTAGGGCTCGACTCCGATTTTTGCAGGCGACGACAACGTGTCTTTGAACGGACGGCGGCGTCCGTTAGCTGCATCCATCGTCTTTGGGCTCTGCGGTGGCCGGCGACAGGTGGCTAGAGACCGGCGGCGGGCTCAACGCGTGGAGGACGAGGAGAGGGTGGAGATCTGGTGAGATCTCACGCGCGTGGGGGCGAGCAGCGGTTGCTCATTTTTCAGCAACGTGCGTTGACAGGTGAGGGAAACGAGGTCGGGGGTGACCTTAGGCAGACGCGGCGACGCCGCGTGGAGCTTCAACAGTGGGCAAAGCTTCCGCGTGGCACAAGCACAGGAGACGATGTCCTCGATTGGTGAAGCGTCGTTCTCGGAGCTATCAGGCAGGCGGCACGAGGAACTCGAGCAGAGGGTCGATAGTCGCGTGGTGAGGCGTGGCTGGTGACGTTGATGCTTCCCGAGTGCGCATGCGGGCCGGCGTCAACGGGCGACGCTGCTTCCAGCAGGCGGCGATCGCGTGGCCTGTGGCGACGGGGAACGGTAGCGGTGAACGCCGATGTGGACGCCAGGCAGGCTCCAGGCGTCAGCTACTTATCTACGTGGAACCAGGTGGCGAACGCGGGTTCGTCCACCTAATGGTCGAGATGGCAAAGAAGGAGACAAAGCGATGCTCGTCCGATGTAAGGAGGAGGAGCATTTGCTTCATTTTGGGTCTCCAAGCTTCGACTCTCATTCCCATGCACTCCTCTCCGACTCCTGGTGTCTTCGGCGACCTCAGGCTCCTGCTTCCCTCATCCCTCTCGATCCGGCAGTCGGCGACAACTTCTAGATCCCTTCCGACATCAGTGGGTGGTTGAGCGGCGGTTCGACATCAGGGGTAGCTCTCGAGGCTCTGTTTGTTACTCTCAGCTACGATTGGTGTCGTGGCGACGGTGGATCCTCCGTTCATCTGAGGTATCATCTTTTCCCGGTGCCTCATAGCTTTCTGGTGTTCTCCTTCCCCTAGTTTCTGTGTCTGTGCATTCCTTCTCTTGTTCCTTCTTCTCCTCATCAATCCTCTATTTCTAGCGAGTGTGCGGTCTCAGTCCGGCGTTTTCGTGGCCGGCTTCGCCTTCTGTCGACGTGAGTTTTGGCGTTCGCTTCCGGGTTTTTCCCTCTCGGCGTCGAGTCCCTCGGTGCTCCATTCTACGGTGTTCTTCTGCCTGCGTACGGACGTTGGGTTCGAACACCGTTCTTGTATCTTCTAGCTGTCTGTGTGCAGCCTTGTTTTCTCGTCCGCACCCCTGTTTCACGCGTGTCTCCCTGCTACCTGCGTGCAGCTTCTGCGTCGTTTTGCTTTCTTGTTTCTGTGCTCCTGTTCCACTGCCTGCGTGCAGTGTTGTGTCCTTGTTCTTTCGTCAGGCTGAGTTGAGACGTCTTTCACCTGTCGATCGCGCCCGTCGGCCAGATTTCTTCTCATTTTGCTTCCGCGCCTCTGTTGTCTTCGTCTCCTGCGTGGGACACTTGGCCGTTTTTGAGTCCTGTGTGACTCGGTTCTGAAGCATCTGGCTTGGTTATTTTAAAAAAATTTATTACGTTAATTGTGGGCGTGACAGCTATTAATGTTATTTTCTTAATTAATAAAAGGATTATGCTATGTGTTATGTATGTTAAAAATATTATACTTAATCATTATCAAGTCTTCGTGGATCAAATTATGATTTTATTCTCGAATGTATTATGTATGTGAAAAATATTATAGTGCAAAGCTCTTGACATAATAAAAGAAAATAACTTACATGTGGTATTAAAGGATAGTTTTAAAACATGTGATTTTTCATTAATATTTATTGGTCTTTATGACTTGTCAAAATTTATTCTAGATTAGTTTAAATAAATACATGCATATATACATGGATTATAAGTTACGTGTATAAATTAGACATATAATTATGTTAGCAAATTTTATTTACCATAACTGTTATATATATTAGATCTTTCATTTATCCCGATTTGAATTCAGATATTGAAATTAATGCACTATTACTTTCAAGTTGCATACAATTGATTGAAAACATAATTAACTTTGTCTTATAATGTGTCATTATAAATGAATCGTGTCTATCATACAATCTTGATGTTTTTATTAACCATCTTTGACATATTCATTATCATTAAAATTCTTTATTTTTTTGTTAAATGTTTATGTATAATAATGTAATATCTCAAATTTTTAGATTTAATAGCTAAAAATAATTTACTTTAATTTTCTTAAATTATTTTTGGCTATTAGATTAAATCTAAAAGTTTGTGATATTACAAATAAAATTATTTTTTCTTTTATCATTTGTGACCAATGAACAAAATTGAAAAAAAAAATGTATAAAAATGCATTTGAAATATCATGGATTAAGTTATATGCATAAGTTTTTATAACTTAAAATTAATTGAAATAGAAGTTTCTTTCATTGAATTTAATTGAAATAAAAAAGTATATAAAAAACTGAAAGCTAATTCTGTTAAGTTGTATAATATTGTAATTAATTTGATATTTGTATTAAGAATAATTTATTAGTCACCAAAGTGACCAAATTAGAATGTTAGTTATGCTAGATTAATTTTCCAATTACCCATCATTATGTGATGCCATTAATGAGACAACATATTGATACATATTTTAGTTCTTTTGTAATCATGAACACGACAACAGTTAGTTAATATGTTATAAGTATATCTAATTGGAATATATTTTAGTTATCAATTATGTGATTTATTAAAATAATAAGCATCAATAATATTTACTATTTGCGATAGTTGATCACGAAAAGTAGAATATCGATATATATTTATGCTTATGAATATTATCTATATCTGTGCTATATGTTTATTTTATAACTCAAAGCATTAATGTATAAGCATTTTATTTATTTGCCCATGTTTCCCTTCATTTGCAAGCTTCATCTAATATAAAGTTTATTGGTTTTTTTTTTAATGGTCTACACAAGTTCAATTTCACTTAAGTATTTTTGGATATTAATTTGACACTTTTACATAATAAGTCCACTGCTATTATTAACTTTAGTAGTGCATAATAGATATCTTTCTACAATGATTTGGAAAAATCAAATAGAATTAGCTCAATGTTGATATGGATAATAATAGTAGAGAAAATCAAGTAAATAGTTTTTAAAACTAATAGTGAAATTTTTTATAGAATTAGTACAAGGTATGTTCTGCAATGAAATAAGTCATTTGTTACCATACTAAAGCGCACACTAACTATCATAAAGTTTAATGGTTCACATACATGCATGAGCACCTCATTGAAATGATAAATATAATAGCAAGATTGGAATTTATGAGAATGAAAATAGATGAAAGTTTTCTTGTGACATTCATCATAAACTCCTTGCTGTTGAAAAACATCATGAATATTTTATAATTTTTCAGACATAGACATTACATTTATATTACATAGCAGAAGCAATATTACCAAAACAGGCCAGTCCCAAAAACCCAGTGAAAATCGTCAAGCGAGGGGATCGACACGATGCGATAGAAAGTACCTTAAGCAAGCGTGGACGTAGATGTAGAGGTAGGCGCGCCCAAGTGTTCGCCCTCTGCAGTCTCACACACACGGATGCCTCGAGTCCTCTTCTTCCACGCCCGGTGCTAGCCTCGGGAAGAAGATCCAAGCCTTAGGGAAATCACCAATCAACTTACGCCAACCTTGGAGGAAAGATGCGCCAAGAAGGTGATGGAGAAAGGGAAGCCGCCAAGGTCTCTCTCAACTTGCGCCAAGAGGAGAGGACGAAGAGAACTTGCGGCTTGATGGAAGAAGGATGCGCCAAGACCCTTGCACTTTCGCCCCTCTTGATGTTCTCACACCTCCAAAGAATTGAACTCTAGAGAAGGGGCGGCTAGGGTCTCTTTATAACAAGAAGCGGTTTAAGGAGGGCTAGGATCATGACAAGTGGGTGGCTAGGATGAGGGGGTTTGAGGCAAGGAAAGTCTCCAAGACTTTACCATAAACATCATGCAAACTATCCATAATTGCCCAAGCACCATATCATCCCAAGACCTATGTTAAAAGCATTCATACCATTAAGGGTGAAGGGGGGAGGCGCATATTGCTTCCTTAATGAAGCAATTTTGCCAACTTCTCCCCATTATGCCCATAGGCGCCTATGGGAGAAGTTTTATCCTCATTATACCCTTTTAGCCTATTGCCTTTTCATGACAACTCGTTATTGGGCCTCATTGGATAATGAGCTAGCCCAAACTTCATTACATGGGTTGATTAAGCACTTGGATCCAATCCAATGCAACCCTAATCCAAATGTGACCAACCATGGTCAATTTTGGGTCAATCTGCCATAAATGGAGTTTGGCTCCAATAACATTCTTCCATCTCATCAGGCCCATTAGCGCTGACGAAATCTCCCAAATAGATTCGAGTTATCCAACAACTCAATCATAAGGCTTCTCGATCAATACGAGAACTCGAGTATCTTGGTGTGTGACCCTGTAGGTTCCTTTGACGTTGGCAGTGCTGACCTATGGTCACCACAAGCAATGAGTGGCACCTAAAAATGCATCGCTGCTACCCAAGTCATCGGAATGGATATCGACATCGACATCCCCATCATCGCGACTAGGTACAGATACATTACAGTCCCTTTGCCAAACTAATATCCGATTGGACAAGTGTGTCATTACTTGTTTTCACCCAATCTCATGGTTATGACTAAATCAGGTTCTCACTTGGGTATGGCCATACACTTTCACTCATAGAACCATAGAGGAGCTCCATGGATATCATGCTTCCCTTAGGAAGGGGCAATTCCTTTTGTCTGTACATTGATCTTCTAATATGAGTCGTGACATACTCAATGACAACCTTTATAATCTCCCTATTACGGCGAGGTGTTGGGTTGCATCAAAGTACATCCCTAACCATATAGAAGAGTCAATGACCTCAAGTCTAAGGATCAATGCATCTCTTATCACTTGTGAGGATAACTCATGACACTAAGTCATTGCCTCACAGCGGGTCTTGTCTAGCATATCTACCACTGATATACCCATATGTTTGCGTTAGCACCTCGTGCCTAACCAGCCCATATACCAGTGTCATAAGTACCGTGGTTGTCCCATATCCACTAAGGTACATCGACTGGGGACAATAATTTGAGCACAGATCCAATCTATCTCTAGGGACATTATCATGTAAGTACACAATCGCAGGTGTATACAAACATTGATAATGACAATGTTAGAATGATATAAGAAATATCAAAGTCAAGTAGTATAGGTTGACCAAGTATAGGTCTCAGGGCATATACACCAATAATCTCCCACTTGCATTTAGACCTAGAGGTCGAGGATTCTCTACCCCATATCCCTGGCATGACCATCATGCTTCTGCTGCACCAAAGCTTTGGTCAGTGGATCTGCTAGATTGTTCTTTGTATCAACTCTGCTAATCTTGACATCACCTCGATCAATAATCTCTCTGATCAAGTAAAATCTCCTGAGTATGTGTTTGAAGCTTTGATGAGACCGTGGTTCCTTTGGGATGCAGGGGCATCTAAAGCTCTACGACGGTCCAAGCGCATCAAGAAACCACCAATCAGATTTGGATATCAAGTTTAATTTCTTTTAAATGCATTTGCACTTTTCTTTGTCTGAACTCTTGTTGTTTGCTTTCAAGTTCTAGACTAGGATTAGCCTAGGTTTTTTATTTTCTTTTAAGTAATTTTACTTTCCTAGATTATGTAGTAGGGTGTTTCTAGCCTAGGGTTATATTTGCACCTGTAATTGCACTACAAGGCACCCTTAATCCTCAACATCCACCCTCAAGTCAAAGTCAACTGCTACAACATCAAATCAAGTCAAAATCAACAATCCAGTCAAAGATTCAAGTCAGCGCCCAAAACTTCAGCAACAAGTCAATCCATACATTGTCAAGTCTCAGCCACAACACAAATCAGGCCACCTCAAATCAAGTCAAAATCAGCAAACCACATCAAATACACAAGCAACGAGACACCTCTGCACCAACATCAACCGCCCATGCAACCAATCAAGATCCACCAGCCTCCACATAAATCCAGCTGCCACCCAGTCTCCACATAAATCCAGCTACCACGCTTTCGGCGAGGAACACCAAGAATCGGCCTGCACGCCGGTACCAAGCTTCACTCGGTTCAACACCTCTTAATACAACCAGCCAACCGTTGCCACCGCATACAGACGCCAATAAACTACAAGCAACATCTCAGCCGAATACTCTCGAAGACCTTAGCCATTAAGAGAGTATTGACTCAGCATGCAACCGCCCCTCCTATCCAATGAAGATGCTGGATGCCAATGTTCATCTGAGCCATGAAATTCAAAATGAGGAAACTACAGCCGTTTGATGACTTGAGGAATTTTGTACGTTGAGGGTTTTGGGGTTTTAAGCCCTTGTATTGAACACTTGCACTTAGTCTACTCTTTCATGAAAACAATCTCAGCTTGAGTTAGCGTTTAGTGTTAGCTTAGTTTAAATTAGTTAAGTACCGAATCTCCACCCTTTCCAGCTTCATCCGAGACTCCTCCCCACTTCCACCGTGAGCTTCCTTCCACCTTTCACGTAAGGCTTCTTAAGTGCTTACTGTGGTGTGTGGCGTGAGCATCTTGAAGACTGAAGCTTGGAGACTCTTGAAGCATTCGGCTGGGATTTTGAAGACCTGATCAAGACCCCTTAAGGATCTTTTCATTCTTAGTTTAAAGAGGGCTTGTTGGCATTGTATACAGCCCCCTCTTGCACTTGATTGTAAAGTTCATTTAATCACCCATTTTATAGCCTCGTCGCCCAAAGTCAGAAGCAGCGGGAGCAAGGGGATTCAGAGAAAGGGGTCTTGGCCCCCTTCCCTAAAGGGGGCTGCAGGTAATTCCTAACTGAGTAGGATAAGCACTCCTAAGGTTGCATGCTAGAGTTCCTATTTTGTGATTGCATACTGGTTACTGTTTCATTGCCTGCGATTGCATACCATCCTAAAATTCCTGATTGCGCATACTTAATCCATCCCTTTAGAGCTACATACCTTAGGTAGGATCTTTGGGAGTTCCGCCCTTCTTTAGTGGTATCAGAGCAGCCCTAAGGTGCTCTAAAAATTTGTGTAATAATTTCTGAAAATTTGTTGTTCACTGTGATTCTCTGTTTCTTGCGAGTCTCTGTTCTTCTGAAAATTCCATTCTCGGTGGCTACTGTTTGAGAAATCCTGAAAGTTTGATATCCCTGATTCTATTTTCTTGTGAGTTTTTGCTTGCTGACCTTCAGTTGGATTTCCGGTTGTTTCTTCTGAACCGAGAGGTCCAGCATAATATCTAGTCAATAGATAGATCTGAGTACCTCTCGTCACCTAAGTCTAGTCACAACAAAATTCATTGCTGTTGACCACGCTGAACTTGCTGATTGCCGAGAGTCTTTGGTCCTTGTTTGCTGAATTCCTGCTGAGAGAACTTTACTAAGGCTTTCTGAACCGAGAGATTATCTTGCTACCTAACTAATAGGTAGGCTTCTGATCCTCTAGCTACACCAGTCTCAGCCCAACAAATCATTGTTCTGGCCGATAGTTGGAATTAACAAGATCTGAGAAATTTGCTCCACTGTTCCTTACCGTTTCCTTGATTTTGTTTGGTGATAAAGGAGGTTAGTGATTCTCTAAACCATAGAGAGGCGGCTGACCCTCCTTGCTAGTGTTCAACTCACTGAAGTTGCAGTCAATCAACTGCTGCCGACTACATTGAGGCTCAGAACCAAAATCTGAATATTGCTGCAGGAACCATAATTGGCTACTGTAGCTTACCGTGGTTTTTTTAGCTGGTTAGTGCTTGCATTTGTGGGAGTCTGGGAGTTATCTAACACTAGTGATAACCTCTCTGTTTCACCTGCTTAAGGTCACGATAAGTAGCTACTCAGCAGCACAATTGCTTGGTGGAAGGAGAAACGTGAGTAAAGATAGCAGCATTTGTTTCTCTCGATTACTGTTCATTATCTAATCCTGTTTCTTGAGCCAAGCTTGTTAAAATGGTCACTACAAGAGGCCGGGCTGGGCAGGATACCATTGAGGAGGAAGGAACTTCTACTGATAATATGGCAAAACTAATTGAACTATTTATGAGTCGTATGGATAAAATGGAAGAGAAAAATATGATCTGTATGGGTCAAATTCTAAACCAACAGACACAAACTCTGAGTCAAATTGTGAGTCAACATAATCCTATCCTAAACGCAGAACAACCATATCACCAATCTCCTAGGAGAACTCCCAAAAATTCTTGGGGAGAGGGGCCTAGTCAAACTGAACCAAGATTAGGTAGGACTGAAACCTAGCATGAACCTTACCATCACCCTAGAGCCCCAACCCCTAATGAACATAATTTGAATGAACCTTACCATCACCCTAGAGTCCCTAATGAACATAATCTGAATGAACCTTACCATCACCCTAGAGTCCCAAGTGAACATAACCTGAATGGACCTTACCATCACCCTAGAGTCCCAACCCCTAATGAACCTAATCTGAATGAACTTTGTAGGGGGCGGGTGGAGGAAGATATTTTAAAAAAATTTAAGAATGAACCCACCCTTGTTTGATGGGAATGTTGATACACAAGGGTACCAAGAATGGGAAACCCTTGTTGAGCAGTATTTTGAATGTCAAGCCAAACCTGAGCGGAGTAAGGTAAAGTATGCCCGATTCCTGTTTAGAGGGACTGCTTTGATCTACTGGACCAACCTAGAGAAACAACTTGAGAGAAAACGATTGGCACGCATCACCGATTGGGCAGTAATGAAGCAACGGTTAGGAGAAAAGTATGTTTCCCCACACTATAGGCAGCGGACCTACAATTTACTGACTAGGTTAACCCAAGGCAATGACACTGTAAGGGATTACACCAACAAGTTTGA
This sequence comes from Costus lasius, assembly GCA_027563935.2. Classification (NCBI taxonomy): domain Eukaryota; kingdom Viridiplantae; phylum Streptophyta; class Magnoliopsida; order Zingiberales; family Costaceae; genus Costus; species Costus lasius. The sequence continues at coordinate 98,249,628 of CM050448.1, forward strand.
AGATTTACTAATTAAGTGTGGCATAGATGAAGAACCACGGGTGACCATCAATAGGTACAAAACTGGGTTAAGGCCTGAAATAAGAAGAAATCTCATAGCTCGGCCCACTGATAGTATCCAAGAAGTTTCCCAAATAGCTAGTGAGATAGAATATGAACTTGTGCAGTATAGATACACTCCAAGTATTCATAGAAATCAGAACTCAATGGGAACTGCACCATCTAAAACCATCTCTCCTAGGGCATCTCATCCCAATGTACCTCAGTCTGGTGCACCTTACCCTAGGGCGCCCTCCCTAGTACACCGAACCATGTTAGGACTGCCCAGGCCCCTAGTGCTCCTAACCCTACTAGGGCTGCCCAAACCTCTACTAGAGTCACCTGCTTTAAATGTTCTCAACCAGGCCACTTAGCCAAAGATTGTAGGAAGGCAGCATTACTGATAGCCGAGGACCCAGTAGAGCAGGAGCCCGAAGATCTAGGTGAAGAAGTTTACACCCCTGGGTACAATAGTGAGTGTAACAGTGAGGGGGATCCTAGTGATGCCATAGTGGGAATAGTGAGGTGCACCCTCCTTAAAGATACCCAACCTGAAGATTGGAGGAGAACCAGTCTGTTCTATACTTACACCAAGTGCCATGGTAAGGTATGCAAAATTGTAGTAGACAGTGGAAGTAGTTTAAATGTCATAGCTAAATGAGCTGTCACTAAGTTTGGGCTAAATTTAGAAGATCATCCTAAGCCATATAGCATTTCCTGGGTAAACCACACTAGCATACTCATTACCCATAGATGTGTTGTACCTTTACACTTGGCATCATTCCAAGGGAAGATCTGGTGTGATGTTGCTCAAATGGATGTCGCTGATGTCCTACTAGGAAGACCATGGCTGTATGACCTAGATGTAATCCATTATGGTAGGAGTAATACATACACCTTTATGCATAACGGGAGGAAGATCACTCTAGTTCCCAGCCTACCCCGAGAGTTGAGGGCCTCACACACTAAGGGGAAAACCATTGAAGCACCCAAAGCCATTACTTTGCTAAGGACTCAATCTTTCTTAAAAGAAGCACAAGAGCTGAATCAAATCTTCACGTTAGTTATTAAGCTAGTTGAGAACACTTCAGTGAGTGAAATACCTCCTTAAGTGGGTAGATTGTTGGAGGGGTTCAAGGAAATCACCCCTGAAGAGCTCCCACCTGAGCGTGGCATTCAGCATGCCATTGACTTGGTCCCTGGGGCCACCCTCCCACATCTACCTCACTATCGCTTGAGCCCCACGGAGCACGCTGAGCTTCGGAGACAAGTGGATGACTTGTTAGGTAAAGGGCTGATTAGAGAAAGCTTAAGTCCATGCGCCATTCCTGCCCTTCTAACTCCAAAGAAGGATGGTACTTGGCGCATGTGTATAGACTGTCGAGCCATCAATAAAATAACTGTCAAGTACCGTTTTCCTATTCCCCGTCTTGATGAAATGCTGGACATGATAGCTGGATCCACTTGGTTCTCCAAGCTGGATCTACGCAGTGGGTATCATCAGGTGAGGATTCGAGAGGGGGATGAGTGGAAGATGGCATTTAAGACTGCTGATGGACTCTATGAGTGGCTGGTGATGCCTTTTGGCCTCACCAATGCCCCATCCACTTTCATGAGATTAATGAACCATGTGCTGAAACCCTACATAGGAAAATTTTTGGTTGTGTACTTTGATGATATACTAATTTTTAGCAATAGCCAAGAAGACGATCTTGAGCACCTTCAAGCCCTATTAGACATTCTGAAACAAGAAAAGTTGTTCCTTAATCTTAAGAAATGTGTGTTCATGGCTCAGGAGGTAGAGTTTCTTGGTTTCATTGTATCGGATACCGGACTTAAGGCTGACCCTGCTAAAATTCAAGCTGTAGTAGACTGGCCCACACCTACTTCCATCACTGAGATTAGGAGTTTCCATGGCCTAGCTACTTTCTATATGCATTTTATTCAGGGATTTAGTACTATTGTGGCGCCTATTACAAATTATTTACAAAAGAAAAATTTTGAATGGACCCCAATGGCTGAAAAGGCTTTCCTGGATTTAAAGTCTAAAATTACTACTGCTCCTGTATTAAGATTGCCGAATTTCAGTAAGGTTTTCGTTGTGGACTGTGATGCCTCTGGGGTTGGGATAGGAGGTACTTTGAGTCAAGAGGGTCACCCTATAGCATTCTTCAGTGAGAAGTTAAATGATGTGAGGGCAAAGGTATTCAACTTATGACAAAGAATTCTATGCTGTGATTCAATCATTAAAACACTGGAGGCATTATCTCATTCATAAAGAATTCATTCACCAAGCCTTAGTCTATTTGAACAGTCAAACCAAACTCAACCCTAGGCATGCTAAGTGGGTGGAATTCTTACAACAATATACCTTTGTGTTAAAAAATAAGTCTGGTACTCAAAACAAGGTAGCTGATGCCCTTAGTAGGAGAACTCTATTGTTAAACACTCTGCGGGTGACTGTAGGTGGATTTGAAAGATTAAAAGATGAATATTCTGTTTGTCCTGATTTTGGTAATATTTACAAAGAATTGGAAGCCAACCCTGTTGGGGTATGCCCTTAAGGCTAATGTTTGAGGCCTTTGGGATTGTAATAGTATCATGTAATAAACTGTTGTGTTTATAAAGGCATGGTTATTATTCAGGTTGTTACCTTGTCTGCTGTAATAAGTGTACTTCTGAATAATGTCTCAAAGCTGTTCAGCTAGGCTGACAGTCTATATGTCCTTAGTCGAGATATCTTGGTGAACATGAGACAGCCTTGATATGATTGAGACTAATATGTGTGCTAATCTTATAGGATGCTTCGAGCATGGAATAAGATGTAGACTCATGGGTACATTGGATGTACTGGACAGACCCTACTGGGATATTCCATTGCTTGTCACAATGTGAATGATCCTTATAAGCAGCAAGTGGCACATGTCCTTTGACTTGAGATCACTTGTGTTTCTAAATGATGATTGTCATTGTTTTGAGGTAGTTCAATATCATTTGAAACATAATGATTATAGACTATCTTGGATGGTGAGCTTGAGTCAGGTTAGGGCTCTTGTGATAGATAAAGGATTGCCGTCTCCTTGTTCAAGGAGTGTGATGTTCTAAGGGGCCCCCCCGATATGAGATGATTGAGGAAGTGTATGGCCATACCCAGATGACTATGTTCATCTGATCTAATCATGCTCATCATATTGGAGTTACAAGCTTGACCCGCTTGTCCAATAAGAACATCCAGTGGCAAAGGACACATGTATGCCAAGTGAGTTGATTCACACTTGTGCTATGGTTTGGGTGGAGTCTTGGAAGACTCTTTCCTTTATATCGGGAGACAGTGATGTGTTGCTAGATACCCCTCACTGATCGTGATAACGTAAGTTATCGTTACCGACATTTAGAGGAAACCCTCAGGGTCGCACAATTTGATGATATGGCTTACTTAAGTCAGATCGTGTGGACTGAACTGTTTAGACTCAGTTTAAACGAGTTCAGACTCTGATTGTAAGTGAGATCTAGTCTGATCATGTTTGATTGATTGGGGCTTGAGATCGGTAAGCTTCGATCGAGAGTTTGGATGCTAGATCATAGAGATCAAGAGCATCAAGAGATGAATGGTTAGATCTTGAACCATTTGGTTCAAAGAGATCTAGACCATGGCTTGGGCTGGTTTAATGAACCGAATTGGGTTGAACCTAATTGACTTGAACCGGTTCACATGTGTGAACGTATGGTTCAAGGTGTAAAGGCTTGTTGGGCGGTTTTTCCTTCAAGTGAGCGCATGGCTTGAAAACCTTCCATTTATGGAAGTGTAACGCCATGACTTGATTGGAGAAGGCTTAACGCAAATCGGTTTTACTGAATTGTCATCTTCGTTGGACGAAAGAGGATTCTTGGAGACGGTAGCTCTCGGCCAAGCGCATCTCAACACACGACAAGGACATTGGGATCTCTTGCTAGCACAAGGAAGATCCTAAAGGGTAGCCACCCCTCATCTTGTGTGTGAACTTGAAGAGGAGACCTACTTTGATCTCTTGCTTCCAAGCCACCACCCTCTTCATGGCTTTGGTATGAGTTCTCATAACTTCAAGTTGATCATATAGTTATCATATTCGATCTTGTTTAGAAACCCTTTTCGCCATGCTTGTTAGAATCGCAAGTTTAGGGTTTCTCCCCCCCTTTGAACTAGGGGTTCCTTCAATTGGTATCAGAGCTGGTTCTTGATATGATCTATATGATTGCTTCAAGTCCTTGTGATCCATACATGTTGCGCTTACTTTTACTTGATGTATGCTTTGTTTACATGTAGTTGCGCTTGTATCATGCTTACATGAAGTTGCGCTTGTATCATGCTTACATCAATTTGCGCTTGTATCATGCTTACATGAAGTTGCGCTTGTATCATGCTTACATCAATTTGCGCTTGTATCATGGTTAGATGAAGTATGCGCTCCCCCTTGAAGGGGACCCCCTTAAAGTTTGCGCTCCCCCTTGAAGGGGACCCCCTTAGATCTAAGGGTTATCAACTTGCAAGCATGTTGTTTGTTTGTTTGTTTGCGCATGTTCTAGAAGTTTTCCAAAACTTATATCTTGCGCGCATGATTAGATCTAAGGTGCCACTATATTAAATCCTTAGATGGGTTGATAGGGTTGAAAGCATCTTCTAGGTTAGATCCAACTAGTCTGATCAGACCATCTGACAGCCTAGATGGGTTGACCTGATAGCACCTGTGCGCAAGCACAAGGTGGCTATGGGTTGACTGCATCTAGGGCGTGTAGCGAGGTCTGGTTGAGACACTATTGAACACACATGAGTTAGGCCCGGGGTCACACCCGCTTGCCAAAACTCATGAGGGTGGTTCAGCCCTTGGCGCATGCATGGTTGACCATTAGGTCAACACGGGTCAGTTAGGACTCGGTGCATGCAAGGGCAAAGGATCTAACTAGATGGATGAGTGGATCCCCATCAATGGACCATTGTAAGGTTATAGGGCTCATAAGGAAATTAAAATTGATGCCATGGGGTATTTTCAAAAAAAAAAAAAAATTTTATTTCCTGATTGGATCACATGTTGATTGAACCATATGCTTGTTTATTTAGTCTTATGTGGGTTGCCCTATTGTGTGCTGTGCTGGGGCCTGCGTGCCTGGTAATTTATAAGTTAAATTTATTGTGGTCTGCGAATCACTTTTTCATTAATTTATTGTATATTTGACCTGCGAGTCAAAGCTTGTCTAGATAGATCAAATTGTATTTGATTAGACAAGAGCACAAATGCACACATCCCAAAGGAGCATTCAGCTGGTGGCGCACCTGAGGTGCTCTTGGCGCTAGGGCCCTGGGTTGGACCAGATGAGATGCAAAAGAGCTCAAGTGAAGACTTAAGGAAAATTAAGGTCTTACTAGGGTTCATGGGCTTTTACCACATAAGATCATGCTTTCTATTTATTGTTTAAATAATTAGAATTGCATGTTTAAGTTTATCTTCTGCTATCACCATAGGACTTGCATGATAGTGAAGAAGATAAAAGACCGTTAAAATCCAATGCTAATATATCAAGCTCGTAAGCCTTCTGACGCGAAACCTCGCCGTTCTGACTATCGTTGGAGCCGTGTTGAACCCACTCAGTGGACACGTCCATCTATCTTCAGACGGTGCTGGATTTCACCTGCGTGTTACAGAGTTGGGATTTATCCCCTCTCGTTGCTCAGCATAGCACGTGGTGGTCCAGGGAGTAGGTCAGGTCAGCTTGACCATGTAGGCTGCATATGTGGCGCATATGGTAGCACATGGAGGCAGCCATCTGTGGGATCAGAGACTGTGTTGTACCAACTCAGTTGGCACAGTCTGCTGGATTGCCCAGATGAAGGGGAATCGCACGGGTTGGCGATTGGCTGGGACAGCCTACCAGAAATTAGTGCTTGTCATCTCTGTGCATCTTATCTCGCCTGAGCGGGACGCGGAGACCAAGTATGAAATCTGGATCCCATCTCACTAAAAGAGTGTTACTCTTTCGGACTGTTTACTGGATTTTTCAGTCAGACAAAATAGTGAGAAAAGAATTTTTCTTAAGTCCTGGATTGATTCTGAACATTGATACTGACCTTGCTGTTCTTGCTTGTTGTAGATTCCTGCAGCAACGAACACCATGAGCTTCAATGTGCGATCCCTACTGGAAAGGGAGAAGTTTGCTGGGCCGAACTTCTCTGACTGGTTCGGACACCTTAAGATCGTTCTTAAGGCAGAGAGGAAACTGTATGTCCTCGAGACGGCGATACCGCCGCAGCCCGCTCCGAACGCCGCAAGGGCGGTTCGGGAAGCCTATGAAAAGCACGTCAATGATAGCATTGATGTCGCTTGCCTGATGCTAGCGTCTATGACGCCACCGCTGCAGCGTCAGCATGAGGATATGTCGGCTATAGAGATTATAGCGAACCTCAAGATGCTGTATGCTGCACAGGCGAGGACAGAACGCTATAATCTGACGAAGCTCTTCTTTCAGAGCAAACTGGCTGATGGGAGCCCAGTGGGAGCTCACGTGCTCAAGATGATTGGGCACAAGGAGGCTCTAGAGAAACTGGGGCATACCATCAACCAGGAGCTTGCTGTGGATATTATTCTGCAGTCTCTCCCGCCCTCTTTCGATGCGTTCATCATTAATTTTAATATGAACAAAATCGATTGTACGCCGGCAGAGCTGCTGAATATGCTCTTGACCACTGAGGAAACTCTGAAGGGAAAGCCTTCAACCTCTGTCTTAATGGTTCCTTCTAGGAACAAGAAGAAGGGGAAGAAGGGCAAGGCCCCTGTCAAGAATTACAGCAAGGCTCTGAAACAGAAGGTGAAGCGGTCGAAGGACAACAGGTGTTTCCACTGTGGCCAGCTGGGTCACTGGAAAAAGGACTGTAAAGCGCTCCAAGGAGATAAGAGGGGAAGCGTTGCTTCTGGCTCAGGTATATTCGTGACGGAAGTCATGGTTTCATCTTCTTCTATTTCATGGGTGTTGGACACTGCATGTGGAGTTCACATTTGTTCAAATGTACAGGAACTCAAGAGAAGAAGGCAGGTGGGACAGCATGAGGTAGACCTACGAGTCGGAAACGGGGCACGGGTTGCTGCTGTTGCTGTAGGAGACTATTTCATTACTTTACCATCTGGCATTGTATTAGAATTAAACAATTGTTATTTTGTACCCAGTATTACCAAGAATATTATCTCTATTCCTGCTCTTGTCAGGAAAGGATTTGCCTTTGAATGCAAGATTTCAAAGTGTATTTTGACTTATGATAATATTGTGTATGCAACTGGTTCAATTAACAATGGGTTATTCATGTTGGACATGGAATATTCTATACAAAACATTGATAATAAGAAAGCCAAGTATGCTGATGACAGCACCTTGCTTTGGCATAGTCGTTTAGGCCATATAAACGAGAAGCGCATTAAGCGGTTGCATGATCATGGACTGCTGGGATCATTCTCCTATGAGGAGATTGATACATGCAAAGCTTGTTTAATGGGTAAAATGACGAAGTCACCTTTTCCTAATAAAGGTCAAAGGGCTTCAGGTTTACTTGACCTTATACACAGTGATGTGTGTGGGCCGTTTAGTAAACATGCCAGAGGTGGCTATCAGTACTTCATTACCTTTACTGATGATTTCAGTAGGTATGGTTATGTCTATCTGATGAGACATAAGAGTGAATCTTTTGACAAGTTCAAAGAGTTCAAAAATGAAGTACAAAATCAGTCAGGCCGAAATATCAAGGCACTTCGTTCTGATCGAGGTGGAGAATACCTAAGTCATGCGTTTACTGACTATCTGAAGGAGTGTGGGATTATCTCACAGCTCACTCCACCAGGAACACCGCAGTGGAATGGTGTGTCCGAGAGGAGAAATAGAACGTTACTTGATATGGTTCGTTCTATGATGAGTCAGGCCACTCTTCCATACTCCTTTTGGGGTTTTGCACTGGAGACAGCTGCAAAGGTACTAAACCGAGTGCCATCCAAGGCAGTTTCAAAGACGCCATATGAGTTATGGTATGGGAAACAGCCTAGCTTGACATTTATCAGGATCTGGGGTTGCGAGGCTTATGTCAAAAAGCTCGCCTCTGGGAAACTGGAGAGCAGATCTGATAAATGCATCTTTGTCGGTTACCCTAAGGAAACTAAGGGTTATTATTTCTACGATCCCAAAGAGAACAAGGTATTTGTTGCTCGTACGGCCATATTCCTTGAGAAGGAGTTTCTTCTGCAAGAGGCCAGTGGGAGAGAAATAAAACTGGATGAGAATCCAGAGGAAGGACAAAGTGCTCAAGCACAGTTGGATGAGCCTGAGCCGGTAGATCAGGTTATTGAACAACCTGAGGCTCAAATAACACGGGAACCGCGAAGATCGGGAAGGATCCGTCGACAGCCTGAGCGCTATGACGGAGTCTACATCATTGATAATGATGAACCCCTTACTTATGCGGATGCGGTCAGTGGACCGGAGTCAGCTAGATGGCTTGAAGCTATGCGAGCCGAGATGGACTCCATGTCAGATAACCAAGTCTGGGATTTGGTTGATCCGCCTCCGGGAGTAATCCCTATAGGCTGTAAATGGATCTTCAAGAAGAAGATTGACATGGATGGTAACGTGGTTACCTATAAAGGCAGGCTAGTTGCGAAAGGTTTCAAACAAATCTACGGGATAGATTATGATGAAACTTTCTCACCTGTAGCTATGTTTAAGTCTATTCGGATTCTTTTCGCGATAGCAGCATATTACGATTATGAGATCTGGCAGATGGATGTGAAGACAGCTTTCCTTAATGGAAATCTGGATGAGGATGTGTATATGACACAACCTGAAGGTTTCACTAATCCATCAGATCGTCATAAAATATGCAAGTTAAAGAAGTCCATTTATGGACTGAAACAAGCATCTAGGAGCTGGAATATTCGTTTTGATGAATCAATCTCTGAGTTTGGCTTCATCAAGAACGAAGATGACCCGTGTGTGTATAAGAGGTTTAGTGGGAGCGTGATTACATTCCTAATCCTCTACGTCGATGACATCTTGATCATTGGAAATGATATTCCTGAACTGCATGCTGTTAAAGCATGGTTAGGAAAATGTTTCCAGATGAAAGATCTAGGAGAAGCAGCCTATGTGTTAGGTGTGAAGATCTACCGAGATAGATCTAAGAGGCTTCTCGGGCTGTGCCAGAGTACTTACATCGATAAGGTCCTGGAGAGATTCCATTTAGAGAATTCTAAACGTGGATATCTTCCAGTCAGACATGGTCTGAATCTTTCGAAGAGTCAGTGTCCACAAACACAGACTGAGAAAGATGAAATGGACAATACGCCTTATGCTTCGGCTATTGGGTCCATTATGTATGCGATGTTATGTACTCGCCCAGACGTCGCTTACGGGTTAAGCGTGACCAGTCGATTCCAAAGTAATCCAGGTTTGGCGCACTGGATTGCAGTCAAGAACATCTTAAAATATCTGCGGAGGACCAAAGATATGTTCTTGATATATGGTGGTCAGGAAGAACTCAGTATAGAGGGATATACTGACGCTTCGTTCCAGTCGGACCAGGATGATTTCCGATCGCAGTCAGGCTATATTTTTAGCTTGAATGGTGGAGCAGTGGTGTGGAAGAGTTTCAAACAGTCAACTGTTGCTGATTCCACAACAGAAGCCGAGTATGTTGCAGCCTCGGAAGCATCCAAGGAGGCAGTCTGGATTCGTAAGTTCGTGAGAGAACTTGGTGTCGTTCCTTCGAGTGCAGATCCTTTGGTTATCTTCTGTGATAACACTGGAGCAATAGCACAAGCAAAGGAACCACGGTCGCACCAGAAGTCCAAGCACATACAGAGACGGTTTCACTTGATCCGGGAGATCATTGATCGTGGCGAGATCAAGATTTGCAAGGTTCATACAGATGACAATCTGGCAGACCCGCTTACCAAGCCTCTGGCGCAGCAGAAGCATGAGAAGCACTGTAATAATATGGGTTTGAGATTTCTCAACCATTAGATTAAGTGCAAGTGGGAGATTGTTGGGGTATGCCCTTAAGGCTAATGTTTGAGGCCTTTGGGATTGTAATAGTATCATGTAATAAACTGTTGTGTTTATAAAGGCATGGTTATTATTCAGGTTGTTACCTTGTCTGCTGTAATAAGTGTACTTCTGAATAATGTCTCAAAGCTGTTCAGCTAGGCTGACAGTCTATATGTCCTTAGTCGAGATATCTTGGTGAACATGAGACAGCCTTGATATGATTGAGACTAATATGTGTGCTAATCTTATAGGATGCTTCGAGCATGGAATAAGATGTAGACTCATGGGTACATTGGATGTACTGGACAGACCCTACTGGGATATTCCATTGCTTGTCACAATGTGAATGATCCTTATAAGCAGCAAGTGGCACATGTCCTTTGACTTGAGATCACTTGTGTTTCTAAATGATGATTGTCATTGTTTTGAGGTAGTTCAATATCATTTGAAACATAATGATTATAGACTATCTTGGATGGTGAGCTTGAGTCAGGTTAGGGCTCTTGTGATAGATAAAGGATTGCCGTCTCCTTGTTCAAGGAGTGTGATGTTCTAAGGGGCCCCCCCGATATGAGATGATTGAGGAAGTGTATGGCCATACCCAGATGACTATGTTCATCTGATCTAATCATGCTCATCATATTGGAGTTACAAGCTTGACCCGCTTGTCCAATAAGAACATCCAGTGGCAAAGGACACATGTATGCCAAGTGAGTTGATTCACACTTGTGCTATGGTTTGGGTGGAGTCTTGGAAGACTCTTTCCTTTATATCGGGAGACAGTGATGTGTTGCTAGATACCCCTCACTGATCGTGATAACGTAAGTTATCGTTACCGACATTTAGAGGAAACCCTCAGGGTCGCACAATTTGATGATATGGCTTACTTAAGTCAGATCGTGTGGACTGAACTGTTTAGACTCAGTTTAAACGAGTTCAGACTCTGATTGTAAGTGAGATCTAGTCTGATCATGTTTGATTGATTGGGGCTTGAGATCGGTAAGCTTCGATCGAGAGTTTGGATGCTAGATCATAGAGATCAAGAGCATCAAGAGATGAATGGTTAGATCTTGAACCATTTGGTTCAAAGAGATCTAGACCATGGCTTGGGCTGGTTTAATGAACCGAATTGGGTTGAACCTAATTGACTTGAACCGGTTCACATGTGTGAACGTATGGTTCAAGGTGTAAAGGCTTGTTGGGCGGTTTTTCCTTCAAGTGAGCGCATGGCTTGAAAACCTTCCATTTATGGAAGTGTAACGCCATGACTTGATTGGAGAAGGCTTAACGCAAATCGGTTTTACTGAATTGTCATCTTCGTTGGACGAAAGAGGATTCTTGGAGACGGTAGCTCTCGGCCAAGCGCATCTCAACACACGACAAGGACATTGGGATCTCTTGCTAGCACAAGGAAGATCCTAAAGGGTAGCCACCCCTCATCTTGTGTGTGAACTTGAAGAGGAGACCTACTTTGATCTCTTGCTTCCAAGCCGCCACCCTCTTCATGGCTTTGGTATGAGTTCTCATAACTTCAAGTTGATCATATAGTTATCATATTCGATCTTGTTTAGAAACCCTTTTCGCCATGCTTGTTAGAATCGCAAGTTTAGGGTTTCTCCCCCCCTTTGAACTAGGGGTTCCTTCAAACCCTCATACCCATGCTGAATTCTTTATCAAGGATAATTATCTTTTTAAAGGGAATAGGTTGTGCATACCTAGGACATCCTTACGAGAGTTCTTAGCTTGGGAGATACATGGAGGAGGGGCGGCAGGACATCATGGGAGGGACAAAACACAGATCCTAGTGGAGGAAAGATTCTATTGGCCCACTTTAGGAAGGGATGTAGCTAGAGTGGTCGAGCATTGCATGACTTGTCAACTTTCTAAGACTCAAAAGCATAACACAGGTCTCTACACACCTTTACCCATAGCAGAGGGACCATGGCAGGATGTGAGCATAGACTTTGTGATAGGTTTGCCACGCACTAGTTCCCGACACGATTCTATATTTGTTGTGGTAGATCGGTTCTCAAAAATGGCACACTTTACCCCTTGTAGTAAGACTTCTGATGCTTCACATGTTGCTAGACTCTTCTTTAGGGATGTGGTTCGTCTACATGGGTTGCCTCTCACCATTGTTTCTGATAGGGATACTAAATTTGTTAGTCATTTTTGGAGGACACTTTGGAAATTACTTGGAACCCAATTGAACTTTTCTACTGCTTACCACCCTCAGTCTGACGGTCAAACTGAGGTGGTCAATAGATCCCTTGGTAATATTCTTATATGTCTTGTGGGAGAGCACCCCGGGAATTGGGATAAATTATTGCCTACTGCAAAATTTGCCTTCAATAGTGCTGTTAACTGAACCACTGGACTTAGCCCTTTTCAAATCAACATGGGGTATCAGCCTAGGAAGCCCATTGACCTGGCTCCTCTCCCCACCCCATTCAAAACTTCTCAATCTGCATTAACTTTTGCTCAGCATATCTTGAAAATTCATAATGAAGTCAAGGACCACATAGCTAATACCATATTGAAATATCAAACTTCTGCTAATGAACATAGGAGACATGCATCTTTCAAGGAAGGCGATCTGGTTATTTGCAGGAACAAGAAGGAGCGACTCCAGGGAGGGAACAAAAAGCTACAAGCAAGAGGCATGGGGCTATTTAGAATCAAGAAGAAGGTCAATGACAACGCATATGTATTGGATCTACCAGCAACCATGGATATTCACCCCACGGTGAATGTAGAAGACCTCACACTCTACAAGGATCCCTTACCAATTGAAGTACCAAAGGCAAACAAAGAAGTCAACATTATTCTGGAAGAGCAGCAACGCTTCACAAAGCAAGGGACAAAGAACTACTATCTGATACAATGGGCAGATCACACCGAGGCCTGGATGCCTGAAGAAGAAGTGCAACTCCTCATTCCGGATATGCTACAGTCCTACAAATTAAGTTCTCCGAAGGAGAATTCTCTCAACCCCGGGAAAGCTAATGCAGGGGCATCTAAAGCTCTATGACGGTCCAAGCGCATCAAGAAACCACCAATTAGATTTGGATATCAAGTTTAATTTCTTTTAAATGCATTTGCACTTTTCTTTATCTGAACTCTTGTTGTTTGCTTTCAAGTTATAGACTAGGATTAGCCTAGGTTTTTTATTTTCTTTTAAGTAATTTTACTTTCCTAGATTATGTAGTAGGGTGTTTCTAGCCTAGGGTTATATTTGCACCTGTAATTGCACTACAAGGCACCCTTAATCCTCAACATCCACCCTCAAGTCAAAGTCAACTGCTACAACATCAAATCAAGTCAAAATCAACAATCCAGTCAAAGATTTCAAGTCAGCGCCCAAAACTTCAGCAACAAGTCAATCCATACATCGTCAAGTCTCAGCCACAACACAAATCAGGCCACCTCAAATGAAATCAAAATCAGCAAACCACATCAAATACACAAGCTGCGAGACACCTCTGCACCAACATCAACCGCCCATGCAACCAATCAAGATCCACCAGCCTCCACATAAATCCAGCTGCCACCCAGTCTCCACATAAATCCAGCTACCACGCTTTCGGCGAGGAACACCAAGAATCGGCCTGCACGCTGGTACCAAGCTTCACTCGGTTCAACACCTCTTAATACAACTAGCCAACCGTTGCCACCGCATACAGACGCCAATAAACTACAAGCAACATCTCAGCCGAATACTCTCGAAGACCTTAGCCATTAAGAGAGTATTGACTCAGCATGCAACCGCCCCTCCTATCCAATGAAGATGCTGGATGCCAATGTTCATCTGAGCCATGAAATTCAAAATGAGGAAACTACAGCCGTTTGATGACTTGAGGAATTTTGTACGTTGAGGGTTTTGGGGTTTTAAGCCCTTGTATTGAACACTTGCACTTAGTCTACTCTTTCATGAAAACAATCTCAGCTTGAGTTAGCGTTTAGTGTTAGCTTAGTTTAAATTAGTTAAGTACCGAATCTCCACCCTTTCCAGCTTCATCCGAGACTCCTCCCCACTTCCACCGTGAGCTTCCTTCCACCTTTCACGTAAGGCTTATTGGAAGGTATCCTCTTTTGAGAGAGTAAGGTCATGTCTTATTGGAAGGTATCCTCTTTTGGATTGCTCCATATAGAACCTCTCCAAGACCTTATCAATATAAGTACTTTGACTAAGGGCGAGGAGCCTTTTGGATCTATCGCGATAGATCTTCACGCCTATTATATAGGCGGCCTCCACTAAGTCTTTCATTTCGAAACACTTCCCTAACCATGTCTTCATAGACTGAAGACTAGGGATGTCGTTTCCAATGAGCAGTATGTCATCGACATACAAGACCAGAAAAGTCAGCAAGCTCCCACTGAATTTTCTGTATATACAGGCGTCATCTTCGCTTTTGATAAAGCCATAATCTCTCACAGCTTCATCAAACCGAAGATTCAAACTTCAAGATGCTTGCTTTAATCCATAAATGGATTTCTTTAGTCTGCAAACCTTACTGGCATCTGCAGGATGGATGAAGCCATCAGGTTGTGTCATATACACATCCTCAGTCAGCTTCCTGTTAAGGATGAAAGTCCCCACAAGGGGGTGAAACCCTAAAGCATTGGCGCATATGGAAGATGCAAGCAACGGAAAGGGGGTTTCTAGATCTTGCATGCTATATGATTAACAAAAGGAACCCGATTGCATATAGAGAAGGATCATACCATAGCCATTTCTAGATGGCGCCTTGGAAGAAAAGATCAAACTGGATCTTCTCCAGAGGTGACGCACACAATTGATGTCGCCTACTCCTCCTTGCGATCCTTGTGCTAGCAAGGTCCAAAGATGTCTTGGTCGAGTGAAAGGGAAAAGAAAGAACTTCTTGGCTTGGCGATTTTTCCTTATCGTCTCTTCCTCTCCTCCACGCGAGAATGCCCCAAGAGCCAAAGCCAAGTTGGCGACAAAGCGTGAAGGCGTGAAGAGGGAGGACGTGAAAACGTGGTCACGTTGAGAAGTGCTATCCAAAAATAGCATATAACTTCTCCACATGCGATCTTGGGTTTACCCCAATCGCAAACTCCACTTCACCCTTGAACCATGCGCTCATTCATGAGCCGGTTCACTTGAATTTGGTTCAATAACCAAATAAACCAAGCCATAAGTCCAGATCACATTAAAACCCTAAGGTATTTGATCTGACCGTTCATCTCCTGATGCTCTTGATCTCACCGATCCAGCATCCATTCTCTCAATCGAAGCTTACCGATCTTAAGCCCTAATCAATCAAACATGATCAGACCAGATCTCACTTACAATCAGAGATTAAATCCCTTTAAACTGAACCTGAACAATTCAGTCCACACGATCTGACTCAAGTAAGCCATATCATCAAATTGTGCGACCCTGAGGGTTTCCCTTAAATGTCGGTAACGATAACTCACGTCATCACGATCAGTGAGGGGTATCTAGCAACACATCACTGTCTCCCGATATAAAGAAAAGAGTCTTCCAAGACTACACCCAAAAACAGCACAAGTGTGAATCAACTCACTAGGCATGCATATTTCCTTTGCCACTGGATGTTCTTATTGGACAAGCGTGTCAAGCTTGTAACTCCAATATGACGAGCATGATTAGAACAGATGAACACTGTCACCTGGGTATGGCCATACTCTTTTCTCAATCATCTCATCCAGGGGGCCCCTTTAGAACATCACACTCCTTAAACAAGGAGATGGCAATCCTATGTCTATCACTAGTGCCCTAACCTGACTCAAGCTCACCATCCAAGATAGTCTATAATCATTATGTTTCAAATGATATTGAACTACCTCAAAACAATGACAATCATCATTTAGAAACACAAGTGATCTCAAGTCAGAGGAAATGTGCCACTTGTCGCAATCAAGGAATATTCACATTGTGACAAGCAATTGAATATCCTAGTAGGGTCTGTCCAGTACATCCAATGTACCCATGAGTCTACATCTTATTCCATGCTCGAAGCATCCTATAAGATTAGAACACATATTAGTCTCAATCATATCAAGGCTGTCTCATGTTCACCAAGATATCTCGACTAAGGACTTTACTGCATGTCAGCCTAGCTGAACAGCTTTGAGACATTATTCAGAAGTACACTTATTACAGCAGACAAGGTAACAACCTGAATAACAACCATGCCTTTATAAACATAAGAGTTTATTACATGATACTGATACAATCCCAAGGCCTCAAACATTAGCCTTAAGGGCATACCCCAACAATCTCCCACTTGCACTTAATCTAATGGTTGAGAAATCTCAAACCCATATTATTACAGTGCTTCTCATGCTTCTGCTGCGCCAGAGGCTTAGTAAGCGGGTCTGCCAGATTGTCATCTGTATGTACCTTGCAGACTTTGATCTCGCCACGATCAAAGATCTCCCGGATCAAATGAAACCGTCTCTGTATGTGCTTGGACTTCTGGTGCGACCGTGGTTCCTTTGCCTGTGCGATTGCTCCAGTGTTATCACAGAAGATAACCAAAGGATCTGCACTCGAAGGAACAACACCAAGTTCTCTCACGAACTTACGAATCCACACTGCCTCCTTGGATGCTTCCAAGGCTGCAACATACTCGGCTTCTGTTGTGGAATCAGCAACAGTTGACTGTTTGAAACTTTTCCACACCACTGCTCCTCCATTCAAGCTAAATACATAGCCTGATTGCGATCGGAAATCATCCTGGTCCGACTGGAACGAAGCGTCAGTATATCCTTCAATACTGAGTTCTTCCTGACCACCATATATCAAGAACATATCTTTGGTCCTCCGCAGATATTTTAAAATGTTCTTGACTGCAATCCAGTGCGCCTGACCTGGATTACTTTGGAACCGACTGGTCACGCTTAACCCGTAAGCGACGTCTGGGCGAGTACACAACATCGCATACATTATGGACCCAATAGCCGAAGCATAAGGCGTATTGTCCATTTCATCTTTCTCAGTCTGTGTTTGTGGACACTGACTCTTCGAAAGATTCAGACCATGTCTGACTGGAAGATATCCTCTTTTAGAATTCTCTAAATGAAATCTCTCCAGGACTTTATCGATGTAAGTACTCTGGCACAGCCCGAGAAGCCTCTTAGATCTATCCCTGTAGATCTTCACACCTAATACATAGGCTGCTTCTCCTAGATCTTTCATCTGGAAACACTTCCTTAACCATGCCTTAACCGCATGCATTTCAGGAATGTCATTTCCAATGATCAAGATATCATCGACGTAGAGGACTAGGAAAGTAATCACGCTCCCACTAAACCTCTTATATACACACGGGTCATCCTCGTTCTTGATGAAACCAAATTCACTGATTGATTCATCAAAACGAATATTCCAGCTTCTAGATGCTTGTTTAAGTCCATAAATAGACTTCTTTAACTTGCATATTTTATGACGATCTGATGGATTAGTGAAACCTTCTGGTTGTGTCATATACACATCCTCATCCAGATTTCCATTAAGGAAAGCTGTTTTCACATCCATTTGCCAAATCTCATAATCATAATATGCTGCTATCGCGAAAAGAATCCGAATAGACTTAAACATGACTACAGGTGAGAAAGTTTCATCATAATCTATCCCGTAGATTTGTTTCAAACCTTTCGCAACTAGCCTGCCTTTATAGGTAACCACGTTACCATCCATGTCAATCTTCTTCTTGAAGATCCATTTACAGCCTATAGGGATTACTCCCGGAGGCGGATCAACCAAATCCCAGACTTGGTTATCTGACATGGAGTCCATCTCGGCGCGCATAGCTTCAAGCCATCTCGCTGACTCCGGTCCACTGACCGCATCCGCATAAGTGAGGGGTTCATCATTATCAATAATGTAGACTCCGTCATAGCGCTCAGGCTGTCGACGGATCCTTCCCGATCTTCGCGGTTCCCGTGATATCTGAGCCTCAGGTTGTTCAATAACCTGCTCTACCGGCTCAGGCTCATCCAACTGTGCTTGACTACTTTGTCCTTCCTCTGGAATCTCATCCAGCTTTATTTCTCTCCCACTGGCCTCTTGCAGAAGAAACTCCTTCTCAAGAAATATGGCCGTCCGAGCAACAAACACCTTGTTCTCTTTGGGATCGTAGAAATAATAACCCTTAGTTTCCTTAGGGTAACCGACAAAGATACATTTGTCAGATCTGCTCTCTAGTTTCCCAGAGGCGAGCTTTTTGACATAAGCCTTGCAGCCCCAGATCCTGATAAATGTCAAGCTCGGCTGTTTCCCATACCATAACTCATATGGCGTCTTTGAAACTGCCTTGGATGGCACTCGGTTTAGTACCTTTGCAGCTGTCTCCAGTGCAAATCCCCAAAAGGAGTAAGGTAGAGTAGCCTAACTCATCATAGAACGAACCATATCAAGTAACGTTCTATTTCTCCTCTCGGACACACCATTCCATTGCGGTGTTCCTGGCGGAGTGAGCTGTGAGATAATCCCACACTCCTTCAGATAGTCAGTAAACGCATGACTCAAGTATTCTCCACCTCGATCAGAACGAAGTGCCTTGATATTTCGGCCTAGCTGATTTTGTACTTCATTCTTGAACTCTTTGAACTTGTCAAAAGATTCACTTTTATGTCTCATTAAATAGACATACCCATATCTACTGAAATCATCAGTAAAGGTAGTGAAGTACTGATAGCCACCTCTGGCATGTTTACTAAAGGGCCCACACACATCACTGTGTATAAGGTCAAGTAAACCTGAAGCCCTTTGACCTTTGTTAGGAAAAGGTGACTTCGTCATTTTACCCATTAAACAAGCCTTGCATGTATCAATCTCCTCATAGGAGAATGATCCCAGCAGTCCATGATCATGCAACCGCTTAATGCGTTTCTCGTTAATATGGCCTAAACGACTATGCCATAGCAAGGTGCTGTCATCAGCATACTTGGCTTTCTTAATATCAATCTGCTGTATAGAACTTTCCATGTCCAACATGAATAACCCATTGTTAATTGAACCAGTGGCATGAACAATATTATCAAAAGATAAAACACACTTTGAAATATTGCATTCAAAGGAAAATCCCTTCCTGACAAGAGCAGGAATGGAGATAATATTCTTAGTAATGCTAGGAACAAAGTAACAACTGTTTAGTTCCAATACAAGCCCAGATGGCAAAGAGATGAAATAATCTCCTACAGCAACAGCAGCAACCCGTGCCCCGTTTCCAACTCGTAGGTCCACCTCATACTGTCCCACCTGTCTTCTTCTCTTGAGTTCCTGTACATTTGAACAAATGTGAACTCCACATGCAGTGTCCAACACCCATGATATAGAAGAAGATGAAAACATGACTTCAGTCACGTAAATACCTGAGCCAGAAGCGAAGCTTCCCTTCTTATCTCCTTGGAGCGCTTTACAGTCCTTTTTCCAGTGACCCAGCTGGCCACAGTGGAAACATCTGTATTCCTTTGACCGCTTAACCTTTTGCTTCAGAGCCTTGCTGTAATTCTTGACAGGGGCCTTGCCCTTCTTCCCCTTCTTCTTGTTCCTCGAAGGAACCATCAAGACAGAGGTTGAAGGCTTACCCTTCAGAGTTTCCTCAGTAGTCAAGAGCATATTCAGCAGCTCTGCCGGAGTACAGTCGATTTTGTTCATATTAAAGTTAATAATGAACGCATCGAAAGAGGGCGGGAGAGACTGCAGAATGATGTCTACAGCAAGCTCCTGGTTGATGGTATGCCCCAGTTTCTCTAGAGCCTCCTTGTGCCCAATCATCTTGAGCACGTGAGCTCCCACTGGGCTCCCTTCAGCCAGTTTGCTCTGAAAGAACAGCTTTGTCAGATTATAGCGTTCTGTCCTCGCCTGTGCAGCATACAGCATCTTGAGGTTTGCTATCATGTCTATAGCAGACATATCCTCATGCTGACGCTGCAGCGGTGGCGTCATAGACGCTAGCATCAGGCAAGCGACATCAATGCTATCACTGACGTGCTTTTCATAGGCTTCCCGAACCGCCCTTGCGGCGTTCGGAGCGGGCTGAGGCGGTATCGCCGTCTCGAGGACATACAGTTTCCTCTCTGCCTTAAGAACGATCTTAAGGTGTCCGAACCAGTCTGAGAAGTTCGGCCCAGCAAACTTCTCCCTTTCCAGTAGGGATCGCACATTGAAGCTCATGGTGTTCGTTGCTGCAGGTATCTACAACAATGCAAGAACAGCAAGGTCAGTATCAATGTAAAGAATCAATTCAGGACTTAAGAATGATTCTTTTTCTCACTATTTTATCTGGCTGAAAAATCCAGCAAAACAGCCCGAAAGAGTAGAACTCTTTTAGTGAGATGGGATCCAGATTTCATACTTGGTCTCCGCGTCCCGCTCAGGCGAGATAAGATGCACAGAGAGTACTAGCACTAATCTCTGGTAGGCAGTCCCTGCCAATCGCCAACCCGTGCGATTCCCCTTCATCTGGGCAATCAAGCAGACTGTGCCAACTGAGTTGGTACAACACAATCTCTGACCCCACAGATGGCTGCCTCCATGCGCTACCATATGCGCAACATATGTAGCCTACACGGTCAAGCTGACCCGACCTACTCCCTAGACCACCACGTGCTATGCTGAGCAACGAGAAGCGATAAATCCCTTCTCTGTAACACGCAGGTGTAATCCCGCACCGTCTGAAGATAGATGGACGTGCCCACTGAGTGGGTACAACACGGCTCCAACGATAATCAGAACAGTGAGGTTTCGCGTCAGAAGGCATACGAGCTTGATATTTTAGCGTTGGATTTTAACGGTCTTTTATCTTCTTCACTATCATTCAATTCCTATGGTGATAGCAGAAGATAAATAAATCATGCTGTTCTACTTATTTAAACAATAAAAGAAAGCATGGATCTTATGTGGTAAAAGCCCATAGCCCTAGTAAGACCTTAATTAATTTAAGTCTTCACTTGCTTTTCTTCATGGGACTTTAGCTGCTCATCTGGCCCAACCCAGGGCCCAAGCGCCAATTGCAGCTCAGGTGCGCCCACCAGGGAAAATGCGCCTGGTCCCAGAGTCGAACCCTGGACCTCCCACCTGGTCAAGCCACTGCTGCATGCGCCTCTGCCAAGTGTGCTCTGTGCTCTTGTCTGATTAATTTACAAATTAATCTATCTAGACAAGATTGACACGCAGGTCAATTACATTTTTATAAATTAAATAAATGTGATGCGCAGATCACAATTAAAAATTAATTTACAAAATTAAAGTCCAGGCACGCAGGCCCCAGCACAGCACACATTTAATATGGGCAGCCCACATAAGAATAAATAAACAAACATAGGCATCAATCAACATGTGATCCAATCAAGAAAATTAAATTTTTGAAAAACCCCATAGGCATCAATTTTAATTTCCTTATTTGCCCTACATCCTTACAACGGTCCATTACTAGGGATCCACTCATCCAACCTAGTCAGATCCACTGCCCTTGCATGCACCAAGTCCTAACTGACTTGAGTCGACCAAAAGGTCAACCATGCATGCGCCAGGGCTGAACAACCACAATGAGGTCTGGCAAACGGGTGTGACCCCGGGCCTAACTCATGTGCGTTCATAGGTTGTCTCAATCAGACATCGCTACACGCCTGTCTGCAGTCGACCTATAGCCACCAGGTGCTTGCGCACAGGTGCTATCTGGTCAACCCATCAAGGCTGTCAGATGGTCTGATCAGACTGTCTGGATCTAACCTAGGGGAAGACTTCAACCCTAGTAACCCGTCTAAGGGTTTACAGTAAGGCCTTAGATCTAGTGTGAGTCGCGCAAGTATTTAAGTTTTTAAGAAAACCAACAACATACAAGCGCCAACTGAAGGTAACCTCATACATGCGCCATAAACAAAATACAAGTTTCGCCTATGATAACTTAACATGTATTTTCGCATGTAATACAGATCTAAGCATTGTTCGCAAACAAGGATCACAAAATGGCTTGCAATCATAAAACATGCATGAAACCTAGCCTCTGATACCAGTTGAAAGTCCCCACAAGGGGGTGAAACCCTAAAGCATTGGCGCATATGGAAGATGCAAGCAGCGGAAAGGGGGTTTCTAGATCTTGCATGCTATATGATTAACAAAAGGAACCCGATTGCATATAGAGAAGGATCATACCATAGCCATTTCTAGATGGCGCCTTGGAAGCAAAGATCAAACTGGATCTTCTCCAGAGGTGACGCACACAATTGATGTCGCCTACTCCTCCTTGCGATCCTTGTGCTAGCAAGGTCCAAAGATGTCTTGGTCGAGTGAAAGGGAAAAGAAAGAACTTCTTGGCTTGGCGATTTTTCCTTATCGTCTCTTCCTCTCCTCCACGCGAGAATGCCCCAAGAGCCAAAGCCAAGTTGGCGACAAAGCGTGAAGGCGTGAAGAGGGAGGACGTGAAAACGTGGTCACGTTGAGAAGTGCTATCCAAAAATAGCATATAACTTCTCCACATGCGATCTTGGGTTTACCCCAATC
The DNA here is from genome assembly GCA_027563935.2 of Costus lasius. NCBI lineage: Eukaryota > Viridiplantae > Streptophyta > Magnoliopsida > Zingiberales > Costaceae > Costus > Costus lasius. The sequence goes on from CM050448.1 coordinate 98,272,218, forward strand.
GCAAACTCCACTTCACCCTTGAACCATGCGCTCATTCATGAGCCAGTTCACTTGAATTTGGTTCAATAACCAAATAAACCAAGCCATAAGTCCAGGTCACATTAAAACCCTAAGGTATTTGATCTGACCGTTCATCTCCTGATGCTCTTGATCTCACCGATCCAGCATCCATTCTCTCAATCGAAGCTTACCGATCTTAAGCCCTAATCAATCAAACATGATCAGACCAGATCTCACTTACAATCAGAGATTAAATCCCTTTAAACTGAACCTGAACAATTCAGTCCACACGATCTGACTCAAGTAAGCCATATCATCAAATTGTGCGACCCTGAGGGTTTCCTTTAAATGTCAGTAACGATAACTCACGTCATCACGATCAGTGAGGGGTATCTAGCAACACATCACTGTCTCCCGATATAAAGAAAAGAGTCTTCCAAGACTACACCCAAAAACAGCACAAGTGTGAATCAACTCACTAGGCATGCATATTTCCTTTGCCACTGGATGTTCTTATTGGACAAGCGTGTCAAGCTTGTAACTCCAATATGACGAGCATGATTAGAATAGATGAACACTGTCACCTGGGTATGGCCATACTCTTTTCTCAATCATCTCATCCAGGGGGCCCCTTTAGAACATCACACTCCTTAAACAAGGAGACGGCAATCCTATGTCTATCACTAGTGCCCTAACCTGACTCAAGCTCACCATCCAAGATAGTCTATAATCATTATGTTTCAAATGATATTGAACTACCTCAAAACAATGACAATCATCATTTAGAAACACAAGTGATCTCAAGTCAGAGGAAATGTGCCACTTGTCGCAATCAAGGAATATTCACATTGTGACAAGCAATTGAATATCCTAGTAGGGTCTGTCCAGTACATCCAATGTACCCATGAGTCTACATCTTATTCCATGCTCGAAGCATCCTATAAGATTAGAACACATATTAGTCTCAATCATATCAAGGCTGTCTCATGTTCACCAAGATATCTCGACTAAGGACTTTACTGCATGTCAGCCTAGCTGAACAGCTTTGAGACATTATTCAGAAGTACACTTATTACAGCAGACAAGGTAACAACCTGAATAACAACCATGCCTTTATAAACATAAGAGTTTATTACATGATACTGATACAATCCCAAGGCCTCAAACATTAGCCTTAAGGGCATACCCCAACAAAGGAATGATGTCTTCACATCCATCTATCATATCTCATAGTCATGATATGCAGCTATAGCAAACAGAATCTGAATGGATTTGATCATGACAACTGACGAAAAGGTTTTATCATATTCCACCCCGTGGACCTGTCTGAATCCCTTAGCCACTAGTCTACCTTTGTAGGTAACTATGTCCCCATCCATGTTAGTCTTCCTCTTGAAGACTCATTTACACCCTATAGGTTTTACCCCATTAGGAAGCTCAACCAAATCCCAGACTTGGTTAGCCGATATGGAATCTATTTCAAATCGCATGGCCTCAAGCCATCTCTCGGAGTCCGATCCACTGACCGCCTCATCATAGGTTCTGGGTTCATCCTCAATGATGAAGATCCCGTCGTGTTGGGTCGGCAGCGACCCATCCCTCTCAGGTGCACGACGAATCCTCCCAGACCAACGTGGGACCTATGTCTGAGCCCCAGGTTGCCTAGCAACCGGTGCAGGCAGCTCAGGTTCCATCTCTTTGTCTTGTGGTTGCACTTGGACCTCATCCAAGTCAAACTTACTCCCACTGACTTCTTTCATGAGAAATTCTTTCTCTAGAAAGACAGCACCCTGAGCAACAAAAACTTTGTTCTCGGTGGGAACATAGAAGTGATATCCTTTAGTTTCCTTAGGATACCCCATAAAGATACATTTATCAAATCTAGATTCTAGCTTGCTAGAATCTTGACATTTGACATAAGCCTCACATCCCCAGATCCTGATAAAAGAGAGTTTAGGGCGTCTCCCACTCCATACCTCGTATGGCATCTTGGAGACACTCTTAGATGGAACTTTATTCAATATTAGAGAAGCTGTCTCAAGTGCAAAACCCCAGAATGAGGGTGGTAGAGTTGCATGACTCATCATGGACCGAACCATATCCAACAAAGTTTGATTTCTCCTCTCATACACATCATTCCATTGAGGTGTTCCAAGAGGAGTGAGTTGGGATATTATCCCACACTCCCTAAGATAGTCAAAGAACTCGCTGCTCAGGTACTCTCCACCTCGATCAGATCGAAGAGCTTTGATGGATCTTCCAAGCTGGTTCTCTACTTCATTTTTGAACTCCTTGAATTTCTCAAAGGATTCATATTTATGTCTCATTAGGTAGAAATAACCATACCTATTGAAATCATCAGTAAAGGTAATGAAGTAGTTGTGTCCTCCTCTGGCTTGTTTATTGAATGGCCCACACACATCAGTATGTATGAGATCCAATAAACCTCCTGCCCTCTCACCTGTCTTGGTGAAGGGCGCCTTTGTCATTTTCCCTAATAAACAAGGTTCACATGTGTCAAATTCCTCCAAGGAACTTGAATCTAACAACCCATTTACATGGAGTTGTTGGATGCGATTCTTGTTTATATGAGCTAATCGACAATGCCATAGGAAAGCACCAACTGAACCACTCAGTTTGGTCCTTTTATTATTTATGTTACAAATAGAGCTATCCATGTCTAAGACATATAAACTATGTTGGTGTATATGCCCTAGGACCTAGTTTTGGTCCACTTATGTACTACTTGACTTTGATATTTATATATATCATTCTGGCATTGTCATTGTCAATGTTTGTTTACATCTGCGCACATGTACTAACATGATAATGTCCCTAGAGACAGATTGGATCTGTGCTCAAACTATTGTCCCCAGTCGATGTACCTTAGTGGATATGGGACAGCTATGGTACTTGAGAGACTGGTATGTGAGCTGGTTAGGTACGTGGTGCTAACGTAGACACATGGGTATATCATTGGAGGATATACTGGAAAGACCCGCTGTGAGGCTATGACTTGGTGTCATAAGTTATCCTCACAAGTGACAGGAGATGCATTGATCCCTTGACTTGAGGTCATTGATCGTTCTATATGGTTAGCGACTTGCTTTGATACAACCTAACACCTCGCCGTAGTTGGGAGGTCATAACGGTTGTCATTGAGCATATCACGACCCATATGAGAAGGTCAATGGACAGACATAGGATTTGCCCCTTCCTTAGGGAAGTATGATATCCATGGAGCTCCTCTATGGTTCTATGACTGAGAGTGTATGGCCATACCCAGGTAAGAACCTGTTTTAGTCATAGCCATGTGATTGGGTGAAAACAAGTGGTGACACACTTGTCCAATCGGATATCAGTCCGGCAAAGAGACTGTAATGCATCTGTACCTAGTTGCGATGATGGGGATGTCGATGTCGATATCCATTCCAATGACCTGGGTAGCAGTGATGCACTGCTAGGTGCCACTCACTGCTTGTGGTGACCTTTGGTCAGCACTGCCAGCGTCAGAAGAACCTACAGGGTCGCACACCTTGATACTTGAGTTCTCGTATTGATCGAGAAGCCTTATGATCAAGTTATTGGATAACTCGGATCTAATTGGGAGATTTCATCAGCACCAATGGGCCTGATAAGATGGAAGAATGTTATTGGAGCCAAACTTCATTTTTGGCAGGTTGACCCATATTTGACCATGGTTGGTCACACTTGGATTAGGGTTGCATTGGATTGGATCCAAATGCTTAATCAACCCATAGGATGAAGTTTGGGCTAGCTCATTATCCAATGAAGCCCAATAACAAGTTCTCATGAAGAGAAGAGAGGCTAAAAGGGTATAATGGGGAGAAACCCAACCCCATTGGCGCCTAAGGGGCATAATGGGGTTAGGATGGCAAAATTGCTTCATTAAGGAAGCAATTTGCGCCTAGCCCTTCTCCCTTGATGGTATGAATGCCTTTAAGGCATGTCTTGGGCTGATATGGTACTTGGGCAATTATGGAAAGGTTGAATGAAGTTTATGGTAAAGTCTTGGAGACTTTCCTTGCATCAAATCTCCTCATCCTAGCCCTACACTTGTCATGATCCTAGCCCTTGCCCTAATCGCCTCTTGCCCTATATATGTGACCCTAGCCGCCCCCTCTTATATGATTCATCCTTGGAGGCGTGAACATAAGAAGGGAGCGAGAGTAAGGAGCAAGGGCGCAATCTCTTCCTCTTCCATCAAGTGGCCGCAAGCTTCTCCTTCCTTACCACTTGGCGCATCTTTCTCTCTTGGTGGCGCAAGGTGGTTGGAGCATCTCCCTAAGGCTTGGATCTTCTTCCCGAGGCTAGCACCGGGCGTGGAAGAAGAGGACTCGAGGCATCCGTGTGTGTGAGACTGCAGAGGGCGCACACTTGGGCGCCTATCACGACATCGACCTCATCTTGCTCTGAGGTATTTTCTAACTCATCGTGTCGACCCCCTTGCATGCGATTTTCACTGGGTTTTTGGGACGGACCTGTTTCGGGGACATTCTTCCGCTGTGCTATGTATGTATGTATGTGTCTCTGAAAAATTGTAAAATGTCCCCAGGGTTTCCCAACAGTGGTATCAGAGGGACTTGCAAGACTCGAACGAAGTTTTATGCTTTTCTTTCATGCTCACATGCCATATCTCTATTTTCGAAAATAGCATAATGCATGGCAAACGATTTTTTCTAAGTAGGAAAAATTAGGGTTTCTTGTTTCTATCTGTTGGGGTATGCCCTTAAGGCTAATGTTTGAGGCCTTTGGGATTGTAATAAGTATCATGTAATAAACTCTTGTGTTTATAAAGGCATGGTTATTATTCAGGTTGTTACCTTGTCTGCTGTAATAAGTGTACTTCTGAATAATGTCTCAAAGCTGTTCAGCTAGGCTGACAGGCTATATGTCCTTAGTCGAGATATCTTGGTGAACCTGAGACAGCCTTGATATGATTGAGACTAATATGTGTGCTAATCTTATAGGATGCTTCGAGCATGGAATAAGATGTAGACTCATGGGTACATTGGATGTACTGGACAGACCCTACTGGGATATTCCATTGCTTGTCACAATGTGAATGATCCTCGTAAGCAGCAAGTGGCACATGTCCTTTGACTTGAGATCACTTGTGTTTCTAAATGATGATTGTCATTGTTTTGAGGTAGTTCAATATCATTTGAAAAATAATGGTTATAGACTATCTTGGATGGTGAGCTTGAGTCAGGTTAGGGCACTTGTGATAGATAAAGGATTGCCGTCTCCTTGTTTAAGGAGTGTGATGTTCTAAAGGGCCCCCCCTGTATGAGAAGATTGAGATAGTGTATGGCCATACCCAGATGACTGTGTTCATCTGATCTAATCATGCTCATCGTATTGGAGTTACAGGCTTGACATGCTTGTCCAATAAGAACATCCAGTGGCAAAGGAAACATGCATGCCTCGTGAGTTTGATTCACACTTGTGCTATGGTTTGGGTGTAGTCTTGGAAGACTCTTTCCTTTATATCGGGAGACAGTGATGTGTTGCTAGATACCCCTCACTGATCGTGATAACGAAAGTTATCGTTACCGACATTTAAAGGAAACCCTTAGGGTCGCACAATTTGGTGATATGGCTTGCTTAAGTCAGATCGTGTGGACTGAATTGTTTCGGTTCAGTTTAAAGGGATTTAATCTCTGATTGTAAGTGAGATCTGGTCTGATCATGTTTGATTGATTAGGGCTTTAGATCGGTAAGCTTCGATCGAGAGAGATGATGCTAGATCGATGCGATCAGAAGCGTCAGATGATGAATGGTCAGATCTTGGACTTTGGGGTCTAATTTGATCTAGACTTAATGCTTGGGCTGATTTGGTTTCGCTATTGAACCAAGGGTATTGAACCGGCTCATGGGTTGAGCGCATGGTTCAAGAGGGAGAAGGAGTTGCGTTTGGTTCATGGAGACATGAACGCATGAACGCATACTCTTAATGGTTGCCATTTTTGGAAAGTTCCAAAATGAAAAACGCATATGCGTTCATGGCTTGAAGTCTCCCTAATGTTTTTCGGTTACACCTCTCTCTTGTTGCTTGGGGGAAACGATTTTTGCTCTCGAGCAAGTGAGGGTGTTGACGAGAAGAGGAGGAACCGGCCAAGCAAAAGGAAGTCTTCATCTCTTCCCTACACTCGATCATTGACATCTTGGCACTTTTGCTAGCACAAGAGGTGCGCAAGTTGGGAGTCTTCATCGCCTTTGTGTGTGAACTTTTGGAGGAGATCAAAGTTGCTCTCTTCTTCCAAGCCGACCTCCAATCTATGGCTATGGTATAGATCTAAACTCATAGCTTCAAGTTGATCATATGGTTGTCATATACGATCGTTTAGAAACCCTCTTTTCGTCATGCATGCTAGATGCGCATGTTTAGGGTTTCACCCCCTTAATAAGGGTCTCTTACAATTGGTATCAGAGGTAGGCTTTCGATATGATCTATATGATTGCTTTGAAGTGTTTGTGATCCATACATGTTGCGCTTACTTGATGCTTTGTTTTCATGATGCATGGTTTACATTGGCTATGTTTGCGCTTGTATCATGGTTACATGAAGTTTGCGCTCCCCCTTGAAGGGGACCCCCTAAAGTTTGCGCTCCCCCTTGAAGGGGACTCCCCTTAGATCTAAGGGTTTTCAATATGCTAGATATGAGATATATCTTAGGTTCTCAAGTGAAGCATGTTGTTTTGTTTGTTTGCGCATGTTCTAGATGTTTTATAAAACTTACATCTTGCGCGCCTACTTAGATCTAAGGTGCCCCTACTATAAATCCTTAGATGGGTTGATGGGGTTGAAAGCATCTTCTAGGTTAGATCCAACTAGTCTGATCAGACCATCTGACAGCCTAGATGGGTTGACCAGATAGCACCTGTGCGCAAGCACGAGGTGGCTATAGGTCGACTGCATCCAGGGCGTGTAGCGAGGTCTGGTTGAGACAACTACTGAACACACATGAGTTAGGCCCGGGGTCACACCCGCTTGCCAAAACTCATGAGGGTGGTTCAGCCCTTGGCGCATGCATGGTTGACCATTAGGTCAACACGGGTCAGTTAGGACTCGGTGCATGCAAGGGCAGAGGATCTGACTAGATGGATGAGTGGATCCCTATCAATGGACCATTGTAAGGTTGTAGAGCACATAAGGAAATTAAAATTGATACCATGGGGTTTTTCAAAATTTAATTTCATGAATGGATCACATGTTGTTTTGATACCATATGCTTGTTTATTTAATCTTATGTGGGTTGCCCTATTGTGTGCTGTGCTGGGGCCTGCGTGCCTGGTAAATTACAAGTTAATATTATTGTGATCTGCGAATCACATTTTTTATTAATTTATTGTATAATTGACCTGCGAGTCAAAGCTTGTCTAGATAGATCAAAATGTTTTTGATTAGACAAGAGCATAAAGGCACACATCCTAGAGGGGCATTCACCTGGTGGCGCACCTGAGGTGCTCTTGGCGCTAGGGCCCTGGGTTGGACCAGATGAGATGCAAAAGAGCTCAAGTGAAGACTTAAGTAAAATTAAGGTCTTTCTAGGGTTCATGGGCTTTTACCACATAAGATCATGCTTTCTATTTATTGCTTATATAATTAGAATTGCATGTGTTTATCTTCTGCTATAGCCATAGGATATGCCTGATAGTAAGAAGATAAAAGACCGTTAAAATCCAACGCTAACATATCAAGCTCGTAAGCCTTCTGACGCGAAACCTCACTGTTCTGACTATCGTTGGAGCCGTGTTGAACCCACTCAGTGGGCACGTCCATCTATCTTCAGACGGTGCGGGATTACACCTGCGTGTTACAGAGTAGGGATTTATCCCTTCTCGTTGCTCAGCATAGCACGTGGTGGTCCAGGGAGTAGGTCAGGTCAGCTTGACCATGTAGGCTACATATGTGGCGCATATGGTATCACATGGAGGCAGCCATCTGTGGGATCAGAGACTGTGTTGTACCAACTCAGTTGGCACAGTCTGCTGGATTGCCCAGATGAAGGGGAATCGCACGGGTTGGCGATTGGCTGGGACAGCCTACCAGAAATTAGTGCTTGTCATCTCTGTGCATCTTATCTCGCCTGAGCGGGACGCGGAGACCAAGTATGAAATCTGGATCCCATCTCACTAAAAGAGTGTTACTCTTTCGGACTGTTTACTGGATTTTTCAGTCAGATAAAATAGTGAGAAAAGAATCTTTCTTAAGTCCTGGATTGATTCTGAACATTGATACTAACCTTGCTGTTCTTGCATTGTTGTAGATAACTGCAGCAACGAACACCATGAGCTTCAATGTGCGATCCCTACTGGAAAGGGAGAAGTTTGCTGGGCCGAACTTCTCTGACTGGTTCGGACACCTTAAGATCGTTCTTAAGGCAGAGAGGAAACTGTATGTCCTCGAGACGGCGATACCGCCGCAGCCCGCTCCGAACGCCGCAAGGGCGGTTCGGGATGCCTATGAAAAGCACGTCAATGATAGCATTGATGTCGCTTGCCTGATGCTTGCGTCTATGACGCCACCGCTGCAGCGTCAGCATGAGGATATGTCGGCTATAGAGATTATAGCGAACCTCAAGATGCTGTATGCTGCACAGGCGAGGACAGAACGCTATAATCTGACAAAGCTCTTCTTTCAGAGCAAACTGGCTGAGGGGAGCCCAGTGGGAGCTCACGTGCTCAAGATGATTGGGCACAAGGAGGCTCTGGAGAAACTGGGGCATACCGTCAACCAGGAGCTTGCTGTTGATATTATTCTGCAGTCTCTCCCGCCCTCTTTCGATGCGTTCATCATTAATTTTAATATGAACAAAATCGATTGCACACCGGCAGAGCTGCTGAATATGCTCTTGACAACTGAGGAAACTCTGAAGGGTAAGCCTTCAACCTCTGTCTTGATGGTTCCTTCTAGGAACAAGAAGAAGGGGAAGAAGGGCAAGGCCCCTGTCAAGAATTACAGCAAGGCTCTGAAACAGAAGGTGAAGCGGTCGAAGGATAACAGGTGTTTCCACTGTGGCCAGCTGGGTCACTGGAAAAAGGACTGTAAAGCGCTCCAAGGAGATAAGAGGGGAAGCATCGCTTCTGGCTCAGGTATATATGTGACTGAGGTCATGTTATCTTCTTCTTCTATTTCATGGGTGTTGGACACTGCATGTGGAGTTCACATTTGTTCAAATGTACAGGAACTCAAGAGAAGAAGACAGGTGGGACAGCATGAGGTAGACCTACGAGTTGGAAACGGGGCACGGGTTGCTGCTGTTGCTGTAGGAGACTATTTCATTTCTTTACCATCTGGCATTGTATTAGAATTAAACAATTGTTATTTTGTACCCAGTATTACCAAGAATATTATCTCTATTCCTGCTCTTGTCAGGAAAGGATTTGCCTTTGAATGCAAAATTTCAAAGTGTGTTTTATCTTATGATAATATTGTGTATGCAACTGGTTCAATCAACAATGGGTTATTCATGTTGGACATGGAATATTCTATACAAAACATTGATAATAAGAAAGCCAAGTATGCTGATGACAGCACCTTGCTATGGCATAGTCGTTTAGGCCATATAAACGAGAAGCGCATTAAGCGGTTGCATGATCATGGACTGCTGGGATCATTCTCCTATAAGGAGATTGATACATGCAAAGCTTGTTTAATGGGTAAAATGACGAAGTCACCTTTTTCTAAGAAAGGTCAAAGGGCTTCAGGTTTACTTGACCTTATACACAGTGATGTGTGTGGGCCATTTAGTAAACATGCCAGAGGTGGCTATCAGTACTTCATTACCTTTACTGATGATTTCAGTAGGTATGGGTATGTCTATCTGATGAGACATAAAAGTGAATCTTTTGACAAGTTCAAAGAGTTCAAGAATGAAGTACAAAATCAGCTAGGCCGAAATATCAAGGCACTTCGCTCAGATCGAGGTGGAGAATACCTAAGTCATGCATTTACTGACTATCTGAAGGAGTGTGGGATTATCTCACAGCTCACTCCGCCAGGAACACCGCAATGGAATGGTGTGTCCGAGAGGAGAAATAGAACGTTACTTGATATGGTTCGTTCTATGATGAGTCAGGCCACTCTTCCATACTCCTTTTGGGGTTTTGCACTGGAAACAGCTGCAAAGGTACTAAACCGAGTGCCATCTAAGGCAGTTTCAATGACGCCATATGAATTATGGTATGGGAAACAGCCAAGCTTGACATTTATCAGGATCTGGGGTTGCGAGGCTTATGTCAAAAAGCTCGCCTCTGGGAAACTAGAGAGCAGATCTGACAAATGCATCTTTGTCGGTTACCCTAAGGAAACTAAGGGTTATTATTTCTACGATCCCAAGGAGAACAAAGTTTTTGTTGCTCGGACGGCCATATTCCTTGAGAAGGAGTTTCTTCTGCAAGAGGCCAGTGGGAGAGAAATAAAGCTGGATGAAAATCCAGAGGAAGGACAAAGTAGTCAAGCACAGTTGGATGAGCCTGAGCCGGTAGATCAGGTTATTGAACAACCTGAGGCTCAGATAACACGGGAACCGCGAAGATCGGGAAGGATCCGTCGACAGCCTGAGCGCTATGACGGAGTCTACATCATTGATAATGATGAACCCCTAACTTATGCGGATGCGGTCAGTGGACCGGAGTCAGCTAGATGGCTTGATGCTATGCGAGCCGAGATGGACTCCATGTCAGATAACCAAGTCTGGGATTTGGTTGATCCGCCTCTGGGAGTAATCCCTATAGGCTGTAAATGGATCTTCAAGAAGAAGATTGACATGGATGGTAACGTGGTTACCTATAAAGGCAGGCTAGTTGCGAAAGGTTTCAAACAAATCTACGGGATAGATTATGATGAAACTTTCTCACCTGTAGCTATGTTCAAGTCTATTCGGATTCTTTTCGCGATAGCAGCATATTATGATTATGAGATCTGGCAGATGGATGTGAAAACAGCTTTCCTTAATGGAAATCTGGATGAGGATGTGTATATGACACAACCTGAGGGTTTCACTAATCCAGCAGATCGTCATAAAATATGCAATTTAAAGAAATCCATTTATGGATTGAAACAAGCATCTAGGAGCTGGAATATTCGTTTTGATGAATCAATCTCTGAGTTTGGTTTCATCAAGAACGAGGATGACCCGTGTGTATATAAGAGGTTTAGTGGGAGCGTAATTACATTCCTAATCCTCTACGTCGATGATATCTTGATCATTGGAAATGATATTCCTGAACTGCATGCTGTTAAAGCATGGTTAGGAAAATGTTTCCAGATGAAAGATCTAGGAGAAGCAGCCTATGTGTTAGGTGTGAAGATCTACCGGGATAGATCTAAGAGGCTTCTCGGGCTGTGCCAGAGTACTTACATCGATAAGGTCCTGGAGAGATTCCATTTAGAGAATTCTAAACGTGGATATCTTCCAGTCAGACATGGTCTGAATCTTTCGAAGAGTCAGTGTCCACAAACACAGACTGAGAAAGATGAAATGGACAATACGCCTTATGCTTCGGCTATTGGGTCCATTATGTATGCGATGTTGTGTACTCGCCCAGACGTCGCTTACGGGTTAAGCGTGACCAGTCGATTCCAAAGTAATCCAGGTTTGGCGCACTGGATTGCAGTCAAGAACATTATAAAATATCTGCGGAGGACCAAAGATATGTTCTTGATATATGGTGGTCAGGAAGAACTCAGTATAGCGGGATATACTGACGCTTCGTTCCAGTCGGACCAGGATGATTTCCGATCGCAATCAGGCTATGTTTTTAGCTTGAATGGTGGAGCAGTGGTGTGGAAGAGTTTCAAACAGTCAACTGTTGCTGATTCCACAACAGAAGCCGAGTATGTTGCAGCCTCGGAAGCATCCAAGGAGGCAGTGTGGATTCGTAAGTTCGTGAGAGAACTTGGTGTCGTTCCTTCGAGTGCTGATCCTTTGGTTATCTTCTGTGATAACACTGGAGCAATCGCACAAGCAAAGGAACCACGGTCACACCAGAAGTCCAAGCACATACAGAGACGGTTTCACTTGATCCGGGAGATCATTGATCGAGGCGAGATCAAAATATGCAAGGTTCATACAGATGACAATCTGGCAGACCCGCTTACCAAGCCTCTGGCGCAGCAGAAGCATGAGCAGCACTGTAATAATATGGGTTTGAGATTTCTCAACCATTAGATTAAGTGCAAGTGGGAGATTGTTGGGGTATGCCCTTAAGGCTAATGTTTGAGGCCTTTGGGATTGTAATAAGTATCATGTAATAAACTCTTGTGTTTATAAAGGCATGGTTATTATTCAGGTTGTTACCTTGTCTGCTGTAATAAGTGTACTTCTGAATAATGTCTCAAAGCTGTTCAGCTAGGCTGACAGGCTATATGTCCTTAGTCGAGATATCTTGGTGAACCTGAGACAGCCTTGATATGATTGAGACTAATATGTGTGCTAATCTTATAGGATGCTTCGAGCATGGAATAAGATGTAGACTCATGGGTACATTGGATGTACTGGACAGACCCTACTGGGATATTCCATTGCTTGTCACAATGTGAATGATCCTCGTAAGCAGCAAGTGGCACATGTCCTTTGACTTGAGATCACTTGTGTTTCTAAATGATGATTGTCATTGTTTTGAGGTAGTTCAATATCATTTGAAAAATAATGGTTATAGACTATCTTGGATGGTGAGCTTGAGTCAGGTTAGGGCACTTGTGATAGATAAAGGATTGCCGTCTCCTTGTTTAAGGAGTGTGATGTTCTAAAGGGCCCCCCTGTATGAGAAGATTGAGATAGTGTATGGCCATACCCAGATGACTGTGTTCATCTGATCTAATCATGCTCATCGTATTGGAGTTACAGGCTTGACATGCTTGTCCAATAAGAACATCCAGTGGCAAAGGAAACATGCATGCCTCGTGAGTTTGATTCACACTTGTGCTATGGTTTGGGTGTAGTCTTGGAAGACTCTTTCCTTTATATCGGGAGACAGTGATGTGTTGCTAGATACCCCTCACTGATCGTGATAACGAAAGTTATCGTTACCGACATTTAAAGGAAACCCTTAGGGTCGCACAATTTGGTGATATGGCTTGCTTAAGTCAGATCGTGTGGACTGAATTGTTTCGGTTCAGTTTAAAGGGATTTAATCTCTGATTGTAAGTGAGATCTGGTCTGATCATGTTTGATTGATTAGGGCTTTAGATCGGTAAGCTTCGATCGAGAGAGATGATGCTAGATCGATGCGATCAGAAGCGTCAGATGATGAATGGTCAGATCTTGGACTTTGGGGTCTAATTTGATCTAGACTTAATGCTTGGGCTGATTTGGTTTCGCTATTGAACCAAGGGTATTGAACCGGCTCATGGGTTGAGCGCATGGTTCAAGAGGGAGAAGGAGTTGCGTTTGGTTCATGGAGACATGAACGCATGAACGCATACTCTTAATGGTTGCCATTTTTGGAAAGTTCCAAAATGAAAAACGCATATGCGTTCATGGCTTGAAGTCTCCCTAATGTTTTTCGGTTACACCTCTCTCTTGTTGCTTGGGGGAAACGATTTTTGCTCTCGAGCAAGTGAGGGTGTTGACGAGAAGAGGAGGAACCGGCCAAGCAAAAGGAAGTCTTCATCTCTTCCCTACACTCGATCATTGACATCTTGGCACTTTTGCTAGCACAAGAGGTGCGCAAGTTGGGAGTCTTCATCGCCTTTGTGTGTGAACTTTTGGAGGAGATCAAAGTTGCTCTCTTCTTCCAAGCTGACCTCCAATCTATGGCTATGGTATAGATCTAAACTCATAGCTTCAAGTTGATCATATGGTTGTCATATACGATCGTTTAGAAACCCTCTTTCCGTCATGCATGCTAGATGCGCATGTTTAGGGTTTCACCCCCTTAATAAGGGTTTCTTACACTATCATCCTCTCAATCTCTTTTGGATTTTTGGACTATTTTTCTTGTCTGATTTAAAGATCAAAGGCGCACGTAGTTTTGTCAAGTAGGACGGGCATTGTGTCTTCGGACTGGCCAAGTCTCTTGATCTGACAAAATTGCCAGCCGAAAGGATCTCTGAAATCACCTTGAAAAATAAATCGCAATTAACCAAAAGATTTGTGAGAAGAAGATGAGAAAAAGAGACTAGTTTTAATGAAAAAGTAAAATTTTAGATTTTATGTTTTTCATGAGCATGTAGAATTGCATGAGTAAATACCTTGATTGTGCATAATGTTGTGATCATTAGTCAAGCCCCCCCTTTGCATGCCTGTGATGTATCCTCGTGAGGCCTGCGTGCCGCTTTTCCTTTTGCTTTTAAGAAGACTAGGGAAGCGCATGTACTTGGAGCTTGGCACATGCATGAAGTTGGCGCACCTTGCATGGTGGCGCAACAAGCATCAAGGAAAAGGCGCAAGCTTGCTTGATGGCACAAGTTAGGCATGGCCGAACCCTTTGGTTTGAGAGCTAGCTAACTTGGCATCTTTCATTGTGGCGCATTCTCCTTGGAGGAAGATCATGGCATTGGCCGAACCTTTGAGGTCTACCCTTAAGGTTTGAGAGCTAAGCCATGAAGGAAGGACCTTGGAGCCAACCATGAAGACAAGATAGAGGGCGGCTAGGATAGGTCTTTCTTAGGGGCTTGAGTCCTATGTCAAGAGTTGAACCTCCTTTGGCATGGGTTGGTTCAATATCTTGAAAAGGCTTTGATCACATCATCTTTTACTGCTTTCCTTATCTGCTAAAAGCATGCCTGTGATGTTTTATCATTATGTTATCACTATAGGATTGCATGCCTGTATTGTTAGACATAAGATAAAACTGATGAGACCTTAAAAACCCTCATAAAATATCAAGTCTAGAAGCCTTCTAACGCGTAGCCCTCACTAAGCTATCGATCAGTGGAGTTGTGAACTGGTTCCCACCCTCGTGGGACACACCCACTTATCTTTAGAAAGTGTGTGGTGACAATGGTTTCCCCAGTCCAGTTTTAACCTGGGCGTGCCTTCGCAAGGAAACTCATTGGCCTTGGGCATAAACGGTTAGGAATGGACTTGACTAGAAATTCACATGTACTGGGCACATAGTGAAAGTCTAGAGGCATCGTTGAGAGGTTAGGGTTTCATGTTGTATCCAGCCCTCGCTGGACATGAAATGCCCAAGACTGTCTCAACAAGGGGAGTTGCTTGGAGCAACCGGCCGGCGCGCCCACCTTAGGAAACATGGGTTAATTTGTGCATCTCATCCCACCCTCGTGGGACGCAAAGCCTCATGTGAAATAAGGATCCCATCTCACTAGGAAGTCTTAAACTTCCCGATTGACTTTGTGGGTTGTCAATTCGAATTTAAAATAGTGAGAGCAGTAATCATTTAAAACAAGTCCAGTTTAAATGATTCGAAGTAGTACTAATCTGCTGTTTCTTGGTTGTTGTAGAACAATGAACAATGGCAGATGGTCACTGCGATCTACCCTGGAAAGGGATAAGTTGGTTGGATCCAACTTAAAGGATTGGTATATGAACTTGAGAATTGTGCTCAAGCTCGAGAGGAAGCTATATGTCCTTGAGAAGCCAATTCCTGAGCCACTTCCATGCTTGGCCTCAGCAGCTGAGAAGGATGCTTATGATAAGCATCAAGCTGATACTTTGGAGATTGCACAATTGATGCTAACCAACATGTCGCCCGAGCTAAGAGGGCAATATGAATCTAAGAGTGTCTCTGAAATTATTTCTAGTCTAAGGCAGCTCTTTGATGCATTGGTTGAGCTCAACCCTCCTAAAGTAGACATTCAATGTGTTAAGCCCAAAGGCTTAACTAAAACATTGAAAACAAAGATGGAAAGAGTCAGGAATAATAAGTGCTACTCATGTGGAGGACCACCTCACATGATAAAGGACATAGTACGACTTCAGAATGAGAAGAAGAGAGGCAAGGCTTCGTCTTCATGCTCAGGTATCTATGTTACAGAAGTCAATCTTTCTACTTCTCTGTCATGGGTATTGGATACCGCATGTGGAGCTCATATTTGTACAAATATGCAGGGGCTCAAGAAAAGTAGATCGGTGCGACCTGGAGAGATTGACCTACGCGTTGGAAATGGGGCACAGGTTGCTGCTGTTGCTGTAGGCGTCTTGACTCTCTCCTTGCCTTATGGACTTCTATTAGAACTAGATAATTGCTTTTGTGTACCTTCACTTACTAAGAACATTGTATCCATTCCTTGCTTAGCAAAGAAGGGATTTAAGTTTGAAATAAATAAGAACTCTTGTTCTTTTTCATTTGCAAATATGTTCTATGGGAAGGGTACTTTGTGCAATGGTCTGTATATCTTGGATATGGAAAGTTCTATCTGTAACATAAGTAATAAAAGGACCAAACTGAGTGGTTCAGTTGGTGCTTTCCTATGGCACTGTCGATTAGCCCATATAAACAAAAATCGCATCTAACAACTCCATGCAAATGGATTGTTAGATTCAAGTTCCTTGGAGGAATTTGATACCTGTGAACCTTGTTTATTAGAGAAAATGACAAAGGCACCCTTCACCATGATTGGTGAGAGGGCAGGAGGTTTATTGGATCTCATACATACTGATGTGTGTGGGCCTTTCAATAAACAAGCCAGAGGAGGGTACAACTACTTCATTACCTTCACTGATGACTTCAGTAGGTATGGATATGTCTACCTAATGAGACATAAATCTGAGTCCTTTGAGAAATTCAAAGAGTTCAATAATGAAGTAGAGAACCAGCTTGGAAGATCCATTAAAGCTCTTCGATCAGATCGAGGTGGAGAATACCTGAGTGGAGAGTTCTTTGACTATCTGAGAGAGTCTGGGATCATATCCCAACTCACTCCTCCTGGAACACCTCAATGGAATGGTGTGTCTGAAAGGAGAAATTGAACTTTATTGGATATGGTTCGATCTATGATGAGTCATGCAACTCTACCTCCCTCATTCTGGGGGCATGCACTTGAGACAGCTTCTCTGATACTGAATAATGTTCCATCTAAGAGTGTCTCCAAAATACCATACGAGGTATGGAGTGGGAGACGCCCTAATCTCACGTTTATCAGGATCTGGGGATGTGAGGCTTATGTCAAACGTCAGGATTCTAGCAAGCTAGAACCTAGATCTGATAAGTGTGTATTTGTGGGGTATCCGAAGGAAACTAAAGGATACTACTTCTATGTCCCAACCGAGAACAAAGTTTTTGTTGCTCGGGGTGCTGTCTTTCTAGAGAAAGAATTTCTTATGAAAGAAGTTAGTGGGAGGGAGTTTGACTTGGATGAGGTCCAAGTGCAACCACAAGACAAAGAGATGGAATCTAAGCCATCTGCACCGGTTGTTATACAACCTGAGGCTCAGACACAGGTCGCACGTAGGTCTGGGAGGATTCGTCGTGCACCTGAGAGGTACGGGTCGCTGCCGACTCAAAACGATGGAATTTTTATCATTGAGGATGAACCCAGAACCTATGATGAGGCGGTCAGTGGACCGGACTCCGAGAGATGGCTTGACGCCATGCGATCCGACATGGATTCCATGTCGGCTAACCAAGTCTAGGATTTGGTTGAGCTGCCTGATGGGGTAAAACCCATAGGGTGTAAATGGGTCTTCAAGAAGAAGACAGACATGGATGGCAATATAGTTACCTATAAGGGTAGACTAGTGGCTAAAGGTTTTAAACAAGTCCACGGGGTGGACTATGATGAAACCTTCTCGCCAGTTGCCATGATCAAGTCCATTCGGATTCTGCTTGCTATAGTTGCATATCATGACTATGAGATATGGCAGATGGATGTGAAGACAGCGTTCCTTAACGGGAAGCTGACTGAGGATGTGTACATGACACAACCTGATGGCTTCATCCATCCTGCAGAGGCTAGTAAGGTCTGCAGGCTAAAGAGATCCATTTATGGATTAAAGCAAGCATCTCGAAGTTGGAATCTTCGATTTGATGAAGCTGTGAGAGATTATGGCTTTATCAAAAGCGAAGATGACGCCTGTGTATATAGAAAATTCAGTGGGAGCTTGGTGATTTTTCTGGTCTTGTATGTCGATGACATACTGCTCATCGGAAACGACATCCCTAGTCTTCAAGCTGTGAAGACATGGTTGGGGAAGTGTTTTGAGATGAAAGACTTAGGGGAGGCCGCCTATATTCTAGGCGTGAGGATCTACCGAGAAAGATCCAAGAGGCTCCTGGCCCTTAGTCAGAGTACCTACATTGATAAGGTCCTGGAGAGGTTTAACTTGGAGCAATCCAAGAAAGGATACCTTCCAGTAAGACATGGCCTTACTCTCTCAAAGAGCCAGTGCCCTACAACACAGGCTGAGAGGGATAACATGAGTCGAATTCCTTATGCTTCGGCAGTAGGATCGATCATGTATGCAATGTTGTGTACTAGACCAGACGTGGCATATGCTGTAAGCATAACCAGCCGATACCAATCCAATCCAGGTTTGCAGCACTGGGTGGCTGTAAAGAACATCCTAAAGTATCTGAGGAGAACTAAGGATTTGTTCTTGGTCTATGGGGGACAGGAAGAGCTCAGTGTGCAGGGCTATACTGATGCATCATTCCAGTCTGACCCTGACGACTTTAGATCGCAGGCCGGCTATGTGTTCAAGATAAATGGAGGCGTTGTATGCTGGAAGAGCTTCAAGCAATCCACCATAGCAGATTCTACAACCGAGGCAGAGTATGTGGCCGCTTCTGAGGCAGCCAAGGAAGCCGTTTGGATGAGGAAGTTCATATCTGATCTTCAGGTGGTCCCTAGTGCAATGGATCCCATTGAACTCTACTGTGACAACAATGGAGCAATTGCACAAGCCAAGGAACCACGGTCTCATCAAAGATCCAAACACATACTCAGAAGATTTCACCTGATCAGAGAGATCATTGAAAGAGGTGATGTCAAGATTAGCAGAGTTGACACAGAGAACAATCTGGCAGACCCATTGACCAAGGCTTTGGCGCAGCAGAAGCATGATGGTCACGCTAGAGATATGGGGTTAAGATTCCTCAACCTCTAGGTCTTAGTGCAAGTGGGAGATTGTTGGTGTATATGCCCTAGGACCTAGTTTTGGTCCACTTATGTACTACTTGACTTTGATATTTATATATATCATTCTGGCATTGTCATTGTCAATGTTTGTTTACATCTGCGCACATGTACTAACATGATAATGTCCCTGGAGACAGATTGGATCTGTGCTCAAACTATTATCCCCAGTCGATGTACCTTAGTGGATATGGGACAGCTATGGTACTTGAGAGACTGGTATGTGAGCTGGTTAGGTACGTGGTGCTAACGCAGACACATGGGTATATCATTGGAGGATATACTGGAAAGACCCGCTGTGAGGCTATGACTTGGTGTCATAAGTTATCCTCACAAGTGACAGGAGATGCATTGATCCCTTGACTTGAGGTCATTGATCGTTCTATATGGTTAGCGACTTGCTTTGATACAACCTAACACCTCGCCGTAGTTGGGAGGTCATAACGGTTGTCATTGAGTATATCACGACCCATATGAGAAGGTCAATGGACAGACATAGGATTTGCCCCTTCCTTAGGGAAGTATGATATCCATGGAGCTCCTCTATGGTTCTATGACTGAGAGTGTATGGCCATACCCAGGTAAGAACCTGTTTTAGTCATAGCCATGTGATTGGGTGAAAACAAGTGGTGACACACTTGTCCAATCGGATATCAGTCCGGCAAAGAGACTGTAATGCATCTGTACCTAGTTGCGATGATGGGGATGTCGATGTCGATATCCATTCCAATGACCTGGGTAGCAGCGATGCACTGCTAGGTGCCACTCACTGCTTGTGGTGACCTTTGGTCAGCACTGCCAGCGTCAGAAGAACCTACAGGGTCGCACACCTTGATACTTGAGTTCTCGTATTGATCGAGAAGCCTTATGATCAAGTTATTGGATAACTCGGATCTAATTGGGAGATTTCATCAGCACCAATGGGCCTGATAAGATGGAAGAATGTTATTGGAGCCAAACTTCATTTTTGGCAGGTTGACCCATATTTGACCATGGTTGGTCACACTTGGATTAGGGTTGCATTGGATTGGATCCAAATGCTTAATCAACCCATAGGATGAAGTTTGGGCTAGCTCATTATCCAATGAAGCCCAATAACAAGTTCTCATGAAGAGAAGAGAGGCTAAAAGGGTATAATGGGGAGAAACCCAACCCCATTGGCGCCTAAGGGGCATAATGGGGTTAGGGTGGCAAAATTGCTTCATTAAGGAAGCAATTTGCGCCTAGCCCTTCTCCCTTGATGGTATGAATGCCTTTAAGGCATGTCTTGGGCTGATATGGTACTTGGGCAATTATGGAAAGGTTGAATGAAGTTTATGGTAAAGTCTTGGAGACTTTCCTTGCATCAAATCTCCTCATCCTAGCCCTACACTTGTCATGATCCTAGCCCTTGCCCTAATCGCCTCTTGCCCTATATATGTGACCCTAGCCGCCCCCTCTTATATGATTCATCCTTGGAGGCGTGAACATAAGAAGGGAGCGAGAGCAAGGAGCAAGGGCGCAATCTCTTCCTCTTCCATCAAGTGGCCGCAAGCTTCTCCTTCCTTACCACTTGGCGCATCTTTCTCTCTTGGTGGCGCAAGGTGGTTGGAGCATCTCCCTAAGGCTTGGATCTTCTTCCCGAGGCTAGCACCGGGCGTGGAAGAAGAGGACTCGAGGCATCCGTGTGTGTGAGACTGCAGAGGGCGTACACTTGGGCGCCTATCACGACATCGACCTCATCTTGCTCTGAGGTATTTTCTAACTCATCGTGTCGACCCCCTTGCATGCGATCTTCACTGGGTTTTTGGGACGGACCTGTTTCGGGGACATTCTTCCGCTGTGCTATGTATGTATGTATGTGTCTCTGAAAAATTGTAAAATGTCCCCGGGGTTTCCCAACAAACTATTGCGTAAAGTACCCTTCCCATAGAACATATTTGCAAATGAAAAAGAACAGAAGTTCTTATTTATTTCAAACTTAAATCCCTTCTTTGCCAAGCAAGGAATGGATACAATGTTCTTAGTAAGTGAAGGTACATAATAGCAATTATCTAGCTCCAACTGAAGTCCAGAAGGCAAGGAGAGAGTCAAAACTCCTACAGCAACAGCAACAACATGTGACCTATTTCCAACCCATAGATCAATCTCTCCAGGCCGCACCAATCTACTTCTCTTGAGCCCCTGCATATTTGTACAAATATGAGCTCCATATGCAGTATCCAATACCCATGACGTAGAAGTAAAAAAGGTTGACTTCTGTAACATAAATACTTGAGCATGAAGACGAAGTCTTGCCTCTCTTCTTCTCATTCTAAAGTTGCACCATGTCCCTTATCATGTGAGGTGGTCCTCCACATGAGTAGCACTTTTTATTCCTAACTCCATCTTTATCTTCAATGTCTTAGTTATGTCTTTCGGCTCAACACATTGAATGTCTACTTTAGGAGGGTTGAGCTCAGCCAATTCATCAAAGAACTGCCTTAGATTATAAATAATCTCAGAGGCACTCTTAGATTCATATTGCCCTCTTAATTCGGGCGACATGTTGGTTAGCATCAAATTGGCTACCTCCAAAGTATCAGCCTGATGCTTATCATAAGCATCCTTCTCAGCCGCTGAGGCCGAGCATGGAAGTGGCTCAGGAATAGGCTGCTTAAGGACATAGAGCTTCCTCTCGAGCTTGAGCACATTTCTCAAGTTCATATACCAATCCAGTAAGTTGGATCCAACTGACTTATCCCTTTTCAGGGTAGATCGCAGTGACCATCTATCATTGTTCACAGCCATTGTTCTACAACAATCAAGAAATAGCAGATTAGTACTACTTGAAGTCATTTAAACTGGACTTGTTTTAAATGACCGTGGCTCCCACTATTTTAATCGAATTGATAACCCACAAAGTCAATCGGGAAATCTTAGATTTTCTAGTGAGACGGGATCCTTATTCCACACAGGGCTTCGCATCCCACGAGGGTGGGATGAGATGCAAAAAGTGACCCATGCTTCCTAAGGTGGGCACGCCGGCCGATTGCTCCAAGCAATTCCCCTCATTGAGACAGTCTAGGCATTTCATGTCTAGCGAGGGCTGGATACAGCATGAAATCCTAACCTCTCAACAATACCTCTAGAGTTTCATCACGTGCCTAGCACATATGAAAATCTAGTCAAGTCCATTCCTAATCATTATGCCCAGGGCCAACGAGTTTCCTTGCGAAGGCATGCCCGGTTAAAACGGACTGGGGAAACCATTGTCACCGCACACCGTCTAAAGATAAGTGGGTGTGTCCCACGAGGGTGGAAAACAGTTTACAACACCACTGATCGATAGTTTGATGAGGGCTACGCATTAGAAGGCTACTAGACTTGATATTTTGATTGAGGATTTTTGAGGTCTCATCATCTTACTTTCATCTTATGTCTAACATTACAGACATGCAATCCTATACTGATAACATAACGATAAAACATCACAGGCATGCTTTTAGCTTTAGCAAATAATGAAAACAGTAAAGGGATGATGTGATCATAGCCCATTCAAGACATTGAATCAACCCATGCCAAAAGGAGGTTCAACTCTTGACCTAGGACTCAAGCCCCTAAGACAAGATCTAACCTAGCCGACCTTTAGAGTTGATCTTCAAGGTTGGCTCCAAGGTCCTCCTCTCCATGGTTTAGCTCACAAACCCTAGAGGTACTTTTAGGGAAACCCTAGAAGCACTCATGGGTTCAGCCAATGCCATGGATCCTCCTCCAAGGAAGATGTGCCACCTTTGCAAGCCACAAGAGGGATAGCTCACAAGCACAAGGCTCGGCCAAACCCTTACTTACATCCCCATGCAAGGATGTGCCACCTTTGATGAAGCTTGTTGCGCCACCATGCAAGGTGCGCAAGCTTCATGCATGCGCCATGTTCCAAGTAGATGCGCCACCCTAATCTTTTTCTTAGTTAAAAGTAAAAAGAAAAGCGGCACGCAGGCCTCACAAGGATACATCACAGGCATGCTAAGGGGCTTGATTCATGACCACAACATCATGCACTAACAAGGTACTTACTCATGCAATTCTACATGCTCATGAAAAAAATAAAATCTGAAATTTTACTTTTTCATAAAACAAGTCTCTTTTCCTCGTCTTCTTATCACAAATCTTTTGGTTATTTGCGATTAATTTTTCATGATGATTTCATAGATCCTATCGGCTGGCAATTTTGTCAGATCAAGAGACTCGGCCAGTCCGAAGACACAATGCCCGTCCTACTTAATAAAACTACGTGCGCCTTTGATCTTAAATCAATCAAGAAAAATAACCCAGAAATCCAAAAGAGATTGACAAAGAGGATAGAAACAAGAAACTTTAATTTTTCTAATTTAGAAAAACCATGCGCCATGTGATCATGCAATTTGCGAAAATTGAAACATGGCATGTGAGCATGAAAAAGCATGAAAGAACATCGTTCGAGGCTCGCAAGTCGCTCTGATACCACTGTTGGGAAACCCCGGGGATATTTTACAATTTTTCAGAGATAGACATTACATTTACATTGCACAGCGGAAGCAATATCCCCGAAACAGGCCAGTCCCAAAAACCCAGTGAAGATCGTCAAGCGAGGGGATCGACACGATGTGATAGAAAATACCTTAAGCAAGCGTGGATGTAGATGTCGAGGTAGGCGCCCAAGTGTTCGCTCTCTACAGTCTCACACACACGGATGCCTTGAGTCCTCTTTTTCCACGCCCGGTGCTAGCCTCGGGAAGAAGATCCAAGCCTTAGGGAGATCACCAATCAACTTGCGCCAACCTTGGAGGAAGGATGCGCCAAGAAGGTGATGGAGAAAGGGAAGCCACCAAGGTCTCTATCAACTTGCGCCAAGAGGAGAGGAGGAAGAGAACTTGCGGCTTGATGGAAGAAGGATGCGCCAAGACCCTTGCACTTTCTCCCCTCTTGATGTTCTCACACCTCCAAGGAATCGAACTCTAGAGAAGGGGAGGCTAGGGTCTCTTTTATAACAAGAAGAGGCGGAATGGATATCGACATCGACATCCTCATCATCGCGACTAGGTACAGATATATTACAGTCCCTTTGTCAAACTAATATCTAATTGGACAAGTGTGTCATCACTTGTTTTCACCCAATCTCATGGTTATGACTAAATCAGGTTCTCACCTGGGTATGGCCATACACTTTCACTCATAGAACCATAGAGGAGCTCTATGGATATCATGCTTCCCTTAGGAAGGGGCAAATCCTTTTGTCTGTACATTGATCTTCTAATATGGGTCGTGATATACTCAATGACAACCTTTATAATCTCCCTATTACGGCGAGGTGTTGGGTTGCATCAAAGTATGTCCCAACCATACAGAAGAGTCAATGACCTCAAGTCTAAAGATCAATGCATCTTCTATCACTTGTGAGGATAACTCATGACACTAAGTCATTGCCTCACAGCGGGTCTTGTCCAGCATATCTACCACTGATATACCCATATGTCTGCGTTAGCACCTCGTGCCTAACCAGCCCATATACCAGTCTCACAAGTACCATGGTTGTCTCATATCCACTAAGGTACATCAACTAGGGACAATAGTTTGAGCACAGATCCAATCTGTCTCCAGGGACATTATCATGTAAGTACACAATCACAGGTGTAGACAAACATTGATAATGACAATGCTAGGATAATATTAGGAATATCAAAGTCAAGTAGTACATAGGTTGACCAAATATAGGTCTCAGGGCATATACACCAACACTTGCCTCTTCAATATGGTCTATTCTAAATAAATTACAACACAATATAGGATAAATGGAATATAATAAAATTGCAAACTTTACTTATTCAAGAGGAAACAAGACACTCACTCAAATAATCTGGGTCAATAAGGAGCCAAAAATAAATTGAGAATGAAGAATCAAAAAGGTTATAAAGGGTAATTGAAGGTTAATGAATCATATGCCCTAAAGACGGAACAAGAGTTGTTATCATTGTTATGGAAAGCCTAGACACCATAAGAAAGACTACCTAAATGTAAGACATAGTTCGAAAGTAGAGATAACAAGAGTTGGCCAATGGACTAGGTGACCTATGTCCTACACTCACTTGACATGGCATATTAACCAATCAATGGGCCACGAGTGGAAAAAGGCATGGAAGCAAGTCAAGCTAGGCTAAGATGTCAAGGCATGTGGGTTGTGCGAAGCACGATAAGCATGTAGTTTTATTTTTTTAAAAAAAATTCAAATTTCAACACCCAAATTTCAAATAGGTTTTTTTACTTATTTATCATAATGAAGTATACAAAATTTTAAAAATAGGGGTATAATATAAAATTATTATTTACCCTCTTTAATATAAAAAAAGATAAATTTATGAATTTAAACTCAATTGATTACTATAAATTTCCCCCCACTTCCTTCATTTCTCCACACAATTCTAATTAGTTTTGGATTAATCTATCATTCTCTCATAATCTCTTGAGTTTTGAATTTCTATTATTTTCTTAATTAAACTCAAGCTAAAGTATTCAAGTCTTCAACACTTCAAAGCTCCCTCAAGTTGGTTTAATCATGTGATCAAGATCAAGTAAGTTTTAAAATTTAATTTATTTTATTTTATATTAGATGTGTTATTCCATTTAAATTTTCTAATCTAATTTTCTTTCTTAATTATGTTCAAATTCAATTTATCAAAGTTCAGAAATTATTAAGCATACTTAAATTATGTGATAAGATAACTTTTAATATGTTATTATTTTTATTTTAACATCTATATATATATATATATATATATATATATATATATATATATATATATATATATATATATATATATATCATTTTATTTTTTTTAAGTATTATTTATATTTTACTAGTCCCCTTAATTAATTTTTAATATTATTTATGGAATTAATGGGTAAATTTAACAACGATTGAGATTTCTTAGCATGGGAGATTGTAGAATTACAAAATAAACTCATTGGGTCAAATAGCCCCAATGTTGCAATGTAGTTAAGATCCTCATAGCTCTACTACTTCTAGTAGAAGAAAATACACTAGTAATGTTTGGAGAAGTCTTGATTTTGATGATGATTGATGGCCAAGAAAAAGTAAGCTATAAAAAGTGCAAAAAATAATGAGTTGCAAATCAAACTATAGAATTAGTTATTTGGCTCGTCACCTCAAAAGCCACTATAATCAAATCTATCATACATAGGCTGCTCTTAACATATTCTCTAATTCATTGAAAATTTTTAATTATTTGACTAAAAAAAATTAGCTAAATTTATTGTTTGGAATGAACAACCATTTTCTTAAGATAAAAAAATTTATAAATAAATCACTATAACCTAATCTAAAAAGTTAAGTAGACAAACCATGCATAGAGAATGCAAGTAATAATGATAGTATAATTGAATAGTAAAAAATAAGGATGAATCTAATATTTAATGGATGTTTTTTGTGAATGTAGTATTTTTAATTTATGTGTTCATGATGGTATAAAAGAAGTAGATGAATTTGTAAATAAGTTAGGAAATACAATTATTATATTTGTTATTTTTTTTTTACTTTTAGAAATTAGAACTTTTTGATAAATATGTAAATCCTATGGTACATTATATAAAAAAATTAAAGATATTAAAACAAGACAGTCTACATATGATATGTTAACCTATTTGTTTTTCTTTTTTAAATATTATCTAACTTTATTTTATAATAAAAGAATGCTTGATAGAAATATAAAGGAAAATTATTGGTAAAGCACAAAATTATTATATATTATTTTAGATAATTTTTATAATGTTGGCACTCATTTATCTAGTATTTATTATCTTACTTCATGTTTAATTTTATAACATTTAGTTTTAGTTACTGATTTTTTTTCTCAAAATTGAAATGATAAACATATTTTTCAAGTAATTTTATAAATAGAAATAAAATTTTAAAACTATTAGAAAAATATATCTACTTTATATTGTTTAGCTTCTATTATAAATAGTAGAATTAAATTAGAAGTGTACATATTTTATTAGATGAATATTATAAAAATATGTAACTTAAATGATTGTTGAGAAGAAATATGAAATATCTTCATTGCTACATCAGTATAATGTTTATAATTTGAGATATGATAATCGAATTAATCCAACACCACCTCTAACTAGTAGTATTAAAAATATTACAAGCATAGTACATTCTATTTTAAATAGAAAAGTATTTCAATAAGTAAATCTTTAAATATTAAGAAATTAATATTTTCTTTAGAGAATAATCATACATCTTTACTTATAGAAGATCAAATTAATGATTTTGCTATTTTATTATGGTGGAATTAGAAGGAAAATCTAATCATGTGATTTCCTCTATGACATATAATCTACTAACTCCTTTGGTATTTACAATAGCATCATAGTCTTATTTTAGTGTAGGTGGCAGGGTGCTGGAAGAAAATGAAATTAGATACGTGGCAAAAGAGTTGAATGTGCATTTGCCTCAAAGATCGGTTAAATGCTAAAGACCATCTTTAAGACATTGGCAATCATTCAATTTCATTAGATAATGATCAAAAAATTTTGAATGTGCATTTGCCTTAAAGATCGGTTAAATGCTAAAGACCATCTTTAAGACATTGGCAATCATTCAATTTCATTAGATAATGATTAACAAAGTTTTGAAAATACGAGTGGAAGTAATTATGGATAAGAGTTAGGTTTTAAAAATAGAATTATGTAGCCATAATCTTTGGTAAATATTGTTGGAGTTTGAAAACCCAAAAGTCCCTTAGTCCCACATTGGGGGAGTTGGAAGGGATACTTAGGTTTAAAGGTAGTTGTAACTTCTCTAGCCCATTGAGGTTTTTAAGAGGCATCAACTATCTAAACCAAGTTGATCCAAAACACACACGCGTGCGCCTCGCCTCGCCATGCCACGCCGAGCCAGGTCGTGGGTGTAGGTTTATCGGGTAATTAATTTACTTCTTTATTTTAGCCCGTGTATTATTATTATTATTATTATCAATGGTAATTAAGAATATATTTATATTAGTCTTAATTATGGTCGTTAGCGTGCCTATTTAGGGGTACACATGAGACCACGTTATTAGTAATATGTTATTTCGAGATAGCTAATTTTATTCCTTCTCGAATTAACGTCGTTGCCCTGGCCGCCCTCCTTCTAGGCTGGGCAACAGGAGCAGACTCATAGTCGTATGCTTCTGGCTCCCCGCTCTCTTCCTCTTTTTGCTGAATGACATTGAAAGGTGGCAATGACAGCCATCCCACCGTCGCACCAGCAGGGACGCTACATCGGTTGTATCTTCGAGCAACCATCCGGATAAAAGCTTGCACGTCAAAGCCCAAAAATTTGCCTAAGAACAGACCTCGGTCGCCTCCGGTTCTTTCTAATTTTCTATTTTACTGTTATTAAATCTGCATAATTATTTAATCTTGTTACTTGTAAAATATTAAATCTGCATAATTATTTAATCTTGTTACTTGATTTTACAGCATATTCGGAGCATTTTCTTAGGCAAAGCTTTAATTGTTGCATAATCTTGTTAATTAGTAACAATTAGATCTATTAATTTTTGTTGCATAATCTGTTGTTAATTAGTAACACTTAGATCTATTAATTTTTGTTTTTTTATCTAATAATCTGATGTTAATCGAATTTGTTATTCTGCTAATTAATCGCATTAACTAGATCTGTTATTCAATACCAGTTAGATCTACTAATCTAACCAGTTAGATCTACTAATCTAACATTATTCGCATAATCTGTGCTACTAATCTATTGTCATTAGATTATGCTTGTTGATTACAGAATCTGTTGATCTACTACTAATCGTATTAAATCTGTTAATCGTTAATCAGATTGATCTAATCGCATGCTTGATCTATTTCCGTGATTAATTCTTCTCGCACGTTATCTCTCTGATTAATTTGATTCTGTTAAAATCAGATTGCATACATCCTATTCTGTTAATCAATTGCATTTTTTCTTTAATTGCTCTTTGCGGTGCGGCTTAGGTCAAACCCTAGATTCTAGGCGTTGCGGTTCTGAACCCGCTGCTAGATTGGATCCAGCTCACGCTCGTAACCAGCGAGTTCGCACACATCACGCTTGCGTGTACGCACGCGTCGCGCACGTGACGTGAAACAAAAATTTATTCCGCTTAACGGGGATGGGTGGATTCGAACCCATAACTAGCGGGAGGACAACATCCTTGTGTGGCCATTCTAACCACTACGACACATTTTCTTTCATTAAGATATATATAAACATATTTTATACTTACATAAAATCAATATCGCACTGTTTATTCCTAATCTATTACCAAACAATTGTTTATAATTCTGATTTAATTTTAATTACTTTGCATCACCTGCATAAGTTGTCTACTTGACTATTCTGCATATTAGTCTAATTTGTAGATGCAATTATTTTTGCTTGCATAAACATTATTTATTTATTTAAGTTGAACACTGATACATAATAGACATTAATTGTAATATGCATTATTTGTTTATCAAATAATTTTAAGTTGAACACTGATACATAATAGACATTAATTGTAATTAAATATTGTCTATTTAATAATTGCAGCTTTGTCACAAGTGCCATAATACTTTCTTTGTCATAACACATTTAATGGCAACAAAGAACTTTCTTCTCTAAAACCTAAAAGGTTTAATGGAACTAGTTTCACAAGTTGGAAAGAATAAAGTAACATATGGCTAATAACTCTTGGATTGACTAGTGCCATTGGCATAGATACCTCACTGAATAGAACCAATAAGTCTTCCTCCTTCTCTGATTCTCAAATAACTGATTCAACTTTATCTTCTGATACTTCTGGCCAATCTTCTAAAAGCCAAATTCCTAAAAATAAGAAATTCAAAAAACCTCTGATTAAACCTTAAGTTAACATTGTTGAATCTCAATCAGCCTCATCTTCAACTCTAAGGACAGACCCTGATCTTCCCACTGTTAATCTAGCTCATCATGATTCTGAGTGGTGGTTAGATTCCGATGCGAGCATTCATATGTGTTCTAACTGGCTCTGGTTCTCTTCTTACCGGGACTCAAGTGGAGGAAGTGTAACCATGGGGAACGGATCCTCTACTGCAGTACTTGGACATGGACAAGTTCTTCTGAAGTTTACTTCTGGGAAGACTCTTACTTTAAATAGAGTGTTCCATGTACCAGAGATCCGTAGGAACCTTGTTAATGAATCTCTTTTTAGTTCAAAGTGGTTTTTAAGATTTTTTTTTTAGATGCAAATAAAGCTGTAGTCTCCAAAGGTGACTTATTCATTGGTAGAGACTTTACTTCTAATGGATTATTTCAATTGAATTTTGTTCCTTTGAATTCTGTGTCTGATTCATCTGCTTTGAATACAGAAAATTTTAATTATTGGCATGGTAGACTTGGCCATGTTAATTCATCAAGTAACTGCGCCTTACTCTTCTCAATCTAATGGGGTAGCAGCAAGAAAGAACAGAACCCTACTAGATATAGTAAATGCCATGTTACTGAGTTCTGGAGCACCCCAGAAATTGTGGGGGGGGGGGGGGGGGAGGCTATTCTTTCAGCCTGTTTCATTCAAAATAGGATTCCCTCCAAAAGTAATCTGAAATCTCCTTTTGAAATTTGGAAAGGATATAGGCCCAACCTTAAATGTCTTTCCTTTTAAACCTCAAAATCCTTCTCCCATCATGATCCTAACCTCTTCTAATAATCTTAACCTACTCCACAAAATAGACCATTATAGCTAGAAGTACCATAGAAGCAGAGCTTTTTGCTTTGGACTTAGCTTACTCAGAAGCTGAGTGGCTTAAAAACCTTTGTTCATCTATACCAATGGGCCTAAACTTTAGTCCACCAATTTTAATTAATTGTGATAGTAAGGCTGCAATAGAATTTTGTAAAAAGAAACTAATAAACACCAAATTGAGTAGACACATCAAAATCAGACAAAAAATTATTAGATGGTTATCTACTCATAATGTTGTTTCCTTGTCTTTTGTAAGAACTGACAGCAATCTTGCTGACTGCCTCACAAAAGATTTGATTCAAACTAAAGTGATGGCTTCATCTAGGGGAATGGAGATTTGTCTATAATGGGCCCTCCTATAATGGCAACCCAACCTCCGTGATAGATAGACTCTGGAAAGATGTTCAATGGGTAATAACAAGTTGACTGGTTGACCAAGGAGTACAATTAAAAATTATAAAAACACTTGTTGAAAGTGTTTTATTTTCCTTTAAAAAAAATTTTTTGTTCTCAATTTCTTATTTGAGAAAGGAGGATTTGTCCAAAATTGATTCTGAAGCACGAAGAAGAGCCTCGGCTGTGCTCAATTATTGGTCAACCTTGAGCATTTGACCATGATAAAATCAATATGGAATTGGGGCACATGTACACAATCCGGTAGAATATAAAATGAAGGGAGGGAGTATAATTTTGTGATAAGCTGTTGCCCTCGGATCCAAGCCACCATTAATGATTTAGTTCAAGTCATCAATTTGGATGTTGACTTGATATGTGTGATGAGATGAAGTAAAGTGCAAAAGAAAATTACGTGGCATGCGTAGTTTTCACATGTTGTATGGATAAGAGCATGCGGTTAAGAGAACCGCAAGAGAGGGACTTTAAAAAGAAAAATAACTTACCCACGAAGAGGACAGAACCGGGGGTAGAAAATTCGAATAAAAAGAAAAGTGACGAGAGGGAGGCTTCGGCCTCCTCTCCCGGAAAAGGAACTTGTAATTCCCTGCACTTGCATGGCGGCCGGCAAAACAAAAAAGAAGAGACAGCTGGTGACTACAACAAGAAGCAACATGTAATTCCTTCGGCTTCCTTTTCCTCTTCCTATGAACAGAGGCTGGGCGGAGATTTAAAAAAAAAAAACCCTCTCTCGGGGCAAGGAAGCCTCGGCTTCCTCTTCTTCCGAAAACGGCAACGAGCACAAAAAATGGTGGCTACGAACGGAAACTGAGTGGAGATTGGGTAAAGAAGAAAACGACAAGAGGGAGACCGAAGGCCTCCTCGGCAAAGGTCTTCCTCTCCCTGTTCTTTTCATGGCGGCTGTCAACAAGGAGCGTATACGAAGATTAAAACAAAAGAAAGGCGAGGGAAGTCTCGGCTTCCTCTTCCTTTTCTGATGAACATGGCAAGCGAGGGGCCTTCGGCCTTCTCTTCTCTTCTCCATCGACGAGGACAAGAACATATTTGTCCATCCCTTTTTTTCTTCTCCCTATCTGTCTAATGGAAAAGGATAATTCTGATATCAAAACTATTGATTGAGAAAAAAACTCCGGTAAATAAAATTGTCTAACGGAGAAGAAAAACTCCGATATTAAAATTATTGACGGAGAAAAAAACTCCAGTAAATAAAATTGTCAACCGGAGAAGGATAACTCCGATATCAAAACTATTGACGGAGAAGAAAACTCCGATAAATAAAATTGATAACGAAGAAACTAACTTTGGTTAAACAAAAATATTCGTGGAGAATGAAAACTCTGACAAGTAATACTAATCTATACATTATGAGATAAGTTTATCAAATCTAGCCAGGTTAATGAGATTTCGTTAACTGTTAAGATTGAAGGCAACACGAAGGATTTCTAAGTGAAAACCATAATTTACTATGGGAAGTAGAGGATTTTACCTCGGTCAGCCTTGTCTCCGCTTCTGTAAAATCCGCAGCGATGAAAAGAATTGCTAAAAAATATCAATGAACGTGAGATTTATAGTGGAATGAATTTCTCATGTGATTTCGAACACATGGTGAGTAGAAATCCTCACACGGCCGAATCAATCGGCGACTTGGTAAAATAATAATTTAAAAAGGTAAAATAAAGCTGCTCCTTAATTACTGCCCTTGTGATTCCGAATATTCATTGCCCTTTTCCGGAGTCTCGTCACTATATTGTTGGAAACAAAATAGAATTGGTCAATGTCCTGCCCTAATTTCCCTCATGCGCCGATTCTTCACACCTGCTAGCCCTTGAACTTGGATTAAACAGAGCACGGATTGATTACTAAGTCATAACAAACAGAATTTAAACTTTATAGTTATATTTGACTTTGAATACCTGCTATCAATCCTTATGTGAATTGGCGACTTGGTGTGAGACTGTGTGGCTGCTGACTTGGCAACAATGGGTCATTTATGCTATTCCCCCGAATACAGCCGGCTGGGAGGAAGTACCACTGCCTCTGTGTAGGAAAGAAAGGAACCAAGTTTTCTTTCCACCCCTGTGAGCACCGGAAGCAATCTGTTTTCGCTGCTGTTCGTCGACGCGTGACCTCACCATCAGTTGCCAGCCACCTAGTTCTTCTGGCCTCTTTCGACATTGCCTGACGCGCCCGCCAAAAACGCCGTCGCCTCAGAATTTTCCGAAGACAGCGGCATTATTGACGCCAGCAACGCATCCGCCGAAGGTTGCCTGCGCCCATCGTCTTCTACAACAAATGCGACTTCCTCACATCTGATTGAACCGAAGTTTTGAGGAAAGCTTCTCCTCAAGTTTGCGAACATATGGCCAGAAAGATCCGGCCATCTAGCGGTTGAATCGCCGGAGTCAAAAGCTCTTTCCGGCGATCTCTTCCATTTTCCAGCCAAGCACACCCGGCATTCATCTTCGTCGAACTCAACATCCGTTCATCGGATCATGTTGAAATTTTGACTATACCCTCTCAACGAGACTGCACACCTATGGTCAAAGACATCTGGTCATCCGACGGCTGGATCGCCGGAATCGAATGATTTTCTGGTAATCTTCCTTTCTCGTCTTTTATGTATACCTCTGAAGTTCTTCTCATCGAACTCCACATCTGGCCATTCGATGAACTAAAACTTTGGCCACATCCTCTCAACAAGCCGAGGAACTGAAACTTTGGCCATCCAATGAACTGAAACTTTGGCCATATCCTCTCGTCTTTTATGTATACATCTGATACATCAGCCTTCTATATGCTACTTTGAACGTTTGATCTACTGGCTTGTTCTTCTATTGTGAATATTTAGTCCAATGGCTCATTCACTTACTTTGAAAGTTTGGCCGAATGGCCCGTTCTCTTATCTTGAATGTTTGGCCAAAGGGCCCATTCTCCTATTTCGAATATTTAGCCGAAAGGCCAATTCATACATTTCCAACGTTTAGCTTTTTCAATGACTAATCTAAAATACATTAATTCTCTAAGCTGTTGCATGATATTAACAGTATTGTTTGGGAGGTGTGTACGTCGATACTATGTATCGGGGCGTAGTTCCTCAATATTGTCACGTATCATTCGCAGCTGAAATCAAATTTATCGAACTTGAAATTTATCAAAACTTGAAATTAAATAGATATTCACAGAAAGAATATCTATCGAACTCAGAACAGATAAGTATTCACATGTCATTTTACAAGCCAAATATTTATCAATTGAAATGAAGATCTTCTTATGTCTTTAAAGAGGATGAATATTGGTCAGAGTATAGTTATACGCCAACGCTAAATAACTACTCTATGTCCTCAAGGGGACAAAAATCCATTAAGAGATGATTATACGCTAAGGCTAAATAGTTATCTCATTTTCCCAAGAAAATGGATTTTCCAATTGTAGAATAATTGTATGCTAAGGCTAAACAATTATTTCACATCCTAAAAGGAGACGAATCTCTTTTATTGAAGTTAATACTCACAAGTCATTGAGATTGAGTATTTATCAAGTTCGAATATTTGCAAGCTCTCAAGATGCTCGATATTCAATTATCTTCAAAACTTTAACATCTAGTCATCATTTGGCTAATGATGAACTTTATAATGAAATTGTAAGCCTTTTTATGGTAAGATGTTATGAATAAATGATATTGTTCTTCCAAATATTTATTTTTATTTGATTTTATATGTTTAAATCTCTTAATCAAAGGTGCTCTAAGCTATTTAGGGGTAAATTACAATGAATGCTTGCATTCATTGGAAGCCATAACCCACTTAAATAAAAAGCCTTATGTCCATAAGGTGAATTTGAAAACGGTCGCATTATGTTTTTATGAAATGAAATTGAACCATTTTTCCCCCAACAACACTATATGTGTTTATTGGAGTTAATTATAAAGGCTCCAATACCCCATTCCTAAGGTGATTGAGTATTCCTATGTAGATGTTAGGTTGAGTTAGATAACTCTTAAAGAAATCCAAAAGGTTTAACCTAAGAAATGCCTCTACACACTTCTTCATATGATTTCTCCTATATGTGAGTTTTCGTATACGGTCGCGTACTAGTAACTGGACACTACTAGCAAACTCACAAGAAAAGAAGGTACCCGAGCACG
The DNA here is from genome assembly GCA_027563935.2 of Costus lasius. Taxonomy (NCBI): domain Eukaryota; kingdom Viridiplantae; phylum Streptophyta; class Magnoliopsida; order Zingiberales; family Costaceae; genus Costus; species Costus lasius. The sequence continues at coordinate 98,307,604 of CM050448.1, forward strand.
GCCAAAAATGCGCAACCCCGCGTCACTGTTAGCTGTATCATGTGTGCACCGTTCTAAGCTGGGCCCAAAGGGTTGTAGTTCAAGACCTGGTTCACTACATCTCTTCTAGTGAAGTTCCGTGTACTAAGTGTATTGAGCACTGCTCTTTCCTAATCGCGTGATATAAATGTTGTTCAGCATCTTATTTTCTTTATGAATTTAATTTAAAAGGACTTTTGTGTTTTGTAGAGGATTGTTGGAGTTTGAAAACCCAAAAGTCTCTTAGTCCCACATTGGGGGAGTTGGAAGGGATACTTAGGTTTAAAGGTAGTTGTAACTTCTCTAACCCATTGAGGTTTTTAAGAGGCATCAACTATCTAAACCAAGTTAATCCAAAACACACACGTGCATGCTGTTGTAGTCCGCAAGTGCACGGATACTTCAAAGTAATAAAAAGATATCGAACCATAGAGACCTACGTATTAAGTACCAAATAGTTGTTTTCTCACTAGCTAAGCAAATCGAATATGATGAAAGCACAAACGGAAAGTAAACTAAATATCTGAGAGAGAAACTGGGACTAGGGGTTCATCCACCTTAATTCTAATGACTAGAAGGAAATAAAGGTTGTCAGTCAAATTTCATTATGATAAAGATTTAATTTACTTCATAAAAGGATTATCCTGCTCTAGCGCAGACAATCATACAAAGGACCAATCCTCACTCTCGTGCAAGATCTATCCAATGCTGAAAATAAGTAAATCATTGAACAAAGAACGCAGGGATCACTCTCGTGCATCCGAATTATAAGTCAAACATCTCATGTGGAAACTCAGGGATCACTCTCGTGCATCTTGAAACTCATCACAAGTTCTACTTAAGGTTCTCCCGCGATCAAAAATTTAATCTCTTACAATTTCAAATCAAACCTAACACATTAACTCAATCCAAAGAATCAGAAGATCAACATGGCAATAAAATCACTAAAAATCAGAATTCAAAGAACAAACCTAATCTCTTACGATAAGTTCCAAACTCAATGATTTTTAAGGTTTCAAATTTCACAATCAACCTCTCAATCTATTTTGTAAAACTCTAAAACATGCTGATATATATAAAACTAAGGAGAATTAAAGGAAAGTCATCACATAAGCAGAATTATCGTAACAAAATTATCATGACAAAAATAAACATGTTCTAGTCATTAAGAAATCAAAGGGAATTACTCTCCATGTCTCAATTTATGTTTAAGCTAGCATGATGAAGAAATTATAATAAACCATAGTTTAGATTGATCAGAAATCGAAAAGAAAGGGAAAATCAACCAACACAGTGTTGTAATGAAAATTACAGCACGTAATTTTACTCAAAAATGTGTGATGAACAGTGCAGGCACCTCTTCTTTCATTGATTCCTCTTCCGATCGGTCTCCTTTCTCTCTGAAACTTCTGGAGTATCATCTTCTCCTCCAGGTGAAGCTTCAGTGTAAATTCACACCTTGAGGTGGCCTCTACGCCTCTCGGCGTGAGGCCGAACCCTAGAGACGCCTTCCTCAATTACTCTCTGGATTATGGATAAACATTGGGTATTTTCATCCCTTTGTCTTCTCCTCGTTGAGACGAGTCTGTGGCTTCTTTCGGATCTTCATTTGGTGCTCAAAATCTCGATATATCATCTTTTTAAGTTTTCGGCGGAAAAATTGGAAAACTGGATGCAAATTACAGTACCGTAAAAATAATTACGGCAGTGTCGTAATTTCTTCTGTGAATTCTGGGTAAAAATTACGGTACCGTGGAAATCTTTATGTCAGTGCCGTATTTTTGCCTAAGTCCTCTAGTCGAAATTGTCTGAAATTACGGTACCGTGGAAATTTGTCTCAAAATTACGGTAGTGCCGTATTTCTCTCGGATGACTCTTAAAGTTTCTGTGTGAAATCGTCAGAAATTATGGTACCGTGGAAATATTTACGGCAATGTCGTATTTTTGCTGAAACTTATGGTTGGGTTTGCTGAAATTACGGTACCGTGGAAATTTGTCCCAAAATTACGGTAGTGCCGTAATTTGTCTAGGAAGCTCGTTTTGACTTGAAATTTGATGTGTAAACTCCTCTTGATGATTAGAACTCGTTCATGTATTGAAATTGCTTGAAAACTGGTGGTAATGGCACTTTTTACCTGAAAATGATCAAAAACAAGAAGTGGTGTAGATTCTGCAATATTTGACAAATAAGTTTTAAAAACAAGCAAAAGAGCATAAATATGACACAAAAAGACACATCAAATGACACAAAATATACTATGAATTTTGGAGTCATCAAATACATAAGGCTCAAACTTTGCTTGTCCTCAAGCAAATAATTAAGAACAATGCTAAGTATGGAAAATATGCTCTTTTATGAAAAATAAATTTCTAAAATATAATCACTCATGAAATATTCCACCAACTTTTTGCACAAAATTTCAGATAAATACAATGTCCTCTGAATTTAATCTTTAAGATTCACAACTTTGATCAAATAAAACTTCACAACTTGCATAATAAAAAGAATCTCAATCTCGTGATTTCACCCAAGTTTCAGTTTAAATCTATCACACTTTTGTTTACAGGAATAGGATATCTAAAATCTTTTTCCACACAAAATCTTTCTTTCTTTCTTTCTTTTTTATGTTTTTGATGGTATGTACCCACATAGATACACACTTTTTATTTGGACTTTAACTCTTATCTTCGGTACCACTGTCAATTTTACACAGTGCTAAGTAGAGGAGTCAATTTTACACAGTGTCAAGTAGGAGAGTCTCTCTCTCTTTTTGTGGATCTTGGATTCTTTCTTCCCAACAAATAATAAAATAGACTAAACATCAACTAGGTTAATCAATTGACATCAATTCAAAAATTACACTCATATGCTTATTTTATTCAAGAAAGATGCTTCACTCTTAGATTGCATTCATCAAACAACTTACATACCCAAAATCCTTATGCATCAATCAATGAAGAATTTCAACAAGTAGATATATATTGAAGAAATAAATTCAACATAATAGGTATATCTCCATTCACAAGTATTGGTATGCATCATCATAGAAAAATTCACACACCTCTCTTCACATGGATTCAAGTCATAAAAATTTTTAAAAATCAAAAATATCAAAATCAATGCAAAAGGTGTGAAGCATCAAACTCATACAATCATGGTCAAAAGTATAACATGATAGATTCAGGAAACCACATAGAATAGAAATCTCAGTGAGTAATACAATCATAGAAAATAGCAAAAGAAATCAAGTAGCAATGTCATGCAACCATATCAAATAAGATCACTAGAAAGTGCAAACAATACTCACAAAACTATATAGCAAGCTCAATCGTCATCCGGGGTGTACCTTCAGGCTAGATACGGCTGGGTCCAAAGATGCGCCTTCTGAAAATTTTCCTGCACAATTTTTAAGTACATAAGGCTCAATTCTAAAAATAGTCCCTTACTAAAATAATAATAATAAAAATAATTCTCTCAAAGGAAAATTAGAAATATCGCTGAAGGTCCGAAGAAGGTGCTGATGGAAAGAGCTGATTCAAGCAAGAAGCAGAGGTGGAATAGATGCTAGCTGAAGAGCTACTAGCAATGATGGTGCTGGTGCCGACAATAGAGTAATGATGAAGAGTCTCCAGTGGTCTGCTAGTGACTATAGTCGTGGTGGCAAAGTTGTCGGCCGGTGGATGCAAAAGATAGCACTGCAAAAATAAAAAATCAGAGTCACTATATGAAGATTCTACTGCAAAATAAATAAAATCAAAAGAAATAGAGGCAGTAGAAGAAGTAAGAAGCTGCTGGTGGCGCTCGGCAAGAGGTGGAAGATAGTTGCTTTTGAAGATTTCTGGACCTAGAGGCAGAAGAAGCAGTGACAGGTTGAAAGCAAACAGAGCAGCCAGTGAATTTTTTATGAAAAGTAGCCATACCCATGAATAAGATTTATTGATCCAAAAAGAAAACAGACAGAACCATGAAGTAGAATAAAACTTATTCTTTCCCGGTGTATGAAAATTAAAGGATCAAAATCTGTCAGGAATTTAGGGTATCAGTAGAAAAAGGGCTAATCAGATAAAAAACTGCACAGAAGTTAATCAAATTCGAAAAGTTGTCATGCTTCCTAGAATGATCAGAAAATATTTTCATGAAAACATCTAATCCACGGGATAGAATGGCACCGATGTTCTTCATATTCCATGCGAAAAATCAGGGTTTCAAGTCATTAAAGCACCTTAAACACTTGCAGCAAAAACGCTAATCAGAATAGTCAAAAGAAAATTGCTGCAGAAATAAATCATAATCGAAAAGTTGCTATGTATTTTAGAATGATCCATGGACTTTAAAATTCAGCAAAAATATCCAGATGATAGACAAAGATGAGTAGTTCATGCTTGTGCCAAAGATCAAAAATTTTCCCAACCCAGTTTCTTAAAATCGCAGCGAGAAAACACCTAGTCAAATAAGCAGAATGCAGCTTTAAAATACGGTACCGTGAAAAGGCATACGGTACTGTCGTAAAAGCCACAAATCCTTATGTACAAAAATTACCCAAAATTACAGCACCATAAAATTTTAGCCCAATATTACAGTAGTGCCGTAAAAGACTCAAAACTCTCGGGATGAAATCAGACCAAAATTACGGCACTGTGAAAGAGATTACGGCAGTGCCGTATTTTGCACAAAATTTGATTTTCCCTACAAAAAGAAAAGAAAAATTAATTCTAAAAATAAACTAAAATAAAAAAAACTAAGCTAAGTAAGAGTGCTTGGGTTGCCTCCCAAGAAGCGCTAATTTTTATGTCACTAGCTTGACCAAAACCCAAATTTCAATGCGAAGCAGGTGGATCAGTACCATAATAAATAGCATATAATTTTCTACATTTCTGTTGTCCAAAAAGTTTAGCCACTAATCCAAACATCCAAAATTTCATGTAAATCATGATTGACATGGCTTTCTCAAATATGCAGAAATCAAAATCAAAATTTTCAATTCTACACAAAGGGTATTCAATGATCTTTCTAAATTTGTTAGTAAGCAAAATCATTAGTCCTTTCTTCAAATTTATTGTCACACCCCTAGATGATGGTAACAAATTCATAATAAAAAAAATTGACAATATTTATCCAGGATCGATCATAATAACTTATAGGATTTACTTTCCATCATCTAGGAGGTAACAACAATTCAAATAGCCATTCAAAATAATAATTCATTTAATTAATCAAAATCTTTATCATATCATAAAAACTATACATCCTATTCCAAATCCATAATATTTATTCACTATAACTCACACTTATATTACAGACATCAAAATGAACATCATACATGAGTCATTTAACTTTACATGCTCAATATTCCACAACCATAATATCTCACTCACAAGTCCTGGATCTTCTCCCACTTATCAAACAAACATACTAATAACTTCATACATTAGTCATTAAAGTTTACATACTCAAAACATAAAACCATACTCATTATTTTCTTTAAACCATCCACATAAACTTATAGCCCAAAGCTAACCTGTAAAGAGGTTAGAATGCAAGGATTGAGCAAGAATGCTCAGCAAGTAATTAAGATGCCAAATGGAGAAGTATTCCTAATAGATCTCCACAAGGTTCCACAAGTAATATCAAATGGAAACATAATAGTGACATGGTAAGCAATAGTGACATGATAGGCATAATACCATGGTAAGTAGAAAGATCACAAAGATAAATCAACCCAAAGTTACATATCATACATAGCATAGTTAGTATAGTGGGAAAATCACAAATAACATAATCTTCCACGTCTGGAAGCATATTCCACCCTCGTCAGGGTGAAACCAAACACATATGCCAGCTGGAGCTGTCATGGCTCCTCAAATTAGAGATAGTGGGATTTTATTCCACAACTATCAATCTCTTTCCAGTACTGTACTACACACATATGCTAGCTGGAGCTGTCATGGCTCCTTCTCAAATCAGAGATAGTGGGATTCAAGAGGTGGCTCCCATGGATTCAAAAGGTGGCCCCCATTATTTCTAATGTGGCACTTTGTTCCATGTAGCACTTTGTTCCTCAAACTATCAATCTCTTTCCAGTACTGTACTACACACATATGTTATTCCCACTACCATTCATACATTAACAAATGGAAACATACTAAAATGGGTTTATTGATATAAGTATCAAACTCTCTAAGATGTGAATCATAATCATAACATAGATACATGTGACAAATGGTTGTATAGAGACATATGTATCAATAGATTTCACATATACACATATAAGGTCAAGAAACCCAAAATTTAGCAAATTTGGAGCTTGTTTACCATGGACTTCCAATCCATCATATGAAATTATTTTTGTACGATCTTTATGTCAATACAAAGGATTTTGAATCTAGTTTTCAGGAAAATAAATTTTACTTAAAACGGAGTTCAAGACAAGAAGTTATGATTTATGTAGTAACAATAGGTCAGAATCTTGACAAGCAAATTTCAGGATTTCTAGGGTTCGATAGAAATTTGATTATAAATTCATTTATGATCCAATTGTTGGGAAACCCTGGGGATATTTTACAATTTTCAGAGATAGAAACAACACAAATACATTGCGCAGCGGAACTAATATCCCCGAAACAGGCTAGTCCCCAAAAACCCAGTGAAGATCGCAAGCGAGGGAGTCAACACGATGAGATAGAAGATACCTCAAAGCAAGATGATGCCGATGTCGTGATAGGCGCCAAAGCATGCGCCCTCTGCAGTCTCACACACATGGATCACTTGAGTCCTCTTCTTCCACGCCCGGTGCTAGCCTCGGGAAGAAGATCCAAGCCTTAGTTTCTCTTCTTCAAGACTTGCGCCACCTTCAAAGGAAGATGCGCCAAGAGAAGAAGGGGAAGAGATGGAGAAGGAGCCCCCAAGAGCTTCCCACACTTGCGCCAAGAAGGGAAGGGAAGAAGACAACTTGCGGCTAGGGTTTGATGGAAGGAGAGTTGTGCCTCTCTTCTTGCTTTCGCCCTTGCCTTTGCTCTCGCCTCTCAATGCTTCACGCCTCCAAGGAATTAGTGCATCAAGAGGGGGATGGCTAGGGTCTTATTTATAGGCAAGAGGCGGCTAGGTTAATGGCCAGGATCATGCCAAGTGGGCGGTTAGGACGAGAGGGTTTCTAATTATGGAAAGTCTCCAAGACTTTACCATAAACCCATTCAACCTATCCATATCAGCCCAACACATGCATCCAATCCAACAGTGGAGAGGGGAGGTGCCAATTGCTTCCATAATGAAGCAAATTGCGCCACTTCTCCCCATTATGCCCATAGGCGCCTAGGGTAAAGTTTTCTCCCCATTATGCCCTTTTAACCCATAGTCTCTTCATGATAACTTATTAGTGAGCCCAACTTAGCAATGGGCCTAGCCCAAAGTCCATTAACCATGTTAACCAAGCTATTGGATCTAATCCAATGTGACCCAAGGTCAAATGAGGCTAACCATGGTTAATTTGGCCAATATGCCAAAAATGGAAGTTGACTCCAATAAGTCTCTTCCATCTTATCAGGCCCATTGGCACTGATGGATTCTCCAAAACAGATCCGAGTCATCCAATAACTCGATCATAAGGCTTCTCGATCAATACGAGAACTCAAGTATCAAGGTGTGTGACCCTATAGGTTCCTCTGACGCTAGCAGTGCTGACCAAAGGTCACCACAAGCAGTGAGTGGCACCTAGCAGTGCATCGCTGCTACCCAGGTCATTGGAATGGATATCGACATCGACATCCCCATCATCGCAATTAGGTACAGATGCATTCCAGTCTCTTTACCGTACTAATATCCAATTGGACAAGTGTGTCACCACTTATTTTCATCCAATCTAATGGTTATAACTAAATCAGGTCTCACCTGGGTATGGTCATACACTTTCAGTCATAGAACCATAGAGGAGCTCCATGGATATCATGCTTCCCTTAGGAAGGGGCAAATCCTCTATCTGTCCATTGACCTTCTCATATGGGTCGTGACATGCTCAATGACAACCGTTATTACCTCCCAACTACGGCAAGGTGTTAGGTTGTATCAAAGCATATCCCTAACCATACAGAATAGCCAATGACCTCAAGTCAAGGGATCAATGTATCTCCTATCACTTGTGAGGATGACTTGTGACACCAAGTCATTGCCTCACAGCGGGTCAGTCCAGTATATCCACCATTGATATACCCATATGCCTGCGTTAGCACCCCGCGCCTAACCAGCCCATATACCAGTCTCATAAGTACCAGAGTTGTCCCATATCCACTCAGGTACATCGACTGGGGACAATCATTTGAGTACAGATCCAATCTGTCTCCAGGGACATTATCATATAAGTACATGTTCATAGATGTAAACAAATAATGATAACGACAATGCCAGTATGATATATATAAAATATCAAAGTTAAGTAGTACAATAATGGACCAAAACTAGGTCCTAGGGCATATACACCAACACCAATTCATACAAATAAAGTCTCTACATGAAGGTTATGAAGAGATCTTGATATCAAAATACTCACTTCGCATATTTACGGTCAGATAATGAAAATCTAAATCAACAAATAGACAAAGGTCAAAACAGTGAAACAGATTTACAGAGTCGGAATGAACTGACGTAACAAGGTCGATAAACTGTCCGAAAGTATTCAATATCTAACTCCAACGAAAGATAATTGAGTCTGCTTTACAAGAAATCTGATATCAAGCGATTTGGATCAGCGAGTCAAAAGTTATACTATTTTGAATGCAGAAAGGTCGGATTGATTGCACATAAGGATGCATAGTCATTGAATATAGAATTGATTCCTCTTCCAAAGGCTGACTTTACCAAAATTCATAGAAATCAGAACCAAATTGAATCCATTCATGAAGAACAAGATCATGTCACATAAAATTGAAGTCAAAGGCAAGCAATTACAAAGAAAGATTAAGAACTTGCCTAATATGCCCAAAATCACCTTCTATTTGTTTTCTCGCCTCTCTTCCTCTTCCCTTTCGTAAGGTTTCTTCTCTCTCAAGCCTGGAACGAAACAAAAGGGAGACTTGACAAAAAAAAACTCTCAATACTTATCTCCTCATGCATGAGGAGATGAGGTGTACACAAGAAGACACTTCCAAAAAGTTATTTCCCTTATGCCCTCTTAGTTTAGTTTAATTTCCCTTATGCCCTTTTGCTATATTTTCAATTTTCTCCTACCATCATAAGTAGAATTTCTTCACCTCTTACTCTCCACTTAACTTCTTAAAGATCTTCCATTTTAATCAGTAATTAGTAAAGTACTACAACAAGAAGATCATATTACATACCATTAACCACAAAAGCACAAATGACCATTTTTTTTAAGGGTGTTATATTTATATCTTCAATTGCAATGAGAGTAGGACTTCCATCAAAAGATTCAAGTATTGGATTATCAAAATAGTCTTTCTGTCTCACATTAGATTCCTCAACAAAGCATAATTTTTCAAGTAAATCAGAAGATATGGGCAAAGCATCAGGGTCAGATTCATCAATGTTTGTAATATTCAAATCTTTTTCAAGTTCCTCATGCACTTCATCAATTTCAAAATTACTAACAAAATCAGAGTAAGATTTTTCTAAATCAGTCCCTTCATATCCTTCATCAGATTTATCCACAAATAATATATCATCAAGAGTATCAATTTCATTACTATGACTAGAATCAAGAGGGGATTTTTCAAAATCAATTTCCTCATACTTTTCCACAAATAAATTATCAAAAGAATCAATTTTACAATTATCAAAATCAGAGTGAGATTCATTAATGTTCACATAAGGCTCAATCTCAAAACAATCACAATCAGAAGGGGAATTTTCTAAATCAATTTCCTCAGTTTCCAAATCAAACTCAAATAAACAATCTTGTTGTGCTATCTGGGTTTTTAAAAATTCAGAATGAGCATTCATATTATCCATCCTATGTTTATGGGTCTCATGTGCCTCCTCACTTTGTTTCATGAACTTTTCAAACATAATCTCTAAGCTAGATTTTTCAGTATCCTCAAAGCATGGTTCAAAAATATGATTTGAACAATCATCATAAAAAGAAGTTTGATTTTCCCATCTAGAATAATATTGATCATCTTGATACCATGGTGAATTGGGATTTTGAGAAATTAAAAATTGGCAATTAGAAGTATAATAATCAAAACATCCACAAATATCACATCTAATGGAAGAATAAGATGTCCTAACAGGGTGCATATATGAGTCTAATTTATGAGCCAAATAATCTAACTTGTCTTCAAGAGTGCACAATGAATCATCTTCATACTAACCTTGTGGCATATATACCTCACCTCTTTTAGTTGCCCAGGAGTTGTGATTAAAAGACATATCTTCAAATCAAAGCTTCTTTACACAACTAAAAAAATTTGTTATCTCAGAGTTCACAAGAAATAAAATCTATCAAGAACACAAAGATTATCCAACACCAATCAATTAGAAAAAAAAATTAAAAAAAAAATATGTAAAAGAAACACAAAACACAAGCAAATATAAAATTTTCAGATATCACAGTTCTGTCACAACTTGTGAAAATCCAAAACCTGCAAAAACAAAAAAAACAAAGTTAAATCTAAAACAAATAAAACTTAGTCTAGCAATACTAACAACTATTTTGATATTAACAAAACTAAGGTCACCGGCAACGGCGTCAAAAACTTGTTGTAGTCCGCAAGTGCATGGATACTTCGAAGTAATAAAAAGATATCGAACCACAAAGACCTACGTGTTAAGTATCAAATAGTTATTTTCTCACTAGCTAAGCAAATCGAATATGATGAAAGCACAAACGGAAAGTAAACTAAATATCTGAGAAAGAAACTGGGACTAGGGGTTCATCCACCTTAATTCTAATGACTAAAAGAAAATAAAGGTTGTCAGTCAAATTTCATTACGAGAAAGATTTAATTTACTTCATAAAAGGATCATCTCGCTCTCGCACAGACAATCATACAAAGGACCAATCCTCACTCTCGTGCAAGATCTATCCAATGCTGAAAATAAGTAAATCATTGAACAACGAACTCAGGGATCACTCTCGTGCATCCAAATTCTAAGTCAAACATCTCATGTGGAAACTCAAGGATCACTCTCGTGTATCCTGAAACTCATCACAAGTTCTACTTAAGGTTCTCCGGCGACTAGAAATTTAATCTCTTACCATTTCAAATCAAACCTAACACATTAACCCAATCCAAAGAATCAAAAAATCAATATGGCAATAAAATCATTAAAAATCAGAATTCAAAGAACAAACCTAATCTCTTACGATAAGTACCAAACTCAATGATTTTTAGGGTTCCAAATTTCACAATCAACCTCTCAGTCTATTTTGCAAAACTCTAAAACATGCTGATATATATAAAACTAAGGAGAATTAAAGGAAAGTCATCACATAAGCAGAATTATCGTAACAAAATTATCATGACAAAAATAAACATGTTCTAGTCATTAAGAAATCAAAGGGAATTACTCCCCACGTCCCAATTTATGTTTAAGCTAGCATGATGAAGAAATTATAATAAACCATAGTTTAGATTGATCAGAAATCGAAAAGAAAGGGAAAATCAACCAACACAGGGTTGTAATGAAAATTACAGCCCATAATTTTACTCAAAAACGAGCGATGAACAGTGCAGGCACATCTTCTTTCATTGATTCCTCCTTCGATCGGTCTCCTTTCTCTCTGAAATTTCCGGGGTATCGTCTTCTCCTCCAGGCGAAGCTTCTGTGTAAATTTCACGCCCTGATGTGGCCTCTACGCCTCTCGGCGTGAGGCCGAACCCTAGAGACGCCTCCCTCGATTACTCTCCGGATTGTGGATAAAAATTGGGGCTTTCAATCCGTTTGTATTCTCCTCATTGAGATGAGTCTGTGGCTTCTTTCGGATCTTGATTTGGTGCTCAAAAACTGGGTGCAAATTACGGTACCGTAAAAATAATTACGGCAGTGCCGTAATTTCTTCTGTGAATTCTGGGTAAAAATTATGGTACCGTAGAAATCTTTACGACAGTGCCGTATTTTTGCCTAAGTCCTCTGGTCAAATTGTCTGAAATTACTGTACCATGGAAATTTGTCTCAAAATTATGGTAGTGTCGTATTTCTCTCCGATGACTCTAAAAGTTTCTGTGTGAAATCGTTGGAAATTATGGTACCGTGGAAATATTTACGGTAATGCCGTATTTTTGCTGAAACTTCTGGTTTGGTTTGCTGAAATTGCGGTACCGTGGAAATTTGTCCCAAAATTACAGTAGTGCCATAATTTGTCTAGGAAGCTCGTTTTGACTTGAAATTTGATGTGCAAACTCCTCTTGATGATTAGAACTCATTCATGCATTGAAATTATTTGAAAACTGGTGATAATGGCACTTTTTACCTGAAAATGATTAAAAACAAGAAGTTGTGTAGATTCTGTAATATTTGACAAATAAGGCTTAAAAACAAGCAAAATTGCATCAATATGACACAAAAAGACCCATCAAATGATACAAAATATACTATGAATTTTGGTGTCATCACGTGCACGCACACGCGCACGTCTCGCCTCGCCATGCCGAGCCGGGCTGGGTCGTGGTCGTGGTCGCGGGTGCGGGTGCAGGTTTATCGGGCAATTAATTTACTTCTTTATTTTAGCCCGTGTATTATTATTATTATTAACGGTAATTAATACTATATTTATATTAGTCTTAATTATGGTCATTAGCGTGCCTATTTAGGGGTACGCACGAGACCACGTTATTAGTAATATGTTATTTTGAGATAACTAATTTTAGTCCTTCTTGAATTAACGTCGTTGCCCTGGCCGCCCTCCTTCTCTATATAATAGGAGGCTAGGCAATAGGAGCAGACACACAGTCGTACGCTTCTCGCTCTCCACTCTCTTCCTCTTTTTACTTAACGACATTGAAAGGTGGCAGTGACAGTCATCCCACCATCGCGCCGGCAAGGACGCTACATCGGTTGTATCTTCCGGTAACCATATGGATAAAAGCTTGCGCGCCAAAGCCCAGAAATTTGCCTAAGGACAGACCTCGGTCGCCTCCGGTTCTTTCTAATCTTCTATTTTACTGTTATTAAATCTGCATTGTTATTTGATCTTGTTACTTGATTTTACAGCATATTCCCAACAAATATTATGGAAACTATGTAGGCATCTCTAATGAGTGTGATCTAAATTAAATAAAAAAATAGAACTACGTAAACCTAATTCCTCCTTTGAGTGAGGTACATAGACAACCCTTAATAGGTCTAGTCTAAAATAATAATAATATTATTATTTAAAAATTTATGATTATTATTATTATTTCTTATAATTTCTTTTTTATTTTCCTTATTTTCTATTTTTTCCTAAATTTTTTCTTGACTTTTTTTATCATTCCTAATTTTTTTATTATCACTTTTTCCTAGTTTTTCCCCCATTTCCCATATTTTTCATTCTTTCTAATTTCTTTTTTAATTTCCCCTTTTTCTTGACTTTTCCTTCTTTTTTTTAAATTTTCTATTTTTTGATTTTTTTAATATTTACATAATTTTAAATATTTTTTTAAAACATTTTCATGTTTTGGGTTGTGCCCGGCTCTTTCATGCCATGTGTCATGCTTTGATGAGCATTTTTGGTCTCGTGTCAAGCCCGGACCAGCCTGGTCGTGTCGTGTGTTGTGCTGGGCCGAGCATTTTTTTTTTTTGCTATATTGTGCTTTGCCTTGCTTATTTGTGCCCATGTCATGCCAACATGACTCATGTAGAATCCTGCCATAGTAGGCGAGTGCTCAGGCAAGTCCGACATGATTTGTTGACCATGTCTAGAGACCATAATGCTTTCATATGTTTCAAATCAAATTTGGTAAAGGTTTTTATTAATATTAGGTGAATTGATTTTAGTTGTACCACTCATGTGTCAAATACAATGGAGGAATTCCTTAGGACCCAAACCATAAATGCAAATGAAAGATTTGTGTTTATGGGAAATCAAGTCAAAGCTTGAATTGAAGTCATTGGAACTTATTGCTTGATTTTGGACATTGGATATCATTTAGGTCTTTTTCAAACTCTTTATGTTCTTTTCATTTTTTTTGTAATTTGATTTTTTTTAATTTAGATCTTTTTCAAACTCTTTATGTTCTTTCCATTTTTTGTAATTTGATTTCTTTATCAAAAACTTGATATTGTTGGATACTCCTTTAAGTTTGGAAATGAATGTTCTAGCTTGTTCAAATATAATCATTTTATTAGTCCTAATTTTTTTTGTGATAGCTTATATAAATTAAAACTTGATAATATTTTTGCTGAGACTCTAATGACTTTACATCATTATGTTGGTACTAAATGAGGTTTCGTAGATGAAACTTTAGCTTACTTATGGTATAAATATTTAGGTTACATATCCAAAGAAATGATCCAAGGATTATAAAGAATAATGTCGACCCTAATTTAGATTTTACTGATCTTAGTATTTGTGTGGACTATTAATGGAAGCTCATCTTCCACAATTAGGCCGAGAAGGTCTAAGCAAGTTAGGAAACCTCTTGATCGATACCTTGGAGTTTGATAGCCCAACACAACCCACTAGCTAGCCACTCAAGCCTATTCGATAAGCTTTAAGACAAGCCTAGGAAGTCAAGTCGCTACTCAGCTACAGAAGACAAGGGAGTTGGTAGAGGACATTCCCTACTATATCGATTTTCTACATTTTTTACCAAAGCATTAGTTTCTAAGCTTGTTTAGTTCATGCTAATGAGGTCTCCTTTAGATACAAGAGGCCCTCTCCTTGGTTGTACACAAAACATTTGGATCCAACGAAATATGAAATTCCACTTTCCTCAAATCTAAACTCTATTCTCTATTGAAAATTTCCTTCCCACTCCTCTAGGTGGAACTCACCCACCTCTCCACCTCTTCTTCCCCATCTCCTCCTCCTTCCATTTCCCTCTCTTCTCCTCATCAACCTAGTTGTGCTCTCCTTTGTGGAGTTTTTGCTTAGTTTTGGTGTAGCAAGCAACCCCAATTTATAGTGTAATAGTTGTTATCTAGATTGGTTCAGCAGTAGTTTGAGAGGATTCTAGTCCATAGAATCACCCTCAATCCTTCTCAAAGATATGATATTTTCCATTAATTGATGTTGTGGTTGCTCAAGTACGTACCAATTTTGTGGGTTTTGATGTATTTTCTCCTTAAATAATGATATTGTTTTAAAATTGTTCGCTACATTCTACTCGAGCTCTTTTTTCAGTAACTCTCTCATTCACACCCCCACTCACCCTAGGATAACCAAAAGCCCCTCTAACCTTCTACATCAACTATATTAATGAAAAATACACGAATAAATAAATAAGAAGAAAACCATAAGAAACACATAGCTTCATGAACTTATACATACCAACACAGTAGATAGACCATTTGATATTCCATTATTTAGTGAAGAGAAATATTTTATCATATTCATTAATGATTTTTCATGTTATGAATATATCTATTTGTTATATGAAAAATCTTAATCAATAAATTCCTTAGAGATATTTATTATTGAGGTTAAAAGATATTTAAATATAAAAGAAAAAAAATTATTAGAACTAATAGAGGTGGTAAATATTGTGAAAGGTATAATGAAACTAGACAACACCCTGGTCCATTTGCTAAATGACTTGAAAGACATGACATATATGAACAATACATAATGTATATGGTATTGTAGAAGGACATAAAATGGTGTTGCAAAAAGACATAATTGTACTTTAATGGATATGGTTAGAACCATGTCAACTTATTCATCTTTACCCTTGTCATTATGGATGCATGCTTTAAAAATTGTTATGTATTTATTGAATAGGGTTCTTAGCAGAGATAGTTCCAAAGACTCTCTTTGAACTATGGATAAGAAGTTAACTTAGTCTAAGGTATCAACTTTGGGGTTGCCTAACAAAAGTAAGATTTTATAATCCATATGAAATATGTTGGATTCAATAACAAGTAGTTGTTTCTTCTTTAGATATCTAGAAAAATCTAAAGGATATATATTTTATTTCCCTAGCCATAGTATAAAAATTATTGAAATTAGAAATGCAAGATTTATTAGCAGTGGTGACATTAGTGAGAGTGTAGAACCACATAAAGTAGAAATTCAAAAAGACATGATAGAGTTTTCTTTACCTAAAACATCGTCTAAACTTGGTCATGTAGTTGCTAAACATTTAGAAAGTCTACAAGAACAACAAATTTTAGATGAAATACCTCATAGTGAAGATGTTACTAATGATCCCATAGTGGACGATTTGCTATCTATAATGATTATTTATCTATATGAGTTACAATATGACTTGGGAATTAATAATGATCTAGTCTCATTTTCACAAGTGATGAAAAATAATGATTGTATTAAGTGGTTTGATGCCATAAACAAAAGAGTTGAAATCAATGGATGACAATGAAGTGTGAGACCTTGTTGTTGAATTGCCTCAAGGTTATAAAAGAGGTTGGGGGGAGGTACAGTCTTTAAGTCTTTAAGACTAAGCATAACTCTAATGATAATATCTAACATTATAAAGCTACACTTGTTACAAAATGTTTTACTTTGCAAAGACGGTGTTAAATACAAAGAGACCTTTTTCTCATATTTCAAGAAAGGACTCATTTAGAGTCATGATGGCATAGTAGCTCATTATTTAGAGCTTCACTAAATGGATGTGAAAATTGTTTTTATAAATGAGAATTTAAAACAAGAGGTCTGTATGAACAAACCTAGGAGTTTTATAATTAAGCCAAAGAAACAAATGGACTTAAACAAGGTTTCATCAATAGTATTGTAAATTCAAAGATACCATTACTTTCTTTGGATTTAAAAAGAATATTATTGATAGATGTATATATGAAGGTTAGTGGAAGCAAGTTTATACTTTTAATTCTTTATGTTGATAATATTTTACTTGCTACTAATAATTTTGGTTTATTACATGAAACCAAAAGATTTTTCTGTTAGAACTTTAAAGTGAAAGATCACAAAGAATATTAGAATTGTCTTAGAATACATATATTAATAAAGTTCTAAAGAGATCACTATGGAGAGGTGCTTAAAAGTATTATTCTAATTTGAAAAGGAGATCAATTAAGCAGTGCCCAAGGAATGAGTTGCAATGAAAAGAAATGGAACATATTCCATATGATTATATTGTTGTTAGTTTGATGCATGCTTAAACATGTACAAGATTAGACATTAGTTTTATTGTTTGAATGCTATACAAATATCAAAGTAATCTAAGATTAGATTATTGAAAAGTTACAAAGAGTATTTCATAGAACAAAAAGATCATTTGCTTACCTATATAATATATTATCATCTTGAGGTGATAGGATATTTAGATTCAAGATTATGATAGGTGTGTTACTATTAATTCACATTTAACAATTTATTTATTTATTCCATTATATAAGTTTGATTTTACTATATAAACGTGATGCAAATAGGATTGGTTTGAATTGATATAAAAATAGCACATCACAAGGAAATTTCCTCACAATGATATGTCACTTGCAATATGATGGGAAAAAAAAGAGTTTAGATAATAAATAGAGAAAAAAAGAAACAATATTTATGTGGAGAAATGCTCCATTAGCCACCCAAGAGGAAACAGACCAGGGACAAAGGTCTACGTTGAAATTCAAGTTAAATTTACTGGAGAAAGATTGACTTTGTTAAAGGAAGGACGCCGGAAGCTGTTAAAGTCAACCTAAGCCACTCAAGATGTTGACGTGGAGTCAAGAGTCTATCTACGTGTACACATTAACCTAATCAACTGCGGTTTCGTTTCCAGGGAACTCAACAAACGACATCTCTGGCTACAGGAAAAAATTTCCTCGGCAGTGCCCCTGGAAAGTTTTGAAGGGTCGTATGGATAAATTTTTTTTTTATAGATAAATTATATCTATATAATTTATGTATTTTAAATTATTTATAAATACTAATATTATCATGAATAAATTTATCTATAATAAAAAAAATATATTTTTATCATCATAGATATAACATACTACAGTTTGAATAGCTTATCCATGATTATAAAACTATATTTTTCTCATTATTGATAAATATATCTACAATAATATTAATAATGTTAAATAGATAAATATATCTACAATAATATTAATAATGTTAAATAGTTTAAAATATATAGATTACCTCAATATAATTTATCCATAAAAAAATTTATTCATGCTTTTTTTTAATCTATCTTAACTTTTCGTAGGGGCCTTCCGAAATTTTTAGCACCGTTCGTTGAGGAGTCCGTCCGAAATTAATTAACGTTTACTTAATTCGGTGTCCTGTTGACTCTTGATGAGGCCGACGACTTTTTACACAAGTCAGCACGGCATTTTGTAATTTTGTTCGCGTTCCGCTGCTTCCTGTCCATATCTGCGACGACCTTTTTGGCACGTAAAATATTAATGGTAAATCCAAAGTCCAAACTCCGGCGAGAAAATAAATTAGATTAATGAAATTTTACTTCCATCTACCCAACATCCATTTGAATATGGATGGGGAGAGATTTAGATGTCAACCCATGCTACATAGATCAAAAGTTGTGTCTTTGGATCGTTTGACTATTTGTGGGAGTCGTATCCGTCGCCGTCGATAATTGACCGATTCAATTTGTGGCTAGGAATATTTAAGAGACGAAGTAATTAAATCACAAATGTCATGCTTTTGTCCGCTAGAATTCTTGTTCTTTTTAGATTTTGTAATTAGGGTTAAATATATAGACACTGAACAAAATGTAGGAGTTTTCAGTGGTCAAACACGGCAATCATTTGACACGTCGAAGCTCTTATATTTTATTTCTTAAATCAAGCAGAAATTTCTTTAATAATTTCACTTGTCATACCAAGTCAACCCTTAAATTGTGATTTATTAGTTGGCTTTCTTCTCTAGGTTATTATCCATTTCAAGGGCTCATGCCAACAAAAAACAGAAAACAAAAACAGATATGCTGACCTTAAAACTATTGTTCTAAAAGATAGCTTTTGGAGCTTTGAGGTCTGATCGCATCGAAAGTCCATGCAAATTTGTCAAACACATGCTCGTAGAAATTCTGTAATTTGCTGTTTCCTGTTGTGTGCACACCAAGAAATTATTATCTCTCACAATGTGTGGTTGACTTTGGACTTTGGAGTCGACTGGTCAAACTGGAAAGGATGGCTCGCAGCTGGCTGCATAAATCCGACTTTCTTCTTCCTCGTAGCTCTCACCGTCTCACGTCATCCCGTAGCCCTTCCCCGACTGTCACGTATTGAGAATAGAGGGTGGACTCCATGGGCAATTGCTTCGGTTCTTCATCAAGATCTTCCATTCCTGCGATTACAAGACAGCCGAGCTCAGGTACTACAACAGACGTTCTATTGCTTCATTTTCCTACCTCTCTCAGCATCTTTACGAGAGAACAAGGTTTGATTTTGTCGCCTTCTTATCTGCTTTAGGTTAATTGGGATCGGCTCTTGTGATTTATGTTAACTTGGGTTGTTTGGAGGAGCAAATGCCTCTTTGAAATCCTAGATTGCCCTTTTCTTTGGAGCTATTCCTCTTGTTAATTCGAATATGATTTATACTTAAAGAGAGAATTGCTGTTGTATGCAGTGTTTTGGCATGGGAGTTGCTTGCTGTCGTAGCCCCTTTTGTTCTTTTATCATCTTCTACTATCCTGCCCTCTTATAGGTCTTTCATTTCCTTCTGATGAAATGGAATTTCTTAGGAGTTCTCTCCCTTTTTTTCCCCCAAAGGCAAAAATGTTTCCTGTTTGCTTAAAATTGCATAAAGTTTTGGGAGATGGTTGTCACTTTGGTCAGATTACAAATCATCATAATTTGCCCTTTTTTACTCTTGATTAATTCACTTTCCTTTTCGATGCATCATTTCAGCTTCGCTTCCCCAATCTCGTCTTGAACAGTTTGAAGAATTCCGTGCCTATCAATCCAAGCCGAGATATTCACTTTCCAGTCCAAGTTTTTGACTGATTTTGTCTATTTGCTTCAAAAATTGAGCATTTGTCTCCTTGTTAATTCATTTGCAGTTCTCTCTACGTCCAAGGCCAGCAGCAGCGCCGCGACCACAGGAAAGCTCTCGACCTTCAGCAGCGGCACCTTGGGCCAGCAGTCTTCGGGCAGCGGCCTCAGCGTCGATGATGTGTTCCCCGAAGGCCGAATCCTGGAGGTGCCCAATCTTCGTGTGTTTACCTTCGCGGAGCTGCGGAGCGCCACCAGGAACTTCAAACCGGATACTGTTCTGGGAGAGGGTGGATTTGGACGGGTGTACAAGGGATGGGTGGAGGAGAAGACTCTCAACCCTTCCAAGAGTGGGGTGGGCATGGCGGTTGCTGTGAAGAAACTCAATCCTGAGAGCTTGCAAGGACTAGAAGAATGGCAGGTAAACTCCCTCTTGGACTCTTCTCTTTCTTAGGTTGCATATAATTTTTTTTGTATCTGTTAATTTCGTGATTAACATTTACTCTTTTGATATATGATGCGTGTTCAAATTTCAAACTTGATTAAAAAAGTTTTGTATATTTGTCTTAATGCTTAGATCAATTTCTTTGAAGAGTAATGGCATTTGATCTGATTCTCCCTAGTTTAATTCTACGTCAGTTTTTGTTTTTCTAGTTTAGGTTTTGATTCCTCTTGGATTCTGCTCTTTCAGGTTGCCCTAATTTCATATATACAATTTGATTCTTTCTTAACAAATTTTATTAGCCTGTGTTGAAAATCTCTATATAATCAATGTCAATGTTTCTTTGAGTAACAGAAACATATAAGACCTCGGCAATTCATTACTGAGGAGTGAAATGAATTGTACCTGAAGAAGAAATGGAAACCAGTCTATGTTGAATGAAGTTTTTTTTTTTTTTTTTTTTTTCTTTTGTATGTTATAATTTCCTGTGATGATAGGTTCCCTTGATCATGACCTGAAGAACTAAACGTTGTCACCTTGTAATGCTTTTTGTGAAGGACATACACATCCTTGTGAATCATTGATAGAATGTGCTGTATAGTTTTGCTGCAGTTTATTGCAAGGAAATTAACTGAAAGTGTAATCTAACTATTATGTCTTTTTCTATGGCAAAAAAAAAATTAACTGAAAGTGCTTCATATGCACAAAATCTGAATCATGTTCAATGCCTAATGCGCTGAGTATTATTTGAAGAAAAAGTTATTACCATTTACCTATGTTTTTAATGTTGTTTTCTTTTGAGTGGGTATGTGGCTGCTATATGTACTTGTGCTATGTAATCAAATTGACACTGATTTCTTAATTTGTGGCTGCAGTCTGAAGTGAATTTCCTAGGGAGGCTTTCACATCCAAACCTCGTCAAGCTCTTGGGATATTGTTGGGAGGACAGGGAGCTCCTTCTTGTGTATGAATACATGCCAAAGGGAAGCTTGGAAAACCACCTTTTTAGAAGTGAGTACACTTTATTGCACCACTACTTTAATGATCTCAAATTATCAATCTAATGCTTTAGTTTATTCTGGATCAATCCCTATCTTGTCTTGGTAGATAAATTACATCAATTTACTGATTATTTTGCTCAGGAGGGGCAGCCTTTGAGCCACTCTCTTGGAGAACGAGGCTAAAGATAGCAATTGGAGCAGCACGCGGTCTCGCATTCTTACACTCTTCAGAGAAGCAAGTCATCTACCGGGACTTCAAGGCATCCAACATCCTGCTCGATGCCGTAAGATTTATTCTTCCATTAGAACTATATGCACGAATCACCTAAAGCAAAGATATCTAAATCTGCATCGACCGTTGCAGAACTACAATGCAAAGCTCTCTGACTTTGGCCTGGCAAAGCATGGACCAACAGGTGGTGATACGCATGTTACCACTAGAGTCATGGGTACCCACGGCTATGCTGCTCCGGAGTATGTTGCCACTGGTATGCATCACCCATTCACGTCATTCTAAGAAGACAAGATAGGATGCTACAAAATAAAGGATGGATGGATTACATGGTCTACATTGCTATCCATCCCTTTTTCATGATCAGTAATCCCCTAGTACCCCTATATATCCAACGTAAAAAGTTAACAGAAGCTCCACTAAAAGGGGAAGCAGTCCTCTCATCTTCCTTTGTGGAGAGTGGGACTCTGACTATGAAAGATCACGAGACATCTTTAGCTATCAATGTCATCAAGTGACTTACCATGAACAGTGGTTTGTGACGGAGGCCACAATATGTGAAATGCATTACTACATTTCACTCATTGCTGCACTGACTACTGTCCATCATCTGCAAAATCTATTCAGCACCTGTTTCATGCTCACTAGTAATTTTTGTTAAATGTTTCAGTTTCTTTAGCATACGTCAGTCTTTTTACTGAATTATTATGTTGCATGGATCAGGGCATCTTTATGTGAAGAGCGATGTGTATGGATTTGGAGTTGTGTTGCTAGAGATGCTTACTGGACAGAGGGCACTGGACACCAACCGTCCCAGCGGGCAGTACAATTTGGTAGATTGGGCACGACCGATGTTGGCTGACCGAAGAAAGTTAGCGAGGCTCATGGACGCTCGCCTCGAGGGACACTACTCTTCCAAGGGGTCTCTCCAGGCAGCACAACTCACCCTCAATTGCCTTGCCGGCGACCCCAAGAGTCGGCCATCCATGAAAGAAGTTGTCGAGACACTCGAGCGAATCGAAGCAATCAAAAGAAAGGCAAGAGAGCCAGAGCCAAAAAATGTGCCTTTGCCGCCTCCCCAGGATCCGGTGAACTGCAGCTCGCCGCTGCGCCCACAGCACAAAAATTTTGTAGTTCAGACCACTCAAGCAAGCTGATGATAGTGATGAGCAGATCAGTTGTGCTTGTAAAGATTAATCCCGTTTTTGTATGTTGTAATTTATTTGATTACTGGTGAGATGATTCATTGGACAAGAAGATTGAAGCAGATCTTGTTCTTCTGTTGTAATAACGACTAGATTTTGGGTTTTAGAATCATGAAGTTGACAGTTGAGGAGTGGACTTTTAAATGGTCACACATCCATCTAGGCTCACTCAACCCATTCTTGATTATTGTGCTCAACTTGGCCTGTCTGACTTGATAATTTAACGTGTCAATTCAAACTAACTCACCCATCCAGAGCAATCTGACTTGGTCGAGTTATTTGTCTTAGCTCAACAATTTGGATTGATGCAATCGACCATGCTAGCTCAGCAACTAGAGCGAAGTGGTAGCTTCATCTAGAGCGTCTTATATGCCATCGGTTGGTTCCCTAGGTGATGCAGCCAAACCTAGTAACTCAGCAGCAGTCGAGAAAATCACAGCCATGACAAAATTCACAGCCAGTCTGTGTTTCTCTCAATGCTAATTGGAAATCACGTAGCAGAAGCATCACTATCTGGCCACCATGAAACTCACCATCCGCAACTCTGGTCCATGCCAAATGATGTATCCGTAAGTGTACGGATACGTCGAAGTAATAAAAGATATCGAACCCACAAAAACCTACGTGTTAAGTACCAAATAATTGAATTCTTACTAGCTAAGCGATCGATGTACGATGGGTATGAAGCAAAAATGAAATAACGAAATTTGTTATCGGAAATTGGAGAGAGAAAACTGGGACTAAGGTTTCATCACTTTTTAATTCTCATCACTAGATATAATAAAGTTTTTATTAGTTATTCAAATCATAATAAAGAAAAGTTTACTTAAATAAAAAAATTGTCTCCTCTTGGATGTTCAATTTACACAAAACAGCATTCACTCTCGTAACTTGCTGCTTAGTGTTAAATAAAAGTAAACCAGACAAAGATAATTAAAATCACTCTCATGGTTTAACAGTCAAAGTCTACTTCTCATGTAAAATTAAATACTCTCGTACTTTAATTTTACAGATTTTACCTAAGGGGCTCTAACAATCAAAATCACCTCTCTGTCCATATTATCATGTCTGAAACAATGGAATCAATACTCACATGTAAAATAAGTATCATAAATTAGGGTTCTAGGGCCTAGCTACTCTCATAGTCTAGGTTTCTAGATCTAATCTAAGGGTTTCAGGTTTGTAAATCATCTTTCGGTCCATATTACAAACCCAAAGACATGCAAATAATAATTTCAAAGCAAATAAATCACAGAGGCAAAATTATCGTTCAAAGAATAAACTAATAGATTAAAAATCATCCAGTCATTACAGAATTAAAAAGGGATTACTCCCTAAGTCCCAAAGAAAGTTATACCCTATCATAGAGTTGAAAACACAACAAAAATTCATTTAAAAATAATCAGAATTCAAAATAGGAAGAATAAAAAATTTACTAATTTCACAGGGGTGTGAAAATTTCAGTTCAATTTTCATAGCCTCATGATTTTCGCCGATGAACAGTGCTGCTACAGTGTTTTGCTACAGTCTTGCGAACTTCTTCCTCCGGCTGAAATTTCTTTCACTTCTTCCTCCGGCTTATAAGCCATCAGGGCCGAGTATTCAAATACCTACAAGTCTTTCTTTGACTAACGAAGATTGCTTCAAATTTTAAGTTATTCATTAGCCATGTATTGATATGACATTTATAAATTATTTTTACTCTAATTTGTGGAATATTGTTTATTCATATAGATCTCTTAATTAAAGGTTGTCTGATTTCAGGGGTAATTAACAATGAGTGCTTGCGCTTATTGGAAGCCATAACCCATTAAACAAAAAACCTTATTTTTATAAGATGAATTTGAAATGGTCAATCATATTAATCAAATGACCAAAAATGACCCAACAAATATCTTATTTAAAAAATACCTGGCCTCAACGGCTTATTGGATATTTGAATTTGGAAGATATCCGGCTTTCACGACTTACTTAATATTTAATTTGAGAAATATCTAGTCTCATCGGCTTGTTGGATATTTGATTTGAAAAAACATCCTGCCTCAATGAGTTATTGGATATTTTAATTTGTGAATTATCCAGCCTTAGCGACTTGTTGGATATTCGATTTAAAAAATATATGGTCTCAATGGCTTATTGGATATGTCTTATTAGATATTTTAATTTGTGAATTATCCAGCCTTAACGGCTTATTAGATATTCAATTTAAGAAAATATCCGGCCTTAATGGCTTATTGGATATTTTTATTTTAAAGATATCCGACCTTGACGGCTTATTGGATATTCAATATCTGACCTCAACGGCTTATTGGATATTTTATTTTAAAAAATATTCGGCCTCAACGGCTTGTTGGATATTTCAGTCTTAACGAACACAACATCATATTAAGGAGTTACGCCCCGACGACAAACGCTGACGTACGCACCTCCTAAATAATAATTTATTGTGATACATTAAGGTTTTCAGAGATTCTTTATCCGGCCTCAATGGTTTATTGGATATTTAATTTTGAAAGATATCCGGCCTTAATGGCTTGTTGAATATTTCAATTCCAATTGGCTCAGATTATCTTCAGCCGTTAAATGTCTGATTTTCTCATAAATATTGATTTAAATTCATAGATCTGCCTTAATCTAGGTCTTGGATCAAAAATCTGATATCATATTTGAAAAGATCAGGTATGATTTAACAAGGATCAACTCTTGGATTATGTCAAAAGTCACTGGATTAACCTAGCTATGCTCAGATAATTTTTAGCCGTTGATTTTATATTTAGATTAAACTCATCATGACCGTTCACTTAAATTCGCAAATCTACTTCAATTCAGGTCTTAGACCGAAAATTCGATATCATATTTGGAAAGATCAGGTTCAATTTAATAGGGACCAACTTTTAATTATGTCAAAAGTCAACCAATTGACCTAGAAATGTCCAGATCATTTTCAGCCATTGATTTGAAATTTAAATATGAGCCATTTAATCGGATCTAATTTAGCGTGACCATTCGATCAAAGTGAATGATCTAGACCGTTCGATCAATGTTTATTTAATCTGATCTGTTTATATTGGATAAAATATCATGTTGGTCTAAAATTTTATGTAGACCTTTATTTAAACAGAAAATAGAGATCACGTAGAATTAAAATTTTAATATGCAAAAATGTAAAAGAAGGGATTAGACAGATATAACCCGGAGGCGCGTTGTGGCTTGTCCTTAGGTAAAAATTCAGGCTCTCGTGTGAGTTAAATCTGGATTGAGCACCTAGGATACAACTGGGTATTCCTCTCCTACGGGCACGACCATGGAGAAGTTGATTGGACGCCGCTTCGACAATGAGTAGCAAAATCAGAAAACCAAGAAATAAAAGGTAGAAAAAAGGGGAGAGGAATAAAACAATCTCATGCTCTCTCATGAGATTTTTTCCGGCCACTTTCTTAAGGCTAGATCCAACTCATTTAATCCAATTAACAATTGGATTAATTGAGCAGCGTTAGCTGCTAACGTTTTTTCAGCTTTGCTGAAACATTAGCATTTAATGCTAATACTAATTGGTTTTTTTTTAGTTTTCCTAACAATCCCTCACAAAATTAAAAAAAAATCTAAATATAATTAAACTTAACACGATGATTAAATGCATTTAAATTGTTGCTCATGTTTATATCATGCGGTTAGTAAAGTACACTTAAAGACATAACTTTTACTTAGTGAAAATATTTCCATCTGAAGGAAAGATAGTGAACTAGTCTTGAACTACTTCCCTTTGACCAAGACTTCAACAAATTCACACACAATATAGGGTTTGTCAAATCGCGGGGTTACGCATTTTTGGCTATGCATGTGTATCTTCATGAGAGCTTCTGAAGATTGTCTATGTCCTCAGCCGCAGCCGTATACAGACTCTCTCATATAGGAAGTTCCTTATAAGGGATGAGTGTAGAGGCTCATCTCATGGTAATTAACTACTTCGGGAAGTTTTCCTTACCTCTACAACAGGGGTGGCAATTCGTGTTTCATGTGTCATAACGTGTCGTGTCATACTTGACACGTGACACGATTATGCTTGACACGAACATGACTTATTTATATATACGTGTCAATATACGAAACACAGACACGACCCGCTTATTTCACAAGTGACACGACACGACACGATTAACACGTTTAATAAATAGGTCGTGTCACATAACACGACACGGCATGATTAACACGATTTTTAATATAAAGTTATTAGATGACACAACACGACACGATATAAATTATTAATTTTATATAATATATATTATATATGGGTTAGACGGGTCAACTCGCGACACGACACGACACAAATTTTAGGGTGTCATAAATGGGTCGACACGATAATGACACGAAACACGATTATGTTAAACCCAAACCCGCGAAAACTCGTGTCGTGTCGTATTGGCGGGTCGTATAATTTTTTGCCAGACCTACTCTACAATAAGAAGCACAAAAATATATCCTTAGGAATAGGAGTGTAGAGTATCAACTCTATCACATAAATATTTTTATACATTGTAGTGTTTTATAATTTTTATTTTTCAAAGTGCTTCTCGGCCAATCAATCAGCTTATTTTTACCACATTGAATCTCCTATCACAGAGGTTGGGTTCCCACCATTGAGAGGCCTATTTTCAGACTAATCTCATTCTTATCGATACTTCCAAAATTTAATCTTGGGCAAGCTTTGGTCAAGCCAATAGCTTTGTGGTGCTCAGTCTTTATAAAAGAAAAAGCTGTAATTTTTTATGAATTAAGCCATTATATAGACTTATGTCTATGTTTTAATATGACTACTCTTATTTTTTTATATAAAAAGTCTATTACTACTTTAAAATTTTATTTATTTTATTTTATCTTTATTATTGAATCCTTTACTCTTAGTTCAAATATATTATTTTTGAATTTAGATAGAAAGGATTTTTTTTAAACAGCAATTAGGCCTAATTATTTAATTAGGCTTTTAGTTGCTCTTATCATAGAGTGAAAGCAATTTTGTGAAAGCAATTTTAAGAATTTTTTTTTGACTTTAATGATTTTTCAAAGTCATTTAAATTTTTAAGAGAATAATTTTTATGCACATAAATAATTTTCTTTTATGAGAGTCATTATTTAAAAAAATCATCATGTGCATTATGTTTATTATACACATTAGGTACAAAATGGGATGTGCTTTATATCTTTTCAAAATTATAAAAATTATTAAATTACAAGTATATCAATAATATTATGACCTTTATGCACATTAGTCTATTAAGTGTATTTTATTTTTTATGCCCATGACTTTTTTTTTATTCATATGTATATTTTGTTTCATTGTGTACATTAAGTGCATTTCCATTATGAATAGTGTAAAAACTATGCACTTAATTTTAAAATCGAATACATTGTTTAAGTAAAATGAGAACATTAGTTTCATTATAAATAACAAATATATTATGACATTTATGTTTTATATTATGTTTAGCATAAAGTCTATAAATATTATTTTAAATATTTAAATTATACATTATGCTTATTTAACTAACCAATATATTTAAAATATTATCCAATATTTTCAACATGAATATAAGCAAAACAAAAAAACTACATTATATTCATGTAATTCTATTTGCAAAATAATCAAATAAAGCAATAAATATATGTTAGATAACATATTCATCAAGAAAAATAAACAACAATTACATTGAAATCTACTTAACAAGGAAGACATAACATCAATGTATAAAAATCTGTTTATTAATTATTTGACATAATTTGCATAGTATCACAAAAGTATGCTATAATTTCATATTACAACAACAAAAACATTAGATGTCAATGTTATAAAATTTTATTTAACCAATTTAAGAACGTATGTTACAAATCAATTTATTTATATTAGCAAGTCTAAACCCCTACAACACAATTGGCTGGGTTGTAGATTCAAGGCCCCGCAACATCAAAGAAATATATTTACGCTATAGTTTTAAATTCAAAACTAGGTCAGGTTCACATGTTACAGAAGTGAAAGTCAATATAAATATATCACAAACAATAATGATAATAATTTTTTTAAAACAGTATTGCTTATTTTTGTTAATAAACAGCATTAAATAATCAACTGTATTTAATCAGACAAGGAACTAATAATAAACCGCTTTTGCTCCTTGAAATTAAATTTTCTCCCTTTAATTGTTTTCTTGACAATAATAAACAAAGTCAATTTTGACTCCATTCGTTGGTGTGCATTATATATATAGAAGAAAATTAATAGTTCAGCATGGCTCCTTCCCTCTTCCTCTTTTGTATCCTTTCGCCCTTTTTTTTTGCTCCCTTTCCCCTTGCACACTTCACCAGTCTAGGCCCAGCCTTCTTCCCCTTTTATCGAGAGCTCTCCACCTGATGGCGATGCTTTAGTGAGCTCAAGCTGCAATTATAATCGATGGCGATGCTTCAACACGACAAGGCAGACGACTATAGTAGTTCAAAGAGGAATAGCTGAAAGGATCACCATTCCTTTTTAAAGATGGCGTCATTCATTGCTGATTGGACCAGCAATCGAGTGATGGTGATTGAGATTTTTGGGATGAGTGACTTCTTGCTTAGACTAGCGCTTGCTTGCACCGATGATGGGTGCGACGAGGCAACAAAACTCAAGCAAAGCTAGAGGCTGAGCGAAAAGGATGATGCTATCATGCACATGAAAGCAAGCCCCCCTTTGATATACATAACTCCATAAGGGATCAAGGGATATTCCCTTAAATTTCTCTTCATGTTATGCACTCTCTCTCTTGCCACCTCTGATTATCATTCAGCCTTTTCTAAACATCTTTGTATTTTGGCATTCTGTTTGCAATCTCTTCTTTCTATAAGATTTTTGTGCACTGTGATTTTTTACCTGAATTGAGATTCTTCCTGCTTCCTCTCTTCTTTGATAATGATTTCGCTGCACACAAACTACCATTGCTTTCTCTGTCTTTGATAATCAATTTCTACACACAAAACTACTGTAGTTCCTTGTCTCTCTGTTTTTTAGAGAGGGTTCTAACTAGAAGTTCTCTCTCTCTCATAAACTTATGACAGCCATAAAAAAATGCATAAGATTAATCATGGTGATTAGCACACTCATATGGCCTAAAATAGAGAAAAATGCATAAAAATAACTGTGATGCTTGAGTGTAATTAATACATCCATAACACGAAAAATAAAGAAAAAATTATCATACTTGCCTTGTTTACCTTGTGTTTGCTTCTATCCTCTTTGTTGTAGCACCGAGGCCTCTTTTTTATAGGGACAAGAAAACTTGTCATGTCTTACCATCATCGTGGATGAGATCCACAATTTCTTTAAACCAAAATCAATTCCTTTAGTAAGCCCACCTTTTTCTATAACGTTATAATCCAATTTACTCTTGTATTATTTTTGGAGCTCTCAATTCTAAGATTTCATTTTCCTAATTGATTCCCTTATTTCTTTGTGCGTTCTGTTAATGATTTTTTTTTTTATTAGCTACTGATAATGCTGTGTTTTCCTTTTCAATTTTTTTTCTTTCCTTTAAAGTGTTAGCGCTTTCTTTTTATATATATATATATATATATAATCCCTAATCTAATTGGTATTTATTTCTATGATCAAATTTTTGATGTGTTTCTAGTTTTTTTTTACTTATAGTTAAAATCAATTTGACTCAGTCCTTCAGTATCTACATATGGAAAATTAATGGTTCAACAGTCCGGAGACAATCGAAAGATAAACACTGTACAAAGACAATAGAATCAAAGACGGATCCTCCAATAACTGTCCATTTGGTGTTGAAACGGCTGCTCCCGTACCATTTCTTGAATTTATTAATAGAAACAATTGTTCATCTTCGCGTTCCGGA
Organism: Costus lasius; assembly: GCA_027563935.2. Taxonomy (NCBI): domain Eukaryota; kingdom Viridiplantae; phylum Streptophyta; class Magnoliopsida; order Zingiberales; family Costaceae; genus Costus; species Costus lasius. The sequence goes on from CM050448.1 coordinate 98,338,417, forward strand.
TTTGCTCGTCCTGAATTTCGATGCTCATCCAATATCTCTTCAACTTCCCAGTTTGCAGATCGGACCATGGAAGGTTCGTGAGTAAATACAAACTGTAGGAGTACATTCCTAGAGATATGGCTTGTTTGTACTAGGAGTTTGAAGTCATACCCAAGCTTTGATTACCAGAAACTACAACTTTTTCCCCATAATGGAAGTGAACAAAAGAAAAAGATATTCACAACTTCTGTCACTCATCTCTGGACGTAGCAAAGCAAGCACACTTCTGATTATCAATTCACTTTTATCACTGTATAACAGCAACTATCCACATTCAAACAACATATCCAAAGCCCTACCATATGATTGAAGCAGATTCCTAACCCTTCGAAGCTTCAATGATACTCACAGAAAAAGAATCAAGTCCCAACTTAACCAGTGTGTTTTCACCAATTTCAAGCAAATCAGGCACCTCGACACTATTTCCTCAGTGAGTTACTCTTTCAATCTTGAGACAAACTTTAATGCCTCACGCAATGGAGCTTTAGCATGTGACTTGCAATTGTAGCCTAAAAATTCAGGCTGCCATCTTCTTGGGCATAGATCATTGTAAAGATCAAGATGTTGTGTGAAATTTTCCGCAATTGAAAAAAAAAAAAAAATCTTTGCTTCAGATTGGGCTCTTAATTGTGCTCAATCCTGTGCCACATGAAGATGCTCTGATTGGATTTACAGCGGGTTGAACAGAAATTTTGATTGTTTGAACACCCGATGATCTATAGATATCTATGCACTCTTGCAGATCTGCATCACATGTCAGCAAAACCCACTCTGACTCATCATCATAGTACCTAAGATTCACAGAGTTTGTAGTTACTATATTGAACCTCTTTAAGATCTCATGTCTCAAATCTTCAAAGCTCCAAGTAGGATGTAACCGGATTCTAACTTTTTCAACACCATACGTGGCTTTTACTCTCATCCAACTGCTTTTATTATTATCTGAAGGTGACAAACTTTCAGAAGAACAATGCTCACCGGCCGAATTTTGATTATGGAATATAGTTGGTGATAATTGTGTGGTTTGAGCTGAAACAAGCAAATCCACCTGGCTATTAGTTTCTTGTGCAATTTCGATCACCTTGTCCTCAATGTTGACCTCTTGGTTCATTCCAGTTACAGTAGTCACAGTACAATGTTTTTCCGCACTTGATGATGATAGGCTTGAACTCGAAGTTTGACTGCATGTCGATGATTCATGAGAAGATGAAAAATGGGAATGAATTATTTTGGCATCCATATCTTGATCAGAATTTAGAAGATCATTCTGAATCATTTTGGAAGGTAAGTCTCCGGATGAATTCTTCTCTGTCTGAAAGTCTCGTGAAGAATTCTTTTCTGAGCCAGACGCTGTTGTGAAATCCTTATACAAGGAACTTAGTTGAATGGCTTTATCAGCACCGTGAACTGAATTAATAACCACTTGCAATTTCCTTAAAGAATGGTCCACTTTCTTGATCTTCCGCGATGGCCACCGATCAATACCGTGCTGCCTGCATATTCTCTTAAGCGTAGTAGGGCAGACTGCATGGGAAGTTAAGCATCATTAGTCAATTGAAGGTTGTGAATGGAACCAACAGCTATAATCACTGATAGAGTAGAAAACATATTAAAACTGAGCTCGTGCATCAGTAGAAAAGACAAAGAGCACGCATGATATAATTCAAAGTATAAACATCACACAAAGACAAGGAGAAATGTAATTACCACCCAAGGGCTTAAATCTTGATTTGATGCCGGTTTCAGGAGTTAATCGGACTATTAATACATTATATTGTTGATAATATATTAACTTACTGTATTGATAGTAAATGCAATTAATTATGCTTATATCCTTCAATATTGATATATCTAACCTATCTTGTTTGAGCTTGCTATATTCATGTTTGTTGCTCTTTATTCTCCCTGTCATGGATGCACAAACAGTTTACCAGTGAAAACATTTTTCAGTGATCCTTGCTACATCAAACATCAAATTCTCCACGTGAAACACATGATTGATTGCTATATAAAGATTTGAACAAAAGGCATTAATCCACATGAATCATTGAATCATGGATAAGTATATGCTCTTCAATTCACAAGTGATTTTACACTTGGACATGATACCACCCAAGAGCCAGCAAAGAAATGTCAACTAAATCAAGTTCCCTGAGCATGGAGCCTATAGGGTCGTTGAATTTTCATCACTTGCAAATAGAGAATTTCTTGTAATACTTCTTTCTTTTCTAATATTCCTTTGAGAAAAACATTAGTTTCTCCTCTTGAGATTTAAAATACATCACGCAGTATTTATCATGGTCAGTTATCTATTCTAAAAACATGTACATCAATAATTCTCCTTGTGTTAATAAATCATGATGATGACTTTGAAATTCAAACTTTAGATGCATCAACTAGGATTCCATATTTCATCAGATTTGGTCAAAAAAAAAGATCAAGATAAAACTTTAGATGCATCAACTAGGATTCCATATTTCATGAGATTTGGTCAAAAAAAAAAAAGATCAAGATAAAGTCTTGTCTCTTTATTATTATGCCATGCATATAAGATTTAGTTTCATACTAGTTAGTATGACATCAATGGTCTAAGGTAGTTTTGTGAATGTAATTTTCTATACATGTCAAGGTTCTAAAACTCGTTCCGTATTATGCAATATGGCCAGTTTGTACCGGGTCGAGCAAGGACCGGTACATGGAACCTATTATTCCAAGCAAAGAAGTGAAGCGGAGAAATGGAAGGGGGAAAGAGAAAAAAAGAGGAAGAAGGTGTAAAGCCCCAAAATGATTTTTTTTTTTGTATTTTTTTGGATTTTTAGAGAATTTTTAATGATTTTCCTAATTAGCAATTAGATTGAAGTTTATTAAAATAAAAATTAGATTTGTTGCACTCGTTCACGGGATGTCAAACCTACGACGTTGCCTTTGTTCGCAATTTTTGCGGACACAGGAAACCAATGAGTCGGATCTCTTTATGAGTTGATTGGGTTGTCTACATGATGGACTCGAGTTCAGCTACTTTGGAAACGGACGGTTTGCCCCTCACCTATGTTTTCAACGTCATTCGTGCAAGAGGGATGTGGGGTGAAAGGCTTGCTTTGTCTCCCACTCCAATTGGCACGAATGGCAAGTGTGGCAGAGCACGAGAGGAGATGGTGTGGCAGCGACAATTCATTTTCCCCGAAGCTGGCAAAGCTTTATCTCTTATGCTCGCAATGTCTACCTAACACTGCTCCAAGTATTTTTCTTTCCCTCTTGTTTTTGAAAAATTCTATTGAGTTTTAAGGTTTGAAGCTAGTGGCACCGCCGTCTGGTTCGGTCGCGAGTCGCCGAAAAGCTTTGGATGTTGTCTAAAATTCACCGCGAGTCGATGATGATTGCCGATCCTTTGCCAACATTCGGTCATGAAGGTTGGGAGGTTCGACATGGGCTGGGGACCTCGCCGACGCTGTTGCAAGCTTCGACTCCGGGGCCCATGAGCGGCGGAAGCCGACGATGCTATTTGGTTGATTAGGTTAGGGTTGAACAGGATTCAGCCGGTTCAATTTATAAATTAAAATGGTCGAATTTGGGGCTGAGTGGATATTGATTTGAGCGGATATTGATTTGAGCTAGGTCAACAGTTTCACCGGTTCAATTTCTGTTTCAACCCAGTAGTGGTTTTTGAGCCTGGGATTTTGTCGAATCTCGGTTGGTTCAGGTAGGCGTTAGAAAGGTTTTTTCATTGTCTATCTATTGGTATAGGATTTTTTTTTGTAAAATTGCTTTGTATATGGGAAGTAATTTAAGGTCAAAGGCTTTGGTTTAGTTAAATCAGCCTAGTTTAGGTGGATTTCTAGTAGGTTTAGTGGAAATATGACCGATTTAGTAAGGTTTTGCTTCGGTTCTAGGAGCCTGAGCCGAGTTGATTTGAGGTTAAGGGTGTCTTGATTATGCTAGAACTTGGTACTTGCTATGTTTCTTGCATGCTAATGAACAGATTACCTGAAAGTTGCATTGACTCTAGATTTGCTTGGCTATTGTCTTTAAGAATTTTCAAGTTTGTAAGTTCTTAAACCAGTTTTATGTACTTTTTATATTTTAGAATTAGTTTATTTTCATTATCTCATTACATAGTTCCACTCAGCTTGTTACTAAAGTACGTGTAGAATATGATGATCCATGATACCTATAGAGCATTTGTACATCATATCATTTTATACTTCATGTTATAGTATACTAGTATTCAAGGTCCAATTTGAGCATACCTTAGATTCATTACACACTATGCACCTACGGGTGCAATTTCGGGTGACGACCCACATGCCAAACCAGTTAACCAGTGAACTAGTTTATATGCTTACATCATCTTTGTATTAGATATCACCATTTGTTATGTCAGTATGTTTCCAGTTACAGTTAATAGTATCTAGTTCAGTTTTCAGTTAACAGTATTTAATTCAACATCCAATAACAGTTGTTAAAAGTTTTGGTTTATAGTTCCAAGTGATTCAGTTAAAGTTTCAATTTTTGTAGCTATTATAAAATCAACTTGTTAGTACAGTTAAAGATTTATTATCTGATTTGCATTTTGCTTTGTATCTTTTAGTTGATGTCAATTTATACTTTTGCACCATTGATGGTCTTCCCTCCTTGAACCCGTTCCACTGGGAAGAGGCTTATGCAGCATTGTTGCTAAGGTTTGTCAGGTCCAGGTTAAGAAGATTTGGTATTAAACTTTAAGATAAAGGTTGATCTTATAAGAAGAATCTCTTATGCAATTTTGGGATTCTATTTTGGTCCAAAGATTTATTTATAAACTCTGATGGAAATTATTGTACATTTACTCATCTAATGTTATAATTAGATAAGTTTTATCTATTGAGATTTTATTGTCAGGGTTAGTCTTTATAGCTTGGTATGAATTTTATTAGGGTGTAACTCTATGACTTGCAACAAGTAGGAGGCAAAGTAGAAGCCGAAGAAGGGAGAAGAAGAAAAAAAAGAAGAGGGGGGAGGAGGAGAAATAAGGAAGAAGGAGATGATGGAGCTTATCGCAGAAGAAGGAAAAAAGAAGACATGACAGCAATCTTGGTGGACACTTGCATAGTGATCTCGGCAGAAGCTCGCATGCCCTTCTTCATTTCTCCTCCTCCTCCTCCTCCTCCTTCCTCCTTTCTTCTTTTTCTTCCTCTTCCGTCCCACCTCCTTACACCTGTTGTAAGCCATAGAGGTGAGCCGACATTTACCATCAATCTTTCTATCTCCATATCTTTATCTTTTCGCCTCAATGCTCCATTGACTACTATAACCCCCGAGAGCACATAGCATACCCTCTTTAGTGTATATTAGTGTACCAAGCAACAATCCTCTCATAAGCACCTTTTTCTTCTTTTACACATATTCATAAAGAAATAACACTCTTACCACTACATGCTGACTATCTCTATTGTGTGTGGATAGACAAACACCACCTTACTTGTCTACCTCCCTCAAAAAAAAAAAACAAGAGTCTTATCATTGCATACAAACTTATATAGTATATGTGTGCATGGATAGATACCATATTACATGTTATATTTTCAAATGCATACACCGATTGGATTTTTTAATCTACAATGAACAAAGTTGACTTTGTTCTATATATTACACTCATAGCCACGGTTTTAAAAGTCTGGTACGAACAGGTCCGGCGGGCAGCCGGTTCTGGCACAAGCTTCGGAGTGCAGCTCCGGACAGAAGGGCAACGGGTAACAGCGGCAGTGGCGGCCGGTGGCTCCGTTGCCACTGGAAGCTTTGATCTGGAAGCTTGAAGCTTCCGATGGCGCCAGTGGAAGCTTCCGCTGCTACCAGCTCACTGCCGCTGTTGTCGCCCGCTACCGCCACTGTCGCCTGCTACTGTTTGGTACAAATGGTACGGTACCAGTACGATACTAGTCCGGCAGCTCAACAGACCGAGCTGCCGAACCGGATTTTTGAACCTTGCTCATAGCCTGTGTTAAACTCAAAGTTCTATAACTTTGCCGCCTCAAATTCATCAGGAGATTTATTAATTATCCTTGTGTAATTTCCTTCATAAATAACATTGAACCAATTCTTTTCATCTAACCTTCTTAATCAATTAAAAGTTCAAAAGCTTGCAAGCATTCAAGTGTCGCTAAATCTCCCCTTTTCCGGCCATTGATATGAAAGAACAAAAGTGTTCATCTCATTTGGTTAGAATTTTTGCTAGCTATTACCAAGGTTTGAAAAGCTGTTCGGTACCACCCGATAAGGATTGGCTTTAGATGGTACCTGTACGAGTTTATGTAGTATTGGTCCGAGACTTTTAATCCTTAGCTATAACATATACCATAACAAATAGTGAAAATTATCATTGCTTACCACACCTACAAAATTAATGAGAATGCTTAATGTAGAAGTAAAATTTTATATTGTAGAAATATGTGGTATGATTTTTATCTACTTAGTAGAATCAAGATTCATTGCCACTTGCCATACAAATCATACAAATAACATTGACTTTCTGTTAGTTTACTCTAAGCATTCTTTTATTTAAAATGATTAGCTGATAGGATGTTAGAACCTTTTTATCACACTAGGAATCATTTTTGGAAACAGGACATCATGAAGGGTAAGTAATTATAAGCATGGAAAGATAGATAAAGGCATTAACAACCCTCCAGAACGGAAGTTTCTTAATATGCCAAAATGCTCTCCAGAGGATTTATCATGGTCAACTTATAGTTGTTCTAAAAGCAGATGATGCTTGACGTGATTCTGAAATATGAAGGCAAAAGAAGTTGAAGGACATATCCAAATCCATTATAAGAAAGAAATGTAAGAAAATTTTGAGATTTACAAATCCAGGATAACACTCCTGATCAGATATAAAGAAGCTTCAACTGGAATGAAGTTGGTTTCCTTTTTATGCTTTCATACAACGTTAAATAATTCATCCTGGGGCAAATTAAGAATGTTCGTTCCTAAGTGGATACCTGGATTTATAAAATATGAAAAGAGTGGGAAGAAAATTAGTTTCAGCGAGAAATTCAACAAGTATTATTTATTGAGGCACTTTCTAATGAGAAAAAAAAAGATAAGGAAAAGCTAAGACCGATAGAAAGAAAAAAAAAAATCAAATAACGAATGAAGCTTACCACCAATGCTCTTTGCAGCATCTTTCAAGCTACCAGCGAAGTGTTTCCTAAGAACCTCCAAGCTGACAGTCTTCTCCGTTTTCCGGCGCCTCTTTTCAGTTTGTTTTACAGCCTCAGAGTAGGTACTATCAAAATTAAAAGAATTCTCATTATCACTATCATCCTTAGAGAAGCCTAGTTGAATATGCCTAAGCTTTGAGGATATCTTTCCTGCGGGCAATATGACCTCAACATGACCTCTTTCAGGTATGATGTCAAATCCTTCAGTATCTTGGTTCTTAAATTCAAAAGCATGCCTTGCTTTCTTCTTTGAGTTTCCTGTTGTACTTGTGAACCAAGGAGTTGAATCCCTGGAAATCTCCGCAGTGTGAACTTCAAGTGAAGTTCTTGAAGTACCAGCGTCACAATTTTCGCCTAGTTCTGCTTTAGAAAAATTTTTCAACAAGAGATCCGAAGGAATCATTTTATTCCCTTGTAAAATAGCATCATCCGCCAGCTCCTTATCCGTGACAACCCTTAGAGTTTGGCAAACTTGTTGCAATGTGCTCGATAGTAAATCAAGCATTAGTTTCTGTTCTTCGACCAGTGTGCAATTAGGTGGAAGAAAGAATTCCAACACGAAGTCAGCATTTCCAGTCATAATACTTCGCAGTCTTATAGCCACTGCACCTTTCAGACCAAACATCTTGGCATGGTGAGCAAGTGGATACTCTATCTTACTGAAAGCAGTAACATCGGGCACGAAGCGTGGTTGATTGGTAGTGAAAGCTATACCCGCTACACCCTGTCCTCTTAGCAAGTGATGCTCGGAACATGCCTCATAAAAACCCTTCATAGAAGGGTCATTCACATAACAAGCCATGTCACAAGTGGAGACGCATTCCCTAAAGTTTTCATCTGAATGGCGGATGCCCTTTTTACCTTGTTGAAAGCAAGGGATCCATGTTTGAGCTAACGGTAACATGTGTCTCCTGCAAACAGCTTTTAAAACCTCTCGAATTGCAGGTAAAGCAGCTTGGTATGGACCAACATTTACCTGAAGAAAACATCAGTTTCTCAGATTAGGTAGGATTTAGCATTAATACTTGTGTAATCTACTAACTCACCTTAAAATGCGGAATAGTCACAACTGAAGAGGTTTTAAGGTCAACTGCCTGCAAACACCAGTATCCTTTAGTGACTTTAGAGAAGAATTGTACAAGGAAATATTACATTCCTCAACGTCTATCATAAATTCCTCAATGACCTTTTTAAAGAAATAAATCTCAAATAACATGTAGGATTGCATTGTAGCATTAAATTGCCTTCAAATGCCAGACAATAATGAGAAGAAAAACAAAAGCAGCAGATTTCAAGGGAACATACAGAAGCTTAGGAGTGATGTAGAAATAAGAAAACAAAATCTAACCTGGAGAGCATTGCAAATGTTTTCAAGCTCAAAAGTGTAGTTTATCTTCTGGGTTGTCATGACAACTTCCACAACACCCAAGCAAGATTGACTTCCATGATCAAAAACAGGAAGCGCTATGCTGCCGCGTATATCGAACTGCTGGGCATAATCCACGCGTGGATACTCATTGCTGCTAAAGAATCGAACATCTGGCGTCCATTCAGGTAATCTTCCAAGAAATACGCGGCCAGGGAAGCCTAATGCCTTGCCAGAGTTCTCTTCAGCCGAGAATTGGTAGTTTGTGGAGACCTCCCTATAATTCACCAGCTTCTCACATCTTCGGTTGAGCGAGAAAGGTTGACTATAAGTTGTAAGCATCAACTGGTCTCCTTTCTTCACAGGCACCCATAACTGAACTAGGACATCGCAATCACTCTCAGTCTCCTTAATGTAATTAAGGGCCTGCATAAATTTCTCTTTCACACGAACATTGGAATCTCTTGGTTGAATCCACCAACCTGAACCCCGCTCCGAGCTTGGATTTGCTGTGCTAAAATCATCATTTTTGACTGAACATGTCAACCTTCCTATGGAATTTGAACTGAGAGATGGCATGCTATCGACATTTTCGGCTAGGGTTACATCCCCGGGTGGGCATGTAGATGCAACTGGCCACCTTCCCGTACCATCTTGGCTACAATTTTCCATCAGATCTGGACTAGGGCTGCTATTATTGACCTCAAAGAGAGGCGAAAAACACAGAGAATTGAAGGGGCTCATGGAGTTAGGGGTACCAGCTTGAAGGCCATCAGGGAATTCCAACCAGCCATCTGCCGAGAGCAGCTGATCCAACAGATCCAAATCTGTTGACCCATCAGAGAAATTTCGCCCCAGTGAACTCTCAGGCTGTGGAACAGCTTCCATCACTGGAGTCGCCTCAATACCAATCAGAAAAACCTTGTGCAAACCATATCCGCCAGAACTGCATCAAAAAAAGGTACCAGATATTAAAGGAGAAGAATCACAAATAGGCACTGAATGACTTCATAAAGATTATAAACGCATCAAAAAGAAGCATTTGACTCACTACCTCGGTCAAGATTGCAAAAAACATCAAGAGAATCTGTTGGTAAATTAGAAATCAAGCGGTCGTGAACCATACTTAAGAAAAGAAAAACAAATCGAACGGAGAAAAAGCAATAGGAACCACTAGCTACAGATGGAATCGCAGCACGGAAAAGGAAGGCAGATGGTGGAGCAAAAGATCATCTTTAAGGGATTTATTCCAACATCTAACAAAGGGCTTATTTTCCTTCTCATCCACACGTCTCTAGAAATGAAGAAAAAGACCCACCTTTTCAAATCAACTGGAGCTTCCTGGTGAAAAGCTTAGCTGCAGATTGATGTGGTTCCAAATCCAAGAGCAGAGGATCACCAAGAAGAGCTCTCTTCTACCCCTGCCTCTACACAAAATCTTGGGCAATCTCTCTCTCTCTCTCTCTCTCTCACCTCAATCTAGAGGGATCTCAAGGGAATCCAGGATGAAGGATGAATGATTGACACTGGTTCTATTGTCATCAAGTTGGTCTTGTGCGACTAGAATCTTTTCCAGCTGGAGCCCACCACACCTGTTGTCTCCAACCATCGCAGGTTCCTTAATCAAAAGAAAAACAAAACAAGCATGTGTGCCTCTGCTGGAAGGGATTAAAAACTTGCACTGGCTTTGAATACCTTCCCATACATGGGGCTGTGGAGGAGGAAACTACTAAGCTGGGTGGTGTCACCAAGACTTTTGATGGAGTCTTAAATTAATTATAAAAAAAAACACCCAGAATAACGGAGGGAGAGATTCACATGAGTGATTCCTTTCACGGGGCATGTGATTTTCTTTTGTGTGAATTGACTATTCGCCTTCAAACATTACCAGTTCATCTCAACTTTCAGTTTTCTATCGCGCGATGCAAAATAGGTGCATCTTGTTTTTTGTTTTCTTGTGGGTTAGCATGCTGAACGAACAAGAGAGTGCACAGAATTTAGGATCCTGAAGCACAGTTTATTAAGTATTTGATTGTGAATGGATAGGGTTATTCTCACCCAATCCTAACACAAATCACAATGTGAAGGAGATGAGAGATTGACAAAGGCGAAAAAGGTACGGTGGCCTACCTTGATTGCTGATTGTTTTGTTGTTTCCTCAGAAGCTTGCGAAAACGTGGCAAATTGCACTATTGCAGGTAGGAGTCATTGAATCAACCTTTTAGTTGTTTTGTTTGGAATTGGCAATCGATCTTTTTGTTGACGAGGATCAGAAAACGTCTACGAAAAAAATCCCATTTTGCTACTTCAAGTCTTCAATAGCTATGAAAAGTTGATTTTTTTAACACAAAGTTAATCAGTCCTCTCGCCAGAAATCCAAGCTTTGAGTTGCATAATCCAGTTGAATTTTTTTAAAAAAAAAATTTATCTGTGTGTTCTTGCTATTTTATTGTTTATCTTGAATCTTTTACCAAAATAGTTACTTTTTTAAAATCTAATTAAAATTTAATTAGTAAATCATAAAATAATAGAGTAGCTCACTCTGTGTTGTCCACTGATTGGCTAAGAAGGCTCCTGCCTGCCCATGTGGCACTGGCCCACTTGTTCATTAATGGTCATCTCCAATTGTGACTTGTTAAATTCGTGCGTTTTCTGTAGCTGTGTCATTATTATTATTAAAAAAAAGCTTGGTCAAATTATTCAATTTGAACCCTCCCTGCGTTTCATATTTTTTATTTTTGCCCTTTTGGGGCCTCAGCTGCAACCGCCGTACCTTTCTATCTATACTGCCACTTTATCAGAACTATTTGACCTGAAAATTTGGACTATAATTCTTCGACGCACTTCCGTATAGTTTGAAATTCCAATCGCTTTCAACTGACAATTAATTCTTTTTTTCTAGGCTTTACCCCCTTGATGAAACCATCAAACAAACCAAGTAATGAAATAAGACTACTTTGGATCTTCTTTCTTTCAAGAAATCAAGAAATCCATGTAGCTGTACTTGTGTTTCCTTTTTCAGAGCCTTGTTCTGTACTTGGTTTTTTAAGGAAACAAGAAGGTGGAAATTGTTTTTGTATAAACTAATAGATGGATACTTTCTCTTTCTCCTACAATTGTGGCCCAGGCTATATACTACTTTATACTAATCTAGATTCAGTGTCTACTTGAACAAATACAGAGATTCCAGGGAGGAAAGGAGATCCATCATGTTGAGCACTTGCAGTTGATGGTTTGTCCGTCCGGTGGCCATTACCAACTGTGGACAGCTTTTACAACTCTTGATCAAGTTGCTGTGGCTCAAAACGATTGGTTTATGATTTTAATTAACTGCAGCATGCAGGAAGAAGAATACTAATCATGTAATGTCTGATTTAATGCTCTGAATTGAAGAAGAATAATTAACTTCTTTCTTTGCAATAGGTTCCTATCATGACACTATCATCGAGCAACAGTCAACTCTTGCTCAAAGAACAACCAATAGCTGTTTTCAGACTAGCTAGTAGTACTTATTTTAAGAAAAAAATGAAATGTCAACCAATGTTCAGGATCATCCATCCCAGTGAATACATGTTTCTTCCAAAACAAAAGAAATCATACTGTCCATTATCAAGATGCAGTCAGATTAACAATTCCACAAGATGCACCAATTGTAGTCATCACGAGTGCACATTCCAAGGATCTTGCAAACTTAACTTAGTTCTGTGCATGTCATCCACCTCACAGGATTCAGATTAATGCTTAACCAGGGCACGCTTCTCAATAGTCAGCCCTCTGTACTTTTTCCATTTAGATGTAACTCTTAAATCAGCGTCGGAGCTTCCATTCTGATGTAGTCGTACATGATTCCTTGGAACGCAGTTTGGCTCCGAGTTTGAGAAAGGAAGATTGTGTTGTCACCTTGAAGCAGCCATCGGCTCTGCACATTGATGCTGAACAACCAGTACAGGCCATGGATCCCGTGCCTTGCGATTGAGTTGTCCCTGCCAATCAACTCTGTGGTAAAGTGAGGAGGCTGCGCTGTGACCTCGTTGAATCGAACCTTAAAATCATGTCAGTGTTAGCTTGTGCTGTAAAAAGAAGGTGAAAAAGAAGACAGAATTATGGCGTACTTGCAGTTCAGATAAATGAGCAGAGGCAAGTGCCAGTTGAAGCTTGTAATTTCCAGTCGGATGAACAGCATCAAGTCGAAACTTTATCTGCCAAGTAGTTGGCTGATAGGAATCTGCTGCAGCATTCTTCCTGCAACAGCAGATCGATTATATTAGCCACTGCTGCATTCGAAACAAATCAGAAAAGCAAACTAGCCAAACCTGGTGACTTGTGCAAAGAACCAGTCTTTCCTGTAATCACTGACGCCAACTGTGTATGTTAGATCAGCATTGGGATACATGTCTAAATACCTCTCCCACAGTCCATATTGCTTAAATCTATCAAAGAACCAAGTATAAGTTTCAGAGTGAAGTAAGGGCTAAAATGAAATGAAATGCACCTGCTATCGGGATGGTTGAGATAGAGTCTGTTGACATAAGAGGGATTAGGATCTGGGATGAAGAACTCGGCAGCAGAACGATCAGGAATGCCAATCTCCCAAAAGGTGGGGCCTTCTCTTGGTGGCTCATATACAAGGTTGCCCAGATTGATTTCACCACCAATTTAAATTTGAGATCAAAGAGATCAAGATACGACAGACAAAATGAATAACCAGGAATCATATTGCTTGTTTAATTGTTACCTGGAGTTACTGTTATGTTTAAACAAGATTTGTATTCCCCAATGAAACCAGGAACCCATGCATAGAGGTTGTACACTCCACTCCGAACGTTCTTAATGATGAAGTTGCCTTTGGCATCTGCTCTTACCCAAAATTGGTATCCCTGTAACATTTTCTTTATTTTCAGAAAGTCATAATGAAAATTTATGAGAAGCTTGATTTCTTAAGTAGGTTCAAACCTTTGTTTCTCGTTGCCAAGATCCTGATTCTCCTGGTGTTGCCATGCCAACAAAAGCAGAATCCCCGTCTATGTAATCCTTATTTATGTACCTGAAAAATATTTAGTTTTTCATTATGATTTGTTGCGTTTATTAAACACATAAAAATTAATCAACTACTTTTTCTGATCACTTGAAAAGCCTCCTTTTCATAAAATGAGTTAAATTCATTCTATCTCATTGATTGCTATAAGTATATATGAAAAGCAAGAACTCAAAAACAAACAAAAAAGAAAACAAAATCATTCACAGGTGAGATAACCTCTTTTAAAGGACTAGAAACATACCTACTTGTTGCTTTTATGACAATGTTAGTGTGGACACAAAGAAGACTGAGAAAACAAAGCAAGGAGAGGCGAGGCGAGGATATACAAATTGCAATAAGGTTAGCCAACGCTAGTGCACATATGTTCTTAACTAACCCATTAAAATCATAAAGAATTAAATAGTTCTTGACTCAATAAACTTAACTCTCTTGAGTCGATTAATTCACGAGTTTAGCCGAGTGCACCTAAAATATAACCCTAGATTTGAATCAACTTGATAGGATTATTCATAGTGTAGAATCAGAGGATGAATGAGTTGGTTTGCAAGTTTGACAACCTCGTTATCAATAGATGAAGGATCATATGATACAAGCATTCAGAATCAAGGATCAATTGCTCATTTGGCCTTGTTGGATCAAATAAGGTTATAAGAACCTCTGTTTGTAATTAGTTATGTTGTGACCCTATTCTCTTTTAATTAAAGCTTCCTTTTTAATTAATGATAATTAGTTTTATTGTGATCCTTCTTTTTGTAATAATAGCATATCACATTCTTTAATCTAGATGTCAATCTACTAATAATATTTATAATTCGCTTTCTCTTGTGGTCTTCCTCTACTGTTCAAGATCTCTCTCTGGCCTCCACTAGAGGGAACTTATGCACTAAATGCTCATAAATTCTATGAAAAATCAAGGATACAATAACTTCAAAAGATATTATGTTCTTTCAATATAAAATAGTTTATTTAAATTTCTCTAAAGAAGGCGAAAACATAAAATTTCAGAGTTTTATCTTTCTCCATCATCCCTTTACCCATATTGTTGAAATCCATTATGATTATTAAGAGGATATCAATGTGATTCTTCACTAGTGTTCCTTCCATCTTCTAAATGGGATAGAGCGTTGCTTCAGAGCCTTGTTTTGATAGATGGTGCAAGCTTGGTTATAAAAGCTACTTGTAATCTCTACATTGATCATTAGAGGGATAAAACTAGTGGTTGAATTGTCATTTTTTGTTCATTGTGGCTCTAGCTGTCTGTGCATTTATCTTCTCATTTTTCAAGTATGGTCAACTAGTCCCCTGATTGAATATGGATTTCATTTGATCCTTCGTAATGAAAAGTTGATGGAGAAATTTAGCCTTTTGAATCTCACACATCGATATCATAGTTTTTGTTGACTTCAATGATAATTATTTAGAATTTCTATGAGTTCATTTTACCAAAATCCAAAGTAAAACACAAACGAATAGGGACGATGCAAATACAAATGATTTCAATGGTTTAACACCAAGAGATAAAACAAAGAAATATATAAAGCCTCTACAAATTTAAAAGTGCAAGATTGTTAGTACCATAAAACACTTTGGCTCTCCAAAGATTTTTTTTTGTTCTATTGCAAGAGACCCCTAAACCCTAATTTGTGCAAGTTCAAAGTCCCTTTTAGATAATATGATGTGATTATTTATCAAACTTCACCATCCAAACCTTCACACACTCAAATTAAATCTCCCTTTAATGTACCTTCATGTACAAAGGTAAATTTTTTTGCATGTCTACTTTAATCAAATTATATAAATATCACCTAACAATATGTGCCAAATCTTTGCAATTCTCCTCTTTGATAAAATTTAGAAAAAAGCCTTCTTTCTCTTTCACCATGACCGTGCAAGGCCTCTTCCATTGCTTGATTAATCTTAACCAATTTCAAGCAATGTTGAAACTTTGATAAAGGCAAAGATTTTAGTGAGAATATCAAAGGGGTGGTGTGTTGTGTTTGATCTTCCATAGTGATATGGAACCATATAAAGTTAAAGAGTTGCCAATTTGGCATATCTTTATGCGCTAGAACAATCATCATCACTCACGTGATCTTCTTCATAAGATTTCTTAACAAAACACTTAAGTTATAAAATACATCTCTTGTTTGGGTCTTGAATATAGGTTGAGTTTGTAATAGTAACATTGGATCTTCAAAATGTTAAACAAGTTTTTATGTACTATTTTAGTGCCAAAATAATTCATTAAATCACTTTTAAATAATCCTTTCTTGAATTGGTCATATAGTGGCATGCTATACTTATAATAATGTGAGATGTGAGTGAATATAACTCATCACTCATGGCATGCATAATACTCTCTGTTGTTGGGGTATGCCCTTAAGGCTAATGTTTGAGGCCTTGGGATTGTATCAGTATCATGTAATAAACTCTTATGTTTATAAAGGCATGGTTGTTATTCAGGTTGTTATATTGTCTGCTGCAATAATTGTACTTCTGAATAATGTCTCAAAGCTGTTCAGCTAGGCTGACATGCTGTAATGTCCTTAGTCGATATATCTTGGTGAACATGAGACAGCCTTGATATGATTGAGACTAATATGTGTTCTAATCTTATAGGATGCTTCGAGCATGGAATAAGAGGTAGACTCATGAGTACATTGGATGTACTGGACAGACCCTACTAGGATATTCAATTGTTTGTCACAATGTGAATAATCCTTGATTGCGACAAGTGGCACATTTCCTCTGACTTGAGATCACTTGTGTTTTCTAAATGATGATTGTCATTATTTTGAGTTAGTTCAATATCATTTGAAACATAATGATTATAGGCTATCTTGGATGGTGAGCTTGAGTCAGGTTAGGGCACTAGTGATAGACAAAGGATTGCCGTCTCCTTAATTGGAGTGTGATGTTCTAAAGGGGCCCCCTGGATGAGATGATTGAGAATAGTGTATGGCCATACCCAGGTGACTATGTTCATCTGATCTAATCATGCTCATCATATTGGAGTTACAAGCTTGACACGCTTGTCCAATAAGAACATCCAGTGGCAAAGGATTTATGCATGCCTTGTGAGTTGGTTCACACTTGTGCTGTTTTTGGGTGTAGTCTTGGAAGACTCTTTTCTTTATATCGGGAGACAGTGATGTGTTGCTAGATACCCCTCACTGATCGTGATAACGTGAGTTATCGTTACCGACATTTAAAGGAAACCCTCAGGGTCGCACAATTTGATGATATGGCTTACTTGAGTCAGATCGTGTGGACTGAATTGTTCAGGTTCAGTTTAAAGGGATTTAATCTCTGATTGTAAGTAAGATCTAGTCTGATCATGTTTGATTGATTAGGGCTTGAGATCGGTAAGCTTCGATTGAGAGAATGGATGCTGGATCGGTGAGATCAGGAGCATCGGGAGATGAACGGTCAGATCAAGTACCTTAGGGTTTTAATGTGATCTGGACTTATGGCTTGGTTTATTTGGTTATTGAACCAAATTCAAGTGAACCGGCTCATGAATGAGCGCATGGTTCAAGGGTGAAGTGGAGTTTGCGAATGGGTAAACCCATGATCGCATGAAGAGAAGTGGCATGCTATTTTTAGATAGCACTTCTCTTACGTGACCCTCTCTCACGTTCACGCCTTTCCTCTTTTCGTTAGTCTCCTTGTTTCTTGCTCTTGACGAGAGAACATACGGTGGTGAAGAGCTCGACGAGGAGGAAGAAAAGAATCGCCAAGCCAAGACATCTCTTCCCTTCCACTCGACAAGGACATCTTTGGGCCTTGCTAGCACAAGGATCGCAAAGGGAGTAGGCGACATCAACTGTGTGCGTCACCTCTGGAGAAGATCAAGTTTGATCTTTGCTTCCAAGGCGCCATCTAGAAATGGCTATGGTATGATCCTTCTCTATTTGCAATTGGGTCATTTTTGTTAATCATACAGCATGCAAGATCTAGAAACCCCCTTTCCGCTGCTTTCATTCCCATATGCGCCTATGAGTTAGGGTTTCGCCCCCTTGTGGGGACCTTTCAATTGGTATCAGAGCGATGGTTAACGCATGTTTTATGATTACTTATGCCATTTTGTGATCCTTGTTTGCGAACTTATGATTAGATCTAAGGTTACATGCGATACATCTTGTATATGTAAGTGGCGAAAATGCATTGCATTGTTTCTCCTTGGCGCATGTATAAGGTTACCTTTTGTTGGCGCTTGTATGTTGTTGGTTTTCTCAAAACTATATTACATGCGCGATTCACACTAGATCTAAGCTGTCCTTACTGTAAACCCTTAGACGGGTTACTAGGGTTGAAGTCATCCCCTAGGTTAGATCCAGTCAGTCTGATCAGACCATCTGACAGCCTTGATGGGTTGACCAGATAGCACCTGTGCGCAAGCACCTGGTGGCTATAGGTCGACTGCAGACAGGCGTGTAGCGATGTCTGATTGAGACAACCTATGAACGCACATGAGTTAGGCCCGGGGTCACACCCGTTTGCCAGACCTCATTGTGGTGTTCAGCCCTGGCGCATGCATGGTTGACCTTTTGGTCGACTCAAGTCAGTTAGGACTTGGTGCATGCAAGGGCAGTGGATCTGACTAGGTTGGATGAGTGGATCCCTAGTAATGGACCGTTGTAAGGTTATAGGGCACATAAGGAAAAATAAAATTGATCTCAATGGGATTTTTCAAAAAAAATTTTATTTTTCATGATTGGATCAAATGATGTATGATGCCATATGCATGTTTATTTATTCTTATGTGGGCTGCCCATGTTAAATGTGTGCTGTGCTGGGGCCTGCGTGCCTGGTTAAAAGTTGTAAATTAATTTTATTGTGATCTGCGCATCACATTGCATTTAATTTATAAAATGTAATTGACCTGCGAGTCAATCTTGTCTAGATAGATTAATTTGTAAATTAATCAGACAAGAGCACAGAGCACACTTGGCAGAGGCGCATGCAGCAGTGGCTAGACCAGGTGGGAGGTCCAGGGTTCGACTCTGGGACCAGGCGCATTTACCTGGTGGGCGCACCTGAGCTGCAGATGGCGCTTGGGCCCTGGTTTGGGCCAGATGAGCAGCAAAAGCCCCATGAAGAAAAGCAAGTGAAGACTTAAGTTCTTAAGGTCTTACTAGGGCTATGGGCTTTTACCACATAAGATTCATGCTTTCTTTTATTGTTTAATAAGTAGAACAGCATGATTTATTTATCTTCTGCTATCACCATAGGAATTGTATGATAGTGAAGAAGATAAAAGACCGTTAAAATCCAACGCTAAAATATCAAGCTCGTATGCCTTCTGACGCGAAACCTCACTGTTCTGATTATCGTTGGAGCCGTGTTGTACCCACTCAGTGGGCACGTCCATCTATCTTCAGACGGTGCGGGATTACACCTGCGTGTTACAGAGAAGGGATTTATCGCTTCTCGTTGCTCAGCATAGCACGTGGTGGTCCAGGGAGTAGGTCGGGTCAGCTTGACCATGTAGGCTACATATGTGGCGCATATGGTAGCGCATGGAGGCAGCCATCTGTGGGGTCAGAGATTGTGTTGTACCAACTCAGTTGGCACAGTCTGCTGGATTGCCCAAATGAAGGGGAATCGCACAGGTAGGCGATTGGCAGGGACTGCCTACCAGAGATTAGTGCTTGTACTCTCTGTGCATCTTATCTCGCCTGAGCGGGACGCGGAGACCAAGTATGAAATCTGGATCCCATCTCACTAAAAGAGTACTACTCTTTCGGGCTGTTTTGCTGGATTTTTCAGCCAGATAAAATAGTGAGAAAAAGAATCTTTCTTAAGTCCTGATTGATTCTTAACATTGATACTGACCTTGCTGTTCTTGCATTGTTGTAGATACCTGCAGCAACGAACACCATGAGCTTCAATGTGCGATCCCTACTGGAAAGAGAGAAGTTTGCTGGGCCGAACTTCTCAGACTGGTTCGGACACCTTAAGATAGTTCTTAAGGCAGAGAGGAAACTGTATGTCCTCGAGACGGCAATACCGCCTCAGCCCGCTCCGAACGCCGCAAGGGCGGTTCGGGAAGCCTATGAAAAGCACGTCAATGATAGCATTGATGTCGCTTGCCTGATGCTAGCGTCTATGACGCCACCGCTGCAGCGTCAGCATGAGGATATGTCTGCCATAGACATGATAGCAAACCTCAAGATGCTGTATGCTGCACAGGCGAGGACAGAACGCTATAATTTGACAAAGCTGTTCTTTCAGAGCAAACTGGCTGAAGGGAGCCCAGTGGGAGCTCACGTGCTCAAGATGATTGGGCACAAGGAGGCTCTAGAAAAACTGGGGCATACCATCAACCAGGAGCTTGCTGTAGACATTATTCTGCAGTCTCTTCCGCCTTCTTTCGATGCGTTCATTATTAACTTTAATATGAACAAAATCGATTGTACTCCGGCAGAGCTGCTGAATATGCTCTTGACTACTGAGGAAACTCTGAAGGGTAAGCCTTCAACCTCTGTCTTGATGGTTCCTTCGAGGAACAAGAAGAAGGGGAAGAAGGGCAAGACCCCTGTCAAGAGTTACAGCAAGGCTCTGAAGCAGAAGGTTAAGCGGTCCAAGGAATACAGGTGTTTCCACTGTGGCCAGTTGGGTCACTGGAAAAAGGACTGTAAAGCGCTCCAAGGAGACAAGAGGGGAAGCCTTGCTTCTGGCTCAGGTATATACGTGACGGAAGTCATGGTTTCATCTTCTTCTATATCATGGGTGTTGGACACTGCATGTGGAGTTCACATTTGTTCAAATGTACAGGAACTCAAGAGAAGAAGGCAGGTGGGACAGCATGAGGTGGACCTACGAGTTGGAAACGGGGCACGGGTTGCTGCTGTTGCTGTAGGAGACTATTTCATCTCTTTGCCATCTGGGCTTGTATTAGAACTAAACAGTTGTTACTTTGTTCCCAGTATCACTAAAAATATTATCTCTATTCCTGCTCTTGTCAGGAAAGGGTTTTCCTTTGAATGCAATATTTCAAAGTGTGTTTTATCTCTTGATAATATAGTTTATGCTACTGGTTCAATTAATAATGGGTTATTCATGTTGGACATGGAATGTTCTATACACGCGATTGATATTAAGAAAGCCAAGTATGCTGATGACAGCACCTTGCTATGGCATAGTCGTTTAGGCCATATTAACAAGAAACGCATTAAGCGGTTGCATGATCATGGACTGCTGGGATCATTCTCCTGTGAGGAGATTGATACATGCAAGGCTTGTTTAATGGGTAAAATGACGAAGTCACCTTTTTCTAACAAAGGTCAAAAGGCTTCAGGTTTACTTGACCTTATACACAGTGATGTGTGTGGGCCATTTAGTAAACATGCCAGAGGTGGCTATCAGTACTTCATTACCTTTACTGATGATTTCAGTAGGTATGGGTATGTCTATCTAATGAGACATAAAAGTGAATCTTTTGACAAGTTCAAAGAGTTCAAGAATGAAGTACAAAATCAGCTAGGCCGAAATATCAAGGCACTTCGTTCTGATCGAGGTGGAGAATACCTAAGTCGAGAATTTACTGACTATCTAAAGGAGTGTGGGATTATCTCACAGCTCACTCCGCCAGGAACACCGCAATGGAATGGTGTGTCCGAAAGGAGAAATAGAACGTTACTTGATATGGTTCGTTCTATGATGAGTCAGGCTACTCTACCTTACTCCTTTTGGGGATTTGCACTGGAAACAGCTGCAAAGGTACTAAACCGAGTGCCATCCAAGGCAGTTTCTAAGACGCCATATGAGTTATGGTATGGGAAACAGCCGAGCTTGACATTTATCAGGATCTGGGGTTGCGAGGCTTATGTCAAAAAGCTCGCCTCTGGGAAACTAGAGAGCAGATCTGACAAATGTATCTTTGTCGGTTACCCTAAGGAAACTAAGGGTTATTATTTCTACGATCCCAAAGAGAACAAGGTATTTGTTGCTCGGACGGCTATATTTCTTGAGAAGGAGTTTCTTCTGCAAGAGGCCAGTGGGAGAGAAATAAAGCTGGATGAGAATCCAGAGGAAGGACAAAGTGCGCAAGCACAGTTGGATGAGCCTGAGCTGGTAGAACAGGTTATTGAACAACCTGAGGCTCAGATATCACGGGAACCGCGAAGATCGGGAAGGATCCGTCGACAGCCTGAGCGCTATAACGGAGTCTACATCATTGATAATGATGAACCCCTCACTTATGCGGATGCGGTCAGTGGACCGGAGTCAGCGAGATGGCTTGAAGCTATGCGCGCCGAGATGGACTCCATGTCAGATAACCAAGTTTGGGATTTGGTTGATCCGCCTCCGGGAGTTATCCCTATAGGCTGTAAATGGATCTTCAAGAAGAAGATTGACATGGATGGTAACGTGGTTACCTATAAAGGCAGGCTAGTTGCGAAAGGTTTCAAACAAATCTACGGGATAGATTATGATGAAACTTTCTCACCTGTAGCTATGTTTAAGTCTATTCGGATTCTTTTCGCGATAGCTGCATATTATGATTATGAGATTTGGCAAATGGATGTGAAGACAGCTTTCCTTAATGGAAATCTGGATGAGGATGTGTATATGACACAACCAGAAGGTTTCACTAATCCATCAGATCGTCATAAGATATGCAAGTTAAAGAAGTCTATTTATGGACTTAAACAAGCATCTAGAAGCTGGAATATTCGTTTTGATGAATCAATCTCTGAGTTTGGTTTCATCAAGAACGAGGATGACCCGTGTGTATATAAGAGGTTTAGTGGGAGCGTGATTACTTTCCTAGTCCTCTACGTCGATGATATCTTGATCATTGGAAATGACATTCCTGAAATGCATGCCGTAAAGGCATGGTTAAGGAAATGTTTCCAGATGAAAGATCTAGGAGAAGCAGCCTATGTGTTAGGTGTGAAGATCTACAGGGATAGATCTAAGAGGCTTCTCGGGCTGTGCCAGAGTACTTACATCGATAAAGTCCTGGAGAGATTTCATTTAGAGAATTCTAAAAGAGGATATCTTCCAGTCAGACATGGTCTGAATCTTTCGAAGAGTCAGTGTCCACAAACACAGACTGAGAAAGATGAAATGGACAATACGCCTTATGCTTCGGCTATTGGATCCATTATGTATGCGATGTTGTGTACTCGCCCAGACGTTGCTTACGGGTTAAGCGTGACCAGTCGGTTCCAAAGTAATCCAGGTATGGCGCACTGGATTGCAGTCAAGAACATTTTAAAATATCTGCGGAGGACCAAAGATATGTTCTTGATATATGGTGGTCAGGAAAAACTCAGTATTGAAGGATATACTGACGCTTCGTTCCAGTCAGACCAGGATGATTTCCGATCGCAATCAGGCTATGTTTTAGCTTGAATGGAGGAGCAGTGGTGTGGAAGAGTTTCAAACAGTCAACTGTTGCTGATTCCACAACAGAAGCCGAGTATGTTGCAGCCTCGGAAGCATCCAAGGAGGCAGTGTGGATTCGTAAGTTCGTGAGAGAACTTGGTGTTGTTCCTTCGAGTGCAGATCCTTTGGTTATCTTCTGTGATAACACTGGAGCAATCGCACAAGCAAAGGAACCACGGTCGCACCAGAAGTCCAAGCACATACAGAGACGGTTTCACTTGATCAGGGAGATCATAGATCGTGGCGAGATCAAAGTCTGCAAGGTACATACAGATGACAATCTGGCAGACCCGCTTACCAAGCCTCTGGCGCAGCAGAAGCATGAGAAGCACTGTAATAATATGGGTTTGAGATTTCTCAACCATTAGATTAAGTGCAAGTGGGAGATTGTTGGGGTATGCCCTTAAGGCTAATGTTTGAGGCCTTGGGATTGTATCAGTATCATGTAATAAACTCTTATGTTTATAAAGGCATGGTTGTTATTCAGGTTGTTATATTGTCTGCTGCAATAATTGTACTTCTGAATAATGTCTCAAAGCTGTTCAGCTAGGCTGACATGCTGTAATGTCCTTAGTCGATATATCTTGGTGAACATGAGACAGCCTTGATATGATTGAGACTAATATGTGTTCTAATCTTATAGGATGCTTCGAGCATGGAATAAGAGGTAGACTCATGGGTACATTGGATGTACTGGACAGACCCTACTAGGATATTCAATTGTTTGTCACAATGTGAATAATCCTTGATTGCGACAAGTGGCACATTTCCTCTGACTTGAGATCACTTGTGTTTTCTAAATGATGATTGTCATTATTTTGAGTTAGTTCAATATCATTTGAAACATAATGATTATAGGCTATCTTGGATGGTGAGCTTGAGTCAGGTTAGGGCACTAGTGATAGACAAAGGATTGCCGTCTCCTTAATTGGAGTGTGATGTTCTAAAGGGGCCCCCTAGATGAGATGATTGAGAATAGTGTATGGCCATACCCAGGTGACTATGTTCATCTGATCTAATCATGCTCATCATATTGGAGTTACAAGCTTGACACGCTTGTCCAATAAGAACATCCAGTGGCAAAGGATTTATGCATGCCTTGTGAGTTGGTTCACACTTGTGCTGTTTTTGGGTGTAGTCTTGGAAGACTCTTTTCTTTATATCGGGAGACAGTGATGTGTTGCTAGATACCCCTCACTGATCGTGATAACGTGAGTTATCGTTACCGACATTTAAAGGAAACCCTCAGGGTCGCACAATTTGATGATATGGCTTACTTGAGTCAGATCGTGTGGACTGAATTGTTCAGGTTCAGTTTAAAGGGATTTAATCTCTGATTGTAAGTGAGATCTAGTCTGATCATGTTTGATTGATTAGGGCTTGAGATCGGTAAGCTTCGATTGAGAGAATGGATGCTGGATCGGTGAGATCAGGAGCATCGGGAGATGAATGGTCAGATCAAGTACCTTAGGGTTTTAATGTGATCTGGACTTATGGCTTGGTTTATTTGGTTATTGAACCAAATTCAAGTGAACCGGCTCATGAATGAGCGCATGGTTCAAGGGTGAAGTGGAGTTTGCGAATGGGTAAACCCATGATCGCATGAAGAGAAGTGGCATGCTATTTTTAGATAGCACTTCTCTTACGTGACCCTCTCTCACGTTCACGCCTTTCCTCTTTTCGTTAGTCGCCTTGTTTCTTGCTCTTGACGAGAGAACATACGGTGGTGAAGAGCTCGACGAGGAGGAAGAAAAGAATCGCCAAGCCAAGACATCTCTTCCCTTCCACTCGACAAGGACATCTTTGGGCCTTGCTAGCACAAGGATCGCAAAGGGAGTAGGCGACATCAACTGTGTGCGTCACCTCTGGAGAAGATCAAGTTTGATCTTTGCTTCCAAGGCGCCATCTAGAAATGGCTATGGTATGATCCTTCTCTATTTGCAATTGGGTCATTTTTGTTAATCATACAGCATGCAAGATCTAGAAACCCCCTTTCCGCTGCTTTCATTCCCATATGCGCCTATGAGTTAGGGTTTCGCCCCCTTGTGGGGACCTTTCATCTGTAATATTAGCATAGACATTGGAACTTTCTCTTCTTTATATAGAGTCAAGAAGGACTCTTATGTCTAGAAATTGCATATGAATGATGTGAAACATGAACAAAATATTTTTGAGTCACTTTTTTTTATTATGTCTTTGAATTTATATTTTTTGAGAATTTCTATTATGATGATTCTCAATGTCATTATTTTTCTATGCTATTTTGATGTCCTCCATCTTAAGTTGTTTTAATTTATTCTTCAACATGTCAACTTTAGATTTCTCCTTTAGTAATCATATATTTTCAATGAGTATCACACATAAAATGGTGAAATGCAAGAATTTTTAGTCCCTATTGTACGAGTCTTAGGCTCCCTTCAAAATATATGGAGTAATTAACTATCAAAGCTCATCAATCAAATCTTCTACTATCAAAAACAAATCTTACTAAGGCCCTGTTTGGCCTAGCTTCTGGGTCTGCTTATGGCGTTGCAGCCAGCAAAAAATAAGAAGCTGAGGCGTTTGGCCCTTCAGCTTCTCTGTTCCAAACCACAGATTAGCTACTTCTCTGAGAAGTAGGGGTGAAACTGCTTCTCTGGCCTCCACTTGCTTTTGTTCAATAACTCTTATATATAATAATAATTTTTTAATAGTATAACTCATAATATTTTTAATAAATATTTTAATTATAATTAACTACAAATTTTATCATATAATTTTTATCTTAGTAATTTTTTAACAAAAGATTATTTATTATAAATAGAATAATCTAACTATAAGCTGTGCATCCAAACACTCTCCTTGCTTCTTCAGCCAGCACTTTTTCAACTAGTACTTCTTCAACCAGCAAAAGCTAGAATCAGAAGCTAGGCCAAACGGAGCCTAAATCTTCACCTAACAATATCAATGTTCACATGCATAATCTTATTTATAATTAAACAAATTCCATCAACTAATTTGAGTAAAATTTGCATTATATGTTAAATCCATTAACATATCCTGATCGGGGGTGGGAATTCCAAAAAGAGCTTCCCCTTCCGAATCCCAATTTTGAGTCATTTGATCAAATAAAGTTATAATTGAATAACCTAAGTCTAAATCTACCTAGTTGAATTGCTCAAAAGATCATCTTTATGAAGGAGGCTATGCAGTCCCATTCTCGCCGTTGTAGGTATTGGAGCTTGGTTAATGGTATTAAATCTACTAACATGAAAATATATTATCAATATCATGAACGATCTAAACAATAATTAATTTATCATTAATTATTGAAAACAAAAATTGTATGATAAGTTAGGAACTCTGACATACTTATCGTAAATAAGCAGTCTACCATGCACAAATCCTCTTTCCTCACTCTTTTGGAAGTCCTCTGAAATTGGAAATTTGTATGGCCAATTCTCCACCTCAATTTCCATCTGGATCAAGGAGAAAGAGAAAGCTTGATCATGTATACTATGATCCAAATCAATGAGTGAGTCTTAGAGTTCAGATAATGAGAGGAAAAAATGTACCTGCTTTTTTGCATCATCCCAAAGAAGCTTTAGATCTGATTTTTCCAAAGCAGAATTAAGGTAGATGAACACTGGACCAAATACCTTCTTCCAGTACTCTCCATTCCTAAATCTAGACACATTATCCTCTCCAGAGTAGTGGGAACTGCCAAACATCTGAAATTTGAATAGAACTTGATAATAAACAAGTAATAAAATACTTGAGAATAATTAATCTGAACTATGAGGATGAGTATATAATAATCCTATAATGCAAAAGAAGAGAGGATCCTACTTACAGCAAGTATAGTAGGTCCAACATGTGATGTTAAATCCTGTTTGAGAGGCCCTCCTGTTTTGAACTCATTACTAGGAGTGACGAGCCAAAAACCTGTAGGAGGATCATCACAAATCCATCCATGCACCTTATTGTCCTTGTTGTCACTAGAGTATTGGTACTTATCATCCACCTTTATATGTAATCAGTTTAAATATAGATTATTCAGATGATGCTTGATTACTCTTTATTTCTTGATCATAAGGGGAATTTAATTTCTTGTTTAACTTTTTACCTCTCCTTTCAGGGCTCTATTAATTGGATCAGTAAGGAGAACTGCTTCAGGATATGCTAATTGTTGTGACCTTCCAGGCATGCGATCATCAGGCATTGGCATAGTTCTCTGTCGATTATCAGCAGTGGCCATATAGTGAAACCTGTGCAACAAGTAGCCAGGTCTTGGGTCAACACTTTGTGTTCATATATACTAAGTATTAAAGGTTGCTGCAATCTGTACTTGTCCTTTCGCAGCTTGAGAGCCATTCTGTTCTCTGCAATCTCAAATTCAGGCCAGCCTTGGAGGTGTTCATATATGGCATATGTGTAGAATCCTGAGCAGCCATGCAACAACACAAACCTACAGCCAGCCTCAATTTCAGTTAATTGTTTGCTAAAAACACTAATTAATTGTATATATGTAGTAAATTAACGCGGCACCTCTTGTCGATATTCAGAGGAACCAGCTTGTCTTTGAGGGAGTGATTCCAGTTTGTTCTGAAAGAAACCTCAACCTGGTTTGCCTCCTCATGTATTACTTGGAAATGTGCTCCTTGTATTCTGTAAACCAGTTATCAGATATATGTAAAGTATTAGATCATATATAAGGGTAAAATTAAAGATTTAATTACTCACACATTGTACATTCCCGAATTTCCCTCATCATTCCAGACAACATCCCAATACCTACATAGACAAGGCGATTAAATTTTCTATATACTTGTGTATTAGAAAAGAACATTATGGTTGGAGTTGTAAGCAATCAAACCCTCTATCGTCTTCCCTGTTCATGTCTTCTAGCAGATTGTCAATTCCATTGTACTTCACTCCTATAATGGAGCCGCCGGGGTTGGACAGTATCAACTGGAGTATGCCATTGTCCAGCACAACCTGCAGGATTCAGGTGTCTATGCACTACGTACCCGCTTCAACTAATCAACTACAAAAAATAAAAATGAAAATTAATTACTTGTAGATTACATGTTGGCCCTCAACGTGCACTGAAACCTCGCCGGCGGCAGCGGCCGGACAGCATGTGAGAATTGCACTGCATGCAAGGATCGACGCAGAAGTTTTAGAAACAATTAATGAATCAGCACAAGGTAATTTATTGATTGTGCAGCTCACATGAAGAGAATGGCATATGGCGAGGCGTTGATGATGGAAGCAGCCATGTTTGGGCGTTCACGAGCTGCTGCTGTCAATTAATCAGTGCAGGTGCAGCTGGATGAGGCCTTGGGGACTTACACTTATAGCAGCAGCAACTGGTGGCTTCGCCTGTTTGGTTATCTTCTTCTTTGCTTCTGCAACTAAAAAGTATGGGCTTCTTGCAAACTGCACTTGTACAGTAGTAGCTTTTTAACGATATACTCATTTGCAACTCGCAAGCAGTTGATCTCTCTTGCCATATTTGTTTGTTTGTTTGTTTCTTTAATTTAATGCGCATCTTTAGTTTGATTTTATTAGTTACTCAGAATTAGCTCATGCCTAAAGTGATGCAAGGTTTGTCATTCCCTTACAAATGCATCCTGATTTAGTTATAAGTTTTTTCTACTTGAGTTAATTAGAATGCAACGCCACCATTAATCCACAAGAATGCACTAAAGAAACTGATAGTTTTTAACTGAAAAACACATTATGAAACTCAGAAAGAAAAACCTAAAACTCTTTTTTATATTTTTATTCTTATTAAAGGAAATCCAATCCATTCTCTTTGGGAATGGAATGGACGATGCTCACCTGCTGAAAATGTGTGAGCAACGACTCGAGTTATTTTTAAAAGAAAGAAGAGAAACACCATGGCACCACAAGATCGTATAGCATATGAGAATGGAACAAATTAAAGAAACCACACCTTTGTTATGCCCAACATCTTTCCTGATTGACTGAAAAGGCTGAGGAGAAGAAAATTCAGACCCCAGAAGGGAGAGAAATATTGTATATTATGATTTTAGATAAATATTAACTCATGTTCATCTCCCCTTTCATATATGGAAGAATGAAAGTGACACACTGCATCATCGTAAATGCATGCACAGTAATTATATCTCCAAAAAGATGGTATTCTATTTCTTTACTTCTTTCAGTAAATGATGAACGTTAGATTTGACATAGAATTCCAGTTGAATTAATTGGCATGCAGTATCTTCTCCAGATGACAAATTAACGTATAGGTAGCCAAAGTAACTATATAAATGTATATATCCACCAAATTAAAGCGCAATTTATTGTTCAAGAAACATCCATTTAACTATTCACGAATTAATAGCACATTAGTCCATTATATATATATCAAGTTCATGTCAACATTAATATGGTAAGAGAGGTCAACTGCTTTTGTATGTGAACAATGAGCCAATGATTTTTTATACAATCTTTTCTAGGGACTTCATAATATGTTACTGCCATGGTCGTGAGTCCTTGACTAATTGCAACTCCGACCAGATCTCTGTGTACACACCCTCTCACGGGAGCGTGCCTCCAACGAAGCCCGTGCGCCGCTGAATAGAGTATGCTTCACACCTCACAACTACACAAGGGTATTCAAAAAGGCAAAGGCCAACGGAGCGCCTGCCACCAAACAAGTGATGCCTCACTCAGCTGACATGCGGCCGATTGTTCCTAGGGTAAAACCGCCCTGCAAGCTTTGGTTGTCTTCCCTCCCGAAGTGAGTGTCGGCATGGAGGCCCAACATAGCCTCCATTTGAGGCTAGTTGTCAGGCCCGGATCAAACTTAAGCCCAACTAATTAGTCTTAAGCCTAATCCAAGCACCACGTCAGCCAAATGTCTCACCGATTTTGAAATTTCACTCCTGCAGGGTTGACTTTGACCGCGTCCTGCACCTCCAATAGAACGCCTCTGCAATCGTTCTTCTCCGCCAAGCGTGTGCACCGCCGACGTGTGCTGGCCCAATTTGTCGCCGGCCTAGGGCCTGCCGGCAGCGAAGGGGATTGTTCGCGCCCCTTTCCCCTCAGCCTCACTCGTCGGCGTCATCTCTGGACGCCGGAGTTGCTCGATCGGAGGTGGAGAAGACAACCTCGGGAGATCGCCAGAAGACACGCAAGGACGCCGGAGAACACAGAGAGGCGTGGAGAAATTTTCACTGATTATTTCTCCACATTCCAGTTACATAAAATCCCACTGTACATGATCTCTGTACACGCTCAAAACTCACCCTCTCGCCTGACCTCGCCGTCGCCGGGAACCTCACCGGACCGCTCGCAGGTCTTCGTCCAAGGGGAGGAGGAGGCGTCGGACCCTTGCCCGCCGCTCGTGGGGAAAGCAAAACTGCCCGGCCGCCTGTGTCTCTGCCGCTGCTCGGGGAGAGGACGCCGCCGCCACTGCTCGCAATAACGCCACCCACAGCTCTCGTCCAATCTCTAAGGAAGCTCTCCTCGAAGCTCGCCGGAGAGATGGGGTCGCTGGTTGCTCTGCTCGCCGCTCATACGGGGAGTAAACTCTCATCCGGAGGAGGGAAACTCGCACGCATGCCTCTCGTGTCTGGGAGAGATCGCGCGTGTCCCCTTTTCTTCTGCTCTCACCGCTTGGGGAATCTGCCCGTGGCTTGCTTCACGTCCCATCCGCCGCATGTGTCAACTGCCGTACCTCGGGACGGTGAAGCCGCCAGCTCCTCGCACCTCTGCGCGCTAGGCACCGGAAGACCGGCTGGATCCGGGTCACGCCTCCGCGCATTCGCTGCCCGGATCCGCTTCCAACCGCTGCTCAGGTGTGGGTCGCATGGGCCTTGGGCCACTGCCCAGGCCCCTCTGCCTCGCAGCCTGGCCTAGAACTGCTTGGGCCTAACAACTCTCCTCCGGCCGAGTTGGACGTCGCCCTCGACGTCCTCTCCGCCCGCCGTTGTCAAGATCTGCCGCCTCTACGACAAGTGCACCAAAACTCCGCCTCTCTCAGAACCATCGCCGCAATGCGCGCCACCGTGTCTCGACGCCCACCGGTAGCTGGTGCTCGCGCTGGACTAGTGGATGAACTCGCCTGCGCCCGTGTGGGATCCGTCCCCCGCACGCCGGAAGCCGAATCCGTCACCACCATTGCGCAGATCGTCATCGCTCCAATGGTCGCCGGAGTAGTGTCGTCGTTGTCGGTCGACTCCCGCGCCACCATCACTGTGATCCACTACCGAGTTGGGCAGTTTCGCATCAGGTGTGGACCCCCGACATAGGAAGCACGCTAGTTGCCTCGGCCGCTCCGATGCTCTCTCAACTGGTCGGACTATCTCCTATCGTGATTGGGGACGTGCCGGCTGGCCTCTGCCAGGTCAGGTAGGGTGTCGACCTCGAGGTGGAGCTCTCGTCCTCGTCGGACAGCCGCCCTCCGGGGGCGACGTCGAGGACCTCGACAAAGCCGACCCTGATGCCCTCGTGTCTACCAAGCCCTCGGCCACCGCCGCCGCCTCTCGCCAATCTCGCGGTGAATGCTGCCGAACCACTGCCTCGGTCCACGGCTACAAATGCCGGAGGAACGTGTGCCGTTGGTGCGCCTCCGACATATCCAGAATCTCCAGCATCAGCACCAAGTACGCTTGGACGTACTCCCGGATGTCACCAGTGTGCCGGAGCTCATCCATCACATCTCTCGCCTGGTCCACTGAGTTCCCCGAAAGGAACTGTTGCCGCAGCTCCTCCAGGAATACGTCCCAGGTCTATGCTGCCGCTCCCGACGTTGATCCAGCTTTGGTCCTCCACCAAAGCTTCACGTCGGTCGTCAAGTAAACGGTGCACACTTGCACGCGCTCGTCGTCCGGGATACGACTGGAGATGAAGAATTGCTCCATATCCCATATGAAGTTCTCCAGCTCCCTCGCCGATCGTACTCCTCCAAACGTCGGTGGCTCGGGAATCCGCAGCTTAGGCTTGGGGGCCGCCTGCCTCGTCGTCGTCGCCAAAGTGGGACTTGTTGGTGTATATGCCCTAGGACTTAGTTTTGGTCCATTATTGTACTACTTGACGTTGATATTTTATATATATCATTCTGGTATTGTTATTATCTATATTTGCTTACATATGCGATTATGTACTTATATGATAATGTCCCTGAAGACAGATTAGATCGGTGCTCAAATGATTGTCCCCAGTCGATGTACCTGAATGGATATGGGACAGCTCTGGTACTTGTGAGACTGGTATATGGGCTGGTTAGGCACGAGGTGCTAACGCAGACATATGGGTATATCAGTGGTGGATATACTGGATCGACCCGCTGTGAGGCAATGACTTGGTGTCACAAGTTATCCTCACAAGTGATAGGAGATGCATTGATCCCTTGACTTGAGGTCATTGGCCATTCTATATGGTTAGGGATATGCTTTGATACAACCTAACACCTCGACGTAGTTGGGGGGTAATAACGGTTGTCATTGAGCATATCACGACCCACATGAAAAAGGTCAACAGACAGACAGAGGATTTGCCCCTTCCTAAGGGAAGCTTGATATCCATGGAGTTCCTCTATGGTTCTATGACTGAAAGTGTATGGTCATACCCAGGTGAGACCTGATTTAGTCATAACCATGAGATTGGATGAAAACAAGCGGTGACACACTTGTCCAATCGGATATTAGTTCGGCAAAGAGACTAGAATGCATTTGTACCTAATTGCGATGATGGGGATGTCGATGTCGATATCCATTCCAATGATCTAGGTAGCAGCGATGCACTGCTAGGTGCCACTCACTGCTTGTGGTGACCTTTGGTCAACACTGTTGTTATGTCCGCAAGTGTACAGATACTCGAAGTAATAAAGAAAGTATCGAATCCACAGGGACCTATATTGCTGAGTACCGAATAATTGATTTTTCACTATCTAGGAAATCGAAAGAGTGCAAAACTAGCAAACGAAGACCAAAGCGCTGAAACGGAATTATCAGAGAGAGAAGCTGGGACTAGGGTTTCGTTCACTTTAATTTTTATGACTAGACATGAATAGGGATTTCATCAGTTTAATTTCAACATGACAAAGATGCAATTTACTTGAATAAAAGGATTATCTCACTTTCGTGTAGACAACCATGCAGGGATAAATCTTCGCTCTCGCGCAAAAGTCGTCCCAACGCTAATGATAAGTAAATCATCAAATTGAGAACTCAAGAATCACTTTCGTGCATCCGAGTTCTAAGTCGATAATCTCTAGTGGAATATCAAGGATCACTTTCGTGCATCCGAATCTCAACACTAGTTTTACTCAAGGTTCTTTAACGTTCCAATCTTTGCTTTCGCACAAGATCTCCACGTTTGAAAGCTTAGACTCA
The DNA here is from genome assembly GCA_027563935.2 of Costus lasius. Taxonomy (NCBI): domain Eukaryota; kingdom Viridiplantae; phylum Streptophyta; class Magnoliopsida; order Zingiberales; family Costaceae; genus Costus; species Costus lasius. The sequence goes on from CM050448.1 coordinate 98,371,810, forward strand.
ATCCTAGATTTATATTATTATCATGGCAGTTAGCTTACTAGAATCAAACAAACAAGAACTAACCTAAAAGAAGTTCCTATCATGCAATTCTAGGGTTCCGAATTCTCAAGCAATTACTTTTCAGTCAATAGTGAAAATTCTAAAACATAAATAATAATATAGATCTAAGGAGAGTCTAAGAACAAAACATCACATGAGTAAAATCATCATGCTAAAATTAAACGAGATGAAATAATAGAAAAGATAGTTATCTAGTCATTAAAACTCAAGTGAATTACTCCCCCATGTCCTGAAAGAGGTTTAAGCTATCATTGAGGGAAGATTACAATGATTCATGATGAAGAAAATCGAAACAGAGGAGGAGTAAAAATTACGGTACGGCCGTAAAGAAGTTTACGGTCGTAATTTGGGCGAACGGCGGAGGCGCTCGGTTTTCTGGTGATTTCTCCTCCGTCTGATCTTTGTTCACGTTGAAACTTTAGGTGCTTCTTCTCCCCCTCTATGCGTAGCTTCCACTCAAATTTCACAGCCGGAGAATGACATGCTCCGCAAGTGCACGGATATGTCGAAGTAATATAAAAGATGTCGAATCCCATAGGGAACAAGGTTGAGTACTAGAAAGTCCGAGTCCTAATAGCTAGGCGAATCAAAATGTGAGTTTTTGAAGATGGAATCGAAAACAAACAAGTGCAATTACTTCGGTAGAGAAAAGATATAAGAGAGAATTCAGGGCTACGGCTTCCACCACGATGAAAATCTTAATCGCACAAGAAAGATATTAGTTATTTGGTTTATTGGTTTTGCACAAGGAGTCCAACCCTAAGGTACAAGGTGCGCTCTCTCGAGTGATACACCCCGGTGTTTGTTTTAGATCGACCTCCTACTCTCGCGGTGGATCGTTCTAAGACGAACCCAATGAGTTCTATGGCAGACTATGAAATCCTCGAGCGAAGACCAAGCACTCTCGTGTCGAGGTCTCGCAAGTTTTACTCAGAGGTTCGACCCTTACGATCCTTCTCTCGATATGAATCGTAACAGCTAACACGCGATATTACTCGGCCAACGTAAAACCACGAAATAAATACGTCAAAGTAAAATATGCTCACAATTCATACCAAATAACATAAATAGATACAAAGTTTAGAATTAAAATCATCAAAGGGTTTCCACCAAGCCCCAAAATAGGGTTTACGCTACAATCGTCATTGAAACGCTCAAAATCTCTCTTTTAATGAAATGAAAAGTATAAAAAAATGAAGCTAAGGGGAAGGAGACGATGAACCGAAGGAATCCTGAAGAATTCATGATGACCGTGTGTCTCAATCTCCGAAAATCTCCAAAAATTGCCTCTGTCGCCGTGTTCTTTCGCCTGCGCCGCTTCCTTGCGTGAATGGTCGATAATTAGGCAAGAAAATTGGGGCTTTTATATCCTATGCGTTCGCCTCTGAAAGAGCTTTCCATAGACACCTTACTTGCCAAATTTGGACTCCGAACGGGTGAGAAATCGAAGGAAAACCGAGTGTGGGTCGGGTCCGCTCGCGAATCTGAGTTAGAATCACGGTGAACCCCGCCGAGTTCACCTGGCTGTGATTCTTTCTGAGAGTTCGGCTGAAAGAAGCGCGGTGAGCCAGGTTCACCTGGCCGTGATGTGTTCTGAATCATTTTCGGCCAAATGGAATTCTGGTGTACCCCGCTGAGGTTCACCCGGCCGTGATGCTCTTTGTGGCATACGCTGGCTGGCGACTGGGATGGTGAACCCCGTGGGGTTCACCCGGCCGTGATTGTCAGGCTAACTCCAAATAGGCTCAAATTTGACAGGCGGGTTCGTTTTCGCATGAGAAATCGTCTCATGGCCTCAGAATCTTCAAAATATGTTGAAAAAAAAGGGGTGTTTTTACCTAAAATTCCATAAAAGTGCCAAAAAGTGAAGATTCCGAAGATATGAAGGACGACTGGTAAGTGTCGACTGTGAGAACTCTGGTCGGAGGTATTCTCAGATCGGAAGTGGTGGCGGATCAGCAGAAAGTCGGCGAAATCAGGTGACACAAAGTTCCGATGTGAAACCGGTGAGAAGAGCTAGATCAGACTGCAAGGAATCATAAATTAGAACCTGAGAGATTGCCTTTAAGTGTCAAAGATGAGAGAAAGCGGCGGAATCGGTCGATCTCGTTGAACACGGGAGGCGGCGACGGAAACCTGCGTGATCTGGCGAGGCGAAAATCTAGAACCGATTTAAGAAGAAACTGGTATAGATGAGAGGGAAAACCTAGATCAAACCCTTAGAGATCCCTTCAGAGGTTTAGAAGAGGAGAAGGCGGCGTGATCGGGTGATTTCGCCAAGTATGGAAAGCGGCGGCAGAAGCTTTCGTGCGCGTACCCTAGTTTCGGGCGAGCAAGACTTGGAATTCCAGTGAACCTGCCCAGGTTCACTCGCCCGTGATGTTTTATGTGGTCGGGCTTGTTGGTGTATATGCCCTAAAGACCAATGTATGGACATGGTCAGGCATTGTTTGAATGTACTTTGATAGAACTATTACTCTTTATATAGGCATGGTCGTTATTATGCAGACTTCTCTACCTACGTTGATGTATTGAGTTGCATAAATAATGTCCCAGGAGTTTGGATTGGATCCATTCTCATAAGCTATCCCCAGACAAAGTACCTTAGCAGATATGGGACAGGTTCGGTACATGTGAGACTGGTGTATGGGCTGGTTAGGTGCGGGGCACAGTAACGCAGACATACAGGTGCATTGGATGCACTGGAGTGATCCACCGTGAGGATTGACTTGTCTAGTCAACAAGTCAATCTCACATGCAAGAGGTTTGCATTGATCCTTAGACTTGAGGTATTCATGTCTAGATTTTATGATGGGTATGCTTTAATACAGTCTCACGTCTCTCCGTAACTGGGAGACCAAAACGACTGTCATTGGGCATGTCATAAATCACGTAGAGACATGGATGACCAATAGTAGGATTTGCCCCTTCCTTCAGAGGAAGCATGATATCCAACTCGGGGCGCCCCACTTTATTGGTGCATGACAGGAGAGTGTGGCCACACTTGTTGAGTCATGACCAATGCATTGGATAATAAACTTGAGACTAATCCAATGGCAGGATATCAGTTTAGGCAAAGGGATCTGTAATGCAATAGGAATCCTCGTTGCTTGTTAGGAGTTGTTGCCATAATGACTTAAGTCCTATGACATGGGTAGTTGTGATGTGTTGCTAGATACCCCTCACTACTTATGATGTTTACATCATTGCCATCGTCATATGGATCCTACGGGGTCACACGCAATAGACTCTTGACGTTGCTTTAATCAGAAGCCTTAGGATCAAGTTATTGGATAACTTGGATCCATTTGGAAGATTTCATCAGCGCCAATGGGCCTGATGAGATGGAAGAAAGTTATAGGAGCCAAACTTCATTTTTGGCAGGTTGACCCGAAATTGACCTAGATTGGTCACATTTGGATTAGGGTTGCATTGGATTGGATCCAATGGCTTAATCAACCCATGCCATGAAGTTTGGGCTAGCTCATTATCCAATGAGGCCCAATAATTAGTTGTCATGAAGAGAAATTGGCTTAAAAGGGTATAATGGGGAGAAATCTCACCCCATTGGCGCCTAGGGGCATAATGGGGTGAGGGAGGCGCCTTTGCTTCATTATGGAAGTAAAGGGCGCCTAGCCCTTCTTCCTTGGATGGAATACTTGATGTAGGACGCGGGGGGGGGGGGGGGGGGGGGGGGGGTCTAGAGCATTCAAACAACGGTTTTGAAAAACTGATTTTGATAAATAGCTTAATAGTAAGAGAAAACCGGAGTTATACTAACGAGGTTAAGAAACTAATTTTTTTTGTATTTTAAAGTATAGGAAAACCCGAGTTTAAACTAAGAACAGCAAATCAAAATTACACTAGAAAGCTGTAAATGCAGGAAAATAAACTTACTGTGCAGCCCTTGAGGATTAAAGGGCTGTGCTTCCCTATCTTCACCGGTCCAACTCTGATGGAAAGTGTAGGGTGGAGCTTACAAGCAAACACAGAAGATCCGTATAAGTCACGGATTTTAATACAGGAATAAATCAAGGGGTGAGGTTAAGCCTCACAAATTCCCTTGCTAATCTTAAGCAACTAGAGAGAGGGGGAGAAGGAGAAGGAGAGGGGGAAACGCCCCTCTTAGACCACTCCAAGCGCAACCTATAAGTTATATAAACAAAGATGAGTGTAGAGGAGAGTTCTTAAAGTTAAATAAGAGGTGTAGAGAAGAAGACTTAGCCGAAAGGGATGAGAACTCCTTGAGGCCGAGGGTGCTTCTCTTCTTGCTCCAAACCGAGGGTGAAGAAGTACTCCTTGTGGTGGCGCACACAAACAAAGAGGAGAGCTTCTTAGGGTTTCGGTGGAAGAGCTAGAAGAAGGTGAAGAGCTCGGCTAAAGGGAAATTTATCACTAACACAAGTAATTAAGCTAGGCAACTAATAGACAATGTATTTCATCAAGAGGTAATCGAATACAAGGGGGAAGACTATGCTTTTATAGGCGAGATGGGGCTAGGGCAGGATAGTCATTAGCTTCCATGCGCCTACTACAAAGATGGATGGAATTTGAAATTCAAAATCAAGAGGTGGGCGCAAATCCTCTTTAAGAGCTTCCTTCTTTGGGTGATCTTCTCTTGGCAACTCATTAATTGTGTTGATGGGCGATGAGAGTATCTTCTTATCCTTTGGTGAATTGTTTGTTGGCGCATGGATAAGAGATTCAAATTTTGAATCCTTTCCATGAGGGCTTGGGCGGCAACAAGAGATGGCAATTCATCATAAATGTCTTCATAAATGCTCTCCTTTGATTGTGGATCTTGATGGATATTCCCTTTGATTTTGGATCTTGATGGATGAGGGAATTGAATTCGTTCCTTGCTTGGACTAGAGGTTGGTGCATATCATCTTGGGTGGATGATGAGGTGGCTGATTTGCCCTCTTGAATAGGCGCCCAACAAGGATGGCAAGTGAGTCATAGCATGGCTTTGAAGTGAACTTGGACTTTGAAGTCTTCCTTCCTTTTCTGGAGCTGAACTTGGTGAGTGGACCTTGAGTGATGTTGAGCTGGAACTTGAGCTGCTTCTTACTTGAGTGACCTGCCAAATGGAGCCTATTGTATGCATGCACTACTCTATTATGATGCAAGAGTACATAAAGTTTTATGAATTACAATGCACTACCTACTACAAGTGGACTTACCATATTTGACTACATGATGCATGGTGTTATTGAAAACAACTTAGCCTAAAATGCAATGCAAGAGAGAGGGGACTCTAAGGGAACCCATATCGATTAGGTACCCTACGAGTCCGAGCAGATCTCCTCAGAGCAGGGCTACTGCCTCCATCAGCTCTCCCCGGGTTGAAAGGATTCTCCTCTGGAGAATTATCCTTGTACCCTTGGAGTAACTCAGGGGCGACTATAGCTAGCTCTGACTCAGGAAGCCATACCTCTTCACCATTAATGAGTCTAACTCGATAAAACACTTGTTCCTCATTAGTGGTGAATTTGGTTTGGTCCTCGAGAATAGCCTCAATCTCCATTTTGTTGGTGTCATTTGGATCTGGTATGGGGATAGGCTCATGATAGAGGGTGAGATCCTCCACGTTGACAGTGGTGGGGATCCCTAGTTCAGGTGGCAGGTCAAGGACATAGGCATTGTCGTTGACTTTGTCTATGATGGTGAAGGGGCCTAATCCTTTTGCTTCCAATTTGTGCCCTGTCCCGTGGATACGCTCCTCACGTGCTCGTAGGATCACTTTGTCACCTGTGGAGAATAACCTTTCTCGGCGATGCTTGTTAGCAGCTTCGCGATAGTGATTAACAGACTCTAGCATTTTAGAGAATATTTCAGCATGCATTTGCGAAGTATGTAAAGCAAAGTCACGAGCAGGTAAAGAAGTCCTAAAATGTCTGGGTAGAGGGAAGAGATCTATAGGCTTGTTAGGTTGATACCCTAGGTTGGCTTGGAAAGGGGAGAGACCTGTGGTTTTGTTGACTGTACTATTGTAGGAAAACTCGGCAGAGGGTAAGAGTTTATCCCAGTTGCCAGGATGTTCACTTACTAAACTCCTAAGGATACTCCCAAGTGATCGGTTGACCACTTCAGTCTGCCCATCCGTCTGGGGATGGTAGGCTGTGGAGAACTTGAGTTTTGTTCCTAGAAGGGTCCATAGGGTCCTCCAAAAATGACTTACAAACCTAGGGTCTCTATCAGACACTATAGTTAAGGGTGTCCCACGAAGCCTGACAACTTCTCTGAAGAAGAGTTTAGCAACATGGGAGGCATCAGTGGTTTTGGTGCAAGCTATAAAATGGGCCATCTTAGTAAATCTATCAACTACCACAAATATAGAATCATGTTTAGCTAAGGTTCGGGGTAGTCCTAGAATGAAGTCCATACTAAGATCTGAAAGTCCCCTTAAACTAAGGGGGCCGAAAACCCTAAGGGAGGCGCATATATAAAAACCGCATGGGAAGCTAGGGTTTCATAGAGATCTTAACATATCATATGATCAACTTTTAATGCAAGGAGATTCTTACCATTGCCATCACTTAGATGTTGTCTTGGAAGGAAAGGCGCAAGTGCTCCTTCTCCTAAGGTGACGCACACAAGAGATGTCGCCTACTCTTCTGTTGGTGCTCCTTGTGCTAGCAAGGTTCCAAGAAGTCGTTGTCGAATGGAAGGGGAGAAAATCCGTTGCTTAGCGATCACCTTCTTCCTTTTGCGTCCACCACTTGTTCCCACGAGAGTGCAAAAACCAAAAAACTCTATATTCAAGTTGGCGACCGAAAGAAAAGAATAGGCGAGAGATGAGAGCGTCTCTTGCGTGAACGTGAGACATGCCCACGTTTAGAGAGGTGCTATCTAAAAATAGCAATCCACCTCTCAACGTTCACATGCGCATACCATGGGTTTACCCCAAGCGCAAACTTCTCTTCATCCTTTTGAACCATGCGCTCACTTGAGCTGGTTCACATTGGTTCGGTTCACAAACCAAATAAGCCAAGCAACTAGTCCAAATCATAATTAAACCATAAGGCTCATGATCTGACCGTTGATCTCTAGATGCTGCTGATCTGACCGATCTAGCATTCATTCTCTCAATCGAAGCTTACCGATCTCAAGCCCTAATCAATCAAACATGATCAGACTAGATCTCACTTACAATCAGAGATCAAATCCCTTTAAACTGAACCCAAACAATTCAGTCCACACGATCTGACTTAAGTAAGCCATATCATCAAATTGTGCGACCCTGAGGGTTTCCTTTAAATGTCGGGTAACGATAACTCACGTCATCACGATCAGTGAGGGGTATCTAGCAACACATCACTGTCTCCCGATATAAAGAAAAGAGTCTTCCAAGACTACACCCAAACCACAGCACAAGTGTGAATCAATTCACAAAGCATACATATTTCCTTTGCCACTGGATGTTCTTATTGGACAAGCGTGTCAAGCTTGCAGCTCCAATATGATGAGCATGATTAGATCAGATGAACACAGTCACCTGGGTATGGCCATACACTTTCTCAATCATCTCATCCGGGGGGGCCCCTTTAGAACATCACACTCCTTAAACAAGGAGACGGCAATCCTATATCTATCACTAGTGCCCTAACCTGACTCAAGCTCACCATCCAAGATAGTCTATAATCATTATGTTTCAAATGATATTGAACTATCTCAAAACAATGACAATCATCATTTAGAAAACACAAGTGATCTCAAGTCAGAGGAAATGTGCCACTTGTCTCATTCAAGGAATATTCACATTGTGACAAACAATTGAACATCCTAGTAGGGTCTGTCCAGTACATCCAACGTACCCATGAGTCTACACCTTATTCCATGCTCGAAGCATCCTATAAGATTAGAACACATATTAGTCTCAATCATATCAAGGCTGTCTCATGTTCACCAAGATATCTCGACTAAGGACATATAGCATGTCAGCCCAGCTGAACAGCTTTGAGACATTATTCAGAAGAACATATATTGCAGCAGACAATGTAAACAACTGAATAATAACCATGCCTTTATAAACATAACAGTTTATTACATGATACAGATACATTCCCACAGGCCTCAAACATTAGCCTTAAGGGCATACCCCAACAATCTCCCACTTGCACTTAATCTAATGGTTGAGAAATCTCAAACCCATATTATTACAGTGCTTCTCATGCTTCTGCTGCGCCAGAGGCTTGGTAAGCGGGTCTGCTAGATTGTCATCTGTATGAACCTTGCAGATTTTGATCTCGCCACGATCTATGATCTCCCTGATCAAATGAAACCGTCTCTGTATGTGCTTGGACTTCTGGTGCGACCGTGGTTCCTTTGCTTGTGCGATTGCTCCAGTGTTATCACAAAAGATAACCAAAGGATCTGCACTCGAAGGAACGACACCAAGTTCTCTCACGAACTTACGAATCCACACTGCCTCCTTGGATGCTTCCGAGGCTGCAACATACTCGGCTTCTGTTGTGGAATCAGCAACAGTTGACTGTTTGAAACTCTTCCACACCACTGCACCTCCATTCAAGCTAAAAACATAGCCTGATTGCGATCGGAAATCATCCTGGTCAGACTGGAACGAAGCGTCAGTATATCCCTCAATACTGAGTTCTTCCTGACCACCATATATCAAGAACATATCTTTGGTCCTCCGCAGATATTTTAAAATGTTCTTGACTGCAATCCAGTGCGCCATACCTGGATTACTTTGGAAACGACTGGTCACGCTTAACCCGTAAGTGACGTCTGGGCGAGTACACAACATCGCATACATAATGGAACCAATAGCCGAAGCATAAGGCGTATTGTCCATTTCATCTTTCTCAGTCTGTGTTTGTGGACACTGACTCTTCGAAAGATTCAGACCATGTCTGACTGGAAGATATCCCCGTTTAGAATTCTCTAAATGAAATCTTTCCAGGACTTTATCGATGTAAGTACTCTGGCACAACCCGAGAAGCCTCTTAGATCTATCCCTGTAGATCTTCACACCTAACACATAGGCTGCTTCTCCTAGATCTTTCATTTGGAAATATTTCCTCAGCCATGCCTTCACAGCATGCATTTCAGGAATGTCATTTCCAATGATCAAGATGTCATCGACGTAGAGGACTAGGAAAGTAATCACGCTCCCACTAAACCTCTTATATACACACGGGTCATCTTCGTTCTTGACGAAACCAAATTCAGTGACTGATTCATCAAAACGAATATTCCAGCTTCTTGATGCTTGCTTAAGTCCATAAATGGACTTCTTTAACTTGCATATCTTATGACGATCTACTGGATTAGTGAAACCCTCAGGTTGTGTCATATACACATCCTCATCCAGATTTCCATTCAGGAAAGCTATTTTCACATCCATCTGCCAAATCTCATAATCATAGTATGCAGCTATCGCGAAAAGAATCCGAATAGACTTAAACATAGCTACAGGTGAGAAAGTTTCATCATAATCTATCCCGTAGATTTGTTTGAAACCTTTCGCAACTAGCCTGCCTTTATAGGTAACCACGTTACCATCCATGTCAATCTTCTTCTTGAAGATCCATTTACAGCCTATAGGGATAACTCCCGGAGGCGGATCAACCAAATCCCAAACTTGGTTATCTGACATGGAGTCCATCTCGGCGCGCATAGCTTCAAGCCATCTCGCTGACTCTGGTCCACTGACCGCATCCGCATAAGTGAGGGGTTCATCATTATCAATGATGTAGACTCCGTCATAACGCTCAGGTTGTCTACGGATCCTTCCCGATCTTCGCGGTTCCCGTGATATCTGAGCCTCAGGTTGTTCAATAACCTGATCTACCGGCTCAGGCTCATCCAACTGTGCTTGAGCTCTTTGTCCTTCCTCTGGATTCTCATCCAACTTTATTTCTCTCCCACTGGCCTCTTGCAGAAGAAACTCCTTCTCAAGAAATATGGCCATCCGAGCAACAAAAACCTTGTTCTCTTTGGGATCGTAGAAATAATAACCCTTAGTTTCCTTAGGGTAACCGACAAAGATACATTTGTCAGATCTGCTCTCTAGTTTCCCAGAGGCGAGCTTTTTGACATAAGCCTCGCAGCCCCAGATCCTGATAAATGTCAAGCTTGGCTGTTTCCCATACCATAACTCATATGGCGTCTTTGAAACGGCTTGGATGGCACTCGGTTTAGTACCTTTGCAGCTGTTTCCAGCGCAAAACCCCAAAAAGAATATGGAAGAGTAGCCTGACTCATCATAGAACGAACCATATCAAGTAACGTTCTATTTCTCCTCTCGGACACACCATTCCATTGCGGTGTTCCTGGTGGAGTGAGCTGTGAGATGATCCCACACTCCTTTAGATAGTCAGTAAACGCATGACTTAGGTATTCACCACCTCGATCTGAACGAAGTGCCTTGATATTTCGGCCTAGCTGATTCTGTACTTCATTTTTGAACTCTTTGAACTTGTCAAAAGATTCACTCTTATGTCTCATCAGATAGACATACCCATACCTACTGAAATCATCAGTAAAGGTAATGAAGTACTGATAGCCACCTCTGGCATGTTTACTAAATGGCCCACACACATCACTGTGTATAAGGTCAAGTAAACCTGAAGCCCTTTGACCTTTGTGAGGAAAAGGTGACTTCGTCATTTTACCCATTAAACAAGCCTTGCATGTATCAATCTCCTTGTAGGAGAATGATCCCAGCAGTCCATAATCATGCAACCGCTTAATGCGTTTCTCGTTTATATGGCCTAAACGACTATGCCATAGCAAGGTGCTTTCATCAGCATACTTGGCTTTCTTAATATCAATATTTTGTATCGAACTTTCCATGTCCAACACGAATAACCCATTGTTAATTGAACCAGTTGCATAAACAATATTATCAAAAGACAAAATACACTTTGAAATATTGCATTCAAAGGAAAATCCCTTCCTGACAAGAGCAGGAATGGAGATAATATTTTTAGTAATACTGGGAACAAAATAACAATTGTTTAGTTCCAATACAATTCCAGATGGTAAAGAAATGAAGTAGTCTCCTACAGCAACAGCAGCAACCCGTGCCCCGTTTCCAACACGTAGGTCCACCTCATGCTGTCCCACCTGCCTTCTTCTCTTGAGTTCCTGTACATTTGAACAAATGTGAACTCCACATGCAGTGTCCAACACCCATGATATAGAAGAAGAAAACATGACCTCAGTCACGAATATACCTGAGCCAGAAGCGAAGCTTCCCCTCTTATCTCCTTGGAGCGCTTTACAGTCCTTTTTCCAGTGACCCAACTGGCCACAGTGGAAACACCTGTATTCCTTGGACCGCTTGACCTTTTGCTTCAAAGCCTTGCTGTAGCTCTTGACAGGGGTCTTGCCCTTCTTCCCCTTCTTCTTGTTCCTTGAAGGAACCATTAAGACAGAGGTCGAAGGCTTTCCCTTCAGAGTCTCCTCAGTGGTCAAGAGCATATTCAGCAGCTCTGCCGGAGTACAATCGATTTTGTTCATATTAAAATTAATAATGAACGCGTCGAATGAAGGCGGGAGAGACTGCAGAATAATATCCACAGCAAGCTCCTGGTTGATGGTGTGCCCCAGTTTCTCCAGAGCTTCCTTGTGCCCAATCATCTTGAGCACGTGAGCTCCCACTGGGCTCCCTTCAGCCAGTTTGCTCTGAAAGAAGAGCTTCGTCAAATTGTAGCGCTCTGTCCTCGCCTGTGCAGCATACAGCATCTTGAGGTTCGCTATCATGTCTATAGCAGACATGTCCTCATGCTGACGCTGCAGCGGTGGCGTCATAGACGCTAGCATCAGGCAAGCGACATCAATGCTATCATTGACGTGCTTTTCATAGGCTTCCCGAACCGCCCTTGCGGCGTTCGGAGCGGGCTGCGGCGGTATCGCCGTCTCGAGGACATACAGTTTCCTCTCTGCCTTAAGAACGATCTTAAGGTGTCCAAACCAGTCAGAGAAGTTCGGCCCAGCAAACTTCTCCCTTTCCAGTAGGGATCGCACATTGAAGTTCATGGTGTTCGTTGCTGCAGGTATCTACAACAATGCAAGAACAGCAAGGTCAGTATCAATGTATAAGAATCGATCAGGACTTAAGAAAGATTCTTTTTCTCACTATTTTATCTGGCTGATAAATCCAGTAAAACAGCCCGAAAGAGTAATACTCTTTTAGTGAGATGGGATCCAGATTTCATACTTGGTCTCCGCGTCCCGCGCAGGCGAGATAAGATGCACAGAGAGTACAAGCACTAATTTCTGGTAGGCTGTCCCAGCCAATCGCCAACCCGTGCGATTCCCCTTCATCTGGGCAATCCAGCAGACTGTGCCAACTGAGTTGGTACAACACAGTCTCTGACCCCACAGATGGCTGCCTCCATGTGCTACCATATGCGCCACATATGTAGCCTACATGGTCAAGCTGACCCGACCTACTCCCTGGACCACCATGTGTTATGCTGAGCAACGAGAAGGGATAAATCCCTACTCTGTAACACACAGGTGTAGTCCCACACCGTCTGAAGATAGATGGACGTGCCCACTGAGTGGGTACAACACGGCTCCAACGATAATCAGAACAGTGAGGTTTCGCGTCAGAAGGCTTACGAGCTTGATATTTAGCGTTGGATTTTCACGGTCTTTTATCTTCTTCACTATCATGCAATTCCTATGGTGATAGCAGAAGATAAATTAAAACATGTTGTTCTACTTATATAAGCAATAAAAGAAAGCATGGTTCTTATGTGGTAAAAGCCCATAGCCCTAGAAGACCTTAACCTAGTTTAAGTCTTCACTTGCTCTTCATGGGTCTTTTAGCTGCTCATCTGGCCCAAACCAGGGCCCAAGCGCCAATTACAGCACAGGTGCGCCCACCAGGGAAAATGCGCCTGGTCCCAGAGTCGAACCCTGGACCTCCCTCCTGGTCAGCCTCTGCTGCAAGCGCCTCTGCCAAGTGTGCTTTGTGCTCTTGTCTAATTAAATTACAAATTTAACTATCTAGACAAGATTGACACGCAGGTCAATTACATTTTATAAATTAAAGCAATGTGATGCGCAGATCACAATAATTAATTTACAATTTTAAATCCCAGGCACGCAGGCCCCAGCACAGCACACAATTAATATGGGCAGCCCACATAAGACTAAATAGACAAACATATGCATCCAATCAGCAATCATGTGATCCATCATAAAAATTAAAATTTTCGAAAAACCCCATGGGATCAATTTTAATTTTTCCTTATTTGCCCTACAACCTTACAACGGTCCATTACTAGGGATCCACTCATCCAACCTAGTCAGATCCACTGCCCTTGCATGCACCAAGTCCTAACTGACTTGAGTCGACCATAAGGTCAACCATGCATGCGTCAGGGCTGAACAACCACAATGAGGTCTGGTAAGCGGGTGTGAGCCCGGGCCTAACTCATGTGCGTTCAGAGGTTGTCTCAATCAGACATCGCTACACACCTGTCTGCAGTCGACCTATAGCCACCACAGGCTTGCGCCAAGGTGCTATCTGGTCGACCCATTCAGGCTGTCAGATGGTCTGATCAGACTGTTGGATCTAAACTAGGGGGTGACTTCAACCCTAATAACCCGTCTAAGGGTTTAATGCAAGGCTTTAGATCTAAGATGTGTCGCGCAAGTCATGAAAGGTTTTTGAAAACAAAAACTGAAACATGTAAAGCATGCGCCAACAAGAGTTTATCTCATACATGCGCCACAAACAAAATACATCTATCTAGTATTTTCGCATGATGAGAAAAATAAGATCTAAACATTCAACATACATGGATCACCATAAGCAATCATATGAATATATAACAACCTATGCTCTGATACCAGTTGAAAGTCCCCTTAAACTAAGGGGGCCGAAAACCCTAAGGGAGGCGCATATATAAAAACCGCATGGGAAGCTAGGGTTTCATAGAGATCTTAACATATCATATGATCAACTTTTAATGCAAGGAGATTCTTACCATTGCCATCACTTAGATGTTGTCTTGGAAGGAAAGGCGCAAGTGCTCCTTCTCCTAAGGTGACGCACACAAGAGATGTCGCCTACTCTTCTGTTGGTGCTCCTTGTGCTAGCAAGGTTCCAAGAAGTCGTTGTCGAATGGAAGGGGAGAAAATCCGTTGCTTAGCGATCACCTTCTTCCTTTTGCGTCCACCACTTGTTCCCACGAGAGTGCAAAAACCAAAAAACTCTATATTCAAGTTGGCGACCGAAAGAAAAGAATAGGCGAGAGATGAGAGCGTCTCTTGCGTGAACGTGAGACATGCCCACGTTTAGAGAGGTGCTATCTAAAAATAGCAATCCACCTCTCAACGTTCACATGCGCATACCATGGGTTTACCCCAAGCGCAAACTTCTCTTCATCCTTTTGAACCATGCGCTCACTTGAGCTGGTTCACATTGGTTCGGTTCACAAACCAAATAAGCCAAGCAACTAGTCCAAATCAAAATTAAACCATAAGGCTCATGATCTGACCGTTGATCTCTAGATGCTGCTGATCTGACCGATCTAGCATTCATTCTCTCAATCGAAGCTTACCGATCTCAAGCCCTAATCAATCAAATATGATCAGACTAGATCTCACTTACAATCAGAGATCAAATCCATTTAAACTGAACCCAAACAATTCAGTCCACACGATCTGACTTAAGTAAGCCATATCATCAAATTGTGCGACCCTGAGGGTTTCCTTTAAATGTCGGTAACGATAACTCACGTCATCACGATCAGTGAGGGGTATCTAGCAACACATCACTGTCTCCCGATATAAAGAAAAGAGTCTTCCAAGACTACACCCAAACCACAGCACAAGTGTGAATCAATTCACAAAGCATACATATTTCCTTTGCCACTGGATGTTCTTATTGGACAAGCGTGTCAAGCTTGCAGCTCCAATATGATGAGCATGATTAGATCAGATGAACACAGTCACCTGGGTATGGCCATACACTTTCTCAATCATCTCATCCGGGGGGGCCCCTTTAGAACATCACACTCCTTAAACAAGGAGACGGCAATCCTATATCTATCACTAGTGCCCTAACCTGACTCAAGCTCACCATCCAAGATAGTCTATAATCATTATGTTTCAAATGATATTGCACTATCTCAAAACAATGACAATCATCATTTAGAAAACACAAGTGATCTCAAGTCAGAGGAAATGTGCCACTTGTCTCATTCAAGGAATATTCACATTGTGACAAACAATTGAACATCCTAGTAGGGTCTGTCCAGTACATCCAACGTACCCATGAGTCTACACCTTATTCCATGCTCGAAGCATCCTATAAGATTAGAACACATATTAGTCTCAATCATATCAAGGCTGTCTCATGTTCACCAAGATATCTCGACTAAGGACATATAGCATGTCAGCCCAGCTGAACAGCTTTGAGACATTATTCAGAAGAACATATATTGCAGCAGACAATGTAAACAACTGAATAATAACCATGCCTTTATAAACATAACAGTTTATTACATGATACAGATACATTCCCACAGGCCTCAAACATTAGCCTTAAGGGCATACCCCAACAAGATCTTGCCAAGGGGCTTGGGGAATAGGTAAGGGAGTGTACAGGCCGGGACTGTGCTTGTGGACTTTAGTGAGCTGACAAGTCCTACAATGCCTCACGACCTTAGCTACATCCTGGTAAAGGTTCGGCCAGTAGAACCGTTCCTTTACAAGGGCTTGGGTCTTATCTCGACCGTGGTGCCCGGCAGACCCGCCACCGTGTAATTCCCAAACAAGGAATTCTTGGATGGATGTCTTGGGCACACAAAGGGTTGGTCCAAGAAAGAGATACCCATCCCTAAGGGTGTAGAGGGGGTGACTTAATGGGTCTTGACTAAGGTCAGCATATAAAGTAGAAAAATCAGGATATTCAAGATAAGCATTTTTCATGGAATCAAAGCAAGTAACTTCAACATGCATTTTGTTCAATAATAAAGTTACTCTACTAAGGGCATCTGCTACTTTATTTTCAGATCCTGATTTATGTCTAAGCACAAAAGTATATTGTTGTAGGTATTCAACCCACTTAGCATGCCTTGAGTTTAATTTCTTTTGAGAACTTAGATAGGAGAGGGCCTGGTGGTCACTATTGAGAGTGAACTCCCTATGAATGAGATAATGTCTCCAATACCTTAGGGCTTGGACCACAGCATAAAATTCCTTATCATAGGTAGAGTATTTTTGTTTTGCCTCGTTGAGCTTTTCACTAAAGAAGGCTATGGGATGACCTTCTTGGCTTAGGGTTCCCCCTATGCCAACTCCAGAGGCGTCACAATCTACCTCAAAGACTTTACTGAAGTCAGGCAGTCTAAGGACCGGGGCGGTGGTCATCTTGTCCTTAAGTTCTTGGAAGGCTTTGCTAGCAGCTTTAGTCCAAGAAAATTCACCTTGTTTTAGGCAACTAGTGATAGGTGCCACTATTGAGCTGAAGTTCCTTATGAATCTCCTATAGAAGGTAGCTAGGCTATGGAAGCTTCTGACCTCAGTGATGGTCTTAGGTTCAGGCCAATCTTTGATGGCTTGGATCTTGGATGGGTCGGCTTGAAGGCCATGCTCAGACACTATGAATCCTAAGAAGATCACACTATGTGACAGAAAGGAGCATTTCTTGAGATTGATATAGAGCTGCTCTTCCTTAAGAAGGTCAAGGGTCTTCCTAAGGTGCTCTAGGTGTTCCTCCTTAGTCTTACTATAGATGAGGATATCATCAAAGTAGACTACCAGGAATTTTCCAATGAAAGGCTTTAAGACTTGGGTCATGAGTCTCATGAATGTGGAAGGAGCATTAGTCAAGCCAAAAGGCATGACTAACCATTCATAGAGACCATCCTTGGTCTTGAAAGCAGTCTTCCATTCATCACCTAGCCTTATCCTGACCTGGTGGTATCCACTTCTTAAGTCAAGCTTGCTAAACCACTTAGAGCCAACTAACATGTCTAGCATGTCATCAAGTCTAGGAATAGGAAACCTATACTTGACTGTGATTTTGTTTATGGCTCTGCAGTCTATACACATGCGCCAGCTGTCATCCTTTTTAGGGGTGAGCAGAGCAGGCACGGCGCAAGGGCTCAGACTTTCTCTGATATGTCCTTTCTCTAATAGGTCATCTATTTGCCTCTTAAGTTCTTGATGCTCGGTGGGGTTCATCCTATAGTGGGGTAAATTGGGAAGGGTTGAACCTGGGACAAGATCTATTGCATGCTGGATGTCCCTAAGAGGTGGAAGTCCTGTGGGTAGTTCTTCAGGGGTAAGCTCACTATATTGTCCTAAGAGGGTTTCTACTTCAGGGGGTGGCTTACTCTCTTCCTCTTGGTTGACTTCCTTGAGGACTAAGGTGAACAAAGGTTGATCAGGTCTATAATCCTTAGGTCTCATGAGCTGAAGTGTTGGTTGTGTGGTTTTGGTCTCCTCGATTTTTCCCTTGTTGGTTGAGGCTTTAAGCTCTCTGGGCATAGATGGTTTCAGTTTGATCTTTTGACCTGAGTGACTAAAGACATAGGTATTAGTCCGACCGTAGTGGACTACATCCATGTCATATAGCCATGGTCTGCCTAGAAGGACTTGGGCGACATCCATGGTGATGACATCGCACCAAATTTGTCCATCATAGGTACCAAACTGTAAAGGTACTAGACTCCTATGGGTTACGGGCACACTAGACTGGTTGACCCAAGAGATGTTATAAGGGGTTGGGTGAGCTTCCATCTTAAGCTTAAACTTGGTGATAGCAGAGTGGAGACAGCATTGAGACTACTACCCCCATCTATCACTACTTTGCACATGTTTCCATTGCATTTCGTGTAAGTATGGAAGATACTAGTTCTTCGCCAATCATCCGTGGGTGAGGGTTTGATCAATGTACACCTAACAACTCCTAAGGTGTTTTGGGCAGGTTCCTCACTACTATCATAATCATTGTCTTCTAGGATTTGGCAGTCAGAATCTGGGTCATTAATATCTTCAAGTCTAGGGGTTTGGTTTTCCTCACCTAGGTATAAGACTCGTTTGGGACAGTCTTTCATATAGTGTCCATATTGTTGACACCCATGGCATTTGACCCTAGATGGTTCTGGATAACTAGAGGGCTTGGGTTTGGGAGTACTAGAGCTTTGAGGTTGAGTTGGCCTAGGAGAGCTTTGAGGTTGGGTTGGTCTAGGACTTGGTCTAGAGGCATTGAACTCTCTCCTAAAGGCAACCTTAAGTTCTTGTTCAATCTCCTTGGCTCTAAGATGGGCAACCTCTATGGAGTCTATCTGGTAGTAGGTAAGGCCCTTTCTAATCTCAGATCGGAGACCATTTTTATACCTGCTAAGGGTAAATAGAGGGTTTTCTCCTGGGTTTCCCCTAAGGAGGAATTCCTCAAAACTAGCAGTGTATTGGTCAACGGTCATAGATCCTTGGGTTAAGCTAGAGGCTTGGTCAAACAACTTACTCTGAAAGTATGAAGGGACATACTTCAGTTTAAGTTGTTGGCGCATTTCTAGCCACGTTTCTATGGGGGGTAGGTTGAGTCTCTTTTGGTTGTTCTCTATATTGGTCCAATACAACCTGGCATTTCCCTCAAGAAGGCACTTTGCAAGTCGGACTTTGCTGTGCTCAGGGATCATGCTCCACTCGAAATATTGTTCGAGCTTGGTTGTCCAATCCAAGAAGTCTCGGGGTTCTAAAGAGCCATTGAAGGTTGGGGGATTGAGTTTGATAGCGCGGTGCACTTCATCCTCCCTAAATCTAGGTTGAGGTGGGGTTTGAATGGGAGGTCCATTCCACATAGTTGGTTGGTGTGCATGGTTTGGATTGGGGTATCCATTCCACGTTGGTTGGGGTTGGGTCCCTACATGGTGTGGATTAGGGTATCCATTCCACATAGGTTGGGTGCCTGCACGGGTTGGGGTTTGGTGCCCGTTCCACGCAGGTGGTTGTTGAGTGTCTACATGATGAGGACTAGGTGGTTCACTAGCATGATTAGAAGACCTTTCCCTAAAGTCATGGAACTCAGTGGTAAGTTGATTAAGGCTTTGGGTAAGGGTCCCTATTTGCTCAGTTAAGAATTCAAACTTCTCATTCATGGCCGTATGATCCATGGTGGGATTTTGTTCTTGTTGTTGAGTTTTAGACCGAGTTTGCATGGGTGTTTTGAAAACTATAGTTTCAAAAATAAGGCAAAGTGATAGATAAATATGTAGTCTGTTATGGATCCAAATTCTTTCAAACAACCTAATTCCAAAGACCGCTTAGAAGTAGAAAAATAAGTTTTTTTGAGGCTTAAAATTCTAGTCTAAGAGCCTAAGCTCTGATACCAAGCTGATGTAGGATGGGGGGGGGGGGTCTAGAGCATTCAAACAACGGTTTTGAAAAACTGATTTTGATAAATAGCTTAATCGTAAGAGAAAACCGGAGTTATACTAACGAGGTTAAAAAACTAATTTTTTTGTATTTTAAAGTATAGGAAAACCCGAGTTTAAACTAAGAACAGCAAATCAAAATTACACTAGAAAGCTGTAAATGCAGGAAAATAAACTTACAGTGCTGCCCTTGAGGATTAAAGGGCTGTGCTTCCCTATCTTCACCGGTCCAACTCTGATGGAAAGTGTAGGGTGGAGCTTACAAGCAAACACAGAAGATCCGTATAAGTCACGGATTTTAATACAGGAATAAATCAAGGGGTGAGGTTAAGCCTCACAAATTCCCTTGCTAATCTTAAGCAACTAGAGAGAGGGGGAGAAGGAGAAGGAGAGGGGGAAACGCCCCTCTTAGACCACTCCAAGCGCAACCTATAAGTTATATAAACAAAGATGAGTGTAGAGGAGAGTTCTTAAAGTTAAATAAGAGGTGTAGAGAAGAAGACTTAGCCGAAAGGGATGAGAACTCCTTGAGGCCGAGGGTGCTTCTCTTCTTGCTCCAAACCGAGGGTGAAGAAGTACTCCTTGTGGTGGCGCACACAAACAAAGAGGAGAGCTTCTTAGGGTTTCGGTGGAAGAGCTAGAAGAAGGTGAAGAGCTCGGCTAAAGGGAAATTTATCACTAACACAAGTAATTAAGCTAGGCAACTAATAGACAATGTATTTCATCAAGAGGTAATCGAATACAAGGGGGAAGACTATGCTTTTATAGGCGAGATGGGGCTAGGGCAGGATAGTCATTAGCTTCCATGCGCCTACTACAAAGATGGATGGAATTTGAAATTCAAAATCAAGAGGTGGGCGCAAATCCTCTTTAAGAGCTTCCTTCTTTGGGTGATCTTCTCTTGGCAACTCATTAATTGTGTTGATGGGCGATGAGAGTATCTTCTTATCCTTTGGTGAATTGTTTGTTGGCGCATGGATAAGAGATTCAAATTTTGAATCCTTTCCATGAGGGCTTGGGCGGCAACAAGAGATGGCAATTCATCATAAATGTCTTCATAAATGCTCTCCTTTGATTGTGGATCTTGATGGATATTCCCTTTGATTTTGGATCTTGATGGATGAGGGAACTGAATTTGTTCCTTGCTTGGACTAGAGGTTGGCGCATATCATCTTGGGTGGATGATGAGGTGGCTGATTTGCCCTCTTGAATAGGCGCCCAACAAGGATGGCAAGTGAGTCATAGCATGGCTTTGAAGTGAACTTGGACTTTGAAGTCTTCCTTCCTTTTCTGGAGCTGAACTTGGTGAGTGGACCTTGAGTGATGTTGAGCTGGAACTTGAGCTGCTTCTTACTTGAGTGACCTGCCAAATGGAGCCTATTGTATGCATGCACTACTCTATTATGATGCAAGAGTACATAAAGTTTTATGAATTACAATGCACTACCTACTACAAGTGGACTTACCATATTTGACTACATGATGCATGGTGTTATTGAAAACAACTTAGCCTAAAATGCAATGCAAGAGAGAGGGGACTCTAAGGGAACCCATATCGATTAGGTACCCTACGAGTCCGAGCAGATCTCCTCAGAGCAGGGCTACTGCCTCCATCAATACTTACCTCTAAGGTAAGTCTTGGGGCTGATATGGCTTGAGAACTTTTATGGGAAGTTCCTAGGCGCATATGGACATAGGGAAGAGGTATATGGTAATGTCTTGGAGACTTACCTTACCTCAAACCCTAGTTTCTCCCAAAACCCTTACCCTAGCCGAAACTCCTCATGCATGTTGCGCCTAGCCACTTAGCCTTTGATGGTAAGAATGCATTTGAGGCATGTCTTGGGCTGATATAGTGTTTAGACTTTTATGGATAGGTTGAATGAGGTTTATGGTAAAGTCTTGGAGACTTTCCTTACTTCAAGACACCTCATCCTAGCCATACACTTGGCATGATCCTAGCCCTTGCTCAAACCGCCTCTAGTCCTATTTATAGGACCCATTGTCGCCCTCTCTTGATGATGAACGCTTGGAGTCGTGAACACAAGTAGAGGGGCGAAAGCAAGGGCAAAGGGCGACAACATCAGAGTGGCGCAACCCTTCTTCCAACAAGTGACCGCAAGTCTTCTCCTTCCTCTCCTCTTGGCGTAACTTGGAGAAGGACTTGGTGGCGCAATTTCCCCCTAATCTTCCTCAAGGCCGAAACTCATCTTCTCCCTCTTCTCTTGGAGTGAAGAGGATAAGGAGTTGGCGGCATCTTCCTTGCACTTGGCGCATGAACCTTGGAGGTGGCGCAAGAAGAGTGAAGGAACTCTAAGGCTCGATTCTCTTCCCGAGGCTAGCACCGAGCGTGGAAGGGAGCAACGATCAAGGAGTCGACGCGTGGATACTTGTAGAGGGCGAACACTTGGGCGCCTTCAACATGGCTTCGACATCTAAACAAGCAAAAGAGGTACATCTCTAACACATCCTTGTGTCTTCTCTCTCGCATGGATCCTTGGGAAAGGAATGTGTTTCGGGTGTAATGCTTCTTCCGCTGCGTCCTGGGACTGCAAAATTTTAAATTACACCCGGCATTCCCCAACAGTGGTATCAGAGGTACTTGCGAGAAACACAAGGTGTACGTTTGCTTGTGTGAAAAAAATTTTTTTTGAAAATTTTTCTTCTATCCATGCGCGTTTCACGTAGAAAGCGTTTTCATCCAATCTTCTCTTCTCAACTCTATGGCCGAAACATGGATTGTGTTTATGCTTGATTTAAGACCAAAGGCGCACGTAAGTTTTGTCAAGTAGGACCGGCATTGTGTCTTCGGACTGGCCGGGTCTCTTGATCTGACAAAACTGCCAGCCGATAGGGTCTATGAAATCATCATGGAACTTGATCTAAATTTTGGCATGGAATTGGTTAAGAGAGTGCCTTGGATGATATTGGCGCATAAGGTGCTAAAATTTGATTTTTCTGGATTTTCAAATTTTACATGCGCCACTTGATTGGGTTGATATGGTCATAGCGAGTGCCCTCCTGTGTTGTGATGTGGAAGCATGTTTCCACCTATGATGAATGCTTGTAAAATCTTTCTACCACCTGCGTGTGGTTCTCCCCCTTCTTGATGTAAAATTTTCATCTTTCCTTAGAATAGATGTAGAATTGTTTACATGAGATAGGTAAAGGTTCATCAAAGACAACAAGGAGCCTTCTTCAATTGGAGTCAGAAGTGGCGCCAGCTTTGGAAGCGTGGTGATGGACTTGCGATTGAAGGAAGGACACATGCTTTCGGCTTCTGGCATGGGCTGATTTGCTTCAGGGACTCGCAACCCTTGGATGCACAATAACATGTCACATGGCTCGTGACAAGTTATGTGTATGAAAAGGGCTATGACCATATCAACCAAAAATAATATGCCTGTGATGGTTTATTATTTTGTCCATAGCATGCCTGTGATGTTTTTCCTTCGCTGCCATAACCATAGGAAAACTGCATGCTAGAAAAGAATAAAAACATGCATAAACTCTCAATACAATATCAAGTCGATAGCCTTCTAACGCGTAGCCCTCATCAAACTATCGATCGGTGGTGTTGTGAACTGTTTCCCACCCTCGTGGGACACACCCACTTATCTTTAGAAGGTGTGTGGTGACAATGATTTCCCCAGTCCAGTTTTAACCTGGGCATGCCTTCGCAAGGAAATTTTTGGCCCTGGGCATAACGGTTAGGACCAGACTTGACTAGTTTTTCATATGTCATTGACATGATGAATTACTAGAGGCAGCTGTTAAGAGGATAGGGTTTTGTGTTGTATCCAGCCCTCGCTGGACACAGGGCGCCTAGTCTGTCTTAACTAAGAGGAATTGTGCAAGGCACAATTGGCTGGCATGCCTACCTATGGAAGCATGAGACTCTCTGTGCATCTCAACTCACCCTCGTGAGTCGCGGAGACCTTATGTGAAATTAGGATCCTACTCACTTATTTTCATGTTGAGTTAGAGAGTTCTCAACTTGTATTGAAAATAGTGGGAGCATAGCATTTACTTTAAAGTCCTTGTTAAATGCTTTATCATAGTACTTATTTTACTTATTTGCTTATTGTAGAAGGCATCTCCTGATCTAAGATTGAAACTTTATAAACATAAACTGGATGGGACAAATTGGACAAAATGGTTCAAGACTTTGTCCAAGATACTGGAACAAGAACATAAGGTGCATCTTCTTGAAAGACCTCCATCCCAGCCCAGTGTGTATTTCACTAATGACTGGGAGTGGAATGTCTATCTTGAACATTGTGAAGATAACGAACAGTACACTGCTCTTGTCTTAGAGTGCATGACCCCGGAGGTCAAGGTTGAATGTGATGAGATGGGGATCTATGATCTAATCATACATCTCAAAGGTCTCTTCACACCATGCTCTATAGACAATGATCAGGAGAGTTCTGTTGGATCTTCAGAATGTGTGCCTGAATCTGAGAAAGACCATGGTTCTGTATCTTCGAAGCTAATACTTCGGAAGACTGGGAATGCATGGGTATTTCGAAGAGGATTGATGGCCAAGAAGAGCATGGCAAAGAAGAAGGGATGCAATCCATCCGCTTCAGGTATTGTGTTACCGAGGTCTTTTGTCTACTTCTCATTCATGGGTACTGGGTACCGTATATGAGGCTCACATATGTTTTACATGTGCAGGAGCTCAAAAGAAGTAGGACGAAGAGGCTTGATGGGATTGACTCTCGAGTCAGGGACGGAGCATTGGATGCTGCTGTTGATATCATCTCACTGCCTTGAAAACTTTATATAGAACTTTGCTATTATTGTATCAGCTTATGTATTAGAACATCATTCCTTTTGGAAAGGACTTCAGTTTGAAATAATAAATCTGAGATGTTCTATTGAAGTGATACAATTGACAATAGTTTGTGGTTCTATATGTGACACAAGATCAGATCTAATGATTCAATAAAATTCCTCTTATAGCATTGTCTCTTGAACCATAGAACAATGGTCACATCCAAAAGTCCATGGACTATTGGGATCATTATCCTTTCAGGATTATGATACATGTGAGCCTAGTTCAAAGGAACAATGTGACAGATGCTGTCTTCACCGGAAAGGATAAGTGACTTGTTGGATCTATGACACAGTAATGTGAGTGGACCCATGTAAACAAGCACTAAAAGGAGTTTTATATATACTTCATTAGGTATGGGTATGCCTCACGCAACCCAAGAACTTTGGAAAAATCCAAGAAGTTCATAAATGAAGTATTGAGTCAAATTGAAGGATCTATCAAAGCACCTTGATTGGATCAAGATGATTAAGTAGAGAATTTGATGACTGTCCTAAGAAGTGTGGAGTTATCTCACAGCCTTCTTAGCTCACCACTGTGTGGTGAATTTCAAAGAAAGAAAAGGAACACATTGGATGTGGTTCCATCTTTGAGTAGTCATGCAAATATACTACTATGATGCCATGCAAACAGAAGTACTGCTACTCCATAAGAAAATGTCTAAGTTAGCTTTTGAGTTAAGAACTGCAAATATCCCATTTCTTCAATGGAATTGGGAATGTAATGTGCAGTGATTCAAAAAGTATGTGTTTGTGGTGCACTATAGAGTGCTAATTCTATCCCAAGGAGAACAAAATATTTGTTGCTCAAACTGCTGTCTCTCTTGAGAAAGTATTTCTTTTGAAAGAAGCTAGTGGGAGTAGATTTGATTTGGACAAGGTCCAGAATCAACCACAATATAATTAGACACACATGGAGAGCAAAATCTCACATACAGGTTGAAAGTCAACCTGAGGTTCAAGTAACACAGGAATAACATAAGTCTGGATCGATTCGATATGCTGGGCATGACGAATTTTCATCAAGCATGAACCTAAGACTTATGAGGAAATGGAAGCGGTCGGTGGACCAGATTCCAAGAAATGGCTAAGGGCCATGAGAACCATAATGGACTCCATGTCTGCTAATCAAGTCTGGGATTTGGATAAGCTGCCAAAAGGGGTAATTCCCACAGGCTATAATAAATCTTCTAGGAAGATAGACATGGAAGGTAACATTGTTACCTTAAAAGACAAGCTAGTGAACAATAATTTCAGGCAAATCCACTGGGTGGATAATAATGAAATTTTCACCAATAGCTGAGCTTTAAGTCCATTAGGGATCTGCTTGTTGTAATTGCATGATCAATTATGGCATCTTGTTATGATAACTGCTTTTCTTGCAAAGGACATCTGAAAAGATATCTATAAGGAAATAGCCAGAAGGTTTTCATATCAAGGCCATATAGATATGCATGATGTTATACAAGCATGGTTGAAAAAGCCTGTGTTTACAAGAAGATCAGTGGGAGCACCTTAATAGTATTTCTTGTCTAAGATGATTGATGATATTCTCCTCACATGAAATGACATCTCAGCTCTTCACATGGTAAAGAAAAGGGTTTGATATGTATTTCGAGAAGAATGATCTAGGGAATGATGCCTACATCCTAGGCATGAGGATCTATAGATAGAGAT
Organism: Costus lasius; assembly: GCA_027563935.2. Taxonomy (NCBI): domain Eukaryota; kingdom Viridiplantae; phylum Streptophyta; class Magnoliopsida; order Zingiberales; family Costaceae; genus Costus; species Costus lasius. Next base: position 98,397,759 of record CM050448.1, read on the forward strand.
CCAAGAAAGTCATTGCCCTTTAGTCAATCTATGTTCATCCAAGAGTTTCTGGAGAGGATTATATTGGATGATTCCAAATATTGATACCTTCCAGGAAGATATGGTCTAAATCTCTCAAAGATGTTGTGTCCTATGGCACAGCTGGAGAGTATTAACATGGGACCAAAGTCCTGATACATTGTATGTAGGATGGATCATGTTTTGAAGACCATTTCTGGCAAATGCTTGGAGCATAGCCAGCAAGTTTCAATCATATCTTAGTGTTTAACACTAGATAGCTGTGAAAGCAATCCTTATACATATACTTAGGAAGTATAAAGGATTGGAGTCTAGTCTATGATAGACAGGAAAGAATTTTGTGTACTGGGGTACACTGATACTTCGTTCCAGTCTAGTGACTATTGATCACAGCCAGGATTTGCGCTTTGCCTTGTTATGGTGATTGTATGCTGAAAGAGCATTATGCAAACCAAAGTGGCAAAATTCTACAAATAAGGCTGAGTACATTGCAACTTCTTGTGGCAGCCAAGGAAGCAGCTTCATTCATTTGAACATGATTTAGTTCCTGGTGCTTGATGGTCCAGTATAGTTCTTACTGGGGCCGTAAGCATGTGTAAAGGAACTTAGCACTCAAGTATGTACTGCAGCGATATCATCTGATCTTAGAGATCATGGATAAAGATGATGATTCAAATTTGTTAAAATAAACACAGATAGCAATCTGGAAAAACCCACTAATCCACCCTCTGGCGCAGCGGAAGCTAAATGGGTCATACTAGAGACATTGGAACTGACTAAACATCAGTTATCCTTGGTCTTAGTGCAAGTGGGAGATTGTTGGTGTATATGCCCTAAAGACCAATGTATGGACATGGTCAGGCATTGTTTGAATGTACTTTGATAGAACTATTACTCTTTATATAGGCATGGTCGTTATTATGCAGACTTCTCTACCTGCGTTGATGTATTGAGTTACATAAATAATGTCCCAGGAGTTTGGATTGGATCCATTCTCATAAGTTATCCCCAGACAAAGTACCTTAGCAGATATGGGACAGCTTCGGTACATGTGAGACTGGTGTATGGGCTGGTTAGGTGCGGGGCACAGTAACGCAGACATACAGGTGCATTGGATGCACTGGAGTGATCCACCGTGAGGATTGACTTGTCTAGTCAACAAGTCAATCTCACATGCAAGAGGTTTGCATTGATCCTTAGACTTGAGGTATTCATGTCTAGATTTGATGATGGGTATGCTTTAATACAGTCTTACGTCTCTCCGTAACTGGGAGACCAAAACGACTGTCATTGGGCATGTCATAAATCACGTAGAGACATGGATGACCAATAGTAGGATTTGCCCCTTCCTTCAGAGGAAGCATGATATCCACCTCGGGGCGCCCCACTTTATTGGTGCATGACAGGAGAGTGTGGCCACACTTGTTGAGTCATGACCAATGCATTGGATAATAAACTTGAGACTAATCCAATGGCAGGATATCAGTTTAGGCAAAGGGATCTGTAATGCAATAGGAATCCTCGTTGCTTGTTAGGAGTTGTTGCCATAATGACTTAAGTCCTATGACATGGGTAGTAGTGATGTGTTGCTAGATACCCCTCACTACTTATGATGTTTACATCATTGCCATCGTCATATGGATCCTATGGGGTCACACGCAATAGACTCTTGACGTTGCTTTAATCAGAAGCCTTAGGATCAAGTTATTGGATAACTTGGATCCATTTGGAAGATTTCATCAGCGCCAATGGGCCTGATGAGATGGAAGAAAGTTATAGGAGCCAAACTTCATTTTTGGCAGGTTGACCCGAAATTGACCTAGATTGGTCACATTTGGATTAGGGTTGCATTGGATTGGATCCAATGGCTTAATCAACCCATGCCATGAAGTTTGGGCTAGCTCATTATCCAATGAGGCCCAATAATTAGTTGTCATGAAGAGGAATTGGCTTAAAAGGGTATAATGGGGAGAAATCTCACCCCATTGGCGCCTAGGGGCATAATGGGGTGAGGGAGGCGCCTTTGCTTCATTATGGAAGTAAAGGGCGCCTAGCCCTTCTTCCTTGGATGGAATACTTACCTCTAAGGTAAGTCTTGGGGCTGATATGGCTTGAGAACTTTTATGGGAAGTTCCTAGGCGCATATGGACATAGGGAAGAGGTATATGGTAATGTCTTGGAGACTTACCTTACCTCAAACCCTAGTTTCTCCCAAAACCCTTACCCTAGCCGAAACTCCTCATGCATGTTGCGCCTAGCCACTTAGCCTTTGATGGTAAGAATGCATTTGAGGCATGTCTTGGGCTGATATAGTGTTTAGACTTTTATGGATAGGTTGAATGAGGTTTATGGTAAAGTCTTGGAGACTTTCCTTACTTCAAGACACCTCATCCTAGCCATACACTTGGCATGATCCTAGCCCTTGCTCAAACCGCCTCTAGTCCTATTTATAGGACCCATTGTCGCCCTCTCTTGATGATGAACGCTTGGAGTCGTGAACACAAGTAGAGGGGCGAAAGCAAGGGCAAAGGGCGACAACATCAGAGTGGCGCAACCCTTCTTCCAACAAGTGACAGCAAGTCTTCTCCTTCCTCTCCTCTTGGCGTGACTTGGAGAAGGACTTGGTGGCGCAATTTCCCCCTAATCTTCCTCAAGGCCGAAACTCATCTTCTCCCTCTTCTCTTGGAGTGAAGAGGATAAGGAGTTGGCGGCATCTTCCTTGCACTTGGCGCATGAACCTTGGAGGTGGCGCAAGAAGAGTGAAGGAACTCTAAGGCTCGATTCTCTTCCCGAGGCTAGCACCGAGCGTGGAAGGGAGCAACGATCAAGGAGTCGACGCGTGGATACTTGTAGAGGGCGAACACTTGGGTGCCTTCAACATGGCTTCGACATCTAAACAAGCAAAAGAGGTACATCTCTAACACATCCTTATGTCTTCTCTCTCGCATGGATCCTTGGGAAAGGAATGTGTTTCGGGTGTAATGCTTCTTCCGCTGCGTCCTGGGACTGCAAAATTTTAAATTACACCCGGCATTCCCCAATAGGGCTGAGGCATCAGAAACACGGGTGAACCCGCTGGGGTTCATCGACCCGTGAAGTTTACTGGAAGATTGTTGGTCTTCGAAAAGATGGTGAACCCCATGGGATTCACCTGCCTGTGAAGCTCACTGGTTGGATTATGCGAATTTAGAATACTGGTGAACCCCCTAGGGTTCACCTGCCCGTGAAGTCCTCTGGTCACTAAGCCTGGACGCACTACACAGTACACATCACGGTGAACCCCATGGGGTTCACCAAGCCGTGATGTTCACTGTATGCTCGAAAAAATCTAAAAAAATTCTGGAAAAATTCTCATGTGCTCCAACTTCTTCCTACAACATATAGAGACATCAAATTAGTAGCAATCCCCTCTAGAAAAGTGAAAATAAAAGAAAAACAAAACAATGATCAAAACACTAACTAATCAACATGGAGAAACTATGCATAAAAACTAAAATTAAGCAAAAACTTGGGTTGCCTCCCAAGAGCGCTAGTTTAGGGTCGGTAACTCGACCATAAGAGTTTTTAAAGTTTCAAATCCGGGGGGTCTGAGAGAGCTAAAACTTCCTCTTTCTCGACCCGCTCATCTTCAAAGTAATGCTTGAGGCGGTGCCCTTTACTGTGAAACTCCCAGTTCGTTCTGTCCAAATCGTGATAGCACCATAAGGTTGAACTTTCTGAATTGTGAAAGGACCGGACCACCTCGTTCGAAGCTTTCCTGGAAATAGCCGAAGTCTTGAATTAAACAGAAGTACTTTGTCCCCTTCATGAAATTCTTTCTTTGTTATGCACTTGTCATGCCAAAATTTGGTGCGTTCTTTGTAGCTCTTGGCATTTTTAGTGGGGTTCGTCAAAGTAGATTCCAATGGTTCCTCTGTCTTTCTGAAGGGCTCAACAAGCTGAGCGGCTTTTTCCACAACGTCTACGCTACAACACGTACCTGCAAGGGAAGGTTTTTTCAGAGTATCAGTAAGATCAAATTGAATGGCATTGCCATAGATGTTCAAGGTCAGTTTCCCATTCTTAACATCCATGACAGCGCCAGCAGTGGCAAGAAAAGGCCTCCCCAGAATGATAGGGAGCCTATCGTCCTCATCAATTTCCAAAATAATAAAATCAACAGGAATAAAGTAATCTCCTACTTTAACAGGTACGTCCTCTAAAATACCAACTGGGTGACGCACAGATCAGTCTGCAAGCTGTATAGAAATGTTAGTTGGTTGCAAATCCCCTAGATCTAGCCTTTTACAGAGTGATAGTGGCATGAGACTGACGCTCGCTCCTAGATCGCATAGAGCTCCCTGAAAAGACATCTCCCCAATCTGGCAGGGTATGAAAAAACTGCCTGGGTCCTTCAGCTTCTGAGGGAGCTTGTTCTGGATGATGGCGCTGCACTCCTCAGTGAGTTCAACAGTCCCTTGATCTTCTAGCTTCCTCTTGTTTGATAATATATCTTTTAGGAATTTCGCATTAGTCGGCATCTGCGAAAGAGCATCAACGAAAGGGATGTTAATATAAAGTTTCTTTAAAACCTCTAAAAACTTACCAAACTGCTTGTCCAATTTAGCCTTCACAAGCCTCTGTGGAAAAGGAATCAGTGGCTTATATGCAGGCGGTCCTACATAGGGCCGCTCCTCTTCGGCTGGTTCAGATGCCACCGGTGTTGCATTTGAATGTGGTTCCACAGGTTCTGGTATCACTTCATCTATTTTGTCATCAGTCGGCATCTTTGGATCTTCCAATTGCTTGCCGCTCTGAGTGGAGATTGCATTGCAATGCTCTCTCGGATTTACCTCTGGTTGGGATGGAAGCTTCCCCGGTGCTCTAGAAGATGAGCTAGCTTGCTGGGCTAGCTGACTCTCTAGCATCTTATTGTGTGTCTCCAGGGAGTCCATCCTGGTCATCATCATTTTCATCATATCTGTGAGTCCTTCAAGTTGCTTGCCCAGATTTGAATCATTGTTCGGCCTTGGCTATGGTGGTTGTGGCGGCGATGCATTATAGTTTCTGGCCTGGAATCCTGGTGGTCTGAAATTGTTCTATTGGGGTTGCCTAAAGTTTCCTTGTGGGGGCTGAGTCTGCTGTGGTCGAACTTGTCCAGGCTGAATCGGCTGAGTTGTCTGGTAAGAGAAATTTGGATGGTTGCGCCATCCTGAATTGTAGTAGTTGGAATAAGGGTTGTTGTTCTGGTTGAAATTTCCAACTGCATTCAACTGCTCAGGATGAGCCGCAGCCATCTGTCCATCTCCCGCCTGACAATCTGCCCCTACATGACCTACAACTCCACAGACCTCACAAGAAATAGCGTTAACATCCATAGAATTAACAGACCAAGAATCAAGCTTCCTAGTCAAATTATCAACCTTAGCCGTGAGTGCAGTAAGAGAGTCAAGGTGATACTTACCCGACTTCTTGGCAGAAGTACCTCTCTCAGATGTCCATTGGTGATGGTTAATCGCCATATCTTCGAGAAGGTTCATTGCATCTTCCACTCTCCTATTCATCAAAGCACCTCCTGCTGCAGCGTCCACTGTAAGCCTCGTGTTGTAATCCAAACCGCTGTAGAATGTTTGGATCAAAACCCAAGTCTCTACACCATGATGTAGACACATCCTTTGGAGCTCCTTAAACCTCTCCCAAGCTTTGTATAGGGATTCTCCATCTTTTTGCATGAAGCTCGTTATCTGATTTCGCAATTGCATTGTCTTTGATGGAGGGAAGTACTTGGAGAGAAAGGCCTGAGAAAGCTCTGCCTATGTTCTTATTGAAGCAGCAGGTAGTGTGTGCAGCCAAGCTCTCACCCTGTCCCTCAGAGAGAAGGGAAATAGTCGCAACCTGATAGCATCAGCAGACACACCGTTAATTTTCAACATGTCACAATATTCCAAAAAAATAGAAAGGTGCATGTTGGGGTCCTCAAGAGGAGAACCACAAAATTGGTTTTGTTGCACCATAGAAAGAAGAGCAGGTTTTATTTCGAAGTTGTTGGCCTCAACAGTGGGCCTAGCAATTCCAGATTGAAAACCGTAAGTGTAAGGTGTCGAGTAATCTTTCAATGTCCTGTTGTTATAATTGTTCCCCATTGGTTGTTGTGCTCGGTCATTATTCACATCAAGTTGAATGTGTTCCATCTGATTGTCTTCTCCTGGATGGTTCATGATTTCTTTCTTCAGAATTTGATTTTGCTTCCTTCTTGTCTGGAAGGTGCGCTCAATCTCTGGATGAATTTCAAAGAATGTACCAGCCCTAGAACTTCTTAGCATAAAATGGTCAGTCAAAATTATAAAGTTCTAAGACAGCAAGCAAATAAAAAGAAAAAGAAAATAGTAGTGCAGTAAAAAAAAAATCTAACCTAAGGCCTAGTCTACCAATTCTCGAAAATATACTAATATCAAACGTTGCTCCCCGGCAACGGTGCCAAAAACTTGACACGCTCCGCAAGTGCACGGATATGTCGAAGTAATATAAAAGATGTCGAATCCCATAGGGAACAAGGTTGAGTACTAGAAAGTCCGAGTCCTAATAGCTAGGCAAATCGAAACGTGGGTTTTTTAAGACGGAAATCGAAAACAAACAAGTGCAACTACTTCGGTAGAGAAAAGATATAAGAGAGAATTCAGGGCTACGGCTTCCACCACGATGAAAATCTTAACCGCACAAGAAAGATATTAGTTATTTGGTTTATTGGTTTTGCACAAGGAGTCCAACCCTAGGGTACAAGGTGCCCTCTCTCGAGTGATACACCCCGATGTACGTTTTAGACCGACCTCCTACTCTCGCGGTGGATCGTTCTAAGACGAACCCAATGAGTTCTATGACAGACTATGAAATCCTCGAGCGAAGATCAAGCACTCTCGTGTCGAGGTCTCGCAAGTTTTACTCAGAGGTTCGACCCTTACCATCCTTCTCTCGATATGAATCGTAACAGCTAACACGCAATATTACTCGGCCAAGGTAAAACCACGAAATAAATATGTCAAAGTAAAATATGCTCACAATTCATACCAAATAACATAAATAGATATAAAGTTTGCAATTAAAATCATCAAAGGGTTTCCACCAAGCCCCAAAATAGGGTTTACGCCACAATCGTCATTGAAACGCTCAAAATCTCTCTTTTGATGAAATGAAAAGTATAAGAAAACGAAGCTAAGGGGAAGGAGATGATGAACCGAAGGAATCCTGAAGAATTCGTGATGATCGTGTGTCTCAATCTCCGAAAATCTCCAAAAATTGCCTCTGTCGCCGTGTTCTTCCACCCGCGCCGCTTCCTTGCGTGAATGCTTGATAATTAGGGCAATAAAATTGGGGCTTTTACATCCTATGCGTTCGCCTCTGAAAGAGCTTTCCATAGACACCTTACTTTCCAAATTTGGACTCCGAACGAGTGATAAATCGAAGAAAAACCCAGTGTGAGTCGGGTCCGCTCGCGAATCTGAGTTAGAATCACGGTGAACCCCGCCGGGTTCACCTGGCTGTGATTCATTCTAAGAGTTCGGCTGAAAGAAGCGCGGTGAACCCCGCCGGGTTCACCTGGCCGTGATGTGTTCTGGATCATTTTCGGCCAAATGGAATTCTGGTGTACCCCACTGGGGTTCACCCGGCCGTGATGCTCTCTGTGGCATACGCTGGCTGGCGACTGGGATGGTGAACCCCGTGGGGTTCACCCAGCCGTGATTGTCTGGCTAACTCCAAATAGGCTCAAATTTGACAGACGACTTCGTTTTCGCATGAGAAATCGTCCCATGGCCTCAGAATCTTCAAAATATGTTGAAAAAAAGGGTGTTTTTACCTGAAATTCCATAAAAGTGCCAAAAGTGAAGATTTCAAAGATATGAAGGAAATAAGCCTATAATGAGTATAAAAATGCCGAAATAAGCTTAGATTTGACATGAAATAACTATGAAAATCACTACCAAAATGCAATGCATCAGAGATGCACTGTACGCTTCCCGGCGGTGAAACCTAGGGCGGCGGCGTGTGAGGCGATTTCTCTCTCTGTGGTGAACGAAAATTAGGGCTTTTGGTGTGTTTGTCTTCATCTCGGTGATGGCTCCCTTTCGCCTTCTTACAGATTCGAATATAATGTCTGGATCATCCGCAATCAACCACGCAAAAATTGGGCTTCGGAGTTGACCGGGAAAGTCGCGAGTAGCGTCGTAATTACGGTCGTAATGGTCTTTACGGCAGTGCCGTAATCTGGATAATGAGGTTTCGGCTTGAAATCTTCTGGAATTATGGTACCATAATGTTTTTTACGGTAGTGCCGTAATGTCTAAATCTTTCGGGTTGAAAGTCGACCCGAAATACGGTACCGGTACCGTAATCTCCATCGATCCTCTGATTAAAAAAAGCTCCAAAATACGGCACCGTAAAGATGCTTACGGTAGTGCCGTAATCATATGAGATTCTCTGCCCGGAAAACCTCCAAATTACGGTACCATAAAGAATATATTGAGGGTGCCGTAATTTCCTCTAAAGCTCCAAATCTTCTGAAATTTGACGTGTGATTTCCATTTGATGTTGTGAATTCAATTATGCACTTGGATTGCTCGAAATTGACTGAAAAATATGCCTTTTTGCCTGAAAATTATTAAAAATAGAAAACAGTGTAGATTCCGCAAATATTGATAAAAAGGGCATAAAAATAAGCAAAGTTTATGAATATGACACAAAACCATAAACAAAATGGCATAGAAATTATGATAAATTTCGGCGTCATCAAACATATAAGGCTCAAATCTTGCTTATTCTCAAGCAAAAACCAAGAAAATTCAAAAATTGGTCATAGGCATAGACTTTCTTATGGAAAATAAATTTCTAACATACAATCACTAAAGAAAAATTCTCATAAATTACATCATAAAATTTTAAATAGATATATCATCTTTTACCTCTAATTCTTAAGATCAACCATTTAATCAAATAAAACTTTGCAACTTGCATGAAAGAAAGAATTTCAATCTCAAGACTTCATCCAATTTTCATTTTAAATTCATTATACTTTTGTCTACAGAAATAAGGTATCCAAAATCTTTTTCCACTCCAATTTTTTTTTTTTTTTGGAAGGCATGTACCCACATAGATACATACTTTTTATTCCTTTTATTCTATTCACATTCTCTAACTCGATTATCACCTTTTTTCTGGTGACGAAGTTAGAGTACATTGACCACATAGTCAATGTAATAGAACTCATGTTTTTTTAGTAGAAAGAATTTTACTAAAGACTGCGGAGTTAATGTGAATAGATTCCTCTCATCATTCCCCTTTTCAGACTTCAACCCGTGTCCTTTGGTACCACTGTCAATTTTAGACAGTGCCAAGTAGGGGAGTCTCTCACTATTTTTGTGGATTTTGGACTCCTTCTTCCCAACAAATAGTAAAATAAACAAACCTTAAACAAATTCATCTATTGACATCAATCCTAAATTTCATACTCATATGCTAATTTTATTCAAAGAATTGGCTTCACTTTCAAATTAAATTTTTCAAACAACATATCTCCCTAAAATCTCAGTTATCAACTAATGAAAAATTTCAAAAGCAGATATGTATAAGAGCAATAAATTTGACATGATAGGTCTAATTCTAATCTCAATTTTGAATTCACTTGTCAACATCAAATATCAACCAAGTCATATACAATAATCTCAAACGTTAGATCAAGGCCATTCATATCAATATGTACTCATCATCATTAAATATCAACATGTCATGTCATCAAAATATTATCAAGTGAATACAACCATATCGAAGATGAATCATCAATATCATTATACAACCCCATTGAAGATCAAAAAGATAAGTATGAAAAGCAGAGTAGTAGTGACAACGGACACAGATATTCAGAAGAAGTATCTTTCCCTTCAATACATGAAATATCAATAAGATGTAGAAAATGAAAGACAAAAGATAAAAGGGGAAAGAGATACTCACAAGACTCTACCCACTCACGCCTTTGGGTTTCTTCCACCAAAGTTTGTTTACCTACAAAAATTAAAAATTAGTTCTGAAAAGAAAACCTAGATAAAAGTAAATAAAAGAAAGTAAAAATAAAGTTAGAAAGCTCGGGTTGCCTCCTAAGAAGCGCTAATTTAAGGTCATTAGCTTGACCCTTTTGCACTCGGATTTGATCGTGGTTCATCTAAATATAAACTCTCTTTTTCTTCAATTCGCTCCTCTTGATAATAATGCTTCAGCCTCTAACCATGAACTTTGAATTCTCCTGTTTCTTCACTCCATACGTCTACGGCTCCGTAAGGATAAGCTTTTTTTACCTGAAAAGGCCTAGCCTCTTTTGAGAATATGTCGATCATGCCACCTTTTAGTTCTTTCTTTGTAAATTCTTGCATTTTCATATGTATAAAGTCTGATCTCATCTAGCTCATTTAATTGCAATCTCCGTTTTTCACCCGCGTTCTTCAAATCGAAATTCAGCATCTTGATTGCCTAGTATGCTTTATGCTCGAGCTCTACAGGAAGGTGGCATGATTTTCCATAGACCAATTGAAAAGGAGACATACCTATGGGTGTTTTGAAAGCAGTTCTGTAAGCCCATAATGCATCATCAAGTTTGAATGCCCAGTCTTTTCTAGTGCGTGATACTGTTTTTTCTAGAATTCCTTTGATCTCTCTGTTTGATATTTCAACCTGTTCACTTGTTTGGGGTTGATAAGATGTTGTAACTCTATGATTTACTCCATATTTCCTGAGTAAGGCTGAAAACTTGTGTTCTATGAAATGTGATCCTCCATCACTGATCACTACTCGTGGTGTCCCATATCGTGGAAAGATAATTTTTTTTAAACAGTTTAGTAACAACTCTCGAATCATTGGTTGGTGAAGCGAGGGTTTCAACCCATTTTGAGACATAATCAACTGCTACAAGAATGTACTTGTTACCTCCTGGAGATGGGAAAGGTTCCATGAAGTCAATCCCCCAAATATCAAATATCTCAACTTCAAGAATATGGGAAAGTGGCATCTCATGTCTTCTATTAATGTTCCCAGTCTTTTGACATCTATCACAAGATAACACAAAGTTTCTAGCATATTTGAAAATTGTGGGTCAATAAAATCCTGATTGTAACACTTTGAAAGTAGTCTTTTCAGTACCAGCATGTCCACTATAGGAGGATCCATGGCATTGAAGCAAAATATCTGCAATTTCTTCTTCAGGTACATATTTTCTAAAAAATGCTATCTGCACATCTTCTAAACACATAAGGCTCATCCCAAAAATAATGTTTCACTTCAGCCAAAAATCTTTTTCTTTTTTGATAGCTCAAATCAGGAGGAAAAATATCGGCTACAAGATAATTCACTATGTCAGCATACCAGGGGGCTTTGAGTTGTTCAATGGCTAAGAGTTGTTTTTCAGGGAAGGAATCATTGATCTCATCATTCTTTTCAGTATCTACCATTATTCTTGAAAGATGATCTGCAACAAGGTTCTCAGTTCCTTTCTTATCTTTGATTTCCAAGTCAAATTCTTGCAGAAGCAAAATCTATCTCAACAACCGTGGCTTACTGTCTCTCTTCTGTATCAAATATTTAACTGCAGCATGATCAGTATATACTACAACTTTTGAATTTATCAAGTAAGATCTGAATTTGTCAAATGCAAAAACTATAGCCAACAACTCCTTCTCAGTAGTGGTGTAATTCCTTTGTATTTCATCTAAAGTTTTACTGGCATAAGAGATCACATAAGGCTTCTTTTCCTTCCTTTGCCCTAGAACTGCTCTTACTGCAAAGTCACTGGCATCACACATAAGCTCAAAAGGTAACTCCCAGTCAGGTGGTTGCATGATGGGTGCTGATGTCAAGGCTTTCTTTAGTTCATGAAAAGCAAACAGACATTTCTCATCAAAGCAGAATTTGGCATCTTTACAAAGTAAATCAGTTAGGGGTTTAGCAAGTTTAGAGAAGTCCCTGATGAATCTCCTGTAAAACCCTGCATGTCCCAAAAAACTCTTGATCTCCTTGACAGTGGTGGGTGGAGCCAACTTCTCAATTACTTTTATCTTGGCTTTGTCCATTTCAATCCTTCTCTCTGAAATAAGATGACCCAAAACTATTCCTTGTCTAACCATAAAGTGACACTTTTCCCAATTCAAGACAAGGTTAGTCTCTTCACATCTCTGTAAAACCCGAGATAGATTAGCCAAACAAACATCAAAAGAGGAACCATATACTGAGAAATCATCCATAAATACATCCATAAAATCTTCAATAAAATCAGAAAAGATAGTCATCATGCATCTTTGAAATATAGCAGGTGCATTACATAAGCCAAATGGCATTCTCCTATATGCAAAAGTTCCATACGGGCATGTGAAAGTGGTTTTATCTTGATCATCAGGATGTATAGGAATTTGAAAAAAACCAGAATATCCATCTAAAAAGCAAAAGTGAGAATGGTTTGCCAATCTTTCAACCATCTGATCAATGAAAGGTAAAGGGAAGTGGTCTTTCCTAGTGGCAGCATTCAGTTTTCTGTAATCTATACACATGCGCCAACTAGTAATAGTTCTAACAGGAATCAATTCATTATCTTTGTTTTTCATGATAGTTACCCCTCCTTTCTTTGGTACACAATGTACAGGACTTACCCATTTGTTATCAGATATAGGATAGATAATACCTGCATCAAGTAATTTCAGAACCTCTTTCTTTACAACTTCTTTCATGGAGGGGTTCAATCTTTTTTGGAAATCTACATGTGGCCTGTGTTCCTCTTCCATCAAGATCCTGTGCATACAAAAAGAAGGATTAATTCCTTTCAGGTCATCAATAGTATACCCAATTACCTTTCTATGAACCCTCAGCTCCTTTAAGAGCAGATCAGTTTCCCTTTCATTTAGTTGTGCATCAACAATCACAGGGTAAGGGAGTTAGGACCAAGAAATTCATATCTAAGGTTATCAGGTAAAGCTTTCAATTCAACTTTTGGAATTTTTTCTTTTTCATCATCCAATGCGGCACAGTCTACAATATCACGAGTTTCAATACAAGAATCATCATCAAAGTCAGAATCATCAACTTCAGCATTCAAATTTTCACAAGAATCAGAAGTAGAACAAGAATCGAAACCAAAATCATAAACCACATCATCAACAGCACGAATGCTACAGCAAGAACTAGCATAAGCAGGTTTTTTTTAGTGAATTGTTCAAGTCAAACTCAATTTTATTATCACCAATATTTAGAGTGAGTTTACCATTCTTTACATCAATAAGTGCTCTAACAGTGGCTAAGAATGGTCTACCAAGGATAATAGGAATTTTCGCATCTTCCTCTATTTCAAGAACTACAAAATCAGTAGGCACAAAATACTTACCAACTTGGATAGGAATATCCTCAAGAATACCTACTGGATACTTCACTGAGCAATTAGCGAGCTGCAAAGATATAGAAGTCGGCTTGAGCTCTCCCATGTCCAATCTCCTGCAGACAGATAATGACATTAGGCTCACACTAGCCCCCAAATCACATAAGGCTCGGTCAAAAGCCATACTGCCAATAAAACAAGGGATAGAAAAACTAGCTGGATCCTTCAATTTGGGTGGTGTTTTGTTTTGGATAATAGCACTACATTCCTCGGTTAAAGCCATAGTGTCATAGTCCTCTATTTTTCTCTTATTAGACAGTATTTCTTTCAGGAATTTAGCATATGTGGGCATTTGAGATAAAGCTTCAGTAAATGGAATGTTAATGTAAAGCTTTTTCAAAACATCTAGAAATCTCCCAAATTGTTTGTCTAACTTTTCTTGCATTAACCTTTGAGGAAAGGGTATAGGTGGCTTGTAAAGATGAGGCAAATTAGGTATAGGATTATTTCTCTCACATGGCTCATCACCACATGGTTCATCACCTTTTTGAGATTGTAAACAAGTTTGGGACTCCTCATGTGAAGAAGATTTTCCTAACTCTAGTTTCCTTTCATGGTTATCATCAAGCTCTTTTTCATTGTTCGCAACTTTCCTTTTAGGTTCTCCTAATTATTTCCCACTTCTAGTCATGATAGTATTGCAGTATTCATCAGGCATTTGATCTTCTAAAGTTTTATTGCGAATAGCTAAGAATTCCACTTGAGAGGCAAGTCGACTAATCATTTCCTTCAGATCTTCAATTTCTTTGTTTTGATTTTGCATGAGTAGACTTTGATTTGTCATAAACTTATCAAGAAAAGATTCTATACTAAGAGAACTTACCTTTTCAGTTAGGGGTTGGCATTCCTCGCTTTCATCCTTACCATCACGATATAGCAGTTCTTCTTCTGGGTTCTATTGGTTATGGTTCAAGGAAATTTCTTCAAATAGGGTGAAAGCTTCTTCAATGGTCTTGCCCATGAGGGCTCCTCCTACAGCAGCATCAACGATTAGACGGGTATTATAAAGTAGACCATAATAAAATGTATGAATTAAAACCCAATTTTCAAGGCTATGGTGAGGGCACTTCCATTGTAAATCATTGAATCGCTCCCATGCCTTGCTGAATGATTCTCCATCCTTCTGTTTAAAGCTCGTTATTTGATTACTCAATTGGATGGTTTTAATTGGTGGAAAGTACTTCATCAGGAAAGTATTTAACAGTTGTTCCCATGTAGTGAAAACACCAGTTGGTCTAGAATGTAGCCAATATCATGCTCGGTCTCTGAGAGAAAAAGGAAACAATCTTAGTTTTAGTGCATCATCAGAAACTCCATAAATTTTAATACTATCACAATATTCAATAAAAAGATATAAATGTTGATATGGATCTTCAATTGGATCTCCTCCAAATTGGTTCTGCTGAATTATAATCAAGAAGGCAGGATTGATCTCAAAATTATCTACCTCAATAGTTGGCCTGACAATGCTGAAGTGTATTTCTCGTGGCTTAGGAACTGCATAGTCCCTAAGTTATCTCTGATCTATCATCCGATCTAGATTTTCTATGCACACTAAAGTAGATGGATCAAACAACTCAAATAAACATAAAAGAATAGAAAGGTATAACATAAATAAAACCTAGTCTAGCAATATTCTCAATATCTTCAATATCAACAAGAACTAAGGTCCCCAGCAACGGCGCCAAAAACTTGTTGTGTCTACAAGTGTACGGATACTCGAAGTAATAAAGAAAGTATCGAATCCACAGGGACCTATGTTGCTGAGTACCGAATAATTGATTTTTCACTATCTAGGAAATCGAAAGAGTGCAAACTAGCAAACGAAGACCAAAGCGCTGAAACAGAATTATCAGAGAGAGAAGCTAGGACTAGGGTTTCGTTCACTTTAATTTTTATGACTAGACATGAATAGGGATTTCATCAGTTTAATTTCAACATGACAAAGATGCAATTTACTTGAATAAAAGGATTATCTCACTTTCGTGCAGACAACCATGTAGGGATAAATCTTCGCTCTCGCACAAAAGTTGTCCCAGCGCTAATGATAAGTAAATCATCAAACTGAGAACTCAAGAATCACTTTTGTGCATCCGAGTTCTAAGTCGATAATCTCTAGTGGAATTTCAAGGATCACTTTCGTGCATCCGAATCTCAACACTAGTTTTACTCAAGGTTCTCTAACGTTCTGATCTTTGCTTTCGCACAAGATCTCCACGTTTGAAAGCTTAGACTCAATCCTAGATTTATATTATTATCATGACAGTTAGCTTAGTAGAATCAAACAAACAAGAACTAACCTAAAAGAAGTTCCTATCATGCAATTCTAGGGTTCCGAATTCTCAAGCAATTACTTTTTAGTCAACAGCGAAAATTCTAAAACATAAATAATAATATAGATCTAAGGAGAGTCTAAGAACAAAACATCACATGAGTAAAATCATCATGCTAAGATTAAACGAGATGAAATAATAGAAAAGATAGTCATCTAGTCATTAAAACTCAAGTGAATTACTCCCCCATGTCCCGAAAGAGGTTTAAGCTATCATAGAGGGAAGATTACAATGATTCATGATGAAGAAAATCGAAACAGAGGAGGAGTAAAAATTACGGTACGGCCGTAAAGAACTTTATGATCGTAATCTGGGCGAACGGCGGCGGTGCTCGGTTTTTTGGTGATTTCTCCTCCGTCTGATCTCCGTTCATGTTGAAATTTTAGGTGCTCCTTCTCCCCCTCTATGCGTAGCTTCCACTCAAATTTCACGGTCGGAGATGCATTGTACGCTTCCCGGCGGCAAAACCTAGGGCGGCGGCGTGTGAGGCGATTTCTCTCTCTATGGTGAACGAAAATTAGGGCTTTTGGTGTGCTTGTCTTCGTCTCGGTGATGGCTCCCTTTCGCCTTCTTACAGATTCGAATATAAGTGCCTGGATCATCCGCAATCAATCACGCAAAAATCAGGCTTCGGAGTTGACCGGGAAAGTCGTGAGTAGCGTCGTAATTACGGCCGTAATGGTCTTTACGACAGTGCCGTAATCTGGACAGTGAGGTTTCGGCTTGAAATCTTCTGGAATTATGGTACCGTAACATTTTTTACAGTAGTGCCGTAATGTTTAAATCTTTCGGGTTGAAAGTCGACCCGAAATACGGTACCGTAAAGTTCCATAGGGTAGTACTATAATCTCCATCGATCCTCTGATAAAAAATGCTCCAAAATACGGCACCGTAAAGATGCTTACGGTAGTGCCATAATCATATGAGATTCTCTGCCCGGAAAACCTCTGAATTACGGTACTGTAAAGAATATATTGGGGGTGCCGTAATTTCCTCTGAAGCTCCAAATCTTCTGAAATTTGACGTGTGATCTCTTTTTGATGTTGTGAATTCAATTATGCACTTGGATTGCTCAAAATCGACTGAAAAACATGCCTTTTTGCCTGAAAATCATTAAAAATAGAAAAGAGTGTAGATTCTGCAAATATTGAAAAAGGGCATAAAAATAAGTAAAGTTTATGAATATGACACAAAACCATCAACAAATGGCATAGAAATTACAATAAATTTTGGTGTCATCAACTACCAGCGTCAGAGGAACCTATAGGGTCACACACCTTAATACTTGAGTTCTCGTATTGATCGGGAAGCCTTGTGATCGAGTTAATGGATAACTCGAATCTATTTAGGAGATTTCATCTGCGCCAATGGGCCTGATGAGATGGAAGAAACTTATTGGAGCCAACTTCCAATTTTGGCATATTGACCAATGTAACCATGGTTAGCCTCATTTGACTTTGGGTTAACTTGGATTAGATCCAATAACTTGGTTAACGTGCATAATGGACCTTGGGCTAGGCCCATTGATAAGTTGGGCTTGCTAATAAGTTATCATGAAGAAGAAAGGGGCTAAAAGGGTATAATGGGGATAAATCTCCTCCCATTGGTGCCTAAGGGCATAATGGGGAGGAGTAGGCGATTTTGCTTCATGAAGCCAAATCCCAACCCTAACCCTAGCCGCCCCCCTTGCATAACCGACCTATGGCTCTATAAAAGAGGCCCTAGGCACCCCTCTCTTGACACACAATCCTTGGAGGCGTGAGTAACACAAGAGAGAGGCGAGAGCAAGCTTAGAGGTGGCGCAACCTCCTCTTCCATCTTCATAGCCGCAAGCATCTTCCTTCCTCTTGGCGCTTCTTCTCTTGAAGGTGGCGCAAGTGTGACAAGGGCTTGGTGACTTCATCCTCTTCTCTTCATCCTTCTTCCATTGGCGTACATACCTTGGAGGTGGCGCTAGGCTTGAAGAAGGCGAAGAAAAGGCTTGGATCTTCTTCCCGAGGCTAGCACCGGGCGTAGGAAGAAGAGGACTCAAGGGATCCGTGTGTGTGAGACTGCAGAGGGCACACGCTTGGGTGCCTATCATCACATCGGCATCGTCTTACTTTGAGGTATCTTCTATCTCATCGTGTCGACTCCCTCACTTGCGATCTTCATTGGGTTTTTGAGACTAGCCTATTTCGGGGATATTAGTTCTGCTGCGCAATGTATTTGTGTAATTTCTATCTCTGAAAATTGTAAAATATCCTCGGGGTTTCCCAACAGGACTCCCTCCTTGCGCTTATGTCTGCGCAAGCGCCATGCGCAGCACGACGATCTCTGCCTGCATCTACTACTGCGCCGCATGCGCCTGCTGCAGTAGAGCCGAGAATCCGGCCACCTGGTCGTGAAGCATCGCCATGCCCACCATCGCCTCCTCCAAGGCGAGGATCTGAAGCCTCTGCTCCTCAGCCCGCTAGTGGAGGTCCTCCACATGAGGAGCCAGTGCGGCCTCATCCTCGCCGGTGACGTCGATCAGCTCCTCCAACTACGCCACCCGGTCGGCTAAGGAACTCATCTTGTCTCTCTCCCTCAGCCACTGTGATCGTCGGAGAGCTCCCGCCACTGCCAGACTCACCACCCGATCACCAGAATCCTCCTCTGCAGGCTCTGATACCAACTGTCAGACCCGGATCAAGCTTAAGCCCAATTAATTAGTCTTAAGCCTAATCCAAGTGCCATGTCAGCCAAATGTCCTGCCGATTTTGAAATTTCTCTCCTGTGGGGTTGACTTTGACCACGTCCCGCACCTCGAATCGAACACCTCTACATTCGTTCTTCTCCGTAGGCGTCAAGCGTGTTCCGCCTATGACGTGTGCTGGCCGGATTCGTCGCCGGCCTGGGGCCTGCGGCAGGGAAGGGGACTATTCGTGCCCATTTCCCCTCAGCCTCGCTCGTGGGCGTCACCTCTGGACGCCGGAGTTGCTCGATCTGAGGTGGAGTAGACAACCTCGGGAGATCGCTAGATGACACGCAAGGACGCCGGAGAACACAGAGAGGCGTGGTGAAGTTTTCACTAGTTATTTCTCCATAATCCAGTTACATAAAACCCCACTATACACGCTCAAAACTCACCCTCTCGCCTGACCTCGCCGTCACCGGGAACCTCACTGGACCGCTCGCAGGTCTTTGTCCAAGGGGAGGAGGAGGCATCGAACCCCTGTCCGCCCCTTGTGGGGAAAGCAGAACCGCCCGGCCGCCTGCGTCTCTGCCACTGCTCAGGAGAGAGGACGCCGCCGCCGCTGCTCACAATAACGCCACCCACAGCTCTTGTCCAATCTCCGAGGAAGCTCTCCTCGAAGCTCGCCGGAGAGATGGGGTCGCTGGTAGCTGCGCTCACTGCTCATGCGGGGAGTAAGCTCTCGTCCGGAGGAGGGAAACTCGCATGCCTGCCTCTCATGTTTGGGAGAGATTGCACGCGTCCCCTTTTCTTCCGCTCTCGTCGCCTGGGGAATCTACCCACGGCCTGCTTCACATCCCATCCGCCACCTACGTCAACTGCCCTACCTCGGGATGGTGAAGCCGCCAGCTCCTCGCGCCTCTGCGCGCCGGGCACCGGAAGACGGGCTGGATCCGGGTCACGCGTCCACGCATCTGCTGCCCGGATCTGCTTCCAACCGCTGCTTAGGTGTGGGTCGCCTGGGCCTTGGGCCATCGCCTAGGCCCATCTGCCTCACAGCCCGGCCCAAAACTGCTTGGGCCTAACACTAGTGCTTCTAGTTTTTGTAGGTATGATCAAAGTTAGGTTAGAAAATTTTTTATAGTAGGTCTTTCACAATAAAGTGATAAATGGAACTGCTATGAAACAATTTATTAGTAGGTTAATAGCTCATTTCAAAATGACATAAACATCACATATCCTAGATCAAATAAAGAGTTCACGTTTCTAGCAAACCACCGCTACTAATCCACTGTCACAAGAATATATTTGTTGCCCCGCATGAAGAGGGGCATAGTCTCATGAAGTCGACTCCCCAAACATCAAAGATCTCGATTTCCAAGATTTTAGAGGCATCTCTGATCATCTCAAGATATTGCTAGTTCTTTGACATTCATCGCATGTTACGATATAATTTCTAGCATCTTTGAACACAGTCAACTAACAAAATCTGAACTCAACACCTTAAATGTCATCTTTGAGGGACTCGAGTGTAGGGGTGTCCATTAATCGGTTCAACCCGAAAAACTTAACCGAACCGAACCGAACCGATTAAGTTGGTTCGGTTCGGTTTTTGGTTAATCTAAATCGGTTCGGTTCGTTGTGGGTGAAATCGATCTCAATTTGGTTCGGTTTCAGTTTGCCCTTAATCGGTTCAGTTCGGTTCAGTTCAAATCGAATAGACACGAGTTGAGGTGGGTGACGGTGGCGGGGTGGAAATCGGTTGACGATGAGGGTAGAAAAAAAATTAAATTTATAAAATAAAGCTTATTCGGTTTTAATCGGTTTGAACTGAACTGAACCAAGTTAGTCTATTCGGTTCTTATTCGGTTTGAGAGTAATTCGGTTCGGGTTCGGGTTGTTACCATTGGAATGAAATCGGTTCGGTTTGCTCTTAATCGGTTCAGTTCGGTTTGGTTCAAACCGAATAGACAACCCTACTCGAGTGTCCACCATAATAGGATGAATGGCGATGGAAATGCACATCATTGATTTCCTCTTCAAGCAAACACCTCTTGTATATGTCATCTTCGCATCACTTATAAGAATGGTTCATCCCAAAAATTGTAAGATCCAAGGATCTTAAGTCCTGGTAAGTATTATTTTGATTTAAATAAAATCATTGATTGCGGATATTACGTTAAGCAGTATTGGATGTTAATTAACTAGCTTATTGGATGTTAATTAACTGGCTTATTGGTTATTAATTTGTAATTAATTAAATAGACCTTATTGGATGTTAAGTTAATCCTTATTGGATTTTCGTTTAAGTGAATGGTTAAATTGTTAGTTAATGGTTAAATTAATTAGTTATTGGGTTTGCACTTAAATTAGATGGATTTGAATTAATTAGTTAGTGGGTTAAACCCTATTTGGATTAATTGGTTAGCGGGTTTAAAAGTTAAAAATCGAAAATCTAAGAGGTGGACGGCTAGGGCAAAGAAGTTGGCGATTTTCTTGAAGGCTTGGGCGATTCTTGGAGGCTTGGGCGAAATTTCCTTTCTTTCTTCTCCCTTGGCCGGCGTTCTTGGGTGATTGGTGGCGTTTCTTCTTCCATTGGTGGCGTCTTTCAAGGCCTTAGACGAGTTTGTAAGAGAGATTTTTCATCTTGGTGTTCACGGTTGAGGTGAGTGGATGTTCTCCTTCACCTAGTTCACGAAAATTGGATGCATTGCTTGTTTTAGAGAAGATTAATGCATAGGAGTATGGCATGATCTCTTAATTTCAATTGTACATGTTTTCCTTGTTTTTCCCAAATTTTCGAAACCCTAGCTTGCATGAAAATTAGGGCTTTTCGTTTTTAAGACTCTTAATCCTAAATTGGACTTTGATTAAACATGTATGTAGCTTTAGAATTTCAATTGCATGAAGATTAGGGCTTGAAGGAGAATTTCGACCCTTCTTCATGAAATTACGTCCAAATGCATGGGTAAAAATTGGGGAAAACTTGATATTCATGAAATTAGGTATATGAGGATTCTACTGTATTTTTTTGGGAATTTTTAGAAATAAAAGTTTCTGTTGACTGAAATTGACCTAGGGGTAATTGGGTAAATTTCCTAGTTAAAATTGGGGAAAACTTGAAATTACGAATCTAGGGATCATGAGGGACGTAATGAATATTTTTACGAAATTTTTGGATAACTTTTCGTGTATGACTTAAACTTTGAACTAGGGGTATTTCTGTCTTTTGTTATCAGAACTAGTAGAAAACTATGAATATGTGATATTCTGCATTTATGTTAATTGTGAACGAAATTTAGTGAATTTTCTGTATTATTATGTATTTTTAATTGAATGGTGTATGCAGAAAGTAATGACATGAAATATTGATTGATAACTTTGGGTGATAACTTAGCATGATTATACTAAACTGATCAGCATGAAATCTAAGGACTCTATAAAATATTATGTGATTTTTGAATATTATGTGATTATGTGATTTTTGAATATTATGTAGTTATGTGATTTTCGAATATTATGTGGTTATGTGATTTTCGAATAATATGTGTTGTGGTCATGGAATGGTTAGGACTGAGGCTAAGTGTAACTGTGTACTCAAGGGGATAGTCTATATGTGATATGTTAAGGGTTGGAGATTTCAGCCCTGTATTGTGATATGTGAGGGGGTTGTTGTTCAGCCTGCCTGATGTGATTATTGTGATAAAAATGACTATCCTAGAGTTTAGTTGACACTTAGGAGTCCACTTTTGTGAAATAAGATATAAGATGTGTCTGGTGTTGTCCAGTTAAGGAACCCTTTGGGAGAACGAGTGATATAAGACGCAAAGTGCCATGTCTTGGTCGGACAGGGGCCACCTCTTGATGTCATCACTCTTAGACGCTTAGATTTTTGTGATTATGGGGTGGTGTAGATCAAGGTATCACATCTTGACCAGGTGGTGATTACCTCTTGAGTCTACACACTGTCCATGTATATATGTTGCATGTGATTTGCAGGCTTCTCCCAGTGCTTAGGCCAAAGCCGGGTTGGACCATAATGGTCACTATTGATTATGCTGGACAACTAGGTCAATTAAGTCATTAGTTGGTTTAGAGTATAGCTCTAGAACCCTGGTTACTCTTTGGTGACAATGATGTCTTAGCAGTTTACACCTGATTGTTTTATATGAGTTCTGTCCTTTAATTTTGTTATATGTTGACATAATGTTCTGCCAAAGATTTTTAAAATAATCTGCATGTATTTTTGAGTGTATGTTATGGATGGTCGTTTGAGACTATCCACTCACTGGGCTGTGTAGCTCACTCCCTCACTATTTTCAGGTGTAGAGCAGGGGCGCATTTCTTGAGTTAGCGTTGATATGGATATTATGCTGGTTAATGTATAAGACTTTTGTGCTTAATTAACTGGGGCCGGTTGTGGCCGAATTATGTGAACTTGTGTTGCCGGTTGTGGCAGTTTTAAGTTTTGAAGTTTTGATTTTTGTGTCACCGCGGGCTTTGGCCTGGTTTCGGTGTTTGGTATTATTCATGTTAGTTTCATGAGTTTATAGAATCGACATTGTGACTTTGGTTTCCAATTTGAGTCGATTGGTATCTTTGCAAACGGATTTGATATAAATGTGAACTTGCATATGTCTAGTGCAAGTATTGCGTGGTGGCAGGTACATTTCTGAAATTGTGTTTTCGCTGAGATTCTATGTATGGATTCTCGAAAATTTTCAGATCGTGTTTTCTTGAACTTGGTTTTACCTAGCATGTGAATCGATCTTGTATGATAACATCCTGTTTCTCTATGACTTGTGTTGCTTGTTTGGGGTTAAGATAACGGGATGTGACAAAATGGTATCAGAGGAGTTGGTTAGCTAAAACTTAGTTCGGGGGAAAACATGTTTGTGTATTGCTAGACATCTGATAGGTTTATGTTTGTTTCCTTATTATGGTATGTGTGTGTGTAGGAATTAAGATGGTGCGATCTAGAGGAAATGCTAGCAGTGAAGGCGAGCAGACCTCGGATCTCACGAGAGCCATTGCGACTCTGACAGGCATGGTACAACAACAGGGTGCCATGATAGAGAGGCAAGCTCAGATGCTGCAGCAGCAACAGACTCAGCATCAAGAAGCGCAACAGCAGCTCTTGCAGCAATTGACTCAGGAGAGATCCCAGACTACTACGCGAGGAGTGGGGACTGACTCTCAGGAGGACACTCACAGGCGCTATGCCTCACTTGTGAGTGAATTCCAGAAACTGGGTCCTAGCTCTTTTTATGGGGGCTCAGAATCAAGTACTGCAGAGAACTGGCAGTTGGTTTTGGACAAGATTTTTCAAGTCATGCGTTGCACAGATGAGGACAAGCTGTGTCTGGCCACCTATATGATGCGTGGTGACGCAGATGAGTGGTGGAAGGGCGTGGTGAGGCTTGCTGAAGAAAGACATGAAACAGTAGATTGGCCCTATTTCTTGTCTCAATTTAATGAGAAGTACTTCCCCGATAGCTTAGTGGAGGACCGAGAGGTGGAATTTATTCATCTGGAGCAGGGTGATATGACTGTGGACCAGTATGAGTTACGGTTCACTAAGTTGGGAAAGTATGCCCCTCACCTGATAAACACTGAAAAGAGGAGGGCTACCAAGTTTCTCAGAGGTCAGGTTGGTGCTCAGCACTTGGAGACTTACGTTGAGACTGTTGGACGAGCACGCACCATTGAGAGGTACATATCTGAGAGGAGTTCTAGTGTGGCCGTGACGGTGGTTCCTGCAGCTGAGGCGGCGGCTCCTCAGTATGGTAATGGCGGCAAGGGTAAGAAGTACCCTAGGCATAAAGACTACAAGAAGAGCAGGTATAAGCCTTACTCTCACAAGGCACCGCAGCAGTCCAGGGATGCACCGCAGCAGTTCAGGGATACCAGGGATGTAAAGAACAGTATCACAGAGGACCGGAATTGTCATTATTGTGGGCTCAAGGGACATCTGATGAAGGACTGTTATAAGAAGAATGGTGTATGCTTCAGGTGTAAGAAACCTGGGCACATGGTCAAGGACTGCAAAGAACCTGAGATGCAGCAGAGAGGTGCAGATAAGCCTACAGTCCAGACCCGAGTTTATGCCGTGGCTGAAAAGGATACACGAGCTTCCCGATCCGTCGTGGAAGGTACCTTATTTGTATTTGATCAGTTAGCTCGCATCTTATTTGACCCTGGTGCAAATTTATCTTTTGTATCTGTTAGATTTGCTGCATGTTTACCTGTAATACCTAAGGTGCTAGATTATGTTGTGTTTGTGAGTACTCCCTTAGGGAAATCATTATCTACAGACACTGTTTGTGCTGATTGTGTAGTGCATGTAGAGGGTTATGAGTTTTTGGTAGATCTAATCCTTTTGGATATGCAAGATTATGATGTCATCCTAGGTATGGATTGGTTATCCTCACATCATGCCACTGTGGATTGCTTTGAGAAAATAATCACCTTGAATCTGCTAGATGGGAATCGGATTTTTGTGAGAGGTCTAGTGTCAGACCAAGGACCGCATGTAATATCTTTCCTACAAGCCAGAAAGTTACTTGCTAGTGGGTGCAAGGGTTACCTCGCACATGTTAAGGTGCAGGATGATTCTACTTCTGATTTGACTCAGATGGCGGTGGTGAAAGAGTTTCCTGATGTGTTCTCTGAGGAATTTTCAGGCTTGCCACCAATACGAGAGGTAGAGTTTGGCATTGAGTTGGTGCCAGGTACTGCACCTATCTCTAGAGCTCCTTACCGCATGGCTACATCAGAATTGGCCGAACTTAAGAAACAACTGGAGGATTTGCTGGAAAAAGGTTACATCCGGCCTAGTGCTTCTCCCTGGGGAGCGCCAGTGCTGTTTGTAAAGAAGAAAGATGGAACCCTGAGGATGTGTATAGACTACAGGCAACTGAACCAAGTGACTATCAAGAATAAGTATCCTCTCCCCAGAATTGATGATCTATTTGATCAATTGCAGGGAGCGACAGTGTTCTCTAAGATTGACCTGAGATCAGGGTATTACCAGCTTAGGGTCAAGGATGAGGATATATTTAAGACTGCTTTCAGGACCAGGTATGGGCATTTCGAATTTCTAGTTATGCCTTTTGGACTGACGAATGCACCTGCTGTCTTCATGGATTTGATGAACAGGGTATTTCATGAATTACTTGATTCATGTGTGGTAGTCTTCATAGATGATATCTTGGTGTACTCTCGGACTACTTCGGATCATGTCAGTGACTTGCGCAGAGTGCTGGAGATCCTGAGGAAAAACCGATTATATGCCAAGGCTAGTAAGTGTGAGTTTTGGCTAGAAAAGATCAGCTTCCTTGGGCATGTGATTTCTGGTCAGGGGGTGTCTGTGGATCCAGTTAAAGTGCAAGCCATCCTTGATTGGGGAAGACCGACTAGTGCTACTGAGATCAGAAGTTTCCTGGGATTAGCAGGTTACTACCGGAGATTTGTTGAGGGATTCTCCAAGCTGGCGGGTCCTTTAACTAAATTGACCAGAAAGGAGGCCAAGTTTATTTGGGATGACAAGTGTGAAGAGAGCTTTCAGGAGCTGAAGAGAAGGTTGACTAGTACACCGATCCTCATTATTCCTAGTGATGGGGAAAGGTTTACTGTCTATACGGATGCTTCAGGGAAGGGGTTGGGTTGTGTCTTGATGCAGAAAGGTTCTGTGGTAGCCTATGCTTCGAGGCAACTGAAGGAGTATGAGTTGAACTACCCTACTCATGACTTAGAGTTGGCGACCGTAGTCTTTGCTCTGAAGATATGGCGTCACTATTTGTTAGGTCAAGAGTTTGATCTGTTTACTGACCACCAGAGTCTCAAGTACATCTTCACTCAGAAGGAGTTGAACATGAGACAAAGAAGATGGATGGAGTTGATCAAAGACTATGACTTCTCTATTCAGTATCAGGCTGGAAACGCCAATGTAGTGGCTGATGCACTGAGCAGACATCCAGTAACTTCAGTAGCGGCACTACGGGTCAGTGAGTGGCAGTTACTGCAGGAGTTCAGAGATCTCAGGATCAGTGTTTCTCCTAAAGTTCAGTCGGGTTATGTGGCTTTCCTCAGAGTACAGTCTGCTTTGTTGCAGAAAATCAGAGATCAGCAGTCAGTGGATCCGAAATTAGTTCAGATCAGGGATAGTTTGGTTGCGGGTACAGTTCAGGATTTTAGCTTGTCTGATGATGGTGTTCTTCGATTCCGTGGAAGGGTGTGTGTCCCTGAGGAACCGAGCTTGAGGAAAGAGATATTGGAGGATAGCCATAATTCCAAATATTCTCTACATCCTGGCGTGACTACGATGTATCAGGACCTCAAGAAAAGTTTTTGGTGGCCGGGTATGAAGAAAGAAGTATTTGATATTGTCTCTAGGTGTTTAACCTGTCAGACGGTAAAGGCCGAACACCAGAAGCCTGGTGGTTTGTTGCAGCCCCTTCCTATTCCTGAGTGGAAGTGGGAATGCATCAGTATGGATTTTGTGTGTGGTTTGCCCAGAACCAGATTGGGTCATGATGCCATTTGGGTGATTGTTGATAGACTCACTAAATCAGCCCACTTTCTCCCGATCAAGATGACTTATCCTTTAGAGAGACTGGCTAGATTGTATATTGATGAGATAGTCAGACTGCATGGAGTGCCTGTTGATATTGTATCTGATAGGGACTCTCGATTTCTGTCCAGGTTTTGGAAGAGCTTACAGGAGGGTTTGGGTACTAAGTTGAGTTTTAGTACAGCATACCATCCTCAGTCTGATGCCCAGACGGAGCGTACTATACAGACTCTAGAAGACCTGTTGAAAGCTTATGTGGTTGATTGGAGTTCTGAGTGGAACCGGGATCTATCTTTGATAGAGTTCAGTTATAATAATAGTTTCCACTCCAGTATTCAGATGGCTCCTTATGAGGCTTTGTATGGGAGAAGGTGTAGGACTCCCTTGTGTTGGGAGGAAACTGGTGACAGAATGATTTTGAGATCTGATGCAGTTCATGAGACTACTGATAAGGTCAGAGAGATACAGAATAAACTGAAGATTTCTCGGGACAGACAGAAGAGTTATGCTGATGACCGTCGTCGTCCCTTGGAGTTTGTGGTAGGGGATCATGTTTTCTTAAAGGTGTCACCTACTAAGGGTGTTATGAGGTTTGGCAAAAAGGGCAAGTTGAGCCCTAGGTTTGTAGGCCCTTTTGACATTATTGAGAGAGTTGGTCCAGTGGCTTACAGGTTAGCTTTACCTCCTGCAATGGATCATGTGCATAATGTGTTCCATGTTTCTACTTTGAGGAAATATCATCCTGATCCATCTCATGTATTGGAGTTGGAACCTCTTCAGATTCAGAGTGATTTGACCTTTGAAGAAAGACCTCTCCGGATTGTTGATAGAAAGGATAAGGTTCTGAGGAATAAGTCTATACCTTTGGTAAAAGTTATCTGGGGAAATCAGTCGGTTGAGGAGGCGACTTGGGAGACTGAAGCTGATATGAGGAAGTTTTATGCTTATCTTTTTGATGATATGAATGCTGAGCTTTAGAGGACTAAAGCTTTATAAGGAGGGAGGGATGTAAGATCCAAGGATCTTAAGTCCTGGTAAGTATTATTTTGATTTAAATAAAATCATTGATTGTGGATATTACGTTAAGCAGTATTGGATGTTAATTAACTAGCTTATTGGATGTTAATTAACTGGCTTATTGATTGTTAATTTGTAATTAATTGATTAGAGTTTATTGGTTGTTAATTTATAATTAATTAATTAGAAATTTATTGGTTGTTAATTTGTAATTAATTAAATAGACCTTATTGGATGTTAAGTTAATCCTTATTGGATTTTCGTTTAAGTGAATGGTTAAATTGTTAGTTAATGGTTAAATTAATTAGTTATTGGGTTTGCACTTAAATTAGATGGATTTGAATTAATTAGTTAGTGGGTTAAACCCTATTTGGATTAATTGGTTTGCGGGTTTAAAAGTTAAAAATCGAAAATCTAAGAGGTGGACGGCTAGGGCAAAGAAGTTGGCGATTTTCTTGAAGGCTTGGGCGATTCTTGGAGGCTTGGGCGAAATTTCCTTTCTTTCTTCTCCCTTGGCCGGCGTTCTTGGGTGATTGGTGGCGTTTCTTCTTCCATTGGTGGCGTCTTTCAAGGCCTTAGACGAGTTTGTAAGAGAGATTTTTCATCTTGGTGTTCACGGTTGAGGTGAGTGGATGTTCTCCTTCACCTAGTTCACGAAAATTGGATGCATTGCTTGTTTTAGAGAAGATTAATGCATAGGAGTATGGCATGATCTCTTAATTTCAATTGTACATGTTTTCCTTGTTTTTCCCAAATTTTCGAAACCCTAGCTTGCATGAAAATTAGGGCTTTTCGTTTTTAAGACTCTTAATCCTAAATTGGACTTTGATTAAACATGTATGTAGCTTTAGAATTTCAATTGCATGAAGATTAGGGCTTGAAGGAGAATTTCGACCCTTCTTCATGAAATTACGTCCAAATGCATGGGTAAAAATTGGGGAAAACTTGATATTCATGAAATTAGGTATATGAGGATTCTACTGTATTTTTTTGGGAATTTTTAGAAATAAAAGTTTCTGTTGGCTGAAATTGACCTAGGGGTAATTGGGTAAATTTCCTAGTTAAAATTGGGGAAAACTTGAAATTACGAATCTAGGGATCATGAGGGACGTAATGAATATTTTTACGAAATTTTTGGATAACTTTTCGTGTATGACTTAAACTTTGAACTAGGGGTATTTCTGTCTTTTGTTATCAGAACTAGTAGAAAACTATGAATATGTGATATTCTGCATTTATGTTAATTGTGAACGAAATTTAGTGAATTTTCTGTATTATTATGTATTTTTAATTGAATGGTGTATGCAGAAAGTAATGACATGAAATATTGATTGATAACTTTGGGTGATAACTTAGCATGATTATACTGAACTGATTAGCATGAAATCTAAGGACTCTATAAAATATTATGTGATTTTTGAATATTATGTGATTATGTGATTTTTGAATATTATGTGGTTATGTGATTTTCGAATATTATGTGGTTATGTGATTTTCGAATAATATGTGTTGTGGTCATGGAATGGTTAGGACTGAGGCTAAGTGTAACTGTGTACTCAAGGGGATAGTCTATATGTGATATGTTAAGGGTTGGAGATTTCAGCCCTGTATTGTGATATGTGAGGGGGTTGTTGTTCATCCTGCCTGATGTGATTATTGTGATAAAAATGACTATCCTAGAGTTTAGTTGACACTTAGGAGTCCACTTTTGTGAAATAAGATATAAGATGTGTCTGGTGTTGTCCAGTTAAGGAACCCTTTGGGAGAACGAGTGATATAAGACGCAAAGTGCCATGTCTTGGTCGGACAGGGGCCACCTCTTGATGTCATCACTCTTAGACGCTTAGATTTTTGTGATTATGGGGTGGTGTAGATCAAGGTATCACATCTTGACCAAGTGGTGATTACCTCTTGAGTCTACACACTGTCCATGTATATATGTTGCATGTGATTTGCAGGCTTCTCCCAGTGCTTAGGCCAAAGCCGGGTTGGACCATAATGGTCACTATTGATTATGCTGGACAACTAGGTCAATTAAGTCATTAGTTGGTTTAGAGTATAGCTCTAGAACCCTGGTTACTCTTTGGTGACAATGATGTCTTAGCAGTTTACACCTGATTGTTTTATATGAGTTCTGTCCTTTAATTTTGTTATATGTTGACATAATGTTCTGCCAAAGATTTTTAAAATAATCTGCATGTATTTTTGAGTGTATGTTATGGATGGTCGTTTGAGACTATCCACTCACTGGGCTGTGTAGCTCACTCCCTCACTATTTTCAGGTGTAGAGCAGGGGCGCATTTCTTGAGTTAGCGTTGATATGGATATTATGCTGGTTAATGTATAAGACTTTTGTGCTTAATTAACTGGGGCCGGTTGTGGCCGAATTATGTGAACTTGTGTTGCCGGTTGTGGCAGTTTTAAGTTTTGAAGTTTTGATTTTTGTGTCACCGCGGGCTTTGGCCTGGTTTCGGTGTTTGGTATTATTCATGTTAGTTTCATGAGTTTATAGAATCGACATTGTGACTTTGGTTTCCAATTTGAGTCGATTGGTATCTTTGCAAACGGATTTGATATAAATGTGAACTTGCATATGTCTAGTGCAAGTATTGCGTGGTGGCAGGTACATTTCTGAAATTGTGTTTTCGCTGAGATTCTATGTATGGATTCTCGAAAATTTTCAGATCGTGTTTTCTTGAACTTGGTTTTACCTAGCATGTGAATCGATCTTGTATGATAACATCCTGTTTCTCTATGACTTGTGTTGCTTGTTTGGGGTTAAGATAACGGGATGTGACAAAAATAATACTTGACGATTGCTAGGAACTTCTTCCTTTTCTGGTAAGTCAAATCATGCGGAAGAATATTAGGTACTAAAAATTTACAACGTTTGCATACCGGGGCCGGGGAGGGGGTCCATTCGTGCAACTGCGAGAAGTTGTTCTTTTGGAAAAGAGTCATTAATGACTATCTCATCACCTGTACCACACCTTTGTTTTTGAGTCAAGCACGAGAGATGATCCGTAGTGAGATTTTTAATGCATTTCTTATCCTTGATCTCAATGTCAAATTCTTGAAGCAATAAAATCTACTGAATCAGCCTAGGTTTAACATCCTTCTTGCTCATCAGATACTTAATAGCTATATGATCATTGTAAGCAAACACCTTTGAATCAACAAGATATGAACAAAATTTATTGAAAGAAAATACAATAGCAAGCAGCACTTTCTTAGTTGTGGCATAATTGATTTGCACTTCATTGGAATTTCAACTAGAATAGTAGATATGGTATGTTTTACTACTATTTAATTCATGTTATGAATCACTTCTCCTATGCAAATTGAAAGCTATGTAATAGAACAACTCTCTTTTATGGTTCAAAAAGCTTTAGTTGAAACCATCTTCTTCCTATTTGATCTTACATATGTGTGATATCCATGATTTATATATCATTATGACAAGTATCAAGTAATGATAGATAAATACCCATATTAACTCAAGAGGAATAATGCATAAAGAAAAAGACTAAAGAGTAAATTCAATCATTTAGGATGCATATTGATCACTTAATTGGAAATTTGAATAAGTGATTTCTCATGATTTTGTAAAGTCAAAACAAATAAGAGAGAAAAGATATAATTACTTAAGTGAATGAATAAAGTGAAAAACACCTCATGCTTGTCTTGCAAGCCACCTCAAGCTTGCATGAGGTGAAGATGAATAAGGTGAAGACACCTCATTCTTGGGGATGACTAATGAGGTAAAAATGAGGGGAAAAAAAAAGGGAAAAGAGGTGTTTTCACCTGCCTTTCACGTTTAGGTTGGGAGAGCAAAGTAGGGTGGTGAATTTGGAGAAGAAGAAATTGGAGAAAGCAAAATTGTGCATAAGGCAAGTTTCTACCCTATGCCCTACATTCATGGTTTCATAAATATGATAATTTGATACAAAAATGATGTTTAAATCCTAAATAGCTAGTTCATACTCTGATTTGTTGAACTCAAAATGAATTTTGAAGTTGATGCTAAACTAATGTGGAGAATTTTCAAAGAATGGTTAAGGTGATGTGAGTATACAATTCTGACCTTGTTAGGGTTCTTATTCTATATCTTTGTACACACAAGTGGTTTATTAGTGAGAATTGATTTGTGTGAAAGAAGACTTGACAACCTTTCCAACGCATCCAATATTGTATATAGTTAATCAGAGCTAGGGCATCAATTATGCAGCAACATCCAGTATACGTTGTCTGTCATACCAGACTGACCTACCTGTATTGTTTTGCTCAGAACTTCCGATTGAATAAGTGATTTCTCATGATTTTGTAAAGTCAAAACAAATAAGAGAGAAAAGATATAATTACTTAAGTGAATGAATAAAGTGAAAAACACCTCATGCTTGTCTTGCAAGCCACCTCAAGCTTGCATGAGGTGAAGATGAATAAGGTGAAGACACCTCATTTGTGGGGATGACTAATGAGGTAAAAATGAGGGGAAAAAAGGGAAAAGAGGTGTTTTCACCTGCCTTTCACGTTTAGGTTGGGAGAGCAAAGTAGGGTGGTGAATTTGGAGAAGAAGAAATTGGAGAAAGCAAAATTGTGCATAAGGCAGTTTGACCTTTTGTTACTCTAATTGCCATATCTTTGTACATACTTGGCCACATGGTTTCAAACCTGGTTTATTGAAAAGGAAACTTGAATAGGGTTTCAAGGTGAAGATGAATAAGGTGAAGACACCTCATTCTTGGGGATGACTAATGAGGTAAAAATGAGGGGAAAAAAAGGGAAAAGAGGTGTTTTAACCTGCCTTTCATGTTTAGGTTGGGAGAGCAAAGTAGGGTGGTGAATTTAACTCCGTTTTGAGTAATTCTTGTTTTGTACGAACGTAGATTCAAAGAGCTTTCCAATGGATTATATATTGAATATCTTTCGTATACATTGTACTCTTAAACCGATTGGATTTGTGAGATCAATGCCCTGGAATTTCTGGAAACAGGGCAGTTTGACCCTTTGTTACTATAACCCTATTATCTTTTTGTATACTCTGTCAAATGGACTCAAACCAAGCTTATTGGAAAATAGACTGAAATATGGTTTCAATGAGTCCTATATTATATGGTTTTATGCCGTATATCCTTATGATTCATGTGAATGAAGTGAGCTAAACAAATTGATATTGTCTATTGAACTCTTATGGTATAATTTGTAGTTATTCTTATGCACCTTCCATGCACATGATTTTGATGAATGTCCTTTTCTGGCATTACGATTATTAGTTGATGCATGGGGTTTGTCATTGTACACTTTTGATACATTTAGCCATGATCATGTTGTAAGGGCAATTGTATGAAAGCAATAATGCCATTTCGTTACTTTGACTTTGTTATGAACCATTGTTCTTTGGCCCTTACATCTTATAGTGGGAAAATGATTTGATCCCAATTATGAGAATTTAGCTATGGATGTGGAACTAAGTGCTACATGGAGCAAAGTGCCACATGAGAAATCATGGGGGGCCACCTCTTGGTAAAAACAAAAAGGGCATAAGGGAAAATTGAACAAAAAACAAAGGGCAAAAGGGTTAGCACCTTGCCACCTTATGGTACTTGAGTTTACCACTTGCTTCCACCTCATCGTTTCTTGCGTGAGAAGCTAAAGATGGAACAAAATTGAGATTTGCTCCCTTTTGGTCATGCCTAACCTAAAAAAAAACGAACCCTAAGGAAAGGGAAGGAGAAAGGAAAGAAAAGGGGAGAAAAGAAGTGGAGAGTAATCTTCTAAGGCAAGTTCTTAATCTTCCTTTGTAGTTGTTTGCCTTTGACTTCAATTGTATGCGAAATGATCTTGTACATCATGTATGCCTTCAATTTGGTTCTGATTTCTATGATTTTTGGTAAATTCAGCCCTTGGAAGAATGATCAATGTTATGTTAGACGACTATGAATCCGTATGTAAAATAAATCTGACCTTTCTGCATTCAAATGTTCATAACTTTTGACTCTATGATCCAAATCGTATAAAATCAGATTCATCGTAAAGAAGACTTAATTATATTTATTTTGGGTCTGCTGTTGAGTATTTTCGAAGAGATTATCGACCTTGTTTCCTCAGCCCAATCTGACCCAGTAAATCTGCTTTTGCTCTTTGGACCTTTATCTAGTGTGTGCACTATATGTCCAGATTTTGTGATAGTAGTGCTACCTAATTTTCATTTGTATATCAAGTAGACTGATTAGCCTACACCTGGAGCCATTATTTGTATGATTTGGATATGAAATGAATTTATACTCTATTTTTGAAATTAACCCTTTATCTGGAAATATCATTGTCCTGATTCTGACCTCTTGCTATTTCAAAGCTCATAACTTCATGTATTGAGCTCCATTTTAAGTCAAATTTATTTTTCTAAAAACTAGACTCGAAAACCTTTGTTTTGACAGCAATATCATACCAAATGGTTTCTTATGAAGGATGTAATATTCATGGTAAACAAGCTCCAACTTTTTGATTTTGAATTACATAACCATTGCTATGTGTATTTTCCTTATATGGTCTTCTTTGTGGAGCTTATTGATACTTATTTCTCTTCCATTTGAAAATGAGTATATCAGCAACATGTATCTCATCTATGAACTTTAAGGTTCACATCTTTGAGGGATTGATACATATATCAATAAACCCATTTTGGTAGGTTTCCATTTGTTAATGTATGAATGCTAGTGGGAATAACATATGTTTGACTATGAAGCCCAGAACTGGGAAGAGATTGATAGTTGTGGAATAAAGTCCCACTATCTCTGATTTGAGGAGCCATGACAGCTCCAGCCGGCATTTGTTTGAAGCCCAGAAATGGGAAGAGATTAATAGTTGTGGAGCAAAGTGCTACTTGGAACAAAATGCCACATTATAAATAATGGGGGTCACCTCTTGAATCCATGGAAGCCACCTCTTGAATCTCACTATCTCTGATATCAGGAGCCATGATAGCTCCAGACTAAATATATGTTTGGTTTTCACCCTGACGAGGGTGGAATATGCTTCCAGACGTGAAACATTTATGTTATTTGTGATTTCCCACTATGCTCCCTATGTTGTGTATGATATGTATCTTTGGGTTGATTCTTCTTTGTGTTCTTTATGCTTGCCATGTGACTCTATGTTTCTTTGGATTGATTCTTATGATCGTCATGCTTACCATGTGACTCTATGTTACTTTGGGTTGATTTATCTTTGTGATCTTTGGATTGCTACCTTGTGTTATGCTTACCATGGTATTATGCTTGTCATGTCACTATTACTTACCATGGTATTATGCTTATCATTTCATTATTGCTTACCATGGTATTATGTTTATCATGTCACTATTATGTTTCCATGTGATATTACTTGTGGAACCATGTGGAAATCTATTATGAATACTTCTCCTTTTTGACATCTTAATTGCTTGCTGAGCATTCTTGCTCAATCCTTGCATTCTAAACTCTTTACAGGTTAGCTTTGGGCTACAAGTTTATGTGGACGGTTTGAGGAAGATAATGAGTTGTGGTTTTATGTTTTGAACATGTAAACATATGACTAATGTATGAAGATGCTGGTATGTTTGTATGATAAGTGTAAGAACATCCATGACTTGTGTGTGAGATATTATGGTTGTGAAATATTGAGCATGTAAAGTTAAATGACTTATGTATGACATTCATTTTGATGTTTGTAATATAAGTGTGGTTTTGGAATAAGATGTATGGTTTTATAATAAGGATTTTGATTAATAGAAATGAGAAATTTTGAATGGTTATTTGAATTGTTGTTACCTCCTAGATGATGGAAAACAAATTTTATAAGCTATGTTGATCAGGTTATTGTGTTTTGATCCTGGATACATATTGCCAAATTTTTTTTATATTATGAACTTACCATCCTCTAGGGGTGTGACAATTATGCTATACTCATTTTGAAAATACAAATGTAGGGCAAAACATAGAAACTTGCCTTAATAGACTTTTTCTTCTTTTTCTCCTCTTCTTTTCCACTTGGAAACCACTTGAACGCCTCTACTCTTCTTTCCCCCTCAAGCCAAACGAAAGTTCTGGTCAAAAAGTCAATGTTCACTCAATTTCCTTATTTTCCCCCATACTAGCATGAGGTGTCTTCTCATACAAGCTTGAGGTGGCCAACATGCATGCAAACATGTGGCGTCATCTTGTTAACTCTATTTTCTTGAAATCATAAGGGGGTTTCACACTTTTCCCCTCCATTAAGAACAATATTTTAGTTTCTCTACTTCAACAACTAGAATCAAATTCCCTATAAGTTTATCATATGCTCTAAATAGTGAAATTACCTTTTTGCCCTTTCTTTTCACATAATTCCCAATGAGTCCTTATAATCCCAATGAGTTCTAGTATAACTCTTGAGTTGTAAGTGCAAGACCATTATACAAGGAACCCCTTAAATATCACATTATACAATGATTTCAAATGGAATGCTATCACACAAGGATGTCTTCATAGAAAAATGAAAGCATGGGGTATCACATTCTCCCCTCCTTAAAAGAAATTTAGTGGTTGTGTTCTCATGCAAAAAGGGCAAGTAATTGCATATGCTTCAAGACAATTGAAAACTTATGAGCAGAATTATCCAACTCATGATTTAGAATTGGCAGCAATTATCTTTGCATTAAAGATATGGAGGCATTATTTATATGGACAAACATTTGAAATATATACTGATCACAAAAGTTTGAAATATATATTTAGTCAAAAGGAATTGAATATGAGACAAAGGAGATGGATAGAATTGTTAAAGGATTATGATTGTACCATTCATTATCAAGCAGGTAAAGCAAATGTTATGGCTGATGCACTTAGCCGAAAATCAAGTGGTAAATTGGCAAGTTTGATGGTAAAGCAATGGAACTTATTAGAAGAGTTTTGCAATCTTATTATTGATGTAAACATTCAAAATCCCAAGATGTTGCTTGCATCATTAAAAGTTCAATCTGATTTTCATCAACAAATACTAGAGAAGCAATTAGAAGATTCAATGTTATCATCCATTAGAAGCAAAGTTGGGGAAGGTCAGATGCTTGATTTCCAAATTACTCAGGATGAGATTTTGAAATTTCATAGTAGACTATGTATTCCAAATGATCCAGATATGAAGAATAAGATATTGGAAGAAGCTCACAAATCTAAATATTCCTTACATCCAGGTGGTACCAAAATGTATAGGGACTTGAAATGTAATTACTGGTGGAATGACATGAAGAAAGATATTGCAAATTATGAATCTAAATGTTTAACTTGCCAACTCATAAAAGCAGAACATCAAAAGCTAGGAGGACCATTGCAACCATTAGAAGTACTAGAATGGAAATGGGAAAGTGTTACTATGGATTTTGTTTCAGGCTTGCCAAGAACATCAAAGAAGCATGATGCTATTTGGGTAATTGTTGATAGGTTAACTAAGTCAGCACACTTCTTGCCAATTAATATGACATATTCCCTTGACAAGCTTGTGAAATTGTACATTGATGAGATTGTAAGACTTCATGGAGTTCCAAATGAAATTATATCAGATAGAGATCCTAGATTTCTTTCTAGATTATGGAAAAGATTACAAGAGTCATTGGGCACTAAACTGAAATTTAGCACGGCTTATCATCCTCAAACTGATGGACAATCTGAAAGAACAATTCAAACACTTGAGGACCTTCTTAGAGCATATATCATGGATTGGAAGGGTGAATGGGATGGTGATTTGTCCCTCATTGAGTTCACTTATAACAATAGTTTTCACTCTAGCATACAAATGGCACCTAATGAAACTTTATATGGAAGAAAATGTAGGACACCACTTTGCTGGGAAGAAGTTGGTGATAGAAAGATATTGACCCCAGATGAAGTGCAAGAAACTACAGAAAAGGTTCAAGTGATAAGAAACAAATTAAAAATGGCTCAAAGTCGCCAAAAAAGTTATGCTGATAATAGAAGAAGGGACCTTCAATTCCAAGTTGGAGACCATGTATTTCTAAAGATATCTCCTTATAAAGGAGTAATTAGATTTGGTAAGAAGGGAAAGTTAAGCCCAAGATTTATTGGTCCTTTCGAGATACTTGAAAGAATTGGATCTGTTGCTTACAGGGTTGCACTTCCACCAGCCTTAACCAATGTTCATGATGTTTTCCATGTATCGTTATTGAGGAAGTATACTCCAGATCCCTCCCACATAATTGAGAACAAACCATTGGAAATTGATAAAGATTTGTCTTACTCTGAACAGCCAAAACAAATTGTGGATAAAAAGGATAAGATTTTGAGAAATCGTGTTATTCCCTTGGTGAAGGTCATTTGGCATCATCATTCAATGGAGAAGGCAACATGGGAGTTGGAGGAAGAAATGAGAAAGGAGTATCCATATCTTTTCCATGAATCAGGTATGAAATTTAGAGGACTAAATTTCTTTTAAGGAGGGGAGAATGTGATATCCATGATTTATATATCATTATGACGAGTATCAATGAATGATAGATAAATACCCATATTAACTCAAGAGGAATAATGCATAAAGAAAAAGACTAAAGAGTAAATTCAATCATTTAGGATGCATATTGATCACTTAATTGGAAATTTGAATAAGTGATTTCTCATGATTTTGTAAAGTCAAAACAAATAAGAGAGAAAAGATATAATTACTTAAGTGAATGAATAAAGTGAAAAACACCTCATGCTTGTCTTGCAAGCCACCTCAAGCTTGCATAAGGTGAAGATGAATAAGGTGAAGACACCTCATTCTTGGGGATGACTAATGAGGTAAAAATGAGGGGAAAAAAGGGAAAAGATGTGTTTTCACCTGCTTTTCACGTTTAGGTTGGGAGAGCAAAGTAGAGTGGTGAATTTGGAGAAAAAGAAATTGGAGAAAGCAAAATTGTGCATAAGGCAAGTTTCTACCCTATGCCCTACATTCATGGTTTCATAAATATGATAATTTGATACAAAAATGATGTTTACATCCTAAATAGCTAGTTCATACTCTGATTTGTTGAACTCAAAATGAATTTTGAAGTTGATGCTAAACTAATGTGGAGAATTTTCAAAGAATGGTTAAGGTGATGTGAGTATACAATTCTGACCTTGTTAGGGTTCTTATTTTATATCCTCATACACACAAGTGGTTATCAGTGAGAATTGATTTGTGTGAAAGAAGACTTGACAACCTTTCCAACGCATCCAATATTGTATATAGTTAATCAGATCTAGGGTATCAATTATGCAGCAACATCCAGTATACATTGTCTGTCATACCAGACTGACCTACCTGTACTGTTTTGCTCAGAACATCCGATTTAAAACTCCGTTTTGCGTAATTCTTGTTTTGTACGAACTTAGATTCAAAGAGCTTTCCAACGGACTATATATTGAATATCTTTCGTATACATTGTACTCTTAAACCGACTGGATTTGCGAGATCAATGCCCTGGAATATCTGGAAACAGGGCAGTTTGACCCTTTGTTACTATAACCCTATTATCTTTTTGTATACTCTGTCAAATGGACTCAAACCAATCTTATTGGAAAATAGACTGAAATACGGTTTCAATGAGTCCTATATTGTATGGTTTTATGCCGTATATTTTTATGATTCATGTGAATGAAGTGAGCTGAACAAATTGATATTGTCTATTGAACTCTTATGGTATAATTTGTAGTTATTCTTATGCACCTTCCATGCACATGATTTTGATGAATGTCCTTTTCTGGCATTACGATTATTAGTTGATGCATGGGGTTTGTCATTGTACACTTTTGATACATTTAGCCATGATCATGTTGTAAGGGCAATTGTATGAGAAAGCAATAATGCCATTTCGTTACTTTGACTTTGTTATGAACCATTGTTCTTTGGCCCTTACATCTTATAGTGGGAAAATGATTTGATCCCATTTATGGGAATTAAGTGATGGATGTGGAGCTAAGTGCTACATGGAGCAAAGTGCCACATTAGAAATAATGGGGGCCACCTCTTGAGTCCATGGGAGCCACCTCTAGAGTCCCTCCATTCACATTTGATTGGGCCATGGTGAGCCTTTGCCAGCTTTTGTTTTGTGGGCTTTCCCAGACGTGGGTTAGTCTTGCTTCCAGACGTGGAGGACTTTGTTTTGCTTTGTTCCCACTACTCTGTCTATGATACTGTAATACTCATGAGTGAATAATGCTATCACTAGTTCCTTTGTGACATTTTGGTACTCATGGGATTACTTGGGTTCTTGAGATCATCCTTATGCTCTATGTTTAGAATGTCATTATGGTATGAGTTTCGACATCCATTTGATAAATTTCATATTGATGCTTCTCTTTTGCATATTATAATGTATTTTGCTGCATGGGCAAAGTAGATCTTGTTGAGTTTTATAGCTCACTCTTTTGGCTTTATATACTATAGGCTAGCTTTGGTTGTTTTTCCTTGAGACAATGAAGGAGGTGTTGAGAGGAAATTTTGCTACTACGCTCTTGTTCAGTTGATGTAGTAATGTAAAGCATAGCATGTTATGCTCATATATGTATATATGTTGTGTATAGAAGATGTTTGAGCAAGTTTGGATATGATATCACACTATACATATGAACTAGTTGTGTAAATAAAGTTTGATGGTTAATCTATCTTTGTGGTTGGTTGATGATTAATGATTTGATTACATGAATTGTCATTCACCTAGGCCTATGTTTACGAAGTTGTTCTCAAATTTTGTTTTGGTTTAATTTTGGATCTTGGGAATTTCGTGCTAACAGAACAGATAATAAGTATTTTTCCTAGGGGTGTGACAATATGGATCTATTTAGTAGATTTTAATGCTTCAACGGATACCTATTTGATCTTACATATGATTCTATATAGGAGATTTTAATGATTCAAAGGATATGGTATGTTTTATGAAAACCTTGATATAAATTCCATTGAATTGGTATTGCTTATCCCATAATTTGGCACTATTTGATCCCCTTGCTAGGCACTATCCTTTCTTTCTAACCCCTTTGTTAGGATAGCTTTAGGCTACATGTTATGTGGAAGACAAAAGGATATTATTGGGTTGAAATTTTGGTTTTTGATGAAGTGAAATGTAAAGACCATTGTACAAAGTTGTATTGTTGTTATAGGATAAAGTTGAGTAAAATTATAACTTGTATGTGATATTATAAAAGATGTTACGATCTTATATTTTTAGAACATGAGTCTTATGAGATGAAAAGGTTTCTCTTTTTGGATGAAATTTAGGTTTGATATATGTAATTATTGTTGCCTCCTAAGTGACGATTGTTTAATTAAATGAGTTACTCATGTTAAGCAGGTTCCTTATGGTTTAATCTTGGGTCCGTATTGCCAAAATTTTGTAAATATAGGTTTATCGATTAATCATTATTTACGGGTGTGATATGCTGATGAGTTGCATTTACATCTTATTTTTCGTTATATTTTATATGATATTTTGTGCTTAATTATATAATTTTATACCAATTTTTAATATTTTTATCTCCTATGGTATGAAATCTTTACTTTTCTTGGTTTTCATAAAAATATAAGAAAAAATGATGGAATTAACGAGTTTTGAAGTCATAGAATGATTCCCGCGGAAAAGACAAAGCTACACATCAAATTTAAAGCAAAACGGAGGTCAGACAAGATATTCACAGTCACAGCCGTGAGTCCTTCACGGGCCGTGAGTATCACATTGCACAAAGGAACAGTTCTGCACCAAAGTCCAATTCTTGACAAAGACTTTTATGACTGCACCTATGACTCGTTCATGGGCCATGAATATCCTGGGTCACATTGACCAGAAGTCAATTTTATTCATAGAAACATTAACGACCGTAGTCATGAACGCTTCACGGCTCATGAAGACTTCTGCCCAACTCGGTTTTCTCTTCGATTTAACCTAAAATTGAGTCGAAACTTAACCAAACTTTAGAGAAACCTTCCGAGATGGGTCCTACACCGATTAAAATATAAAAGAAAAGATTTTAGAAGGGTTTCGAGAGCTTCTTTGGATGAATTTGGATAGAGGTGACGGCTAGGGTGAAAACAAACAGCTGGGTGAAATTTCGACGAGGAGATCACACAGAGGAGGGATTTTGCTACTCGATCTCCATCTCCTAATTGATGAGAAGGGTTCCATAACTTCTCCTAGTGTTTCCTGATAATTTTATTTAGTTTTCATGTTGAATTCATCATATTCTATGTTGTATTCTATGAACATGATTGCTTAAATTTCATTATCAGGATTTGGGCGTAGCCCGTTGATGTTTTATGGATTAAACCTATTGTATTAATATTTGTTAAGAGTTTTATTGATTTGATTTGATTTAAATTGTGTTCTATTTCATATTTTTACTCTAGCCAAGTACTTTTATGTCTTAGATGACGTGAGGACCAAGAGGTGAATCACGACGTCGGATCTATTCTTTTCAAACCGGTGAATTCAATCACGAGAGTAGTTTGAATTCACTTGAAAGATTTTATAATTTGTAACAGATCTTAAGGCACCTAATTATGATAATTATCATGGTTAGGTACCAAATTATGCTTCGGGAGAAGGCAATCTGTACACAAGGATAAATCCCTTTCAAAACTTTAATTTCCTATACGAAGATTTATTTTATTAAATTTTGACATGTCGGAGTGGTGAAACCCTACTCCCGATTTTCTCCGCATAAGTTTTCTATCTGAAATGCTCGTTTTTGCTCTTTCGCATTTAGAGGTTTTTGAACAAAACCACACTTTGATTCATCTAGCTATAGATAGACTATGTAATCGGTAATTGACCGCCAAATCCTCATTAGGAATGATCTTTATTTATTAATTTGAAACAACTGTGCACTTGCGGTCGCATCAAGTTTTTGATACCATTGCTAGGGATTAGGCTAGCCAAAATTGATTTAATCAAGAAATTTATAGACTAGACATTTTTTGTTTTTCGC
The DNA here is from genome assembly GCA_027563935.2 of Costus lasius. Taxonomy (NCBI): domain Eukaryota; kingdom Viridiplantae; phylum Streptophyta; class Magnoliopsida; order Zingiberales; family Costaceae; genus Costus; species Costus lasius. The sequence continues at coordinate 98,440,762 of CM050448.1, forward strand.
ATTGCTTAGTTTTTCTTATAGTTAGTTTTATGCTATTTTTCTCTTTTTAGATTAACATCTCGTATGCCCAGAGCTCTTAAGACAAGTACTATTTTCCCCAAATATCTAGAGATTGAATGCACTTTTCACCTCTGGAGAAAGCTACAATTTCAAATTCGTGAAGCTGCGAAGGAAGGTGCGATGGCTGCCAATCAATCGCTTGGGGATTTCGCTGTATCTAATGTTCAAGGGTTTAATTCCTACATTGTTCACCTGCCTGTTGAGGCGAACAATTTTGCGATTAAGCCAGCTTTGATACCTATGGTTCAACAGAACCAATTTGGGGGCTCTCCGACATAGGTTTCTAACTTATATCTCACTATTTTTCTAGAATATTATGACACCGTGAAGATAAACGGTGTATCTCCTGATGCTATTAGACTAAGGTTATTTTCTTTTTCTCTTAGGGATTGTGCGCGTGCTTGGCTCTTGTCTCTTCCTCTAGGATCGATCACGACTTGGGAGGAACTCTCACACGCATTTCTATCAAAGTATTTCCCTCCCGACAAGATAGTTCAACTAAGGAACATGATCATATGTTTTTGCTAGAGTGATGGGGAAATGCTTTACGATGCTTGGGACCACTTTAAGGAACTCTAGCCCATGTGTCCTCACCATGGGCTAGAGCGATGAGTCTTAGTTCACACTTTCTATAATGGGCTGGACTATAGCACGAAGCTCATGGTAGACGTTGTAGCTAGAGGAGCGCTCATGAATAAAAGAGTCGATGAGGCTATGACATTGCTCGAGGACATAGCGATGAATTACAATCATTGGTCCAACGAACGAGGTATGCTATCAGCGAGCACAGGCAAGTATAGTAATGATTCGTTGACATCCCTCGCTTCAAAGGTTGATTATCTCGCTTAGAAACTCGACTTTTTTACTTTTCCTACTGCTATGGTTAATGTCGTCTCAAGCAAAGTTTGTGACACTGTAGGTCATGCTTCTACTGATTGCGAGCTTCTAGCCTTGCCACAGGAAGATTCTTGTCAGGACCAAGTGAACGCCATAGGTAGCTATAACCAGAGATAGATTAATGATCTATACTCATCTACCTATAACCCAAGCTGGAGGAACCACCCTAATCTTTCATACAAAAATAATCAAGGGTATGTTTCTCAGTCAAACAATAGGCAACCTCTAGGGTTCCAGTCTAGGCAATATGTTCAGCTCTAGAAGTCTAATCTTGAGGCTCACTTGAAAAACTTTGTTGTTGCTTAGAAAAAGTAGAACGAAGATGTCTTTGATGCTATCAAGCATCTAATGTCTCGTATGGACGTCTTGGCGACCTATAATAAGATGTTAGAGAGCCAGATAGGCAGCTCAGTAGGCAAGCACTTCCATTAGGCCTCCAGGTAAGTTTCTAGGACAACCAGAGATGAACCCTAGGGAGCATTGTAATGCAATAACCATTATGAGTGATGAACAATTAGATGAGCCTAGGATGCCAAACGGAAAACCTGTAGCAAGTATAGAGCAACCTGAGAAATTTTATCAGAGAATGAGATGCTAGTTGAGAAGGAGAAAGAATAGATTTATGTAGGTCCTCCTGCGTATGTTCCAACTATTCATTTCCCTTAGAGGCTAGCAAAGGCAAAGCTCGACAAGCAATTTGACAAATCTCTTGGGCACAATATCAAAGAACATGGCACTGTGGCACTGACAGAGGAATGTAGTGTGGTAATTCATGTTGGGTCAAAAATGGTTTAATTTCAATTTCAATAATTTATAATGTGATCATTTTAAAATTCACCTTATAACTATAAAGCTTTTTATTTAAGTGGGTTCTGGCTTCCAATGAACACAAACATTCATTATAAATTACCCCTAAGTAGCTTAGGGCACATTTGATTAAAAGATCTACATATATAATATCAAATAAAGACAAGTTGTTGGAAGAAAAATATCATTAATCATTTATAATAATTGCCATAAAAGGTTTACAATTTCAATACAATTTCATTTTTAATTTTTCATATTTTCTCATTATTTCTTTCATCCTTTATTTTCTTATAATTATTCTTTCAATGAATATTTATCTGAAATTAGCTTCCCATGAATATTTTTCCTAGAAAATATATATTTGAATTTTGCCCTTCATTTCTTCGATATCTCTTTCAATTTCTGATATTTCTTTCATCTTCCATTCTTTTGATAAATATTCTTTCTGTGAATATGTATCTGATTTCAATTATGATAAATATTCTTTCCGTGAATATTTATCTTATTTTATCTTGCTTAGTTACTTCTTTCATTCATTCAATAAATATTCTTTCTGTGATACTTATCTCATTTTATCTTTCATAATTATTTCTTTTAACTTTTACTCCGTCAATAAATATTCTTTCTGTGAATATTTGTTTGATTTCAAGTAACATAAGTTGCTACAAGCGATATTATAATAATATTGAGGAACTACGCCCCGATACCTAGTATTGACGTACGCATCTTTCAAACAATATTATTGACAATATGCTATGATGTCCTTTTGATAAATATTCTTTCTATGAATATTTATCTAATTTCAATTTTCACAATTTTTTCTATCATCTTCGTTCCTTCGATAAATATTCTTTCTGTGAATATTTATTTTATTTTATTTTTTCACAATTCTTTCTTTTATCTTTTATTCATTCGATAAATATTCTTTCTATGAATATTTATCTCATTTCATTTTTCACAATTTTTTTCATCTTTCGTTACTTCGATAAATATTCTTTCTGTGAATATTTATCTAATTTCATCTTTCATAATTTTTCTTTCATCTTTTGTTCATTCGATAAATATTCTTTCAATGAATATTTATCTAATTTCATCTTTCATAATTTTCCTTTTATTTTTGATTTGATAAATATTCTTCTTATGAATATTTATCTGATTTCATCCTTCACAATTCTTTCTTTCATTTCTTCGATAATTTTATTTCAACTTTCACAATTCTTTCTTTCATATTTCATTTCTTTGATAAATATTCTTTTTTTGAATATTTATCTGATTTCATCTTTCACATTGTAATATTTCTGAATGTTTCTTCTTTTGTTTTCATTTTTTTGATAAATATTCTTTCTGTGAATATCTATTTGATTCCAAGTTTCATCAATTGCTATAAGCAATATTGAAAAAATATTGAGGAACTATGCCCCAATACCTAGCATCGACGTACGCACCTCTTAAATAATATTATTAGTACCATGCAATAGCTTAGAGAGTTGATATATTCTAGATTAGCTTTTGAAGAGCTAAATATTCAAAATGGTAAATGAGCCTTTCAGTCAAACATTCGAAGCAGGCCGTTGGACCAAAAGTTCGAAATAGCCTTTAGAAAACTAATGTATCAGAAATAGCCTTCAGAAGACTAAAATATCAAAAAGAGTCTTTGAAAGGCTAATTTATCAGAAATAGCCTTTGGGTAGTTAGAAGATGTCAATGGCTATTGAGATAGTAGCAAGCAACAATCGATGAATTTGTTTTTACAGGTAGCAAAAGTTTGGTCTTCACCATATCTGACTCATAGTGATGAAGATCTTGGTTTAAATGAAAATTTGATGTGCAACAATGAATGTCATCGGCACTTCCAATCACATTAATTTGCCTAAAGTGATTAGATGCTTTATTAGTGTAAGACTGGCAATTGCTTCACGAAGATATGACAAATGCTGCTTAGAGTTGCGGAATGAAGGAGTCGACATGGCTAAGCATAAGTATTTAATTTTCAGTAGGCTCCTTGCGTGATTTAAATTTTAGTCAAAATTGATGTAGGATGTGCCTCCAGACAAAATTGAAGTAAGATTGGTTTTCTCACAATTTTGACGCTTCTCATCATACTAAAACCCAGTCAAACTTTGATGCAGAATTAACTTCTTGCCAGGTTTTGACTTTGGTCAAAATTGTGAATTTTAACATGATTTTCCAGGATTCCAATGTTTGTCCTCTCTCAGATTTTTAATTTCAACTGAATGCATCTATACCAAAATTTGTTCAAGGGCGTCAGATGCTTTGTTGTGAGCTAGAGAAAAGCGGCACTAAAAATGGAATTGATTTTATTATCTTGATTGTTTCCTTTTTTACCGCCATGTTAAATCTTTGACCAAGTTTCAGTTCACGCACACAACGCTGTCTAAGTTAATTCTAAATCCTCTTATATAAGGGAAGAGTTTGCATGTTTACAGCCGCATGAATCAACACAACACAGCCATCTCTAGAAAAGAAGATTATTTGCAACCATCTTCAGGCTTTTGATTTCTTTTTGAAAGGATTTCTCTCTTTAGTCAGCAATTCAATCAACTTTATCATCTATTAATCTTGTCAGGATTTAACTATGAATTTTGTTTCATCTATATTCTCCACTAGATGTCCTTTTTAAGTCTATGGTGCTTACATGTATTTTGACTTTACCCAAGCTTTGTTGATATGTATCTTGAATGTTTATGATTTTAAGGTAATACGAGTTTGTTTTTTCCTTGATTATGTAATTAGAAAGCATTTTGAGTAATTAATTTGATGACTTAGGGATTTCTGAAATTTTATATAGAATACATTTATTGAGTAAACACAATTCTGGTATAGATAAAATGCATATATGAAGTGTTGCGCACCCTTGCGATACAAGCTAGGTATAAATTACTTAAGTTTAATTTATCTATTTTTACTCGATAGAGGATTTTCATAGATAGAAAATTGGTGACAATTGTATAAAGAGACTTGCTCTAACTCCTCTAGTTGAAGAATCTGAAGTCATGAGTTATATTATACCATGAGTGGTATACCTTAAATCTTTTTCGATCTAGTAATAGAGGGAAAAACTTTAAAAATAAATATTTATCCCTTTAACAGAAAGATAGATAAACGGTTTAAGTACCATGCCCTTAGCCGACTCTCTCTCCTAAATAAAAAAATGAGGGTAATAAAAAGGAGAGAGCTGGAGGTCAAGTGGACAACTGCGCTGATTTTTCATGATTCAAATCATGAGTTATATTATACTACTATGTAGTATACTTTAAACAATGTTATGATGCTAATAGGAAAGGGCATATAACCGTTTAAAGACCAGTTTGCTCTAAAATTCTCTTTACTCAGAAACATCACCCAAATTCTAGAAATGAGGATTTCATCTGTCAGGTAAATTGGATTTATTAAAGTGAAAGTATATGATGCATAGTAAGTTGAGATTGGATGCAACAACATGAGTTATGATTTTTATCTATTTTGGATTGTAAAATCTCGAGAGTTTGCTTCAAACATGTTCTTTGTTAAATTTCATAAGTTTTGAAAAATTGATTCCTTAAATTATGAACTAAGAACATGTTATGGTAGGATGAAAATTGTCAGCTCCAAGCCACAAAAGTAGTCCCAAACAATAGTTTTAGAGCTGCTTCTGCTTCTCGCACCGGCAAAAGCTACTAGGAAGTAGTCCCAAACACAACCTTAGTTTCTTTCATTGCTTAACAATAGATAATAGTATTAATTAAATATTACTTTGCTATCTGAATTTTGATGTTGTTCTAAGAATCTAAATTCATTAAATTTATAGTAGAATGTTGTATGCTAAGACCTTGTTCTTTATGAATTAGGAAAATGCACAAATTTTATTTTTCATAATCTAGAAAACATCATTGCTAATTTTAAACTTTTATGTGAAGAAAATGGTTGAATCATCAAGATTACACGCTAATGATACATTGAAAAGAAGGAGATGAACAATCAAAAGATTCTAAACAAATGGAGGCAAGAAACTCAAAGAAAAAGAAAATTGTAAAACCAAGGGCAGAGGTGTGGAATCATTTTAGAAAAATTGAGATAGATGGTGTTCCAAAGGTGAAGTATGTATATTCTGATGCTAGTTATCTTTGTGATAGCAAAACATATCGAACTAGCACACTTAAATCATATTTATCTAGATGTATAAAGTATTTGAGTGCACAAGGTCATGTGAAAAAGGACAAGAATAAAACACAAATAGAATTTTCTCTCAAATTAAACAATATGAGAAGTGGTGGTGCATTTGGAAATAGTGTATAGTCAACATGGAAATTTGATCAAAACCTTACTTGAAAGGCTTTAGCACGAATGATAATAATAGAGAAATTACCTTTTAAATTAATTGAGAGTAAAGGTTTGAAAGACTTTTGTGATGTTGCTATACTACACTTTCACATTCCTTCAAGATAAATAATGTCTCTATGAACTATTTGTTGATGAGAGATTGATGTTAAAAAAGTTTTTACATGACAATTGTCAACTTATTTGTCTTACTACTAACACTTGGACATCAATCCAACGAATCAATTATATGTGTATCATAAGACATTTTATTGATTTGAATTATAAATTTCATGAGGTTTCTGATTTTTTTTCCATAACCAGTCATAAAGGTGAACTAATTGGAAAAGCTATTAAGAAATGCTTACATGATTGGGGTATTTCTAGGGTTATGACAATAACAGTCGATAATGCAAGTTCTAATAACATAGTTATTTCATTTCTAAAGAAAAGGATTAGCAATTGGGATAGTGGAAGCATACTTAATGGTGATTTTTTACATATAAGATGTGTTACACACATCATGAATTTAGTTGTGCAGGATGGTTTAAAAATTTCTCAATCTTTAATTGATCAAGTTTGTGAAGCAATAAGATATGTTAAGCAATCTCAATGAAGGGTTTAAATGTTTAACTCATGTGTTGCACAAAAAAAAATGAAAATAAAGCTCACTAATCTTTAGATGTTTGTACAAGATGGAATTTAACATATATTATGTTAGATGCAACACAAAGATACGAAAGTGCTTTTGAATGATTTAATGAAGAAGATCCTCATTTTAAATTAGAACTCTTAGCTACTAATGGACATAGTAGACCTTCTGAAATTGACAGGAAAATTATGCGAGATTTGGTTTTAATGTTGAAGCTTTTTTTATCAGTTTACATTGAATGTCTCTGCCACCTTGTTAAGCACTTGCAATCTTTTTATGAATGAAGTTAGTCAAATAACATCAACTTTCAATGAATGAGTAGAATATGCTAATCTTGATCCCAAGTTTTAAGAAATGGCCATAAAAATGAAACAAAAATGGGACAAGTATTAAGGGGAATTTAGATAAAGTGAACTTGCTTCAATTTATTATAGTTATTTTTTATCCAAGATATAAGATATACTATTTGAAATTTGCATTTTTAGAAATGTATGGCAAAGCTAAGGTTTCATATATATATTTGTTAGGGTGCAAATGATTCTTTGTAAAATGCTTAATGAGTACAAGAGTAGAATGAGAATTAATACAACTTTAAATATTTCTAAAGAATCAAATTCTATTGTAGTTGGACAATCTGAGTGTGCCTTTTCTAAAACTGAACTAAGATATAGGAGACACAAGGAAAATCTGTGTTGTATAAATATTTGATGGAAGAAGCTAAAAATCCAAATCCCCATTTTGGTATTTTAAGTTGGTAGAAGATGAATTCTGTGAGATTTTCTATTCTATTTTCGATTGTTTGTGATATTCTTTAATTCTTATCTCAATTGTAGCTTTAGAATCAACTTTTAGTATCGATGTTCATGTGTTTGATCCATTTAGAAGTTCATTATCTCCTTCAATGTTAGAAGCTCCAATGTGTTGTCAAGATTAGATTAGAGCAACTAATTGTGAAGTGGAAGAGGATATAGAATATGTTCAAACATTAGAGAAAGGTAAATTTTATAAGTTCAAAATTAGTTATTTTATATTAATTTATATTTTTTATTAATATATATTTTTCTATTATTTGTTAATTGACAATGATTTCATCAATTCCATCTGTAACATATATTATTAATTTACAAATGTAACTTTAAGCGATAAGTAAGTATTTGTTAATTATTTTAGCATAATAGATTTACAACATAGTTTATTTGTATTAGTTATTAATCTTATGCGGGTTAAGTGTGATGGGTTGACAGGCTATGTTGTGATGCAGTTGTGGACAAGAAACGACGCAAGATGATTCAACAATTTTGTGATTGATTTTGGTTGTATTTTAGAATTATCTATTTGATAATTGTAAGATTGACTCAAATACTTGATGAATGATTTGAGATTTATAATTGTGATTTTTTTTTGTAAAACACACTTTATTCCGAGTAGAGCTATTTAAACTTTGACCAATGAATTTTGATTTAAACCAATGCAATTCAAATCAAATCGACAAATCGAACCAACATTTTTGGTTTGATTCAAAATTAGATTATGTAATATATGGATTGGTTTCATTTTTCACATTTTGATAGAAAAGAAATCAAGTTGACCGAACCGATTTGAGTCAGCGTTGACTCAAGTGGATAGGCTATCTCTCTCCCCTCTTCCTGCCACTCTCTTCCTCCCCTCCTTGGTACCCCCCTTCCCCTCCCCTCCCCTCCGAGTCCCCATTGCCCAATCCTCTCCCTCCCCTACCTCCGCTTCCCTCTTCCTCTGTGCTGCCCCCTCTCCTCCTTCTTGTCGCCCCCTCTTCCTTCCCCCTGTTAGAAAATTTTGACATATTCACAAATACAGGATCTATTGCATAGATTTAGAACAACATGAATTGAACAAATATTAAAACATTAAAACATTAAAAACATACTAGATTACACCATCAATCTAATATCCATTGTCGGGCTAGAAATCTTCCACTGGTTATCCTTCTTTAGACGGCTCTCAATGGGAAGAGACCACGTTCGGGTTAAGGATGCAAGTGGGGACCTAGCCTATTGATGACACCAAAATTTATAGTAAATTTTGTGCCATTTGATAGACTTTTTGTGTCATATTCATGCTCCTTTGTTTATTTTTATGCCTCTTTTATCAAATATTACGGAATCTACACATTTTCTAGTTTTTGATGATTTTTAGGTAAAAAGGCACTATTTTTAGGCGTTTTCAAGCAAATTCAGATGCATAGATGAATTCCCACCATCAAGAGAAGATTACATGTCAAATTTCACGCAAATTGGAGCTTCAGACTAAATTACGGCACTACCGTAATTAAAATTACGACACCGTGGTTTCACTGCACCTACAGTCTGCCATAATTTCCGATGCTGCTGTATTTTGGGACAATTTTGCACAGAAAGTTTTGCAAGAATTACGGCACTGCCATAATGGATTTCACGGGCCGTAATCTAGGCTCAATTTCATACAGAAAGTTTGATGGATTTTACGGTACTGCCTTGACCAAAATCACGGGCCGTATTTTGAGTCGACTTTTCACCCGAGAGATTTGATGAAAATACGGTACTACCGTAATGCATTTCACGGTACCGTAATTCAGGATGATTTCTGTACCGAGAACTTCTGCTAAAATTACGGCACTGCCTTAATGGTTTTCATGGCCGTAATTACAACCCAGATTCGCGATTTTAACGGACTGTTTGAAGCTCGATTCTTGCGCGGATGATTTCAGACGATCCTGGCCATCAATTGAAGATCCATAAAAAGGAAAATATTCGTTAGATCAAAGGGAAGCGACACACATGGAAAGCCCTAATTTTCATCCATGATTCAGAGAGAAATTGAGTTCTTCACCGTCGCCCTAGGTTTCACCGCCGGGAAGCATACAGTGTATCTCCGGCCATTAAATTTGAGGGGAAGCTGCGCATAGGAGAGGAGAAGATACTCCAGAAGTTTCAGAACGAAAGGAGATCGAACGGAGGAGAAATCAACAAAATACTCATCGCCGACACTATTCACCGCTGAAATTACGGCTGTAATTTCTATTACAGCCGTGCTGTAAAGTTGTTTTCCCCTTTTTCATCGATTTTTGATCCTCTGATACTATGGATTATTGTAATTCTTCAACTATGCTAGCTTAAACTCTTTTTAGGACATGGGGGCGTAATTCCCCTCAATTTCTTAATGACTAGATTATTTTTACTTTCGTCATGATGATTTTACAATGATAATTCTACTTATGTGATGATTGCCTTTAATTCTCCATAGATTCATATTATTAGCATGTTTTAGAGTTTTCGTGATATGGACCGAAAGGGGATTCGCTGAGAAATTGGAACCCTAAAATTGAATGTTATGAACTCATCGTAAGAAATTAGGTTTGTTCTTATTTCTCAATTTTAGAAGTATAATGCCATGTTAATAATCTGAATCTAGGATTGAGTTAATGTGATAAATATGATAATACTGTGAGAAATCAAGTATAGGATTGTTGGAGAACCTTATGTAGAACAAGTGAAAATTATAGTATGAAAGTATGTAACTTTCACTTGAGATGATTGATTTAGAATTCGGATGCATGAAAGTGATCCTTGAGTTCTTTATCAATGATTTACTTATCTTCAGCATTGAATTCATCTTGCATGAAAGTGAGGATCGGTTCCTTGTAAATTGTCTGTGCGAAAACGAGATGATTTATTTATGAAGTAAATTATATCTTTATCATGATAAAATTTGATTGATGAACATCTATTCATATCTAGTCATGAAAATTAAGGTGAATGAAACCCTAGTCCCAGTTTCTCTCTCTGATATTTTCGTGTAGCTTTCAATAGTTTACTTTCATATTTTCGGTTGCCTAGCTAGTAAGAAATTAATTATTCGGTACTTGGCAAACGAGGTCTTTTTGATTCGATATCTTAATTATTACTTCGAGTATCCGTGCACTTGCGGACACAATAAGTTTTTGGCGCCGTTGCCGGGGACCTTGGTTTTTGTCAATATTGAAGATATTGAAAGTATTGCTAGACTAGGTTTTGTTTATTGTTTATTTTCTATTTTTCTGTTCTATTGAAATCATTTAATCTATCTACTTTGCATGTGTAGGAATCTTAGATCAGGACCTCTAGTTCCTTTTGATCCTGAAATAAATAAAACTTTTAGATTGCATAGGAAACTTAGATTTGAAGAGAGTCAACAAGTAGAAGAAGTGACCATGGCAGAACAGAGATCACTTATAGACTATGCAGCCCCTAATCCATGGGAGATACACTCTAGCATTGCTAGACCGGTCATAAAGGCTAACAACTTTGAAATCAAGCCTGCTTTCTTGTCTATGATTCAATAGAACCAGTTTGGAGGATCTCCACTTGAAGATCCTAACTAACACCTTGCTTTGTTTCTTGAATTATGTGATACTATCAAGATAAATGGTGTTTCTAACGATGCATTAAAACTGAGATTGTTTCCTTTTTCTCTTAGGGACCGAGCGCGTTCATGGCTTCAAGCTCAACCTACCGGTACCTTCACCACATGGGAACAATTGTCCAATTCCTTCTTGATGAAATATTTTCCACTAAGCAAGACCATCCAATTGAGAAACCAGATCACAAGTTTTGCACAGAGGGATGGTGAATCTTTTAGCAAGGCATGGGAGCGTTTCAATGATTTACAACGGAAGTGTCCTCACCATGGCCTTGAAAATTGGGTTTTAATTCATACTTTTTACAATGGTTTGCTATATAATACCAGACTAACTGTTGATGCTGCTGCAGGAGGAACTCTCATGAGCAGAACCATTGAAGATGCCTTCAAGTTGCTTGAGGAGATGACTTTAAATCACAATCAATGGACTTCTGAGAGAGGAGTGTTGTATCGACCTTCTCAAGGTAAGAATGAAAGTGATGGTTGGCGCACCTTAGCAGAAAAGGTAGATTCTTTGTGCAATAGATTTGATTTTTTTTAAAATGCAAACTGCTGTAGTTTCTTCATCTGTTGTTCGTGATATTTGTGGAAATAATAGTCATGTTTCTGAAGAGTGTAAGGTCATTACTAATCAGGGTAGTGAACAAGTTAATGCATTAGGAAATTTTAATCAAAGTAGAAACAATGATCCCTATTCTAGTACATACAACCCTGGATGGAGGAATCATCCCAACTTATCTTAGAAAAATAAGAACAATGTAGGGGGACAAATTGAAAATAGAGGATACCAACAAAGGCCAAACCAAAATCAAAATCAAAACCAAAATTCAAATGTTGAATCCATGTTAGAAAAGTTAATGGCTAATCAAAATCAATTCATACAAAATCAAAACAAAGAAATTGAAGATCTTAAGGGAATGGTTAGTCAACTTGCATCTCAAGTAGGATCTCTAGTAGCCCACAACAAAATATTAGAAAACCAAATAGTACAACAAGCAAGCACTTCTTACAGACCCCTCGGGAAAATTACTTGCTAAACCTGAACCAAACCCTAGGGAGCACTGTAATGCTATTATCACTAGAAGTGGGAGGCAATTAGAAGAACCTAAAAAGAAATCTGGGAATAATGAAAAAGAGCCTAGTAATGAACATGATCAAGAGTTAGATTTGGAAAAATCTTCTGAGCATGAGTAGTTCCAAACTAGTTTGCCACCTCACCAAGGTGATGAACCTAAAGGTGATGTGCCATGTTAGAATGATATTTCTAAACCTAATTCTCCTACACCTTATAGGCCACCTATACCCTTTCCCCAAAGGTTAGTGCAAGCAAAATTAGATAAACAGTTTGGGAAATTTCTTGATGTTTTAAAGAAGCTTTACATTAACATTTCATTCACTAAAGCTTTATCTCAAATGCCTTCATATGCAAAATTTTTGAAAGAGATCTTGTCTAATAAGAGGAAAATATAGGACTATGGTACTGTGGCTTTAACTAAGAATTGTAGGGCTATTATCCAGAATAAACTTCCACCGAAATTAAAGGATCCAGGTAGTTTCTCTATACCTTGTTCTATTGGAAGCATGGCTTTTGACCGAGCCTTATGTGATTTGGGTGCCAGTGTAAGCCTAATGCCACTATCTATTTGTAGGAAACTGGACATTGGAGAGCTTAAAACAACCTCAATATCTTTACAGCTCGCTGATAGCTCGGTAAAGTATCATGTTGGTATTTTAGAGAATGTTCCAATCAAAATAGGTGAGTATTTTATTCCAACTGATTTATAGTCCTTGAGATGGAAGAAAGTCATAAAAATCCCATCATCCTTGGTAGACCCTTTCTAGCCACTGCAAAAGCACTGATAGATGTTAAGAAAGGAAAACTCACACTAAATATAGGAGAAAACATAATTGAGTTTGAATTGGCAGATTCACTAAACAAACTTTCATATTCAGGATCATGCTGTAGTGTTAATATAGTAGATAATATTGTTAGTGATGTGCACAATTTATTTGATGAACCCTTAAATATTGAAACTAACACTTTTTCTGAGTGTATGGATAAAGGATTTCAGGAGAAAACACATCCAATTTCTGAAAGAAGGAAGAAGAAAAGACCAAGGAGAAAAAGAGGCTCAAAACTACTTGATAAAGGAAGAAAAATCTTATGTAAAGTTGGACACTGTTTCATGAACGAGCCTTATGTGATCAAAAGTGATGTACAAACCAAAGGAAAATCAGAGTGGAAACTGAAGAAATCAAGATCAAATCCGAGTACAGAACGGTCAAGCTAATGACCTTTAAATTAGTGCTTCTTGGGAGGCAACTCAAGCACTCTTTCTTTAGTTTATTCTCTTTTATTTTACTTTATTTTTATTTTTGCTTTTAGAACTAATTTTTCTTTTCTTTTTGTAGGTAAAATCGAATTTTGATGTAAATTACGGCACTACCGTAATGTAAATTACGGTGCCGTATTTCGCGTCTGATACGGCACTGCCGTAAGCCTTTTCACGTGCCGTATTTTTACTCCAAAATCGACCCAAGAGTTTTATTGTTTTTACGGCACTACCGTAATCTTTTTTACGGGCCGTATTTTGTGAAATTAATTTTTACTTAAAAAAAATTGTGATTATTTTTACGGCACCACCGTAACAATTTTCATGGCACCGTATTTTTGGTCGTTTTCTCAGTCGAGAGTATCGAGCATATTACGGCGATGCCATAACCATTTTTGTGGTACCGTATTCGCTACTGGTTTTTGACCGAAGAGTTTCTTAGAAATTACGGTACCACCGTAACATTTTACACAGTACCATAATTAGGGACGTTTTTCGACCCGAGAGTTTGTGCCATTTTACGGTACTGCCGTTTTGATATTACGGCCTGTGTTTTTTGAATTCACCAGATTACGGCACCACCATAACCAAAATTACGGTCGTAATTCTATCGGCCCTACGCGATATACGTGCCGTTTTTTAGGGTTTCTCTGTCGTTTTCAGGGTTTTCTCCCATTCTCGTGCACCGACCTTCGACTTCCGACCTTTTCCGACCTTCAGAGCATGCCGATGACTCTTCTCGACCAGCTTTAACTGCCGATTTGGTAACATGTCACCCGTTTTTTCTGTTTTGGCGAGTTTTTGCGATAGTTTCGCCCCTTTCTTCGTTTCGCCTTGTTTCTTAGTCGATTTCTAAAATATTTGCGTCCATTTACTCCTTAGATGATTGGTGACTCGTCCTTGCTTGTTTCTAGAGATTTTTGACTTATTTTGAGAGTGATTTGAGCTTCAAATGAGCTAGATTAGCTGTGTTCTTCAAGTTACTGTTCCGCCCCCATCTTTTCTTGTGAAAACTTTGGTTTCAAAGTCAGATTTTAACTGAATCTTGTTGCTATGATGCTTAGATGTTCTTTTCTAGTGAAGTTGAAAGTATGATTACCATTAGAACTAGATTTTAGTATATGGTGTTCATATTTCAATTTGTAGCTTGTTTTAGTTCAAGTGATAATTAGATTCAGATGGCACCCAAGAAGCAAGTGGTTTCAAAAAGAAGAGGCAAAGGACCAGCTGAGTCTTCCACACCACCGAATCCCTATGGCATCATCTTTAGGGATGAAATTCAGGAAGCAAGATACAACAAATTGGTAGAGAGGAGAGTGGTGAATACAAAGTATGCTGATAAACGTACCTTAGAGGCACTTGGCTTGTATGATGATGTATTTTGGATGTTCGACCAGATCATGGCCAAGAAGTTCTTTCAGATGACTCCACAGACATATTTTGCCTTTGGTACTGGAGTTTTTGAGCAGTTTTGATATGGATTTATAGGAGTTTACTGACAGGCATGCCGAAGGTGCGATCACCTTCCGCATAGCCAACATTAAGAGGAAGCTTACCATGAGGGACATCAGATCCATCTTTCAGCTGGCATCAGGAGGACATACTTGTGTGTCTCTTGGTTTTGTGGAGAGTGTATTTTGTAATCAGATCTCCTTAGAGGTTCATTTTTCTGTAGTCTCAGCTAGAGCATCAAAGATTCCCAACCCCTATATTAAGTATGCATATAGAGTACTTGCCCACACAATTTTTGGAAGAGGAGACAGTGATGGTATGGTGAGGCAGAGTGAACTTTTCTTCTTGTGGAGTATGCTATACGGGTATCCCCTGGATGTTGCTTTCTTTTTTGTGAAACATATGGATAAGGTGGCAAGGGCCAAGAAAGGTGCCATTGTGATAGGAGGTTTCATTACACCTATAGCCTTGTTTCTCAATGTTGAACCTTATGGGATTGAAGTGGCCAGTGGGAACTCTAGATTGGATATGGAGTCATGCATGACCATGAAGATGATAATTAGAGAGGGTGACACTTTCTCTTTGGTTCTTGGGTCAGGTCACATTGCCTTTGCCAAACCCTGAGAAGACCTCTGTGAAAAATCAAGCTAATTGGAAATTGACTCCGAGCGTTGCAGATTATGCTATGCCACCACCTCTTGATACCGTACCACCACCATCCACCTGGGGTGGTAGTGATGACCCATTTGGTATGGGGATGGATCCGCCATCTCAGGGAGCTTCAGGATCTTCACATTGTGCTACTGATCGAGGATGATCCAGTGCTTTCGTCCCAGGCTTCCAGGCCCTCTCTGCTCAGATGTACCGTCATGAACATCGAATGGAGAAGATGATGGATACTATGGGGAGGATGTCTGATTCTATGCACCACATTCACCAGGATGTCGAAAATCTTAGTAATTACATAGAAGAGATGAGAAACTTTCTCTACGATCACTTTGGATTTTAGGATTCTAGGAGAGGTGGAGTATATGGAGGACACCAGGGGAGCAGCAGGACGATCCCATGGATGCAGCTGCAGAGGACACTGAGGAGATCCAATCTAACGATGACGAGTAGAGTTTTGTGAGTATCCCTTTCCCTTACTTATTTGCATTTCATTTTCTTTACCTTATTGATGTTTTCGTGCTCTTATAGGGAAGGATGACTCTTCCTTGCTCGTTGTGTCCGCCCAATGCTATCTTGCTTGTTCTTATTTGACTACTACAATATTCGATTTGGTTGTATAACATTCTGATATTGATATTGATTCGATTGGGTTGTACGGATATATTCTGAGTTGAATTCTTGAAATTGATGCAATTGAGTTGTATGATATTGGAAGATATGATATTGAGCACCTTGTTTAGGTGTATCCTGATGCATGATGACTTGTGTGATTTTGATCATGAAATAGTATATTTTTGTTGATGTGATTATTTTGTGGCCCAGTTTATTTCTGAAGAAATTCTTGTTGATAGTATGATTTTTTTTTTATGGAGAAATTGTTCATGAATATGATTAGGACTAGACCTATTATGATGAATTTATTTCTCTAATATATATCTGCCTAATGGAGTTTTTCATTGATTGATGAATAAAATTTTAGGTAAACATGTTATTTGATGAATTTGATTTAAAAAGTGAAGCTACTTCTTTAAATAAAATTAGCATGTGAGTATGATTTTTGAATTGATATTGATTGTTTATTTTAGTTGATGTTCATACTATTTGCTATTTGTTGGGAAGAAAAATTCCACGATCCAAATAAAGAGAGTGATGACTCCCTTACTTGGCAGTGTGCAAAATTGGTAGTGGTACCAAAGACATGGGTTGAAGTCAAAATGAGAGAAAAAGAAAAAAAAAATCAAGAGAATGACTCCTCATCTTGGCACCGTGTTGATTTGCGGTGGTACCTAAGTTAAAAGTTGAAGTCCGAAAAGAAAATGCATGTATCTATGTGGGTACATACCTTGGAGAGAAATCGTTTCACATTAACTCAGCTATCTTTGGTAAAATTCTTCCTACTAAAAAGATATGAGTTCTATTACATTGGTTATGTGATCGGTGTACTCTAACTTCGTCACCAGAAAAAAAAAGGTAGTAATCGAATTAGAGAATGTGAACAATGCATAAAAGGGAGGAACTAAAAAATTCTGAGTGGAAAAAGATCTTGGAAATCTTATTCCTCTAAACAAAAGTATGCTAGTTTTGAACAGAAACTGAATGAAATCTTGAGATTGAAATTCTATTTATTGTACAGGTTGCGAAGTTTTATTTGATTAAGTTGTAGATCTTGAGAATTGAATTCGAAGGATGATATGTCTATTTGAAATTTTATGAAACAATTGGTGAAATTCTTCATTCATGATTGTATTTTAGAAATCTATTCTATATAAAAAAAAAGTCTATTCCTTTGATCAATTTTTGATTTTGCTTGAGGACAAGCAAAGTTTGAGCCTTATGTATTTGATGACACTAAAATTTATAGTAAATTTTGGGCCATTTTATAGACTTTTTTGTGTCATATTCATGCTCATTTATTTATTTTTATGCCTCTTTTATCAAATAATGTGGAATCTACACATTTTCTAGTTTTTGATGATTTTCAGGTAAAAATGCACTATTTTTAGGCGTTTTCAAGCAAATTCAGATGCATGGATGAATTCCCACCATCAAGAGAAGATTACATGTCAAATTTCACTCAAATTGGAGCTTCAGACCAAATTACGACACTACCGTAATCAAAATTACGGTACCGTGGTTTCACTGCACCTACAGAACAAACCACGGTACTGCCATAATTTTTGAGTGCTGTTGTATTTTGGGACGATTTTGAACAGAAAGTTTCGCAAGAATTACGGCACTGTCGTAATGGATTTCACGGGCCGTAATCTGGGCTCAATTTCGTACAAAAAGTTTGATGGATTTTACGGTACTACCGTGACCAAAATCACAGGACGTATTTCGAGTCGGCTACCCGAGAGATTTGATGAAAATATGGTACTACCGTAATGGATTTCACGGTACCATAATTCAGGATGATTTTTGTATCGAGAACTTCTGTTCAAATTACGGCACCGCCGTAACGGTTTTCACGGCCGTAATTACAACCCAGATTCGCGATTTTCACGGACTGTTTGAAGCCCGATTCTTGCGCGGATGATTTCAGACGATCCAAGCCATCAATTGAAGATCCGTAAAAAGGAAAATATTCGCTAGATCAAAGGGAAGCGACACACACGGAAAGCCCTAATTTTCATCCACGATTTAGAGAGAAATCAAGTTCTTCACCGTCGCCTTAGGTTTCGCCACTAGGAAGCGTACAGTGCATCTCCGGTTGTGAAATTTGAGGGGAAGCTGCGCATAGGAGAGGAGAAGATACTTGATAACACCAAAATTCATAGTATATTTTGTGTCATTTCATTGATCTTTTTGTCATATTTATACTATTTTGCTTATTTTTAAGCCCTATTTGTCAAATATTACGAAATCTACACCATTTCTTATTTTTCATCATTCTCATGTAAAAAGTGCTATATTTTGATGGATTTTGGAAGATTTGAGCATACCAATGGATTCCAGACGTTGAAACGAAGCTACCCGTCAATTTTCATGCAAATCGGAGCAACTTTGCAAAATTACGGTAGTGCCCTGATGAAAATTATGGTACCGTAGTTTTCGCCCCAGGAAGCACAGAAAGAAATTACAGTAGTGCCGTAATAAATATTATGGTACCGTAATTTTGAGCGATTTTTGACTGGAAAGTTGTTGGAAAATTACGGCACTACCGTAATATTTTTCATGGTACCGTAATATTCGGCCGAGTTTCCCGATTTTTCCATTGGAAACTTAAAATGATGATATCTCGAGATTTAGGGCACCAAATTGAGATCCGAAAGAAGCTATAGACTCGTCTCAACGAGGAAAAGACAAAGAAACTGAAAGCCCCAATTTTTTTCCACTATCAAGAGAGAAATTGAAGGAAGTGTCTTTAGGGTTCGGCCTCACACCGAGAGGCGTGAAGGCCACCTCAGGCCGCGATTTTCACAAAGAAGCTTCATCTAGAGGAGGAGAGGATACTCCAGAAGTTTCAGAGAGAAAGGAGATCAATAAGGAGAAATTATTAAAAGAGCGGGCGCCAGCACTGTTCACTCGCAAAATTACGTGCTATAATTTTTATTACAACCCTGTTTTATAACTTCTACCCTTTCTCTTTGATTTCTAGTTGTTCTAAACTATGATTTATTGTAATTCCTCTTCCATGCTAGCTTAGACACTTTATGGGACATGGGATGTAATCCTCTTTAATTTTTTAACTAGATGATTTTTATTTCGCCATGATAACTTTACTATGATAATTTTACTTATATGATGAACGCCTTTAATTCTCCAAAGATTCATATTGTTAGCATATTTTAGAGTTTTTGCGATATGGACCGAGAGGTGATTTGCTTGATAACTTGGAACCCTAAGATTGAATGCTAAGAACTCATCGTTAGAAATTAGATTTGTTCTTATTATCTCAATTTTAGAAGTAGAATGCCATGTTAATAATCTGAATTTAGGATTGAGTTAATGTGATAAACGTGAAGATACTGCAAGAGATTGAGTATTGGATTGTTGGAGAACAATAAGTAGAACATGTGTTGAGATTCAGATGCACGAGAGTAATCCTTGAATTTCCACTTGAGATGATTGACTTAGAATTCGGATGCACAAGAGTGATCTTTGAGTTCTTTGTTAATGGTTTACTTATCTTCAGCATTGAATAAATCTTGCACGAGAGTGAGGATTAGTTCTTTGTATGATTGTCTGCACAAGAGCGAGATGATCTCTTTATGAAGTAAATTATATCTTTATCATAATAAGATTTGATTGACGAACATCTATTCATATCTAGTCATAGAAATTAAGGTGGATGAAACCGTAGTCCTAGTTTCTCTCTCTTAGATATTTCGTGCACTTTCCTATCGTTTACTTGCATCATATTTGATTTGCTTAGCTAGTGTGAAAATAACTATTTGGTACTTAACACGTAGGTCTCTGTGGTTCGATATCTTTTATTACTTTGAAGTATCTGTGCACTTGCGGACTACAACAAGTTTTTGGCGCCGTTGCCGGGGACCTTAGTTTTGTTAATATCAAAATAGTTGTTAGTATTGCTAGACTAAGTTTTATTTGTTTTAGATTTAATTTTATTTTTTGTTTTTGCAGGTTTTGGATTTTCACAAGTTGTGACAGAATTGTGATTTTTGAAATTTTTTTATTTACTTGTGTTTTATATTTTCTATTTTTGTATATTCTGAGAAAATTAAAAAAAATATTTTTGATTGATTTGTGTTTAATAATCTTTCTGTTCTTAATAGATTTGAAGATATGTCTTTTAATCACAACTCCTGGGCAACTGAAAGAGGTGAGATATGTATGCCATAAGGTCAGTATGAAGATGATTCATTCTGCACTCTTGAAGATAAGTTAGATTATTTGGCTCATAAATTAGACTCATATATGCACCCTGTTAGGACATTTTATTCTTCCATTAGATGTGATATTTGTGGATGTTTTGATCATTATACTTCTGATTGCCAATTTTTAATTTCTCAAAATCCCAATTCACCATGGTATCAAGATGATCAATATAATTCTAGATGGGAAAATTAAACTTCTTTTTATGGTGATTGCTCAAATCATATTTCTGTACCATGCTTTGAGGACACTGAAAAATCTATCTTAGAGTTGATGTTTGAAAAATTCATGAAACAAAGTGAGGAGGCACATGAGACCTATAAACATAGGATGGATAATATGCGTACTCATACTGAAATGTTAAAAACCAAGATAGCACAACAAGATTGTTTATTTGAGTTTGATTTGGAAACTAAGGAAATTGATTTAGAAAATTCCCCCTCTAATTATGATTGTTTTGAGATTGAGCCTTATGTGAACATTAATGAATCTCACTCTAATTTTGATAATTGTAAAATTGATTCTTTTGATAATTTATTTGTGGAAAAGTTTGAGAAAAATTGATTTTGAAAAATCTCTCTTTGATTCTAGTGATAGTTTTGAAATTGATTTTTTTGATGATATATTATTTATGGTTAAATCTGATTCTTTTAATTCTGAGATTGATTCTTTTGATTCTTCTGATGATAAATTATTTGATGAAGGACATGAGGAAATTGATTTTGAAAAGTCTCACTTTGATTTTGATGATAATCTTGAAATTGATAAATTATTTAATGTTGAGCATGAGGTACTTGAAAAGGATTTGAATATTACAAAAATTGATGAATCTCACTCTGATGTTTTGCCCATATCTACTGTTCAACCTTTTGATTTATTTGAAGAACTATGTTTTATTGAGGAATTTAATGTGAGACAGAAAGACTATTTTGATGATCCAATACCTGAATCTTTTGATGGAAGTCCTACTCTTATTGCAATTGAAGATATAATTTTGAAGAAAGGACTAATGATTTTGCTTACTAACAAATTTAGAAAGATCATTGAATATCCTTTGAGTGGAATTAAAAATTTTGATTTTGAATTCTGCATATTTGAGAAAGTCACGTCAATTGTATTTTATATGAAATTTTGGGTGTTTGGATTAGTGGCTAAACTTTTTGAACAATGGAAATACAGAAAACTATATGCTATGTACTATGGTATTGATCCACCTGCTTTACCATGATACTTGAGTTTTGGTCAAGCTATGGACCTAAAAACTAACGCTTCTTGGGAGGGAAAATCAAAATTTTGCAAAAAATACGGCACTGCCGTAATCTTTTCCACGGTGCCATAATTTCGGCTGATTTTTGACCCGACAGTTTTTCATCTTTTACGGCACTACCGTAATCATTTTCACGGTACCGTATTTTTGGTTCGTTTTTGACTAGAACTTTTTGTGACTTTTACGGCAGGGCCGTAATCATTTTTACATGCCGTGTTTTTGAGTGATTTCTAACCCAAAAATTTTGTGCAAATTACGGCACTACCGTAAGAAATTTTACGCCCGTAATTTGAAACCTGCATTCTACTTATCTGATTAAGTGTTTTCTCGTAGTGATTTTAAGAAACTAGGGTGGTAAAATTTTTGATCTTTGGCACGAACATGAAGTACTCATCTTTTTCTATTATTTGGATATTTTTATTGAATTTTAAAGTGCATGGATCATTTTATAACACATAGCATCTTTTGGTACTTGATTAATTTCTGCAACAGTTTTGTTTGACTGATCTGATTAGCAGTTTTGCTGCAGGTTTTTAAGATGCTTTAACGAGTTGTAACCCTGATCTTTCATATGGAATATGAAGAACATGATTCGTTCTATCTTGAGGATTAGTTGTTTTCATTAAAATATTTTCTTACAATTCTAGGAAGCATGGCAACTTTTCGAATCTGATTAACTTTGTGCAGTTTTTGATTCTAGTAATCTGATTAGCCTTCTTTCTGCTGATACCCTAAATTCCTGACAGATTTTGATCCTTTGATTTTCATTCGCCCTGAAAGAACAAGTTTTATTCTACCTTTTGGCTTTGTCTATTTTCTTTTTGGATCATTAAATCTTATTCTTAAGTATAGCTACTTTTCGTAATTGAATCAATAGGCTGCACTGCTTTCCATCGACATTAGCAGCTCCTTGTCTTCAGACTTTCACCAGAAACTGTAGCCCAACCGCCACGACTGCATCTGCCTCTGACACTACTATTTCCAGCCGTCGACATTGGATTATATCATCAGCAGACTCTTACTTCTTCTACTGCCTCTGTTTCCATTGATTTTATTTATTTTTGTAGCAGAATCTTCAATTAGTGACTCTAATTTTTTTATCTATGCAGCATCATCTCTCGCACCCATCGGCCGACGACTTTGCCTTCAGGACTATAGTCTCTAGCAGGCCACTGGAGACTACTCATTATCACTCTACTGTCGGCACCATCACCATCATTGCTAGCAGTTCTTCAGCTAGCTTCTGTTCCACCTCTGCTGCATTAGCTCTTTCCATCAGCACCCTCTTTGGACCACTGACGATATCTCTAATTGCTATTATTCTTTTAGTTAAGTAAGAGACTATTTTTTTTTATCTAAGCCTTATGTACTTAAAATTGTGCAGGAAAATTTTCAGAAGGCGCATCTTTGGACCTAGCCGCATCTGCCCTAACGCTACACACTGACGATGATTGAGCTTGCTATATAGTTTTGTGAGTATTGTTTGCACTTTCTAGTGATCTTATTTGATATGGTTGCATGGTATTGCTATCACTTACTAAGACTTTTATTCGATGTGGTGGCTTGACTCTATCCCTTTTTTTACTATGATTGTTTGAGTTTGATACTTCACACCTTTTGCATTGATTTTTGACATTTTTATGACTTGAATCCATGTGATAAAAGAAGTGTAGATTTTTCTATAATGATGAATATTTATGCATGTCAATGCCTATGAATGGAAATATGCCTATTATGTTGAATTTATTTCTTCAATATATATCTACTTGTAGAAATTTTTCATTGATTGATGCATAAGGTTT
The DNA here is from genome assembly GCA_027563935.2 of Costus lasius. Classification (NCBI taxonomy): domain Eukaryota; kingdom Viridiplantae; phylum Streptophyta; class Magnoliopsida; order Zingiberales; family Costaceae; genus Costus; species Costus lasius. Next base: position 98,464,270 of record CM050448.1, read on the forward strand.
TTGGGTAGGTATGTTGTTTGATGAATACAATCTAAGAGTGAAACATCTTTCTTGAATAAAATGAGCATATGAGTGTAATTTTTTAATTGATGTCAATTGATTAACCTAGTTGATGTTTAGTCCATTTTACTATTTGTTGGGAAGAAAGAGTCTAAGATCTAAAAAGAGTGAGAGACTCCCCTATTTGGCACTATGTAAAATTGACAGTGGTACCAAAGATATGGGTTGAAGTTTGCAAAAAAGGAAAGAAAGAAAAAGAAAATGACTTCTCTTCTTGGCACTGTGTAAAATTGACAGTGGTACCGAAGATAAGAATTGAAGTCCAAATAAAAAGTGTGTATCTATGTGGGTACATACCACCAAAAATTAAAAAAAAAGATTTTGATTTCAGAGGACAGTGTATTTATCTGAAATTTTGTGTAGCATTTGGTGGAATATTTCATAAGTGATTATATTTTAGAAATTTATTTTTCATAAAAGAGCTTATTTTTCATACTTAGCATTGTTCTTTATTTATTTGCTTGAAGACAAGCAAAGTTTGAGCCTTATGTGTTTGATGACACCAAAATTTATAGAATATTTTGTGTCATTTCATTAGTTTTTTTGTATCATATTTATGCTCTTTTGCTTGTTTTTAAGCCCTATTTGTCAAATATTGCGAAATCTACATCATTTCTTATTTTTCATCATTTTTAGGTAAAAGTACCATATTTTGATGGATTTTGGAAGATTTGAGCACACCAATGGATTCTAGACGTCAAAACGAAGCTACCCGTCAATTTTTATGCAAATCGGAGCAAGTTTGCAAAATTATGGTAGTGCCCTGATGAAAATTATAGTACCGTAATTTTCGCCCCAGAAAGCACAGAAAGAAATTACGGTAGTGCCGTAATAAATATTATGGTACCGTAATTTTGAGCAATTTTTTATCAAAAACTTTTTGGAAAATCACGGCACTACCGTAATATTTTTTATGGTACCGTAATTTTCGGCCCAGTTTTCCGATTTTTCTGCTGGAAACTTAAAATGATGATATCTCGAGATTTAGGGCACCAAATTGAGATCCGAAAGAAGCTACGGACTCGTCTCAACGAGGATAAGACAAAGGAACTGAAAGCCCCAATTTTATCCACTATCGAGAGAGAAATCGAAGGAGGCGTCCTTAGGATTCGACCTCACGCCAAGAGGCGTGGAGGCCACCTCAGGCTGTGATTTTCACAAGGAAGCTTCGTCTAAAGGAGGATAGGATACCCCAGAAGTTTTAGAATGAAAGGAGATCAATCAGAGGAGAAATCAACAAAAGAGCGGGCGCTGACACTGTTCACTCGCAAAATTATGGGCTGTAATTTTTATTACAGCCATGTATTGTAACTTCTACCCTTTCTCTTTAATTTCTGATCATTCTAAACTATGATTTATTGTAATTCCTCTTCCATGCTATCTTAGACACTTTATGGGACATGGGGTGTAATCCTCTTTAATTTTTATGACTAGATGATTTTTATTTCGTCATGATAACTTTACTATGATAATTTTACTTATGTGATGAACGCCTTTAATTCTCCAAAGATTCATATTGTTAGCATGTTTTAGAGTTTTCGTGATATGGACCGAGAGGTGATTTGCTTGAGAACTTGGAACCCTAAGATTGAATGCTAAGAACTCATCGTAAGAGATTAGGTTTGTTCTTGTTATCTCAATTTTAGAAGTACAATGTCATGTTAATAATCTGAATTTAGGATTGAGTTAATGTGATAAACGTGAAGATACTACAAGAGATTGAGTATTGGATCATTGGAGAACCATAAGTAGAACCTGTGTTGAGATTCGGATGCACGAGAGTGATCCTTGAGTTTCCACTTGAGATGATTGACTTAGAATTCGGATGCACGAGAGTGATCCTTGAGTTCTTTGTTAATGGTTTACTTATCTTCAGCATTGAATAAATCTTGCACGAGAGTAAGGATTGGTTCTTTGTATGATTGTCTGCGCGAGAGCGAGATGATCTCTTTATGAAGTAAATTATATCTTTATCATAATAAGATTTGATTGACGAACATATATTCATATCTAGTAATAGAAATTAAAGTGGATGAAACCATAGTCCCAATTTCTCTCTCTTAGATATTTCGTGCACTTTCCTATCGTTTACTTGCATCATATTCGATTTGCTTAGCTAGTGAGAAAATAACTATTTGGTACTTAACACGTAGGTCTCTGTAGTTCGATATCTTTTATTACTTCGAAGTATCCGTGCACTTGTGGACTACAACAATACTCCAGAGTTTCAGAACGAAAGGAGATCAATCAGAGGAGAAATCAACGGAATACTCATCGCCGACACTATTCACCGCCGAAATTATGGCTGTAAAGTTGTTTTCCCCTTTTTCATCGATTTCTGATCCTCTGATACTATGGATTATTATAATTCTTCAACTATGCTAGCTTAAACTCTTTTTGGGACATGGGGGAGTAATTCCTCTCAGTTTCTTAATGACTAGATTATTTTTACTTTCGTTATGATGATTTTACAATGATAATTCTACTTATGTGATGATTGTCTTTAATTCTCAATAGACTCATATTGTTAGCATGTTTTAGAGTTTTCGCGATATGGACCGAAAGGTAATTCGCTGAGAATTTGGAACCCTAAAATTGAATGTTATGAACTCATCGTAAGAAATTAGGTTTGTTCTTATTTCTCAATTTTAGAAGTATAATGTCATGTTAATAATCTGAATCTAGGATCGAGTTAATGTGATAAACATGATAATACTGTGAGAAATCAAGTATAGGATTGTTGGAGAACCTTAAGTAGAACAAGTGAAAATTATAGTATGAAAGTATGTAACTTTCACTTGAGATGATTGATTTAGAATTCGGATGCATGAAAGTGATCCTTGAGTTCTTTATCAATGATTTACTTATCTTGAGCATTGAATAGATCTTGCATGAAAGTGAGGATCGTTCTTTGTAAATTATTTGCGCGAAAGCGAGATGATTTGTTTATGAAATAAATTATATCTTTGTCATGATAAAATTTAATTGACGAACATCTATTCATATATGGTCATAGAAATTAAGGTGGATGAAACCCTAGTCCCAGTTTCTCTCTCTGATATTTTTGTATAGCTTTCGATAGTTTATTTTCATATTTTTGGTTGCCTAGCTAGTAAGAAATTAATTATTCGGTACTTGGCAAACAAGGTCTCTGTGGTTTGATATCTTAATTATTACTTCGAGTATTCGTGCACTTGCGGACACAACACCTATATTTATAATGGAAAAACCCTAAGCTCCCCCCATAAAGGAGTTTTGGATTTCAGGTGAAATCTATAATCCAATAAAGATTATCCAATAAGAATTTCTCTCAAACCTAGCGGGCTACACAGGCCGTCTTTCACATTCAATAATGAAATGTTATGGGTCCATTAACCAATTAATAAATGCTCCCACAAATCAATAATGTTAGACCAAAAATTCCAATATTCTCCCACTTGGTCAACATTAATTGATTTATAATCTAAAGATTTTATAAAATAATAATTATTTGTAATATATATTAAAAACAATCTTGAAATAATGATGCATTTGTTAATCCTGATAACACATCATTCAATCCGATCTAATGCAATTACCAATATTGAATCATGACGAAACATTGTATTAATATGCAATACAAGTCCTCCATAGTTACAGATATTAGTAGATTACATCAACATGGATCGCAATGTGACTGTGTAGTAAAATGATAAAAACTTAATATCATTTTTTTATCGATCCTCTTTATGATTTTTGGAACCAAATGAAAAATCTACTTTATGGTTTCTCTTAATCTGTATGAGAAAACCGACACCAATGTATCCATATATGTCTCATAAATCTCTCTAAACTGTATGAGAGAATCTTTTTATGATTTCTCTAAACCAAATGAGAAAATCATTAATTTTAAATTGAGACATATGTCACTCGGCAAAACCGTCATGCTTAAGGTTATGAATCCTTAAGACTTTAAACAGATATAAAGTAACATGTGCATAAAAGATTAGCATCTTGTTAATGTATTAAAAAATATATCCATGACTAAAGCAACTGATACATGAATGAAAGATACAAAATTAAAATTATAAAGCAAAAAAACTCCCACTAATCAAAACATCAAAAGATTCAATGATACCCATGCTAATAACATGGTTCACAAAAAATAGAGGGAGCTATACCTTTAGTTAAAGGATCTTCAATCATCTTGCTAAACTCAATATGGGAAAAGATTTTTCATTGTGCACAAGACCACAATTATATTAGTTAACCACCCCCTTTGGGCAGGTAAATTAACTAATATAATATTAATAAAAAAAATTTATCATCACAAATTTTGACATATCATAATTAATTATAAATGAGTCACTTTGGTGGCTAAACAATTATAATAAGAAATTCTTAATTTGAATTTTGAAATTCTTATTTTGAAATTATAATACAATTATAATGATAAAAGACTAAACCTGATTTATCTTAAATTATATCAATTAATTACCCCCTTTGGGCAAATAAATTAATCAATATAACAAAGATAAAAAAGTGAAAACTTACCTCAATAAAGGAGAAACAATCATTATGAATATCATCTCATATTATATCAACTAATTACTCCCTTTGGGCAAGTAAATTAATTAATATAACTGAGATAAAGTTCATCATCATTATAAATACCAAAGTATATTATAATTAACTATAAATGAGCCACTTTGGCAGCCAAACATTTATAGTAATTATAATTTTAATGTATTATATAATGAGGCTAACATGTATGTACAAAATTATCCTATATATACCAATTAATTAGCCCCTTTGGATAGATAAATTAATTAATATAACAAAGATAAAAATATAACCATATCATAAATATTGAACATATTATAATTAATCATAAATGAGCTACTTTGGTACCCAAACATTTATAACAATTATAATACAATATATTTATGTAATAACAATGATATGATTATGTACTAAATTTAAACCAATGTTCATAACAATCTCTCTTATAACATGACTAAAACAAAATTATCTTATATATACGAATTAATTACTCCCTTTGAGCAGGTAAATTAATTAATATAAATCGGATAAAAATAATTTTCTTTTATAAACATTTGAATATACAGAAATATACTATGAATAAACCATTTTGGTAGCAAATGTTTATAATATAATAAGTTATCAATGTAATAAGTTGAATATAAATCATTAACATTGTCATAAATTAACCAATCATATTGACTGAATCATTAAGCCCCACTCAGAGGAATTGAAAACCTTATCTAATGATGTTAATTACTACATGTGTACATATAATTCGGCCAAATATTAATCTTCCTTTGGGCTAATTAATATCTACATGAATTACATACACAATCGTCTTAACATTATAAGATAAATAAATTAACTTATACAATACGCTACTTTGGTAGTCATATTGATTTAATTAATTTATTTTATAATGTTAGACCCTTTTATTATTTAAACAATTATGCCATCATTAGAATTTATTAGAAATTATTTTCTTGATTTATAAAAAATTTGCAGTAGGCAGCTGCTGCACAGCATAGCAGGCCAAGCAGCACTTTTCTGCTTCTGCACACAGCAGAAAAAATAGCTCAAATGACTGGGCTCAAACCAGGCCCAAACAACAAAAGCAGCACAGTAGCTTTTGCGCAAACAAGATCTGTTTCTGCATACAGCACAACAGCTAAGGAATAACTAGCTGTAGCCGAGGCCCAGGCAGTAGACCCAAACTGCATACCCAAATTTGGCCTGAATCCAACCCAATAACCAGACCTAAAACCCGTTAAGACCAAAACGGTTAAAACAAGAGCCGTTAATAAAGTGTATTATAACCCAAAACCCAAATCCGGCCCAGATCCAGTTCATGCATGTAACAATTGGATCCAACCCTAAAAGTGCGCCTGACCCACTTGCCTTCACCCGCAAGCATACGCGAGTTGCAAGCAGCAATCGCTAGAGGTGGCCATGGGCCGTGCCCGGGCCCGGGCCCGCCTCGGCCCGGTTCCTGGCGGGCCGTGCCAGGCACGGCCCGTTTCAAATCGTGCCGTGCCCGGCACGGCACAGTGGAAAATTTGTTGGGCCCGGCACGGCCCGCGGCCCGATTAGGCATGTCGGCACAAGCACGGTTCCGCCGGAGAGTGAGCACGGATCCGGCACACGGGCCAGATCCGGCACGCGGGCTGACTTCGGCACGCGGGCCAAATACGGCCCAGCGGGCGCCAAATGAGAAACGCGAGCCGTGTTTGGCCGGGCCCGATTGTGGCCCATGGGCCAAAGTTGGCCCACGGTTGCTTCCGCTTGCACTTCCAAGACTTTGTTCATCATCATCCGATAAAGTTGAATGACCACCTTTATCTTGAAGACGGTCTTTAGCATCTAGCCAATCTTTAAGACAAATACACATTTCCACGCTTGCTTCGTTCATTCGGCTTCGCTTCTCGTCCAGCACCCTGCCGCCTGCACTAAAACAAGACTCCGATGCTATAGTAGACACCGGAGGAGTTAGTAGATCACGTGCCATGGCAGAAACCACAGGATATGATTTTCCTTGTGATCTCCACCATGATAAAATATCAAAATTATCTATTTGTTCTTCTGTGAGTAAAGATGTATGATTATTTTCTAAAAAAATGTTAATTCATTAAAATTACTAGATCGACTTGTTGATGTTCCTTTTCTATTTAAAATTGTGCGTATTCTTCCTGTAATATTTTTACTACTAGTAGATACATTAGTTTGAGAGGATGTTGGATTCATTGTATTTCCAAATTTTAAATTATAAACATTATACATTTCATCTAATAAGGTAGAAACTTCATTTTTTTTCTCATCTACTCCTTCAAGTTCCATATTTTTATAATATTCATCTAATAAAATATGAACACCTTCTAATTTTAATCTAGGATCCATAATTGAAGCTAAACAATATAAAGGAGATATATTTTTCTAATATTTTTTAAATTTTATTTCCATTTTAAAAATTACTTGAAAAACATTTTCATCATGTCTATATTGAGAAAAAATTTCACTAATTAAAACTAAATGTTCTAAAATTAAACATGATGTAGGATAATAAACACCAAATAAATGAGTGCTAGCATTATAAAAAATTTCTAAAATATTATATAATAACTTTGCTTTATCCCAATCATTTTCTTCAATATTTCCATCAGGCATTCTTTCATTATAAAATAATGTAAGAGGATCCTTAAATGGAAAACATGTTGTTAGCATATCATAAGTAGAATTCCATCGTGTTTTAATATCAAGTTTAAATTTTTTATATGACAAACCATAAGATTTACATATTTGTCTAAAATCTTGATTTTTACAAGTAGAAGAAGTAACAAATCTAACAGCATTTCTTAATTTAGTTACATGTTCATCTACTTCTCTTATTCCATCTTGAACACATAAGTTTAAAATATGGCATGCACATCGTATATGAAAAAAAGCACCATTAAATATTGGATTTAACAATCTTTTTAATTTATCAATTGCACTATCATTATTACTTGTATTATCAAAACTAATTGAAAAAATTTTATTAATTATATTATATGAATGTAAAATGCTATGAAATTGTCTAACTATAGCATTTGCAGTATGAGGATATTCAAAAATTTTAAATGCAATAATTCTTTTTTGTATAAAAAATTTACTATCTATCCAATGTGCCGTAATACACATGTATGACTGATCAGAATGATTACTGATCCAAATATCAGATGTTAAAGAAATACAAGAAGTTAATGTAATTAAAGCTTGTAAAAGATTAGTTTTATATTCAGAAAAAAATTTTATAGCATCCCTACGCATGGTTTGTCTACTTACTTTTTTATATTTAGGTTGTAGTGATTTATGTATAAATTTTTCAAATATATAATTTTCTGCTAAAGAAAATGATTGTTCATCCCAAACAATAAATTTAGCTAATTCTTTTCTAAGAACTTCAGTAGAATAATTAAAAACTTCAAAAGAACTAGAGGAAAGATTGAGAGTAACCTGTGCACGATCGATTTGAGTTTGATGGCTTTTGATGTGGCAAGTCAAATGACCAGTTCCACCCGATGATTTGCAAGTCATGACTTTTTTGCACTTCTTGCATCTGGCTCTTTCTTCGCCGTTAATCATCACCACATCGAAGCTCTTCCAAACGTCGCTCGTGCGTTTTCTTGAGCCCGACACAGTAGACTCGTGAGGGTTTGCACTGCATCCCTCCTCTCCCTGCATAGTGTTAGTAGGCTCAAATTCAGCATGATCTTGCTGTTGTTGATTTGGGTCGTAAGGCGGAGGGTTGACATCTTGATCTTGATCGGGTGGCATAACGGGGTTAGTTGTCCCCATTAGCTCCTGCTCTAATGCCTCAAGCTCCCATGGCAAAAGATCTCATGTATTGTTAAATCCCGCCATTAATTCTACATATAATATTAAAAGTTAGCCAAAAAAATTTATAAAATAAGATTAAATACTTACTAATAATAAATTATACATTAAAAAATTACCTTATCACGTGTTTGAAGATCGCTTAGTAAGAACTAAGAAGTTGAGATTTCAGCCTTCAACAACCTTAACTTAAACATAATTATGAAAAAAATTTATATTAGAATAATTTAAATTTAAGTACAATTACATTATAAAAGACTAAAAGTAAATTAATTTACTACTTACTTGATCTTCTCCACATGACTAGACCGAGGGAGCTTTGAAATTTTGATGGCTAATTAAAACTCAAGACTTAGAAAAGAGATTGAGAGTATTAAGAGAGAATGAGAAATTAATCCAAAGTTAATTGGAAACTTGTGTGAAGAAATGAGAAGGTTGGGGGGTCAATTTATAGGGATGAATTGAGTATAAATTTACATATTTATCCCCTATTTTTAATTATTAAAAGGGGCTAAAATGGTAATTTTATAACATAAAGACAATTATATCCTTAACTTTTAAATTTTTTCAAACCGTTATAGGGCTATTTGGGTAAAAACGCATGCTAAATTCAAACTTTTCGAACATTGCCGCCCAAATACACGTGTCGTGCCCGTGCCAGCCCACGTGCCGTGCCGAGCACGGCCCGCATGCCTTGCCTGGCACGGGCCCGTGCCGTGCCTGGCCCGGCCCACGGGCCGAGAGGCCTCGGCCCTGCCCGACCCGAGTTAGGCCACGGGCCACCCGCGGCACGTTGACTTGGTCAATGGACCGTGCCGTGCTCGGCCCGTGTCGTGCCGGGTCATGCGGGCCGCGGGCCGGCCCGCCTAGCCATCACCCTAGTCTACCAATGGCGTGCTCTCACGCACGTTGCCAGAGCACGTCGCCGGAGTCGGTGGAGGAAAACTAGCAAGCAAAAGCGCAGCGCGCCAGTCGGCAGCACGCGACCATGTCGCTTGGTAGAAACTGCCGCTGCTCCCAGAGATTCATCTTCCGCCCAAGACTGCCTTCACCGAATGGCAGACTCAACGGTGACGACGACTAGGGCAAAAGCCCTTGTGCCCCGACGTCAACATGCTAGCGCCCAACGAGCACGGATGGAGCCCTAGCGCTGCTTCATCTTGCTAGAGAGGAGCATCGACGAGGATAGGGCAGAGGGCCTTGGTTGATTTCCATTAAGCGAACGCAGCCTCCAGTCATCAGCGAATCACCCACATCGACGAGGAGGAAAAGGGATCAGCATCAACGAGGAGGATTAGGGCAAAAGCCCCAATGGCGACGATGGCAGTGCTTCTCCCAGCCGGCAACGAGCACATATTCATCTGACGTCGATTGAGATCCAGAGACAAGCGCCGATGTGTCAATGGTGACGAAGAACAACGGAACAAGGCCTCTGAGTTCGTCCTCGTCGTCAGCAATGAGAGTCGACGGCTGATGGGGAAGAGACGCATCCAGATACCAGCGACGTCAGCGTCGATAGCCGAACAGCGGAATCAACCCAACGAACGAGGATTAGTAGCTGATGCCAACCAGATGCATTCGTCGTCCAACCCCGAAGTCGTCACCAAACAAAATTAGGGCAGAAGCCCTAATAGCGACGACGATGGCGCCACCTCTCCCCATCATCGACCAAAAAATTAAGGCAGAAGCCCTACGACGACGGCGCCGCCTCTCCCCGTTAATAACAAAGAAAACAAGGGCAAATGTCGACCAACGCCGACAACGAGTGTAGCGGAAGCAAACATCAAAATCAAAATCGAAACAAAATACATTCTTGAATCAAACATCAATTTTGATTTTGCTTTAAACATAAATTTAAATCAACACGAAATAAATCAGGATAAACAATTTTGATAATTAAATTTATCATGCATTTTAAATCCATACAAAAAACTCTGGCTCTAATACCACATATTAAAAAATTTTGGCATGTTCATAAATACAAGATCTATTGCATAGATTTAGAACAATATGAATTGAACAAATATTAAAACATTAAAACATACCTAATTGCGCCATCAATCTAATATCGACTGTCGGGTTAGAAATCTTCCACTTGTTATCCTTCTTTAGACGGTTCTCAATGGGAAGAGCCACGTTTGGGTTAAGGATGCAAGTGGGGACCTAGCCCATATTTATAATAGAAAAACCCTAAGCTTCCCTCATAAAGGAGTTTTGGGTTTTGGGTATGAAATCCATAATCCAATAAAGATTATCTAATAAGGATTTCTCTCAAACCCCGCGGGCTATACAAACCGTCTTTCACATTCAATAATGAGATGTTATGAGCCCATTAACCAATTAACAAATACTCCAACAAATCAATAATGTTATATCAAAAATTCCAACACCTCCACCACTAAGAAACTCACTCTTCCTTCCCTCATTATGCCGCTCGCTACTATTTAGCCGCCTACGAGGTCAAGTGTATAAGATATAGGTGTCGAGGTTAGGGTCAAGTTTGACACTACCCGCCCCTCACCTTGAGTCTTTGCTAACCCTTGTGAATTAAAAATTAAAAGTTAAGAACAAACTTGAGATTTGTATAGTGTTAAGGGCTGAAATAAAGACAATCATAAACTCAGGGGAGCAAATTGAATTATTTCTACACAATTGAATCCCTACCCATTGCTCATGTATTGTATACCAATATTGCGTTTCATGAAATTTCCCATTGTCCCATGGATCGATCTCAGCCGTCCATCTCAGCCAGAAACGCTCTCCGTCTCTACTCCATCACACGTGTACCTCTCCAACATCACCACCAACTCCGTTTACCTCATCCCGCGATGCATTTGCGATCGAACAACTCAATCTGTCTCCCTTTCTCGCTCTTCCCCAAAACATTTTCTCGCTCTCCCCCAAAACATAGATTTCGAACTGGATTCTCCCCTCGATAGCTGTAGACGCCGTCGCGGCTCTAATCCTTACTCGTCTTCGTTTTCCCTTCTCGATTTCGATGCTTCCGCCAATCGAGTCCCAGCTCCACGAAGCGATTCTGGCCTTCTCCGAATCCTCGAATTCATCTCCATTTTGCTTCTAGGTTTGCGCGGCTTCGCTGTTTCGTTAGAATTCTCGGTTTCAGGTTTTAATTGCGGTTGGGATGGACGATTTGTGGGATTTGGCGTCTTTTGTTTCGCTTCGTCGCCATTGGTGATCCGCTGCCGGCGACCTAATATTTTTGGTTCCCGTGATTTCGAAGGCTGAAGTGGGAATCGCGGAGAATTTTGGTCGCCAGTTTTGGCCTTTTAAGTCTTTTGGGCGGAGATTGATGAAAATGCGATTGCTTTTTGGCGGTGTTGTATTGGCTTTGAATTATGCTCTGAAGCCGTACGAGCTCTGAAAGTTGAGAATTACATTACGCCATTACCTGATGAAGAGAATAGAACAGCTATGCCCTAGCCTTTTATCTTACTCTCCGCCTATATGGGCTGCGTCCCTTGTTGGTGTTTTGGTCATTAGCACACTCTTCCTCTCCATGTTACTTCTATTCCAACACCTTTCTTCATACAAAAATCCGGAGGTGGTTCCACTTCTCTTTCTGTTTTGTTTATAAATATGATCCAAGTATTTATTCTCTTGTAGTCTTACTATTGTTGGGGACCTGGGTTACATTTTTGCAGGAGCAGAAGTTCCTAATTGGTGTGATATTGATGGTTCCTTTTTATGCCATTGAATCGGTAAGATCTTTAATCACTCAGAGGTGAGTAAAATATGGCATCCTTCAATGAACCCTTGCTAACCCATTGTTTCAGTAAGCTTGCCTTTGGACTATGTCACTTTTGAGCACAAAACTAAGCAGGTCTCCTGAGTCATTTCACATTTAACTCAAATATTTTTGTGTTGTATTTCTTTTAAAAAGGTCTACTGCTAGATTATTTGTGCAAGATAATTCATCACAATTGGTAGCAGTTTTTGCATATCTCAGTCTATATGTTCCTGTTATTTGGTGGATATGCTGCGAGATTTACACTTTGTATAAATATAACCCATCAGGTCTCCTTTCTGACAGCTCAGTGATATTTTTGTTCGTTCTTTTGGATTATCTGGACAAGTTGACTATATATCCTTCTCTATTCCCCGCTTATACCAAAACTACCATAATTACACGGCAATATTTTACATGGTGAATTATACATAAACTTATGAACTGTTATTTTACTGTGGTGCTGCAATTTTGTTCCCTTCTCGAGGAACATTAATTCTTTTTTCTTGTCCTTAATGTAGTATGTATCACTGGTAGACCCATCCATCAGCATTGACTGTGCAATTCTGCGAGATTGCTATGAGGCCTTTGCCATGTATTGCTTTGGACGTTATCTCGTGGCATGCTTAGGTATGTTAGAGGATCTGATTAAGTTATAGTTTTGAGGAAGAATACTGCCAAGCAAAGTTTCATTCAAGTTGTGTCTTGTTCTCTTTCTTGAATTTGAATAATTATATTGTTTTCTTATCTTCAAAATTTGATTAATTGTGGACTTGGCAAGACACTGATTTCGTAACTATACTTCTGAGCATATTGATTGAGTAGGAATCTGCGCTTCTAAACAACTGATAATTGTCATACATCATGGTTTTGTTCTTGTTTCACTTGGTGTTCTCCTTAAAAATAGGAAAACATTTAACCTGCAAATAGCGTGAAGTAATAACATGTAATGCATATTTTTGTTCATGTTTTTAATATTGTGTTGGAATTTATTCAGATACATATTGGAAACTAATTGTGGTGGCAGTTTATTAAAGTTTTATGTTCCATATGGCTGTATTATTGATTAAATGAATTGAGCATTCATCAAGGTCTTAAAAACCGTATGTTGGCATATTATATTTGTGTTCTATTGTTTTAGACCAGTAGACCGAGTGTCATGCTATACTTAGTCTTTGATTCTTAGTAGGGCTGTAAATAAACTAAGGTGTCAATGGGCTTAAGACTGAATTTTATTACAACTCATTTATGTTCATTTGATAAGGTTAATAGACAAGCTTGACCAAAATTTGCAAGCTTGTTATGATAACAAGACTACAAATGCAAAAGATCAGCTTGACTTGATTTTTGTACAAAATGAACCAAGTTTTTATGAACAAATTCAAAGCCAGGATTCATAAGAGTTTATTTATATTGGTTTATAATATTAATAAAACTAGCCTAAAACAAAATTTTTGGTTTGATATGACAGAAATGATTTTAACCTACATCTAGCAAAAATTGATTCAACCTGCCAACTCGAGGGCAGGTGATGTTACTCGTAAGTGTATGACTTTATTGGACTAGTAAAAATATCGTCTCACATAGACTGACATATAGACGAATTAGAAGAGTTGGACAAAGATTGACCAAAGATTGGACAAAAGAGATTTTATTGGCCAAGAATAGAAATTTAAAGAACAATAGCATGATTAAATTTAGGACTTAAAGTTTCACCATGTTGGCTTGTTATGGCATTACAAATCAATTCCTTCTAGTGTGAAGTTCAATTGAGGTAAAGGGAATTTATCCAAAGGTATAGATTGCTCCTGTTCAGTAGCACAATTTGTGGTATCTCTTTGAACTAATCTTCTATTTTCATGACTTACCAATACAAAATTGTGCAATCCCTTGAGTGGGTTAGAATTACAGTCATGATCTAATCCACAAGTTCAACTATAGGATTTCTAATGTTGTGATTCACCTTTTCGTCTATTTTGCAACATTTAAAACAAATAAATATTTGGCTAGAATATCTCAAGTGAATGAAGCACAACTATACTTAAATTAATCTAATCAAAATCAAATAGTAGAAAGAATATCAAAGCATTAAGTCATAAAGATACACAATGGGCTACACCCCCTCTTAAAAATGAGTTTAGACTACAAAATATATTTTTCACAATAAAAAACTCTCAAAACTCAAAAAGTGTTCAAGGACTGAAACTAAGATAAAAAATGGGTAAAAGATTAGGATTGATGACTTCCCACGAAGGATAGATTTTTTTGATTCGCTCAATTTTTGTTGATGGATCCCCATTGCTCGAGTTATTTGTTTTTTTACTAAAGAATACAATTTATTCATCTATAATTGGAAAACTTAATTAAAGTTATATATATAAGGAAATGCTATGTTAACTCTTGCAACTAAAGTTATAATTGGGCTTGGAGTGAGTTATAAGACATATGATAGAGAATTGAGTTTAATTAAATGTATTGAATGTTAATTGCCGTTGTTGAGGACAGATTAGCGTATTTTGTATCTTTTATGTGCTATGAGGAAGGACAACTAGATTGAGAGGATGGACCTAAATTGTTCTCTAGTTTTCTTAATCTGGGGAAGGAAAGAAAATGGAAGAATGCATAATTATAAAGTAAAAAAGTAAACCCCCTTTGAATTAATGAACTATTTATAAGGTTATTTAGTCATTTGCTAACTAGTGTATGCAATATGCTCTCTCCTAATCCTTTCAAATTTCGACAATAAAAAGGGTACAAGTAACCTCTTTTGTTATGACCTTTTCCATAGTTTTTTTTTCAAGCAATCACTAAAAGCGCCCGTCCTTTTCGCTCCACTCTTTTATGTCATTTTATTTTATTTTTATCTTAAGTAAGCATAACATCAGTCTCAAACATGGATTGACGTAATTGTCACGCTCCGGTGGGAAGCCGGCTATTCCTAGCTCAGGGTTCCCCAGGGAGTAACAATATTGATAGGAACCAAAGAACTACAATAATCACATATTCTTTATTTAAATAATTAATTTAATCTTAACATCAACAGTTTTATAACACAATATCTGAATACAACTATCCAAATTATCACCTGAATAAAAATACAAAAGACAACTATCTCAACTCGTACTGGTATCTGCTATCTACTCTATCTCTCCCAGAAGCTAACTTTGTACCTGGAATAGAAACAAAGGGGGTTAGCAGAAATGCTAAGTAGGAATCAACAAACATGGTGAGGGGATCAAATAACAGGATAATACAATGACTGAAACAATGATATACAAATAATATAAGAATGTCGTGCAAATCATCAAGCTGGCCAACAGATCTCACTTAAGAGCCGCACTCATTTTCAGAGTGTTTCCACTGTTGCTCATGCAATGGAACGACTGTCCTAAACAGCCCGGAGTGTTGCGTTCAATACTGAATCCGTAGTATTATCCTCAAGACAACTGGCGGTGCCGTACCGGCATCTCAGATAGTCTAATATAATCAGAACTATAACTCAGATAAACAGACCACTGGAGAATAAATCATCCAGGTCAGAGGTCAATATATATCACGACTTTATCATCACAGATTTACAATGGTTCCACATACTCATGTGTCAATATCACAGATACACAATTGTTCAACCATGTTCATAAGCCAATATATCAGATATCTCAAAACAGGTTTGTTAACCATTCATACAGAAACAGAATATGACCAAATAAACAAGATAATTGAGTTCAACAGGAATTTCAGAAACAAACCAAACAGACGAAGCAATCAGATATCAGTGTCAATCAATTTTATCACATGTATCATATATTAAATCAAAGGATTAGGCAGCAATTCCTATAATTCTTAACACTGTAAGAAAAGAGTACGGTAAGATTCCTACCTCAAGCGCTGTTATTCTGAATCCTTTTGAAAAGTCAACAATTTGTTTATCAAACGGTACAAGCCGAGTAATAGATCAATCACTCTGTAACATAAATTTGTACATGAACTCTATTAATAAACATTATAACTTGCAAACTAAGGCTCCCAACATGTAGAACATAACCCTAAACCTAGAGAACCACTCTTAGATCATATGAACCGGACCTAAAACCCACTGAACCGAATAGAATTGCAGTGAACCGATCAATTTCACCCTTAACCAAGTTAAACCGAGACTTAGAACTTAAATTACACAACATATAAAACTCATCTAAAGATACACAGACTTCCATTGGATAGGAACCGAATTTGAAATTGAACCGCCAATACTGTTGAACCGGTTCAATTCAATTCCAACTCAGCTGGTCCAGGTTTATTTCCAAATAAACCGGACAAAACCCTAAAATCAAAACAAACCGTTCGTCGCCCGCGCTGCCCGACCGCCGCCGTGTAAGGCCGCCGGACTTGCGTCCGCTGCTTGCGCCGGCGAGCTTGCGAGAACGCGTCGAACATCGGATCGACTCCAAATTTGTACAGAAGACTTTTAACAACGAAAACGAAGCCCCTCGATGAACTGCAGCGAGATTTCGACGTCAGGTCGAAGCTCTCGAAATAGAGGAAAGTATCGACTGTAGCGCCGCCACCGTCGATACTCAAAACTTAACCAAAGCCGATCAGAACTTCACGGAAACTTCAGGAAAGGAAGGATACCTTGCTACGAGGCTGTATCGTAGCCCAGAATAGATAGATCGCCGTCGCGGGTTGCATAGAGGATGAAAGCAATGTAAACTCCGGCGAACTCCTTCTTGCTGCGATTTCTCCTTCTAGGCGACGCGGCCAGGCTTGAAGAGAGGCTAGGGTTCTGATGCTTCTCGAATCGAGCAGAAGCCCTCTAATATAGAGGTAAAACTCGTCCAAGGTCGGCGAGATCATGGCGGCGACTAAATCGCCGAGATTCGCGGGGAAGACGACGAGTTGAATCGGTCCAGGATTGAAAATAGAATTTAAATCAAATATAATTAACGTGGTTTTATAATCAAAACTCGAGTCAGCCCAATGGTTGGAGTGAGCCGAGATTTCCGCCGCGGGCGGGTTCAAGCCTCGGCGAACGCGATTTTCGTTTTAAACAAATTTCAACGTAAATCAGAGATAACAAAAAGAAGCGCGTTTTAATAAATAAAACGCAACTCAGCCCAACGGTTGGGCTGCGCCGTATTGAAGCGTGCATCGCGGGTTCGAGTTCCCACGAACGCAATTCAACTTTTTATTAAAATTTCAAATTTTAAAACGTTTTAAAAATTCAGAAAAATTCCAGAAAAATCAAAAAAAAAAAAATCCTAAAATATATATTCTTAATTTCCAAAATTAAATTTATAAAATTAAGGTTATAACAGTAATAGTCTTAGTGTATTTACACAAGTGTTCCATGCATCGGTTCCTCAGACTAATATATACGGGCCTTACTAGTGTGGATCAGTTTTAACAACCATGATTTCAAATGACCCTGACCCATTGGTAGTGGTTGATGCTTTGCTAAATAAACCTTACATGATAATGTGGATTTGTCATGTATATTGGTTGCTAATGTGAAAGTATGGATAAACCTATATTGTTTAGGATAATTAGTCATCCAATGAATATTAATATCTAGTAATGTATATCAAGAGTTTGAATCCAAGATCATGATACAGGGGATCAATGACAAACACGGGTACATGCAAACAATGCCCTTTGAAAATATATTTTTGTATTTTATAGTAAAATCCGAGATTACCACTAACGAGGTTGAGAAAGTATTTTTTGTATTTTATAAGTAGAGGGAAAACCAAAATTATCAAACTACTTGCAAAAAAAATGACTTGAAAGTAAACACTCACCTTGGACCCCTTGAGAATAGAAGAGCTCACCTTCCCGTTCTTCACCAGTCTAATGGTTGAAGGTAACGAAGTAGGGCCCTATGGGCTTACACACATGCAATCATTCCAAGCTCACACATGCGTGGGTGAGTGTTAAGAAAAATAAATGTCCAACAAGAAAATCAAATCAAGAGGGGAGATAGGCTCCCAAGTTCTCTTGCTAACAAGATTATGAGACTATCTAAAATTGATGTGTGTGTGTGGGGAGGGGGGGGGGGGGGGGTGGAAGAGAAGTCTTGCGCCAAGATGAAGGGATCTTCAAACCTTGCACCAACCTATAACAAGGAACTTAAATCAGTGTAGGAAGATGCTCAAGAAGATGGAAGAAAGAAAACATCACTGGGAGTAAGGAAACTTAGCTTGTTCAATGAGATGTCTTCCATTAGATCTCGGCTTCAAGTATGCATCCACTCCAATAATTGAAAGCGCTTGCTTGCGCTTACAGAAGTTCTTGAGGATGAAGAGAGGATGGGGCTCTCGGCTAGAGAAGAGGAGAAAGGAAGGGAAAGGGCTCGGCCCTTTATACGAGGGGGAGATAGAAAATTCTTAGGCGACACATGCACCAATGCTAACACAAGTTTTTTTCATCTAGGCAACTAATCGACAATAAGCAAAAGGATTACAACTTATAGGCTTGTTAGGTCATGGGCAAGGGTGACATTTTACCCTTGGCGCAATTCCAAAACATGTAAAGAAAAATCATACAATAATGTCTCGGGTGAGAGTTTCTTCTTGTAGCCGAAATCTTTTGGTCCTTTTCCTTTGTTGACTTGGACAGCTTTGTGGCTAGATGCAATGAACTTCTTTGACTTTTGAAATTATTTCCTTCCAAAGGTGGTGCTCAGCTGGTTGTGGATGAATTTCGATGGGCTTTTCCCAAATAAGGTGTGGGCGCAACTTGGAATTCAATCATCCTCCTTGATTTGTGGATCTTGATGGATGGCGCATTGATGGCTCTCCTCAAATGGCAAGATGTGGGCCGGTTCTTCTTGAATTCAAATTTATCTTCTTATGGGTGGCGCCCTTGCTTGATTTGGAAGGGTGGAGTTGCATTGAATGTGAACATCTTCAAGTTGAGGTCTTTAGTTGAAGTAGTTGAAGTGCCTCTTTTCATAATTGGAGCTCTACTTGATGAGTAGCTTGACTTGAGCTCTTTAGTGCCTCTTTGCGCTGACTCTAACCTACCATGTTAGTTGCAAATGCAAATATACTATCCTAGCATGCAATGCATAACCTAAAAAGAGAACTACATGGTGCACTAGAAGTAAAGTTTTATTTTACCAAAGCAAATTGCAAATATGGAAGGTGCAAATAAGGAAGGAAAGAAGAGGGTGACCTAGGAGGGAAAGCCATACCTAGTGGGCTTCCTCCTAGTCCTACCAGACCTTCTAGGAGCAGGGTTAGGCCCTCCATTAGATCACCTGTATTCATTAATTATTTTGTATGGTTAACCATTTATTCTGTCCAATCTCCACAATTCAAAGTTGGTGGCTATAAGTTGAGGATTTTGCTCTCTAGAGAACTGGCTATGACTTTGTTAAATAGACTATTCAAATATCATATTAGTGATTGTTCAACTGCAAATATTATATAGATTTGGCTCTTGTTTAACAGCGTAATTGTTTTTCAGATAAGTCACTGATTAAACCTTATATGGTGTAAGAGGACATGTGAAAAGTTTAAATCCTTGCTCACCCCTTATTTAACAACATTAAGTTTGTTCAGCCAATATTGCGTTCACGATTCAAACCTAGTGGTTTGATTGTGATTAGGCCTGGCAAAAAATTATACGACCCGCCAACACGACACGACACGACACGAGTTTTCGCAGGTTTGGGTTTAACATAATCGTGTTTCGTGTCATTATCGTGTCGACCCGTTTATGACACGCTAAAATTCGTGTCGTGTCGTGTCGTGTCGCGGGTTGATCCGTCTAACCCATATATAATATATATTATATAAAATTAATAATTTATAGATAATTTTAATATAGTGAGTTAAACAGGTTATTCATGTCGTGTCGTGTCAATCGTGTCGTGTTGTGTCATCTAATAACTTTATATTATAAATCGTGTCAATCGTGCCGTGTCGTGTCGTGTTATGTGACACGACCTATTTATTAAACGTGTTAATCGTGTCGTGTCGTGTCACCTGTGAAATAAGCGGGTCGTGTCTGTGTTTCGTATATTGACACGTATACATAAACGGGTCGTGTTCGTGTCAAGCACAATCGTGTCACGTGTCAAGTATGACACGACACGTTATGACACGCGAAACACGAATTGCCACCCCTAATTGTGATGACAGTGTTACACCATGAAGACTCTACCAACTTAAGCTTTTGGGATAAGTGATCATCCATTAAATATTAACAATGATAAAGGAGAAAAAAATGATCCTATAGCCTTAGAAGCATTACAGAGCACATTAAAATTTGCCATAGTTCGTCACCAAATTCATTATTTTTGCTGTTAGGTATTAAGACGGTGATCATGATCCTTTACTATTTTATAGTACAAACAAGTCCGTCATATGCAGACACTGGTACTCAAGGTCGATTAGATTCTGTGTTATGCATGTTTCTGACATCACTCACAATTAGGAATCACCTCAACCTAACAGTAGGATGCTAATGTTTAATCATTCTTAACTTAAATGAGCAGGTTTTGTGCTCATACTGGAAAGACCTTTCCACAGTTTTTGATACCTGTCTTGCTCTTCTGCAGGTGGTGAAGAGAAAACAATTGAATTTTTGAACAGGCAGGGTACCCTAAGTTCTACTGCACCCTTGTTAGGGAATGCTGCTGAGAAGGGAGTAATGAAACACCCTTTTCCGATGAATTATTTTTTGAAGCCATGGAGATTAGGCGAGTGGTTTTACCAGATAATCAAAATGGGGATAGTTCAATATGTAAGTTTTAACTTGAAGATTTAGACATACCTGAAAAACTATAATTAATATAGTCTCCTATTGTTCTGGTACAGATGATAATAAAGACCGTAACTGCCATTTTAGCTGTATTTCTTGAAGCCTTTGGAGTATATTGTGATGGGGAATTTACATGGACATGCGGGTAAGTGAAAACTAGGTTGTTGTGATGCTACTCATTGTTGAAGAACTCTGTACCTGTTACGTATTGTGTTGGTTCTAGTAGTCGGACCAGATCAGGTGGCCAAGTTTGTAATTATGTTAACTTGATTTCAAATATAGTTTTAATTTTGAAGTATAATAAATTTGCATACCATTACGAGAAAAAGAGAATTACATAACAATTGAAAATCTGGTTTTTCCACTTCTATTTTGTCTTATTTGATCGGGTTTTTGAACTTTTTCTAATCTTTTCTAGTGGTAGAACGGCCAGATTTTAGACCATGGTGGAACTGGTAGGATCAGCTGGCCCTGTCCATTTTTAATTTCAGTTGTCCTTCCACAAGGTTCATTGCATTTGTGCTGCATTTCAGTTCTATTTTTTACATGTAATTTGAAAAGTCCTGCTTTTTTATGTAGGTATCCTTACATGGCTGTTGTTATTAATTTCAGCCAGTCATGGGCATTATACTGTTTAGTTCAATTTTATGCTGCTACAAAGGATGAATTAGCTCATATAAAACCACTAGCAAAGTTTCTGATGTTCAAATCAATTGTCTTTCTAACATGGTGGCAAGATGTGGCAATAGCACTGCTCTATAGCTGGGGTTTGTTCAAGAGCCCTATAGCTCAAGGTTTACAATTCAAATCAAGTGTGCAGGACTTCATTATTTGTATAGAGGTAATCCTTAATGTTTCCTTATGTGTTTCAACCTCTTGCTTTGGATAGATAGATTTGTGTATGCTGCACCTCGAATTGTATTGGAATTATATAATAATTCACATAATATATGGTGTGGATTCTAGTTTTACTTTGCGTTATGCTAGGGAGAAGGATAATTTGGTCTGGCAGTTTACGCTGAAGATCAACTATAGTATACTACTTGATATTGCTTAGGGATTATGTATTGATTTGCATGGTCTGTCCAATTATTATTTGTTTTTATTGTATATACATAAAAACATAATAATGTGGTTATTTGTTTATCGTTGAAGTTTAGTTATTTAGAGAACGAATAAGTATTGATGGTTATAACTTTTAACGTGCATTAATATTTTATTCACGTGTACACCTTTGTCTTCTCTTCATGAATGTGTTTTTTTTTTTTCTAGGAATCATATACCTTACAGATTCTAATCTAAATAATTATTTACATATAAGTTATGTGGAATTTTAATACGATCAGTGTCCAGTGATCACCATGTAAAAGTGTATATTGCATTTCATATTTTGGAAGACAAATGCAGTTTGCAACTTTTATTGACTCTTTTTTTTTCTAGCACAGATGTGTGGTGCTTCCGTTGTCCATCTTTTTGTGTTCCCTGCCAAGCCATACAAGCTAATGGGTGACAACTTTCTTGGAGGCGTTTCGGTTCTTGGAGATTATGCGTCATTAGACTGTCCTTTAGACCCTAATGAGGTCAAAGACAGTGAACGGCCTACAAAACTTAGACTTCCCCAACCTGATGTTGCTAAAAAGGGTAAAACGCCTATTAGAGAAAGTGTTCGTGATGTTGTTCTTGGAGGAGGAGAATATGTACGCTTTAGTCCTTTTGATAATTTTCCCTTTGTCAAGCTGTACAAGTCACATTTGAACCTCATGTAGGATGTTTTATTATGGTTTATATCTACTTTTTACTGGGTCTTAGGATCTTACACATCACGTGCACTTCATCTTAATAACTAAGTGATACTTTTTTGTTTATACAGATATACATTTTATGTTATAGCATCAATGAACTCTTTAGTGCATGGTTTTTTAATCGTACATCATATGCTCCATTGAGTAAAATCTTGTTGATAATTTGATTTTTTTGCAAGAAAGCAAATGGTAATCATTGATGAAGGTAGGTTTTGAACTCTAGACTTTGTTATCAACAACTAAGGTTTTTATTAGTTAAGGCTTACCTTGCACCTTCAACAGGAGCGTATGATTTTGTTTTGCATTTCATGTGCTTGTGTCACTAATTATTAGCCGTGAACACTATCAATAAGCAGGCTAATACCAACTTGATTTCAATTGGTTTTGAACCATTACGATTGAAAACTGTTGTTTTACATAAGATCTTACTGAATTCCAGCTAAGATTAAGAAATTTTGTTCCTGGTAAGTTGGATAAGGTGACGTCTTTCTCAATCTGTGCCCTTATTACACAAAATGATACATAGACCAAGGTATTAAAAAGTAATCTATATGTACGTATCAATCTGACCTTAGTACTACCAATCAGTGTTTGAGGTACTGGTCCAAAACCGGCCGGTACCTCCAGTTTGTACCGGTCCAGTGAGGGACCGGCACCAGACATGCTCGGAGCGGATGGCGGCGGCGAGGCGATAGCGGGCTTCCAGTGGCGGCGGAAACTTCGCCGCTCACCCTCTTCCGCTGCTCTCCCTCTGCTGCCGGTTCTTCGTCAGTTTGCCGGTACGGTACCGTGCGGTACAGTATCGGTACCGTACCGATCCGGTGGCTCACCAGACCGAGCCACCGGAACGATTCTTCAAACCATGTTACCAATACTAATACAAAGTGGTACATAACATATCGGTATTGATTGGTTTGTGCCAGATTGATAGTGGACCAATATATCATAGATTGGTATTTAAACCCTTGATATAAACTATGTCTACAATGTTATTTTGGTAAACAAATATGTGTTGTTTCGTTTATGTAAATAAAACTATGGGAAGTGTTTCAATCAAAATAACGTTTTCTATGTTTTGTAATTAATTATTTGCTTGATTATTTGGAGAAGGTAAGTACATTACTATATAAATTGATACTTCATGTAACATTCAATTCAAGCTCCCTGTTAGTGAAATAATCAAAATTCATTACAAATGCACCTAATTGTAACACTTATCGCAACTTTATACCAAATTAAACTAAAATAAATTTGTGTATCAAAATGAAATGTGAGTATAATTTATGCACATATTATGTAATTTATCCTTTTATAGGTCTAGCCTTTAGCAAATGATACCTTTTTATTTTGCTAAGCACATACCTTTTTATAAAAAATATTTTAGTACAATTGGTAAAGATCTTGGTTGTTCACCATTACACTTAATATAAAAAGTTAGATTTGTCTCATGACCTTCCTCTAGCAATTATATTAATTTTCAAGGTTTAGCTAGCTCTTGTCCTGTTGTCTATAACAAGGTTATGGGATTGATTCTGCCTTCACCACTTGTGTTCTAACAAAGAACTCGTTCTTTTGAACTCTTAACATAAAAAAAACACATTTTGTTTTGAAAGTGGCATCTGTCCAAGTATTGGGGAAGGAATTTGTCGTTTTTGTGACATGTTAGGTTTTACAATACTTGTAAACATAAGTTTGTTAACAAGAGACTCCTGTAGTATATGCAATTGTCCTTTGATTACCCTCATTTAAAACAAATTAGGTAGTTTTTATAACTTTGCCCAGACTTTGTTTTTTCCTTGGTTTCTTCTATTTAGCATTCTTCAATGAAGCTTATGAGTTAAAAATTTAAAATTCATTCTGCTATTGTAATGGACCATAATAAACAGATTCCTTATAAAACTCATGCTTATAAATAGAAATTTTATTGTCAACTTGTAATATATGTACTAAGGTATGTCTGATACCAATAACTAAATATTGCTGAGAAATGATCTTGTTCTATGAGTTTCCGTAGAGAACTAGACTAGAATGATGCTTTTGGACTTGTTTCATACAAATTCTACTGTGATATGTTTCTGTTTGTTGGGAAAAGCAGCTTTTTCTGATTAATAAGTTACCTGTCATTCTGTTTTTTGATCTACAACAATTTTTCTATGCTTATGTTGTTTTATTCTTGTTATTATTACCTTAGTTCATATACTTTGATTGGGTAGCAGATTGATGGTTTTGATCTTATTGAGTTTTGTATTAGATGCATTTCTTTTGTATATTCATGTGTACTCTTCCTTCTCTGCACTGAATATTTGTCTCTTAGGATTTCATCTTGTATTAGTGTGTGCCCTAGCCTTCTCTTTTCTCATACAGCCCCTGCCCTACCTATTCTCATTTCGGCTACAGTTTCAACTCTCAGCACCCAACCACATATTTGTGCCTCCATCTCTCTCCACTGCAACACCCGGCATGTCCAATCCTGCAAAACCCTATTTCATCTGCCCTTTCATCTCAAGCCTTACTCCATAATCATTGCTTACCTGTATATGTAATTTTTATTAGATAGGAAAGCATCACATGCTCCCTTTCTATCTAGTTAGTCACAACATGGGTTCTTTAAGTAAATTCAGGCATTTGGGGATTTGAGTCCTATGTTTACTGTGAGGGGTTTTATTACTTTATGATGTCTTGCGTAAAAATTTTGCAAACTGATAAAGCTTTAGAATTTGTTCAATTAGCTTTTTTTTCCTTTTGTTTGTCGCATGGTATTATCCACCAAAAAACTTGTGCTTACATATCTCTGCAAAGTGGTTGTAGAGCCTAAAATCTATACCTGTTTGATGCTCCCACTCTCTACTTTTTTGTATTCTGCACTTAAATATTTTTCTAGTGATGTTGTTCTTACATCTTTTAGCCATACTATTCATATCCCCCTTCCACTTTACAACATACTAAGGTCTTAAATGCTTAACGGACTTGGTAATTTGAGATTAAATTCATATACACCTGTGTAGAACTTTATTGTCGTCTGAATATTATGGATAAAACCGTTGAATGTTTAGTGTGTTTCTTTATGGTATAGGGGGTTCTTCCAATCCTTTTATGCATCTAATTGATTGAAAATATGTGAGTAAATCAAAATGGTCTGATGGCCTAGATTCATTTGTATAAACAAAATTAGATATGGTTTATTTGCTAAATGGATCACTATGAGCCTTAACAAATGTTACCAATACCGGGTAAAATTTGTGTTGGCTAAATATGGTCCTAAAAGATCATGGTATGATCCTAACAGAAAACGTAATATTTGGTCACTGAAATTGTAAGTTTTAATCTTCTTTGCCTTCGCTTTAGTATTTGTATTGGCTGTGAATTGCATACAGACTTCCTAATGATTTTATTGACTACCTTTGTAATTTATAGCCCATATCCTAAACGCAAATACTCTTTCAAATAGAAATATAGTGAATGATACATTTCACTTGCAATTGGTTCAACATCATCTTCCCCTTGGAACAATAGATAATGAAAACATGGAAATGATTTCTAGCTTGCAGCAAAGTATGAGGTTCAAAATAGGAAATGATTTATTATTTGGAACATTCCCATGTCCGTAAGGTTCAGATTTTATCTGGTAGTGGCTTTGGTTAGGGTGAATACAATCACATTTTTTCCAATGCTAGTTATTACTAACTGGGCCTTTGCAATACTAAGTTTAAACCTGCACTTAGGACGAACTGTGGTTAGTCTTAAATGGGTCGTGTCAGCTGTGACCCGTGACCCAATTAAGCCAACCCGAATACGACCCGTTTAATTAATTGGGTCAAACTGTCTAACACAAATACGACTCGAATATAATCGAGTTAACCCGACACGACCCGAATAACCCATTTATCATTTATATTTTAAATATAAATAATAAATTAATAAAAATTCTATTAAAAATAATAAAATTTTGGGTTATGTGGGCCGAAATCTAGGTTAAAAAGATAGTTAAAAGATATTTGGGCTTATGGGCTAGTAATGGGAGTTAGGTGAGGTTATATTTAAATTTTGTATATATAAATATATAATGTAATCAGGTTAAACGGGTCAACTCGTTTACAACCCGACATGACTAAGATCATTTTCGGGTCATAAACGGGTTGGTTTATTTATGACCCGAACACAATTATAGTTAACCAGAACCCGCCTAACTTCATATCGAGTCGGGTCGGGTCAGGTTTTGCCAGGTCTAACTGTGGTTGGCTCCTTGAAATGGATCAGAACAGATATGCCACAAACATTCTTAAAACCATGATTGTTAATACCATATTGTTTATTTGGTATGCTAGAAATTCAATATGACACTTTGGCAGGATTCTATCTGCTATTGCTATATTTTTTTTAGTTTGCCTCAGAAACTATCTGTATATGAAAAATCTAAATTTGAAGAAAATCAGGATATTAGGTTAAGCAAGTAACTCTGCCTGCAACTTGTAAATGATTATACTTCACTATAGGTAATCTTAATGAAGCTTTTGTTGCATTTTGCAGATTGTAAATGATTTGAAGTTTACAATGACCCATGCAGTGGAACCGATGGAAAAGGGTTTGACAAAATTCAATAAAAAGCTTCAAAAGATTTCCCAGCATATAAGAAAACATGATGGGAAATTTAGAACTAAGGATGATAGTTGCATAGGATCATCTTCACCTAGTCGGCGAGTTGTTCGAGGAATTGATGACCCTCTGTTGAATCCAAGTTTTAGCGACAGTGGTGCTAAAAGTAGTGGAAAATACCGCCGCAAATCAGGGTATGCAAGTGCAGAAAGCGGGGGAGATGGCAGTGATCCCCCACATGGTCGATTTGAGATCCATGGATGTAGGTGGATCACTAAGGACTGATCAGGATGTTGTTCATTCGAGCAACATTGTCTTTCTCAAGATGTTCAATGTGGGTTTTTGGCAAGCCTGGCATTTTCATGTGCAAAAGAAGTGAGGCCGTTCCATGTCGGTCTACGCGTTGATAGGCTCGCACTTGTGTGTATGTATGGTGCATATGATGCAATTCGGAAGTGTCCAATGTCTGCCCATTTTATTTAGCAGGAATTGTATTTTATGGAATCTTAAGTTTCTGTTGATCGCCAAGGCACTAAATGCTGTGGGTCTTCTGAGGCACATTGTATATGTCATTGTCTTTCAATTGGAATAAGAAAAGACTATTAAACCTTGCTTCGATTCGCATGCAGAACTTGCCAGCAAGTGATTATGCACTTGCAAAGAGAAAAAAATGAATGAAATTATTCTGGATGCTAGGAAAATTTGTTAGCTCGATTCTTTTAAAAAGATATTCATATAGTTTCTGTTTTATCTTTTGGAGTAGGTGAGCTTGCCTGCAAGTGTTTTAGATGATTAAACAATTATGATATTGCATGTAATATAATTCCAGGAACAAATGTGCACTTCTGCTTGGTGTTAAAAAAACATAGATTGAGGTGAAACATTTTAACTCGGTTAATATGTACGTCTCATTGCTCTGATAATTCTGATTAGATGATTAACTGGTAAATAACCATTTTTGTGAATTTAGTACTCGTTGGAATCGTAATGTACGAAGCTGGCTTTAGAATGAGCAATTGAACCGTAGCACAAAATTCTCTCCTTGCAATTAATTGTTTCTTACACCAATTTAGTTCTGCAACTGATGGGCGTCATATTAATCAAAAAACACATCACTGTACAATCGGGGTTACGTCCTGGCAGTAACAGTACGACGCTTGAATAGCAAAGCAGAAACTCATTCGTATTTGAGTGAAATTAAACAAATCAAAGAAATTTAAATTCAGTGGACATGTCCCTTAATCGAAACTATTAAGGCATGTTTCTTTGGAGAGAAATCACATGGGAGAGAAAAAATAATACAATGAATCTGGATACAAAAGCTACTAGATTTATTATATTTTCTCTTCTTTCCGTTGTGGATTCTCTCTAAAGAAATAAACCATTAGTGCTGAACTAAAAATAAAATAGCGAAGAGGAGAAATTAATTGTTGAATCATTAATCCCCCAATCATGTGGTCAGGGAAGAGCATTACTTAATACAATTAGCACATAGAAATCAGTTAGAAGAGTTATAGTGAACTAGGTTTTTAACTATCTCTTTGTGCCCAACATGGAATGGTGCATATATGATATAGCTATATGATGGTTGTGCATTTATGATTGTGTGTATATATCTTGATATTTTGTGTCTAATTCCTAGTCTATAGCTATATACAGAAACTCTCATATAAGAGATAATTTAACGGGATATGTGTAGAGGCATTTCCTAGGGCGTACCTTTGGATCTCTTTCAGAGTTAATACTCTTCCTTCCCTCTACGTAGGAGTATTATAGTCATCTTTGAAATAGGGGAATTGAAGTTTTAATAATAACTCTAATGCATAAAAATGCTTTATAAAAATTATATTGTAATCTTTTGGCCAATTATTATCAATTAAACCTCTTTTTAGGATCTACTTATCATAGACCATAGGAAGACCTAATTTGGACCAATCCACATTTTTTTCAATGAAGCTAATACTTTGGATTGATTTAATCCATTAGTGAAGCAATTGTTGGTGTATATACCCTTAGTACCAGATGTTGGTCTGTCTTATGTACTATTTGACATTGATATCTTATATATATCATTCTAGCATTATCATTATTATGCTATATTTACATCTGCGAATATGTACTTGTATAATAATATCCCTGGAGATAGATTGTGTCTGTGTTCAAACTTTATCCCCAGGTATCTAAGTGGATATGAGATAGCTCTAGTACATGTGAGACATGTATATGAGTTTGTTAGGCACAAGGTGCTAATGTAGACATATGAGTATGTCAGTGATAAATATACTGGATTGACCCACTTTGAGGCTCTAACTTGGTGTCATGAGTTAACCTCACAAGTGATAAGAGATGCATTGATCCTTTGACTTGAAGTCATTGGCTCTTCCATATGGTTAGCTACATGCTTTGATACAACTTATCACCTCACTGTAGTTGGGAGGTCATAACGGTTGTTATTAAGTATGTCACGCCCATATGAGAAGTTCAGTGGATAAATATAGGATTTGCCCCTTCCTAAGGATAGCTTGATATCCATGGGGCCCCCTATAGTTCTATGACTGAAAGTATATAACCATACTCAGGTGAGAACCTGATTTAGTCATGACCATGAGATTGGGTAAAAGCAAGTGGTGACACACTTGTCCAATCGGATATCAGTTTGGCAAAGGGACCGTAATGCATTGGTACATTGTTGCGATGATGGGGATGTCGATGTTGATATCCATTCTGAAGACTTGGGTAGCAGCGATGCACTGCTAGGTGCCACTCACTGCTTGTGATGACCTAAGTTCATCACTGCCAAACGTCAGAGGAACCTATAGGGTCGTACACCTTAATGCTCGAGGTTTCATATTGATTGGGTAACCTTCAGATCGAGTTATGTCATAACTCGGATCTATTTGGGAGATTTCATTAGTGATAATGGGCTTGATGAGATGAAAGAAGCTTATTGGAGCCAAACTTTATTTTTGGTATATTGACCAAAAATTAACCATGGTTAGCCTCATTTGACTTTGGGTTACATTGGATTGGATCCAATGACTTGGTTAACATGCATAATGAAGTTTGGGCTAGGCCCATTACCCAATAGGGCTTGCTAATAAGTTGTAATGAAGAGATAAGTGGGCTAAAGGGTCTAATAGGGAAGAATTATTGGTATAGGCGCATGAGGACTTTTAATTGGATTAGGAGTGGCACATATGGCCATGATTGGTATCTTCCAAGTGAATGATTGAGATTGGATTTGATTTAATCACTTGAGAGATTAATTGGAAGGTAGTGGACACATGTGGGCTGATTATTTACATAATTAGAGTCCTAATTAAATTAGGACATGCGCCCATGACACATTAGGCAAATTATCTTCATGCATTGACTAGGTCTTGGTGCATGGATGAAATTATTAACTCAATAGGTATGACGTGGGTGCATTGATGAGTTGCATTTACACCATATTTTTTCTTGTATTTTATATGATATTTTGGGCTTCATTAAATGATTTTATATAATTTTTAGTATTTTTATCATCTTTTGTATGGAATCTTCACTTTTCTTGGTTTTTATAAAAATACAGGTAAAATTATTTAAAAATGATGGATTTTGAGAGTTTTGAGGCCATAGCACGGTTCCCAAGGAAAAATATGAGGTTGCATATCAAATTTGGAGTGAAACAGAGGTGGCACACATGAGTCCTTTATGGGCTGTGAATATCGGTCAAAAACGATGGATTTTACAAGTTTTGATACCACGGGGTGATTCGTGATGAAAAGACGAGGCCGTACGTCAAATTTGGAGCAAAACAGAGGTCAAACACAACTTTCAAAGGCGTGGCCATGAGTGTATTGACAGGCTGTGAATACACTTTTGTGCAAAAATAGAAAAACTTAGGGCTGTGGCTGTGAATAGTTCACTGCTCGTGAGTTTTTCCACCCTCTTCGATTTTTCACTTGATTCGACTCTGAATTGAGTCGAAACTTAACGAAACTTTGCAAAAGCCTTCCTAGATGGGTTCTACACTGATTAAACTATAAAAGGAAGGATTTTGGAAGGGTTTAAGGGGGCTTCTACGGACGAACATGAACAGAGGCGGCGGCTAGGGTGAAAATCAATTTTTGGGCAGAATTCCAGCGAGAGATCACGCAAGGGAGGGATTTGGACGCTTCATTTTCATCTCCAGATCGAGGCGAAGAGTTCTAATAACTATCCTAGTGTCTTTTTGCATTATTTTTGAAAGATTATGTTGAGTTCATCAATATACATGCTGTTTTCTATAAACATAAACTCTTAATCTCTTTTTTGGGATTAGGGGTGTAACCTGTTGATATTTTATGGATTAAACTTATTGCTTAAATTTTTGTCATGAATTTTATAAAGTTGATTTGATTAGGATTGTGTTTATTCCATAATTTTACTCTGATAAAGTAATTTTACGTCTTAGATGTTGCAAGAAGGACCGAGAGGTGAATCGCAGTGTCGGATCTATTCTTTTCAAACCTACGAATCCTATCACGAGAATAGTTTGGATTTGTTTGGAGAATTTTTAAGGTTTTTCATAGAGCTTAAAAGACCTAGTTGCGATAATTGTCACAAGAGTAGGGAATTAGCATAATTAGGTACCGGATTACACTTCGGGAGGAGGTAATATGTACCTTAGGAAAAATCCCTTTCAACACTATAATTTTCTATTCAAGGATTTATTTTTATTATATTCATAGTCGTCAGCGTGGTGAAATCCCGAGTCCCGACTCTCTCCATATTGATCTTTACCCTAAACGCTTGCTTTTGTTTTTCATACTAGAAGGTTAAAAAAAAAACCACACTTTGAATCATCTAGCTATAGTTCGATTGTGTAATCGGTACTTGACTGCTAGATCCTCATTGGGAACGATCTTTATTTTATTACTTTGATACAACCGTGCACTTATAGTCGCATCAAGTTTTTGGTGCCGTTGCCGGGGATTAGGCTAGCCAATATCGATTTAATAGTGAGGTTTATAGACTAGACATTTTTTATTTTTGTTTTTGTTTATTTTTCTATTTTTTTATCGCATTCTTTTTCTTTATAGTTAGTTTATTTTGTTTTTTCCTTTTTGGACTAACACGATGTATGAACAGGAGAACTCAGAAATCAGTAGACTAGATAATTTAAACTTTGTTTTGCATTTCTTGTTTTACATTTTGTATTTCTAAATTTTATTACACAGATTAAAAATATGATGTTCTACCAATGTCAATGGTCAAATCAGAGGTATGTACCACCGATAATGACAAGAAAATATGGTACAAATGCATTGCAATCACTTTCAGCAAAGGTAAATTCCTTTACTCAACAAACTGATTATTTAAGCATGCAATATTCTATGTTGAAATCTATTACTTGCGATATTTGTGGATATCATGGGCATCATTATACAGAATGTCAATTAGGGATTTCTTCGTCCTTTAACTCATGCCCTAGTACCTATAATCCAAGTTGGGAGAACCATCAAAACTTACTTTATCAAAACGACCCAACATTTATTCCATAATCAGACTTTAGTCAACCTCAAGAATCCAACTTAGAAGCCATGCTTGAAAACTCTATAGCTACTATGAACAAATAAAGTGAGGAACTTCATAGTATAATTTATGGCACTGTGATAGGCCCCGCAAGTGTACGGTTTATATCGCAGTAGTAAAAGATCGTCCCAAGGGAGCTGGGTGTCAAGTACCAACCTTAAGTGTCATTGAAAGCTAGACAACCAAAAATAGAATGAAGAAAATGAACTAATCTAAGTCTAAAATATTGAATCTAAGAGTCAACAACTAGATGAGATTTATAGTTTTGAAGAATGCTCGGGACTTTAGGTTTCACCACGTTGAATGATTTTAAGTAAAATAATTAATGAATCGAATTTAGCAATGGATTACCTTCTCTCGAAGCGTAATTCGACAGTAAATCATTTAAGGCGATTAGTCCTATGGTACAGCTTACCTTCTCTCAAAGCGTAAACCGGTGTCTACCTAAGCTAATCTCCTACTCTCGCGGCTTATTAGCTTAGGAAAGACCCAATGGGCTCTATGACAATCGTTAGTCCTTGAGTGACGTTGAACAACTCTCGTAATTCAAGTCATAAGTTCAAATGGGCAGTCGAGTGTTATGATTCACCTCTCGGCTCTTCTCGTAACACTTAACACGTATCAATGCTTAACCAAAATATAAATACGCAATAATCACACCACATTTGAATAGATGAATTTACTAAAAGATATCACTGAGATTCATAATGATGTTTACATGTGAAAATTGTTCAACGGGCTACATCCAAGTCCCGAACTAGGGTTTCAAGCTAGGAAATACATCGTTTAACTCGTAAAAACCTAATAAAATACAACCAAAAGTTTGGGAAATTACAGATTAAGGGTAGGAGATGACAAATCTTTGGTATTCTCTCAAAAATCCCAAAGAAATCTGGTCGAACAAGCCCTTGAACGTTGGATTTCGCCCTAGTCGAGTTCTCCAAGGATTCGAACCTTGTAACCACACAAAATCGCTACTTTTATACCTCAATCAAAGCCTTGGGCGATTAGGAAGGATTATTGGGAGTTTTCCCCAATTTCTAGGTTCTTGGACCGTCGGATTTGGCGAAGAAAAGGTCGATGGTCGCGATCTGCGGACGCCGTCACGGGCATGATGACCATCACGGCCAGGCTGTGATGAATTCTGGATGCTGCGACGATGTAAGCAAGGTCGTGATGATGGACACGGGTAGGCCGTGATTAGTGCGAAAAATTCCTGGATGGAGATCACACCTGTGTGCACACCGGTGATGACTTCGGCTGATTTTGTCTTGGAACTCGTCACGGCCGTGATGGCGAACACGAGTAGGCCGTGACGTTTCGTAAGGGGCTGATCACACCCGTTCTCCAGGCCGTGATGACTGCGCTGAATTTTTGGATTTTGGTGGTCACGACTGTGATGACCATCACGGCCATGCCGTGTCAGCTTCGCTGAACAAGAGACTTGGACGCTGATCTGATAACGACAGTGATGGCAAGCACGGGCAGGCCGTGATCAGCATAGATAACTCTAAAAAATCCCAAATTTTTCCTGTGTGATGCTTGTAATGTGTTGAACCTTTCTATTACTTCAAATCTTCAAAATATTGTTGAAAATATAGGGAAATAACCTGCATTTCACAAACAATAAAAAAATAGTGAAGATTATGAACTTAATGGAAAAAGATTCAAAATAATAGGATAAAAGCAAGACTTAAGCATGAAAAGAGCACATAAATAAGACTTTAAATCCATTAGAAATAACACTTATCAAAATATCACAGACTTAAAATCTTGCTTGTTCTCAAGCAATTACACTATCTGGAATAACCAGATATCAGGAAGACAGCATGTTCGAAAGTTAATGTATGACCTTCATATGAAAACACTTATACTCAATCCTAGGTTGAA
Source organism: Costus lasius (assembly GCA_027563935.2). Lineage (NCBI taxonomy): Eukaryota > Viridiplantae > Streptophyta > Magnoliopsida > Zingiberales > Costaceae > Costus > Costus lasius. Next base: position 98,499,076 of record CM050448.1, read on the forward strand.
GAATGAAAGTGAGATATAATCTAAACTGTGAGCAGAAAATAATGTTCAAAGTCAAACCACAAATCTGAAATAGGAAAAACACTTCACCACGTCAAGATTATTCATAATCATCAATTACTTCTGAAGATAGCCAGTCAAGTCAAGTTGCATAATTATTTCAATAAGGGTAGTATAAAGTTTTAATCGGTTGGCTCAAGCTACTTCTCTGAATTAACTTGACACCTTGTGATGCGAAGGACAAATATTTGTGATGAGTGCACCCCCGGTACTTAGTTAATAAGTAAACTCAAAGTGTGTACACCACATAATGTACACAAACTCATTTCTTCACCCTAAAGTAGAAGAAAGCGTAGTTGTTCACTTTTCCCAACCCCTTGTTTTCTCATGACCCTTTTATTCTCTTTTTTTTTTGTTTTAACTATGTCGACAGTGCCAAGTTGGATGAAGCGTTTGGATTCATCTTTACTTCGGTACCACTGCCTCTTTTTTTGTCTCTCTTTTTTTTTTCATTTTTATTTTTCATACAATCAACTTGAGAGGCTGTCAACAGGGAATATAATAAGCATGAATCTTCGCAAACATAATGTCGTGTAAGACATAATTCAGAAAATGATAATCAACTTGAAACATCATGCAAGCCACAGTAAGACATACTCAATAACATTCTAAAACCATGGATCAAAAGCATAACCGCAGTCATAATAAGAACTCCATTCCTTGAACTCAAGAAACACACATATCATCCATATGCTCATCATGATTCGAAACCGCGTAATGAATGGAGGACATGTATAAGGGACACCATCACAGGCTTAAAGCTTTGGAAGCATCACAAGTAAAACATCATAAGCATGAAATCTCAGTGCATAACGTAACAAAACACAACCATGAAGAACATAACATCATGCAATACTACTAACACAAACAAACCATAGAAATAGAAACAACTGTCTAAAAAAAGAAGTACATGAACTGAAAAGCACAAACACTAACAAAAGAGGGAAAAACCTTCTACCCACGGTGGAGAACTGCATAGTCTCCTATGCAGCCTAGAGGACATGAATAGCAGAAAGGAAAAAAAAAGAAAACAACTTACTAAGGCAAAGAAGGCATAAAGGTGGTCGCAGTAAGGCATGTGGAGATCACCACCGATTAGTGTTCAGGATGTGCTCCATTTCTTGAATGGCCCGAGTTTGCTTCGCCTGGACCCGACCCTGATGAGCCTGCTCGGTCTCCATCTCCTTAAGGCGATGCAGAACATCCCAAATCTCCATGCTCATCTCATGCTGATCGTCGCGAATAAACTTCAAATAATTCTCTATGTTTGCATAAGCATTCACGGAAGAGGCGGAAGATGACGGCTCGGCATGGCGGAAGGGACGGAAGGAAGAAGAGGGAGGTGCCATGTCCATGGGGACATCCTCGTTAAGCACCGGGAGCATATGCCAGTTCCGCCTTTCGTGGATGGTGGTGCGTGCAGGGTTCGGGAGCAGCATCGTGAAGTCGCTCCCACGAAAGAGGAGGCTGAAGGCGTCACCCTCACGGGTGATCATCTTCATAGCCTGGCACGACTCCAAATCAATACGCGAGCTACCCTTGGCCTGCTCCACTCCATAAGGCTCGATGGCCAAGGAAATAGCAATCGGTGTGATGAGGCCCAGAGGCAACGACCCCCTTCTGAGTGGTGGACAACTTCTGTAATTGTTCGACTAGATTTATTTGGGATTTTCGAGAGTAGACCAAAGATTTGTCGTCTCCTACCCTTAATCTGTAATTTCGCCAAAACTTGATAGGCTCCGCAAGTGTATGGTTTCTATCACAGTAGTAAAAGATCATCCCAAGGGAGCAATGTGTCTAGTACCGACCTTAAGTGTCATTGAAAGCTACACAATCAAAAATAGAATGAAGAAAATGAACTAATCTAAGTCTAAAATATCGAATCTAAGAGTCAACAACTAGATGAAATTTACAGTTTTGAAGAATGCTCGGGACTTTAAGTTTCACCACGTTGAATGATTTTAAGTAAAACAATTAATGAATCGAATTTAGCAATGCATTACCTTCTCTCGAAGCGTAATCCGATAGTAAATCATTTAAGGCGATTAGTCCTATTGTACAGCTTATCTGTTGGAGTATGCCCTTAAGGCTAATGTTTGAGGCCTTGGGCTATTATCAGTATCATGTATAAACTATGTTTATAAAGGCAATGGTTGTTATTCAGGTTGTTGCATTATCTGCTGCTATATGTATACTTCTGAATAATGTCTCAATGGTGTTCAGCTTCGCTGACATGCAGTATAGTCCTTAGTCGAGATATCTTGGTAAACATGAGACAGCCTTGATATGATTGAGACTAATATGTGTTCTAATCTTATAGGATGCTTCGAGCATGGAATAAGATGTAGACTCATAGGTACATTGGATGTACTGGACAGACCCTACTTAGGATATTCAATTGTTTGTCACAATGTGAATAATCCTTGTATGCAAACAAGTGGCATATTTCCTCTGACTTGAGATCACTTGTGTTTCTAAATGATGATTGGCATTGTCTTGAGGTAGTTCAATATCATTTGAAATATAATGGTTATAGATTATCTTGGATAATGGGCATGAGTCATGTTAGGGCATTAGTGATAGATATAGGATTACCTCTCCTAGTTGGAGTGTGATGTTCTAAAGGGGCCCCCTGTATGAGATGGTTGAGAAAGTGTATGGCCATACCCAGATGACTATGTTCATCTGATCTAACCACTCTCATCATGTTGGAGTTACAGGCTTGACACGCTTGTCCAACGAGAACATCCAGTGGCAAAGGAAACACATATGTCAAGTGAATTGGATTCACACTTGTGCTATGGTTTGGGTGTAGTCTTGAAAGACTCTTTCCTTTATATCGGGAGACAGTGATGTGTTGCTAGATACCCCTCTCTGATCGCGATAACTTAAGTTATCGTTACCGACATTTAAAGGAAACCCTTAGGGTCGCACAATTTGATGATATGGCTTTCTTATGTCAGATCGTGTGGACTGAATTGTTTTGGTTCAGTTTAAAGGAGTTTAAACTCTGATTGTAAGTGAGATCTGGTCTGATCATGTTTGATTGATTAGGGCTTGAGATCGGTAAGCTTCGATCGAGAGAATTGATGCTAGATCGATGAGATCAAGAGCATCAAGAGATGTGTGGTTAGATCTTGAGCCTTTCGGTTTAATAAGGTCTAGACCAAGGCTTGGTTTGATTTGGTCTTTGAACCAAATTCTATAGAACCGGTTCATTATATGAACGCATGGTTCAAAGGGAGAAGAAGAGGCGATCGGTTCACTTGGAGTGAACGCATCATGCGTTGAGGGCTTGCTATTTTTGGAAGTTGAATTTTTTCCAAAATAGAAGCACGCCTCCACGTTCGAGGGTAACGCTTCTCTCGTCGCCCATCTTCTACTCTCGAGACTCCTCTCATTTTAAAAAAAAGAGAGACTTCACGCCAAGAGAGCATCTCATTCTCCTCACACGGCTAGGACACCTTGGAGAGCTTTGCTAGCACAAGGAACGCCAAGAAGGAAGCCATCACCATCTTGTGTGCGTTCACTTTGGAGGAGAGCCACATTGCCCTCTTATTTCCAAGTCGCCATCCAAACAATGGCTATGGTAAAATCTTTGTGTTGATCTATGAAGGCTTTAAGTTAATCATATGTTCATGCCACATGCGATCATGTTGAAATCCTTATTTCCGCCCATGCAAAATTTTAGAAGTGCATGCGTTTAGGGTTTCGCCCCCCCTTTCAATTGGCATCAGAGGGAGGTTATGGCATGATCTTATATGATTGCTTTTTTGTGTGATCCATGTATGCGTTGAATAGATCTAAACCTAAACATCATGCGAAACTACATGCTAGTCTTTAGATGTATGTTTTTGCTGTTGGCGCATGTTGAAGATTTTTGTCAAAACTTAATATCATGCGCGACTCCACTTAGATCTATAAGCGCCTACTTGAAATACTTAGACGGGTTACTAGGGTTGAAGTCATCAGTCTAGTCTAGACCCAACAGTCTGATCAGACCATCTGACAGCCTAGATGGGTCGACCAGATAGCACCTATGCGCAAGCATTAGGTGGCTATAGGTCGACTGCAGAAAGGCGTGTAGCGATGTCTGATTGAGGCGACCAGTGAACGATCATGATTAAGGCCCGGGGTCACACCCGCTTGCCAGAAATCATGTGGGACGTTCAGCCCTTAAGGCATGCATTGTTGACCATGAGGTCGACGCAAGTCAGTTATGACTTGGTGCATGCAAGGGCAGTGGGTCTGACTTGGTCTGATGAGTGGATCCCTATTAATGGACCGTTGTAAGGTAGTAGGGCACATAAGGAAATAAAATTGATACCATGGGGTTTTTCAAAAATTTTACTTTCTTGTTTGGATCACATGTTGTTTGTTTAACCTGATTGCATGTCTATTTCATCTTATGTGGGCTGCCCTATTTATGTGCTGTGCTGGGGCCTGCGTGCCTGGATTAATTAATTATAATTTTTTTTTTGTGATCTGCGAATCACATTTTAATTTATGTTAATGTGTAATTGACCTGCGAGTCAAATCATGTCTAGATAGATTAAATGTAAATTAATCAGACATGAGCACAGAGCATACATGGCAGAGGCGCATGCAGCCAGTAGGAGGTCTAGAGTTCGACTCTAGAACAGGCGCAACCAATCTGGTGGGTGCATTTGGACTGCAGAGGGCGCTTGGGCCCGGGCTGGGCCAGATGAAATGCAAAAGACCCATGAAGAGCACAAGTGAAGACTTGTGTAAAACTAGGGTTTTACTTAGGCTTAATGGGCGTTTACCACATAAGATCATTGTGCTTTCTATTTACTGTTTAAGTAATATTAGCACCTGCATGATTTATCATTCTGCTATCACCATAGGATATGCATGGTAGTAAGAAGATAAAAGGACCGTTAAAATCCAACGTTAAATATCAAGCACGAAAGCCTTCTGATGCGAAACCTCACTATTCTGACTATCGTTGGGGCCGTGTTGTACCCACTCAGTGGGCACGCCCAGCTATCTTCAGACGGTGTGTGATTACACCTACGTGTTACAGAGAAGGGATTTATCGCTTCTCGTTGCTCAGCATAGCACGTGGTGGTCCAGGGAGTAGGTCGGGTCAGCTTGACCATGTAGGCTACATATTGAGCATATGTTAGCTATATGGAGGCAGCCATCTGTGGAATCAGAAACTGTGTTGTACCAACTCAGTTGGCACAGTCTTCTGGATTGCCTAGATGAAGGGGAATCGCACGGGTTGGCGATTGGCATGGATAGCCTACCAGTGATTAGTGCTTGAACTCTCTGTGCATCTTATCTCGCCTGAGCGGGACGCGGAGACCAAGTATGAAATCTGGATCCCATCTCACTAAAAGAGTTTTACTCTTTCGGACTGTTTTATTGGATTTTTCAGTTAGATAAAATAGTGAGAAAGGAATCATTCTTAAGTCCTGGATTGATTCTAACATTGATACTGACCTTGTTGTTCTTGCTTTGTTGTAGATTCCTGCAGCAACGAACACCACAGGGTTCAATGTGCGATCCTTACTGGAAAGGGAGAAGTTTGTTGGGCCAAACTTCTCAGACTGGTATGGACACCTTAAGATTATTCTTAAGGCTGAGAGGAAGCCGTATGTCCTTGAGACGGCAATACCGCCTCAACCCGCTGCGAACGCCGCAAGGGCGGTTCGGTATGCTTATGAGAAGCATGTCAATGATAGCATTGATGTCGCTTGCCTTATGCTTGCGTCTATGACGCCAGAGCTGCAGCGTCAGCATGAGGATTTATCTGCTATTGAAATTATAGCAAATCTCAAAATGCTGTATGCTGCACAGGCAAGGACAGAACGTTATAACTTGACAAAACTTTTCTTTCAGAGCAAACTGACTAAAGGGAGTCCAGTGGGAGCTCACGTACTCAAGATGATTGGGTACAAAGAGGCTCTAGAGAAACTGGGACACACCATCAATCAGGAACTTGTTGTAGACATTATCTTGCAGTCTCTCCCGGTCTCTTTCGATCCGTTCATCATTAATTTTAATATGAACAAGATCGACTGTACACCGGCAGAGTTACTGAACATGCTCTGTACTACAGAGCAGACTCTTGAAAAGGGAAAGCCTTCATCCTCTGTCTTGATGGTTCCTTCAAGGAACAAGAAGAAGGGGAAGAAGGGCAAAACCCCTATCAAGAGCTACAACAAGGCTCTGAAACAAAAGATAAAGCGGTCAAAGGAATACAGATGTTTCCATTGTGGCCAGTTGGGTCACTGGAAAAAGGACTGTAAAGCGCTCCAAGGAGAGAAGAAGGGAAGCAAGCCTTTCAATTCTGGCTCAGGTATTTTCATGACTGAAGTCATGGTATCTTCTTCTATTTCATGGGTGTTGGACACTGCATGTGGAGTTCACATTTGTTCAAATGTACAGGAACTCAAGAGAAGAAGACAGGTGGGACAGCATGAGGTGGACCTACGAGTTGGAAACGGGGCACGGGTTGCTGCTGTTGCTGTAGGAGTATATCACATCTCTTTACCATCTGGTCTTGTATTAGAACTTGACAATTGTTATTTTGTGCCGAGCATAACTAAGAATATTATCTCTATTCCTGCTCTTGTCAGGAAAGGGTTTTCCTTTGAATGCAAAACTTTAAAGTGTTGTATTTCATTTGATAATATTGTTTATGCTACTGGGTCGATTAACAATGGGTTATTCATGTTGGACATGGAATGTTCTGTACAACAAATTGATAATAAGAAAGCCAAGTATGCTGATGACAGCACCTTGCTATGGCATAGTCGTTTAGGCCATATTAACAAGAAGCGCATTAAGCGGTTGCATGACCATGGACTGCTGGGATCATTCTCCTATGAGGAGCTTGATACATGCAAAGCTTGTTTAATGGGCAAAATGACGAAGACTCCTTTTTCTAACAAAGGTCAAAGGGCTTCATGTAAGATCCAAGGATCTTAAGTCCTGGTAAGCATTATTTTTGATTTAAATAATATTATTGACTGAGTTATTATTCCTGAGTATTGATAGTTAATTTATGATAAATTAATTAGAGATTTTTAGTTAATAAATTATAGTTAATTAACTAGAGATTTTGTTGTTAATTAACTGGTTTATTGCTTGTTAATTTATTGTAAGTAATTAATTAGAGCTTATTGGTTAATTAATTGGGCTTATTGGTTAATTAAATCCTTATTGGATGTTAATTAAAATCCTTAATGGATTTCGTTTAAGTGAATGGTTATTGGTTAAGTTAATTAAATTAATTGGTTAATTATGAGATATTGGGGTTGGCGCTAATTGGATTTGAAATTCAAATTTATTAGCTAAATGAATTAAACCCTATTTGAATTAATGGGTTAATGGGTTTAAAATTTTAAAATCCAAAGTTTAAGTGGGAATTGCGCTTAGGGTAAGAGTTTTTGGCGAAATTCTAGCTTGGAAGAACCCTAGGCGACGGCTTGAAAGAAGAAGGCGATTCTTGGAAGCTTGGAGGCGATTTTCTTCTTCCTTTTGACGAAATTCTTTGAGGTGGAAATTCCTTGGTGAATTCTTGGAGATTCCTTAGGCGACTTAAAGGCTTTAGGCGATTTTGTGGAAGATTTTTCACCATAGTATTCTCGGTTCAAGGTGAGTGGAAGGTCTTGTTTGATCTATTAGATTGGTTGTGATTGTATTATATGATGCAATTGGATTCTTGGGAAAATTACCATGTTTAAAATCGAATTCTTGGGAAAATTGTTATGAAAACCGAATGTTGGTGTTGACTATGAGAAACGAAACAATCTCGAAAACTATTGTAAAAACCGAATTAATTTGATGATTGTTTAACCGAAAATTTGTATGAAATTTAAGGTATTTTGGTAGCATTAAATCATCGAACATTGAGCATGAATTTCTTGTTAATTAGATATTTTATAGAGAATTTTGGCAATATTAAACCAATGATTTTTGGAGCCGAAACCTTGTTAATTGTAGTTAAACCGAAATTTGATATTGTGGTTAACATGTTTCCATGTGAATTTAATCTTGATATTTCTCCATGAAAAGTTAGTTTAGGGTATTTTCCATGAAAACCGAATTTAAGGCATATCTCCCTGAAAACCGAATTTAGGGTAATTATTGTGTGGAGTTTAGGAAGCATTAAATCATTGATCTTAAGTATGAAATTCTTGTTAACTAAGGTGTATTTTTAAATTGATATTATGTTTGAAACCGTGGGTTACATGTGTGATTTGTAAAGCAATTATGCTTTAATTTTATATTGATTTTGGGGCGCATGATAAATGTTAAATGTCGAATTTTATGGATGCTTGATAAATTGCCAATAACGTTATGTTGTAAAACTCATGTTTATTTAATTAAGATCATGCAATTATGTTTGAAAACATTGGGTGATAATTTAGCAAAATTACACTGAACTGACCAGCCTGAAATTTAAGGACTACACAATATTCGGTGAAAATATTATGTGTTATGTTATATGATTTTGAACAATATGTGTGACTATGTGATTTTGAACAATAAGTGTTATGTGATGGGTTTTGTGAAATTGGAAAATTATGGGTTATGTGAATTTGGAAATTAGGTGGTTATGTGATGGTTAGGACTAAGGCTAGGTGTAACTATGAACTCAAGTGGATGGTCCTTATGTGATATGTTAAGGGTTTGAATTTCAGCCCTGTATTGTGATATGTGAGGGGGTTGATGATCAGCCTGCCTATTATGGTTATTGTGATGGGGGTTGATGTTCAGCCTGCCCGATATGATTTTTGTGATGACTATCCTAGAGTCTAGTTGACACTTAGGAGTCCACCTTTGTGAAATATGTCCACCTTTGTGAAATATGAAATAAGATATGTATGTTGTCCAGTAGGAACCTTTTGGGAGAACGGGTTTTGACGCAAAGTGCCATGTCTTGGTCGGACAGGGGCCACCTCTTGATGTCATAACTCTTTTATGTGATGGGGTAATATAAGACGCAAAGTGCCATGTCTTGATCAGACAGGGGCCACCTCTTGATGTCATTACTCTTTATGTGACGGGGTGATATAAGACGCAAAGTGCCATGTCTTGATCAGACAGGGGCCACCTCTTGATGTCATCACTCTGATGTGTTATGGGGTGAGGGAGCAAAGTGCCACGTCGTGACCTGGCGGGGGCCACCTCTTGATTCTACTCACTATCCATGTTTATGTGTTGCATGCGGCTCCCAGTGCTTTGGCCAAGCCGGGTTAGACCATATTGGTCACTACTGAATATGCTGGACAACTAGGTTGCTTATGTGTTGGTGTGTTTAGTGGTTTAGAGTATAACTCTAGAACCTGAGTTTGTGAACCTAAGTTGTTATGTGTTTAGTTGGTTTAAAATATATGTGTTTAATTGGGTTAGAGTAAAACTCTAGAACCTGAGTTTGTGAACATGAGTTTGTTATATGCTAGTGTGTACATCTGACTGTCTATATGATTTCTGTTTCTTTATTTTGTTATATGTTGACATAATGTTCTTGTTAAAGATTTTTAAAATAATCTGCCTATATTTTTGAGTGTATGTTATGGATGGTCGATTTAGACTATCCACTCACTGGGCTGTGTAGCTCACCCCTCATTATTTTCAGGCATAGAGCAGGGGCGCATTTCATGAGTAACATTGACGTGGATATTATGTTTGCTGCTTAAGAACTTTTATGCTAAAATTTCTAGAGCCGGTTGTGGCTAAACCATATGATTTATATGAACTATGTGAACTATGTGATGTGAACCATGTGAACTATGTGAATTTGTGTTGCCAGATTGTGGCAGTTAACTGAGTTTGATTTTTGTGTCACCGCGGGCTTCAGCCTGGTTTCGGTGTTTGGTATGGGTTTATAAAATCGATTTTGTGATTTTGTTTTGAATTTCGGCTTGTTGTATATTCCGTGCAATCGGTTTTGATATACCCTGTAACTTGCATATGTCTAGTGCAAGTATTGCCTGGTGGCAGGCACCTTTATGGATTTTATGAATTTGAATCGGTTTTGATATAACTGTTGCCTTGCATATGTCTAGTGCAAGGATTGCGTGGTGGCAGGTACCCTTATGAGATTTGAGTTTTGTGAATTTGTGTGTATGGATTTATGAAATTTTTCAGATCGTGTTTTCTTGAACTCGGTTTTACCTAGCATATGATCGATCTTATATGAAACATCCTGTTTCTTTTATGAATTGTGCCATTTGTTTGGGGTTAAGAATGTGGGATGTTACACTTCAGGTTTACTTGACCTCATTCACAGTGATGTGTGTGGGCCATTTAGTAAACATGCCAGAGGTGGCTATTTATACTTCATTACTTTTACTGATGATTTCAGTAGATACGGTTATGTCTATCTTATGAGACATAAGAGTGAATCTTTTGACAAGTTCAAAGAGTTCAAAAATGAAGTACAGAATCAGTTAGGCCGAAATATCAAGGCACTTCGTTCAGATCGAGGTGGAGAATACTTGAGTCGAGAGTTTACTGACTATCTGAAGGAGTGTGGGATTATCTCACAGCTCACTCCGCCAGGAACACCGCAATGGAATGGTGTGTCTGAGAGGAGAAATAGAACCTTATTGGATATGGTTCGTTCAATGATGAGTCAGGCTACTCTACCTTACTCCTTTTGGGGATTTGCACTGGAAACAGCTGCAAAGGTACTAAACCGAGTGCCATCCAAGGCCGTTTCAAAGACTCCATATGAGTTATGGTATGGGAAACAGCCGAGCTTGACATTTATTAAAATCTGGGGTTGCGAGGCTTATGTCAAAAAGCTCGCCTCTGGGAAACTAGAGAGCAGATCTTATAAATGTATCTTTGTCGGTTAACCTAAAGAAACTAAGGGTTATTATTTCTACGATCCCAAAGAGAACAAAGTATTTGTTGCTCGTACGGCTATTTTTCTTGAGAAGGAATTTCTTCTGCAAGAAGCCAGTGGGAGAGAAATAAAACTGGATGAAAGTCCAGAAGAGGGACAAAGTAGTCAAACTCAGTTGGATGAGCCTGAGCAAATAGAACAGGTTGATGTTCAACCTGAGGCTCAGATATCACGGGAACCGCGAAGATCGGGAAGGATCCGTCGACAGCCTGAGCGCTATGACGGAGTCTACATCATTGATGATGAACCCCTTACTTATGCGGATGCGGTCAGTGGACCGGAATCAGCAAGATGGCTTGAAGCTATGCGAGCCGAGATGGACTCCATGTCAGATAACCAAGTCTGGGATTTGGTTGATCCGCCTCCGGGAGTAATCCCTATAGGCTGTAAGTGGATCTTTAAGAAGAAGATTGACATGGATGGTAACGTAGTTACCTATAAGGGCAGGCTAGTTGCGAAAGGTTTCAAACAAATCTACGGAATAGATTATGATGAAACTTTCTCTCCTGTAGCTATGTTCAAGTCTATTCGGATTATTCTCGCCATAGCTGCATATTATGATTATGAGATCTGGCAAATGGATGTGAAAACCGCTTTCCTTAATGGAAAACTAGAAGAGGATGTGTATATGACACAACCTGAAGGTTTCATCAATCCATCAGATCGTCATAAAATATGCAAATTAAAGAAGTCCATTTATGGACTAAAACAAGCATCGAGAAGCTGGAATATTCGTTTTGATGAATCAATCTGTGAATTTGGTTTCATCAAAAATGAAGATGACCCGTGTGTATATAAGAGGTTTAGTGGGAGCGTGATTACTTTCCTAGTCCTCTACGTCGATGATATCTTGATCATTGGAAACGATATTCCTGAATTGCATGCGGTCAAAGCATGGTTAAGAAAATGTTTCCAGATGAAAGATTTAGGAGAAGCAGCCTATGTATTAGGTGTGAAGATCTATAGAGATAGATCTAATAGGCTTCTCGGGCTGTGCCAGAGTACTTACATCGATAAAGTCCTGGAGAGATTCCATTTAGAAAATTCTAAAAGAGGATATCTTCCAGTCAGACATGGTCTGAATCTTTCTAAGAGCCAGTGTCCTCAAACACAGTCTGAGAAAGATGAAATAGACAATACGCCTTATGCTTCGGCTATTGGGTCCATAATGTATGCGATGTTGTGTACTCGCCCAGACGTCGCTTACGGGTTAAGCGTCACCAGTCGATTCCAAAGTAATCCAGGTAAGGCGCACTGGATTGCGGTCAAGAACATTTTAAAATATCTTCGGAGGACCAAAGATATGTTCTTGATATATGGAGGTCAGGAAGAACTCAGTATTGAAGGATATACTGATGCTTCGTTCCAATCTGACCAGGATGATTTCCGATCGCAATCAGGCTATGTTTTTAGCTTGAATGGAGGAGCAGTGGTGTGGAAAAGTTTCAAACAATCAATTGTTGCTGATTCCACAACAGAAGCCGAGTATGTTGCAGCCTCGGAAGCATCAAAGGAGGCAGTGTGGATTCGTAAGTTCGTTCAGGAACTTGGTGTTGTTCCTTCGAGTGCAGATCCTTTGGTTATCTTCTGTGATAGCACTGGAGCAATAGCACAAGCAAAGGAACCACGGTCGCACCAGAAGTCCAAGCACATACAGAGAAGGTTTCATTTGATCCGTGAGATCATAGATCGAGGAGAGATCAAGATCTGCAAGGTTCATACAGATGACAATCTAGCTGACCCGCTTACAAAGCCTCTGGCGCAGCAGAAGCATGAGAAGCACTGTAATAATATGGGTTTGAGATTTCTCAACCATTAGATTAAGTGCAAGTGGGAGATTGTTGGAGTATGCCCTTAAGGCTAATGTTTGAGGCCTTGGGTTATTATCAGTATCATGTATAAACTATGTTTATAAAGGCAATGGTTGTTATTCAGGTTGTTGCATTATCTGCTGCTATATGTATACTTCTGAATAATGTCTCAATGGTGTTCAGCTTCGCTGACATGCAGTATAGTCCTTAGTCGAGATATCTTGGTAAACATGAGACAGCCTTGATATGATTGAGACTAATATGTGTTCTAATCTTATAGGATGCTTCGAGCATGGAATAAGATGTAGACTCATAGGTACATTGGATGTACTGGATAGACCCTACTTAGGATATTCAATTGTTTGTCACAATGTGAATAATCCTTGTATGCAAACAAGTGGCATATTTCCTCTGACTTGAGATCACTTGTGTTTCTAAATGATGATTGGCATTGTCTTGAGGTAGTTCAATATCATTTGAAATATAATGGTTATAGATTATCTTGGATAATGGGCATGAGTCATGTTAGGGCATTAGTGATAGATATAGGATTGCCTCTCCTAGTTGGAGTGTGATGTTCTAAAGGGGCCCCCTGTATGAGATGGTTGAGAAAGTGTATGGCCATACCCAGATGACTATGTTCATCTGATCTAACCACTCTCATCATGTTGGAGTTACAGGCTTGACACGCTTGTCCAACGAGAACATCCAGTGGCAAAGGAAACACATATGTCAAGTGAATTGGATTCACACTTGTGCTATGGTTTGGGTGTAGTCTTGGAAGACTCTTTCCTTTATATCGGGAGACAGTGATGTGTTGCTAGATACCCCTCTCTGATCGCGATAACTTAAGTTATCGTTACCGACATTTAAAGGAAACCCTTAGGGTCGCACAATTTGATGATATGGCTTTCTTATGTCAGATCGTGTGGACTGAATTGTTTTGGTTCAGTTTAAAGGAGTTTAAACTCTGATTGTAAGTGAGATCTGGTCTGATCATGTTTGATTGATTAGGGCTTGAGATCGGTAAGCTTCGATCGAGAGAATTGATGCTAGATCGATGAGATCAAGAGCATCAAGAGATGTGTGGTTAGATCTTGAGCCTTTCGGTTTAATAAGGTCTAGACCAAGGCTTGGTTTGATTTGGTCTTTGAACCAAATTCTATAGAACCGGTTCATTATATGAACGCATGGTTCAAAGGGAGAAGAAGAGGCGATCGGTTCACTTGGAGTGAACGCATCATGCGTTGAGGGCTTGCTATTTTTGGAAGTTGAATTTTTTCCAAAATAGAAGCACGCCTCCACGTTCGAGGGTAACGCTTCTCTCGTCGCCCATCTTCTACTCTCGAGACTCCTCTCATTTTAAAAAAAGAGAGACTTCACGCCAAGAGAGCATCTCATTCTCCTCACACGGCTAGGACACCTTGGAGAGCTTTGCTAGCACAAGGAACGCCAAGAAGGAAGCCATCACCATCTTGTGTGCGTTCACTTTGGAGGAGAGCCACATCGCCCTCTTATTTCCAAGTCGCCATCCAAACAATGGCTATGGTAAAATCTTTGTGTTGATCTATGAAGGCTTTAAGTTAATCATATGTTCATGCCACATGCGATCATGTTGAAATCCTTATTTCCGCCCATGCAAAATTTTAGAAGTGCATGCGTTTAGGGTTTCGCCCCCCCTTTCATTATCTTCTCTCGAAGCGTAAACCAGTGTCTACCTAAGCTAATCTACTACTCTCGCGGCTTATTAGCTTAGGAAAGACCCAATGGGCTCTATGACAATCGTTAGTCCTCGAGTGATGTTGAACAACTCTTGTAATTCAAGTCACAAGTTCAAATGGGCAGTCGAGTGTTATGATTCACCTCTCGGCTCTTCTCGTAACACTTAACACATATCAATGCTTGGCCAAAATATAAATACGTAATAAGCACACCACATTTGAATAAATGAATTTACTAAAAGATATCACTGAGATTCATAAGGATGTTTACATGTGAAAATTGTTCAACGGGCTACGCCCAAGTCCCGAACTAGGGTTTCACGCTAGGAAATACATCATTTAACTCATAAAAACCTAAGAAAATACAACCGAAAGTTAGGAAAATTATAGATTAAGGGTAGGAGACGACAAATCTTTGGTCTTCTCTCAAAAATCCCAAAGAAGTCCGGTCGAATAAGCCCTTGAACGCTGGTTTTCGCCCTATTTTCGCCCTAGTTAAGTTCTCCAAGGATTCAAACCTTGTAACTGCCCAAAATCACTACGGCGACATGCAAAAAAAATCCTAAAAAATCATAAAAAATTCCCACAATTAGTAAGATGTTATTCAATATATAAAATCATAAAAATCATGCCATGGGATATCACAAACATATCAAAATAAAGATAACAAACAAACTGTTAGGTCATTTTTATATAGGGATTCTTATGCGATTTTACCGTTATATCTTCACTATTCTTGCATTTATACTTGATTATACTTTGAATTATTGCAATATCTTCGGAATCTACACTCTTTTGTGTTTTTGCCTCATTTCAGGGAAAAGCGAGGGGACACAACCATTTTCAGCTGGATCAGTACTCTCAGCAAGAATCACGACCTACCCAACGACCAGAATCACACCCCGTGGCTTCTGTGTCGCCTGATGTTGATTTTCGAGATTTTACCCCTCGCCTTCCCTACGTTAGATAGAAGGTTTCGAAAGGGCAAATGGGGAATTCAACAGAGGAGGCGGGACAACAAAAAGAAGAAATCTTTGGGCGCCCTATTCATAGATGCACGTACGCGAAAGGCGGCGGCAAGGAGGAAATAGGAGCTAGCGACTAAGGAAGGAAATCCTTCACTGTGAGAGCGTGAAGGAGCGAGCGACCGATCCAGGCGGCTTCTTCCTCCTTGGGGGAGTTCTTTCTTCCTATCGTCATATTACCTATCCTCCTTGCTTATCTATGGGTGTTACGTTGGGCTTACTTCATGCTTTGCTTTTGACAATGATTATTGTAGCTTAATCCTGTTTCAGGGCTAGGGAAAGCCCCTCGAATGTTTTATGCATGGATTGTAACTTTATTTTGTGAACCCTAGATTGTTCTATCTTGCCTAGTTGCACCTTATGAATGGAGATCGTCATCTTGCTTTCTTCATATTTAAGATATCTGGTATTGCTAAGAGGCATGTCTGGATGTTAGATAACCTAGGTAGGAGTATCTCAATCATCATACGAGAGTAGTTGATTGTTTACGGGTAGTGTATGCCATCTTACGCTAATTGGATTTATCCAGCTAAGCGTGCTACGAGGGTAGATGTTTAGACGTATAAATACCTTGTTGCATCCTCGAGAGAGGACAACCTGTACAATTGATGAGATGGTATACACAATCCGGGGCTCATTGGGTTTGCTCGGGTAGGCGTGCTATGACGGTAGATGTCTAGCCGGGTGAGCACCTTGTTGCATCCTTGAGAGAGGATAACTTGTACTTTTGTGGATTACCCTAGGACTAAAAAAAGGGGAATTTTATATTGTTATTCATCCATGAATAATGCGTCAAGGTGGTGGACCCTGGCCTTGATCCCGTGCATCCTTAGACCTTCCGTCGTGCAATTACCTTGCTTTCTTCCTTTAGCTTTAACTTAGCAACCTATTTACACCAATTAAAGGTTTGTTTAGCTTGTGAGACTTCAATCAGTCGGTACTTGATATTTGGTCTCTGTGGGATCGATACATATATATTACTTCGATAGTTCGTATACTTGCGGATCCTATCATGTTTTTGGCACCATTGCCGGGGACCAAATTTATCAATATCGACAAGATTAAGTTATTGCTAGACTAGACATTTTTTCTTTCTTTTAGTTTATTTGTTTCTAGTTGTTTATTATTAAGCTCTTTTATATATTTGATAATCACTGCATATCTCTTTGTTAATTGGAAAGTTTGCCTTTGAACTTACTTGGTTTATGCGTAGGACTCTACGGTCGGGAGAACTAATACCTGCAGATCCAGAAATTAAAAAGACATTCCGACGACATAGAAAAGCTAAGTCTAAGGCAGCTCACTCTGAAGAACTTCTTGAAAAGCCCAAGATGGACAACCGCCGAACACTTAGAGACTTTGGTTCACCAAATGCATAAGGCCTACATACCAGCATAACTCGGCCTCCAATCAAGGCAAATAATTTTGAAATCAAACCGGCTCTTGTCAACATGGTGCTCAACATCAGTTCGGAGGTTCACTGTTTGAGGACCCAAATTTACATCTATCAATCTTTCTTGAAGTATGTGACACTCTGAAGATGAATGGCGTCTCGGATGATGCATTGCAGTTGAGACTATTTCTGTTTTCATTGAGGGACCGTGCTCGTGCTTGGCTGCATTCACTGTCTTCTAGATCTATCTCAACATGGGGTCAGCTCTCCAGTGCTTTCCTCTCAAAATATTTTCCGCCAAGTAAGACGGCCCAATTGAGAGCCCAGATCATTAATTTTGCTCAAAGGGACACGGAGTCACTGTGTGAAGCATGGGATGGCTTCAAAGAATATTAAATGATGTGTCCTCACCATGTTTTGGAGAAGTGATTCCTCATCCACACATTCTATAGCGGGCTCAACTACAATACCCGACTTACCATTGATGCAGTAGCTGGTGGGGCATTAATGAGCAAGGGGATTGATGAAGCCTTGAATCTTATAGAGGATATGGCGATGAACCACCACCAGTGGTCAACTGAGAGGGCAGTACTATCTAAGGCAGGTGGTAAATTTGAACTTGATGCGTTGAGCTCTATAGCCACTAAGGTGGATTCTCTAGCTCACAAGCTTGATACCTTGGGATTGAACTCAGCCACCATCAATAGTATCTCTTGTGAGAGTTGTGGTACATCAGGACATTCTTCAGCTGATTGTCAAAAGGGACCTCCTCCTTTTGGGGACTTAGCCCCGGATCATGCGAATGCACTCAATAGTTTCCCATCAAGGCCGCAACATGATCCATATTCCAACACATGTAATCCTGAGTGGAGGAGCCACCCAAACTTTTCTTACCGCAACAACAATGCAGCACAATAACCCAATTATGGACAACCCGCAGGTTTCCAACAACAAAGGCAGCAACCTCAACTGGCAAAGTCAAGTTTGGAATCCATGTTTGAAAGTTTTATGGTGGGTCAAGCTAAGTAGAATGAACGCATGAACGAGACTATCCAACAGCTAGCTTCTCAAGTTGATGCTTTGACTACGCATAGCAAGATGCTTGAAACCCAAATTGCACAACAGACCTCCTCCTCATCTAGACCTCCTGGGAGACTTCTGGGACAACCCAAGGCCAATCCTAGATAACAATGTAACACTATCATTACATGCAGCGGGAAGCAACTTGATGAGCCCAGCATGAATCCGGATATGGAAAAAGACCCTGGCAGTTTCTCAATCCCGTGTTAGATTGGGGATGTGAGCTTTGATTGCGCTCTATGCGACCTTGGAGCCAGTGTGAGTCTTATACCACTCTTAATCTGCAAGAAATTGGATATTGGGGAATTAAAGGAGACAAATAGATCATTGCAACTTGCCGACCGCTCGGTTCGGCACCCGGTGGGCATATTGAAGAATTTACCGATCAAAGTCAGTAAATTCTTTATTCCGGCTAATTTCGTTGTGTTGGAGATGGAGGAGGATGCCCGGCTTCCCATAATACTAGGCCGACCTTTCTTGGCCACTGCTGGTGCGGTGATTGACGTAAAAAATGGGAAGCTCATGTTGAATGTCGGTGAGGATGTTATCGATTTTGATATTTCGGAATGCCTAAAGCATCCTTCTTTTGCAGGGACTTGCTATAGTGTAGATGTTATGGAGGATGAGTTGGGCAGCACATGTACCATTATCAACAACTCCAATCCTTTGGAGGGATGCCTACCTGAAAATGAACAAGAAGAAGAAGTGGAATATGAAGAGATGACATGCTCACAATCACCGGACACTGCCCCTCTCTATAACTTGAACAGCTTTGAGTGTCTCAACCTCGAGCAACCACTTACCGCAGTAAAAGATGTCAAAGAGGTTGAATTTAAACCATTACTGGACAATTTGAGGCATGAATTCTTAGGCTCAAACTCTATTTTACCGGTGATGGTAAATGCGGGACTTGATACGGTACAAACTCAGCTACTTTTGACAAATCAGTCGATAGTGAGCACCTTAGTGGCAAACACACATCTGTAACACCTCTCCATGGCAACCATGAAGGTGTTAAATTGAAGAGATTTTCTGTTCTTGAATCTTTGCCCACAGCAGCACAAGAAACACTTTCTGAAGATGTTGAAACACCGACTGAAGATCCTGGATTAGTTGTTGCTGGAAATGATGGCAGGGAAAATGAACTTGCTCTAAGGTTTGATTATTTTAATGAGAACCCGAAGAAACCAAGTGAAAAAGATATTAGAATTTTTGAAGAGGGAACTAATGCCAAAAGTTTGGATGCTAACTTGAGTGTGATTAATACATATAGGGACGTTAGGGGCGAGTCAATGTTGAGAATAACCGAGCTTGAAAAATTTGAAGCATTAGAGGATTCACCACTAGATTCTTATAATGTTGAAGTACATCCATCTTTTACAGTTGCATTGAAACAAGATAAGAGAGTAGAAACCTGTGGAGAAGTGAAATCTAGTGAGTACTATGAAGCAGACAACAAAATGCTTAATGGATTCAACTGTATTGTCAATCATAAGGTGCGGGAAGATAATATCATGGTAAATGAGCAAAATAATGCATCTTTG
This sequence comes from Costus lasius, assembly GCA_027563935.2. NCBI lineage: Eukaryota > Viridiplantae > Streptophyta > Magnoliopsida > Zingiberales > Costaceae > Costus > Costus lasius. The sequence continues at coordinate 98,518,598 of CM050448.1, forward strand.
GACTTGACTGATTCTGAAATTGCAACTGCTAGTGATCTTCCTTCTGTAAGTAATGTCACTGTCAAATGTGAATTGACATCCAGCAAGGTTGTTGGATCAACTGATTCTAGTGTGGTACACATGGGCAAGGAAACTGTCACAAATTCATCTCTTTCTATGGAAAATAATTCAGAATCTAAAGTTTTTGATTCTAGTGATGGATTGGTTACTGCAACTCGCTTAGGGAAGAAGAAGAAGTCTTCATTTGAAACTTGGAAGCCTAAGATTACATCTAAAAGGAAGAATAGAAAAGAATTATTTTCCAAAGCTGATGCTGCTGACGCATCTAACCTCTATAATGAATACAGAGCCCTGGAGATCAAGCATGGACGTATTGGTAAGGCAGAAAACATAAATAGTCTAACCATTATCACAAATATCCTTCCAGTAGATGTTCCGAGTAAGGATGTCACAAATGAGGAGGTGGGGGTGAACAAAGTGGAGTTGGATGACTGGGAAAATGCAGCAGATATCTCAACTCCAAAATAAAAAATATCATAGAGTGGACAACATGGCATTGGTGCAACTAAACATCATGATAATGATGGTTTGGAAGCTACTGGTCAAAAGAAATACTCTAGAGACTCTCTTATGATGCACTCACAGCATTTCACTCAACCCCCTGTGGGTTTTGGAATTGGTTCAGATGTACCTGATTCATTGTTTATCATTCCTGTAGGAAGATCACCATGTCCTGATGAAAAATGGATCAAACCACTTGTGACTATTGGCCGTGATCATGGATTGAAAGCTGGAATTGGGAATGCGGTTGCAAGTGTTTATCCTGGGCAAGATCCTAACCATGGAGTTTTGAGAGTTCTTCATGGGCAGATATCCAGTCAGTTTGGGGGGACTCTATCAGGCCTAATGCATTCCCAGGGAGGGATGCCATGCAATAATTCTGATGCAAACAGGTGGCAACGTACAAGAGGATTAATACCCTCTCCTCAGACACCATTACAAGTGATGCACAAAGCTGAGAAGCAATACGAAGCTGGTAAAGTTTCTAATGAGGAAGAGTCAAAGCAAAGACAACTGAAATCCATCCTCAACAAACTTGAGAAGCAGAGCATTGTCCGTCCTTCCAACTCCCCAGTTCCACCTTGACATGACACTAGGGTCAAGCCAAAGACCTTAAAATGACGCTTCTTGGGAGGCAACCCAAGTTTTCTTCCTTATCTTACTAGTGCTTTTGGTAGTTTGCTTTATGGTATTTTCATTTATGTGTTGTGGTGGTATTTTGGTTTGTGGCTCACCTGCTTACTTCTACTCTATCTCTATTTGTTGACCAATTGCTTACTTTTACTCTCTTTATGTAGTTTACTTAGCTATGCGTCTACTTTGCTAATCCTTTTGGTAGATTACTCCATGGTATTTTCACTTGGCATTTTCATTTGATGGTATTGTGACGGTATTTGTTTTTACTCTATTATGATTACTTGTTGGAGATTAATTGTGTATTTATCATTGTTCAGGGATGATCTGGGTGCTGTTGGGGGTTAATCGCATTATTTCCAGAGTTTCACAGTCGACTCAACGATGACAGCCACACCTGTGAGTTCTGGAGCCAATTCTGCTTCCCAGAGTCTCACTCCACAGTGTGTTCCAAGGCCTGCCCGGTGACGCCAATCTCACCCGTGGCATTTTCATCCAATTCTGCAGTCTTTACGCTCTTAGATTCTTACTCCATAGAATCTTCCACGGTCGACCCAGCGACAGAGCTGACCCGAGGACCCTGCAGTGCATCCAATATTACAAGTTCAAGTCTCCACAGAAAGTTCCTTGGGGTACCCAGCGATGACACCCACACCCCGTGGCTTTTGCGGGGCCCTCCACTTAACTTCAAAATCCCCTCTGCTTAAACCCTGCATCCGCCCACGCCCCTTCATTACATTACCCCGAACCTTTACACACCCCATGAAACCCTAAGCTCCTTTTGCCTCTCTTTGTCGCCGCCCTCTCTGCCACCACCTCACTGGAGTTCCTCTCCTCTCCATGGCACCTCACAAAGTGACCGCCAGCAAGGCCTCCACCAGCACCATCTTTGCCGATCGATCCTACTCCTACTGCCACATACAGCCGGCGTCGGGCAAGGAAAAACCCTATTCGCTCCCAAACCCCTCCTTCTCCACCACCCAACCCCGCCATGTACCCTACGACTAAGGGCACTACCAACCTCTTCCGCGATGCAGCGCAAGAATCTCTCTACTCTGCTCTCTCCAGGCGGCAGATTGTCAACATGCGCTATATGGATGCCCCTACCTTGGTGCAGCTTGGACTCTTCGATGATATTTTGTGGCTCTTCCGGAATATAGGCTGGGACAAATTTTTTGATTTAGCTTCCCCAACACATATTGGTCTCACACTGGAGGTACTGAGTTCATTTTCCACAAGGTGCTCCGGTCCTGACAATGAAGTCCTCCTGATCTACTTTCGACTGAATAACATTGAGTACCGCCTCCCTCTAGAGGACTTCAATGCTATTTATGGTTTCCCCCTAGACGTCCAACTCCACAAGCCTTGCGGAACCTGGGAAGATAGCTTTTGGCATTCTATCTCTTCAGAGGCTCACTTCTCTTCAATGAAAATGCATGCTAGCGCGATTTCAAATCCCTGCCTCCTCTATGCTCATAGCCGGCATTCCAACATAGTCTTTGCGCGCGGCAACAGCGATTGCATGATGCGCCACATCGAGCTCATCTTCCTTTGGGCGATGCTAAATCAATTCCCCCTCAACACTAGATATCACTTGGCCAAGCACTTGGAACACGTTGGCCGCACGACAAAGGGGACTATAGCGGTTGGCGGCCTACTCACAACACTGGCCCTGCATTTGGGGCACCATCCTTGTGGTACACCCGAAGCTACTGGCAGTCGGTGCCTTGACATCGAAGCCTGCGTCGCAATGAAGATGATTTTCAGGCACGACGATGTCTATCATCTTACCCTCCGTGGCAGCTCCCGTACCATCCCGCTACCCAACACTGCGCGCACTTCCATTCGTTTTCATGACAACTGGAACCTTACCCTGGAAGATGCCAATGACCCGGCTCCACCTCTAGCTGCACCTGCCCCGTTCACATCAGGACCGCCTCCGAGAGCCTCTCATGAGCTTTCCACACACGAACTTCTGCAAATGATCCTCCAGCAACTCCAAACCCAAGGGAACCACATTGATACCCTGGTGGATAATGTGCAGTGTATCTATGCTTTCCTCTGCTCTTGCTTCCCTGGCTTTAGGAGCACTGCTGCCTATCCTCCGTGTGCGGCCACTGATTGTACTACTGATTCCTCTGCCTCTTCTGATGCCTCCTCCGATGATCTTAGTGACGCGGGGGATGACCCCCACGACTAGCTTTGTGAGTTCTCTACACCCCCCATTTTTGTAAGTCTTACTGGTTTTCTATTTTGGCATCGAGGACGATGCTTCATTTTGCCATGTGGGTAGGGTACTTATGTACTTATGATATGACTAGGTTTTACCATTACCATTAAATGCTTTTACCACCATTTGGTATTCATGATGTTGTTAATCCTATTTAGCATCTCGCCTTTGTTGTAGATTAACGTTTTATTAGGTATCTAAATGTCTCCCCATGAATTAGAACTTTGTACTGTATCTTGCTTGTCTTTGGGCATGTTTTTATGCCGCTTCTTGCTGTTCGTATGATTTATTTGCACGATCCTACCTTTCTACCGATTTTTACTTTTACTAGTCTATTGTGTTGCGATTCATCGCCTTGTGATTGATAACTAAAGGATTGACTCTTGCTAAGCTGCGCACCTACTTAAATTGTGGGATGCCACTAGTTTACCACACTCAATTTGATATTGACTGGTTCCTCCTCCCTCTTACCTGTTATACCTGTGAAACATCCTCCACTTTTGTGTCATTTCAAAAAAAAAAGAAAAAGAAAAAGAACAAATAGAAAAGACTCTCTAGCAAAGTCTAGAGACAATTACAAAAAAAAAAAAAAAGATTCTCTAGCAAAGTCTAGAGACACTTCGAAAACAAAAGGAGAAGAGAAAAAAAAAAAAAAAGGGGGACAAAGGTCATCTAGCAACATTCAAAATATTTATATGTATTTATGTCATCTATAGAACATTTTGATGTTTCCCTTTTTGCTTCCATCTCAAACAACTTGGAGGATTCAAACTATGTATTGGGAGGAACCAGAACATTGATTATTGAATGTGGAAACTATCTGCAAACTATGTATTGCATGGATCGGTGCCAGCATTATCCTAGAGGGGTTTGGATTCAAGTCTTATAGATCATCCGTACAGCTTAGCTGCATTTTATCTTTGCTTGAGGACAAGCAAGAGTTTAAGTCTGGGGAGATTTGTTAGGTCATTTTTATATAGGGATTCTTATGCAATTTTACCGTTATATCTTCACTATTATTGCATTTATACTTGATTATACTTTGAATTATTGCAATATCTTTGGAATCTACACTCTTTTGTGTTTTTGCCTCATTTCAGGGAAAAGCGAGGGGACACAACAATTTTCAGCTGGATTAGTGCTCTCAGCAAGAATCACGACCTACCCAGCGACCAAAATCACACCCCGTGGCTTCTGTGTCGCTTGATACTGATTTTCTAGATTTTACCTCTCGCCTTCCTTATGTTAGATAGAAGGTTTCGAAAGGGCAAATGGGGAATTCGACAGAGGAGGCGGGACAACAAAAAGAAGAAATTTTGGGAGCTCTATTCATAGACGCATGTACGCGAAAGGCAGTGGCAAGGAGGAAATAGGAGCCAGTGAATAAGGAAGGGAATCCTTCACTACTAGAGCGTGAGAGGGCGAGCGACCGATCAGAGGAAGTGGAAGACCTCTCTAGGCGGCTTCTTCCTCCTTGAGGGAGTTCTTTCTTCCTATCGTCATATTACCTATCCTCCTTGCTTATCTATGGATGTTACGTTGGGATTACTTCATGCTTTGCTTTTGACAATGATTATTGTAGCTTAATCCTGTTTCAGGGCTAGGGAAAGCCCCTCGAATGTTTTATGCATGGATTGTAACTTTATTTTGTGAACCCTAGATTGTTCTATCTTGCCTAGTTGCACCTTATGAATGGAGATCGTCATCTTGCTTTCTTCATATTTTAGATATCTAGTATTGCTGAGAGGCACATCTGGATGTTAGATAACCTAGGTAGGAGTATCTCAATCATCATATGAGAGTAGTTGATTGTTTACGGGTAGTGTATGCCATCTTGCGCTCATTGGATTTATTCAGCTAAGCGTGCTATGACGGTAGACGTTTAGACGTATAAATACCTTGTTGCATCCTCGAGAGAGGACAACCTGTACAATTGATGAGATGGTATACACAATCCGGGGTTCATTGGGTTTGCTCGGGTAGGCATGCTACGATGGTAGACGTCTAGCCGGGTGAGTGATGTGTACTTTACTGTACTACTAACCGCAAGCGTGACGGCTTTGTCATAGTAGCACTTAAGATGTCGATCCCACAGGGACAGTGATCAAGTACCGAGTGATTACGAATCAATAGCTAGACAATCGGGTGAATGTTTTGGGTTTTTATAAAATAAATTAAACTACAACTAAATACAATTGCTAGTTGAATCAAACAAGTGAAAGTTTTGAATAGAAAACAAAGTTTAGAGACATCGGAACTTTGAGTGCATCTCGTCGATGAATCTTAACTCAAACAAGATAAAATCATAACAACGCAATTTTAAAAGTGTTCAAGGAAATATCTAGTGGTACAGATTACCCTCTTTCGACGGCGTAATCTGGTATCAATCTAGATCGGCGTCCTACTTTCGTGGCTCACCGTACCTAGATTGATCCATTGGGTTCAGAGATATTATAAGTTTCCTCACACAAATCTGACCCTAATTCTTGACCTTTCAGAGCATGTCCGATAAGGCAGATCTAGCGTCGCAATTCACCTTTCGGTGCTTCTTGCGGCGCCCAAGAAAAGTAATTGCGTGATCAAGGCAAAACTAGCAATAAAACAGCACAGATCGAATAAACACAAGATAAAATTTTCATTGCTATGAGAAAACAAGTTTGAAAACAAGATCCAAACAACTAAAATACACCCTTGTTCTGTTTAAAAAGATTATGCTATCATAACATCGATTGAGTATATATCTCTAAAGGAATAGAAGGAAATAAAGAGAAGATAGAAGAAAGAGGAAGCAAACTCTCTGCAGAAACTTTGCAACATTCCTTCAAGTCTTCTAGAATGATAGCATGGCTCCTTCCTCCTCCCTTGTTGTCGCCAAAGCTTTCTCCCTTGCAAAACTCACTAGCCCACCCTTGAGCCCCAACTGGGCGCTACCTTCCTTTAGCGAATTCAACCCCTTTATATAGAATCCTGGTGCCCCTTGGAATTCTGAATTAAATCCTGGAATTAAATTCTGGATTAAATCCTCCATTATGGCTCCTAATGGCGTGTCTTTTCGTATTCGGAATTGAATTCTCCTCTATTAATTGTATGACTTTTCAAATTCCGCAATGATGATTGTAACAGAAATGCATTAAATGTAGCCTAATTAATTCTTGTAACCCCCAGATGATTAATGCTCATTTAATCCTTGACGGCTGGTACGGCTGCGAATAAACTCTTGCGCCAGATGAATTCTTGCGTACGCTGCAAGATTATGACCGTGAGGCAAATTATGGCCGTGAGGCAGATTATGGCCTTGGTTGTAATTTTGAAAATTAGCTCCGTTTGAAGCGAAACTTCTCGTCAAGGTTCTTGATTCACTTGGAGGCGTAAATATACTTCCAAATAGCTCCAGAAACGAGTGAATTACCTGTATTCATCAAACATGACAAGAAGTGAAGCTTCTGAAAAAAATCAATAAAATAAGCCGGAAAGAGATGTAAAGACATAGAAATAGGTCTCGATTCACTGATAAATATTAGTCTAAAAGACTATAAAAATACGAGACATCAAAATCTCCCAGACTTAAATTATTGCTTGTCCTCAAGCATATAAAGAGTAGATAAAAGTGGTGATCCGAAAAAGATGAAATCAAATCAAGCTTGTAAAATATTGTGTCCCAGGGAAATATCATTATGAACAAATCTCAGAAAGTCAGGGTATTCAAGATAATCATCTGTCATCAGGAATGAAGGTGTGAAGATCCAAAAACCAATGTCAAATAAGTCTTACCTCCATGGGATGCAGTAATCTCCTGTGTAGTATATGCACTCTGTTCGAACTGGATTCATCCAAAGACACGAATTGGAAAAACATCAATGCACTCTTATTTGTATTTTCATCTCCTCAATTTTTTTTATTTGACTTCAACTCATGTCTTCGGTACCACTGCCAATTTTTCGCAGTGCCAAGTAGAGGAGTCTTATTATATTTTTATAGACTTCAACTCATATCTTTGGTACTACTGCCAATTTTTCGTAGTGCCAAGTAGAGGAGTCTTTTTTTTTTGAGAGGAGATAACAACCTTCATATAAGTGCACTGATCAGAACCAACAAATAGTAAGGTGAATCAAATAGATAGAGGTACGTACTTCCACAGAGAGATCATAAGCATTACTTTGAAAGTAAAAACCTCTCACTTCACAACTCTTTCCATCAAAAGATAATCATATGAATTACCTGACTTTGAACTAAGATTCATAACATAATAATATCCCAAGGAGTCAATATAAAACATCAAGCTATCATGATTCCCATTAAAAATTAGAAATAATATCATCAAAAATAATATCACCACTTATCTTTATCATATCATCTGAGCACAGCTTATGAAATGTATCATCAAAGCACAAAGCATAAGTATTGAGTTACTGCATATCATGATTTGAAAATGAACCCAACCCACAATCTCCCAGACTTAAATTAGTGCATAGTCCCTATGCATAGCATGTAAAGAACACAAAATTTGGAGAGATGGGATGCAATACTCATAAAATCAAGCAGAGTCATCATCAGTGTGCATCTCAGCATCTTCCTCTTGAGGGTCGTCCACATCATTGAGTAAATTTAGCAAGACTTCCAGAGAGGTTGAAGAAGTTGCTGGCATTTGTGGACTTGAACAGCGTTGCACATAGGAAAGCCAAAGACAGCATGAGTCCGTGGAAGAGCATTGGATGAAGGAGGCAGAACAGTAGAAGATGCAGGCCGGCGGAAGAGATGTGCATTGTAGATTTCCGGGCTCTGATCTTTCATTTGGGGGCCATTGCAAATGCAGTAGGGGACATGTGTAATCAAAGAGGCTAGCAGTGAGATGAAACTACAACCTGGTAAGTTGATGCAAAGAAGATTAGATTCAAGTCGCAGTGGATGAAATAAGAGAGGTGGACGGCTTCTTGGAAAATCATGTGAGGCCGTCGATAGCAGTAGTGGCGGAAATCAACAGTAAAAGTCTCAGCAGATAATATCAGTGGGAGATCAGAAGGTCTTGGAATCAATGAGGAGAAGACTGTTGGTGTTTATGCCCTGCAGACCAATGTATGGACATGGTCGGGCATTGTTTAAATGTACATTGATGGAATTGTTATTCTTTATAGAGGCATGGTCGTTATTATGCAGACTCCTCTACCTGCGTTGATGTATAGAGTTGCATAAATAATGTCCCAGGAGTTTGGATTGAATCCATTCTCATAAGCTATCCCCAGTCAAGGTACCTTAGCAGATATGGGACGGCTTTGGTACATGTGAGACTAGTGTATGGGCTGGTTAAGTGCGGGGCACAGTAACGCAGGCATATAGGTGCATTGGATGCATTGGAGTGATCCACCGTGAGGATTGACTTGTCTAGTCAACAGGTCAATCTCACATGTAAGAGTTTTGCATTGATCCTTAGACTTGAGGTATTCATGTCTAGATTTGATGATGGGTATGCTTTGATACAATCTTACGTCTCTCCGTAATTGGGAGACCAAAACGATTGTCATTGGGCATGTTATAAGTCATGTAGATACATGGATGACCAATAGTAGGATTTGCCCCTTCCTTATTGGAAGCATGATATCCACTTTGGGGCGCCCCACCTTATTGGTGCATGACAGGAATGTGTGGCCACACTAGTTGAGTCATGACCAATGCATTGGATTGATAAACTTGAGACTAATCCAATGGCAGGATATCAGTTTAGGCAAAGGGATCTATAATGCAATGGGAATCCTCGTTGCTTGTTAGGAGTTGTTACCATAATGACTTAAGTCCTATGACATGGGTAGTAGTGATGTGTTGCTAGATACCCCTCACTACTTATGATGTTTACATCATTGCCATCGTCATATGGATCCTACGGGGTCACACGCAATAGACTCTTGACGTTGCTTTAATCAGAAGCCTTTGGATCAAGTTATTGGATAACTTGGTTCCATTTGGAAGATTTCATCAGCGCCAATGGGCCTGATGAGTTGGAAGAAAGTTATTGGAGCCAAACTTCATTTTTGGCAGGTTGACCCGAAATTGACCTAGATTGGTCACATTTGGATTAGGGTTGCATTGGATTGGATCCAATGGCTTAATCAACCCATGCCATGAAGTTTGGGTTAGCTCATTATCCAATGAGGCCCAATAATAAGTTATCATGAAGAAGGAATTGGCTTAAAAGGGTATAATGGGGAGAAACCCAACCCCATTGGCGCCTAGGGGCATAATGGGGTGTGGGTGGCATAAATTGCTTCCTTTGGAAGGAAGTGGCGCCTCCCCCTTCATCCTTTGATGGTATCTTGCCTCTATGGTAAGTGTTGGGGATGATATGGCTTGAGAACTTTTAGGAAAGTCCTTGGGCGCATATGGTTAGGTTGAATGAGGATTATGGCAAGGTCTTGGAGACTTTCCTTACCTCATAAACCCTACATGCACCCAAACCCTTACCCTAGCCGAATTCCTCTTGCATGTTGCGCCTAGCCCTTTCTCCTTTAATGGTAAGAATGCTTTTGTGGCATATCTTGGGCTGATGTATTGCTTGGGGCGCAAGACAAGGTCTTGGCGCATAAGGAAGGGTTGAATGGGTTTAAGGAAATGTCTTGGAGACTTTCCTTGCCACAAACCCTTTCATCCTAGCCATACACTTGTCCTAATCCTAGCCCTTGCCCAAACCGCCTCTTGTCCTATTTATAGGACCCCTTGCCTCCCTTCTTGATGGTTGGTTCGAGTGGACAATCTCTTGGAGGCGTGACATATCTCTTGGAGAGAATTGGAGGGCAAGTGGCGAGAGCAATATAGGGTTGGCGCAAGCTTCTTCCAAGTGGCCGCAACTTCCTCTTCATCTCCCTCTCTTCTTGGCGCAAGGAGTCTTAGTGCTTGGTGGCATCTCCTTGCCACAAGCCTTATCCGTTCCTTGGCCATTGGCGCACCTTGCTTGAAGGTGGCGCAAGCAAAGAAGAAGAAGGAAGTACTTGGCACATCTTCTTCCTCCTCATCTCTTCTTGGCACTTCTACCTTGGAGGTGGCACAAGATCTGAAGAGAGTGACAAAGGCTTGATTTTTCTCCCGAGGCTAGCACCGAGCGTGGAAGGGAGCAACGTTGAGACGGTCGACGCGTGGATACTTGTAGAGGGCGAACACTTGGGCGCCTTCAACATGGCTTCAGCAACTAGACAAGCAAAAGAGGTACATCTCTAACACATCCTTATGTCTTCTCTCTCGCATGGATCCTTGGGACCGGAATATGTTTCGAGTGTAATGATTCTTCCGCTGTGTCCTGGGATTGCAAAATTTTAAATTACACCCGGTATTCCCTAACAAAGACAATGCCTCTTCCTGAGTTGCGGTGGTCATGATGATATCAGCAGCAGGCGCTAGGTTGTCGGCGCTCGTGAAGACGTCATTAATTATCACAAAATAGTCCCATGGCAGAGCAAGCAGTTGATATGTGAAATCAAAGAGAACAGCAGCAAGATGAAAACGTGAATACTGAATTCGCTGAGATCTGGAGGCAGAAGAAATCTCGAGATTGAAATCAGGCCCTCGGCAAACCTAACAGCATGATATAAATGAGATCCTAGAATAGCCAAGAGATATGAAAGAAACTGAAGATGGAAGGCTCTCGGCAGTAATTCTATAGAAGGCTCTTGGCAGTAATTCTATAGCGCAAAGCAGGTCTAGCAGAAATGTATTTCCAGGACTTGGAAGATGTAGTCTGAGAAGAAGAACTGTAGAAGTTGAAATCAAAGAAGAGGACTCTTCTTCAGTTGCCGGCGGTTGGGAACAGAGAAGGACGAACCATAACAGAATTTACGAAAGAATAGAGATCCACGGAGAAGGAATTATTCTTGAGCAGTTTGTTATATAGAGCAATGGACCCTGCAATCGGAAACGAGGAAGGCGTTCACAGCTTGATTAGTGAACTGAAGATAGTTTGAATCTCGTGCTACAGCAATGTAATTACATTGAAGATGCAGTAGCGGATAGAGATCGTTGTTGTATTAACACTTGGAAAACCTAAAAATGGCGAACTGCTTCGCTTGAATGTTGTAGACGTTGAATCGATTTCAACTACAGATCTGGAAGGGCGGCGTTGAGTCAATTCTAGGGTAGAGAGTTTCCGTTGAGGTAGGGGAAGTAATGGCAGAGGAAATTGGCAGCTGCAGAGATTAGGTTGAAGGCAAGGGCGGCAGAAGTTTTTCGTGCGGATTGAAGAGGGCTAGCGCCGATTCGAGGGACTAGAATCCGCGGAAGAGAGGAGGCACTGGCTTTTGGCGGCAGGAGGAAGGAATGGTGAACAGCGGATTAATGGCGCTTGGAGGAGGTGCAGTGTAGAAGAGAAATAGTCACCGCCCTTGCAAGACCTAGAGAAACGATGAACAGCTTCGTGAAGATCCGTAGATGTTGAGGGGTGGCGCTGATTTAGGTTGTGGATTTGAAAGGGCGGCACCGATGGCAGCTTCCGTTGAAGTTGGAGGCAGGGGGCGGCAGCAGGATTCATTGAAGGAGCCGGCGCAATAAAGCTGCCGACCTTAATGGAAGACTGCGGCTGTTTTAGTGGCGGAAGAGTGGTAGCATTGGCTAGAAACGGCGGAAGGCAAGGCGGTGAATGCTGAAGGCGTTGAAGGTGTGGTTGCTCTTAGTCGTAGCTGGCGGAAGTTAGGACAGAGGGAGTCGGTGACGGTTTGGTAATGGCAGAAGAGTAAAGGGCAGCCGCAATTTTGGTAGGGATTGAAGAGTTTGGCGGCATTTTGGAGAGGAAGCAGTATCGTCTTCCTCAGGCTGCTCAATGGGTTGGAGCAGAGGCGTCACTGGTTGCAGCTAAAGGAGAATGGTAATGGCGGCTGGTTCATGTCGATGGAGGCGTGATGGTGCTGACTTTCGGTTGAGTGGAAGGTGGAAGGTGTTGTTGTATATGCCCTACAGACCAATGTATGGACATGGTCAGGCATTGCTTGAATGTACTTTGATAGAATTAATGAAATTGATATAATCAATAAAGGCATGGTCGTTATTATGCAGATTGCTTTACCTGCGTTGATGTATTGAATTGCATATATAATGTCCCAGGAGTTTGGATTGGATCCATTCTCACAAGCTATCCCCAGTCAAGGTACCTTAGCAGATATGGGACAGCTTTGGTACATGTGAGACTGGTGTATGGGCTGGTTAGGTGCAGGGCACAGTAACGCAGACATACAGGTGCATTGGATGCACTGGAGTGATCCACCGTGAGGATTGACTTGTCTAGTCAACGAGTCAATCTCACATGCAAGAGGTTTGCATTGATCCTTAGACTTGAGGTATTCATGTCTAGACTTGATGAAGGGTATGCTTTAATACAGTCTTACGTCTCTCCGTAATTGGGAGATCAAAACGACTGTCATTGGGCATGTCATAAGTCACGTAGAGACATGGATGACCAATAGTAGGATTTGCCCCTTCCTTCCGAGGAAGCATGATATCCACCACGGGGCGCCCCACCTTATTGGTGCATGACAGGAAAGTGTGGCCACACTTGTTGAGTCATGACCAATGCATTGGATAATAAACTTGAGACTAATCCAATGGCAGGATATCAGCTTAGGCAAAGGGATCTGTAATGCAATGGGAATCCTCGTTGCTTGTTAGGAGTTGTTGCCATAATGACTTAAGTCCTATGACATGGGTAGTAGTGATGTGTTGCTAGATACCCCTCACTACTTATGATGTTTACATCATTGCCATCGTCATATGGATCCTACGGGGTCACACGCAATAGACTCTTGACGTTGCTTTAATCAGAAGCCTTTGGATCAAGTTATTGGATAACTTGGATCCATTTGGAAGATTTCATCAGCGCCAATGGGCCTGATGAGTTGGAAGAAAGTTATTGGAGCCAAACTTCATTTTTGGCAGGTTGACCCGAAATTGACCTTAATTGGTCACATTTGGATTAGGGTTGCATTGGATTGGATCCAATGGCTTAATCAACCCATGCCATGAAGTTTGGGCTAGCTCATTATCCAATGAGGCCCAATAATAAGTTGTCATGAAGAGGGAATTGGCTTAAAAGGGTATAATGGGGAGAAACCCAACCCCATTGGCGCCTAGGGGCATAATGGGGTGTGGGTGGCATAAGTTGCTTCCTTTGGAAGGAAGTGGCGCCTCCCCCTTCATCCATTCGTGGTATCTTGTCTCTATGGTAAGTATTGGGGCAGATATGGCTTGAGGACTCTTTTGGAAAGAGCTTGAGCGCATATGAGAAGTAGGGAGATGTTTATGGTAAAGTCTTGGAGACTTTCCTTATCTCATAAACCCTACATGCACCCAAACCCTTACCCTAGCCAAATACCTCTTGCATGTTGCGCCTAGCCCTTCTCCTTGGATGGAAAGAATGCCTCTAAGGCATGTCTTGGGCTGATATGGCTATTGGGCAAATAAGGATAGGTTGAATGAGGTTTATGGCAAAGTCTTGGAGACTTTCCTTACCACAAACCCCTCTCATCCTAACCGCCCACTTGGCATGATCCTAGTCATTGCCCTAGCCGCCCCTTGTCCTATTAATAGGACCCTTGCCGCCCTCTCTTGTGGTTGTTGGTTCGATTCCTTGGAGGTGTGAACAAACATAGAGAGGTGTGAGCTAGGGCAAAGGGCGACAACATCAAGGTGGCGCAACCTTCCTCCTCTTTGTAGCCGCAAGCCTTCTTCTCCTTCTTCTCCTCTTGGCGCAACTTGGAGAAGGGCTTGGTGGCGACATCTCTTGGAGAGAATTGGAAGTTTAAGGTGGCGACAACTTGAGGGCTTGGAGCTCTCCTTCTTCCATCAAAGGCGCAAGCAAGTTCTTCTTGTTCTTCTTCTCATCTTCTTGGCGCAAGGATTCTTTGAGCTTGGTGGCGTCTTCTTGCCACAAGCCCTCATCGTCCCTTGGCCATAGGCGCACCTTGGAGGTGGCGCAAGCAAAGAAGAAGAAGGAAGTACTTGGCGCATCATCTTCCTCCTCATCTCTTCTTGGCGCCTCTACCTTGGAGGTGGCGCAAGTTTTGAAGAGAGTGATAAGGCTTGATTCTCTTCCCGAGGCTAGCACCAAGCGTGGAAGGGAGCAACGATCAAGGAGTCGACGCGTGGATACTTGTAGAGGACGAACACTTGGGCATCTTCAACTTGGCACCTTCATCCTAACAAGCAATAAAGGTACTAACCCTAACACATCCTTGTGTTCTCTCTCTCGCATGGATCCTTGGGAAAGGAATGTGTTTCGGGTGTAATGCTTCTTCCGCTGCGTCCTGGGACTGCAAAATTTTAAATTACACCCGGCATTCCCTAACAGTGGTATCAGAGCTACTTGCGAGAAACACAAGGTGTACGTTTGCTTGTGTGAAAAATTTTTGGAAAATTTTTCTTTCATCCATGCGCGATTCACCTAGAAGGCGCTTTCATCCAAACTTCTTTTATCAATTTTATGGCCGAAATTTGGATTGTGTTTATGATGGATTTAAGACCAAAGGCGCACGTAGTTTTGTCAAGTAGGACGGGCATTGTGTCTTCGGACTGGCCGGGTCTCTTGATCTGACAAAATTGCCAGCCGATAGGGTCCATGAAATCATCATGAAACTTGATCCCAATTTTAGCATAAATTTGATTGAGAGAGTGCTTTGGATGGAGTTGGCGCATAAGGGGATAAAATTTGATTATTCCGGTTTTTCAAATTTTATATATGCGCCACTTGTCTCTTCCTTGGGTTAATATGGTCATAGCGGGTGCCCTCCTGTGTTGTGATGTGGAAGCATGTTTCCACCTGTGATGAATGCTTGTAAAATCTTTCTGCCACCTGCGTGTGGTTCTCCCCTTTCTTGATGTAAAATTTTCATCTTTCCTTAGAATAGATGTAGAACTGTTTACATAAGATAGGTTAAGGTTCATCAAAGACAACAAGGTGTCTTCTTCAACCGATATTAGAGTGGCGCCAGCTTTGGAAGCTTGGTGATGGACTTGCGGCTGAAGGAAGGACACTAGCTTTCGGCTTCTGGCATGGGCTGATTTGCTTCAGGGACTCGCAACCCTTGGATGCACGATAACATGTCACATGGCTCGTGACAAGTTATATGTATGAAAAGGGCTATGACCATATCGACCAAACTAGCATGCCTGTGATGGTTTATTATTTTGTCCATAGCATGCCTGTGATGTTTTTCCTTTGCTGCCATAACCATAGGAAAACTGCATGCTAGAAAAGAATAAAAACATGCAAAAACTCTCAATACAATATCAAGTTGATAGCCTTCTAACGCGTAGCCCTCATCAAACTATCGATCCGTGGTGTTGTGAACTGTTTCCCACCCTCGTGGGACACACCCACTTATCTTTAGAAGGTGTGTGGTGACAATGATTTCCCCAGTCCAGTTTTAACCTGGGCGTGCCTTCGCAAGGAAATTCGTTGGCCCTGGGCATAACGGTTAGGACCAGACTTGACTAGTTTTTCATATGTCACTAACATGATGAATCACTAGAGGCAGCTGTTGAGAGGATAGGGTTCTGTGTTGTATCCAGCCATCGCTGGACACAGGGCGCCTAGTCTGTCTTAACTAAGAGGAATTGTGCGCGGCACAATTGGCTGGCATGCCTACCTAAGGAAGCATGGGACTCTCTGTGCATCTCAACTCACCCTCGTGAGTCGCGGAGACCTCGTGTGAAATTAGGATCCTACTCATGTATTTCCAAGTTGAGTTTTGAGAGTTATCAACTTGTTAAGGAAATAGTGGGAGTATAGCATTTAATTTAAAGTCCTTGTTAAATGCTTTATCATAGTACTTATTTTGCTTGTTTGCTTATTGTAGATGATTCCATCTCCTGAACCTAGATTGAAACTTCTTAAAAATAAACTGGATGGAACAAATTGGACAATATGGTTCAGACTTTTGTCCAAACTTCTAGAACATGAGAATATGGTCTATCTTCTTGAAAGACCTCCAACCCAGCCCTGTATATATTTTTGTACAGAGTGGGAGTGGAATGTCTATCTTGAACATTGTGTGGATAGTGAACATTACACTGCTCTTATTTTGAGGTGCTTGACCCCTGAGGTCCAGGTTGAGTGTGATGAGATGGGGATTTATGATATGATCATACATCTTCGACGTCTCTTCACACCGGGCACTTCAAATAGTAATCAAGAGAGTGTTGTTGGATCTTCTGGGTGTTTGCTTGAATCCAAGAATGACTATGGTTCCGTATCTTTGAAGCTAAAACTTCGGAAGACTGGGAATGCATGGAAATTTCAGGATGGATTAAGGCCCAGGAAGAGCATGGCACAAAAGAAGGGATGTTATCCATCTGCTTCAGGTATTGTGTTGCTGAGGTCTTTATGTCTACTTCTTATTCATGGGTACTGGGTACCGCATGAGGAGCTTACATATGTTTTTCATATGCAGGGGCTCAAAAGAAGTAGGACAATAAGGCTTGATGGGATCGACTTTCGAGTCAGGGACGGAGCATTGGATGCTGCTGTTGATGTCATCTCACTACCTTCAAAGACTTCAACTAGAACTTTGCTATTATGTACTAGCTTTTGTATTAGAACATTATGTCCATTATTTTGAATGGATTTTCAGTTTGAAATAAATTGGTATTTCCTTAAATCTGGAATGTTCTATAGTAGTGGTACAATTGATGATAGCTTGTAGTTCTGTATGTAACACTGGATAGATCAAGTCCAATGATTCAATCAATACCATCTCTTTGCATTGTCTCTTGGGCCATAAGACATAAGTCACATCCAAAAGTCCATGGACTATTGGGATTATTATCCTTTCAGGGTTATGATATATGTGAGCCTTGTCTAATGGACAAGATGGCAGATGCTACCTTCATTTAGGAAGGAGAGAGAGGTTAGATGTTTGTTGGATCTAGTGCACAGCAATGTGTGTAGACCCATGGAGACAAGCACTAAGTGGTATACTTCATTAAGTTGGGATATGTCATATCCAACACGTAACTTTGGAGAAATCCAAGAAGTTAAGAAATGAAGTATAGAATCGAATTGGAGAATCTATTAAACCCTTTGATTGGATCAAAGTAGGAAGTGAAGAATTTGATGACTATCTTGAGGAGTGTGGGGTTGTCTCACAGCTTACTTGGAACACCACAACTGTGTGGTGAAATTCAAAGAAAGAAAAGGGAACACATTGGATGTGGTTCCACCTTTGAATAGTCATGCAAATTTACTTCCTTTAGAGGCCATGCAAGCAACTGTTCTGACACTCCATAGTGTGTACTTGTGGGGCACTGAAAGTGCTGCTTCTATCCCGATGAGAACAAAAATATTTGTTGCTCAAACTGCTGTCTTTCTTGAGGAGATATTTTTTTGAAAGAAGCTGGTGGGAGTAGATTTGATTAGGACAAGGTCCAAAAATCAACCACAATACAGTTAGACACAAATGGAGAGTAGATTCACACATGCAGGTTGAAAAGTCAACCTGAGGTTCAAGTAACACAGGAATCACATGAGTCTGAATGGATTCGAAATACTCTCACAGGTTGTGGGTATGACGAATTTTTCATCTAGGATGAACCTAAAGACTTATGAGGAAATGGAAGCGGTCAGTGGACCAGATTCCAAGAAATGGCTGAGCGCCATAAGAACCATAATGGACTCCATGTCTGCTAATCAAGTGTGGGACTTGATTGAGCCGCCAAAGGGGTAACACCCAGAGGCTGTATGTGGATCTTCTTGGAAGATAGACATGAAAGGTAACATTGTTACCTATGATGACAAGCTAGTGAATGAAATTTCGGATAAGTCCACTGGGTGGATATTGATGAAATTTTTCACCGATAGCTTTGTTTGAATCCATTAGGTATCTACTTGTCTTAATTGCATGTTCTGTTATAGCGTGTTGTTATGAAAATTGCTTTTCTTAATGGACGTCTGGAAGAGGATGTCTAGATGGAAATAGCCAAAATATTTTCATACAGTCGCCATAAAGATATGTATGGTATTATACAAGTATCCTGTGTTTACAAGAAGATCAGTGGGAGCATCATAATGTTTCTTGTTCTAATTGATTGACGATATTCTCCTCACTTGAAATGACATCCCAGCTCTTCACGCGGTGAAGTACAGGCTTGGAATGTATTTCGAGAAGAATGACCTAGGGAATGCAGCCTACATCCTAGGCATGTGGATCAACTGGGATCCAAGAAAGTCATTGCCCTTTAGTCAATCTACGTTCATCCTAGAGATTCTGGAGAGGTTCATGTTGGATCATTCCAAAGGATGATACCTTCCAGAGAGACATGGTCTGATTCTCTGCATGATGCAATGTCTTTTGACACAGCAGGAGAGAGATAACATGATTCTATAGTCCTAATACATTGGGTATAGGATAGATCATGTTTTGTGCAACTAGCACAAGACTATGTGTGGCGAATGCTTGGAGCATGGCCAGTAAGTTTCAATCAGATCCTAGTGTTCAAACACTGGATAACTGTGAAAGCAATCCTTCGTACTTGGGAAGTATAAAGGATTGAATTTTAGTCTGTGATAGACAGGAAGAACTTTGTGTACTGGGTACACTGACACTTCGTTCCGGTCTAATGACTATCGATCACAGTCAGGATTTGCTTTTTGCCTTGATGTGGTGTTGTTGGCTGAAAGAGCTTTATGCAAACTGCAGTGGCAAATTCTACAATAAGGCTGAGTACATTGCAGCTTCTTGTGGCAGCCAAGGAAGCAGCTTCATTCATTTGAACTTGATTTAGTCCCTGATGCTTGATGGTCCAGTATAGTTCTTACTGGGGCCGTAAGCATGTGTAAAGGAACTTAGCACTCAAGTATGTACTGCAGCGATATCATCTGATCTTAGAGATCATGGATAAAGATGATGATTCAAACTAGTTGAAATAAACACAGATAGCAATCTGGAAAAACCCACTGACGTAGCCTCTGGCGCAGCGGAAGCTAAATAAGTCATACTAGAGACATAGGGACTGATTAAACATCAGTTGCCCTTGGTCTTAGTGCAAGTGGGAGATTGTTGGTGTATATGCCCTACAGACCAATGTATGGACATGGTCAGGCATTGCTTGAATGTACTTTGATAGAATTAATGAAATTGATATAATCAATAAAGGCATGGTCGTTATTATGCAGATTGCTTTACCTGCGTTGATGTATTGAATTGCATATATAATGTCCCAGGAGTTTGGATTGGATCCATTCTCACAAGCTATCCCCAGTCAAGGTACCTTAGCAGATATGGGACAGCTTTGGTACATGTGAGACTGGTGTATGGGCTGGTTAGGTGCAGGGCACAGTAACGCAGACATACAGGTGCATTGGATGCACTGGAGTGATCCACCGTGAGGATTGACTTGTCTAGTCAACGAGTCAATCTCACATGCAAGAGGTTTGCATTGATCCTTAGACTTGAGGTATTCATGTCTAGACTTGATGAAGGGTATGCTTTAATACAGTCTTACGTCTCTCCGTAATTGGGAGATCAAAACGACTGTCATTGGGCATGTCATAAGTCACGTAGAGACATGGATGACCAATAGTAGGATTTGCCCCTTCCTTCCGAGGAAGCATGATATCCACCACGGGGCGCCCCACCTTATTGGTGCATGACAGGAAAGTGTGGCCACACTTGTTGAGTCATGACCAATGCATTGGATAATAAACTTGAGACTAATCCAATGGCAGGATATCAGCTTAGGCAAAGGGATCTGTAATGCAATGGGAATCCTCGTTGCTTGTTAGGAGTTGTTGCCATAATGACTTAAGTCCTATGACATGGGTAGTAGTGATGTGTTGCTAGATACCCCTCACTACTTATGATGTTTACATCATTGCCATCGTCATATGGATCCTACGGGGTCACACGCAATAGACTCTTGACGTTGCTTTAATCAGAAGCCTTTGGATCAAGTTATTGGATAACTTGGATCCATTTGGAAGATTTCATCAGCGCCAATGGGCCTGATGAGTTGGAAGAAAGTTATTGGAGCCAAACTTCATTTTTGGCAGGTTGACCCGAAATTGACCTTAATTGGTCACATTTGGATTAGGGTTGCATTGGATTGGATCCAATGGCTTAATCAACCCATGCCATGAAGTTTGGGCTAGCTCATTATCCAATGAGGCCCAATAATAAGTTGTCATGAAGAGGGAATTGGCTTAAAAGGGTATAATGGGGAGAAACCCAACCCCATTGGCGCCTAGGGGCATAATGGGGTGTGGGTGGCATAAGTTGCTTCCTTTGGAAGGAAGTGGCGCCTCCCCCTTCATCCATTCATGGTATCTTGTCTCTATGGTAAGTATTGGGGCTGATATGGCTTGAGGACTCTTTTGGAAAGAGCTTGAGCGCATATGAGAAGTAGGGAGATGTTTATGGTAAAGTCTTGGAGACTTTCCTTATCTCATAAACCCTACATGCACCCAAACCCTTACCCTAGCCAAATACCTCTTGCATGTTGCGCCTAGCCCTTCTCCTTGGATGGAAAGAATGCCTCTAAGGCATGTCTTGGGCTGATATGGCTATTGGGCAAATAAGGATAGGTTGAATGAGGTTTATGGCAAAGTCTTGGAGACTTTCCTTACCACAAACCCCTCTCATCCTAACCGCCCACTTGGCATGATCCTAGTCATTGCCCTAGCCGCCCCTTGTCCTATTAATAGGACCCTTGCCGCCCTCTCTTGTGGTTGTTGGTTCGATTCCTTGGAGGTGTGAACAAACATAGAGAGGTGTGAGCTAGGGCAAAGGGCGACAACATCAAGGTGGCCTTCCTCCTCTTTGTAGCCGCAAGCCTTCTTCTCCTTCTTCTCCTCTTGGCGCAACTTGGAGAAGGGCTTGGTGGCGACATCTCTTGGAGAGAATTGGAAGTTTAAGGTGGCAACAACTTGAGGGCTTGGAGCTCTCCTTCTTCCATCAAAGGCGCAAGCAAGTTCTTCTTGTTCTTCTTCTCATCTTCTTGGCGCAAGGATTCTTTGAGCTTGGTGGCGTCTTCTTGCCACAAGCCCTCATCGTCCCTTGGCCATAGGCGCACCTTGGAGGTGGCGCAAGCAAAGAAGAAGAAGGAAGTACTTGGCGCATCATCTTCCTCCTCATCTCTTCTTGGCGCCTCTACCTTGGAGGTGGCGCAAGTTTTGAAGAGAGTGATAAGGCTTGATTCTCTTCCCGAGGCTAGCACCAAGCGTGGAAGGGAGCAACGATCAAGGAGTCGACGTGTGGATACTTGTAGAGGATGAACACTTGGGCGTCTTCAACTTGGCACCTTCATCCTAACAAGCAATAAAGGTACTAACCCTAACACATCCTTGTGTTCTCTCTCTCGCATGGATCCTTGGGAAAGGAATGTGTTTCGGGTGTAATGCTTCTTCCGCTGCGTCCTGGGACTGCAAAATTTTAAATTACACCCGGCATTCCCTAACAGAAGGAGTCCGACGGCTTTGGAGAGTAAAGACGGTAACGGAAGCGTCAGCCGTCGGGTTGAAGATGGAAGGATGAAGGCTTAGCGGCAGCGCGTATGGAAGATATGCCCAAGGCCATGATTTCCTCTTTCGCTTCACTTCTCGGATGGCCTACCTAATGTTGGTGTATATGCCCTAGGACCTAGTTTTGGTCCATCTTTGTACTACTTGACTCTGATATTAATATATATCTTTCTGGCATTGTCGTTATCATTGTTTGTCTACACCTGCGATTGTGTACTTACATGATAATGTCCCTGGAGACAGATTGGATCTGTGCTCGAACTATAGTCCCCAGTCGATGTACCTGAGTGGATATGGGACAACTCTGGTACTTGAGAGACTGGTATGTGGGCTGGTTAGGCACGTGGTGCTAACGCAGACACATGGGTGTATCATTGGAGGATATACTGGATAGACCCGCTGTGAGGCTATGACTTGGTGTCATGAGTTATCCTCACAAGTGACAGGAGATGCATTGATCCCTTGACTTGAGGTCATTGACCATTCTATATGGTTAGGGACTTGCTTTGATGCAACCTAACACCTTGCCGTAGTTGGGAGGTCATAACGGTTGTCATTGAGCATGTCACGACCCATATGAGAAGTTCAATGGACAGACATAGGATTTGCCCCTTCCTTAGGGAAGTATGATATCCATGGAGCTCCCTTATGGTTCTATGACTGAGAGTGTATGGCCATACCCAGGTGAGAACCTGTTTTAGTCATAGCCATGTGATTGGATGAAAACAAGTGGTGACACACTTGTCCAATCGGATATCAGTACAGCAAAGAGACTGTAATGCATCTGTACCTAGTTGCGATGATGGGGATGTCGATGTCGATATCCATTCCAATAACCTGGGTAGCAGTGATGCACTGCTAGGTGCCACTCACTGCTTGTGATGACCTTTGGTCAGCACTGCCAGCGTTAGAGGAACCTACAGGGTCGCACACCTTGATACTCGAGTTTTCATATTGATCGGGTAGCCTTTAGATCAAGTTATTGGATAACTCTGATCTATTTAGGAGATTTCATCAGCGCCAATGGGCCTGATGAGATGGAAGAAACTTATTGGGGCCAACTTCCGTTTTTGGCATATCGATCAAATTAACCATGGTTACCCTCATTTAACCATGGGTTAAATTGGATTGGATCCAATAGCTTGGTTAACATGCATAATGGACTTTGGGCTTGGCCCATTGCTTAGTTGGGCTTGCTAATAAGTTGTATTGAAGGGCTAAGAGGCTTGAAGGGTATAATGGGGATGAATTAATAGGATAGGCGCATATGGGATTCTAGTTGGACTAGAATTTGCGCCTATGCCTTGTTTGGTATCTCCTAGGTGATTAAATCAAATTGGATTTGATTAAATCACACAAGATAATTGATTGGATTGTGTTTGACAATTGTGGGCTGATTATTAACATTATTAGAGTCCTAATTGGATTAGGACTTGCGCCCAAGCCACATTAGGCAATCCATCATATTGCCTTGACTAGGTCTAGGCGCATGGATGGGATTAATGCCTCATATGGCATGATATGGGCGCATATGGCTGATGCTTGCTTTGGCAAGTCTTAGGCGCATATGGGAGTGGAGGTTTAATCAATATATTTGATTGGATAATCTCCTAGAATCATGCCCTAATTGTCAACACTTGCCATTCTCCCCTAACCGCCTCTTGCTCCTATAAATAAGCCCTTGCCGCCCCCTCTCTTAATGATGCTAATTCCTTGGAGGCGTGAAGCATTAGAGGGCGACGGCTTGGAGAGCTTAGAGCTCTTCTTCTTCCATCAAGGGCGCAAGCATGCTTCTCCTTTTCTTTCCTTGGCGCAAAGGAACAAGAAGGCTTGCGGCGTTCTCTTCTCCTTCCATCTTCTTGGCGCATCACATCTTGGTGGTGGCGCAAGTTGCTTGGAGGATTCTCCTAAGGCATGGATCTTCTTCCCGAGGCTAGCACCGGGCGAGGAAGATTGGATCATTCTGGTCCACTTATGTACTAGGACCTAGTTTTGGTCCACTTATGTACTACTTGACTTTGATATTTATATATATCATTCTGGCATTGTCATTGTCAATGTTTGTTTACATCTGCGCACATGTACTAACATGATAATGTCCCTGGAGACAGATTGGATCTGTGCTCAAACTATTGTCCCTAGTCGATGTACCTTAGTGGATATGGGACAGCTATGGTACTTGAGAGACTGGTATGTGAGCTGGTTAGGTACGTGGTGCTAACGCAGACACATGGGTATATCATTGGAGGATATACTGGAAAGACCCGCTGTGAGGCTATGACTTGGTGTCATAAGTTATCCTCACAAGTGACAGGAGATGCATTGATCCCTTGACTTGAGGTCATTGATCGTTCTATATGGTTAGCGACTTGCTTTGATACAACCTAACACCTCGCCGTAGTTGGGAAGTCATAACGGTTGTCATTGAGCATATCACGACCCATATGAGAAGGTTAATGGACAGACATAGGATTTGCCCCTTCCTTAGGGAAGTATGATATCCATGGAGCTCCTCTATGGTTCTATGATTGAGAGTGTATGGCCATACCC
Organism: Costus lasius; assembly: GCA_027563935.2. Lineage (NCBI taxonomy): Eukaryota > Viridiplantae > Streptophyta > Magnoliopsida > Zingiberales > Costaceae > Costus > Costus lasius. Next base: position 98,543,050 of record CM050448.1, read on the forward strand.
AGGTAAGAACCTGTTTTAGTCATAGCCATGTGATTGGGTGAAAACAAGTGGTGACACACTTGTCCAATCGGATATCAGTCCGGCAAAGAGACTGTAATGCATCTGTACCTAGTTGCGATGATGGGGATGTCGATGTCGATATCCATTCCAATGACCTGGGTAGCAGCGATGCACTGCTAGGTGCCACTCACTGCTTGTGGTGACCTTTGGTCAGCACTGCCAGCGTCAGAAGAACCTACAGGGTCGCACACCTTGATACTTGAGTTCTCGTATTGATCGAGAAGCCTTATGATCAAGTTATTGGATAACTCGGATCTAATTGGGAGATTTCATCAGCACCAATGGGCCTGATGAGATGGAAGAATGTTATTGGAGCCAAACTTCATTTTTGGCAGGTTGACCCGTATTTGACCATGGTTGGTCACACTTGGATTAGGGTTGCATTGGATTGGATCCAAATGCTTAATCAACCCATAGGATGAAGTTTGGGCTAGCTCATTATCCAATGAAGCCCAATAAACAAGTTCTCATGAAGAGAAGAGAGGCTAAAAGGGTATAATGGGGAGAAACCCAACCCCATTGGCGCCTAAGGGGCATAATGGGGTTAGGGTGGCAAAATTGCTTCATTAAGGAAGCAATTTGCGCCTAGCCCTTCTCCCTTGATGGTATGAATGCCTTTAAGGAATGTCTTGGGCTGATATGGTACTTGGGCAATTATGGAAAGGTTGAATGAAGTTTATGGTAAAGTCTTGGAGACTTTCCTTGCATCAAACCTCCTCATCCTAGCTCTACACTTGTCATGATCCTAGCCCTTGCCCTAATCGCCTCTTGCCCTATATATGTGACCCTAGCCGCCCCCTCTTATATGATTCATCCTTGGAGGCGTGAACATAAGAAGGGAGCGAGAGCAAGGAGCAAGGGCGCAATCTCTTCCTCTTCCATCAAGTGGCCGCAAGCTTCTCCTTCCTTACCACTTGGCGCATCTTTCTCTCTTGGTGGCGCAAGGTGGTTGGAGCATCTCCCTAAGGCTTGGATCTTCTTCCCGAGGCTAGCACCGGGCGTGGAAGAAGAGGACTCGAGGCATCCGTGTGTGTGAGACTGCAGAGGGCGCACACTTGGGCGCCTATCACGACATCGACCTCATCTTGCTCTGAGGTATTTTCTAACTCATCGTGTCGACCCCCTTGCATGCGATCTTCACTGGGTTTTTGGGACCGACCTGTTTCGGGGACATTCTTCCGCTGTGCAATGTATGTATGTATGTGTCTCTGAAAAATTGTAAAATGTCCCCGGGGTTTCCTAACAGTTGCTTGGGGATTCTCCTAAGGCATGGATCTTCTTCCCGAGGCTAGCACCGGGCGAGGAAGAAGAAAACTTGAGGAATCCGTGTGTGCGAGACTGCAGAGGGCGAACACTTGGGCGCCTTCATCGACATCGGCTTCCAATTGCTTAAAGGTACTTACTATCACATCGTGTCGACCCCCTCGCAAGAGATCTTCACTGGGTTTTTGGGACTAGCCTGTTTCGGGGACATTCTTCCGCTGCGTAAAATGTATGTCCATGGCTCTGAAAATTGTAAAATGTCCCCGGGGTTTCCCAACACCTAAATCGCCTAGTTACAGCCGCAATGGGCATTACGCCCACACTTGTAAAAATTAATTTCTTTCCCCCTTTTTTTTTAAGGTAAAATTGAACCTACAACAAATAAGAAATAGCAATTGTCAAAAATAACTAATTAAAATTAAATAAAGCACTTGGGTTGCCTCCCAAGAAGCGCTAGTTTAGGGTCATTAGCTTGACCACAGTGTAATGCAAAGTTTAGAATGTATAAATCGGCACCAAGGAATACATACCTTAAATTGTCATACAGTGATTTCGGGTATACGTTTCTTTTAATAATTACCTGGGGTGCTTCCACATGAAGGTCTTTAGATTTTTACCGCTAGCGAATTGATTCGTTCAGTAGAGTGAAGGATTTTCACCAAAATTTGAGTATTTTCATTGTTTTTCTCGTCCTTCTCAGTTTGACTGGAACATCGTCTAAAATTTCTACCAGTTTTCACACAAAATAATCAGCAAATTATGATAAGATGGTCATATCCTCATGACTTAAAAAGTTGGATAATGAATATTTCAGAAAGTTTATGCCAAGGCAGAGTTACGCTAACAGAAGAAAAAAAACTAAGTTACTAAAAAAAAACAAGAAAAGAAACAAAAATAAATAGGATAAAGTCTAGTCTACCAATTCTTAAATCACTTTGATATTGACTGCCTGCCCCCGGCAACGGCGCCAAAACTTTATGTGTACTTTACTGTACCACTAACCGCAAGCGTGACGACTTTGTCATACTAGTAATTAAGATGTCGATCCCACAGGGACAGTGATCAAGTACCGAGTGATTACAAATCAATAGCTAGACAATCAGGAGAATGTTTTGGGTTTTCATAAAATAAATCAAACTACAACTAAATACAATTACTAGCAGAATCAAACAAGTGAAAGTATTGGATAGAAAACAAGGTTTAGAGACATCGGAACTTCGAGCGCATCTCGTTGATGGATCTTAAACTCAAACAAGATAATCATCATAACAACACAATTTTAAAAGTATTCAAGGAAATATCTAATGGTACAGATTACCCTCTTTCGACAGCGTAATCCGGTATCAATCTAGATCGGCGTCCTACTTTTGTGGCTCACCGTACCTAGATTGATCCATTGGGTTCAGAGATATTATAAGTTTCCTCACACAAATCTGGCCCTAATTCTTGACCTCTCAGAGCATGATCGATAAGGCAGATATAGCGTCGCAATTCACCTTTCGGTCCTTCTTCCGGTGCACGAGAAAAGTAATTGTGTGGCCAATGCAATACTAGCAGTAAAACAGCACAGATTGAATAAACACTAAATAAAATTACATTAGCCATGAGAAAACAAGTTTAAAAACAAGATCCAAACAACTCAGATACACTCTTGTTCCGATAAAGAAGATAATGCTATCATAGCATCGATTCAGTACAAATCCCTAAAGGAACAAAAGAAACTAAAGAGAAGATAGAAGAAAGAGGAAGCAAACTCTCTGCAGAAGCTTTGCAACATTCCTTCAAGTCTCCTATAGTGATGTACCATTCCTTTCAAAACTTGATGTGTACATTACCGTACCACTAACCGCAAGCGTGACGGCTTTGTCATAGTAGTAATTAAGATGTCGATCCCACAAGGACTGTGATCAAGTACCGAGTGATTACAAATCAATAGCTAGACAATCAGGAGAATGTTTTGGGTTTTCATAAAATAAATCAAACTACAACTAAATACAATTACTAGCCGAATCAAACAAGTGAAAGTATTGGATAGAAAACAAGGTTTAGAGACATCGGAACTTCGAGCGCATCTCGTTGATGGATCCTAAACTCAAACAAGACAATCATCATAACAACACAATTTTAAAAGTATTCAAGGAAATATCTAATGATACAGATTACCCTCTTTCGACGGTGTAATCCGGTATCAATCAAGATCGGTGTCCTACTTTCGTGGCGCACCGTACCTAGATTGATCCATTGGGTTCAGAGATATTATAAGTTTCCTCACACAAATCTGGCCCTAATTCTTGACCTCTCAAAGCATGATCGATAAGGCAGATCTAGCATCGTAATTCACCTTTCGGTCCTTCTTGCGGCGCCCGAGAAAAGTAATTGCATGGCCAATTCAACACTAGCAGTAAAACAGCACAGATCGAATAAACACTAAATAAAATTACATTAGCCATGAGAAAACAAGTTTAAAAACAAGATCCAAACAACTCAGATACACTCTTGTTCCGATAAAGAAGATAATGCTATCATAGCATCGATTCAGTACAAATCCCTAAAGGAACAAAAGAAACTAAAGAGAAGATAGAAGAAAGAGGAAGCAAACTCTCTGCAGAAGCTTTGCAACATTCCTTCAAGTCTCCTAGAGTGATGTACCATTCCTTCCTCCTCCCTTGTAATCGCCAAGAACTTCCCTTTGCAAAACTCACTAGCCCACCTTGAGCCCCAACTGGGCGCTACCTTCCTTTAGCGAATTCAACCCCTTTATATAGAATCCTGGTGCCCCTTGGAATTCTAAATTAAATCCTGGAATTAAATTCTGGATTAAATCCTCCATTATGGCTCCTAATGGCGTGCCTTTTCGTATTCGGAATTGAATTCTCCTTTATTAATTGTATGACTTTTCAAATTCCGCAATGATGATTGTAATGGAAATGCATTAAATGCAGCCTAATTAATTCTTGTAACCCCCAGACGATTAATGCTCATTTAATCCTTGACGGTTGGTATGGCTGCAGATAAACTCTTGCGCCAGATGAATTCTTGCGGACGCTGCGAGATTATGACCGTGAGGCAAATTATGGCCGTGAGGCAGATTATGGCCTTGAACGTAATTTTGAAAATTAGCTCCGTTTGAAGCGAAACTTCTCGTCAAGGTTCTTGATTCACTCAGAGGCATAAATATACTTCCAAATAGCTCCAGAAACGAGTGAATTACCCTGTATTCATCAAACATGACAAGAAGTGAAGCTTCTGAAGAAAATCAGTAAAATAAGCTAGAAAGAGATGTAAAGATATAGAAATAGGTCTCAATTCACTGATAAATATTAGTCTAAAAGACTATAAAAATACGAGACATCAAAATCTCCCAGACTTAAATTATTGCTTGTCCTCAAGCATATAAAGAGTAGATAAAAGTGGTGATCCGAAAAAGATGAAATCAAGTCAAGCTTGCAAAATATTGTGTCCTAGGGAAATATCATTATGAACAAATCTCAGAAAGTCAGGGTATTCAAGATAATCATCTGTCGTCAGGAATGAAGGTGTGAAGATCCAAAAACCAATGTCAAATAAGTCTTACCTCCATGGGATGCAGTAATCTCCTGTGTAGTATATGCACTATGTTCGAATCGGATTCATCCAAAGACACGAATTAGAAAAACATCAATGCACTCTTATTTGTATTTTCATCTCCTCAAATTTTTTTATTTGACTTCAACTCATGTCTTTGGTACCACTGCCAATTTTTCGCAGTGCCAAGTAGAGGAGTCTTATTATAATTTTGTAGACTTCAACTCATATCTTTGGTACTACTGCAAATTTTTGGTAGTGCCAAGTAGAGGAGTCTTTTTTTTTTTGAGAGGAGATAACAACCTTCAGATAAGTGCACTGATCAGAACCAACAAGTAGTAAGGTGAATCAAATAGATAGAGGTACGTACTTCCACAGAGAGATCATAAGCATTACTTTGAAAGTAAAAACCTCTCACTTCACAACTTTTTCCATCAAAAATTAATCATATGAATTACTTGACTTTGAACTAAGATTCATAACATAATAATATCCCAAGGAGTCAATATAAAACATCAAGCTATCATGATTCCCATTAAAAATTAGAAATAATATCATCAAAAATAATATCACCACTTATCTTTATCATATCATCTGAGCATAGCATATGAAATGTATTTTTATATCATGATTCCCCGGCAACGGTGCCAAAACTTGATGTGTACTTTACCATACTACTAACCGCAAGCGTGATGGCTTTGTCGTAGTAGCACTTAAGATGTCGATCCCACAGGGACAGTGATCAAGTACCGAGTGATTACGAATCAATAGCTAGACAATCGGGTGAATGTTTTCGTTTTTTATAAAATAAATTAAACTACAACTAAATACAATTGCTAGTCGAATCAAACCAGTGAAAGTTTTGGATAGAAAACAAAGTTTAGAGACATCGGAACTTCGAGTGAATCTCGTTGATGGATCTTAACTCAAACAAGATAAAATCATAACAATGCAATTTTAAAAGTGTTCAAGGAAATATCTAATGGTACAGATTACCCTCTTTCGACGGCGTAATCCGGTATCAATCTCGATCGGTGTCCTACTTTCATGGCTCACCGTACCTAGATTGATCCATTGGGTTCAGAGATATTATAAGTTTCCTCACACAAATCTGGCCCTAATTCTTGACCTCTCAGAGCATGTCCGATAAGGCAGATCTAGCGTCGCAATTCACCTTTCGGTCCTTCTTGCGGCGCCCAAGAAAAGTAATTGCGTGATCAAGGCAAAACTAGCAATAAAACAGCACAGATCGGATAAACACAAGATAAAATTTTCATTGCTATGAGAAAACAAGTTTGGTAACAAGATCCAAACAACTAAAATACACCCTTGTTCCGATTAAAAAGATTATGCTATCATAGCCTCGATTCAGTACAGATCTCTAAAGGAATAGAAGGAAATAAAGAGAAGATAGAAGAAAGAGGAAGCAAACTCTCTGTAGAAACTTTGGAACATTCCTTCAAGTCTTCTAGAATGATAGCATGGCTCCTTCCTCCTCCCTTGTTGTCGCTGAAGCTTTCTCCCTTGTAAAACTCACTAGCCCACCCTTGAGCCCCAACTGGGCGCTACCTTCCTTTAGCGAATTCAACCCCTTTATATAGAATCCTGGTGCCCCTAGGAATTCTGAATTAAATCCTGGAATTAAATTCTGGATTAAATCCTCCATTATGGCTCCTAATGGCGTGTCTTTTCGTATTCGGAATTGAATTCTCCTCTATTAATTGTATGACTTTTCAAATTCCGTAATGATGATTGTAACGGAAATGCATTAAATGCAGCCTAATTAATTCTTGTAACCCCCAAACGATTAATGCTCATTTAATCCTTGACGGCTGGTACGGCTGCCGATAAACTCTTGCGCCAGATGAATTCTTGCGGATGTTGTGAGATTATGACCGTGAGGCAAATTATGGCCGTGAGGCAGATTATGGCCTTGGTCATAATTTTGAAAATTAGCTCCGTTTGAAGCAAAACTTCTGGTCAAGGTTCTTGATTCACTCGGAGGCCTAAATATACTTCCAAATAGCTCCAGAAACGAGTGAATTACCCTGTATTCATGAAACATGACAAGAAGTGAAGCTTCTGAAGAAAATTAATATAATAAGCCGAAAAGAGATGTAAAGACATAGAAATAGGTCTCGATTCACTGATAAATATTAGTCTAAAAGACTATAAAAATACGAGACATCAGTGAGCACCTTGTTGCATCGTTGAGAGATGACAACTTTTTTTTTTGTGGATTACCATAGGACTAAAAAAAAGTGGAATTTTATTTTGTTATTCATCTATGCATAACGCGTCAAGGTGGTGGACCCTGGCCTTAATCCCATGCATCCTTAGACCTTCCGTCGTGCAATTACCTTGCTTTCTTTCTTTCGCTTTAACTTAGCAACCTACTGTTGGGGTATGCCCTTAAGGCTAATGTTTGAGGCCTTGGGATTCTTTCAGTATCATGTATAAACTCTTATGTTTATAAAGGCGATGGTTGTTATTCAGTTTGTTACATTGTCTGCTGCAATAAATGTGCTTCTGAATAATGTCTCAATGCTGTTCAGCTTGGCTGACATGCTGTAATGTCCTTAGTCGAGATATCTTGGTGAACATGAGACAGCCTTGATATGATTGAGACTAATATGTGTTCTAATCTTATAGGATGCTTCGAGCATGGAATAAGATGTAGACTCATGGGTACATTGGATGTACTGGACAGACCCTACTAGGATATTCAATTGCTTGTCACAATGTGAATAATCCTTGTTTGCAACAAGTGGCACATGTCCTCTGACTTGAGATCACTTGTGTTTCTAAATGATGATTGTCATTGTTTTGAGGTAGTTCAATATCATTTGAAACATAATGGTTATAGACTATCTTGGATAATGATCATGAGTCAGGTTAGGGCACTAGTGATAGATATAGGATTGCCGTCTCCTTGATTGGAGTGTGATGTTCTAAAGGGCCCCCCCTGAATGAGATGATTGAGAAAGTGTATGGCCATACCCAGGTGACTATGTTCATCTGATCTAATCATGCTCATCATATTGGAGCTACAGGCTTGACACGCTTGTCCAATAAGAACATCCAGTGGCAAAGGAAACATGTATGCCTTGTGAAGTGGATTCACACTTGTGCTGTGGTTTGGGTGTAGTCTTGGAAGACTCTTTCCTTTATATCGGGAGACAGTGATGTGTTGCTAGATACCCCTCACTGATCGTGATAACGTAAGTTATCATTACCGACATTTAAAGGAAACCCTTAGGGTCGCACAATTTGATGATATGGCTTACTTAAGTCAGATCGTGTGGACTGAATTGTTTGGGTTCAGTTTAAAGGGATTTAAACTCTGATTGTAAGTGAGATCTGGTCTGATCATGTTTGATTGATTAGGGCTTGAGATCGGTAAGCTTCGATCGAGAGATTGGATGCTAGATCGGTGAGATCAGGAGCATCAAGAGATGAACGGTTAGATCTTGAACCTTTAGGGTTTATTGTGATCTAGACCATATGGCTTGGGTTAATTGGTCTTTGAACCAAACCGACATTGAACCAGCTCATTGAGTGAGCGCATGGTTCAAGGGAGAGAGCAAAATGCGTTGGGATAAACCCATGAACGCATGAACGTTAGGCGGTTACTATTTTTGGTTTTCCAAAATAAGGCAACGCACTACACGTTCGAGAGAGTAACGCCCTCTCTCGTCTCTTCACCTCAAGTCGCCTCTTCTCTCGTGAAAGTTCTTCTTGACGACAAGGGAGAGATCTCGCCAAGCAAGAAAATCTTCTCTTCCCTTTCATACGACAAGGACCTTTGAAGAACCTTGCTAGCACAAGGATCAACAAAGAGTAGGCGGCATCACCTTGTGTGCGTCACTTTTGGAGGAGATCAACTTTGTTCTCTTGATTCCAAGTCGCCATCCATCCATGGCAATGGTAAGATCACATCTTGATCTTAAGTTAAAATTAAGTTGATCATATGGCTATACCACATGCGATCTTTTGAAACCCTAAAAATCCTTGCTTCCGCTATCAAAGTTTATATGCGGCTCCTATTAGGGTTTTTCGCCCCCCTCATGAAAGGGGTACTTGCAATTGGTATCAGAGCTAATGGTTTCGGTATGATGCATATGATTGCTTAATGTTTTGTGATCCATGTTTGATCTAAGTTTTCTCTTCATGCGAAAATGCTAGTTGAATATAGTTTATTTTGGCGCATGTATGAGGTTAACTTATGTTGGCGCATGTTTGATGCTTACATGTTGGCGCATGTTTGATGCTTACATGTTGGCGCATGTTGAATGTTGTAGTTTTTCTTAAAAACTTAATCACTTGCGCGCCTCACTTAGATCTAAGCGCTTACTATAAACCCTTAGACGGGTTAGTAGGGTTGAAGTCATCACCTAGTTAAGATCCAAACAGTCTGATCAGATCATCTGACAGCCTAGATGGGTCGACCAGATGGCACCTGTGCGCAAGCACGAGGTGGCTATAGGTCGACTGCAGACAGGCATGTAGCGATGTCTAGTTGAGACAACCAGTGAACGCTCTTGTGTTAGGCCCGGGGTCACACCCGCTTGCCTGGACTCATGAGGGTCGTTCAGCCCATCTGCATGCATTGTTGGCCACTGGGTCAACTCAAGTCAGTTAGGACTTGGTGCATGCAAGGGCAGTGGATCTGACTAGGTCGGATGAGTGGATCCCTATTAATGGACCGTTGTAAGGTAGTAGGGAACATAAGGAAAATAAAAATTGATGCCAATGGGTTTTCAAAACCAATTTTATTTTCTGGTTTGGATCACATGTTGATTGGATGCCATGATGCTTGTTTATTTAATCTTATGTGGGTTGCCCTTTTAATGTGTGCTGTGCTGGGGCCTGCGAGCCTGGATTAATTATAAATTATTTTTATTATGATCTGCGTATCACATTTTAATTAATTTATTGTGTAATTGACCTGCGTGTCAATCATGTCTAGATAGATTAAATTGTAATTTTAATCAGACATGAGCACAGAGCACACTTGGCAGAGGCGCATGCAGCAGTGGCTTGACCAGGTGGGAGGTCTAGGGTTCGACCCTAGGACAGGCGCATTCACCTGGTGGGCGCACCTGAGCTGCAGTGGGCGCTTGGGCCCTGGGTTGGGCCAGATGAGCTGCAAAAGACCCATGGAGAGCTCAAGTGAAGACTTAAGTTAAAATTAAGGTCTTACTTAGGGTTAATGGGCTTTTACCACATAAGATCAGCATGCTTTCTACTTATCATTTTTATAATTAGAATTGCATGATTTTAATCTTCTGCTATCGCCATAGGTTATGCATGATAGTTAAGAAGATAAAAGACCGTTAAAATCCAACGCTAAAATATCAAGCACGTAAGCCTTCTGGCGCGAAACCTCACTGTTCTGACTATCGTTGGGGCCGTGTTGTACCCACTCAGTGGGCACGCCCATCTATCTTCAGACGGTGTGTGATTTCACCTGCGTGTTACAGAGAAGGGATTTATCGCTTCTCGTTGCTCAGCATAGCACGTGGTGGTCCAGGGAGTAGGTCAGGTCAGCTTGACCATGTGGGCTACATATGGGGCATATGTTAGCTATATGGAGGCAGCCATCTGTGGGATCAGAGACTGTGTTGTACCAACTCAGTTGGCACAGTCGGCTGGATTGCCCAGATGAAGGGGAATCGCACGGGTTGGCGATTGGCAGGGACTGCCTACCAGAAATTAGTGCTTGTACTCTCTGTGCATCTTATCTCGCCTGAGCGGGACGCGGAGACCAAGTATGAAATCTGGATCCCATCTCACTAAAAGAGTGTTACTCTTTCGGACTGTTTAATGGATTTTTCAGTCAGATAAAATAGTGAGAAAAGAATCTTTCTTAAGTCCTGGATTGATTCTAAACATTGATACTGACCTTGCTGTTCTTGCATTGTTGTAGATTCCTGCAGCAACGAACACCATGAGCTTCAATGTGCGATCCCTACTGGAAAGGGAGAAGTTTGCTGGGCCAAACTTCTCAGACTGGTACGGACACCTTAAGATTGTTCTTAAGGCTGAGAGGAAACTGTATGTCCTCGAGACGGCTATACCGCCTCAACCCGCTCCGAACGCCGCAAGGGCGGTTCGGGATGCCTATGAAAAGCATGTCAATGATAGCATTGATGTCGCTTGCCTGATGCTAGCGTCTATGACGCCACAGCTGCAGCGTCAGCATGAGGATATGTCTGCTATAGAAATTATAGCAAACCTCAAGATGCTGTATGCTGCACAGGCGAGGACTGAACGCTATAATTTGACCAAGCTTTTCTTTCAGAGCAAACTGGCTGAAGGGAGTCCAGTGGGAGCTCATGTGCTTAAGATGATTGGGCACAAAGAGGCTCTAGAGAAACTGGGGCATACCATCAATCAGGAGCTTGCTGTAGACATTATTCTGCAGTCCCTCCCGGCCTCTTTCGATCCGTTCATTATTAATTTTAATATGAACAAGATCGACTGTACTCCGGCAGAGTTGCTGAATATGCTCTTGACTACAGAGGAGACTCTAAAGGGAAAGCCTTCAACCTCTGTCTTGATGTTTCCTTCAAGGAACAAGAAGAAGGGGAAGAAGGGCAAAGCCCCTGTCAAGAATTACAACAAGGCTCTGAAACAGAAGGTTAAGCGGTCGAAGGAATACAGATGTTTCCATTGTGGCCAGCTGGGTCACTGGAAAAAGGACTGTAAAGCGCTCCAAGGAGACAAGAAGGGAAGCATCGCTTCTGGCTCAGGTATTTTCGTGACTGAAGTCATGATATCCTCTTCTTCTATTTCATGGGTGTTGGACACTGCATGTGGAGTTCACATTTGTTCAAATGTACAGGAACTCAAGAGAAGAAGACAGGTGGGACAGCATGAGGTGGACCTACGAGTTGGAAACGGGGCACGGGTTGCTGCTGTTGCTGTAGGAGAATATTACATCTCATTACCATCTGGACTTGTATTGGAACTAAACAATTGTTATTTTGTACCTAGCATTACTAAAAATATTATCTCCATTCCTGCTCTTGTCAGGAAGGGATTTTCCTTTGAATGCAATATTTCAAAGTGTGTTCTTTTTTTTGATAATATTGTTTATGCTACTGGATCAATTAACAATGGATTATTCATGTTGGACATGGAATGTTCTATACAAAATATTGATAATAAGAAAGCCAAGTATGCTGATGACAGCACCTTGCTATGGCATAGTCGTTTAGGCCATATTAACAAGAAGCGCATTAAGGGGTTGCATGATCATGGACTGCTGGGATCATTCTCCTATGAGGAGATTGATACATGCAAAGCTTGTTTAATGGGTAAAATGACGAAGTCTCCTTTTCCTCACAAAGGTCAAAGGGCTTCAGGTTTACTTGACCTTATACACAGTGATGTGTGTGGGCCATTTAGTAAACATGCCAGAGGTGGCTATTTGTACTTCATTACCTTTACTGATGATTTCAGTAGATACGGGTATGTCTATCTAATGAGACATAAAAGTGAATCTTTTGACAAGTTCAAAGAGTTCAAAAATGAAGTACAGAATCAGCTAGGCCGAAATATCAAGGCACTTCGCTCAGATCGAGGTGGTGAATACCTAAGTCGAGAGTTTACTGACTATCTGAAGGAGTGTGGGATTATCTCACAGCTCACTCCGCCAGGAACACCGCAGTGGAATGGTGTGTCCGAGAGGAGGAATAGAACCTTACTTGATATGGTTCGGTCTATGATGAGTCAAGCTACTCTACCTTACTCCTTTTGGGGATTTGCGCTGGAAACAGCTGCAAAGGTACTAAACCGAGTGCCATCCAAGGCAGTTTCAAAGACTCCATATGAGTTATGGTATAGGAAACAGCCTAGCTTGACATTTATTAAGATCTGGGGTTGCGAGGCTTATGTCAAAAAGCTCGCCTCTGGGAAACTGGAAAGCAGATCTGACAATTGCATCTTTGTCGGTTACCCTAAGGAAACTAAGGGTTATTATTTCTACGATCCCAAAGAGAACAAGGTATTTGTTGCTCGGACGGCCATTTTTCTTGAGAAGGAGTTTCTTCTGCAAGAGGCCAGTGGGAGAGAAATAAAGCTGGATGAGAATCCAGAGGAAGGACAAAGTAGTCAAGCACAATTGGATGAGCATGAGCCAGTAGAACAGGTTATTGAACAACCTGAGGCTCAGATATCACGGGAACCGCGAAGATCGGGAAGGATCCGTCGACAGCCTGAGCGCTATGACGGAGTCTACATCATTGATAATGATGAACCCCTCACTTATGCGGATGCGGTCAGTGGACCGGAATCAGCTAGATGGCTTGAAGCTATGCGAGCCGAGATGGACTCCATGTCAGATAACCAAGTCTGGGATTTGGTTGATCCGCCTCCGGGAGTAATCCCTATAGGCTGTAAATGGATCTTCAAGAAGAAGATTGACATGGATGGTAACGTAGTTACCTATAAAGGCAGGCTAGTTGCGAAAGGTTTCAAACAAATCTACGGGATAGATTATGATGAAACTTTCTCTCCTGTAGCTATGTTCAAGTCTATTCGGATTATTCTTGCGATAGCAGCATATTACGATTATGAGATCTGGCAAATGGATGTGAAGACCGCTTTCCTTAATGGAAAACTGGATGAGGATGTGTATATGACACAACCTGAAGGTTTCACTAATCCATCAGATCGTCATAAAATATGCAAGTTAAAGATGTCCATTTATGGACTTAAGCATGAAGATGACCCGTGCAGTAGTACCAAGTCATAAAATATTCGTTTTGATGAATCAATATGTGAATTTGGTTTCATCAAGAATGAAGATGACCCGTGTGTATATAAGAGGTTTAGTGGGAGCGTGATTACTTTCCTAGTCCTCTACGTCGATGATATCTTAATCATTGGAAACGATATTCCTGAACTGCATGCTGTTAAAGCATGGTTAAGAAAATGTTTCCAGATGAAAGATCTAGGAGAAGCAGCCTATGTATTAAGTGTGAAGATCTACAGGGATAGATCTAAGAGGCTTCTCGGGCTGTGCCAGAGTACTTACATCGATAAAGTCCTGGAGAGATTCCATTTAGAGAATTCTAAAAGAGGATATCTTCCAGTCAGACATGGTCTTAATCTTTCAAAGAGTCAGTGTCCACAAACACAGACTGAGAAAGATGAAATGGACAATATGCCTTATGCTTCGGCTATTGGGTCCATTATGTATGCGATGTTGTGTACTCGCCCAGACGTCGCTTACGGGTTAAGCGTGACCAGTCGATTCTAAAGTAATCCAGGTCAGGCGCACTGGATTGCAGTCAAGAACATTTTAAAATATCTTCGGAGGACCAAAGATATGTTCTTGATATATGGTGGTCAGGAAGAACTCAGTATTGAAGGATATACTGACGCTTCGTTCCAATCGGACCAGGATGATTTCCGATCGCAATCAGGCTATGTTTTTAGCTTGAATGGAGGAGCAGTGGTGTGGAAGAGTTTCAAACAGTCTATTGTTGCTGATTCCACAACAGAAGCCGAGTATGTTGCAGCCTCAGAAGCATCTAAGGAGGCAGTATGGATTCGTAAGTTCGTTCAGGAACTTCGTGTTGTTCCTTCGAGTGCAGATCCTTTGGTTATCTTCTGTGATAACACTGGAGCAATCGCACAAGCAAAGGAACCACGGTCGCACCAGAAGTCCAAGCACATACAGAGACGGTTTCACTTGATCCGGGAGATCATTGATCGTGGTGAGATCAAAATCTGCAAGGTTCATACAGATGACAATCTGGCTGACCCGCTTACCAAGCCTCTGGCGCAGCAGAAGCATGAGAAGCACTGTAATAATATGGGTTTGAGATTTCTCAACCATTAGATTAAGTGCAAGTGGGAGATTGTTGGGGTATGCCCTTAAGGCTAATGTTTGAGGCCTTGGGATTCTTTCAGTATCATGTATAAACTCTTATGTTTATAAAGGCGATGGTTGTTATTCAGTTTGTTACATTGTCTGCTGCAATAAATGTGCTTCTGAATAATGTCTCAATGCTGTTCAGCTTGGCTGACATGCTGTAATGTCCTTAGTCGAGATATCTTGGTGAACATGAGACAGCCTTGATATGATTGAGACTAATATGTGTTCTAATCTTATAGGATGCTTCGAGCATGGAATAAGATGTAGACTCATGGGTACATTGGATGTACTGGACAGACCCTACTAGGATATTCAATTGCTTGTCACAATGTGAATAATCCTTGTTTGCAACAAGTGGCACATGTCCTCTGACTTGAGATCACTTGTGTTTCTAAATGATGATTGTCATTGTTTTGAGGTAGTTCAATATCATTTGAAACATAATGGTTATAGACTATCTTGGATAATGATCATGAGTCAGGTTAGGGCACTAGTGATAGATATAGGATTGCCGTCTCCTTGATTGGAGTGTGATGTTCTAAAGGGGCCCCCCTGAATGAGATGATTGAGAAAGTGTATGGCCATACCCAGGTGACTATGTTCATCTGATCTAATCATGCTCATCATATTGGAGCTACAGGCTTGACACGCTGGTCCAATAAGAACATCCAGTGGCAAAGGAAACATGTATGCCTTGTGAAGTGGATTCACACTTGTGCTGTGGTTTGGGTGTAGTCTTGGAAGACTCTTTCCTTTATATCGGGAGACAGTGATGTGTTGCTAGATACCCCTCACTGATCGTGATAACGTAAGTTATCGTTACCGACATTTAAAGGAAACCCTTAGGGTCGCACAATTTGATGATATGGCTTACTTAAGTCAGATCGTGTGGACTGAATTGTTTGGGTTCAGTTTAAAGGGATTTAAACTCTGATTGTAAGTGAGATCTGGTCTGATCATGTTTGATTGATTAGGGCTTGAGATCGGTAAGCTTCGATCGAGAGATTGGATGCTAGATCGGTGAGATCAGGAGCATCAAGAGATGAACGGTTAGATCTTGAACCTTTAGGGTTTATTGTGATCTAGACCATATGGCTTGGGTTAATTGGTCTTTGAACCAAACCGACATTGAACCAGCTCATTGAGTGAGCGCATGGTTCAAGGGAGAGAGCAAAATGCGTTGGGATAAACCCATGAACGCATGAGCGCATGAACGTTAGGCGGTTACTATTTTTGGTTTTCCAAAATAAGGCAACGCACTACACGTTCGAGAGAGTAACGCCCTCTCTCGTCTCTTCACCTCAAGTCGCCTCTTCTCTCGTGAAAGTTCTTCTTGACGACAAGGGAGAGATCTCACCAAGCAAGAAAATCTTCTCTTCCCTTTCATACGACAAGGACCTTTGAAGAACCTTGCTAGCACAAGGATCAACAAAGAGTCGGCGGCATCACCTTGTGTGCGTCACTTTTGGAGGAGATCAACTTTGTTCTCTTGATTCCAAGTCGCCATCCATCCATGGCAATGGTAAGCTCACATCTTGATCTTAAGTTAAAATTAAGTTGATCATATGGCTATACCACATGCGATCTTATGAAACCCTAAAAATCCTTGCTTCCGCTATCAAAGTTTATATGCGGCTCCTATTAGGGTTTTTTGCCCCCCTCATGAAAGGGGTACTTGCACCTACTTACACCAATTAAAGGTTTGTTTAGCTTGTGATAATTCAATCAGTCGGTACTTGGTATTTGGTCTCTATGGGATCGATAAATATATATTACTTCAATAGTCCGTATACTTGCGGATCCTATCACAAACAGAACAAAGTATCACAACAATAAACATCAAGTTTGTCCAATCAACACAACACAACAATATAAAATAAATCCTTGGTGTGCCTCCCAAGAAGCGCTGGTTTAATGTCAGTAGTTAGACCCATGTTCAAATGTCATTCAGTAGGTGGAGGGTCAGAGAGTTGAATGGCAACTCCCTTCTCAACAGGCTCCTGTGCATAATAGGGCTTGAGGCACTGCCCATTCACTTTGAAACTACCAGTACGTTCGCTCCATACCTCTACAGCACCATGAGGAAAAACTTTCCTGGAAACAATTTTAATCTAGAATTGACTAAGAGAACTTGCTCCCCTTCTTGAAAGTGCTTCTGGACAATATGTTTGTCATGCCATCTTTTGGTTCTCTCTTTGTAGATTCGGGCATTCTCATAGGCCGAAGCGTGGATCGCATCCAACTCGTTTATCTGCAGCTTCCTCTATTCCCCTGCACATTGCAGATCAAAGTTTAGCAATTTAATCGCCCAAAAGGCTCTATGTTCCATCTCAACTGGTAAATGACACGATTTGCCATAAATTAATTAAAATGGAGACATCCCCAAGGGTGTCTTAAATGCTATCCTGTAGGCCCACAATGCATCATCTAACTTGAGTGCCCAGTCGGTGTGTGAGGTAGAAACAGTCGTCTATAAAATGGCCTTTATCTCTCTGTTAGACACCTCAACCTGACCACTGGTTTGGGGATGGTATGGAGTAGCCACTTTGTGTTTAACTTCATATTTTATGAGTAAGGCTTTGAGCGTCTGATTGAAAAAATGGGACCCTCCGTCACTAATGAGCACACGAGGCACTCCAAAATGCGGGAATATTATCTTTTTCAACATCTTGGTCCCCGCCTTAGCATCATTAGTGGGCTCAGCCGAGGCTTCAACCCATTTAGAAACATAATCAACGGCGACCAAGATATACTTGTTCCCACATGATGATGGGAAAGGACCCATGTAGTCGATCCCCCATACATCGAAAATCTCCACTTCAAGGATTGTTGTCATTGGTAATTCATCCCTCTTTGATATACCACCAGACCTTTGGCATTGATCACAACTGAAAACATAGCTTCTTGCATCTTTGAAAATAGTCTGCCAATAGAACCCAGATTGCAAGATCTTGAAAGCAGTTTTGGTGGCACTTGCATGCCCACCATAGGGAGAGGAATGACAGTGGAATAGAATGTCCTTGACTTCCTCCTCTAGAATGCACCATTTATTTAGCCCATTGGCACACCGCCGAAATAATAGTGGCACATCTCAAAAGCAGATAAAAACTTTTTCTTTCTCTGAAAAGTCAAGTAATTTATATAGTCAGCGTACCAAGGTGCAGCCATATTAGTGACTCCAAAAAGATGCTCATCGGGAAAATCATCATTAATCTTTAGTTGTCTCTCTGCGTCACTCTGTTTATTTACCAATCTGGACAAATGGTCTGCAACCGAATTCTCTGAAACCTTCTTATCTCGAATCTCGACATCGAATTCTTGAAGTAGAAGGATCCAGCGAATCAGCCTCGGCTTCGCATCCTTCTTACTCATCAGGTAGCGTATAGCTGCATGGTCAGTATAAATGATAACCTTAGAATCAATCAAGTAGGAGCCGAACTTATCGAAGGCAAACACTGTTGGGGTATGCCCTTAAGGCTAATGTTTGAGGCCTAGGGATTCTTTCAGTATCATGTATAAACTCTTATGTTTATAAAGGCAATGGTTGTTATTCAGGTTGTTACATCATCTGCTGTCATATGTATACTTCTGAATAATGTCTCAATGCTGTTCAGCTTGGCTGACATGCAGTTAAGTCCTTAGTCGAGATATCTTGGTGAACATGAGACAGCCTAGATATGATTGAGACTAATATGTGTTCTAATCTTATAGGATGCTTCGAGCATGGAATAAGATGTAGACTCATAGGT
Source organism: Costus lasius (assembly GCA_027563935.2). Lineage (NCBI taxonomy): Eukaryota > Viridiplantae > Streptophyta > Magnoliopsida > Zingiberales > Costaceae > Costus > Costus lasius. Next base: position 98,561,575 of record CM050448.1, read on the forward strand.
ACATTGGATGTACTGGACAGACCCTACTAGGATATTCAATTGCTTGTCACAATGTGAATAATCCTTGTATGCGAACAAGTGACATACTTCCTCTGACTTGAGATCACTTGTGTTTCTAAATGATGATTGTAATTGTTTTGAGGTAGTTCAATATCATTTGAAACATAATGGTTATAGACTATCTTGGATAATGATCATGAGTCAGGTTAGGACACTAGTGATAGATAAAGGATTGCCGTCTCCTTAATAGGAGTGTGATGTTCTAAAGGGGCCCCCCTGGATGAGATGATTGAGAAAGTGTATGGCCATACCTAGATGACTATGTTCATCTGATCTAATCATGCTCATCATATTGGTGTTACAAGCTTGACACGCTTGTCCAATAAGAACATCCAGTGGCAAAGGAATCATGTATGTTTAGTGAAGTAGATTCACACTTGTGCTGTGGTTTGGGTGTAGTCTTGGAAGACTCTTTCCTTTATATCGGGAGACAGTGATGTGTTGCTAGATACCCCTCACTGATCGTGATAACGTGAGTTATCGTTACCGACATTTAAAGGAAACCCTCAGGGTCGCACAATTTGATGATATGGCTTACTCATGTCAGATCGTGTGGACTGAATTGTTTTGGTTCAGTTTAAAGGAATTTAAACTCTGATTGTAAGTGAGATCTGGTCTGATCATGTTTGATTGATTAGGGCTTTAGATCGGTAAGCTTCGATCGAGAGAATTGATGCTAGATCGGTGAGATCAAGAGCATCAGGAGATGAACGGTTAGATCTTGAACCATTTGGTTTAATGAGATCTAGGCCATGGCTTGGGCTGATTTGTTTTTGGTCTTTGAACCAAATTGAACCGGCTCAAGAATGAGTGCATGGTTCAAAGAGAGAAGGATGAGCGTTCAGTTCACTTGAAGTGAACACATAACGCATAACCGCATGAGACGTTAAGGCTTGCTATTTTTAGAAGCCATGTCTCAACGTTCACAAGGAACGTTTCTCTCGTCGCCCCTCTTCACTACTCGAAGCCTCTCGTGTGTTGTGATAGAGTTCACGCCAGGAGAGTTTGACAAGCGAAAGGAACTTCATCTCATCTTCCTTCACGCGACAAGAAAACTTGAAGGTCTTTGCTAGCACAAAGAACATCAAGGAGAAGCCATCTCTCTTCTTGTGTGCGGTACCTTTGGAGAAGACCCCTTTCGATCTTTGCTTCCAAGGCACCATCCAAGCGATGGCAATGGTATGATCTTTCTTCTAGATCTATCTACATTGCAAGGTATTGAAAGTTGATCATATGACATATAAATCGATCTATGAAACCCTTGCTTCCGCTCGAAAATTTAATATGCGCCCCTCCTTTAGGGTTTCGCCCCCTTGTTTTAGGGGACTTTCAATTGGTATCAGAGGATATGGTTTATATATGTTCATATGATTGCTTGATCTTCATGCTTGATCCATGTATGCGCTTTTGATTAGATCTAAGGTTACATGCGAAGATTGTTGTAAACATATGTGAGTTGGCGAAAATACATGCTTATCATAGATGTATGTTTTCTCCTTGGCGCATGTTTGTTGGCGCATGCTTTAGTTTTTCTCAAAACAAAAGGACTTGCGGGCCCTTCATTAGATCTAATAAGCGCCTACTATAAACCCTTAGACGGGTTGATAGGGTTGAAGTCATCATCTAGTTAAGATCCAACCAGTCTGATCAGACCATCTGACAGCCTAGATGGGTCGACCAGATGGCACCTGTGCGCAAGCACGAGGTGGCTATAGGTCGACTGCATCAAGAGCGTGTAGCGAGGTCTGGTTGAGACAACCAGTGAACGTGCATGAGTTAGGCCCGGGGTCACACCCGCTTGCCTGAACTCATGAGGGTCGTTCAGCCCATTGCATGCATTGTTGACCACTGGGTCGACTCAAGTCAGTTAGGACTTGATGCACGCAAGGGCAGTGGGTCTGACTAGGTCTGATGAGTGGATCCCTATTAATGGACCATTGTAAGGTAGTAGGGCACATAAGAAAAATAAAATTGATTCCAATGGGATTTTGAAAATTTTATTTTGTTTATGGATCACATGTTGATTGGATGCCATGATGCTTGTTTATTTAATCTTATGTGGGCTGCCTATTTAATGTGTGCTGTGCTGGGGCCTGCGTGCCTGGGTTAAAATTGTAAATTAATATTTATTATGATATGCGTATCACATTTTAATTAATTTATTGTGTAATTGACCTGCGTGTCAATCATGTCTTGATAGATTAAATTGTATTTTAATCAGACATGAGCACAAAGCACACTTGGCAGAGGCGCATGCAGCAGAGGCTTGACCAGGTGGGAGGTCTAGGGTTCGACCCTATGACAGGCGCATTTACCTAGTGGGCGCACCTGAGCTGCAGTGGGCGCTTGGGCCCTGGGTTGGGCCAGATGAGATGCAAAAGACCCATGAAGAGCTCAAGTGAAGACTTAAGTTGAATTAAGGTCTTACCTAGGCTTATGGGCTTTTACCACATAAGATCAGCATGCTTTCTACTTATTGTTTATATAATTAGAACTGCATGATTTTTCTTCTGCTATCACCATAGGATTTGAATGATAGTAAGAAGATAAAAGACTGTTAAAATCCAACGTTAAAATATCAAGCACGATAGCCTTCTGACGCAAAACCTCACTGTTCTGACTATCGTTGGGGCCGTGTTGTACCCACTCAGTGGGCACGCCCATCTATCTTCAGACGGTGTGTGATTACACCTGCGTGTTACAGGGAAGGGATTTATCGCTTCTCGTTGCTCAGCATAGCACGTGGTGGTCCAGGGAGTAGGCCAGGTCAGCTTGACCATGTAGGCTACATATGTGGCGCATATAGTAGCTATATGGAGGCAGCCATCTGTGGGATCAGAGACTGTGTTGTACCAACTCAGTTGGCACAGTCTGCTGGATTGCCCAGATGAAGGGGAATCGCACGGGTTGGCGATTGGCAGGGACTGCCTACCAGAAATTAGTGCTTGTACTCTCTGTGCATCTTATCTCGCCTGAGCGGGGCGCGGAGACCAAGTATGAAATCTGGATCCCATCTCACTAAAAGAGTGTTGCTCTTTCGGACTGTTTAATGGATTTTTCAGTCAGATAAAATAGTGAGAAAAGAATCTTTCTTAAGTCCTGGATTGATTCTAAACATTGATACTGACCTTGCTGTTCTTGCAATGTTGTAGATTTCTGCAGCAACGAACACCACAAATTTCAATGTGCGATCCCTACTGGAAAGGGAGAAGTTTGCTGGGCCAAACTTCTCGGACTGGTACGGACACCTTAAGATTGTTCTTAAGGCAGAGAGGAAGCTGTATGTCCTCGAGACGGCTATACCGCCTCAACCCACTACGAACGCCGCAAGGGCAGTTCGTGATGCCTATGAAAAGCATGTCAATGATAGCATTGATGTCGCTTGCCTGATGCTTGCGTCTATGACGCCAGAGCTGCAGCGTCAGCATGAGGATCTATCTGCTATACAGATTATAGCAAACCTCAAGCTGCTGTATGCTGCACAGGCTAGGACTGAACGCTACAATTTGACTAAGCTTTTCTTTCAGAGCAAACTGGCTGAAGGGAGTCCAGTGGGAGCTCACGTACTCAAGATGATTGGGTACAAGGAGGCTCTAGAGAAACTGGGACATACCGTCAATCAGGAGCTTGCTGTAGACATCATATTGCAGTCTCTCCCGACCTCTTTTGATCCGTTCATCATTAACTTTAATATGAACAAGATCGACTGTACGCCGGCAGAGTTACTGAATATGCTCTTGACTACAGAGCTGACTCTTAAGGGAAAGCCTTTAACCTCTGTCTTAATGGTTCCTTCGAGGAACAAGAAGAAGGGGAAGAAGGGCAAAGCCCCTGTCAAGAGCTACAACAAGGCTCTGAAACAAAAGGTCAAGCGGTCGAAGGAATACAGATGTTTCCATTGTGGCCAGCTGGGTCACTGGAAAAAGGACTGTAAAGCGCTCCAAGGAGACAAGAAGGGAAGCATCGCTTCTGGCTCAGGTATATTTGTGACTGAAGTCATGATATCTTCTTCTTCTATTTCATGGGTGTTGGACACTGCATGTGGAGTTCACATTTGTTCAAATGTACAGGAACTCAAGAGAAGAAGACAGGTGGGACAGCATGAGGTGGACCTACGAGTTGGAAACGGGGCACGGGTTGCTGCTGTTGCAGTAGGAGAATATCACATCTCATTACCATCTGGACTTGTATTAGAACTGAACAATTGTTACTTTGTACCAAGCATTACGAAAAATATTATCTCTATTCCTGCTCTTGTCAGGAAAGGATTTTCCTTTGAATGCAATATTTCAAAGTGTGTTATTTCTTATAATAATATTGTTTATGCTACTGGATCAATTAACAAGGGGTTATTCATGTTGGACATGGAATGTTCTGTACAAAATATTGATAATAAGAAAGCCAAGTATGCTGATGATAGCACTTTGCTATGGCATAGTCGTTTAGGCCATATTAACAAGAAACGCATTAAGCGGTTGCATGACCATGGACTGCTGGGATCATTCTCCTATGAGGAGATTGATACATGCAAAGCTTGTTTAATGGGTAAAATGACGAAGTCTCCTTTTTCTAAGAAAGGTCAATGGGCTTCAGGTTTACTTGACCTTATACACAGTGATGTGTGTGGGCCATTTAGTAAGCATGCCAGAGGTGGCTATTCATACTTCATTACCTTTACTGATGATTTCAGTAGATACGGGTATGTCTATCTAATGAGACATAAAAGTGAATCTTTTGACAAGTTCAAAGAGTTCAAAAATGACGTACAGAATCAGCTAGGCCGAAATATCAAGGCACTTCGCTCAGATCGAGGTGGAGAATACCTAAGTCGAGAGTTTACTGACTATCTGAAGGAGTGTGGGATTATCTCACAGTTCACTCCGCCAGGAACACCGCAATGGAATGGTGTGTCCGAAAGGAGGAACAGAACCTTATTGGATATGGTTCGTTCAATGATGAGTCAGGCTACTCTACCTTACTCCTTTTGGGGATTTGCACTGGAAACAGCTGCAAAGGTACTAAACCGAGTGCCATCCAAGGCAGTTTCAAAGACTCCATATGAGTTATGGTATGGGAAACAGCCGAGCTTGACATTTATTAAGATCTGGGGTTGCGAGGCTTATGTCAAAAAGCTCGCCTCTGGGAAACTAGAGAGCAGATCTGAGAAATGTATCTTTGTCGGTTACCCTAAGGAAACTAAGGGTTATTATTTCTACGATCCCAAAGAGAACAAGGTATTTGTTGCTCGGACGGCCATTTTTCTTGAGAAGGAATTTCTTCTGCAAGAGGCCAGTGGGAGAGAAATAAAGCTGGATGAGAATCCAGAAGAAGGACAAAGTAGTCAAGCACAGTTGGATGAGCATGAGCCAGTAGAACAGGTTATTGATGAAAGTCCCCTCAACAAGGGGAGGCGAAACCCTACTGGCGCATATGGTGGTTTTAAAGCAGCGGAATGGATTTCTAGGGATCGATTGCATGAGATATGATTAACTACAAAAACCCCGATTGCAAACATAAGAAGGATCATACCATCGCCATCCTTTGGATGGTGCCTTGGAAGCAAAGATCGAAAGGGATCTTCTCCAAAAGTGACGCACACAAGGTGATGCCGCCTACTCTTTGTTGATCCTTGTGCTAGCAAGGTTCTTCAAAGGTCTTTGTCGTATGAAAGGGAAGAGAAGATTTTTCTTGCTTGGCGAGACCTTTCCCTTGTCGTCAAGAAGCTCTACCACACGAATGTGTCAAGAACCAAAAACCAACAGGCGACAAGAGGGCGAGAGGGAGGCGTGAAGAGAGGCGACGTGAGATGTGGTCACGTAAGTGACATGCTATATAAAAATATCAAAACCACTTCTCATCATGAAATGCGCTCATGAACAAATCGCAAATCTCTTCTCCCATGAACCATGCGCTCACTTGATGAGCTGGTTCAATTTGGTTTGGTTCAAAGACCAATTAACCCAAGCCATGGTCTAGATCACAATAAACCCTAAAGGTTCAAGATCTAACCGTTCATCTCTTGATGCTCTTGATCTCACCGATCTAGCATCCATTCTCTCAATCAAAGCTTACCGATCTTAAGCCCTAATCAATCAAACATGATCAGACCAGATCTCACTTACAATCAGAGTCTAAATCCCTTTAAACTGAACCAAAACAATTCAGTCCACACGATCTGACTTAAGTAAGCCATATCATCAAATTGTGCGACCCTAAGGGTTTCCTTTAAATGTCGGTAACGACAACTCACGTTATCACGATCAGTGAGGGGTATCTAGCAACACATCACTGTCTCCCGATATAAAGGAAAGAGTCTTCCAAGACTACACCCAAACCACAGCACAAGTGTGAATCCACTTCACAAGGCATACATGTTTCCTTTGCCACTGGATGTTCTTATTGGACAAGCGTGTCAAGCCTGTAACTCCAATATGATGAGAATGATTAGATCAGATGAACATAGTCATCTGGGTATGATGGAGGTGGGATCACTCACAAGTAAGGGAGCATTCAAACAACGCTTTCAGAAAATATTTTTTATGTTTTTGATAAGAAAACCGAAATTACTCTAAACGGAGTTGGAAAATATGTTTTGTATTTTTATAGATAAAGAAAATGACACTAAACTATTTAAAAGAAATAGCAATTACCTACAAATTGAAAGACAAGTAGGAATACTCACAGTGCGATCCTTGAGCATAGAAGGATCGTATCGTCCCGATCTTCAACGGTCCTACTCTGATGGAAGGTATTGCATCATTACAAGCAAACACAGGCAAACGAGATCCGCACACACCACGGATTCATATTACAAAGCAAAACTAAGGGGGAGGTTAAGCCTCACAAGTTCCCTTAACACTTAACTAAAGAGAGAGAGGGGGAGGGGAGAAAGCTTGCGCTTAGTGAAGAGTCCTCCAAGTCCTTGCGCCCCTTCAAACAAAGTTTAGATTAGTGTAGAAAACAAGTTCTAGAATCTATAGATGGAAGAGGGGAAAGAACTTAGCCGAATTTGAAGTCTTGTTGGTGTAGCCTTCATGCAAGCCGAAAGTGAAGAACCCCTAAGGGTCTTTGTTGATTGCCGAGGACAAAGGATGAAGCTTATTAGAGTCCCTCCAAAGGTGCGCAAGATCCTTCAAGTGGTTGAGTTGCGTTGAAGACTTGAGAAGAAAGGGGGAGAAGGGAAAGGGCTCGGCCCTTTAGAGAAGGGGGGAGATAGAATACTCTTAGGCGACAATCACCAATGCTAACACAAGGATTCTTTTCACTAGGCAACTAATAGACAAAGAGAGGGGAGGTTACAATTTATAGGCTCAACAAGCCATGGGCAAGGGTGACAATTCACCCTTGGCGCAATCATAAGGTTTAAGGAAGAAATTAATGACATTTAATACATTTCCTTTAGCCCTTTTGAATTTCGAATTCTTTCTTGATGGAGCTTCCTTGTAGCCGAATTCTTTATGAGCTCCTTCCTTGTTTGCATGGATGAGATGGCGCCTTCATGCCTTGGACTTATTTGAATTCAAAAATCTTCCTTCAAGAGCATGGGCGGTTAAGAGGTTTCCAAGGGTGATTCCTCAAATTGTGGATCTAGATGATGATCCCTTGATTTGTGGATCTAAATGGTGATCCCTTGATTTGTGGATCTAGATTGTTGATGGCTAGGCGCATTAAATTGTGGGCTGATTTCTTGCATTCGAATCATCATCATATTGAGTGGCGCCTAGGTTGATATGGAAGGTGGAGTTGCATTGATTGTAAGCCCCTTCAACTTGGAGTCTTTAGTTGAAGTAGTTGAAGTGCCTCCTTCCATAATTGGAGCTCTACTTGAGTGGCTTTAGCTTGAGCTTCCTAGCTTCCCTTGAGCTGGGCTATAACCTGCCCAATTATTAACACAAAGGCCAGTAGACTATTCTAGAAGCAAATAAGGAAACTACACAATGCACTAGAGCTTTATTCAATGCAAATAAGGAAAGTGCAAATAAGGTAAGAAAGATGACCTAGGAGGGAAAGCCATATCTGATGGGCTTCCTCCTAGTCCTTCCAGACCTCCTTGGGGCAGGGTTGGCCCCTCCATCATTTCTCCCCGGGTGGGAAGAATTCTCCTCTGGAGAATTATCCTTGTACCCTTGGAGTAATTCCGGAGCGGCCTGTGCCAACTCTTCTTCGGGAAGCCAAGCCTCCTCACCCGACGTAAATTTAACACGGTAAAACACTTGTACCTTGTCTGGGGTGAGTCGGGTCTGATCTTCAAGTATGCTCTGCAGCTCAGGCCTGTCAGTCAACTCCCCGATGTGCACCGGCTCCTCATAGTGCGTGAGATCCTCCACATTGACAGTGGTGGGGATCCCCAAGTCCGGTGGTAGATCCAAGATGTAGGCGTTGTCGTTGATCTTTTCTACGATGGTGAATGGCCCGATTCCTTTTGGGTCCAACTTGCGGCCAGATCCATGGATGCGCTCCTCCCTGACCCGCAGTATAACCTGTTCACCTACAGAGAATTTCCTTTCTCGGCGTTTTCTGTTAGCACTCTTGCGATAGGAATTTACAGCATCAAGCATTTGACAGTGAATTTCATGATGTAAATGGGACATGTGAGTAGCAAAATCTTTAGCAGACATAGAAATATGAGAGTGCCTAGGTAAAGGAAACAAATCAACAGGTTTTCTGGGCTGGTACCCTAAGTTGGCCTGAAAAGGGGACAATCCTGTGGTTTTGTTGACAACACTATTATAGGAGAACTCGGCAATGGGCAACAGCTTATCCCATGTGCCTGGGTGTTCTCCTACCAAACTCCTCAAAATGCTCCCTAGTGATCGATTGACCACTTCGGTCTGCCCATCCGTCTGAGGATGATAGGCCGTGGAGAATTTGAGTTTGGTTCCCAACATAGCCCACAGGGTTTTCCAGAAATGTCCAACAAACCTGGAATCCCTATCAGAAACTATAGTCAGAGGGGTACCTCTATGTTTAACAACCTCCTTAAAGAATAACCTAGCTACATGTGATGCATCTGTGGTTTTGTAGCAAGGTATAAAGTGTGCCATCTTGGTAAACCTATCCACTACGACAAAAATGGAGTCATGTCTGGAGGGAGTCCTTGGTAAACCTAAGATGAAGTCCATGCTAAGGTCTTGCCATGGTGCTTGAGGGATAGGTAGGGGTGTGTACAGACCATAGTTATGTTTCTGAGTTTTCCTGGTCTGACAGGTCCTACAATGTCTAACAACCTTAGCTACATCCCTGTAGAGGTTCGGCCAGAAGAACCGTTCCTCCACTAAGGCTTGAGTCTTGTCTCGGCCATGGTGCCCGGCAGACCCTCCTCCGTGGATCTCCCAAACAAGGAAGTCTCGGATTGAGGTCTTGGGAATGCACAACTTTGGCCCAAGAAACAGAAACTCATCCCTTAGGGTATAGAGGGGATGACTCAAAGGATCTATGCTAAGCTCAGAATAAATGCTTGAAAAATCAGGGCATTCTAGGTATTCATGTTTCATGCGATCAAATCCAACTACTTCAACAGATAAAGTTTGCATAAGTAAAACTACTCTACTCAAAGCATCAGCAACTTTATTTTCAATTCCAGATTTATGCTTCAAAACAAAAGTATACTGTTGAAGGTACTCTACCCATTTAGCATGCCTAGCATTTAATTTCTTTTGAGCATTTAGAAAAGATAAAGCTTGGTGATCACTATTTAGAATAAATTCGTTATGTATCAAATAGTGCCTCCAGTGCCTTAAGGATTGCACTACAGCATAGAACTCCTTATCATAGGTAGTATATCTTTGTTTAGCCTCATTTAACTTCTCACTAAAGTAGGCTATGGGGTGACCTTCCTGACTAAGGGTACCTCCTATTCCTACTCCTGAGGCATCACAGTCCACTATGAAAACTTTAGAGAAGTCAGGTAACTTTAGGACAGGGGCAGTGGTCATTCTAGACTTAAGCTCCACAAAAGCTCTACTAGCAGACTTAGGCCAACTAAACTCACCTTGTTTCATACAGTTGGTTATAGGGGCTACTATGGTGCTAAAGTTTCTAATGAACCTCCTATAAAAGGCAGCTAGACCATGGAAGCTCCTAATTTCAGTTAAAGTCTTGGGTTCAGGCCAGTCTAAGATGGCTTGGATTTTGCTAGGGTCAGCTTGAAGTCCTTGGTCTGAAACTATGAAGCCTAAAAAGACAACCCTAGGGGAAAGGAAAGAACACTTCTTCAGGTTTAGGTATAGCTTTTCTTCCTGAAGTAAGTCTAGGATTTTTCTAAGGTGTTCCATGTGTTCTTCTCGGGTCTTGCTATAGATTAGGATGTCATCAAAGTAAACTACTAAGAATCTTCCTATGTAAGGCTTCAAGACTTGGTTCATTAACCTCATGAAGGTTGAGGGGGCATTAGAAAGGCCAAAGGGCATGACTAGCCATTCATACAAACCATCCTTAGTTTTAAAGGCAGTCTTCCACTCATCCCCAAGTCTGATCCTAACTTGGTGGTACCCACTTCTAAGGTCTAGCTTGCTAAACCACTTAGAACCTACCAGCATGTCAAGCATGTCATCTAATCTTGGGATGGGAAATCTATACTTGATGGTTATTCTGTTCATGGCCCTACAGTCTATACACATGCGCCAGCTTCCATCCTTCTTTGGGGTAAGAAGGGCGGGTACTGCACACGGGCTAAGGCTTTCCCTAATGAAACCCTTGTCTAACAGTTCATCTACTTGTCTTTTGAGCTCTTGATGCTCAGTAGGGTTCATCCTATAGTGGGGTAAGTGTGGGAGAGTAGAACCCGGGACAAGGTCTATGGCATGTTGGATTTCTCTAAGGGGGGGTAAGCCATTGGGAAGTTCTTCCCTGGTGAGCTCAGAGTACCCTGAGAGTAGGGTCTCAACTTCTTTGGGTATGGGTGACTCCTCATCTGGATTGGTTCCCTTAATGACTAAGGAGTACACTTGCTTGGATTCTAAGCAGTCTTGGGTAAAGGCATGGGACCTTATGAGTTGGATGGTTGGCTTGGGTTCCTTAGGTTCCTCTATCCTACCCTTGTTGGTGGCAGCCTTAAGTTCCTTAGGCATGGAAGGCTTCAGTTTGATCTTTTGTCCGTCATGGCTAAAGACATAGGTGTTAGTCCGACCGTAGTGGATAACATCCATATCGTATAACCACGGGCGACCGAGTAAGACTTGGGCGACATCCATGGTTATGACGTCACACCAAATCTTGCCTTGGTAGATGGCAAACTGAAGGGGCACTAAGCACCTATGGGTGACTGGGACACTAGACTGGTTGACCCAGGATATGCTATAGGGATTAGGGTGCGGTTCTGCCTTAAGGTTGAATTTTACTAAGGCTGTGTGAGAGACTGCGTTTAGACTACTTCCCCCATCTATCACTACTTTGCACATGTTACCATTGCATTTCGTGTAGGTGTGGAAAATACTGGTCCTACGCCAGTCCTCGGTTGGGGTAGGTTTGATTAGGGTGCACCTAACCACTCCTAATGTGTCGTGGGTTTGTTCTTCACCACTATCATAAGCTAGTTCTTCCCAAACCGTACAACCAGAGTCAGGGTTATGGATTTCCTCATGGTTTTCCTCATAGGTTTCTTCACATTTTTCCTCACCTAAGTACAGGACTCTCTTGGGACAGTCTTTCATATAGTGTCCTACTTGGTGGCAAGCATGGCAAACGACTCTAGGTTCTTGGACAGTCCTAGGTCTAGAGGGTGTTGGGGTTGGGGCTTTGGGTTGAGAACTTGAGGGGCTTGAGGAGGGTGCCTTGGGGTAAGTTCTAGGGGAGCTTAACTCTCTCCTAAAGGCTCTCTTTATGTTTTCCTCTACCTCTAAGGCTCTTTGGTAGGCGACTTCTCTAGACTCTATTTGGAAATAGGTCATTCCTCTTTTGATCTCGGGTCTAAGTCCATTCTTATACCTACTAAGGGAGACATGGTCTTCTTCATGGATGCCACTCCTCAGAAGGAGTTCATCAAACCTAGTGGTGTAATCGGTGACGGTCTGACTACCCTGGACTAGGCTCATGGCTTCATCGATAATCTTAAGTTGGAAATAGGGAGGGACATATTTTTCCCTAAGTTTGTCTCGCATGTCTTCCCATCTCTCAATAGGAGGGCGTCTAAACAACTCTATGTTCTTCTCTATGCTAGTCCAGTATAACCTAGCAGTACCTTCTAGGAGACATCGGGTGAACCTAACCTTGGATTGACTAGGCATCATGCTCCAGTCAAAATACCGTTCAAGTTTATCTACCCAATCTAGGAATTCTCTAGGGTCAAGGGAACCACTAAAGGTTGGTGGTGAGAGTTTGATGTTGCGTTGCACTTCATCCTCTCTAGGTCTGTGGTAGGTTTGAGCACGTGGCTCATTCCACTCAGGGTTTTGGTCTTCCCTAGGTCTTTGATAGGGTCGAGCATGTGGATCTTCCCATTCAGGTTCTTGGACTCTCCTATTATGGTTCCTATTGTTTTGGGGATGTTCACCTAGGATGGGTTCACTTGAGGGCCGACTAGGGGGTCTATCATCCCTAAGATTTTCAGGATTTGGGAGTCTAGCTCTAATATCCCTAAGTTCCTCTTGGAAGGACGCTATCATGTTAAAGAGTCTAGCCATGTCATTAGGTTCAGCTTGCCTAGTAATATCATTGGATTCAGGGTGGTTATTATAATTTGCTCCTGATCTAGTAGTCATGGTCAAAGATAGTTTTGAAAGAAATTTAGTTTTTGAAAATAAGGCTCCTAAAAATGATATATTAGATAATAGCCTTTTATGAGATCAACTTCTTTCAAACAACTAGGTCCAAGAAAGTCTTAGAATTTGAAAATTAGTTTTTAGGCTAAAATCTATTCTAAGAGTCTGCTCTGATACCAAACTGATGGAGGTGGGATCACTCACAAGTAAGGGAGCATTCAAACAACGCTTTCAGAAAATATTTTTTATGTTTTTGATAAGAAAATCGAAATTACTCTAAACGGAGTTGGAAAATATGTTTTGTATTTTTATAGATAAAGAAAACGACACTAAACTATTTAAAAGAAATAGCAATTACCTACAAATTGAAAGACAAGTAGGAATACTCACAGTGCGATCCTTGAGCATAGAAGGATCGTATCGTCCCGATCTTCAACGGTCCTACTCTGATGGAAGGTATTGCATCATTACAAGCAAACACAGGCAAACGAGATCCGCACACACCACGGATTCATATTACAAAGCAAAACTAAGGGGGAGGTTAAGCCTCACAAGTTCCCTTAACACTTAACTAAAGAGAGAGAGGGGGAGGGGAGAAAGCTTGCGCTTAGTGAAGAGTCCTCCAAGTCCTTGCGCCCCTTCAAACAAAGTTTAGATTAGTGTAGAAAACAAGTTCTAGAATCTATAGATGGAAGAGGGGAAAGAACTTAGCCGAATTTGAAGTCTTGTTGGTGTAGCCTTCATGCAAGCCGAAAGTGAAGAACCCCTAAGGGTCTTTGTTGATTGCCGAGGACAAAGGATGAAGCTTATTAGAGTCCCTCCAAAGGTGCGCAAGATCCTTCAAGTGGTTGAGTTGCGTTGAAGACTTGAGAAGAAAGGGGGAGAAGGGAAAGGGCTCGGCCCTTTAGAGAAGGGGGGAGATAGAATACTCTTAGGCGACAATCACCAATGCTAACACAAGGATTCTTTTCACTAGGCAACTAATAGACAAAGAGAGGGGAGGTTACAATTTATAGGCTCAACAAGCCATGGGCAAGGGTGACAATTCACCCTTGGCGCAATCATAAGGTTTAAGGAAGAAATTAATGACATTTAATACATTTCCTTTAGCCCTTTTGAATTTCGAATTCTTTCTTGATGGAGCTTCCTTGTAGCCGAATTCTTTATGAGCTCCTTCCTTGTTTGCATGGATGAGATGGCGCCTTCATGCCTTGGACTTATTTGAATTCGAAAATCTTCCTTCAAGAGCATGGGCGGTTAAGAGGTTTCCAAGGGTGATTCCTCAAATTGTGGATCTAGATGATGATCCCTTGATTTGTGGATCTAAATGGTGATCCCTTGATTTGTGGATCTAGATTGTTGATGGCTAGGCGCATTAAATTGTGGGCTGATTTCTTGCATTCGAATCATCATCATATTGAGTGGCGCCTAGGTTGATATGGAAGGTGGAGTTGCATTGATTGTAAGCCCCTTCAACTTGGAGTCTTTAGTTGAAGTAGTTGAAGTGCCTCCTTCCATAATTGGAGCTCTACTTGAGTGGCTTTAGCTTGAGCTTCCTAGCTTCCCTTGAGCTGGGCTATAACCTGCCCAATTATTAACACAAAGGCCAGTAGACTATTCTAGAAGCAAATAAGGAAACTACACAATGCACTAGAGCTTTATTCAATGCAAATAAGGAAAGTGCAAATAAGGTAAGAAAGATGACCTAGGAGGGAAAGCCATATCTGATGGGCTTCCTCCTAGTCCTTCCAGACCTCCTTGGGGCAGGGTTGGCCCCTCCATCAGGGTATGGCCATACACTTTCTCAATCATCTCATTCAAGGGGGCCCCTTTAGAACATCACACTCCAATCAAGGAGACGGCAATCCTATATCTATCACTAGTGTCCTAACCTGACTCATGATAGACTGCAACAAACCTGAGGCTCAGATATCAGGTTAGGACACTAGTGATAGATATAGGATTGCCGTCTCCTTGATTGGAGTGTGATGTTCTGAAGGGGCCCCCCTTGAATGAGATGATTGAGAAAGTGTATGGCCATACCCAGATGATTATGTTCATCTGATCTAATCATTCTCATCATATTGGAGTTACAGGCTTGACACGCTTGTCCAATAAGAACATCCAGTGGCAAAGGAAACATGTATGCCTTGTGAAGTGGATTCACACTTGTGCTGTGGTTTGGGTGTAGTCTTGGAAGACTCTTTCCTTTATATCGGGAGACAGTGATGTGTTGCTAGATACCCCTCACTGATCATGATAACGTGAGTTGTCGTTACCGACATTTAAAGGAAACCCTTTGGGTCGCACAATTTGATGATATGGCTTACTTAAGTCAGATCGTGTGGACTGAATTGTTTTGGTTCAGTTTAAAGGGATTTAATCTCTGATTGTAAGTGAGATCTGGTCTGATCATGTTTGATTGATTAGGGCTTAAGATCGGTAAGCTTTGATTGAGAGAATGGATGCTAGATTGGTGAGATCAAGAGCATCAAGAGATGAACGGTTAGATCTTGAACCTTTAGGGTTTATTGTGATCTAGACCAAATGGCTTGGGTTAATTGGTCTTTGAACCAAACCAAATTGAACCAGCTCATCAAGTGAGCGCATGGTTCATGGGAGAAGAGATTTGCGATTTGTTCATGAGCGCATTTCATGATGAGAAGTGGTTTTGCTATTTTTAGATAGCATGTCACTTACGTGACCACATCTCACGTCGCCTCTCTTCACACCTCCCTCTCGCCCTCTTGTCGCCTGTTGGTTTTTGGTTCTTGACACATTCGTGTGGTAGAGCTTCTTGACGACAAGGGAGAGGTCTCACCAAGCAAGGAAAATATTCTCTTCCCTTTCATACGACAAAGACCTTTGAAGAACCTTGCTAGCACAAGGATCAACAAAGAGTAGGCGGCATCACCTTGTGTGCGTCACTTTTGGAGAAGATCCCTTTCGATCTTTGCTTCCAAGGCACCATCCAAAGGATGGCGATGGTATGATCCTTCTTATGTTTGCAATCGGGGTTTTTGTAGTTGATCATATCTCATGCAATCGATCCCTAGAAATCCATTCCGCTGCTTTAAAACCTCCATATGCGCCAGTAGGGTTTCGCCCCCCCCCCCCCTTGTTGAGGGGACTTTCAACTGGTATCAAAGCCAGGTTCTTATGCATGTTAATATGATTGCTATGTTTGATTTGTGATCCATGTTTGCGCCATATTGCTAGATCTATAGGTTAAATGCGAAAACTTACATGTTGTATATTAATCTTGGCGCATGTATGAAGGTAGCGCTTCTTTCATATTGTGGTTGATGTTTTTCACAAAACTTAATGACTTGCGCGCTTACCATTAGATCTAAGTGGTGCCTACTTTAAACCCTTAGACGGGTTATTAGGGTTGAAGTCACAGTCTAGTCAAGATCCAACCAGTCTGATCAGACTATCTGATAGCCTAGATGGGTCGACCAGATGGCACATGTGCGCAAGCACGAGGTGGCTATAGGTCGACTGTGGACAGGCGTGTAGCGATGTCTGGTTGAGACAACCTGTGAACGCACATGGTTTAGGCCCGGGGTCACACCCGCTTGCCAGAACTCATGAGGTCGTTCAGCCCTTGGCGCATGCATGATTGACCATTTGGTCGACTCAAGTCAGTTAGGACTTGGTGCATGCAAGGGCAGTGGATCTGACTAGGTCTGATGAGTGGATCCCTAATAATGGACCGTTGTAAGGTAGTAGGGCACATAAGGAAAAATAAAATGATGCCAATGCGGTTTTTCAAAATTTTATTTTCTTATTGGATCACATGTTGATTGTAAGCATATGCTTGTTTATTTAATCTTATGTGGGCTGCCCGTGTTAATGTGTGCTGTGCTGGGGCCTGCGAGCCTGGATTAATTATAAATTATTATTTTTGTGATCTGCGCATCACATTTTAATTAATTTATTGTGTAATTGACCTGCGTGTCAATCTTGTCTAGATAGATTAAATTGTAATTTTAATCAGACAAGAGCACAGAGCACACATGGCATTGGCGCATGCAGTAGTGGCTTGACCAGGTGGGAGGTCTAGGGTTCGACCCTAGGACAGGCGCATTTACCTGGTGGGCGCACCTGAGCTGCAAAGGGCGCTAGGGCCCTGGGTTGGGCCATATGAGATGCAAAAGACCCATGAAGAGCTCAAGTGAAGACTTAAGTTAAAATTAAGGTCTTACTTAGGGTTAATGGGCTTTTACCACATAAGATCAGCATGCTTTCTACTTATCGTTTTTATAATTAGAATTGCATGATTTAATCTTCTGCTATCGCCATAGGGTTTGCATGATAGTTAAGAAGATAAAAGACCGTTAAAATCCAACGCTATAATATCAAGCACGTAAGCCTTCTGACGCGAAACCTCACTGTTCTGACTATCGTTGGGGCCATGTTGTACCCACTCAGTGGGCACGCCCATCTATCTTCAGACGGTGTGTGATTACACCTGCGTGTTACAGGGAAGGGATTTATCGCTTCTCGTTGCTCAGCATAGCACGTGGTGGTCCAGGGAGTAGGTCAGGTCAGCTTGACCATGTAGGCTACATATGGGGCATATGTTAGCTATATGGAGGCAGCTATCTATGGGATCAGAGATTGTGTTGTACCAACTCAGTTGGTACAGTCTGCTGGATTGCCCAGATGAAGGGGAATCGCACGGGTTGGCGATTGGCAGGGACTGCCTACCAGAAATTAGTGCTTGTACTCTCTGTGCATCTTATCTCGCCTGAGCGGGACGCGGAGACCAAGTATGAAATCTGGATCCCATCTCACTAAAAGAGTCTTACTCTTTCGGACTGTTTTAATGGATTTTTCAGTCAGATAAAATAGTGAGAAAAGAATCTTTCTTAAAGTCCTGGATTGATTCTAAACATTGATACTGACCTTGCTGTTCTTGCATTGTTGTAGATTCCTGCAGCAACCAACACCATGAGCTTCAATGTGCGATCCCTACTGGAAAGGGAGAAGTTTGCTGGGCCAAACTTCTCAGACTGGTACGGACACCTTAAGATTGTTCTTAAGGCTGAGAGGAAATTGTATGTCCTCAAGACGGCTATACCGCCTCAACCCGCTCCGAACGCCGCAAGGGCGGTTCGGGATGCCTATGAAAAGCATGTCAATGATAGCATTGAAGTTGCTTGCCTGATGCTAGCGTCTATGACGCCACAGCTGCAGCGTCAGCATGAGGATATGTCTGCTATAGAAATTATAGCAAACCTCAAGATGCTATATGCTGCACAGGCGAGGACTGAACGCTATAATTTGACCAAGCTTTTCTTTCAGAGCAAACTGGCTGAAGGGAGTCCAGTGGGAGCTCACGTGCTCAAGATGATTGGGCACAAAGAGGCTCTAGAGAAACTGGGGCATACCATCAATCAGGAGCTTGCTGTAGACATTATTCTGCAGTCTCTCCCGGCCTCTTTCGATCCGTTCATTATTAATTTTAATATGAACAAGATCGACTGTACTCCGGCAGAGTTGCTGAATATGCTCTTGACTACGGAGGAGACTCTAAAGGGAAAGCCTTCAATCTCTGTCTTGATGTTCCCTTCCAGGAACAAGAAGAAGGGGAAGAAGGGCAAAGCCCCTGTCAAGAACTACAACAAGGCTCTGAAACAAAAGGTTAAGCGGTCGAAGGAATACAGATGTTTCCATTGTGGCCAGCTGGGTCACTGGAAAAAGGACTGTAAAGCGCTCCAAGGAGACAAGAAGGGAAGCATCGCTTCTGGCTCAGGTATTTTTGTGACTGAAGTCATGATATCTTCTTCTTCTATTTCATGGGTGTTGGACACTGCATGTGGAGTTCACATTTGTTCAAATGTACAGGAACTCAAGAGAAGAAGACAGGTGGGACAGCATGAGGTGGACCTACGAGTTGGAAACGGGGCACGGGTTGCTGCTGTTGCTGTAGGAGTTTATTACATCTCATTACCATCTGGACTTGTATTGGAACTAGACAATTGTTACTTTGTACCAAGCATTACGAAAAATATTATCTCTATTCCTGCTCTTGTCAGGAAAGGGTTTTCCTTTGAATGCAAGACTTCAAAGTGTTATCTTTCTCTTGATAATATTGTTTATGCTACTGGGTCAATTAACAATGGGTTATTCATGTTGGACATGGAATGTTCTATACAAAACTTTGATAATAAGAAAGCCAAGTATGCTGATGACAGCACCTTGCTATGGCATAGTCGTTTAGGCCATATTAACAAGAAACGCATTAAGCGGTTGCATGATCATGGACTGCTGGGATCATTCTCCTATGAGGAGATTGATACATGCAAAGCTTGTTTATTGGGCAAAATGACGAAGTCTCCTTTTCCTCATAAAGGTCAAAGGGCTTCAGGTTTACTTGACCTTATACACAGTGATGTGTGTGGGCCATTTAGTAAACATGCCAGAGGTGGCTATTCATACTTCATTATCTTTACTGATGATTTCAGTAGATATGGTTATGTCTATCTGATGAGACATAAGAGTGAATCTTTTGACAAGTTCAAAGAGTTCAAAAATGAAGTACAGAATCAGCTAGGCCGAAATATCAAGGCACTTCGCTCAGATCGAGGTGGTGAATACCTAAGTCGAGAGTTTACTGACTATCTGAAGGAGTGTGGGATTATCTCACAGCTCACTCCACCAGGAACACCGCAATGGAATGGTGTGTCCGAGAGGAGGAACAGAACCTTACTGGATATGGTTCGTTCTATGATGAGTCAGGCTACTCTACCTTACTCCTTTTGGGGATTTGCACTGGAAACAGCTGCGAAGGTACTAAACCGAGTGCCATCCAAGGAAGTTTCAAAGACTCCATATGAGTTATGGTATGGGAAACAGCCGAGCTTGACATTTATTAAGATCTGGGGTTGCGAGGCTTATGTCAAAAAGCTCGCCTCTGGGAAACTGGAGAGCAGATCTGACAAATGCATCTTTGTCGGTTACCCTAAGGAAACTAAGGGTTATTATTTCTACGATCCCAAAGAGAACAAAGTATTTGTTGCTCGGACGGCTATTTTTCTTGAGAAGGAGTTTCTTCTGCAAGAAGCTAGTGGGAGAGAAATAAAGTTGGATGAGAATCCAGAGGAAGGACAAAGTAGTCAAGCACAGTTGGATGAGCTTGAGCCAGAAGAACAGGTTATTGAACAACCTGAGGCTCAGATATCACGGGAACCGCGTAGATTGGGAAGGATCCGTCGACAGCCTGAGCGCTATGACGGAGTCTACATCATTGATAATGATGAACCCCTTACTTATGCGGATGCGGTCAGTGGACCGGAGTCAGCTAGGTGGCTTGAAGCTATGCAAGCCGAGATGAACTCCATGTCAGATAACTAAGTTTGGGATTTGGTTGATCCGCCTCCGGGAGTAATCCCTATAGGCTGTAAATGGATCTTCAAGAAGAAGATTGACATGGATGGTAACGCGGTTACCTATAAAGGCAGGCTAGTTGCGAAAGGTTTCAAACAAATCTACGGGATAGATTATGATGAAACTTTCTCTCCTGTAGCCATGTTCAAGTCAATTCGGATTATTCTTGCTATAGCAGCATATTACGATTATGAGATCTGGCAAATGGATGTGAAGACCGCTTTCCTTAATGGAAAACTGGATGAGGATGTGTATATGACACAACCTGAAGGTTTCACTAATCCATCAGATCGTCATAAAATATGCAAGTTAAAGAAGTCCATTTATGGACTTAAGCAAGCATCTAGAAGCTGGAATATTCGTTTTGATGAATCAATATGTGAATTTGGTTTCATCAAGAATGAAGATGACCCGTGTGTATATAAGAGGTTTAGTGGGAGTGTGATTACTTTCCTAGTCCTCTACGTCGATGATATCTTAATCATTGGAAACGATATTCCTGAACTGCATGTTGTTAAAGCATGGTTAAGAAAATGTTTCCAGATGAAAGATCTAGGAGAAGCAGCCTATGTGTTAGGTGTGAAGATCTACAGGGATAGATCTAAGAGGCTTCTGGGCTGTGCCAAAGTACTTACATCGATAAAGTCCTGGAGAGATTTCATTTAGAGAATTCTAAAAGAGGATATCTTCCAGTCAGACATGGTCTGAATCTTTCAAAGAGTCAGTGTCCACAAACACAGACTGAGAAAGATGAAATGGACAATACGCCTTATGCTTCGGCTATTGGATCCATTATGTATGCGATGTTGTGTACTCGCCCAGACGTCGCTTACGGGTTAAGCGTGACCAGTCGATTCCAAAGTAATCCAGGTTAGGCGCACTGGATTGCGGTCAAGAACATTTTGAAATATCTTCGGAGGACCAAAGATATGTTCTTGATATATGGAGGTCAGGAAGAACTCAGTATTGAAGGATATACTGACGCTTCATTCCAATCTAACCAGGATAATTTCCGATCGCAATCAGGCTATGTTTTTAGCTTGAATGGAGGAGCAGTGGTGTGGAAAAGTTTCAAACAGTCTATCGTTGCTGATTCCACAACAGAAGCCGAGTATGTTGCAGCCTCGGAAGCATCCAAGGAGGCAAGTGTGGATTCGTAAGTTCGTTCAAGAACTTGGTGTTGTTCCTTCGAGTGCAGATCCATTGGTTATCTTCTGTGATAACACTGGAGCAATCGCACAAGCAAAGGAACCACGGTCGCACCAGAAGTCCAAGCACATACAGAGACGGTTTCACTTGATCCGGGAGATCATAGACCGTGGTGAGATCAAAATCTGCAAGGTTCATACAGATGACAATCTGGCTGACCCGCTTACCAAGCCTCTGGCGCAGCAGAAGCATGAGAAGCACTGTAATAATATGGGTTTGAGATTTCTCAACCATTAGATTAAGTGCAAGTGGGAGATTGTTGGGGTATGCCCTTAAGGCTAATGTTTGAGGCCTTGGGATTCTTTCAGTATCATGTATAAACTCTTATGTTTATAAAGCCAATGGTTGTTATTCAGTTTGTTACATTGTCTGCTGCAATAAGTGTGCTTCTGAATAATGTCTCAATGCTGTTCAGCTTGGCTGACATGCTGTAATGTCCTTAGTCGAGATATCTTGGTGAACATGAGACAGCCTTGATATGATTGAGACTAATATGTGTTCTAATCTTATAGGATGCTTCGAGCATGGAATAAGATGTAGACTCATGGGTACATTGGATGTACTGGACAGACCCTACTAGGATATTCAATTGCTTGTCACAATGTGAATAATCCTTGTTTGCAACAAGTGGCACATGTCCTCTGACTTGAGATCACTTGTGTTTCTAAATGATGATTGTCATTGTTTTGAGGTAGTTCAATATCATTTGAAACATAATGGTTATAGACTATCTTGGATAATGATCATGAGTCAGGTTAGGACACTAGTGATAGATATAGGATTGCCGTCTCCTTGATTGGAGTGTGATGTTCTAAAGGGGCCCCCTTGAATGAGATGATTGAGAAAGTGTATGGCCATACCAGATGACTATGTTCATCTGATCTAATCATTCTCATCATATTGGAGTTACAGGCTTGACACGCTTGTCCAATAAGAATATCCAGTGGCAAAGGAAACATGTATACCTTGTGAAGTGGATTCACACTTGTGCTGTGGTTTGGGTGTAGTCTTGGAAGACTCTTTCCTTTATATCGGGAGACAGTGATGTGTTGCTAGATACCCTTCACTGATCGTGATAACGTGAGTTGTCGTTACCGACATTTAAAGGAAACCCTTAGGGTCGCACAATTTGATGATTTGGCTTACTTAAGTCAGATCGTGTGGACTGAATTGTTTTGGTTCAGTTTAAAGGGATTTAATCTCTGATTGTAAGTGAGATCTGGTCTGATCATGTTTGATTGATTAGGGCTTAAGATCGGTAACCTTTGATTGAGAGAATGGATGCTAGATCGGTGAGATCAAGAGCATCAGAGATGAACGGTTAGATCTTGAATCTTTAGGGTTTATTGTGATCTAGACCAAATGGCTTGGGTTAATTGGTCTTTGAACCAAACCAAATTGAACCAGCTCATCAAGTGAGCGCATGGTTCATGGGAGAAGAGATTTGCGATTTGTTCATGAGCGCATTTCATGATGAGAAGTGGTTTTGCTATTTTTAGATAGCATGTCACTTACGTGACCACATCTCACGTCGCCTGTCTTCACGCCTCCCTCTCGCCCTCTTGTCGCCTGTTGGTTTTTGGTTCTTGACACATTCGTGTGGTAGAGCTTCTTGACGACAAGGGAGAGGTCTCGCCAAGCAAGGAAAATCTTCTCTTCCCTTTCATACGACAAAGACCTTTGAAGAACCTTGCTAGCACAAGGATCAACAAAGAGTAGGCGGCATCACCTTGTGTGCGTCACTTTTGGAGAAGATCCCTTTCGATCTTTGCTTCCAAGGCACCATCCAAAGGATGGCGATGGTATGATCCTTCTTATGTTTGCAATCGGGGTTTTTGTAGTTGATCATATCTCATGCAATCGATCCCTAGAAATCCATTCCGCTGCTTTAAAACCTCCATATGCGCCAGTCGGGTTTCGCCCCCCCCCCCTGTTGAGGGGACTTTCAGCTGGAATATTCGTTTTGATGAATCAATCTGTGAATTTGGTTTCATCAAGAATGAAGATGACCCGTGTGTATATAAGAGGTTTAGTGGGAGCGTGATTACTTTCCTAGTCCTCTACGTCGATGATATCTTAATCATTGGAAACGATATTCCTCAACTACATGCGGTTAAAGCATGGTTAAGAAAATGTTTCCAGATGAAAGATTTAGGAGAAGTAGCCTATGTATTAGGTGTGAAGATCTACAGGGATAGATCTAAGAGGCTTCTCGGGCTGTGCCAGAGTACTTACATCGATAAAGTCCTGGAGAGATTTCATTTAGAGAATTCTAAAAGAGGATATCTTCCAGTCAGACATGGTCAGAATCTTTCAAAGAGTCAGTGTCCGCAAACACAGACTGAGAAAGATGAAATGGACAAAACGCCTTATGCTTCGGCTATTGGGTCCATTATGTATGCGATGTTGTGTACTCGCCTAGACGTCGCTTACGGGTTAAGCGTGACCAGTCGATTCCAAAGTAATCCAGGTCAGGCACACTGGATTGCAGTCAAGAACATTTTGAAATATCTTCGGAGGACCAAAGATATGTTCTTGGTGTATGGTGGTCAGGAAGAACTCAGTATTGAAGGATATACTGACGCTTCGTTCCAATCTGACCAGGATGATTTCCGATCGCAATCAGGCTATGTTTTTAGCTTGAATGGAGGTGCGGTGGTGTGGAAAAGTTTCAAACAATCTATCGTTGCTGATTCCACAACAGAAGCCGAGTATGTTGCAGCCTCAGAAGCATCCAAGGAGGCAGTGTGGATTCGTAAGTTCATTCAAGAACTTGGTGTTGTTCCTTCGAGTGCAGATCCTTTGGTTATCTTTTGTGATAACACTGGAGCAATAGCACAAGCAAAGGAACCACGGTCGCACCAGAAGTCCAAGCACATACAGAGACGGTTTCACTTGATCCGGGAGATCATTGATCGTGGCGAGATCAAAGTTTGCAAGGTTCATACAGATGACAATCTGGCTGACCCGCTTACAAAGCCTCTGGCGCAGCAGAAGCATGAGAAGCACTGTAATAATATGGGTTTGAGATTTCTCAACCATTAGATTAAGTGCAAGTGGGATATTGTTGGGGTATGCCCTTAAGGCTAATGTTTGAGGCCTAGGGATTCTTTCAGTATCATGTATAAACTCTTATGTTTATAAAGGCAATGGTTGTTATTCAGGTTGTTACATCATCTACTGTCATATGTATACTTCTGAATAATGTCTCAATGCTGTTCAGCTTGGCTGACATGCAGTTAAGTCCTTAGTCGAGATATCTTGGTGAACATGAGACAGCCTAGATATGATTGAGACTAATATGTGTTCTAATCTTATAGGATGCTTCGAGCATGGAATAAGATGTAGACTCATGGGTACATTGGATGTACTGGACAGACCCTACTAGGATATTCAATTGCTTGTCACAATGTGAATAATCCTTGTATGCGAACAAGTGACATACTTCCTCTGACTTGAGATCACTTGTGTTTCTAAATGATGATTGTCATTGTTTTGAGGTAGTTCAATATCATTTGAAACATAATGGTTATAGACTATCTTGGATAATGATCATGAGTCAGGTTAGGACACTAGTGATAGATAAAGGATTGCCGTCTCCTTAATAGGAGTGTGATGTTCTAAAGGGGCCCCCCTGGATGAGATGATTGAGAAAGTGTATGGCCATACCCAGATGACTATGTTCATCTGATCTAATCATGCTCATCATATTGGAGTTACAAGCTTGACACGCTTGTCCAATAAGAACATCCAGTGGCAAAGGAATCATGTATGTTTAGTGAAGTAGATTCACACTTGTGCTGTGGTTTGGGTGTAGTCTTGGAAGACTCTTTCCTTTATATCGGGAGACAGTGATGTGTTGATAGATACCCCTCACTGATCGTGATAACGTGAGTTATCGTTACCGACATTTAAAGGAAACCCTCAGGGTCGCACAATTTGATGATATGGCTTACTCATGTCAGATCGTGTGGACTGAATTGTTTTGGTTCAGTTTAAAGGAATTTAAACTCTGATTGTAAGTGAGATCTGGTCTGATCATGTTTGATTGATTAGGGCTTTAGATCGGTAAGCTTCGATCGAGAGAATTGATGCTAGATCGGTGAGATCAAGAGCATCAGGAGATGAACGGTTAGATCTTGAACCATTTGGTTTAATGAGATCTAGGCCATGGCTTGGGCTGATTTGTTTTTGGTCTTTGAACCAAATTGAACCGGCTCAAGAATGAGCGCATGGTTCAAAGAGAGAAGGATGAGCGTTCAGTTCACTTGAAGTGAACACATAACGCATAACCGCATGAGACGTTAAGGCTTGCTATTTTTAGAAGCCATGTCTCAACGTTCACAAGGAACGTTTCTCTCGTCGCCCCTCTTCACTACTCGAAGCCTCTCGTGTGTGGTGATAGAGTTCACGCCAGGAGAGTTTGACAAGCGAAAGGAACTTCATCTCATCTTCCTTCACGCGACAAGAAAACTTGAAGGTCTTTGCTAGCACAAAGAACATCAAGGAGAAGCCATCTCTCTTCTTGTGTGCGGTACCTTTGGAGAAGACCCCTTTCGATCTTTGCTTCCAAGGCACCATCCAAGCGATGGCAATGGTATGATCTTTCTTCTAGATCTATCTACATTGCAAGGTATTGAAAGTTGATCATATGACATATAAATCGATCTATGAAACCCTTGCTTCCGCTCGAAAATTTAATATGCGCCCCTCCTTTAGGGTTTCGCCCCCTTGTTTTAGGGGACTTTCAAACACGATGACTAGTAGTTCCTTCTCGGTCATAGCATAATTGACTTAGGCCTCATCTAGGGTCCGACTGGCATAATATATCACATGGAGCTTCTTATCCTCCCATTGCCCAAGAACTACGCCAACGACATAATCGCTGACGTTGCACATCAACTCAAATGGCAAGGATCAGCCGGGAGCCTGCATGATAGGAGCAGTTATCAATGCGTGCTTCAAAGTCTGAAAAGAAAATAAACAACTTTCATCAAATTCAAATGTAGCATCTGTTGTGATCCGAAAGGACACACTTTTAAATACAAGCTGGTAGACTCGTTTTAGGGGTCGCGGCCAAAGGTATTGGCGTACAGGGCTATTGTCACTCCCTAGCACGGCTCCAAAAACTTGTTGTCCCTAACTTGTAGTGTCTGCAAGTGCACGGATACTCGAAGTAATAAAGAAAGATATCGAACCCACAGAGACCTATGTTGTCAAGTACTGATCAATTGAATTCTTACTATCTAGGTAGTCGAATGAAAGTCAAGCAAATATCACAAACACACGGAAGAATACTGTCGGAGAGAAAACTGGGACTAGGGTTTCATTCACTATAATTTCTATGACTAGACATGAATAAAGAATTCGTCAGTTTAATTTTATCATGATGAAGATGCAAATTACTTAATAAAAGGATTGTTTCACTCTCGTGCAAACAACCCTGCAGGGATTAATCTTCGCTTTCACGTAAGATTCATCCCAACGCTGAAGATAAGTAAATCATCAATCAATGAACTCAAAGATCACTTTCGTGCATCCGAATTCTTGGTTGATAATCTCTAGTGGAATCTCAAGGATCACTTTCGTGCATCCGAGCCTCAACACTAGTTTTACTCATGGATCTCCAACGTTCCGATCCTCACTTTCTTGCAAGATCTCCACGTTTGACAATTAGACTCAATCTATAGATTCATGTTATTATCATGGCAATTAATCTACTAGAATTGAACAAATTGGATCTAACCTAAGGAAGGGTTCCTAACATGCAATTCTAGGGTTCTGAATTCTCAAGCAATTACCTTTCAGTCAATAGCGAAAATTCTAAAAACATGATTAGTAACATGGATCTATAGAGAGTCTAAGCACAAATATCACATGAGCAAAATCATCATGCTAAGATTAAACGCAACGAAATAGTGAAAAAAAAAGTCATTCTAGTCATTAGAAATCAAGTGAATTACTCCCCCGTATCCCAAAAGTAGTTTAAGCTAGCATGGTGGAGAAAATACAATATTCCATAATTTCAGAAGTTCAAAAATCAGTAAAAGAAGAGTTTTGGAAAAATACAGGACGGTTGTGAAGTATTTCACAGCCGTAATTTCAAAAGCTCTCGGTGAATAGTGGCTGTCCTTCTTCTTTCCTCGATTCCTCTTCCGATTGATCTCCTTCTCTTCTGAAACTTCTGGCACGTTGTCTCCTCCTACAGACGAAGCTTCAGTATGAAAATCGCGGCCGGAGGTGGTCTGGATTGGTCGCGGTGGCGGAACCCTAGGCGGCGGCGTGAATCATGATTTCTCCCTCGACAGTCGATGAAAATTGGGGCTTTCGGTGTGTGTGTAATCCTCTCGTGCAAGCTCCCCGATTGCTTCTTACGGCTTCGAATATAAACCTTTGGATCGCCTGCAATCGTCTCCGCAAGAATCAGACTTCAGAATTGACCTGGGAATCGCGTTTAACAACAGAAATATGGTAGTGTAATAGTTTATGGCATTGCCGTAAAATCAGCTGAACTCTCTGTTCGGAAGTGACTGGAAAATACGGCCCGTGTAATCCTTTACGGCGGTGCCGTAAAATCAAGCAAAGTTTCTGTTCTGAAGCGCTCTGAAATACGGTACCATAATCTGGTTTACGGTACTGTCGTAAATTTCCAAAAAACCTTTTGTTCAGAAACTCCTCAAAATACGGCAATGGCTCGGATTTTACGGTAGCCTATGAAAATACGGTACCGTAAAATAGGTTACGGCACTGCCGTAATTTGCTGAGTTGCTCTGTTTTGCATGAAATTTCTTGGGTGATCTCCTCTTGATGATGGTAACTCTTCTATGTGTTTGATTTTGCTTGAAAACTTCTTGAAATAATGCCTTTTTATTTGAAAATAGTGAAAAACCAAAATAGAAGTAGACTTTGCAATATTCGATGAATTTAGCATGAAAACAAGTAATAAGATCCTCAATTTAGCATGAAAAGATATCTAAAATGATACAAAATATACTATATATTTTGGTGTCATCAAAATACATAAGGCTCAAACTTTGCTTGTCCTCAAGCAAAAATCAAATTTGAAATCAAAATTTGATCAAAAGAATAACCTTTTCATGCTCAATAAATTTCTAAAATATAACTCATCAATGAAAAATTCTATCAATTGATTTATAAAACTTCAAATAAACATATCATCCTTAGAACTCAACTCTCTAGATCCACAATTCAATCAAATAAAACTTTGCAACTTGTATAATAAATAGAATTTTCAATCTCAAGACTTCACCCAATTTCAGTTCAATCTATCATGCTTTTGTTTACAGGAATTAGGTTTCCAAGATCTTTTTCCACACACACACACACACACACACACACACATATATATATATATATATATATATATATATATATATATATATATATATATATTCTTTTTCATGCATTTTGTTTTGCCATGTATTTTATTGTTTTTGCATGGATGGCATGTACCCACATAGATACATGCCTTTTATTTTGACTTCAACTCTTTTCTTAGGTACCACTATCAATTTTACACAGTGCCAAGTAGAGGAGTCTTAGGTACCACTATCAATTTTTTATAGACTTCAACCCATGTCTTAGTTACCACTATCAATTTTTCATAGTGCCAAGTAGGGGAGTCTGTCACTGTTTTTGTGGACCTTGGATTCTTCCTTCCTAACAAATAGCAAAATAGACTAAACATCTACTAGGTTGATCAATTGATCTCAATTCACAAATCATACTCATATACTCATTTTATTCGAAAGAAAAGTTTCACTTTTAGATTTTATTCTTCAAACAATACATCTATCCAAAATTTCATGCATCAACTAACGTCATCTTTCAATAGACAAATATGTATTGAAGAAATAAATTTAACATGATAGGGCTATATTTCTAATCATGAATTTGATTTCTTTCATCCTCAAAATTCATCAACACATCTCAAAACATGACCATATATCAAAATATTTTCAACATCACATCATATCAAAAAGAAATAATATCATCATCATGTAGTACAACCATATCGAAAAGTAAATCAGAATATCAATATTTATCATACAACCACATCGAAAAAATAAAAATAAGCGTGTCAAGCAGAGTAGCAGTGGTGGTGGTTGTGAAGCATCATCCTTCCCTTTAAATCATAAGACATCAATAAGATGTTGGGAAACCCTGGGAACATTTTACAATTTTCAGAGTTATAGACATACATTTTTGCAGCGGAAGAATGTCCCGGAAACAGGCCGGTCCCAAAAACCCAGTGAAGGTCTCTTGCGAGGGGGTCGACACGATGTGATAGTACCTTTAGCAATTAGAATCTGATGTCGATGAAGGCGCCCAAGTGTTCACCCTCTGCAGTCTCGCACACACGGATTCCTCAAGTTTTCTTCTTCCTCGCCCGGTGCTAGCCTCGGGAAGAAGATCCATGCCTTAGGAGAGTCCTCCATGCAATTTGCGCCATCACCAAGATGTGATGCGCCAAGGAGATGGAAGGAGAAGGGAACGCCGCAAGCCTTCTTGTTCCTTTGCGCCAAGGAAAGGAAGAGGAGAAAGATGAAGCATGCTTGCGCCCTTGATGGAAGAAGAGGAGCTCTAAGCTCTCCAAGCCGTCGCCCTCTAATGCTTCACGCCTCCAAGGAATTAGCATCAAGAAGAGAGGGGGCGGCAAGGGCTTATTTATAAGAGCAAGAGGCGGTTAGGGGAGAAAGGCAAGTGTTGACAATTAGGGCATGATTCTAGGAGATTATTTAATCAAGTATACTGATTAAATCTCCACTCCCATATGCGCTTAAGACTTGCCAAAGCAAGTATCAGCCATATGCGCCCATATCATGCCATATGAGGCATCAATCCCATCTATGCGCCTAGACCTAGTTAACACAATATAATGGATTGCCTAATGTGGCTTGGGCGCAAGTCCTAATCCAATTAGGACTCTAATTATGTTAATAATTAGCCCACAATTGTCAAACACAATCCAATCAATTATCTTGGGTGATTTAATCACCTAGGAGATACCAAACATGGCATAGGCGCAAATTCTAGTCCAACTAGAATCCCATATGTGCCTATCCTTTTAATTCATCCCCATTATACCCTTCAAGCCTCATAGTCCTTTAATACAACTTATTAGCAAGCCCTGTTGGGGTATGCCCTTAAGGCTAATGTTTGAAGCCTTGGGATTATTTCAGTATCATGTTTAAACTCTACGTTTATAAAGGCAATGGTTGTTATTCAGGTTATTACATCATCTGCTGCAATATGTATACTTCTGAATAATGTCTCAATGCTGTTCAGCTTGGCTGACATGCAGTTTTGTCCTTAGTCGAGATATCTTGGTGAACATGAGACAGCCTTGATATGATTAAGACTAATATGTGTTCTAATCTTATAGGATGCTTCGAGCATGGAATAAGATGTAGACTCATGGGTACATTGGATGTACTGGACAGACCCTACTTAGGATATTCAATTGCTTGTCACAATGTGAATAATCCTTATATGCAAACAAGTGGCATATTTCCTCTGACTTGAGATCACTTGTGTTTCTAAATGATGATTGGCATTGTTTTGAGGTAGTTCGATATCATTTGAAATATAATGGTTATAGATTATCTTGGATAATGAGCATGAGTC
Organism: Costus lasius; assembly: GCA_027563935.2. Lineage (NCBI taxonomy): Eukaryota > Viridiplantae > Streptophyta > Magnoliopsida > Zingiberales > Costaceae > Costus > Costus lasius. The sequence goes on from CM050448.1 coordinate 98,592,585, forward strand.
ATGTTAGGGCACTAGTGATAGATATAGGATTGCCGTCTCCTTGATTGGAGTGTGATGTTCTATAGGGGCCCCCTGGATGAGATGATTGAGAAAGTGTATGGCCATACCCAGATGACTATGATCATCTGATCTAATCATTCTCATCATATTGGAATTACAGGCTTAACACGCTTGTCCAATAAGAACGTCCAGTGGCAAAGGAAACACATATGCCTAGTGAGTTGGGTTCACACTTGTGCTGTGGTTTGGGTGTAGTCTTGGAAGACTCTTTCCTTTATATCGGGAGACAGTGATGTGTTGCTAGATACCCCTCACTGATCGTGATAACGTAAGTTATCGTTACCGACATTTAAAGGAAACCCTTAGGGTCGCACAATTTGATGATATGGCTTACTTAAGTCAGATCGTGTGGACTGAATTGTTCTGGTTCAGTTTTAAAGGGATTTAATCTCTGATTGTAAGTGAGATCTGGTCTGGTCATGTTTGATTGATTAGGGCTTGAGATCGGTAAGCTTCGATCGAGAGAATTGATGCTAGATCGGTGAGATCAAGAGCATCAAGAGATGAACGGTTGGATCTTGAACCTTTAGGGTTTATTGTGATCTGACCAGATGCTTGGCTTAATTGTCTTTGAACCAAACCGAAATTGAACCAGCTCATCATGTGAGCGCATGGTTCAAGGGGAGAGCAAAATGCGTTCGGGTAAACCCATGGTCGCATGAACGTTGGTGGTTTGCTATTTTTAGAAACCATGAGGCCACGCCTCACGTTCACGCCAAGAGAAGGTTTATTCTCGCCTCTCGCCCCTCTCTCTAGAGGTTCACCTCGTTGTGTGTCGCCTTGACGCTTTGGAGAGGATTCGGCCAAGAAGAAAAACATCTCCTTCCCTTCCATTCGATCAGGAGACCTTGGAACCTTGCTAGCGACGAGGAGCACTAAGGGAGTAGGCGCATTGATCACCTTGTGTGCGCACCATTTGGAGGAGAAGCGTTTGACTCTCTACTTCCTAGACGCCATCCAAGAAATGGCATCGGTAAGGATCGATTCTCATGTATACAAAATTTTAAAGTTGATCATACTGCATGCATCGATCTAGAAACCTTTTCCGCTGTGTTAAAACCTCTGCATGCGCCTATTAGGGTTTCGCCCCCTCGTGGTAGGGGACTTACAAGCCCAACTAAACAATGGGCCAAGCCCAAAGTCCATTATGCATGTTAACCAAGCTATTGGATCCAATCCAATTTAACCCATGGTCAAATGAGGTTAACCATGGTTAATTTGATCAATATGCCAAAAATGGAAGTTGGCTCCAATAAGTTTCTTCCATCTCATCAGGCCCATTGGCGCTGATGAAATCTCCCAAATAGATCTGAGTTATCCAATAACTCGATCTAAAGGCTACCCGATCAATATGAAAACTCGAGTATCAAGGTGTGCGACCCTGTAGGTTCCTCTAACGCTGGCAGTGCTAACCAAAGGTCATCACAAGCAGTGAGTGGCACCTAGCAGTGCATCGCTGCTACCCAGGTCATTGGAATGGATATCGACATCGACATCCCCATCATCGCAACTAGGTACTGAAAGTCCCCTTCAAGGGGGAGCGCAAGGAGATGAAACCCTAAATAAGGGGGGCGCATGTAATATTTCTAGGGAATTCATCATCAAGATCGCATGTAGTTCATATGATTAACTTGTATAACCGAAAAAGATCTCAAAGGGATCATACCAACGCCATTAGGATGGATGTCGGCTTGGAAGCAAAGACCAAAAGAGATCTTCTCCACAAGTGACGCACAGAAAATGATGTCGCCTACCCCTTGTGATCCTTGTGCTAGCAAGATTCTTCAAGGGTCCTTGCCGTATGGAAGGGGAGAGAACTTCTTGCTTGGCGAGACCTCCTCGTCGTTCACCACTTCTCTACACGAGAATGCAACGTCGAGAGCAAGAGGGAGAAGAGAGACGTTACTCTCATAAACATGTGGAGGCGTTACCATCTATTGGAATAATGCACCTTCCAAATATGGCAACCCTTCAATGTGTGATGCGTTCACACCAAGTGAACCATCGAATCTTCTCTTTGAACCAAGCGTTGAACCGGTTCATTGATTTGGTTCAATTGAATTTGGTTCAAAGACCAAATCAAACCAAGCCAAGCCATGGTCTAGACCTTCTATGAACCAAATGGCTCATGATCTAACCGTTCATCTCCTGATGCTCTTGATCTCACGATCCAGCATCCAATCTCTCGATCGAAGCTTACCGATCTCAAGCCCTAATCAATCAAACATGATCAGTCCAGATCTCACTTACAATCAGAGACTAAAGCCCTTTAAACTGAACCCAAACAATTCAGTCCACACGATCTGACTTAAGTAAGCCATATCATCAAATTGTGCGACCCTGAGGGTTTCCTTTAGATGTCGGTAATGATAACTTTCGTTATCACGATCAGTGAGGGGTATCTAGCAACACATCACTGTCTCCCGATATAAAGGAAAGAGTCTTCCAAGACTACACCCAAACCACAGCACAAGTGTGAATCCACTTCACAAGGCATACATGTTTCCTTTTCCACTGGATGTTCTTATTGGACAAGCATGTCAAGCCTGTAACTCCAATATGATGAGCATGATTAGACCAGATGAACATAGTCACCTGGGTATGGCCATACACTTTCTCAATCATCTCATTTAGGGGGGCCCCTTTAGAACATCACACTCCTTAAACAAGGAGACGGCAATCCTATATCTATCACTAGTGTCCTAACCTGACTCATGATCATTATCCAAGATAGTCTATATGTAACATCCCTCAGAATCACACCCCACACGCATACAAGTAAAATACGGGGTTTCAAAAATTTTTTACTCTTCCATTAAAACACAAGAAGAAAGCGGCATCGAAGGACATTACTACGGAACAGAAAACCGCACAGAACTGAATAGGATCGATTACTAGGAAATAGAAATCCGGAAATCCAGAAAAAATCCGGCAGCAAGTATTCTAAACTACTGCTGCACAGACACACATATCTTGTAACAACAACAAACGTCCACACTACACATATGTGGAATTTCAGAAATATACAGAACTGATTATTCAGATACTAAAATAAACAACACAAATTCGGTTACACATCTCAAATCGGACATTTCAAAATAAGAACCAATTCAATAAAAGAATCCAAGACTTGTATCCAATAATTTAAACGAAACAACTATAATATAATATCCTGAAAACAGGCATAAGCCCTCAGGAGATAAAACATGTCATATAGGTCATAATAAATTAGGCACGCAGGCCTGATAAATCTTTAGAAGACTATTCTTAGAAATGACATCAAACATTAGCGTCATATTAGCTGTAGCAATTACTGTCTTGATGTCTCACCTGAAAACATTTAAACAACGGAGGTGAGCTAAAAAGCTCAGTGAGTAAAAGACACTAAAAGTCATCCATAGTACACATCAAAAATATCATACTTAAGTTGAAATTCTTTTTATTTAACAGATAAGATAAATCAACTTAACATGCATGCTCATATCAGAAACAAACACAATCAAATACAGATACTTGTAACAATAGGCATCAAACAGGTAGGATATGAATATACCAACCCATACCAACTAACCACACCGCCTAATACATCTAAATACAGATCGAAACAGAACTACAGAAATCAGAACTGACAGACAGAAAATCAGAATTTTCAGAGTCCAAACGGATAGTCTACATCGGAAACAGAAAGGCCACAGAAGGCCTGATGACCACAGAAGGTCTGACCCCACCTCTGCCGAGGACGAGACAATGCATGCATATCAGAAACAGAATGGTAAAGGAGATATCAGTGGGTGGCCCCCGTCTTGTCAGGACGTGGCACTCTGGTCTCCAATACCGAGAACAGAATGGTAGAGGAGGTATCAGTGGGTGGCCCCCGTCTTGTTAGGACGTGGCACTCTGGCCTCCAAAACCCAGAACTGAATGGTAGAGGAGGTATCAGTGGGTGGCCCCCGTCTTGTTAGGACGTGGCACTCTGGCCTCCAAAACCCAGAACTGAATGGTAGAGGAGGTATCAGTGGGTGGCCCCCGTCTTGTTAGGACGTGGCACTCTGGCCTCCAAAACCCAGAACTGAATGGTAGAGGAGGTATCAGTGGGTGGCCCCCGTCTTGTTAGGACGTGGCACTCTGGCCTCCAATACCCAGAACAGAAATAGTGTCTCAAGGGTCGTAGTAGACTATCAGCACCATTACAGCGCCACAGAAGGAGGGTAAGGACACGGAAGAGTGCTACACTAGGGCATAATTTTACAGAACAGATTATACTGAAACAGAGAAGTAGGATCAACCACTACTTAATTCTTACATTATGCCCAAAGTCTAACAAACCAGAAAATGACACACCCCAATATCCAGTCCTTAAACACAGAACAGAAATTATATGAGTGAATTCCTTACAACTAACCTTAATTCATGTCAAACCATTCTATGTTCTCACAAATGTTTTAACACATTCAAGGTTTTCAGAAACTTCACAACATATAAACAGAATAGGAAATATCCACATAACAAACAATTAAATACAGAACAGAAATTATTCATATAACAAACATTTAAATACAGAACAGAAATTATTCATGAAATAATCTCCTCAAAATTCCTAAAACCGTGAGCTATAAAATTACTGTAAGGGGCGCCACTTTCAGAACCTTAACAGAATGTACAAATTTCATGTAATTAATTTCAGTCCCCCACTACAGATAATTTTAATTACACGTTCGTGAAGAAAATTGACAAAAGCCCCAAAATTGGCTCGAACTATATTTTCGAAAATTCCTAAGTTCTTAGTTAAATCCCCAATTTTGTTTTCTCTAAAATTTCTCATCAAACAAATAAATTTTAGAAGAACTACAGACCACAATTTAAGAGGTTAAACCATACAATGTAAATTTTTCTCACAAAGGAATATTCGTCTAACCAAAACATAGCAGATTTATATTGTCCGTTTGCAAAATATATTTTTAGTCCAATTTCGAACCAAAGCTAGTCAATATTGTATTCAAAATGAAGCTCTCTGAATCTAGTTTCCAATAAAACTGGTTTCACAAGATTTCGAATTTTAGACAGGAAGATATAAGGGTTCGAACATAAGAAGGTCAGAATTTCAGATTTCAAGAAAACAGATTCATATATCAGACTTGCGACATTTATTTCAGATCCAATAACTAATCGAAAATAGGCGTTATGGGAGTCAAAATAAAGCTCTTCGAGCCTACGGTCTAATAAAACTGATTTGACAAGATTTCGAGCTATACCTAGGGAGATATGATGGTTCGAACACATAAAGGTCGAAATCCAGAATTTCAGAAAACTGATTTTGTACAGCTAGATTGCAATACAGATTGAAATACGAATACAGCTCGGATATGGTCGATATCAGATTCAAATTAAAGCCGAATGTATCTAGTTTCATACAAAATTTATTTCGTGCGATTTGGATCTATAGACCATGAGATATTGGGGTTATAGTACACAAAGGTCAGATTAACGAATGCAGATTTCAGCAGAACAGGATTTTAAAACCCTATAATTATTTGAATTCAACCCCATACGAATAATCATGGCAAATAACGAATTTTAATTCGGATTAGACTCCTTAGGATCGAATTACTCACCAGAAAAATCGCCCACAGAGAAAACGCCGAAACAGGGGATCAGGGGTCTCCAGAAAGTTCGTCCACCACCAGTCTGCCACCACCAGCGTCAGAAATTTTGCAGGAGCGCCAAGCACAGTGAGGGGCGACAACACAGGCGGCTAGGGCAAGAAACAAACCACAAATCGTGAGGGAGAGGAGCTCTCACGAATTTTCCCCCTTTTTTTTTATTATTATTTTTTTTCCACCCCAAACGGATCCAAGATCCAATAACCCAATTAACTTAAGTGGAAATCGGCTTTAATGGGCTTACCTGGGCTTAACCACCATGCGCCACTCCAATAACACAGAAATATGCGCCACCATGGTGGAAGAATTCCAGGAGCAAATAGTCAAGGTTGAGGGTTCGAAGCCCCAACAAAAATAATTATTTTTGCCCTGTAGGGAAAAGTCCTACAATTAGGCAAAAATCCCAAAATTTTAACCGATAAAAATACAGAAACTGAATTTCTAACCTTAAATCATAATTCAGAAAATCAAGGGCGTTACATCCTCCCCCCCTTATAGAGCTTTAGTCCTCTAAAGCTGACCAAGCCCGTCACTGAACAGGTGAGGATGCTCCTTTCTCATCTCTGCTTCAACCTCCCAAGAGGCTTCTTCAACAGAATGATTTCCCCAGATGACTTTCACAAGTGGAATAACCTTATTCCTCAGCACTTTCTCTTTTCTATCTTCAATTCTGAGAGGTTTCACCACAAAAGTCATGTTCTCTTCAAGCTGGAGAGGTTCCAACTCCAGAACATGAGAAGGATTAGAACAATATTTTCTGAGTGCAGAAACATGGAACACATTATGGAGGTGTTCCAGTGATGGGGGCAGAGCAAGTCGATATGCCACAGGTCCAATCCTCTCAATGATATCAAAGGGACCAATGTACCTGGGACTCAATTTTCCTCTCTTCCCAAATCTCATCACCCCTTTCATAGGCGAGACCTTTAGGAAAACATGCTCTCCCACCAAAAACTCAAGAGGACGCCGCCTCACATCAGCATAACTCTTCTGTCTATCCTGAGCAATCTTCATCTTTTTCTGAATTTCTCTGATCTTCTCAGTGGCTTCCTGAACAGCATCAGACTTTAGCACTGTTCTGTCCCCAGTTTCCTCCCAGCATATAGGTGTTCTGCATTTCCTCCCATATAGGGCCTCATACGGAGCCATCTGTATGCTAGAGTGGAAGCTATTGTTGTAGGTGAACTCTATCAGTGATAAGTCCAGATCCCACTCAACAGACCAGTCAATCACATAAGATCTCAGAAGATCCTCAAGTGTCTGAATAGTTCTCTCTGTCTGACCATCAGATTGAGGATGATATGCAGTGCTGAAACTCAGATTAGTTCCCAAATCTTCCTGTAATTTCTTCCAAAACCTGGATAGAAATCGAGGATCACGATCAGAGACAATGTCCAAGGGAACTCCATGTAATCTGACAATCTCATCGATGTACAGTTTTGCTAACCGATCCAAACTGTAAGTCATTTTGATCGGTAAGAAGTGAGCCGACTTCGTGAGTCTGTCCACAATCACCCATACGGCATCATGATTCCTTCTGGTATTGGGCAGCCCACACACAAAGTCCATACTGATATGCTCCCACTTCCACTGAGGAATAGGGAGAGACTGCATCAAACCGCCCGGCCTCTGATGCTCAGCCTTCACGGTTTGGCAAGTCAAACATCTGGACACAAACAAATGCACATCCTTCTTCATACCATGCCACCAGAAAGTCTTTTTCAGATCCTAATACATCTTGGTACTACCAGGATGAACGGTATACTTAGTGCAATGACTTTCCTTAAGAATTTCATTTCTCAACTCAGGGTCCTCAGGGACACAGACCCTTCCACGAAATCTGAGGAGACCATCATCCGACATACTGAAATTCTCATCCCAGCCTTGCTCAGACCTCTCTTTCCACCGTAGAATATCTTGATCTGACTGCTGCCCTGATCTCAGTCTCTGCAGTAAGTCTGACTGAACCCTGAGAGAAGCCAGAAGACCGCCTCTCTCACCCGGAGTCACACTCAGATGCATGTCACTGAACTCCTGCAATAGTCGCCACTCCTGGACTCGTAGTGCAGCTATCTGAGTCACAGGATACCGACTAAGAGCATCAGCCACCACATTGGCTTTACCAGACTGATACTGGATGGTGAAGTCATAATCCTTTATCAATTCAAGCCATCGCCTCTGTCTCATATTCAGCTCTTTCTGAGTGAAGATATACTTCAAGCTCTGGTGATCTGTAAACAATTCAAATGTCTGTCCAAACAGATAGTGCCTCCAGATTTTCAAGGCAAAAACTACAGCTGCCAACTCCAGATCATGAGTGGGGTAGTTTACCTCATAGTCTTTGAGTTGCCTTGAAGCATAAGCAACTACTTTTCCTTGCTGCATCAGTACAGCACCCAGACCCTTACCAGAGGCATCAGTGTAAACAGTGAACTTCTCTCCATCACAGGGAATGATGAGGATAGGAGCACTGGTCAGTCTCTTTTTCAGTTCCTGAAAACTAGACTCACAATCATCAGACCACTCAAACTTCAAATTCTTTCTAGTTAGCTTAGTCAGAGGACCAGCCAGCTTGGAGAAACCCTCCACAAAGCGGCGGTAGTATCCAGCTAAGCCCAGAAAACTTCTGACCTCAGTCGCTGTAGTTGGTCTTCCCTAGTGAAGAATGGCCTCCACCTTCACTGGATCCACAGACACACCCTGGCTAGAAATAATGTGTCCCAGAAAACCAATCTGATCTAGCCAGAACTCACATTTGCTGGCCTTAGCATATAGCCGCTTCAGCCGCAGAATCTCCAGCACCTTGCGCAAATCCTGAGAGTGGTCTTGCGCATTCTTGGAGTAGATCAGAATATCATCAATGAAGACGACCACACATTTGTCCAGGAGCTCATGAAATACCCTGTTCATCAGATCCATAAACACCGCAGGAGCATTTGTCAGTCCAAAGGGCATAACAAGAAATTCATAGTGCCCATACCTGGTCCTGAATGCAGTTTTAGGTACATCCTCCTCCCGAACACTCATCTGATAATAGCCAGACCTCAGGTCAATTTTAGAGAATACAGTAGCACCCTGCAACTGATCAAAGAGATCATCAATACGGGGTAATGGGTACTTATTCTTAACAGTCACTTGATTGAGTTGACGGTAATCGATGCACATGCGCAAAGTACCATCCTTCTTCTTCACAAATAACACAGGTGCTCCCCATGGAGAAACACTGGGCCGAATATACCCCTTCTCTAATAGTTCTTCCAGTTGCTTCTTCAGCTCTGTCAGTTCTGAAGTTGCCATCCTGTAAGGAGCTTTAGATATCGGTGCTGTGCCTGGCAACAACTCGATACCAAACTCAACTTCTCTGCTGGGTGGTAACCCAGATAAATCAGAGAAGACGTCAGCAAACTCTCTTACCACAGGAATTTTAGCCAGATCCAAATCAGGCTCAGTCTGCACCTTGACATGCGCCAGATACCCCTTGCAGCCCTGGGCTAAAAGCTTCCTGGCCTGCAGATGAGATATCACCAAAGGCCCTTGTTCTGAAATCCGGCCTTGGATAACCAATTGCTGTCCATCACTTAGATGCAGAGTAATTAGCTTTTCAAAACAATCTAAAGTAGCATGATAGGCAGACAGCCAATCCATGCCCAGAATGATGTCATAGTCTTTCATAGGAAGACTAATCAAATCAATAGGTAAATCATATCCTTCTACCTTAATCAAACAGTCAGGGTATGTTATATCTGTAGATACGGCCTCACCCATAGGTGTATGAACAGAAATACAGAAATCAAGTATCCTAGGCAACACAGGCAGACATGATGCAAAACATGCAGACACAAAGGATAAATTGGCACCAGGATCAAAAAGAATGCGTGCCAAATAACTAAACACATAAAGTGTACCTTCCACCACGGACTTCGAAGCCGAAGCATCCCTCTCCGCGATGGCATACACGCGAGTCTGCACAGTAGGCTTCTCACCCTGACCCTGTCCTCTAGCATCCGGCATAGGACAGTCCCTAATCATATGCCCCGCCTTACCACATCTGAAGCAAGCGCCAGTCTTCCTGTAGCACTCATTATCCTGATGTTTAGTGCTCCCACAGTGGAGACACTTCTTGCCATTCTGAGAAACTGTGCTGGCTGGCTTCTGATAAGGTTGGTATCTGCCCTTATTGTCTTTCTTCCTCTTGAAATTCTTCTTATCCTTACCACCCAGAGTGGGTGCGTAAGTCACAGAAGTAGGGGCGGGTGCAGTGACTGGAATAGTATCTGCAGCCATCTCCGCAATGCACCTCTCAGCAGTGCGAGCCCTATCTACCACTTCAGCATAAGTTTCCAAGTGTAGCATAGCTACCCTTGTCCTGATATCTTTCCTCAAACCCCGCTGAAACTTCTTGGCTCTTCTTTCCTCGGTGTTGACTAAGTGAGGAGCATACCCCGACAACCGAGCGAATGTGGCCTCATACCGATCCACCGTCATGTCGCCCTGCTCAAGATGAATAAACTCCACCTCGCGCTCCTCAGATAAGCTAGAGGGGAAAAACTTGGCATTGAACTTCATCATGAAGTACTGCCAATCAACATCTCTGGATTCAGTTGCCGCCAGTCTGACGACTCCCTTCCACCAGTCTTCAGCATCTCCACGCAACATAAAGACAGACAAACATAGCTTGTCTGCATCATCACAGCGCAAAACCTGGAAAATCTTTTCCAGTGTCAAAAGCCAATCCTCAGCAGCTCTAGGCCCCGGACTACCATAAAATGCAGTCGGGTTCAGGTGCTGAAACTCTCGAACCAACCGAGCATATCGTTGATGTGCGCCATCACCCAGAGGAGAACCAGCCGGTTGTGCCTGTGACTGAGACTGTGTCTGCGACAGCCGCTGCAATAACTGTTGCTGAACCTCCATGTGCTGCGCCTGCTGCTGCTGCATCATCTGAGTTTGCTGCTGAATGAATGCGTTCTGTTGTTGCATCATAATAGTCATAGCCTCCATGGTCTGCCTCAGATCAGGCTGTTGATCACCGTTGCTACTGCTAGCTCTTGGTCGCACCATTTTTACCTGCATCACATAACACAGTAGAATAACAACCAATATTCAATCACAAATCAGATCCTAACTTGGTTTCTAGCAATACACAAACAAAGTTTTCCTTCCCCGGAGTTTCTAATTGCTAGTAAAATTCCTCTGATACCATCTGTAACATCCCTCAGAATCACACCCCACACGCATACAAGTAAAATACGGGGTTTCAAAAATTTTTTACTCTTCCATTAAAACACAAGAAGAAAGCGGCATCGAAGGACATTACTACGGAACAGAAAACCGCACAGAACTGAATAGGATCGATTACTAGGAAATAGAAATCCGGAAATCCAGAAAAAATCCGGCAGCAAGTATTCTAAACTACTGCTGCACAGACACACATATCTTGTAACAACAACAAACGTCCACACTACACATATGTGGAATTTCAGAAATATACAGAACTGATTATTCAGATACTAAAATAAACAACACAAATTCGGTTACACATCTCAAATCGGACATTTCAAAATAAGAACCAATTCAATAAAAGAATCCAAGACTTGTATCCAATAATTTAAACGAAACAACTATAATATAATATCCTGAAAACAGGCATAAGCCCTCAGGAGATAAAACATGTCATATAGGTCATAATAAATTAGGCACGCAGGCCTGATAAATCTTTAGAAGACTATTCTTAGAAATGACATCAAACATTAGCGTCATATTAGCTGTAGCAATTACTGTCTTGATGTCTCACCTGAAAACATTTAAACAACGGAGGTGAGCTAAAAAGCTCAGTGAGTAAAAGATACTAAAAGTCATCCATAGTACACATCAAAAATATCATACTTAAGTTGAAATTCTTTTTATTTAACAGATAAGATAAATCAACTTAACATGCATGCTCATATCAGAAACAAACACAATCAAATACAGATACTTGTAACAATAGGCATCAAACAGGTAGGATATGAATATACCAACCCATACCAACTAACCACACCGCCTAATACATCTAAATACAGATCGAAACAGAACTACAGAAATCAGAACTGACAGACAGAAAATCAGAATTTTCAGAGTCCAAACGGATAGTCTACATCGGAAACAGAAAGGCCACAGAAGGCCTGATGACCACAGAAGGTCTGACCCCACCTCTGCCGAGGACGAGACAATGCATGCATATCAGAAACAGAATGGTAAAGGAGATATCAGTGGGTGGCCCCCGTCTTGTCAGGACGTGGCACTCTGGTCTCCAATACCCAGAACAGAATGGTAGAGGAGGTATCAGTGGGTGGCCCCCGTCTTGTTAGGACGTGGCACTCTGGCCTCCAAAACCCAGAACTGAATGGTAGAGGAGGTATCAGTGGGTGGCCCCCGTCTTGTTAGGACGTGGCACTCTGGCCTCCAAAACCCAGAACTGAATGGTAGAGGAGGTATCAGTGGGTGGCCCCCGTCTTGTTAGGACGTGGCACTCTGGCCTCCAAAACCCAGAACTGAATGGTAGAGGAGGTATCAGTGGGTGGCCCCCGTCTTGTTAGGACGTGGCACTCTGGCCTCCAATACCCAGAACAGAAATAGTGTCTCAAGGGTCGTAGTAGACTATCAGCACCATTACAGCGCCACAGAAGGAGGGTAAGGACACGGAAGAGTGCTACACTAGGGCATAATTTTACAGAACAGATTATACTGAAACAGAGAAGTAGGATCAACCACTACTTAATTCTTACATTATGCCCAAAGTCTAACAAACCAGAAAATGACACACCCCAATATCCAGTCCTTAAACACAGAACAGAAATTATATGAGTGAATTCCTTACAACTAACCTTAATTCATGTCAAACCATTCTATGTTCTCACAAATGTTTTAACACATTCAAGGTTTTCAGAAACTTCACAACATATAAACAGAATAGGAAATATCCACATAACAAACAATTAAATACAGAACAGAAATTATTCATATAACAAACATTTAAATACAGAACAGAAATTATTCATGAAATAATCTCCTCAAAATTCCTAAAACCGTGAGCTATAAAATTACTGTAAGGGGCGCCACTTTCAGAACCTTAACAGAATGTACAAATTTCATGTAATTAATTTCAGTCCCCCACTACAGATAATTTTAATTACACGTTCGTGAAGAAAATTGACAAAAGCCCCAAAATTGGCTCGAACTATATTTTCGAAAATTCCTAAGTTCTTAGTTAAATCCCCAATTTTGTTTTCTCTAAAATTTTTCATCAAACAAATAAATTTTAGAAGAACTACAGACCACAATTTAAGAGGTTAAACCATACAATGTAAATTTTTCTCACAAAGGAATATTCGTCTAACCAAAACATAGCAGATTTATATTGTCCGTTTGCAAAATATATTTTTAGTCCAATTTCGAACCAAAGCTAGTCAATATTGTATTCAAAATGAAGCTCTCTGAATCTAGTTTCCAATAAAACTGGTTTCACAAGATTTCGAATTTTAGACAGGAAGATATAAGGGTTCGAACATAAGAAGGTCAGAATTTCAGATTTCAAGAAAACAGATTCATATATCAGACTTGCGACATTTATTTCAGATCCAATAACTAATCGAAAATAGGCGTTATGGGAGTCAAAATAAAGCTCTTCGAGCCTACGGTCTAATAAAACTGATTTGACAAGATTTCGAGCTATACCTAGGGAGATATGATGGTTCGAACACATAAAGGTCGAAATCCAGAATTTCAGAAAACTGATTTTGTACAGCTAGATTGCAATACAGATTGAAATACGAATACAGCTCGGATATGGTCGATATCAGATTCAAATTAAAGCCGAATGTATCTAGTTTCATACAAAATTTATTTCGTGCGATTTGGATCTATAGACCATGAGATATTGGGGTTATAGTACACAAAGGTCAGATTAACGAATGCAGATTTCAGCAGAACAGGATTTTAAAACCCTATAATTATTTGAATTCAACCCCATACGAATAATCATGGCAAATAACGAATTTTAATTCGGATTAGACTCCTTAGGATCGAATTACTCACCAGAAAAATCGCCCACAGAGAAAACGCCGAAACAGGGGATCAGGGGTCTCCAGAAAGTTCGTCCACCACCAGTCTGCCACCACCAGCGTCAGAAATTTTGCAGGAGCGCCAAGCACAGTGAGGGGCGACAACACAGGCGGCTAGGGCAAGAAACAAACCACAAATCGTGAGGGAGAGGAGCTCTCACGAATTTTCCCCCTTTTTTTTTATTTATTTTTTTTTTTCCACCCCAAACGGATCCAAGATCCAATAACCCAATTAACTTAAGTGGAAATCGGCTTTAATGGGCTTACCTGGGCTTAACCACCATGCGCCACTCCAATAACACAGAAATATGCGCCACCATGGTGGAAGAATTCCAGGAGCAAATAGTCAAGGTTGAGGGTTCGAAGCCCCAACAAAAATAATTATTTTTGCCCTGTAGGGAAAAGTCCTACAATTAGGCAAAAATCCCAAAATTTTAACCGATAAAAATACAGAAACTGAATTTCTAACCTTAAATCATAATTCAGAAAATCAAGGGCGTTACACTATAACCATTATGTTTCAAATGATATTGAACTACCTCAAAACAATGACAATCATCATTTAGAAACACAAGTGATCTCAAGTCAGAGGACATGTGCCACTTGTTGCAAACAAGGATTATTCACATTGTGACAAGCAATTGAATATCCTAGTAGGGTCTGTCCAGTACATCCAATGTACCCATGAGTCTACATCTTATTCCATGCTCGAAGCATCCTATAAGATTAGAACACATATTAGTCTCAATCATATCAAGGCTGTCTCATGTTCACCAAGATATCTCGACTAAGGACATTACAGCATGTCAGCCTAGCTGAACAGCATTGAGACATTATTCAGAAGCACACTCATTGCAGCAGACAATGTAACATACTGAATAACAACCATTGCCTTTATAAACATAAGAGTTTATATACATGATACTGATAGAATCCCAAGGCCTCAAACATTAGCCTTAAGGGCATACCCCAACAGGTACAGATGCATTACAGTCTCTTTGCCGAACTGATATCCGATTGGACAAGTGTGTCACCACTTGTTTTCACCCAATCACATGGTTATGACTAAATCAGGTTCTCACCTGGGTATGGCCATACACTTTCAGTCATAGAACCATAGAGGAGCTCCATGGATATCATGCTTCCCTAAGGAAGGGGCAAATCCTATGTCTGTCCATTGACCTTCTCATATGGGTCGTGACATGCTCAATGACAACCGTTATGACCTCCCATCTACGGCGAGGTGTTAGGTTGCATCAAAGCAAGTCCCTAACCATATAGAATGGTCAATGACCTCAAGTTAAGGGATCAATGCATCTCCTGTCACATATGAGGATAACTCATGACACCAAGTCATAGCCTCATAGCGGGTCTATCCAGTATATCCTCCAATGATATACCCATGTGTCTGCGTTAGCACCACGTGCCTAACCAGCTCACATACCAGTCTCACAAGTACCATAGCTGTCCCATATCCACTAAGGTACATCGACTGGGGATTATAGTTCGAGCACAGATCCAATCTGTCTCCAGGGACATTATCATGTAAGTACACAATCGCAGGTGTAGACAAACAATGATAACGACAATGCCAGAAAGATATATGAATGTCAGAGTCAAGTAGTACAAAGATGGACCAAAACTAGGTCCTAGGGCATATACACCAACATAAGATAAGATAAACAAAACAGTAAGAAGTAAGGGAAGATGATACTCACAAAGCATCTACTCGTCGCCATCTGACCGTGTAGCCTCAGAATCTCTAGCAGCAGCCTCCATAGGATCATAGTAGGGCGTCCCTCCTTGATCACCTTGATATCCATAATCTCTGTGATTTGCATAACCGAAACGGTCATAAAGGAAGTTGCCCATGTCTTCCATATGATTGCACAATATCTCCATATCCCTTTGGATGTGCCCTAGAGTCTCTTCCATCCTCTCCTGGCGACGTTCTTGGTTGTACATCTGTGCTGTAAGTGAAAGGTCCCCTAGAACAAGGGAGACGAAACCCTATAGGAGGCGCATATGAAATTTTTTGACACAGCGGAAGGGGTTTCAAGGATCTATGCATGTAATATGTTCAACTTGCATGAAAAACGATTCTCACCATTGCCATCGCTTAGATGGTGTCTTGGAAGGAAAGGCGCAAGTGCTCCTTCTCCAAAGGTGACGCACACAATTGGTGTCGCCTACTCTTCTTTGGTGCTCCTTGTGCTAGCAAGGTTCCAAGAAGTCGTTGTCGAATGGAAGGGGAGAGATCTCCTTTGCTTGGCGATTACTTCCTTCTCCTTTCGTCAACCTCTTCACCACACGAGAGTGCAAGACCGAATAACTCAAGTTGGCGACGCGAGAGGAGGAGAAACGAGAGATGAGGGCGCCTTAGGCGTGAACGTGAGTAGTGGTCACGTATGTGATCATGCTTTCTAAAAATAGAAAGCCACTCACTCACATGCGATCATGGGTTTACCCCTATCGCAAACTCCTCTCAATTTGAACCACACGCTCACTCAATGAGCTGGTTCAATTTGGTTTGGTTTAATAACCAAATAAACCAAGCAATTAGTCCAGACCACAATAAACCCTAAGGCTCTTGATCTGACCGTCGATCTCTTGATGCTCCTGATCTCACCGATCTAGCATCCAATCTCTCGATCGAAGCTTACCGATCTCAAGCCCTAATCAATCAAACATGATCAGACCAGATCTCACTTACAATCAGAGATTAAATCCCTTTAAACTGAACCTGAATAATTCAGTCCACACGATCTGACTTAAGTAAGCCATATCATCAAATTGTGCGACCCTGAGGGTTTCCTTTAAATGTCGGTAACGATAACTCACGTTATCACGATCAGTGAGGGGTATCTAGCAACACATCACTGTCTCCCGATATAAAGAAAAGAGTCTTCCAAGACTACACCCAAACCACAGCACAAGTGTGAATCCAACTCACAAGGCATGCATGTTTCCTTTGCCACTGGATGTTCTTATTGGACAAGCGTGTCAAGCTTGTAACTCCAATATGATGAGCATGATTAGATCAGATGAACATAGTCACCTGGGTATGGCCATACTCTTTTCTCAATCACCTCATCCAGGGGGCCCCTTTAGAACATCACACTCCTTAAACAAGGAGACGGCAATCCTTTGTCTATCACTAGTGCCCTAACCTGATTCAAGCTCACCATCCAAGATAGTCTATAATCATTATGTTTCAAATGATATTGAACTACCTCAAAACAATGACAATCATCATTTAGAAAACACAAGTGATCTCAAGTCAGAGGAAATGTGCCACTTGTCGCATTCAAGGATTATTCACATTGTGACAAGCAATTGAATATCCTAGTAGGGTCTGTCCAGTACATCCAATGTACCCATGAGTCTACATCTTATTCCATGCTCGAAGCATCCTATAAGATTAGAACACATATTAGTCTCAATCATATCAAGGCTGTCTCATGTTCACCAAGATATCTCGACTAAGGACTTTATAGCATGTCAGCCCAGCTGAATAGCTTTGAGACATTATTCAGAAGTACACTTATTGCAGCAGACAATGTAACAAACTGAATAACAACCATGCCTTTATAAACATAAGAGTTTATTACATGATACTGTTACAATCCCAAGGCCTCAAACATTAGCCTTAAGGGCATACCCCAACAATCTCCCACTTGCACTTAATCTAATGGTTGAGAAATCTCAAACCCATATTATTACAGTGCTTCTCATGCTTCTGCTGCGCCAGAGGCTTAGTAAGCGGGTCTGCCAGATTGTCATCTATATGAACCTTGCAGACTTTGATCTCGCCACGATCTATGATCTCCCTGATCAAATGAAACCGTCTCTGTATGTGCTTGGACTTCTGGTGCGACCGTGGTTCCTTTGCTTGTGCGATTGCTCCAGTGTTATCACAGAAGATAACCAAAGGATCTGCACTCGAAGGAACAACACCAAGTTCTCTCACGAACTTACGAATCCACACTGCCTCCTTGGATGCTTCCGAGGCTGCAACATACTCGGCTTCTGTTGTGGAATCAGCAACAGTTGACTGTTTGAAACTTTTCCACACCACTGCTCCTCCATTCAAGCTAAAAACATAGCCTGATTGCGATCGGAAATCATCCTGGTCTGACTGGAACGAAGCGTCAGTATATCCTTCAATACTGAGTTCTTCCTGACCACCATATATCAAGAACATATCTTTGGTCCTCCGCAGATATTTTAAAATGTTATTGACTGCAATCCAGTGTCCCTGACCTGGATTACTTTGGAACCGACTGGTCACGCTTAACCCGTAAGCGACGTCTGGGCGAGTACACAACATCGCATACATAATGGACCCAATAGCCGAAGCATAAGGCGTATTGTCCATTTCATCTTTCTCAGTCTGTGTTTGTGGACACTGACTCTTCGAAAGATTCAGACCATGTCTGACTAGAAGATATCCTCTTTTAGAATTCTCTAAATGAAATCTTTCCAGGACTTTATCGATGTAAGTACTCTGGCACAGCCCGAGAAGCCTCTTAGATCTATCCCTGTAGATCTTCACACCTAATACATAGGCTGCTTCTCCTAGATCTTTCATCTGGAAACATTTCCTTAACCATGCCTTAACCGCATGCATTTCAGGAATGTCATTTCCAATGATCAAGATATCATCGACGTAGAGGACTAGGAAAGTAATCACGCTCCCACTAAACCTCTTATATACACACGGGTCATCCTCGTTCTTGATGAAACCAAACTCAGAGATTGATTCATCAAAACGAATATTCCAGCTTCTAGATGCTTGTTTAAGTCCATAAATAGACTTCTTTAACTTGCATATCTTATGACGATCTGATGGATTAGTGAAACCTTCTGGTTGTGTCATATACACATCCTCATCCAGATTTCCATTCAGGAAAGCTGTCTTCACATCCATTTGCCAAATCTCATAATCATAATATGCAGCTATCGCGAAAAGAATCCGAATAGACTTAAACATAGCTACAGGTGAGAAAGTTTCATCATAATCTATCCCGTAGATTTGTTTGAAACCTTTCGCAACTAGCCTGCCTTTATAGGTAACCACGTTACCATCCATGTCAATCTTCTTCTTGAAGATCCATTTACAGCCTATAGGGATAACTCCCGGAGGCGGATCAACCAAATCCCAGACTTGGTTATCTGACATGGAGTCCATCTCGGCGCGCATAGCTTCAAGCCATCTCGCTGACTCCGGTCCACTGACCGCATCCGCATAAGTGAGGGGTTCATCATGATCAATGATGTAGACTCCATCATAGCGCTCAGGCTATCGACGGATCCTTCCCGATCTTCGCGGTTCCCGTGATATCTGAGCCTCAGGTTGTTCAATAACCTGTTCCACCGGCTCAGGCTCATCCAACTGTGCTTGACTACTTTGTTCTTCCTCTGGATTCTCATCCAGCATTATTTCTCTCCCACTGGCCTCTTGCAGAAGAAACTCCTTCTCAAGAAATATGGCCGTCCGAGCAACAAATACCTTGTTCTCTTTGGGATCAAAGAAATAATAACCCTTAGTTTCCTTAGGGTAACCGACAAAGATACATTTGTCAGATCTGCTCTCTAGTTTCCCAGAGGCGAGCTTTTTGACATAAGCCTCGCAGCCCCAGATCCTGATAAATGTCAAGCTCGGCTGTTTCCCATACCATAACTCATATGGCGTCTTAGAAACTGCCTTGGATGGCACTCGGTTTAGTACCTTTGCAGCTGTTTCCAGTGCAAAACCCCAAAAGGAATATGGAAGAGTAGCCTGACTCATCATAGAACGAACCATATCAAGTAATGTTCTATTTCTCCTCTCGGACACACCATTCCACTGCGGTGTTCCTGGCGGAGTGAGCTGTGAGATAATCCCACACTCCTTCAGATAGTCAGTAAACTCTCGACTTAGGTATTCTCCACCTCGATCAGAACGAAGTGCCTTGATATTTTGGCCAAGCTGATTCTGTACTTCATTCTTGAACTCTTTGAACTTGTCAAAAGATTCACTTTTATGTCTCATTAAATAGACATACCCATACCTACTGAAATCATCAGTAAAGGTAATGAAGTACTGATAGCCACCTCTGGCATGTTTACTAAATGGCCCACACACATCACTGTGTATAAGGTCAAGTAAACCTGAAGCCCTTTGACCTTTGTTAGGAAAAGGTGACTTCGTCATTTTACCCATTAAACAAGCCTTGCATGTATCAATCTCCTCATAGGAGAATGATCCCAGCAGTCCATGATCATGCAACCGCTTAATGCGTTTCTTGTTAATATGGCCTAAACGACTATGCCATAGCAAGGTGCTGTCATCAGCATACTTGGCTTTCTTAATATCAATATTTTGTATAGAACATTCCATGTCCAACATGAATAACCCATTGTTAATTGAACCAGTAGCATAAACAATATTATCAAAAGATAAAATACACTTTGAAATATTGCATTCAAAGGAAAATCCCTTCTTGACAAGAGCAGGAATAGAGATAATATTCTTAGTAATGCTGGGAACAAAATAACAACTGTTTAGTTCTAATACAAGCCCAGATGGCAAAGAGATGAAATAGTCTCCTACAGCAACAGCAGCAACCCGTGCCCCGTTTCCAACTCGTAGGTCCACCTCATGCTGTCCCCACCTGTCTTCTTCTCTTGAGTTCCTGTACATTTGAACAAATGTGAACTCCACATGCAGTGTCCAACACCCATGATATAGAAGAAGATGAAACCATGACTTCCGTCACGTATATACCTGAGCCAGAAGCGATGCTTCCCCTCTTGTCTCCTTGGAGCGCTTTACAGTCCTTTTTCCAGTGACCCAGCTGGCCACAGTGGAAACATCTGTATTCCTTTGACCGCTTGACTTTTTGCTTCAGAGCCTTGCTGTAACTCTTGACAGGGGTCTTGCCCTTCTTCCCCTTCTTCTTGTTGTTCCTTGAAGGAACCATTAAGACAGAGGTTGAAGGCTTTCCCTTCAGAGTTTCCTCAGTAGTCAAGAGCATATTCAGCAGCTCTGCCGGAGTACAATCGATTTTGTTCATATTAAAGTTAATGATGAACGCATCGAAAGAGGGCGGGAGAGACTGCAGAATAATGTCTACAGCAAGCTCCTGGTTGATGGTATGCCCCAGTTTCTCTAGAGCCTCTTTGTGCCCAATCATCTTGAGCACGTGAGCTCCCACTGGGCTCCCTTCAGCCAGTTTGCTCTGAAAGAACAGCTTTGTCAGATTATAGCGTTCTGTCCTCGCCTGTGCAGCATACAGCATCTTGAGGTTTGCTATCATGTCTATTGCAGACATATCCTCATGCTGACGCTGCAGCGGTGGCATCATAGACGCTAGCATCAGGCAAGCGACATCAATGCTATCATTGACGTGCTTTTCATAAGCATCCCGAACCGCCCTTGCGGCGTTCGGAGCGGGCTGAGGTGGTATCGCCGTCTCGAGGACATACAGTTTCCTCTCTGCCTTAAGAACAATCTTAAGGTGTCCGAACCAGTCTGAGAAGTTTGGCCCAGCAAACTTCTCCCTTTCCAGTAGGGATCGCACATTGAAGCTCATGGTGTTCGTTGCTGCAGGTATCTACAACAATGCAAGAACAGCAAGGTCAGTATCAATGTAAAGAATCAATTCAGGACTTAAGAATGATTCTTTTTCTCACTATTTTATCTGGCTGAAAAATCCAGCAAAACAGCCCGAAAGAGTAGAACTCTTTTAGTGAGATGGGATCCAGATTTCATACTTGGTCTCCGCGTCCCGCTTAGGCGAGATAAGATGCACAGAGAGTACAAGCACTAATCTCTGGTAGGCAGTCCCTGCCAATCGATAACCCGTGCGATTCCCCTTCATCTGGGCAATCCAGCAGACTGTGCCAACTGAGTTGGTACAACACAATCTCTGACCCCACAGATGGCTGCCTCCATGCGCTACCATATGCGCCACATATGTAGCATACATGGTCAAGCTGACCCGACCTACTCCCTGGACCACCACGTGCTATGCTGAGCAACGAGAAGCGATAAATCCCTTCTCTGTAACACGCAGGTGTAATCCCGCACCGTCTGAAGATAGATGGACGTGCCCACTGAGTGGGTACAACACGGCTCCAACGATAATCAGAACAGTGAGGTTTCGCGTCAGAAGGCATACGAGCTTGATATTTTAGCGTTGGATTTTAATGGTCTTTTATCTTCTTCACTATCATGCAATTCCTATGGTGATAGCAGAAGATAAATAAATCATGCTGTTCTACTTATTTAAACAATAAAAGAAAGCATGGATCTTATGTGGTAAAAGCCCATAGCCTAAGTAAGACCTTAATTAACTTAAGTCTTCACTTGCTTTTCTTCATGGGTCTTTTGCTGCTCATCTGGCCCAAACCAGGGCCCAAGCACCATCTGCAGCTCAGGTGCGCCTACCAGGGAAAATGCGCCTGGTCCCAGAGTCGAACCCTGGACCTCCCACCTGGTCTAGCCACTGCTGCATGCGCCTCTGCCATGTGTGCTTTGAGCTCTTGTCTGATTAATTTACAAATTAATCTATCTAGACAAGCTTGACACGCAGGTCAATTACACTTTATAAATTAAATACAAAGTGATACGCAGATCACAATAATTAATTTACAACTTTTAATTCCAGGCACGCAGGCCCCAGCACAGCACACATTTAACATGGGCAGCCCACATAAGAATAAATAAACAAACATAGGCATCAAGCAACATGTGATCCAGTCATGAAAATTAAATTTCGAAAACCCCATAGGCATCAATTTTAATTTCCTTATTTGCCTTACAACCTTACAACAGTCCATTACTAGGGATCCACTCATCCAACCTAGTCAGATCCACTGCCCTTGCATGCACCAAGTCCTAACTGACTTGAGTCGACCAAAGGTCAACCATGCATGCGCCAGGGCCGAACAACCCTCATGAGATCTGGCAAGCGGGTGTGACCCCGGGCCTAAC
The DNA here is from genome assembly GCA_027563935.2 of Costus lasius. Lineage (NCBI taxonomy): Eukaryota > Viridiplantae > Streptophyta > Magnoliopsida > Zingiberales > Costaceae > Costus > Costus lasius. The sequence goes on from CM050448.1 coordinate 98,615,387, forward strand.
TCATGTGTGTTCGCTAGTCGTCTCAATCAGACATCGCTACACGCCTGTCTGCAGTCGACCTATAGCCACCAGATGCTTGCGCACAGGTGCTATTCGGTCAACCCATCAAGGCTGTCAGATGGTCTGATCAGACTGTCTGGATCTAACCTAGGGGATGACTTCAACCCTAATAACCCATCTAAGGGTTTAATGCAGGGCCTTAGATCTATAATGAGTCGCGCATGTCATAAGAAGTTTTGAGAAAACATACATATGCGCCAACAAGAAAACATGCGCCTAGGAGAAATAAAAACATCTCTAACAAGCATGTAAAATTCGCCTATCTCAACTAGCGCATGTAACATATAGATCATTGCATAGGATCACATAGAAAGCAAACATATTAGCATGCAATAACTCGCTCTGATACCAATTGAAAGGTCCCCTAGAACAAGGGAGGCGAAACCCTATAGGAGGCGCATATGAAATTTTTTGACACAGCGGAAGGGGTTTCAAGGATCTATGCATGTAATATGTTCAACTTGCATGAAAAATGATTCTCACCATTGCCATCGCTTAGATGGTGTCTTGGAAGGAAAGGCGCAAGTGCTCCTTCTCCAAAGGTGACGCACACAATTGGTGTCGCCTACTCTTCTTTGGTGCTCCTTGTGCTAGCAAGGTTCCAAGAAGTCGTTGTCGAATGGAAGGGGAGAGATCTCCTTTGCTTGGCGATTACTTCCTTCTCCTTTCGTCAACCTCTTCACCACACGAGAGTGCAAGACCGAATAACTCAAGTTGGCGACGCGAGAGGAGGAGAAACGAGAGATGAGGGCGCCTTAGGCGTGAACGTGAGTAGTGGTCACGTATGTGATCATGCTTTCTAAAAATAGAAAGCCACTCACTCACATGCGATCATGGGTTTACCCCTATCGCAAACTCCTCTCAATTTGAACCACACGCTCACTCAATGAGCTGGTTCAATTTGGTTTGGTTTAATAACCAAATAAACCAAGCAATCAGTCCAGACCACAATAAACCCTAAGGCTCTTGATCTGACCGTCGATCTCTTGATGCTCCTGATCTCACCGATCTAGCATCCAATCTCTCGATCGAAGCTTACCGATCTCAAGCCCTAATCAATCAAACATGATCAGACCAGATCTCACTTACAATCAGAGATTAAATCCCTTTAAACTGAACCTGAATAATTCAGTCCACACGATCTGACTTAAGTAAGCCATATCATCAAATTGTGCGACCCTGAGGGTTTCCTTTAAATGTCGGTAACGATAACTCACGTTATCACGATCAGTGAGGGGTATCTAGCAACACATCACTGTCTCCCGATATAAAGAAAAGAGTCTTCCAAGACTACACCCAAACCACAGCACAAGTGTGAATCCAACTCACAAGGCATGAATGTTTCCTTTGCCATTGGATGTTCTTATTGGACAAGCGTGTCAAGCTTGTAACTCCAATATGATGAGCATGATTAGATCAGATGAACATAGTCACCTGGGTATGGCCATACTCTTTTCTCAATCACCTCATCCAGGGGGCCCCTTTAGAACATCACACTCCTTAAACAAGGAGACGGCAATCCTTTGTCTATCACTAGTGCCCTAACCTGATTCAAGCTCACCATCCAAGATAGTCTATAATCATTATGTTTCAAATGATATTGAACTACCTCAAAACAATGACAATCATTATTTAGAAAACACAAGTGATCTCAAGTCAGAGGAAATGTGCCACTTGTCGCATTCAAGGATTATTCACATTGTGACAAGCAATTGAATATCCTAGTAGGGTCTGTCCAGTACATCCAATGTACCCATGAGTCTACATCTTATTCCATGCTCGAAGCATCCTATAAGATTAGAACACATATTAGTCTCAATCATATCAAGGCTGTCTCATGTTCACCAAGATATCTCGACTAAGGACTTTATAGCATGTCAGCCCAGCTGAACAGCTTTGAGACATTATTCAGAAGTACACTTATTGCAGCAGACAATGTAACAAACTGAATAACAACCATGCCTTTATAAACATAAGAGTTTATTACATGATACTGTTACAATCCCAAGGCCTCAAACATTAGCCTTAAGGGCATACCCCAACAGTAAGCGCCTGAAAGCCTGGATCGTGATGGCTAGCAAATCCAGCCCTGAATCTCTGTGAAGAATTCCCAACAGCCTGCGAAGAATCAGGAGGAGGTGACTCCATCCCATAAGGTTCACTCCTTCCACCCCAGGTGGGTGGCGGTGGAACTGTGTCTAGTGGTGGAGTAAAGGCTGCTTCTGCTGCACTAGGAGATAATTTCCAGTTGGCTCTTTCTCTGACCGTAGTCTTCTCAACGTGAGGTAGAGGTAGAGGAGGGATATTTGGTCCAAGGACCAAACAAAAAGTGTCTCCCTCTCTAACAATCATTTTCATTACTATGCAAGACTCAATGTCAAGTCTTGCATTTCCTCTTGCCAACTCAACTCCATAGGGCTCAATCCCAAAATATCTAGCTATAGGAGTAATCAAACCTCCTATCACCACAGATCCTCTAGTCGCTTTGGCCACCTTATCCATGTGCTTGATCATGAAGTAAGCAACATCAACTGCGAATCCACTGAGCATCCCCCAAAGAAAATAGAGCTCATGCTGGCGGACCATGCCGTCACTGTCTCCTCTCCCAAATACTGTGTGTGCTAGAACCCGATGTGCATATTTGATACAAGGGTTCATGATTTTTGAGGCTCTGGCAGAGATAGCATAAAAGTGGTTCTCATTGGTGATCTGGTTCCAAAATATGTTCTCCATGAATCCTAGGGGTATCTCAGTGTACCCTCCTGTGCTTAGTCCAAATATGTCTCTAACTTCCTGCGGTGTTAGCTTCCTTTCCTCATTTGCTAATCTGAAAGTAATTTCCCCATCAGCAGGGCCATTGGAATACTCTTTTAATCTATGGTCAAACTGCTCAAGAATTCCAAAACAAGTGGAAGATAGGTTTGCAGAGTCATCTGGAAGAACTTCCTGGCTTGGATTCTCTCAAACATCCAAAGCACATCATCATAAAGCCCCAAGTCTTCAAGAGTCCTCTGATCAGCATACTTGGTATTGACGATTCTTCTTTCCAACAGTTTATTGTATCTAGATTCTTGCATTTCATTCCTGAATATGATTCCATGGGGGTTTTGTGGCTGAGATGGCTCTGCAGGGGCTTTCCCTTTCCTTCTTGGAAAAATTGTCTTTGTCCTTGGTGCCATGAGTGTATACACAAATTGCAAATTTCATAATTTAATTGCAACATAACAATATAACAGTTCAGATTAAGTCAATGGCTATTCAATTACCATGCTATTCTAGTATCATAAGCATAAGTATAGAGTAAAAACAGAGTGAGTAATCTCAATCTCAACTCAATATGGCAAGCATGAATCATAGTTCCAACAACATCAGAAACATTTATCAAGTATATTGGAAACGAAAATCAACTTAGAACTCAAGCTAAAATTCAACGAATCGACAAAAACAAGAGTGAACAGTAATCATGCTGCGTTTTGATATGGTCCAGCTCAAATTGCCCACGAAATCGGTCTGAACTTTTTCCAAACAGCACAAAATCAAAAGATTATCCCCTAATGAGTGAATAGGAACAAGAATTACGCAAAATGGTTGAGAATCGAGCGAGAACGAGTGAAAGGGGTGAAAACTGAGTAAAAACTTGTTAAAGCGGTAAAACCAGTGAATCGAGTACCTAATCGACGGCGAGAGTTGAATGGGAAAGGTCGCCGGCGTCCACAGATGGTTGGAGACGATCGGAAATTCAAGAGTGGCACGAGAGCGAGTGAGAACAAGGGAAAAACCCTAAAAATGGCTCGGTAGAAACCCTAAATACGGCACAGGACTCGCGTGCCAGAAAATAGATTACGACAGTGTAATGTCTTACGGCACTGCCGTAAAATCTTGACTGCTCTCGGGTTGAAACTGGTTTGGAAATACGGTACCGTAAAATAATTTACGGTACCGCCGTTAAATCTCGGTAGTCTTCTGATCAAAAACGACGCAAAAATACGGTACCGTAAAGAAGTTTACGGTACCGCCGTAAAAATCAAACAGCTATTTTTTTTTTGAAAATCTGAAAACTCAAATTACGGCTCATAAAATAACTTACGGCACTGCTGTAAAAATGACAGAACTCTCGGGCGATTTTTGACGATAGAATATGGTATCGTGTAAAAGTATACGGTAGTGCCATAATTTCGCCGCAACTCTCTGATCAAAAGCCAACTGAAAATATGGTACCGTAATCGACTTTATGGCAGTGCCGTATTTTGCATCAAATCTCGATTTTCCTACAAAAATAAAAGAAAAAAAATTAGTATTAAGCTAAAATTAAGTTAAAGAAAACAAAATAGAGGTTAGAAAGTTTGGGTTGCCTCCCAAGAAGCGCTAATTTAAAGGTCATTAGCTTGACCCTTTAAAACTCGGATTTGATCGTGAACTCCTGAATTGCCCTCCTGATTTTTCAACATAAGGCTCAATCTTGAAACAGTATCCAAGTTTGCTCAGAATCCTTTCTATTTTGTCAATTAATCTAGAGCTTCCTCTTCTTCTCTTCCTCCTTGTCTTTTTCTTCTGCAATTTCTTATCAATACCCTCAGAAAGATTGTTAGATTCATTATTTGAGGTTTCATCAAACAAACTTGAAACATCATAAATATCATCATTAAATATCTCAACACTACAACAAGATCCTGAGTATGAAAGTTTATTCAATGAATCATTAAGATTAAATTCAATCTTGTTGTCACATATATCAAAAGTAATCTTTCCTTCTTTCACATGTATGTTTGCCTTAGCAGTGGCATGGGATTTCTAGAATTTTCCTCCATGTCTAACACTACAAAATCTGCAGGAATGAAAAACTTACCAATTTGTACAGGAACATTCTCTAATATACCTACAGGATACTTTACCAATGAATCCGCGAACTGTAAGGATATGGATGTATGCTTTAGCTCTCCAAGATTTAGTTTCCTGTAAGTAGAAAGAGGCATTAGACTCACACTGGCACCTAGGTCACATAAGGCTCGGTCAAAAGCCATAGTGCCTATTGAACAAGGTATAGAAAAACTACTTAGATCCTTCAGTTTAGGTGGCAGTTTGTTCTGTATGATAGCACTACAATCTTCAGTTAAAGTAACAGTGCTTGTGCCATAATCATCTAATTTCCTTTTGTTAGACAAAATCTTTTTTAAAAACTTGGCATAAGATGGCATTTCAGAAATAGCTTCAGTAAATGGAATGTTAACATAAAGCTTTTTCAGGATTTCAAGGAATTTGCCAAACTTTTTGTCTAATTTATTCTGAACTAACCTTTGAGGAAAAGGTATAGGTGGCTGGTAAGGAGCAGGCAAATTAGGTTTAGGATTGTCTTTTTCACATGATTCATCTCCTTTAGGTTTATCACCCTTTTGAGGTGGTAGGCAAGTTTGGGGTTCCTCATGTGAAGAGGATTCTCTAAACTCTAATTCTTCTTCATTATCATCAAGCCTTTTTTAATGTTTTCAAACCTCCCTCTAGGTTCTCCTAGTTGTTTCCCACTTATAGTCATGATGGCATTACAGTGCTCCCTAGGGTTTATCTCAGGTTTTGCAGGCAATTTCCCAGGGGGTCTGTAAGGTGCACTAGCTTGCTGGGCAATCTGATTTTCAAGAATTTTGTTGTGGGGTTCTACTCTTTCCAATCTAGAGTTGATTTGATGAAAACTTTCCTTAAATTCTTCAATTTGTCTATTTTGATTCGACATAGTTGGTCTTGCTTAGACATAAACTCTCCAATTTGTCTATTTCGATTTGACATGAACTGATTTTGACTAGCCATAATTTTTTCAAGGATGGATTCTATATTTGAATTCTGATTTTGATTTTGATTTTGATTAAAATTCTGATTTGGTTTTTGATATCCTTTATTCTCAGTGTTCCCCCTACATTGTTATTGTTTTTTTCCATGAAAGGTTAGGGTGATTTCTCCATCCAGGGTTATAAGTACTAGAATAGGGATCATTAGATCTACTTTGATTATAATTCCCTATAGCATTCACATGTTCATTACCCTGATCAGCAACTATTCTACAATTTTCAGAATTATGACCATCATTGCCACAAATTTCACAAATGATAGAAGAAATAGAAGCAGTCTGCATAGAATTAAACTTACTGCACAAAAAGTCTACCTTCTCTTCTAAGGATTGTTGCGGTATGCCCTTAAGGCTAATGTTTGAGGCCTTGGGATTGTAACAGTATCATGTATAAACTCTATGTTTATGAAGGCAATGGTTGTTATTCAGGTTGTTACATTATCTGCTGCAATATGTATACTTCTGAATAATGTCTCAATGCTGTTCAGCTAGGCTGATATGCACTTTAGTCCTTAGTCGAGATATCTTGGTGAACATGAGACAGCCTTGATATGATTGAGACTAATATGTGTTCTAATCTTATAGGATGCTTCGAGCATGGAATAAGATGTAGACTCATAGGTACATTGGATGTACTGGACAGACCCTACTAGGATATTCGATTGCTTGTCACACTGTGAATAATCCTTATTTGCAACAAGTGGCATATTTCCTCTGACTTGAGATCACTTGTGTTTCTAAATGATGATTGTCATTGTTTTGAGGTAGTTCGATATCATTTGAAACATAATGGTTATAGACTGTCTTGGATAATGATCATGAGTCAGGTTAGGACACTAGTGATAGATATAGGATTGCCGTCTCCTTGATAGGAGTGTGATGTTCCAAAGGCCCCCCCCCCCCTGGATGAGATGATTGAGAAAGTGTATGGCCATACCCAGATGACTATGTTCATCTGATCTAATCATGCTCATCATATTGGAGCTACAGGCTTGACACGCTTGTCCAATAAGAACATCAAGTGGCAAAGGAAACATGTATGCCTAGTGAAGTGGATTCACACTTGTGCTGTGGTTTGGGTGTAGTCTTGGAAGACTCTTTCCTTTGTATTGGGAGACAGTGATGTGTTGCTAGATACCCCTCACTGATCGTGATAACGTAAGTTATCGTTACCGACATTTAAAGGAAACTCTTAGGGTCGCACAATTTGATGATATGGCTTACTTAAGTCAGATCGTGTGGACTGAATTGTCTTGGTTCAGTTTAAAGGGATTTAATCTCTGATTGTAAGTGAGATATGGTCTGATCATGTTTGATTGATTAGAGCTTGAGATCCGTAAGCTTCGATCGAGAGTATAGATGCTAGATCGGTGAGATCAAGAGCATCAAGAGATGAAAGGTTAGATCTTGAACCATTTGGTTCAATGAGATCTAGACCATGGCTTGGGCTGATTTGATTTGGTCTTTGAACCAAATGCAATTGAACCGTGGCTTGGTTCAAAGAGGAGAAAAGGTGCGATCGGTTCACTTGGAGTGAACGCATGGATGATCACATGAACGCTTGGAGTTAAGGGCTTTCTATATTTGGAAAGTCGGTTTTCCCATTTTTGAAAACGCCTCCACGTTTGAGTGGAACGTCTCGATTTTTGGTTTTGAGACATCCTCTTGCCTCTTCTCTCTCGACGACACACTCTCGTGTGAAGAAGGTTAACGCTTTGGAGAAAGTTAAGCCAAGCGAGACTTCATCTTTCATTCCTTTCCATTCGACAAGGAAACCTTGGACCCTTGCTAGCACAAGGAACGCTAAGGGAGTAGGCGATCTTCATCTTGTGTGTGAACTCTTTGAAGGAGATCAACGTTGTTCTCTTCTTCCAACATGCCATTCGAATCAATGGCTATGGTATGAATCCAAACTTTATCAAGTTGATCATATGTTCTTGCGAAAGTTTTGAAACCCTTGCTTCCGCTATGAAAGTTTTATTTGCGCCACCTATTAGGGTTTCGCCCCCCTTGATTTAGGGGACTTTCAATTGGTATCAGAGCAAGTTATCGTTTGAATCATATGATTGCTTGATGTTATTGTGTGATCCATGTTTGCGCTTATGCTTAGATCTAACGTTTATTACATGCGAAAATACATGTATGATGTATGTTACTCTTTGGCGCATGTATTGGCGCATGTTGTTGTTTTGTCAAAAACCTTAACTGGCGCGCCCATCATTAGATCTAAGCGCCTACTATAAACCCTTAGACGGGTTGATAGGGTTGAAGTCATCAGCCGAGTTTAGATCCAAACAGTCTGATCAGACCATCTGACAGCCTAGATGGGTCGACCAGATGGCACCTATGCGCAAGCATGAGGTGGCTATAGGTCGACTGCATCAAGAGCGTGTAGCGAGGTCTGGTTGAGACAACCAGTGAACGCGCATGAGTTAGGCCCGGGGTCACACCCGCTTGCCAGAACTCATGAGGGTCGTTCAGCCCAAGGCATGCATGGTTGACCATTAGGTCAACTCAAGTCAGTTAGGACTTGGTGCATGCAAGGGCAGTGGATTTGACTAGACATGATGAGTGGATCCCTATTAATGGACCGTTGTAAGGTAGTAGGGCAAATAAGAAAAATAAAATTGATGCCAATGGGTTTTCGAAAATTTTATTTCTTATCTTGGATCACATGTTCATTGCATACCATGATGAGTGTCTATTTCATCTTATGTGGGTTGCCCTTTTAATGTGTGCTGTGCTGGGGCCTGCGTGCCTGGATTAATTTGTAAATTATTATTATTGTGATCTGCACATCACATTTTAATTAATTTATTGTGTAATTGACCTGCGTGTCGACCTTGTCTAGATAGATTAAATTGTATTTTAATCAGACAAGAGCACAGAGCACACTTGGCAAAGGCGCATGCAGCTGTGGCTTGACCAGGTGGGAGGTCCAGGGTTCGACTCTGGGACAAGCGCATTTACCTGGTGGGCGCACCTGAGCTGCAGTGGGCGCTTGGGCCCTGGGTTGGGCCAGATGAGATGCAAAAGACCCAAGAAGAGCTCAAGTGAAGACTTAAGTTAATTAAGGTCTTACCTAGGGTTATTGGGCGTTTACCACATAAGATCAGCATGCTTTCTACTTATTGTTTATATATTTAGAACTGCATGATTTATTCTTCTGCTATCACCATAGGATTTGAATGATAGTAAGAAGATAAAAGACCGTTAAAATCCAATGCTAAAATATCAAGCACGTAAGCCTTCTGACGCGAAACCTCACTGTTCTGACTATCGTTGGGGCCGTGTTGTACCCACTCAGTGGGCACGCCCATCTATCTTCAGACGGTGTGTGATTACACCTGCGTGTTACAGAGAAGGGATTTATCGCTTCTCGTTGCTCAGCATAGCACGTGGTGGTCCAGGGAGTAGGTCAGGTCAGCTTGACCATGTAAAGCTACATATGGAGCATATGTGAGCTATATGGAGGCAGCCATCTGTGGGATCAGAGACTGTGTTGTACCAACTCAGTTGGCACAGTTTGCTGGATTGCCCAGATGAAGGGGAATCGCACGGGTTGGCGATTGGCAGGGATTGCCTACCAGAAACTAGTGCTTGTACTCTCTGTGCATCTTACCTCGCCTGAGCGGGAGCGGAGACCAAGTATGAAATCTGGATCCCATCTCACTAAAAGAGTGTTACTCTTTCGGACTGTTTAATGGATTTTTCAGTCAGATAAAATAGTGAGAAAAGAATCTTTCTTAAGTCCTGGATTGATTCTAAACATTGATACTGACCTTGCTGTTCTTGCAATGTTGTAGATTTCTGCAGCAACGAACACCATGAATTTCAATGTGCGATCCCTACTGGAAAGGGAGAAGTTTGCTGGGCCAAACTTCTCAGACTGGTACGGACACCTTAAGATTGTTCTTAAGGCAGAGAGGAAACTGTATGTCCTCGAGACGGCTATACCGCCTCAACCCGCTGCGAACGCCGCAAGGGCGGTTCGGGATGCCTATGAAAAGCATGTCAATGATAGCATTGATGTCGCTTGCCTGATGCTTGCATCTATGACGCCAGAGCTGCAACGTCAGCATGAGGATCTATCTGCTATACAGATTATAGCAAACCTCAAGATGCTGTATGCTGCACAGGCTAGGACTGAACGCTACAATTTGACTAAGCTTTTCTTTCAGAGCAAACTGACTGAAGGGAGTCCAGTGGGAGCTCACGTACTCAAGATGATTGGGTACAAAGAGGCTCTAGAGAAACTGGGACATACCATCAATCAGGAGCTTGCTGTAGACATCATTCTTCAGTCTCTCCCGGCCTCTTTCGATCCGTTCATTATTAATTTCAATATGAACAAGATCGACTGTACCCCGGCAGAGTTACTGAACCTGCTCTTGACTACAGAGTTGACTCTAAAGGGAAAGCCTTCAACCTCTGTCTTGATGGTTCCTTCCAGGAATAAGAAGAAGGGGAAGAAGGGCAAAGCCCCTGTCAAGAGCTACAACAAGGCTCTGAAACAAAAGGTTAAGCGTTCGAAGGAATACAGATGTTTCCATTGTGGCCAGCTGGGTCACTGGAAAAAGGACTGTAAAGCGCTCCAAGGAGACAAGAAGGGAAGCATTGCTTCTGGCTCAGGTATATTTGTGACTGAAGTCATGATATCTTCTTCTTCTATTTCATGGGTGTTGGACACTGCATGTGGAGTTCACATTTGTTCAAATGTACAGGAACTCAAGAGAAGAAGACAGGTGGGACAGCATGAGGTAGACCTACGAGTTGGAAATGGAGCATGGGTTGCTGCTGTTGCTGTAGGAGAATATCACATCTCATTACCATCTGGACTTGTATTAGAATTGAACAATTGTTATTTTGCACCTAGCATAACGAAAAATATTATCTCTATTCCTGCTCTTGTCAGGAAAGGGTTTTCCTTTGAATGCAATATTTCAAAGTGTGTTATTTCTTATGATAATATTGTTTATGCTACTGGATCAATTAACAATGGGTTATTCATGTTGGACATGGAATATTCTATACAAAATATTGATAATAAGAAAGCCAAGTATGCTGATGACAGCACCTTGCTATGGCATAGTCGTTTAGGCCATATTAACGAGAAACGCATTAAGCGGTTGCATGATCATGGACTGCTGGGATCATTCTCCTATGAGGAGCTTGATACATGCAAAGCTTGTTTAATGGGTAAAATGACGAAGGCTCCTTTTCCTAACAAAGGTCAAAGGGCTTCGAGTTTACTTGACCTTATACACAGTGATGTGTGTGGGCCATTTAGTAAACATGCCAGAGGTGGCTTTTCATACTTCATTACCTTTACTGATGATTTCAGTAGATACGGATATGTCTATCTAATGAGACATAAAAGTGAATCTTTTGACAAGTTCAAAGAGTTCAAAAATGAAGTACAGAATCAGCTAGGCCGAAATATCAAGGCACTTCGCTCAGATCGAGGTGGAGAATACCTAAGTCGTGAGTTTACTGACTATCTGAAGGAGTGTGGGATTATCTCACAGCTCACTCCGCCAGAAACACCGCAATGGAATGGTGTGTCCGAGAGGAGGAACAGAACCTTATTGGATATGGTTCGTTCTATGATGAGTCAGGCTACTCTACCTTACTCCTTTTGGGGATTTGCACTGGAAACAGCTGCAAAGGTACTAAACCGAGTGCCATCCAAGGCAGTTTCAAAGACTCCATATGAGTTATGGTATGGGAAACAGCCGAGCTTGACATTTATCAAGATCTGGGGTTGCGAGGCTTATGTCAAAAAGCTCGCCTCTAGTAAACTAGAGAGCAGATCTGAGAAATGTATCTTTGTCGGTTACCCTAAGGAAACTAAGGGTTATTATTTCTACGATCCCAAAGAGAACAAAGTATTTGTTGCTCGGACGGCTATTTTTCTTGAGAAGGAATTTCTTCTGCAAGAAGCCAGTGGGAGAGAAATAAAGCTGGATGAGATTCCAGAGGAAGGACAAAGTAGTCAAGCACAGTTGGATGAGCCTGAGCCAGGAGAACAGGTTATTGAACAACCTGAGGCTCAGATATCACGGGAACCGCGAAGATCGGGAAGGATCCATCGACAGCCTGAGCGCTATGACGGAGTCTACATCATTGATCATGATGAACCCCTCACTTATGCGGATGCGGTTAGTGGACCGGAATCAGCGAGATGGCTTGAAGCTATGCGAGCCGAGATGGACTCCATGTCAGATAACCAAGTTTGGGATTTGGTTGATCCGCCTCCGGGAGTAATCCCTATAGGCTGTAAATGGATCTTCAAGAAGAAGATAGACATGGATGGTAACGCGGTTACCTATAAAGGCAGGCTAGTTGCGAAAGGTTTCAAACAAATCTACGGGATAGATTATGATGAAACTTTCTCTCCTGTAGCCATGTTTAAGTCTATTCGAATTATTCTTGCGATAGCAGCATATTATGATTATGAGATCTGGCAAATGGATGTGAAGACTGCTTTCCTTAATGGAAATCTGCAGGAGGATGTGTATATAACACAACCTGAAGGTTTCACAAATCCATCAGATCGTCGTAAAATATGCAAGTTAAAGAAGTCCATTTATGGACTTAAGCAAGCATCAAGAAGCTGGAACATTCATTTTGATGAATCAATCTGTGAATTTGGTTTCATCAAGAATGAAGATGACCCGTGTGTATATAAGAGGTTTAGTGGGAGCGTGATTACTTTCCTAGTCCTCTACGTCGATGATATCTTAATCATTGGAAACGATATTCCTGAACTGCATGCCGTTAAAGCATGGTTAAGGCAATGTTTCCAGATGAAAGATTTAGGAGAAGCAGCCTATGTATTAGGTGTGAAGATCTACAGAGATAGATCTAAGAGGCTTCTCGGGCTGTGCCAGAGTACTTACATCGATAAAGTCCTGGAGAGATTTCATTTAGAGAATTCTAAAAGAGGATATCTTCCAGTCAGACATGGTCTGAATCTTTCGAAGAGTCAGTGTCCACAAACACAGACTGAGAAAGATGAAATGGACAATACGCCTTATGCTTCGGCTATTGGGTCCATTATGTATGCGATGTTGTGTACTCGCCCAGACGTCGCTTACGGGTTAAGCGTAACCAGTCGATTCCAAAGTAATCCAGGTCAGGCACACTGGATTGCAGTCAAGAACATTTTAAAATATCTGCGGAGGACCAAAGATATGTTCTTGGTGTATGGTGGTCAGGAAGAACTCAGTATTGAAGGATATACTGATGCTTCGTTCCAATCTGATCAGGATTATTTCCGATCGCAATCAGGCTATGTTTTTAGCTTGAATGGAGGAGCGGTGGTGTGGAAAAGTTTCAAACAGTCTATTGTTGCTGATTCTACAACAGAAGCCGAGTATGTTGCAGCCTCAGAAGCATCTAAGGAGGCAGTGTGGATTCGTAAGTTCATTCAGGAACTTGGTGTTGTTCCTTCGAGTGCAGATCCATTGGTTATCTTCTGTGATAACACTGGAGCAATCGCACAAGCAAAGGAACCACGGTCGCACCAGAAGTCCAAGCACATACAGAGACGGTTTCACTTGATCCGGGAGATCATTGATCGTGGCGAGATCAAAATCTGCAAGGTTCATACAGATGACAATCTGGCTGACCCGCTTACAAAGCCTCTGGCGCAGCAGAAGCATGAGAAGCACTGTAATAATATGGGTTTGAGATTTCTCAACCATTAGATTAAGTGCAAGTGGGAGATTGTTGCGGTATGCCCTTAAGGCTAATGTTTGAGGCCTTGGGATTGTAACAGTATCATGTATAAACTCTATGTTTATGAAGGCAATGGTTGTTATTCAGGTTGTTACATTATCTGCTGCAATATGTATACTTCTGAATAATGTCTCAATGCTGTTCAGCTAGGCTGATATGCACTTTAGTCCTTAGTCGAGATATCTTGGTGAACATGAGACAGCCTTGATATGATTGAGACTAATATGTGTTCTAATCTTATAGGATGCTTCGAGCATGGAATAAGATGTAGACTCATAGGTACATTGGATGTACTGGACAGACCCTACTAGGATATTCGATTGCTTGTCACAATGTGAATAATCCTTATTTGCAACAAGTGGCATATTTCCTCTGACTTGAGATCACTTGTGTTTCTAAATGATGATTGTCATTGTTTTGAGGTAGTTCGATATCATTTGAAACATAATGGTTATAGACTGTCTTGGATAATGATCATGAGTCAGGTTAGGACACTAGTGATAGATATAGGATTGCCGTCTCCTTGATAGGAGTGTGATGTTCCAAAGGGTCCCCCCCTGGATGAGATGATTGAGAAAGTGTATGGCCATACCCAGATGACTATGTCCATCTGATCTAATCATGCTCATCATATTGGAGCTACAGGCTTGACACGCTTGTCCAATAAGAACATCAAGTGGCAAAGGAAACATGTATGCCTAGTGAAGTGGATTCACACTTGTGCTGTGGTTTGGGTGTAGTCTTGGAAGACTCTTTCCTTTGTATTGGGAGACAGTGATGTGTTGCTAGATACCCCTCACTTTTCGTGATAACGTAAGTTATCGTTACCGACATTTAAAGGAAACTCTTAGGGTCGCACAATTTGATGATATGGCTTACTTAAGTCAGATCGTGTGGACTGAATTGTCTTGGTTCAGTTTAAAGGGATTTAATCTCTGATTGTAAGTGAGATCTGGTCTGATCATGTTTGATTGATTAGAGCTTGAGATCCGTAAGCTTCGATCGAGAGTATAGATGCTAGATCGGTGAGATCAAGAGCATCAAGAGATGAAAGGTTAGATCTTGAACCATTTGGTTCAATGAGATCTAGACCATGGCTTGGGCTGATTTGATTTGGTCTTTGAACCAAATGCAATTGAACCGTGGCTTGGTTCAAAGAGGAGAAAAGGTGCAATCGGTTCACTTGGAGTGAACGCATGGATGATCGCATGAACGCTTGGAGTTAAGGGCTTTCTATATTTGGAAAGTCGGTTTTCCCATTTGTGAAAACGCCTCCACGTTTGAGTGGAACGTCTCGATTTTCGGTTTTGAGACATCCTCTTGCCTCTTCTCTCTCGACGACACACTCTCGTGTGAAGAAGGTTAACGCCTTGGAGAAAGTTAAGCCAAGCGAGACTTCATCTTTCATTCGACAAGGAAACCTTGGACCATTGCTAGCACAAGGAACTCTAAGGGAGTAGGCGATCTTCATCTTGTGTGTGAACTCTTTGAAGGAGATCAACGTTGTTCTCTTCTTCCAACACGCCATTCGAATCAATGGCTATGGTATGAATCCAAACTTTATCAAGTTGATCATATGTTCTTGCGAAAGTTTTGAAACCCTTGCTTCCGCTATGAAAGTTTTATTTGCGCCACCTATTAGGGTTTCGCCCCCCTTGATTTAGGGGACTTTCAAGGATCGCCACCCATCACCATCACTCTTACCTTGAGAAGGCTTGTAAAGTATTCCTCTCTCAGCAGTCCATTGATTGTGATTCAATGCCATTTCCTCTAGCAGTCTGAAGGCAGCATATGGTGTTTTGCTCATAAGAGCTCCACCTGCAGCAGCATCCACAGTTAATTTGATATTATTTGATAATCCATAGTAAAAATTTTGCAGTAAAACCCAATCTTCAATGCCACAGTGAGGACACTTCTGCTGTAGTTCGTTGAATCTCTCCCAGGCCTCGCTGAATGACTCCCCATCTTTTTGTGAAAAGTTTGTAATTTGATTTTGCAGGGAACCCCTTTCATGAGGGGTGCGAAACCCTAAAGTGGCGCAACATGATAGGCAGCGGATTCAAGGGTCGAAGAGCATGCATTATATGATCAACTTTCGAAACATGAATAGAGAAGATGCGATTCATACCATAGCCATTTCAAGATGGCGCCTTGGAAGCAAGAGAACAACGAAGGTCTCCTCCAAATCGTCACACACAAGATGAGCGACGGCTTGCTTCTTGTCGTCCCTTGTGCTAGCAAGGATCGTCCAAGATGTCTTTGATCGAAAGGAAAGGGATGGAGATGTCGATCTCTCTTGGCCGAATCTTCCTCTATGCTTCAAGTTGTCGCCGCACACCAAAAGTGTCAAGAGGAATGAGTTTTAGAGTGACGAGAATAGAGAACCCTCTATTCGAACGTGAGCCATCTCCAAGTGGAGATCATGGTTACTAAAAAGAGCAACCACTCATCGCTCCAATGTTCACGCCAAGTGAACATGTCGCCACGCCTTGAACCATGTGCTCATTTCATGAGCTGGTTCAATTTGGTTCGGTTTAAGAACCAATCAAGCCAAGCAATCAAGTCTAGATCTCAAATAAACCCTAAGGCTCCAGATCTAACCGTTGATCTCTTGATGCTTCTGATCTCACCGATCTAGCATCTATTCTCTCGATCGAAGCTTACCGATCTCAAGCCCTAATCAATCAAACATGATCAGACCAGATCTCACTTACAATCAGAGATCAAATCCCTTTAAACTGAACTTAAACAATTCAGTCCACACGATCTGACTTAAGTAAGCCATATCATCAAATTGTGCGACCCTGAGGGTTTCCTTTAAATGTCGGTAACGATAACTTACGTCATCACGATCAGTGAGGGGTATCTAGCAACACATCACTGTCTCCCGATATAAAGAAAAGAGTCTTCCAAGACTACACCCAAAAACAGCACAAGCGTGAATCAACTTCACTAGGCATGCATATTTCCTTTGCCACTGGATGTTCTTATTGGACAAGCGTGTCAAGCTTGTAACTCCAATATGACGAGCATGATTAGAACAGATGAACACTGTCACCTGGGTATGGCCATACTCTTTTCTCAATCATCTCATCCAGGGGGTCCCTTTAGAACATCACACTCCTTAAACAAGGAGACGGCAATCCTTTATCTATCATTAGTGCCCTAACCTGATTCAAGCTCACCATCCAAGATAGTCTATAATCATTATGTTTCAAATGATATTGAACTACCTCAAAACAATGACAATCATCATTTAGAAAACACAAGTGATCTCAAGTCAGAGGAAATGTGCCACTTGTTACAATCAAGGATTATTCACATTGTGACAAGCAACTGAATATCCTAGTAGGGTCTGTCCAGTACATCCAATGTACCCATGAGTCTACATCTTATTCCATGCTCGAAGCATCCTATAAGATTAGAACACATATTAGTCTCAATCATATCAAGGCTGTCTCATGTTCACCAAGATATCTCGACTAAGGACTTTACTGCATGTCAGCCTAGCTGAACAGCTTTGAGACATTATTCAGAAGTACACTTATTACAGCAGACAAGGTAACAACCTGAATAATAACCATGCCTTTATAAACATAAGAGTTTATTACATTATACTGATACAATCCCAAGGCCTCAAACATTAGGCTTAAGGGCATACCCCAACAGATTTCTCCTTGCTTGGGGGGAAGTATTTCGTCAAGAAGGAATTTGACAGTTGATTCCAAGATGTGAAGGTACCGGTTGGATGAGAATGAAGCCATGTCTTTGCCCAGTCCCTAAGAGAAAAAGGAAAAAGTCTTAATCTTAAAGCATCATCAGAAACACCATTTATTTTGATGGTATCGCATAATTCCAAAAATAAAGACAAGTGTTGGTTGGGATCTTCCAGAGGAGATCCTCCAAACTGGTTCTGTTGAATCATTGAAATAAAAGCAGGCTTAATCTCGAAGTTATTAGCCTCTATTGCTGGTCTAGCAATGCTTGAACGAATTTCTTGGGGATTAGGGGCTGCATAGTCCCTAAGTGTTCTCTGATTATCCCCCATCTCTGCAATTTCTTCTGGTGATGTCTCTTGAGATATCTCTTGTAAGTCTTCTGGTGATGTCTCTTCTAATCTCAATTTCCTGCGCGCTCTAAGTGTTCTATTGATTTCAGGATCCAATGGAACAAGTGGTCCTGACCTAAGACTTCTGCGCATGCAAAGTAATCAGATCAAATGATTTCAAGAAAAACAAAAAATAACAGAAATAAATAAAAATAGTAAATAAAAACCTAGTCTAGAAATAATCTCAATGTCTTCAATATTGACAAAACTAAGGTCCCCGGCAACGGCGCAAAAAACTTGTTGTGATCCGAAAGGACACACTTTTAAATACAAGCAGGTAGACTCGTTTCAGGGGTCGCTATTGGGAAACCCCGGGGATATTTTACAATTTTCAGAGATAGAAATTACACAAGACATTGCACAGCGGAAGCAATATCCCCGAAACGAGCCGGTCCCAAAAACCCAGTGAAGATCGCAAGCGAGGGAGTCGACACGATGAGATAGAAAGTACCTTGAGCAAGGTGAGGCTGATGTCGTAGTAGGCGCCCAAGCGTGCGCCCTCTGCAGTCTCACACACACAGATCACCTCGAGTCCTCTTCTTCCACGCCCGGTGCTAGCCTCAGGAAGAAGATCCAAGCCTTGTGCTTATTCCTCAAGCCTTGCACCACCTCCAAGGTATATGCGCCAAGAGGAAGATGAGGAGAAGGAAGTCGCCAAGCAACACCAAGTTCCTCATGCCAAGAGGAAAGGAAGATGAAGTGTTCTTGGCTAGGGTTGGATGGAAGAGAAGTGCGCCACAACCTCTTGCTCTCACCTCTCTCTTGTGATCACGCCTTCAAGATTAATTGTATGTCAAGAGGGGGCGTCTAGGGCCTCTTATATAGAGCAAGAGGTGGTCTAATGTGTGGCCACAATTCAAATCAAGTGGGCGGCTAGGAGAGGATGTAGGTGAATTAATCAAGTTAATCAAGTCCTAATCCAATTAGGACTCTAATTGATTCAAACAATTAAATCCTAATCCAATTAGGATTCTAATTATTTAAACAATTAAATCCTAATCTAATTAGGATTCTAATTAATTAATTAAATAATTAGTCCTAATCCAATTAGGATTCTAATTAATTAATTAATTAATTAACCCATATGATTAATTTCAAACCATAGGCGTTAACTCTAGTCTAACCAGGGTTAAGCACATGCCTACTTTCTTCTTCTCCTTAAGCCCAGTAAGCCCAACTTTACAATGGGCCCAGCCCAAGGTCCATTATGCATGTTAACCAAGCCCTTGGATCCAATCCAATTCAACCCAAGGTCAAACTAGGCTAACCATGGTTAATATGTCGTAAATGGAAGTTGGCTCCAATAAATTTCTTCCATCTCATCAGGCCCATTGGCGCTGATGAAATCTCTAAAATAGATCCGAGCTATCCAATAACTCGATCATAAGGCTTCCCGATCATTACGATAACTCGAGTATCAAGGTGTGCGACCCTGTAGGTTCCTCTGACGTTGGCAGTGCTGACTCATGGTCACCACAAGTAGTGAGTGGCACCTAGCAGTGCATTGCTGCTACCCAAGTCATCAGAATGGATATCGACATCGACATCCCCATCATCGCAATCAGGTACAGATGCATTACAGTCTCTTTGCCGAACTGATATCCGATTGGCCAAGTGTGTCACCACTTATTTTTATCCAATCTCATGGCTATGACTAAATCAGGTTTCACCTGGGTATGGCCATACACTTTCAGTCATAGAACCATAGAGGAGCTCCATGGATATCATGCTTCCCTTAGGAAGGGGCAAATCCTATGTCTGTTCATTGACCTTCTCATATGGGTTGTGATATGCCTAATGACAACCGTTATTACCTCCCAACTACGGCAAGACGTTAGGTTGTATCAAGGCATATCCATAACCATATAGAATGACCAATGACCTCAAGTCAAGGGATCAATGCATCTCCTATCACTTGTGAGGATAACTCGTGACACCAAGTCATTGCCTCACAGTTGGTCGGTCCAGTATATCCACCACTGATATACCCATATGTCTGCATTAGCATTTCGTGCCTAACTGGCCCATATACCAGTCTCACAAGTACCAGAGCTGTCCTATATCCACTCAGGTACATCGACTGGGGACTATCATTTGAGCACAGATCCAATCTGGCTCTAGGGACATTATCATATAAGTACATAATCGCAGATGTAAGCAAATATAGATAATGACAATGCCAGAATGATATAAAATATCAACGTCAAGTAGTACAATAATGGACCAAAACTAGGTCCTAGGGCATATACACCAACAATTTCCCACTTGCACTAAGACCTAGAGGTTGAGGAATCTCAACCCCATAATAGTCATGCTTCTGCTGCGCCAAAGCCTTGGTCAATGGGTCTACTAGATTGTTCTCTGTGTCAACTCTGCTAATCTTGACATCACCTCTATCCATGATCTCCCTAATCAGGTGAAATCTTCTGAGTATATGTTTGGATCTTTGATGAGATTGTGGTTCCTTGGCTTGTGCAATTGCTCCATTGCTATCACAGTAGTTTTCAATGGGATCCATGCACTGGGAACCACCTGAAGTTCAGAAATGAACTTCCTTATCCAAACAGCTTCTTTGGCTGCCTCAGAAGCGGCCACATACTCAGCTTCGGTTGTAGAATCAGCTATGGTGGATTGCTTGAAGCTCTTCCAGCATACAGCGCCTCCATTCATCTTGAACACATAGCCAGCCTACAATCTGAAGTCATCAGGGTCAGACTGGAAAGACGCATCAGTGTAGCCCTACATACTGAGCTCTTCCTGTCCCCCATAGACCAGGAGCAAATCCTTAGTTCTTCTCAGATACTTTAGGATGTTCTTTATAGCCACCCAGTGCTGCACTCCAGGATTGGATTGGTATCGGCTAGTTATGCTCACAGCATAAGCCACATCTGGTCTAGTACACAACATTGCATACATGATCGAACCTACTACCGAAGCATAGGGTACTCGACTCATGTCATCCCTCTCAGCCTGTGTGGTGGGACACTGGATCTTTTAGAGAGTAAGGCCATGTCTCACTGGAAGGTACCCTTTCTTGGATTGCTCCAAGCTAAACCTCTCCAGGACCTTATCAATGTAAGTACTTTGACTAAGGGCTAGTAGCCTCTTGGATCTATCCCTGTAGATCCTCACGCCTAGGATATAGGCTGCCTCCCCTAAGTCCTTCATCTCAAAATACTTCCCTAACCATGTCTTAACAGCTTGAAGGCTAGGGATGCCGCTTCCGATGAGTAGTATGTCATTGACATACAAGACCAGAAAAGCCACCAAGCTCCCACTGAATTTTCTGTATACACAGGCGTCATCTTCGCTTTTGATAAAGCCATAATCTCTCACAGCTTCATCAAATCGAAGATTCCAACTTCGAGATGCTTGCTTTAATCCATAGATGGATCTCTTTAGCCTGCAGACCTTATTGGCCTCTGCAGGATGGATGAAGCCATCAGGTTGTGTCATATACACATCCTCGGTCAGCATCCCATTAAGAAATGCTGTCTTTACATCCATCTGCCATATCTCATAGTCATGATATGCAACTATAGCAAGCAGAATCCGAATGGATTTGAACATAGCAACTGGCGAAAAGGTTTCATCATAGTCCACCCCGTGGACTGGTTTGAATCCCTTAGCCACTAGTCTACCTTTATAGGTAACCACGTTGCCATCCATGTCTGTCTTCTTCTTGAAGACCCATTTACACTCTATGGGTTTTACCCCATCAGGTAACTCAACCAAATCCCAGACTTGGTTAGCTGACATGGAATCCATTTTGGATCTCATGGCGTCAAGCCATTTCTCGGAGTCCGGTCCATTGACCGCCTCATCATAGGTCCTGGGTTCATCTTCAACGATGAAGATACCATCGTGTTGGGTCGGCAGCGACCCATACCTCTCAGGTACACGGCGAATCCTCCTAGACCTACGCGGGGCCTGTGTCTGAGCCTCAGGTTGCCCAGCAACCGGTGCAGTTGGCTCAGGTTCCATCTCTGTGTCTTGTGGTTGCACTTGGACCTCGTCCAAGTCAAACTTCCTCCCACTAACTTCTTTCGTGAGAAATTCTTTCTCTAGAAAGACAGCACCCTGAGCAACAAAAACTTTGTTTTCGGTGGGAACATAGAAGTATTAACCCTTAGTTTTCTTAGGGTACCCCACAAACACGTATTTATCAGATCTAGGTTCTAGCTTGCTAGAATCCTGATGTTTGACATAAGCCTCACATCCTCAGATCCTGATAAAAGTGAGATTAGGGCGTCTCCCACTCCATATCTCATATGGAATCTTTGAGACACTCTTAGATGGAACATTATCTAGTATTAGAGAAGCTGTCTCTAGTGCATGTCCCCAGAATGAGGGAGGTAGAGTTGCATGACTCATCATACATCGAACCATGTCCAACAAAGTTCGATTTCTCCTTTCAGACACACCATTCCATTGGGGTGTTCAAGGTGGAGTGAGTTGGGATAAAATCCCACACTCTCTTAGATAGTTAAGAAACTCACCACTCAGGTACTCTCCCCCACGATCTGATCGAAGAGCCTTAATGGATCTGCCAAGCTGGTTCTCTACTTCATGTCAGAATTCTTTGAATTTTTCAAACGATTCAGACTTATGTCTCATTAGGTAGACATAATCATATCTACTGAAATCATCAGTAAATGTGATGAAGTAGTTGTGGCCTCCTCTGGCTTGCTTATTGAATGGCCCACACACATCGCTATGTATGAGATCCAACAAACCTCCTGCCCTTTCACTTGTCTTGGTGAAAGGCGCCTTTGTCATCTTCCCAAACAAACAAGGCTCACATGTATCAAATTCCTCCAAGGAACTTGAATCTAACAACCCATTTGCATGGAGTTGTTGAATGTGATTCTTGTTTATATGGGCTAATCGACAATGCCATAGGAAAGCACCAACTAAACCACTCACTTTGGTCCTTTTATTATTTATGTTGCAAATAGAGTCATCTATGTCTAACACATATAGACCATTGCACAAAGTACCCTTCCCATAGAACATACTTGCAAATGAAAAAGAACAAGAGTTCTTATTTATTTCAAACTTAAATCCTTTCTTTGCCAAGCGTGCGCCCTCTGCAGTCTCACACACGGATCACCTCGAGTCCTCTTCTTCCACGCCCGGTGATAGCCTTGGGAAGAAGATCCAAGCCTTGTGCTTATTCCTCAAGGCTTGTGCCACCTCCAAGGTATATGCGCCAAGAGGAAGATGAGGAGAAGGAAGTCGCCAAGCAACACCAAGTTCCTCACGCCAAGAGGAAAGGAAGATGAAGTATTCTCGGCTAGGGTTGGATGGAAGAGAAGTGCGCCACTACCTCTTGCTCTCGCCTCTCTCTTGTGATCATGCCTTCAAGATTAATTGTATGTCAAGAGGGGGCGTCTAGGGCCTCTTATATAGAGCAAGAGGTGGTCTAATGTGTGGCCACAATTCAAATCAAGTGGGCGGCTAGGAGAGGATGTAGGAGAATTAATCAAGTTAATCAAGTCCTAATCCAATTAGGACTCTAATTGATTCAAACAATTAAATCCTAATCCAATTACGATTCTAATTATTTAAATAATTAAATCCTAATCTAATTAGAATTCTAATTAATTAATTAAATAATTAGTCCTAATCCAATTAGGATTCTAATTAATTAATTAATTAACCCATATGATTAATTTCAAACCATAGGCGTTAACTTTAGTCTAACTAGGGTTAAGCACACGCCTACTTTCTCCTTCTCCTTAAGCCTAGTAAGCCCAACTTTACAATGGGCCCAGCCCAAGTTCCGTTATGCATGTTAACCAAGCCCTTGGATCAAATCCAATTCAACCCAAGGTCAAACTAGGCTAACCATGGTTAATATGCCGTAAATGGAAGTTGGCTCCAATAAATTTCTTCCATCTCATCAGGCCCATTGGCGCTGATGAAATCTCCAAAATAGATCCGAGCTATCCAATAACTCGATCATAAGGCTTTCCGATCATTAAGATAACTCGAGTATCAAGGTGTGCGACCCTGTAGGTTCCTCTGACATTGGCAGTGCTGACCCATGGTCACCACAATCTGTGAGTGGCACCTAGCAGTGCATCGCTGCTACCCAAGTCATAAGAATGGATATCAACATCGACATCCCCATCATCACAATCACGTACAGATGCATTACAGTCTCTTTGCCGAACTGATATCCGATTGGCCAAGTGTGTCACCACTTGTTTTTATCCAATCTCATGGCTATGACTAAATCAAGTCTCACCTGGGTATGACCATACACTTTCAGTCTTAGAACCATAGAGGAGCTCCATGGATATCATGCTTCCCTTAGGAAGGGGCAAATCCTATGTCTGTTCATTGACCTTCTCATATGGGTCGTGATATGCCTAATGACAACCGTTATTATCTCCCAACTACGGCAAGGCGTTAGGTTGTATCAAGGCATATCCCTAACCATATAGAATGGCCAATGACCTCAAGTCAAGGGATCAATGCATCTCCTATCACTTGTGACGATAACTCATGACACCAAGTCATTGCATCACAGTGGGTCGGTCCAGTATATCCACCACTGATATACCCATATGTCTGCGTTAGCACCTTGTGCCTAACTAGCCCATATATCAGTCTCACAAGTACCAGAGCTATCCCATATCCACTCAGGTACATCGACTGGGGACTATCATTTGAGCACAGATCCAATGTGTCTCTAGGGACATTATCATATAAGTACATAATCGCAGATGTAAGCAAATATAGATAATAACAATGCCAGAATGATATAAAATATCAATGTCAAGTAGTATAATAATGGACCAAAACTAGGTCCTAGGGCATATACACCAACAGTCGCGGCCAAACGTATTGGCGTACAGGGCTATTGTCACTCCCTGGCACGGCTCCAAAAACTTATTGTCCCTAACTTGTAGTGTCTGCAAGTGCACGGATACTCGAAGTAATAAAGAAAGATATCGAACCCACAGAGACCTATGTTGTCAAGTACTGATCAATTGATTTCTTACTATCTAGGTAGTCGAATGAAAGTCAAGCAAATATCGCAAACACACAGAAGAATACTATCGGAGAGAAAACTAGGACTAGGGTTTCGTTCACTATAATTTCTATGACTAGACATGAATAAAGAATTCGTCAGTTTAATTTTATCATGATGAAGATGCAAATTACATAATAAAAGGATTGTTTCACTCTCATGCAAACAACCCTGCAGGGATTAATCTTCGCTTTCGCACAAGATTCATCCCAACGCTGAAGATAAGTAAATCATCAATAAATGAACTCAAAGATCACTTTCGTGCATCCGAATTCTAGGTTGATAATCTTTAGTGGAATCTCAAGGATCACTTTCGTGCATCCGAGCCTCAACACTAGTTTTACTCATGGATCTCCAACGTTCCGATCCTCACTTTCTTGCAAGATCTCCACGTTTGACAATTAGACTCGATCTATAGATTCATGTTATTATCATGGCAATTAATCTACTAGAATTGAACAAATTGGATCTAACCTAAGGAAGGGTTCCTAACATGCAATTCTAGGGTTCTGAATTCTCAAGCAATTACCTTTCAGTCAATAGCGAAAATTCTAAAAACATGATTAGTAACATGGATCTATAGAGAGTCTAAGCACAAATATCACATGAGCAAAATCATCATGCTAAGATTAAATGCAACGAAATAGTGAAAAAAAAAGTCATCTAGTCATTAGAAATCAAGTGAATTACTCCCCCATATCCCAAAAGTAGTTTAAGCTAGCATGGTGGAGAAAATACAATATTCCATAATTTCAGAAGTTCAAAAATCAGTAAAAGAAGAGTTTTGGGAAAATACAGGACAGCTGTGAAGTAATTTCAAAAGCTCTCGGTGAACAGTGGCTGTCATTCTTCTTTCCTCGATTCCTCTTCCGATTGATCTCCTTCTCTTTTGAAACTTCTGGCACGTTGTCTCCTCCTCCAGGCGAAGCTTCAGTATGAAAATCGTGGCCGGAGGTGGTCTGGATTGGTCACGGCGGCGGAACCCTAGGCGGCGGTGTGAATCGTGATTTCTCCCTTGACAGTCGATAAAAATTGGGGCTTTCTATGTGTGTGTAATCCTCTCATCCAAGCTCCACGATTGCTTCTTACGGCTTCGAATATAAACCTCTGGATCACCCGCAATCGTCTCCGCAAGAATCAGACTTCAGAATTGACCTGGGAATCGCGTTTAACAACAGAAATACAACAGTGTAATAGTTCACGGCACTGCTGTAAAATCGTTTGAATTTTCTGGTCTGATGTTGTTTGGGCAATACGGCACCGTAATCTGGTTTATGGTACTGCCGCAAAATAGGCTAAACTCTTTATTCGGAAGTGACTGGAAAATTCGGAATGTGTAATCCTTTACGACGGTGCTGTAAAATCAAGCAAAGTTTCTATTCTGAAGCGCACTAAAATACGGTACCGTAATCTGGTTTATGGTACTGTCGTAAAATCTGAAAAACCTTCTGTTCGGAAACTCCTCAAAATACGGCAGTGGCTCGGATTTTACGGTAGCGTATGAAAATATATTACCGTAAAATAGGTTACGACACTGCCGTAATTTGCTGAGTTGCTCCGTTTTATGTGAAATTTCTTAGGTGATCTCCTCTTGATGATGGTAACTCTTCTATGTGTTTGATTTTGCTTGAAAACTCCTTGAAATAATGCCTTTTATCTGAAAATAGTGAAAAACTAAAATAATAGAAGTAGACTTTGCAATATTCGATGAATTTAGCATGAAAACAAGTAATAAGATCCTCAATTTGGCATGAAAAGATATCTAAAATGATACTAAATATACTATATATTTTGGTGTCATCAGCATCCTTGACCAAAAGATTAGTTAAAGGTCTAGCTATCTTAGAGAAATCCTTGACAAATCTCCTGTAGAACCCAGCATGCCCGAGAAAGCTCCGAATTCCCTTGACAGAGGTCGGCGGGGGCAATCTTTCTATAACCTCAATTTTCGCTTGATCGACTTCGATTCCCCGCTCGGAGATAAGGTGCCCAAGTACAATACCTTCACGTACCATAAAATGACACTTATCCCAATTGAGCACCAAGTTGACTTCCTCGCACCTCTGCAAAACTTTAGACAAATTAGTCAAACATTTATCAAAAGATGATCCATAAATAGAAAAATCATCCATGAAGACATCCATGATGTCCTCAATGAACTCAGAAAATATTGCAATCATGCATTGCTGGAACATCGCAGGCGCGTTGCACAATCCAAATGGCATCCCCTGGTAAGCGAACGTGCCTTAGGGACACGTGATGGTCATCTTCTCTTGATCTTCTGGGTGGATGGGGATCTGCAAGAAACCTAAAAAACCATCAAGGAAACAAAAATATGAATTAGCTGAAAGTCGTCCCAACATTTGGTCAATGAAAGGCAGCGGGAAATGATCCTTTCTGGTGGCTTTGTTGAGCCTTCTGTAATCAATGCACATATGCCACCCGGTAACAGTGCGGGTGGGAATTAGCTCATTCTTCTTGTTCTTTACCACCGTAATCTCACTCTTTTTTTGAACGATGTGCACCGGACTGACGCATTCGCTGTCTAAGATGGGGTATATAACCCCTGCATCCAAAAGCTTTAATATTTCCTTCTTAACGACTTCCTTCATATTCTGATTCAATGTTCTCTGATATTCAATGGAAGCCTTGCTATCTTTCTTAAGGAAAATTTGATGCATACATATTGATGGGTTGATACCAGTAATATCATCCAAAGAATAGCCTTTCGCCTTTCTGTGGGTGCGAAGCTCGTCGAGTAGGCGTCTTGTCTCTGACTCGATTAAATCTGAACTGACTATAATGGGACAAAACAAACCCTCATTTAAAAACTCATAGCGCAAATTGCTGGGTAGGGCCTTCAACTCAATGTCTACCCTCACTGGCTCTTTCTGTGTCTTTACTTCCAAAACCTCACCCTGAACTTTTTGTGGGTCCATACTAGGGCTCGTATCCAAAAACCTTGAGTAACTGAGTACCTCTTTCTGTAACTCTTCATCCGCATGCTCAAGGTTGCCTAAGAGGCATGCCTCAAGTGGGTCCACAATGTCCCTCGGGACCTCAAAATTCTCTTCCACAACATCAACGCGACAACATGACCCAGAAAAGCTTGGTCTCTTCAAACCTGCAAAGGTTAAACTCCAAACTGTTCTCTCCAATATTCAGGGATAGCTTCTCGTTCTTCATATCGATCACGGCCCCGGCGGTAGCAAGGAAGGGCCTACCTAAAATGAGGGGCAATCGGGAATCCTCGGATATCTCGAGAACAACAAAGTTTGCTGGCACAAAAAATTCCCCAACCTTAATGGGGACATCTTCCACTATGCCTACTGGATGTTGCACAAATCTGTCAGCTAGCTGTAGGGTGATAGAGTTAGCTTTTAAATCCCCCATGTCCAATTTCTGAAAGACAGAAAGTGGCATGGGGCTCACACTGGCCCCCAAATCATAGAGGGCCCGCTCGAAAGGCACATTCCCAATTCTGCAAGGAATGGAGAAACTGCCGGGATCTTTAAGCTTGGGCGGTAGCTTATTCTGGATAATTGCACTGCATTCCTCTATTAGTGCTACCGTCCCCTGCTCCTCTATTTTTCTCTTGTTGGACAATATATCTTTGAGGAACTTAGTGTATGTGGGCATTTGGGAGTGTGCTTCTGTGAATGGTATGTTTATATACAGCTTCTTGAGCACTTCCAGAAACCTGCCAAACTGTTCGTCCAACTTAGCCTTGGCTAACCTCTACGGAAATGGTACTGGTGGCTTGTAGGGAGGTGGAGGCACATATTTTGGCTCTGGGTCAACCTCCTTTTCTGCTGGTTGTTCCTGGGTGGCCTGACTCTCTATCCTCTGCTCATCTGGCACACAAGCATTATCATCTCTAGCCTCCAGTGGGGGATCTTTCAACTGCTTGCCACTCGTTGTCATGATGGCATTACAGTTCTCCCCGCTCCCTCGGATTTACTTCAGGTTGAGAGGGGAGCTTCCTAGAAGGTTTGGCTGATGAACTTACTTGCTGGGCAATCTGGTTCTCCAACATCCTTGAATGAGTAATCAATGAATCCACCTTAGAATTCAACTACCTGATAGACTTGTCTACATCTTCATTTCGCTGTGATTGTGTTGTAACGAAGTTCTCGAGCAGTATTTCAAAATTGGACTTCTGTGGTTGGTTGAATTGTCGCGGTGGAAGTTGATGACACAAAAATTTATAGTATATTTTATGTTATTTGATAGGTCTTTTTATGTCATATTCATGCTCTTTTGCTTATTTTCATGCCTTATTTATCAAATATTGTGAAATCTACACTTTTCTGGTTTTTGATCATTTTCAAGCAAAAGGCATCATTTTAAGAAGTTTTCAAGCAATTCAAGTGCATAGACAAATTCCGATCATCAAGAGGAGATTACATGCCAAATTTTATGCAAATCGGAGCTTCAGACCGAATTACGGCAGGACCGTAATCATTATTACGGTACCGTGGTTTTACTAAACCTACAGAATAAACCACAGCACTACCATAATTAATATTACAGGCCGTAATTTCAGTCGATTTCTGTCTAGAAAGATTTGTAGATATTACTGCACTGCCGTAACGAATATTATGGGCCACAATTTCGGGTTATTTATTTCTAGAAAGTTTTGTGCCATTATGGTACTGCCGTGGTTATTTTTATGGCACGTAATTATCCTAGAATTTTGACCAGAACACATTACGACACTGCTATAATGGAAATTATGGCCGTAATTGTATTCCAGACAGCCGATTTTGCTGGTCTTTTTGAAGCCCGATTTTTGCGTAGATGATTGCGGTTGATTTAATTCAAGATCCGTAAAGGGGGGAATACTCGTCAGAACAAGGGGAAGATTGATGACACTGAAATTTATAGTAAATTTCATGCCATTTAGTATATCTTTTTGTGTCAAATTCATGAACCATTGCTTATTTTTATGCCTTTTTTTATCAATTACTACGGAATCTACACTCTTTTTGGTTTTTGATCATTTTCAGGTAAAAAGGCACAATTTTCAGGCGTTTTCAAGCAATCCAGATGCATGAATGAATTCCTACCATCAAGTGGATACAACATGTCAAATTTCATTAAGATTGGAGCTTCAGACCAAATTACCGCAGGGCCGTAATCTATATTATGGTACCGTAATTTCACCGGCTACCGTAATATCAGAGCACTGCCGTAATTTGGGAATTTTTCATCCAGAAAGTTTTTAGAAAATTATGGCACTGCCGTAAATAATTTGACGGGCCGTAATTTCAATTTACTTTTCACCCAAAAGATTTCCAGAGTTCACGGCAGGGCCGTAATCATTTCCACGGTGCCATATTTTGGTGCGTTTTCCGACCCATAATCATTTCCATCGTTATCATTTTATGGTACCGTAATTTGGGTCGAATCCTGTACAGAAAAACTTAAAGAAAATACAGCAGTGCCGTAATAAAAACCACAGCCGTAATTCTCTTCTGAACACGTGATTTTCACGGACTTTTTGAAGCCCAATTTTTGCGCTATTGATTGCGGACGATCTAGGGCATAATTGGAAGATCCGTAAGAAGCAAAAAGAGAACTTTCGATGAGACGAGGGGAGGGACACCAAAAGCCCTAATTTTCATCCACCAACGAGGGAGAAATCAAGTTTCACGTCGCCGCCTTAGGTTTCGCCGCTGGGAAGTGTACAACGCATCTCAGTCCGTGAAATTTCAGGGCAAGCTTTGCCTGGAGGAGGAGAACATAGCCCAGAAGTTCCAGAGTGAAAGGAGATCGATTGGAGGAGAAATCGACAAAGGCACGCCACCGACACTGTTCACGCGTGGAAATTACGGATTATTGTAATCTTTCATCCATACTAGCTTAAACCTTTTATGGAACATGGGGGAGTAATTCCCTTTGATTTCTTAATGACTAGATAACTTTTTTTTCATTACTTTGTCACGTATAATTTTAGCATGATAATTCTACTTATGTGAAAATTGCTCTTTAACTCTCCATAGATTCATGTTATTAATCATGTTTTAGAGTTTTCGCGATAAACCGAAAGGTGACTTGTTTCAGAACTTGGAACTCTAGAATTGCATGATAGGAACTTACTGTAAGAAATTAGGTTGGTTCTTATTTCTTGATTTTAGATGAATAACTGCCATGTTTAATAATTTGAATCTAGGATTGAGTTAATTTATCAAACGTGAAGATCTTGTGCAAAAGTGAGGATCGAAACGTTGGAAAACCATAAGTAGAACTTGTGTTGAGACTCGGATATACGAAATTGATCCTTGAGTTCTTTGATTGATGATTTACTTATTAACAGCTTGGGATAGATCTTGCGCGAAAGCGAAGATCGGTCCCTGCATGGTTGTCTGCATGAAAGTGAGATGATCCTCTTATGAAATAAATTATGTCTTTATCATGATAAAATTAAACTGATGAATTACTATTCATATCTAGTCATAGAAATTAAAGAGGATGAAACCCTAGTCTCAGTCTCTCTCTCCAATATTTTCGTTAGCTTTCATTAGTTCAATTGCATAGTTTCGATTGCCTAGATAGTAAGAACTCAATTATTCAGTACTTGACAATGAGGTATCTATGGTTCGATATCTTTCTTTATTACTTCGAGTATCCATGCACTTGCGGACACAACAAAGATCAGCGCACCGAAAGCCCCAATTTTGATCAGCGTTTCAGAGAGAAATCGCTATCTTCACCGCCACCCTAGGTTTCGCTGCCTCGAAGTGTACATAGCATCTTCGGCTGTGAAATTTGATGGAAAGCTATGCCTAGAAGAGGAGAACATACACCAGAAGTTTCAAAGCGAAAGGGGACCAATCGAAGGAGAAATCAACAAAACAGGCGACACCGGCACTGTTCACACGAGAATCACGGGTGTAATTTCCATTACAGCCCTGTGATGATTGTCACACGAGAATCACGGGTGTAATTTCCATTACACCGGCACTGTTCACACGAGAATCACGGGTGTAAATTTTCCTTCTCGATTTCTGATCGTTCTAAACTATGGCTATTTGTAATTTCTTCATCATGCTAGCTTAAACACTTTTTGGGACATGGGGTGAAATCCCCTTAATTTCATAATGACTAGATGATCTTTATTTCGTCAGAATACTCTTGTTATGATAATTCTACTTAAGTGATGATTGTCTTTAATCTCTTATAGTTTCATATTGTCAACAAGTATTAGAGTTTTTATGATATGGACTGAAAAATGACTTGTAAAGCTTGGAACCCTAGAATCGAGATTTAGGGACTCATCGTAAGAAATTAGGTTTGTTCTTGTTTCTAAATTTTAGAAGTTTATTGACTTGTTGATAATCTAATCTAGGAGACATTAATGACTTAAACATGAAGATATTGTAAGAAATTAAGTATCAGATCATTGGAAAAACTTAAGTAGAACCTGTGAATCTAAAGTATGAAAGTATTTAGTTTTCACTTGAGATGATTGACATAAAGAATGGATGCATGAAAGTGATCTCAAATCTTCTTGTCGATGATTTACTTATCTTTAGCATTGAATAAATCTTGTGCAAAAGTGAGGATTGGTTCTTTGTAAATTGTCTGCGTGAAAGCGAGATGATTTCTTTATAAAGTAAATTATATCTTTATCATAATAAGAATAAATTGACGATCATCTAACTATATCTAGTCATTGAAATTAAGGTGGTTGAAACCCTAGTCCCTGTTTTTCTCTCTGACTTTTCGTGTACTTTTCAATCATTCGCTTACATAATATTCGATTGCCTAGCTAGTGAAAAATCAACTATTCGGTACATGGCAGATGAGGTCTCTATGATTCGATATCTTTTTTATTACTTCGAAGTATCCGTGCACTTGCGGATACAACAATTTTTTGGTGCCATTGCCGGGGACCTTGATTTTGTTAATATTGAAGAAATTGAAAGTATTACTAGATTAGGCTTTGTTTTATTTTCTATTTTTGTTATTTTTCTTTAGGAATCTTTAGAAGCTGAGATTAATTCTGCTTTCTGTACTTTTCTACATATTTTGAGTTTATTTGATCTATCTACTTGTGCATGCGCAGGAATCTTTGTTGGTGTATATGCCCTTAGACCCGTTGTTGGTCTTGTTTGTACTACTTGAAATTGATATTTAATATATCATTTTGGCATTGTTGTTATTATGCTATGTTTACATCTGTGATTATGTACATGGATAATAATGTCCCTGGAGACAGATTGTATCTGTGCTCAAATGGTGTGTCCCCAGTCAAGTACCTGAGTGGATAAGGGACAACTCTGGTACATGTGAGACTGGTATATGGTCTAGTTAGGCATGGGGTGCTAACGCAGGCATATGGGTATATCAGTGGTGGATATACTGGACCGATCCGCTGTGAGGCTTTAACTTGGTCTCATGAGTTAAGCTCTCAAGTGACAGGAGATGCATTGATCCCTTGACTTGAGGTCATTGACTCTTCTATATGGTTAGGGACATGCTTTGATACAACCTAATTCCTTGCCGTAGCGACCCATATGAGAAGATCAATGGACAGACATAGGATTTGCCCTTCCTACGGGAAGCTTGATATCCATGGGGCCCCCCTATGGTTGCATGACTGAAAGTGTATGGCCATACCCAGCTGAAAGCCTGATTTAGTCATGACCATGAGATTGGGTGAAAACAAAGTGGTGACACGCTTTGTCCAATCAGATATCAGTTTGGCAAAGGGACTGTAATGCATCAGTATCTTGTTGCGATGATGGGGATGTCGATGCTGATATCCATTCTGAAGACTTGGGTAGCAGCGATGCACTGCTAGGTGCCACTCACTGCTTGTGATGGCCTGAGTTCATCACTGACAACGTCAGAGGAACCTATAGGGTCGCACAACTTGAAACTCGGGTTCTCGTATTGATCGGGTAGCCTATTGATAGAGTTATTGGATAACTCGGATCTGTTTGGGAGAATCCATCAGTGCCATTATACCTGATGAGATAGAAGGGACTTATTGGAGCTAACTTCATTTTTGGGCCAGATGGGCCCAATAGGCCAAATTGGCCCAATAGGTCATTGGGCCAAATGGGCTAAATGAAGTCTAAGCTTGTAGTATGGACTAATGGGCCTCCAAGCCCAATGGGCATGAAGCCCAGTTGGGGCGTGATGCCTAATGGGCCTTGAGGCCCAATGGGCCGTCAGGCCTGATGGGCCATGACAATAAGTTGCCTGGCCCAATAGACATCATGGTGAATTAAATACTGCATTTAATTCTAGGAATTAATTCTGTATTTAATTCTGTAATTAATTCTAAGTTTAATGATGAATTTAATTCTGAATTTGAAGAGTCACATCATTAATGATCATTATGAGACTTTAGTTCAAAGTTTTAATGAGTCATTATGATACTTTAATTCAGAGTTTAATTCTATAATTAATTATGAATTTAATTCTATTATTAATGATGAATTAATTCAGAGAATTTATTGCGGAATTCCAAAGGTGTTAGCGGAATTCCAAGGGTCATCATGTTTTCTATAAAAGAAGAGGGGGAGAGAAGTTGGTGACCAATTGGTCTTTTGGAAGAGATTTTTCTCCTTGGCGCCTACTCCCTTCTCCCCTCTCCTCTTGGCATTTGCAAGGTTGGGCCTTGGCGAAATTTCCATCACCTCTCCTTGGCGTTTTCTCTTAGAGGGTGGCACAAGTTCTTGAGGACTCCCTGAGGCGTGGATCTTCTTCCCGAGGCTAGCACCGGGCATGGAAGAAGAGATCTCGAGCGTCGGCTGTGTGCGAGACTGCAGAGGGCGAACATTTAGGCCCCTGCATCGCTTCCTTCTTCTTCGCTTTGAGGTATCATCTCCTACTCACCGTGTGGATTCCTTCGCATGACTCGATCTTTTGGGTTTTTGGGACTGGCCTATTTCGGGGATTGCTTCCACTGTACTTGTCTTTAAAATTTTAAAATCCCCGGGGTTTCCCAACAATCTTAGATCAGGACCTCTAGTTCCCTTAGAACCTGAGATTAACAAAACTATTAAACTGCACTGGAAACTCAGATGTGAAGAAAGGCGGGGAGAAGAAGTGGTCATGGTAGAAAGGAGATCATTTAGGGACTATGCAGCCCCTAATCCACAGGAGGGACACTCTAGCATTGCTAGACCAGTTATAGAGGCTAATAACTTTGAAATCAAGCATGCTTTCTTATCTATGATCCGGCAAAATCCGTTTGGAGGAACTCTACTCAAAGATCCTAATCAAAATCTTGCTTTATTTCTTGAATTATGTGATACAATTAAAATTAATGGTGTTTATAGTGATGCATTAAAACTTAGACTATTTCCTTTTTCTCTCAGGGACCGAGCTCGCTCTTGGCTTCAATCTCAACCTACCGGTACTATCACTACATGGGATCAACTGTCTAATGCTTTCTTGATGAAGTACTTTCTACCTAGCAAGACAATCTAGTTGAGGAACCAGATTATAAGCTTTGCATAGCGGGATGGCGAGTCTTTTAATGAGGCATGGGAGCGTTTCAACGAATTACAATAGAAGTGTCCTCACAATGGCCTTGAAAAATGGGTTTTAATACATACTTTTTTATAATGGTTTACTTTATAATACCCGTCTGACTGTTGATGTTGCTACAGGAGGAGCCCTTATGAGCAAGACTATTGAAGATGCTTTCACTTTGCTTGAGGAGTTGGCTTTGAATCTAAACCAATAGACCACTGAGAGAGGAGTGATATATCATCCGCCACATGGTAAGAATGAAAATGAGAACTGGCATGCCTTGGCTGAAAAGGTAGATTCTTTGAGCAATAGATTTGATTCTTTTCAAATGCAAACTGCTGTAGTTTCATCTTTTGCTATATGTGATATTTGTGGTAATCATGGACACTATACTGAAGAGTGTAAGGTAATTACTGATCAGGGTTCAGAACAAGTTATTGCAGTAGGAGGGTACAATCGAAGTAGAAATAATGACTCCTATTCTAATACTTATAACGCTAGATAGAGAAATCATCCAAACTTATCATGGAAGAGTAATCAGGGAACACAATTAGATTCTAGACCTTAATTTCAATCTAGGAATTCAATCCTAATCCACCTAAGTCTAGTTTAGAGGTGATGTTTGTGAAATTTATGAGCACCCAAATGAAACAAAATGAAGATGTGAATGAAACTCTCAAACAAATCAATTCTAGGATGGATTGTATGAACTCTAGGATGGATCACATGAGTGCCCACAGCAAAATGCTAGAAAATCAAATAGCACAACAAGCTAGCACTTCTTATAGATCCTAGGGAACATTGTAATGCTATAATTACTAGGAGTGGGAGGCAATTAGATGAACCTAGAGGGAGATTTGAGGATAATGAAGAAGAGCCTGAGATTGAACTTAACAATGAACCAGTCTTGAAAAAATCTCCTGTACATGAGCAGTCCCATACTAGTTCGCTACCTCACCAGGGTGATGAATCTAAAGGTGATGAGCCATGTCAACCAGATATTCCTAGACTAGTTCACCTGCACCTTATAGGCCACCCATACCTTTTCCTCAAAGATTAGTCCAAGCTAAGTTAGATAAGCAATTTGGGAAATTTCTTGATGTCTTGAAAAAGCTTTATATTAACATTCCATTTATTGAAGCTTTATCTCAAATGCCCACTTATGCTAAATTTTTAAAAGAAATTTTGTCAAATAAAAGAAAGATAGAGGACTATGGTACTGTGGTATTGACTGAGGGATGTAGTGCTATCATCCAAAACAAGTTACCACAAAAATTACACGATCCAGGTAGTTTCTCTATTCCTTGTTCAATTGGGAGTATGGCTTTTGACCGAGCCTTATGTGATTTAGGTGCTAGTGTAAGCCTAATGCCTTTATTTATTTGCAGGAAATTGGACATGGGAGAGTTTAAACCAACTTTAATATCTTTGCAGCTCGTTGATTCATCGGTTAAGTATCCTGTTGGAATTTTAGAAAATGTTCCAATCAAAGTAGGCAAGTATTTTGTTCCAGCAGATTTTGTAGTGTTAGAAATGGAGGAAAGTTCTAAAAATCCAATTATCCTTGGTAGACCATTTATAGCCACAGCAGGGGTAGTCATTGATGTTAAGAAAGGAAAACTCACACTAAATATTGGTGAAAACATAATTGAGTTTGAGTTCGCAAATTCATTGAAAAAACCATCATATTCAAGATCATGTTGTAGTATTGATGTAGTTGATAATGTCATTAATGATTTGCATAAGTTATTTGATGAACCTCCTAATTTTGAAAGTGACAATTCTCTTGAGTGTGTGAATATAGAATTTCAGGAAAAGGCTTATTTAATTTAAGAAAAGAAAAGAAAGAAGAGATAGAAAAGAAAAGAAAGATTGAAGCTACTTAACAAAGGTAGAAAGTTCTTAAGCAAAATTGGATACTGTTTCTTGAATGAGCCTTATGTATTCAGAAGTTGTGAGCAGAACAAATAAAAATCAGAATGGCGACCGAAGAAACCAAAATCAAATCTGAGTGTAGAACGATCAAGCTAATGACATTTAAATTAGCGCTTCTTGGGAGGCAACCCAAGCACTTTTATCTTAGATTAGTTTCTTTTATATTAGTTTGTTTTTTTAGAATCAATTTTTCTTTTCTTTTTATAGGAAAAATCAGATTTTGAGCAAAATATGGCACTGCCGTAATGAAAATTACGGGCCATAATCTTTGTCCATTTTCATCCAAAAACTTTTGAGTCTTTTACGGCAGTACCGTAAGTAATTTTATGTACCGTAACTTGGGGTAATTTTTGTACAGAGAGTTTTATGGTCTTTATGGTGGTACCATAAGTATTTTCACTGGCCGTAATTTGGATCGAAAATCTTTCCTGAGAGTTCTGCATCTTTTATAGCACTACCGTAATAAAATTTACTGTACCGTAATTCCAGTATATTTTTGACCCAAGAGTTTCAAATTTTTGTGCAAAATATGGCAGTGCCATAACCATTTTTACGGTGCCGTAAGTCCAGCATATTTTTTTTTTTAAAAAAAAACCATTTCGGCTTCGAGGACAGTGTTGTGATCCGAAAGGACACACTTTTAAATACAAGCAGGTAGACTCGTTTCAGGGGTCGCGACCAAAGGTATTGGCATACAGGGCTATTGTCACTCCC
Organism: Costus lasius; assembly: GCA_027563935.2. NCBI lineage: Eukaryota > Viridiplantae > Streptophyta > Magnoliopsida > Zingiberales > Costaceae > Costus > Costus lasius. The sequence continues at coordinate 98,653,319 of CM050448.1, forward strand.
TAGCACGGCTCTATAAACTTGTTGTCCCTAACTTGTAGTGTCCGCAAGTGCATGGATACTCGAAGTAATAAAGAAAATATCGATCCCACAGAGACCTTATTGTTAAGTACCAAATAATTGATTTCTCACTAGCTAAGCAAACCGAATATAATGGAAGTAAACTATGCAAGAAAAGTACGCTAAAAGATAATCAGAGAGAGGACTGGGACTAGGGTTTCATCTACCTTGATTTCAATGACTAGATATGAATAAAAGGTCGTCAGTCAATTATTGTTATGATAAAGACTTAATTTACTTCATAAAGGGATTTTCTCACTTTCGTGTAGACAATCATGCAGGGATCAATCCTCACTTTCGCGCAGGATTTATCCCAGGCTAATGATAAGTAAATCATCAATCAAAGAATTCAAAGATCACTTTCGTGCATCCGAATTCTAAGTTGATTGTCTCAAGTGGAATCTCAAGGATCATTTTCGTGCATCTGAGTCTCAACACAAGTTCTACTTATGGTTCTCCAACGTTCCGATCCTCACTTTTGTGCAAGATCTCCAGGTTTGACACACTAACTTAATCCTAGGTTCATAATTATCAACATGGCAATCACATCACTAAAAGAAAAAAAATAAGAACTTTAACCTAATATCTTACGGTGAGTTCCTATTTATCAATTTTAGGGTTCCAATTCTCAAGCAAATCACCTTTCGGTCCTTATTGCGAGAACTCTAAACATGATGACAAGAAGTAAATTAAGGAGAAATTTAGAACAATAATCACATAGGTAAAATTATCATGGCAAAATTATCTTGACGAAATAAAAAGTTATCTAATCATATAAAATCAAGGGGATTACACCCATGTCCCAAATATGTTTAAGCTTGCATGGAGAAAGAAATACAATCAACCATAGTTTCAAAGTATCATAAATTTAAGAGAAGGAAGAAATAAACTTTACAACGCGCCGTAATTGTTGGGGTATGCCCTTAAGGCTAATGTTTGAGGCCTTGGGATTGTATAAGTATCATGTAATAAACTCTTATGTTTATAAAGGCATGGTTATTATTCAGGTTGTTACCTTGTCTGCTGTAATAAGTGTACTTCTGAATAATGTCTCAAAGCTGTTCAGCTAGGCTGACAGGCTCTATGTCCTTAGTCGAGATATCTTGGTGAACATGAGACAGCCTTGATATGATTGAGACTAATATGTGTGCTAATCTTATAGGATGCTTCGAGCATGGAATAAGATGTAGACTCATGGGTACATTGGATGTACTGGACAGACCCTTCTAGGATATTCAATTGTTTGTCACAATGTGAATAATCCTTGATAGCAGCAAGTGGCACATTTTCCTTTGACTTGAGATCACTTGTGTTTCTAAATGATGATTGTCATTGTTTTGAGGTAGTTCAATATCATTTGAAAGATAATGATTATAGACTATCTTGGATGATGAGCTTGAGTCAGGTTAGGGCACTAGTGATAGATAAAGGATTGCCGTCTCCTTGTTCAAGGAGTGTGATGTTCTAGAGGGCCCCCCTGTATGAGATGATTGAGAAAGTGTATGGCCATACCCAGATGACAGTGATCATCTGATCTAATCATGCTCATCCTATTGGAGTTACAGGCTTGACATGCTTGTCCAATAAGAACATCCAGTGGCAAAGGAAACATGCATGCCTCGTGAGTTTGATTCACACTTGTGCTGTGGTTTGGGTGTAGTCTTGGAAGACTCTTTCCTTTATATCGGGAGACAGTGATGTGTTGCTAGATACCCCTCACTGATCGTGATAATGTAAGTTGTCGTTACCGACATTTAAAGGAAACCCTCAGGGTCGCACAATTTGATGATATGGCTTACTCATGTCAGATCGTGTGGACTGAATTGTTTTGGTTCAGTTAAAGGAGAGTAGACTCTGATTGTAAGTGAGATCTGGTCTGATCATGTTTGGTTGATTAGAGCTTAAGATCGGTAAGCTTCGATCGAGAGTATTTGATGCTAGATCAGTGAGATCAAGTGCATCTAGATATGTATGGTTAGATCTTGAACCTTCATGGTTCATACTAGATTTAGACCATGGCATGTCTTGGTTTGGTCTTGGTTTGATTTGGTTGTTGAACCAAAGTCAATTGAACCGGTTCAAGGATGTGAACGCATGGTTCAAATTAATTAAGCGTTTTGATTAGTTCACTAAGTGTGAACGTGTGGAGTGAAGACTTACCATATATGGAAGTCTCAACGCCTAAATGCTTAAGCCAAGAAACGCCTTTGCGTGATGGCTTCTCTCTTGGGCAAATGTGTGCTCTTGAGTGTGCATGATCGCCGAGAGTTGTAGAGAGGCATTCGGCAAGCCAAACCAAGAAGACATCCAAGGATTCTCCTTCAAGCGATTTGGATTCTTCAAGCCCTTTGCTAGCACAAAGGACGACAAGGAGCAAGCCAACTTCTTCTTGTGTGCGCGCCTTGTGGAGGAGACCTCTCTTGTTCTCTTGCTTCCAAGTTGCCATCTTCCTCATGGCTTTGGTATGGATCTAAACTTCATCAAGTTGATCATATTATCTTGCTAAGATCCATGGAAAACCCTTGCTTCCGCTTGTAATTGTCATGCGCCACCCTTAAGGGTTTTTCGCCCCCCCTCTTGAAAGGGGTTTCACATGCTTGCGCTCCCCCTTGAAGGGGACCCTTCAATTGGTATCAGAGCATGCGGTTGCAGCATGTTAATATGATTGCTTGATATATATTTTTGTGATCCATGTTTGCGCATGTAAAAGTATGCTTAGATCTAAGTTGCATGCCGAAACTTAACATGAGAATATTTTGTTATTTTGGCGCATGTAAGTTGGCGCTTGTCGTTGTAGTTTTTCTAAGAAAAACTAATCACTTGCGCGCCTCACTAGACCTAAGTGGCACCTACTATAAACCCTTAGATGGGTTGATCGGGTTGAAGTCACCTCTAGGTTAGATCCAATAGTCTGATCAGACCATCTGACAGCCTAGATGGATCGACCAGATGGCACCTGTGCGCAAGCACGAGGTGGCCATAGGTCAATTGCATCTTAGGCGTGTAGCGAGGTCTGGTTGAGACAACCAGTGAACACTCTTGAGTTAGGCCCGGGGTCACACCCGCTTGCCAGAACTCTTGAAAGCTATTCAAGCCCTTAGCGCATGCATGGTTGACCATTAGGTCAACTCGGGTCAGTTAGGACTCGGTGCATGCAAGGGCAGGGGATCTAACTAGATGGATGAGTGGATCCCTATCAATGGACCATTGTAAGGTTGTAGGACACATAAGGAAGTTAAAATTGATGCCTATGGGGTTTTCAAAAATTTAATTTCTTGATTGGATCACATGATGATTGAGACCATATGCTTGTTTATTTAATCTTATGTGGGTTGCCCTAATGTGTGCTGTGCTGGGGCCTGCGTGCCTGGTTAATTATAAGTTAATATTATTGTGATCTGCGAATCACATTTTTTATTAATCTATTGTATAATTGACCTGCGAGTCAAAGCTTGTCTAGATAGATCAAAAATGTATTTTGATTAGACAAGAGCACAAAGGCACACATCCAAGAGGGGCATTCAGCTGGTGGCGCACCTGAGGTGATCTTGGAGCTAGGGCCCTGGGTTGGACCAGATGAGATGTCAAAGAGCTCAAGTGAAGACTTAAGTAAAATTAAGGTCTTACTTAGGGTTCATGGGCTTTTACCACATAAGATCCATGCTTTCTTTTTATTGCTTATATAATTAGAACTGCATGAGTTTATCTTCTGCTATCACCATAGGAATTGCATGATAGTGAAGAAGATAAAAGACCGTTAAAATCCAACGCTAACATATCAAGCTCGGAAAGCCTTCTGACGCGAAACCTCACCGTTCTGACTATCGTTGGAGCCGTGTTGTACCCACTCAGTGGGCACGTCCATCTATCTTTAGACGGTGCTGGATTTCACCTGCGTGTTACAGAGAAGGGATTTATCGCTTCTCGTTGCTCAGCATAGCACGTGGTGGTCCAGGGAGTAGGTCGGGTCAGCTTGACCATGTAGGCTACATATGTGGCGCATATGGTAGCACATGGAGGCAGCCATCTGCGGGGTCAGAGATTGTGTTGTACCAACTCAGTTGGCACAGTCTGCTGGATTGCCCAGATGAAGGGGAATCGCACGGGTTGGCGATTGGCTGGGACAGCCTACCAGAAATTAGTGCTTGTCTTCTCTGTGCATCTTATCTCGCCTGAGCGGGACGCGGAGACCAAGTATGAAATCTGGATCCCATCTCACTAAAAGAGTGTTACTCTTTCGGACTGTTTACTGGATTTTTCAGTCAGACAAAATAGTGAGAAAAAGAATCTTTCTCAAGTCCTGGATTGATTCTTAACATTGATACTGACCTTGCTGTTCTTGCTTGTTGTAGATTCCTGCAGCAACGAACACCATGAGCTTCAATGTGCGATCCCTACTGGAAAGGGAGAAGTTTGCTGGGCCGAACTTCTTTGACTGGTTCGGACACCTTAAGATCGTTCTTAAGGCAGAGAGGAAACTGTATGTCCTCGAGACGGCTGTGCCGCCTCAACCCGCTGCGAACGCCGCAAGGGCGGTTCGTGAAGCCTATGATAAGCATGTCAATGATAGCATTGATGTCGCTTGCCTGATGCTAGCGTCTATGACGCCACCCGCTGCAGCGTCAGCATGAGGATATGTCGGCTATAGAGATTATAGCGAACCTCAAGATGCTGTATGCTGCACAGGCGAGGACAGAACGCTATAATCTGACGAAGCTGTTCTTTCAGAGCAAACTGGCTGAAGGGAGCCCAATGGGAGCTCACGTGCTCAAGATGATTGGGCACAAGGAGGCTCTGGAGAAACTGGGGCATACCATCAACCAGGAGCTTGCTGTGGATATTATTCTGCAGTCTCTCCCGCCCTCTTTCGATGCGTTCATTATTAACTTTAATATGAACAAAATCGATTGTACGCCGGCAGAGCTGCTGAATATGCTCTTGACAACTGAGGAAACTCTGAAGGGAAAGCCTTCAACCTCTGTCTTGATGGTTCCTTCAAGGAACAAGAAGAAGGGGAAGAAGGGCAAGGCCCCTGTCAAGAATTACAGCAAGGCTCTGAAACAGAAGGTCAAGCGGTCGAAGGACAACAGGTGTTTCCACTGTGGCCAGCTGGGTCACTGGAAAAAGGACTGTAAAGCGCTCCAAGGAGACAAGAGGGGAAGCATCGCTTCTGGCTCAGGTATATTCGTGACTGAAGTCATGTTTTCATCTTCTTCTATATCATGGGTGTTGGACACTGCATGTGGAGTTCACATTTGTTCAAATGTACAGGAACTCAGGAGAAGAAGACAGGTGGGACAGCATGAGGTAGACCTACGCGTTGGAAACGGGGCACGGGTTGCTGCTGTTGCTGTAGGAGACTATTTCATTTCTTTACCATCTGGCATTGTATTAGAATTAAACAATTGTTATTTTGTACCCAGTATTACCAAGAATATTATCTCCATTCCTGCTCTTGTCAGGAAGGGTTTTTCCTTTGAATGCAAGACTTCAAAGTGTGTACTTTCTCTAGATAATATTGTGTATGCTACTGGTTCAATTAACAATGGGTTGTTCATGTTGGACATGGAACATTCGATACACAACATTGATAATAAGAAAGCCAAGTATGCTGATGACAGCACCTTGCTATGGCATAGTCGTTTGGGCCATATAAACGAGAAGCGCATTAAGCGGTTGCATGATCATGGACTGCTGGGATCATTCTCCTACAAGGAGATTGATACATGCAAAGCTTGTTTGATGGGTAAAATGACGAAGTCACCTTTTCCTAACAAAGGTCAAAGGGCTTCAGGTTTACTTGACCTCATACACAGTGATGTGTGTGGGCCATTTAGTAAACATGCTAGAGGTGGCTATCAGTACTTCATTACCTTTACTGATGATTTCAGTAGGTATGGTTATGTCTATCTTATGAGACATAAGAGTGAATCTTTTGACAAGTTCAAAGAGTTCAAGAATGAAGTACAAAATCAGCTAGGCCGAAATATCAAGGCACTTCGTTCTGATCGAGGTGGTGAATACCTAAGTCGAGAATTTACTGACTATCTAAAGGAGTGTGGGATTATCTCACAGCTCACTCCGCCAGGAACACCACAATGGAATGGTGTGTCCGAGAGGAGAAATAGAACGTTGCTTGATATGGTTCGTTCTATGATGAGTCAGGCTACTCTTCCATACTCCTTTTGGGGTTTTGCACTGGAGACAGCTGCAAAGGTACTAAACCGAGTGCCATCCAAGGCAGTTTCAAAGACGCCATATGAGTTATGGTATGGGAAACAGCCTAGCTTGACATTTATCAGGATCTGGGGTTGCGAGGCTTATGTCAAAAAGCTCGCCTCTGGGAAACTGGAGAGCAGATCTGAGAAATGCATCTTTGTCGGTTACCCTAAGGAAACTAAGGGTTATTATTTCTACGATCCCAAGGAGAACAAAGTATTTGTTGCTCGGACGGCCATATTTCTTGAGAAAGAGTTTCTTCTGTAAGAGGCTAGTGGGAGAGAAATAAAGCTGGATGAGAATCCAGAAGAAGGACAAAGTAGTCAAGCACAGTTGGATGTGCCTGAGCCGGTAGATCAGGTTACTACACAACCTGAGGCTCAAATATCACGGGAACCGCGAAGATCGGGAAGGATCCGTCGTCAGCCTGAGCGCTATGACGGAGTCTACATCATTGATAATGATGAACCCCTCACTTATGCGGATGCGGTCAGTGGACCGGAGTCAGCTAGATGGCTTAATGCTATGCGAGCCGAGATGGACTCCATGTCAGATAACCAAGTCTGGGATTTGGTTGATCCGCCTCCGGGAGTAATCCCTATAGGCTGTAAATGGATCTTCAAGAAGAAGATTGACATGGATGGTAACGTGGTTACCTATAAAGGCAGGCTAGTTGCGAAAGGTTTCAAACAAATCTACGGGATAGATTATGATGAAACTTTCTCACCTGTGGCCATGTTCAAGTCTATTCGGATTCTTTTCGCGATAGCTGCATATTACGATTATGAGATCTGGCAGATGGATGTGAAGACAGCTTTCCTTAATGGAAATCTGGATGAGGATGTGTATATGACACAACCTGAAGGCTTCACGAATCCATCAGATCGTCATAAAATATGCAAGTTAAAGAAGTCCATTTATGGACTTAAACAAGCATCTAGAAGCTGGAACATTCGTTTTGATGAATCAATCTCTGAGTTTGGTTTCATCAAGAACGAGGATGACCCGTGTGTATATAAGAGGTTTAGTGGGAGCGTGATTACTTTCCTAGTCCTCTACGTCGATGATATCTTGATCATTGGAAATGATATTCCTGAACTGCATGCTGTTAAAGCATGGTTAGGAAAATGTTTCCAGATGAAAGATCTAGGAGAAGCAGCCTATGTGTTAGGTGTGAAGATCTACCGGGATAGATCTAAGAGGCTTCTCGGGCTGTGCCAGAGTACTTACATCGATAAAGTCCTGGAGAGATTCCATTTAGAGAATTCTAAACGTGGATATCTTCCAGTCAGACATGGTCTGAATCTTTCGAAGAGTCAGTGTCCACAAACACAGACTGAGAAAGATGAAATGGACAATACGCCTTATGCTTCGGCTATTGGGTCCATAATGTATGCGATGTTGTGTACTCGCCCAGACATCGCTTACGGGTTAAGCGTGACCAGTCATTTCCAAAGTAATCCAGGTTTGGCGCACTGGATTGCAGTCAAGAACATTATAAAATATCTGCGGAGGACCAAAGATATGTTCTTGATATATGGTGGTCAGGAAGAACTCAGTGTAGAGGGATATACTGACGCTTCGTTCCAGTCGGACCAGGATGATTTCCGATCGCAATCAGGCTATGTTTTTAGCTTGAATGGAGGTGCTGTGGTGTGGAAGAGTTTCAAACAGTCAACTGTTGCTGATTCCACAACAGAAGCCGAGTATGTTGCAGCCTCGGAAGCATCCAAGGAGGCAGTATGGATTCGCAAGTTCGTGAGAGAACTTGGTGTCGTTCCTTCGAGTGCAGATCCTTTGGTTATCTTCTGTGATAACACTGGAGCAATCGCACAAGCAAAGGAACCACGGTCGCACCAGAAGTCCAAGCACATACAGAGACGGTTTCACTTGATCCGGGAGATCATTGATCGAGGCGAGATCAAGATTTGCAAGGTTCATACAGATGACAATCTGGCAGACCCTCTTACCAAGCCTCTGGCGCAGCAGAAGCATGAGAAGCACTGTAACAATATGGGTTTGAGATTTCTCAACCATTAGATTAAGTGCAAGTGGGAGATTGTTGGGGTATGCCCTTAAGGCTAATGTTTGAGGCCTTGGGATTGTATAAGTATCATGTAATAAACTCTTATGTTTATAAAGGCATGGTTATTATTCAGGTTGTTACCTTGTCTGCTGTAATAAGTGTACTTCTGAATAATGTCTCAAAGCTGTTCAGCTAGGCTGACAGGCTCTATGTCCTTAGTCGAGATATCTTGGTGAACATGAGACAGCCTTGATATGATTGAGACTAATATGTGTGCTAATCTTATAGGATGCTTCGAGCATGGAATAAGATGTAGACTCATGGGTACATTGGATGTACTGGACAGACCCTTCTAGGATATTCAATTGTTTGTCACAATGTGAATAATCCTTGATAGCAGCAAGTGGCACATTTTCCTTTGACTTGAGATCACTTGTGTTTCTAAATGATGATTGTCATTGTTTTGAGGTAGTTCAATATCATTTGAAAGATAATGATTATAGACTATCTTGGATGATGAGCTTGAGTCAGGTTAGGGCACTAGTGATAGATAAAGGATTGCCGTCTCCTTGTTCAAGGAGTGTGATGTTCTAGAGGGCCCCCCTGTATGAGATGATTGAGAAAGTGTATGGCCATACCCAGATGACAGTGATCATCTGATCTAATCATGCTCATCCTATTGGAGTTACAGGCTTGACATGCTTGTCCAATAAGAACATCCAGTGGCAAAGGAAACATGCATGCCTCGTGAGTTTGATTCACACTTGTGCTGTGGTTTGGGTGTAGTCTTGGAAGACTCTTTCCTTTATATCGGGAGACAGTGATGTGTTGCTAGATACCCCTCACTGATCGTGATAATGTAAGTTGTCGTTACTGACATTTAAAGGAAACCCTCAGGGTCGCACAATTTGATGATATGGCTTACTCATGTCAGATCGTGTGGACTGAATTGTTTTGGTTCAGTTAAAGGAGAGTAGACTCTGATTGTAAGTGAGATCTGGTCTGATCATGTTTGGTTGATTAGAGCTTAAGATCGGTAAGCTTCGATCGAGAGTATTGATGCTAGATCAGTGAGATCAAGTGCATCTAGATATGTATGGTTAGATCTTGAACCTTCATGGTTCATACTAGATTTAGACCATGGCATGTCTTGGTTTGGTCTTGGTTTGATTTGGTTGTTGAACCAAAGTCAATTGAACCGGTTCAAGGATGTGAACGCATGGTTCAAATTAATTAAGCGTTTTGATTAGTTCACTAAGTGTGAACGTGTGGAGTGAAGACTTACCATATATGGAAGTCTCAACGCCTAAACGCTTAAGCCAAGAAACGCCTTTGCGTGATGGCTTCTCTCTTGGGCAAATGTGTGCTCTTGAGTGTGCATGATCGCCGAGAGTTGTAGAGAGGCATTCGGCAAGCCAAACCAAGAAGACATCCAAGGATTCTCCTTCAAGCGATTTGGATTCTTCAAGCCCTTTGCTAGCACAAAGGACGACAAGGAGCAAGCCAACTTCTTCTTGTGTGCGCGCCTTGTGGAGGAGACCTCTCTTGTTCTCTTGCTTCCAAGTCGCCATCTTCCTCATGGCTTTGGTATGGATCTAAACTTCATCAAGTTGATCATATTATCTTGCTAAGATCCATGGAAAACCCTTGCTTCCGCTTGTAATTGTCATGCGCCACCCTTAAGGGTTTTTCGCCCCCCCTCTTGAAAGGGGTTTCACATGCTTGCGCTCCCCCTTGAAGGGGACCCTTCAGTAATCACACGTATGAACAGTGCCGGCGGCGTTCTTTCCTTGATTCCTCCTCCAATTGAACTCCTTTTGCTCTGAAACTTCTGGTGCATCCTCCTCTCCTCCAGGCGAAGCTTTTGAGTGAAAATCAAGGTGAGAGATGCCCTCTATGCCTCTCGGCACGAGGCCAAACCCTAACCACCTCCCTGTCGATTGCTCCTTCGATACTGGATAAACATTGGGGCTTCCACTTCGTGCGTCTTCTACTCTTAAAGAGGAGTCCATAACATCTTTCAGATCTTGATTTAGAGCTCTGGATCAAAAGTTATGGTCCCACAAGATTCAGATCAGTAAAAATCGCGTTTTTGATTGGAAATTACGGCTGTAACAATCTTTACGGCAGTGCCGTAATGTCTGAAATTTCTCAGGTGAATTATGGTTCCAAATTATGGTACCTTAAAGTTCTTTACGGCACTGCCATAATTTCCATTATGGTATCTTAAAGTTCTTTACACCCGGTGGTGTAATTTTCGAACTTGCTCCGATTTGCATGAAAATTGGTGGGCGGCTTCGTTTCGACCTCCTGAATCCATTCGTGCGCTCAAATCCTTCAAAATCCATCAAAATATAGCACTTTTTACCTGAAATTCATGAAAAATAAGAAATTATGTAGATTCCGTAATATTTGATAAATAAGGCTTAAAAACAAGCAAAAGAGCATAAATATGACACAAAAAGACACATGAAATGACACAAAATATACTATGAATTTTGGTGTCATCAAACATGTAAGGCTCAAACCTTGCTTGTCCTCAAGCAAAAACCAAAAATTGATCATAGGCATAGACTTTCTCATGAGGAATAAATTTCTAAAATACAATCACCAACAAAAAATTTCCACCAATTGTTTCACAATATTTCAAATAAACACATCATTCTTAGAACTCAACCTTCTAGATCTACATCTCAATCAAATAAAACTTTGCAACTTGTATAATAAATAGAATTTTCAATCTCATGATTTCACCCAATTTCAGTTTAAATCTATTATGCTTTTGTTTATAGGAATTAGGTTTCCAAGATCTTTTTCCACACATAAATTTTTTTCATTTTTTTTCATGTATTTTGTTGTTTTTGCATGGATGGCATATACCCACTTAGATACATACCCCCTTTTTTTTATTTTGACTTCAATTATTTCTTTGGTACCACTGTCAATTTTACACAGTTGCCAAGTAGAGGAGTCTTATTCTTTTTCTCTCTCATTATTTTTACATAGACTTCAACCCATGTCTTAGGTACCACTATCAATTTTACATAGTGCCAAGTAGGGGAGTCTCTCACTATTTTTATGGATCTTGGATTTTTCTTTCCCAACAAATAGCAAAATAGACCAAATATCTACTAGGTTGATCAATTGATATCAATTCAGTAATCATACTCATATGCTCATTTTATTTAAAGGAGTAGTTTCACCTTTAGATCTTATTCCTCAAATAACACATCTACCCAAAATTTCATGCATCAACCAATGTCAAATTTCAAAAGATAGATATGTATTAAAGAAATAAATTCAACACAATAGGTCTAGTCCTAATCACATGCATCAATGCATTCATCATCAAAGAAAATTCACACACCTCTCATCACATGAATTCAAGTTATAAAAATTTTTAAACATCTAAAAATGTCAAAATCAATGCAAAAGGAGTGATGCATCAAACTCAAAAAATCATAATATGCAAAGTGAAATATCCGTATAGTTACATAAGGCTCGAACAATGCAAAGGATGTAAAGTGATAGATCTGAAAGAAGAAAAGTGTAGATAATCATATCAATTCAAATAATCACAAGAAAGTATAAGCAATACTCACAAAACTATATGGCAAGATCTGATTGAAAATACATAAGGCTCAATCCAAAAATAGTATCGGGGCAGATGCTGCTAGGTCCAAAGATGTACCTTTTGAAAATTTTACCTGTAAATTTAAGGTACATAAGGCTCAGTCTGAAAATAGTAAATAATTTTCTCAAGGGAGAATCAGAGATGTCGCCGGAGGTCTGAAGAGGATGCCGGTGGAAAGAGTCGAGCAGACAAGAAGCAGAGGGTGAACAGAGTCTGGCTGAAAAGCTGCTAGCAATGATGGTGATGGTGCCGACATAAGGGTGAATAATCTCTAGTGGCTTGCTAGAGAATACAACCCTGGAGGTGAGATCGTCGGCCGATGGGTGTGAGAGATAGCACTGCAGAGATAAAAAAAAAATATCAGTCACTAATGAAGAATCTGCTGCATAAATAAATCAAATCATAAGAGGTAGTAGAAGAAGTAAGAATCTGCAGATGGTATAATCTAGTGTCGACGGTTGGATACAGTGATGTCAGAGGCAGATGCAGTGGTGGCTAGAGGTGGAAGACAGTTGCTCTTGAAGAGTTCTGAATCTGGAGGCAAAATAAGCAATAACAGGTAGAAAGCAAACAGTGCAGTTTTTGAATTTTTTATGTAAAGTAGCCATACCCTAGAATAAAATTTAATGATCCAAAAGGAAAATGGACAGAACTAAGTTGTAGAATAAGATATGTTCTTTTCAGACGTATGAGAATTAAAGGATAAAAACCTGTCAGGAATTTAGGGTATCAACAGAAAGAAGGCTACTCAGATTACAAAACTGTAAAAACTGCACAAAAGTTAATCAGATTCGAAAAGTTGCTATGTGTCCTAGAATGATCAGAAAATAAAATCATGAAAATAACTAATCCACGAGATAGAACGACACATGAACTTCATATTTCATGCGAAAAATCTGGGTTTCAAGTTATTTAAGCATCTTAAAAACTTGTAGAAAAAGTGCTAATCAGAATAGTCAAAAGAAAACTATTGCAGAAATTAATTAGAATCGAAAAGATGCTATGTGTTTTAGAATGATCCATGGACCTTAAAATTCAGAAAAAAATATCCAGATGATAGACAAAGATGAGTACTTCAATGTTGTGCCAAAGATCAAAAATTTTGCTAACCCAGTTTCTTAAAATCGCAGCGAGAAAACACCTACTTAGATAAGGAGACTGCAGTTCAAAAATTACGGGTGTAAAATCCTTTACGACAGTGTCGTAATGTACATAAAAGTCTCGGGTAAAAAATAAGCTATCATTATGGTACCGTAAACAATCATACGGTACTGCCGTAAAATCAGTAACTGAATTTTTTTTTTGAAAATTCAAAAATTCAAAATTTGAAATTCAAAAATTGAAAATTCAAAACTCAAAATTTTAGATTTCAAAAATTACGGCACATAAAAATCATTATAGTACTGCCGTAAATCCATAAAACTCTTAGGAAAGAAAAACAGTGGAATTACGGGACCATAAAGAAGATTACGATAGTGTCGTATTTTGCGCAAAAATTTGTATTTTCCTGCAAAATGAGAAGAAAAATTAATCCTAAAAATAAACTATAATAAAAGAAAGTAAGCTAAGTGATAATGCTTGGGTTGCCTCCCAAGAAGCGCTAATTTTAGGTCCATAGCTTGACCAAAACTCAAAAATCATGGTGAAGTAGGTGAATCGGTACCAAAAAAAAGAGCAAACAATTTTCTGCATTTCCTTTGTCCAAAAATTTTAGCCACTAATCCAAAAATCCAGAATTGCATATAAATCACAATCAAAGTGGCTTTCTTAAATATGCAGAAATTAAAATAAAAATTTTTAAAGATCTTCCTATGTTTGTCAGTAAGTAAAATCATAATTCCTTTCTTCAAATTTAAATCTTCAATTGCCATAGGACTTTGATCAAAAGATGCAAGTGTTGGATCATCAAAATAATCTTTCTTTCTCACATAAGATTCCTCAATAAAACATAAATTTTCAATGAAATTAGGAGATTCAACAGTAGATATGGGTGAAGCATCATCATGGTGAGATTCATCAATTTTTGCAATATTAATATTATTTTCAAGTTCCTCATGCTCATAATCAAATAATTCATCAATTTCAAAATTATCATCCAAATCAACGTGAGATTTTTCAAAATCAGTCCCCTCATACCTTTCCACAAATAATTCATCATCAGAAGAGTCAAAATCAGAATCATATAAAAAATCATAATGAGATTTGTCAATGTTCACAACAGAATTAATAGAATCAGAGTTAACCACACAAGACTTATCATTAATTTCAACAATATCACCAAAATCAAAGTGGGGTTCATCAATGTATATAGATTTTAAACCTTTATCAATCTCATCAGATTTAACCATAAATAAGTTTTCATCAAAAGAATCAATTTCAAAACTATCACTTGAATCAAGAGCAGATTTTCCAGAATCAATTTTTTCAGACTTTTCAACAAATAAATTATCAGATAAATCAAATTTATAGTCATCAAAATCAGAGTGAGATGCCATAATATCCACATAAGGCTCAATCTCAAAACAATCATAATCAGAGGGGGAATTTTCTAAATCAAGTTTTTCAGTATCAAACTCAAATAAACAAGCTTGTTGTGCAATCTGGGTTTCTAAAATTTCAGTTTCTTTATTTGTCGTTTGCATGAATTGATTTTGGTTGGCCAATATTTTCTCAAGCATGGATACTAACCTAGATTCTTCAGTGTCCTCAAAATAAGGTTCAGAAACATGATTAGAGCAATTATCATAAAAAGAAGTTTGGTTTTGCCATCTAGAATACAATTGATCAGATTCGTTCCATGATAAATTGGGATTTAAAAATTGGCAATCAGAGGAATAATGATCAAAATATCCACAAATATCACATCTAATAGAAGAATAAGATGTTATAGCCGGTTGCTTATAAGAGTCTAAAAGTTGATTTAACTTATCTTGAATAGTGCATGATGAATCATCTTTGTATGACATGTATTCCTCTCTCCTTTCAGTTGCCCAAGAGTTGTAATTAAAAGACATCTTCAAATCTATCAAGGATAGAAAGATAATCCAATACCAATCAAATAAAACTTTTTTTTTCAGAATATCTAACAAAAATAGAAAATCTAAAACACAAGTAAATTCACAAATTTCAGAAATTCTCAGTTCTGTCACAACTGTGAAAATCCAAAACCTGCAAAAAGAAAAAAAAACAAAGTTAAATCTAAAACAAATAAAACCTAGTCTATCAATACTAACAATTATTTTGATATTAACAAAACTAAGGTTCCCGGCAACGGCGCCAAAAACTTGTTGTGATCCGAAAGGACACACTTTTAAATACAAGCAGGTAGACTCGTTTCAGGGGTCGCGGCCAAAGGTATTGGCGTACAGGGCTATTGTCACTCCCTGGCACGGCTCCAAAAACTTGTTGTCCCTAACTTGTAGTGTCCGCAAGTGCACGGATACTCGAAGTAATAAAGAAAATATCGATCCCATAGAGACCTTATTGTTAAGTACCAAATAATTGATTTCTCACTAGCTAAGTAAACCGAATATAATGGAAGTAAACTATGCAAGAAAAGTACGCTAAAAGATAATCAGAGAGAGAACTGGAACTAGGGTTTCATCCACCTTGATTTCAATGACTAGATATGAATAAAAGGTCGTCAGTCAAATCTTGTTATGATAAAGACTTAATTTACTTCATAAATGGATTATCTCACTTTCGTGTAGACAATCATGCAGGGACCAATCCTCACTTTCGTGCAGGATTTATCCCAGGCTAATGATAAGTAAATCATCAATCAAAGAATTCAAAGATCACTTTCGTGCATTCGAATTCTAAGTTGATTGTCTCAAGTGGAATCTCAAGGATCACTTTCGTGCATCCGAGTCTCAACACAAGTTCTACCTATGGTTCTCCAATGTTCCAATCCTCACTTTCGTGCAAGATCTCCATGTTTGACACACTAACTTAATCCTAGGTTCATAATTATCAACATGGCAATCACGTCACTAAAGTAAAGAAATAAGAACTTTAACCTAATCTCTTACGGTGAGTTCCTATTTATCAATTTTAGGGTTCCAATTCTCAAGCAAGTCACTTTTCGGTCCTTATTGCGAGAACTCTAAACATGATGACAAGAAGTAAACTAAGGAGAAATTTAGAACAATAATCACATAGGTAAAATTATGATGGCAAAATTATCTGGACGAAATAAAAAGTTATCTAATCATATAAAATCAAGGGGATTACACCCATGTCCCAAATATGTTTAAGCTTGCATGGAGAAAGAAATACAATCAATAGTTTCAAAGTATCAGAAATTGAAGAGAAGAAAGAAATAAACTTTACAACGCGGCTCTAATAGAAATTACAGCTGTAATCACACGTATGAACAGTGCCAGCGGTGTTCTTTCCTTGATTCCTCCTCCAATCGAACTCCTTTTGCTCTAAAACTTCTGATGCTTCCTCCTCTCCTCTAGATGAAGCTTTTGAGTGAAAATTACAGCGAGAAGTGCCCTCTATGCCTCTCGGCATGAGGCCAAACTCTAACCAACTCCCTGTCGATTGCTCCTTTGATACTGGATAAAAATTGGCGCTTCCACTTCTTGCGTCTTCTCCTCTTAAAGACACGTCCGTAACATCTTTCAGATTTTGATTTGGAGCTCTGGATCAAAAGTTATGGTCCGCGCAATATTCAGACCCGTAAAAATCACGTTTTTGACTAGAAATTACGGCTGTAACAATCTTTACGGCAGTGCCGTAATGTATGAAATTTCTTGGGTGAATTCTGGGTCCAAATTATGGTACCTTAAATTTCTTTATGGCACTGCCATAATTTTCATTATGGTACCTTAAAGTTCTTTACAGCTGGGGGTGTAATTTTCGAACTTGCTCCGATTTGCATGAAAATTGGCGGGCGGCTTCGTTTCGACCTCCTGAATCCATTCGTGCGCTCAAATCCTTCAAAATCTATCAAAATATAGCACTTTTTACCTGAAATTCATGAAAAACAAGAAATTGTGTAGATTCCATAATATTTGATAAATAAGGTTTAAAAACAAGTAAAAGAGCATAAATATGACATAAAAAGACACACGAAATGACACAAAATATACTATGAATTTTGGTGTCATTAGACAGCAGGAGAGGTGGAGATTATGGAGGAGATTATGGTGGAGGCCAGGGAGGACAGCACGATGATCCTATGGATACAACCCCTGAGGACACTAAAGAGATTGGATCTGATGATGATCATTAAAGCTCTGTGAGTATCTTTTTCTCTACCTATTCGTTGTTTATCTTATATTGCTATTGATGTTTCATGATTTTATAGGAAAGGATGACTTGGATTGGTCAAACTTCTTGTGTCCGCTGCTATATACTGCTTGTCATGACTCTCTGAATTTTAAAATTCAATTTGGTTGTATCACTATGATTCTGAATTTGTTATTGTGATATTGAGTTCGATTGGGTTGTACTATATTGGATATTCTGTTGATATTGAGCACCTTGTGTGGGTGCGTTCTGATGCATGATTGTATAAATTTGTTTCTGAATAGATATATGCAAATTTTCTCTTGTTATGGTTTTATGCTATAATGTTGTAGTGTGATCTATTTCTAAAATTTCTATTGACAGTATGATTTTCTTAATGATAAAATTGTCAATGCCTCTGATTAGGGATAAACCTATTGTGATGAATTTATTTCTTTAATATATATCTGTCTATTGGAATTTTTTATTGATTGATGCATGAGATTTTGGGTAGATATATTGTTTGATAAATATGATCTAAAAGTGAAGCTACTTCTTTAAATAAAACAAGCATATGAGTATGATTTTTGAATTGATATTAATTAATTAACTTAGTTGATGTTCAATCTATTTGCTATTTGTTGGGAAGAAAGATTCCATGATCCAATATTAAGAGAGGTGACTCCCTTACTTGGCACTGCGCAAAATTGGTAGTGGTACCAAAGACATGGGTTGAAGTCAAAATAAAAATTTAGAGAATGACTCCTCATCTTGGCACCATGTTGATTTGCGGTGGTACCAAAGTTAAGAGTTGAAGTCTAAGCAAAAAAAAAAGTATGTATCAATGTGGGTACATGCCATGGAGAGAAATTGGTTGACATTAACTCCGTTATCTCGTGTAAGATTCATCCTACCTAAGAGATATGAATTCTGTTACATTGGTTATGTGATCAGTGAACTCTAAATTCGTCACCAGAAAAAAGGTGGTAATCAAATTAGAGAATGTAAACGATACAAAAGAGGGAGGAACTGAAAAAATTCTGAGTGGAAAAAGATCTTGGAAATCCTATTCCTGTAAACAAAAGTATGGTGGATTTGAACTAAAATTGGGTGAGATCTTGAGATTGATTTCTTTTTATTATACGAGTTGTGAATTTTTATTTGATTAAGTTGTAGATCTTGAGGATTGAATTCAAAAGATGATATGTTTATTTGAAATTTTATGTAGCATTTGGTGAGATTTTTCTTTAGTGATTATATTTTAGAAATTCATTCTTCATAAGAAAGTTTATTCTTTTAATTAGTTTTTGATTTTGCTTCAGGACAAGCAAAGTTTGAGCC
This sequence comes from Costus lasius, assembly GCA_027563935.2. NCBI lineage: Eukaryota > Viridiplantae > Streptophyta > Magnoliopsida > Zingiberales > Costaceae > Costus > Costus lasius. The sequence goes on from CM050448.1 coordinate 98,671,834, forward strand.
TTATGTATTTGATGACACAAAAATTCATAGTATATTTTATGTCATTTGATAGGTCTTTTTGTATCATATTCATGCTCTTTTGCTTATTTTCATGCCTTATTTATCAAATATTACGGAATCTACACTTTTTCAGGTTTTTGATCATTTTCAGGTTAAAAAGGCATCATTTTAAGGTGTTTTCAAGCAATTCAAGTGCATAGACAAATTCCCATCATCAAGAGGAGATTACATGTCAAATTTCGGTCAATTTCTATCCAGAAAAATTTGCAGATATTACGGCACTGCCGTAACGAATATTACGGGCCGTAATTTTGGGTGATTTCTTTCCAGAAGGTTTTGCGCGATAACGGTACTGCCGTGGTTATTTTTACGACACGTAATTATCCCAGAATTTTGACCAAAACACATTACGGCACTACCGTAATGGAAATTACGGTTGTAATTGTATTCCAGACAGCTGATTTTCCTGGTCTTATAGAAGCCCGATTTTTGCGAGGATGATTTAGACCACCAATTCAAGATCTGTAAAGGAGGGGGGGGGGGAATACTCGTCAGAACAAGGGGAAGATCAGTGCACCGAAAGCCCCAATTTTGATTAGCATTTTAGAGGGAGATTGCCATCTTCACCCTGCCCTAGGTTTCGCCACCGCGAAGTGTATAGAGCATCTTCGACCATGAAATTTGAGGGAAAGCTACGCCTGGAAGCGGAGAACATACACCAGAAGTTTCAGAGCAAAAGGGGACCGATTGAAGGAGAAATCAACAAAAGAGGCGACGCCAGCACTGTTCACATGAGCATCATAGGCTGTAATTTCCACTACAGCTCTGTGTTTAGTAAAATTTCTCTTCTTCTCGATTTCTGATTGTTCTAAACTATGGCTATTTGTAATTTCTTCATCATGCTAGCTTAAACACTTTTTGGGACATGGGGTGAAATCCCCTTAATTTCATAATGACTAGATGATCTTTATTTCGTTAGAATACTCTCGTTTTGATAATTCTACTTAAATGATGATTGTCTTTAATCTCTTCTAGTTTCATATTGTCAACATGTATTGGAGTTTTTGTGATATGGACTAAAAAGTGACTTGCAAAGCTTGGAACCCTAGAATCGAGATTTAGGGACTCATCGTAAGAAATTAGGTTTGTTCTTGTTTCTAGATTTTAGAAGTTTATTGACTTGTTGATAATCTGATCTAGGAGATATTAATGAGTTAAACATGAAGATATTGCAAGAAATTAAGTATCGAATCATTGGAAAACCTTAAGTAGAACCTGTGAATCTAAAGTATGAAAGTATTTAGTTTTCACTTGAGATGATTGACATAAAGATTGGATGTATGAAAGTGATCTCAAATCTTCTTGTCGAGGATTTACTTATCTTTAGCATTGAATAAATCTTGTGCGAAAGTGTGATGACTCTAAATTTTATAGTGTTTTTTCATACTTATTTAGTAGTCTTTTGAACCATAATCTCACTCTCTTGCCTTGTTTATACCTTTTTACCAAATACTTCGGAATCTACACAATATTTGGTTTTTGATCAATTTCAGTCAAAAAGGCATCATTATCACTGGTTTTCGAGCAATCCTGATGCATGAACGAGTTCTAGACATCAAGAGGAGTTTACACAACAAATTTCAAGTCAAAAAGGATCTTCTAGCAAAAATACGGCACTACCGTATTTCTCATCAGACTACGGTCAGAAATTTGAGGTGAAATATGGCACTGCCGTATGAAACTACACGTTGTCATTTTTTCCAGCAATTTCAACTAGAGAGTTTCGGCAAGAATATGACACCACTGTATGAAGGTACACAGTACCGTATTCTATGACAAAGTTGAACAAAAAGTTTTAGCAAGAATACGACACTGCCGTATTTTTGAGAGAAATTGTCACGGTACCGTATTTTCGGCCCAGATCTTACAGAAGAATAATACGGCACTACCGTAATCCAGATACGGTACCGTATTTTGAAACCCAGATTTCTGAGTTTTTCGCCGCAAATTTAAAAACACAATTTCTCAAAATTTATGGAACCAATTGAAGATCCGGAAAAGGGGGAAGACACAGGATAAGTAGGCGGAAGTTTATGAAGCGAAAGGAATGATTTTGATCCATGACTTAGAGTGAATTTGAAGAAATCACCACCGCGCTAGGGTTCGTCGCCGTTCGCTGCACAGGCCATCTCCGGCCATGATTTTTGAAAGGAAGCTTCGCTTGAGGAAGAAGAACATGCCACAGAAGTTCCAGAGCGAAAGGAGATTGATCAAAGGAGAAATCATCAAAAATACACTCACGACATTGTTTATCGCGACTGTGAAAACAATTTCGGGTTGCATTTCTGTTGCAACCCTGTTTCATAATTCTTACTCCTTTACTGTCTCTAATCATTCAAAAACTATATTTTGCTGTGAATCTTCCGTCATGCTAGCTTAATTTCCTCTTGGGACATGGGGGTGTAATTCTCTTGATATTTCAATGACTAGATAACTTTTCTACATCAATATATCTATGCTATGGTTATTTGCTTAAGCAATTCATGCCTTTAATCATTTTTAGTATCATGCATTAACATGTTTTGGAGTTTTATGCTATGGACTGAGAAGATGATATCAGAGAACTTGGAACCCTAGAATTTATAATAAGAACTCATCACAAGAGATTGGTTGTGTTCTTATCTTTAGGTTTTAGAAGTTAATTTCTTGTTAATGTTATGACCTGGAAATTATTATTGTTTCAGACATGAAAACATGCTAGAGATAGATGCTAGATTGTTGGAAAACCTTAAGCAAAACCTGTGAAACTAAAGTGCGAGAGTGCTTAGTTTCACTTGAGATCTTGGCATTGAGATGGAATGCACGAGAGTGATTCTCAATCTCTTTAACCAAAATTCACTTATACTTAGCATCGAATTAATCTTGCATGAGAGTGAGGATTGTTCTTTGTAAATTAATTGCACGAGAGTGAGTTGGTTTGTTTATCAAGTGAATTATATCTTAACCATGACAAAAAAAATAAATTGATGAATCTTTAATCATGTCTAGTCATAAATATCAATATGAATGAACCCCTAGTCCCGATTCTCTCATTCTGATTTTCTCTAATGCTCGTTCGATTGCTATTTTCACGATTCTCGATTCGCTTAGCTAGTGAAAACTCAATTAGTCAGTACTTAACAACAAGGTCTCTGTGGTTCGATATCTTAAATATTACTTCGAGTATCCGTGCACTTGCAGAGTACAACAAAGTGAGGATTGGTTCTTTGTAAATTGTCTGCGCGAAAGCAAGATGATTTCTTTATAAAGTAAATTATATCTTTATCATAATAAGAATAAACTGACGATCATCTAACTATATCTAGTCATTGAAATTAAGGTGGATGAAACCTTAGTCCCAGTTTTTCTTTCTGACTTTTCGTGTACTTTTCAATCGTTCGCTTACATAATATTCGATTGCCTAGCTAGTGAAAAATCAATTATTTAGTACTTGACAAATGAGGTCTCTGTGGTTGAATATCTTTTTTATTACTTCAAAGTATCCGTATACTTGCGGACACAACAGAAGTCCTGGTGGTGGCCTGAAGGATGCCTGAGCAAAATGATTGCCAAAGTTTCCCTACTACGCCTGACTGTTGAAATTATGGGGATTGGCCTGGTTCTGGTTGTTTCGGTAGAAAAAGTTGAGATGATTTCTGCAACCGGGATTATAGGTGCCTGAGAAAAGATTATTCTATTGCCTCTAATTAGGATTGCCTAAGGCATTCACTTGCTCAACAGAAACATCAGAAGAAGAGGGTGCCATTATTTGACAGTCAGTAGCACCATGTGCAGAATTCCCACAAATTTCACAAGCAATCAAATTAACAGATGATGTATTAAAATTCATTGAGGTAAGTTGGTGCGACAAGGAATCAACCTTTGCCGCCAATGAACTGAGCATATCGAGGTCATGCTTACCTCCTCCTCTCACCGGGATGTTTCTCTCATTCGTCCACTGGTAGTGATTCAGAGCCATGTCCTCGATCAAATTCATGGCATCGTTGATGTTCTTGTTTAAGCGCTCCGCCCGCAGCTGCATCTACAGACAGACGAGTATTATATAGGAGACCACTATAAAAAGTATACACTAGTACACATTTTTCCAGTCCATGATGCGGGCACATTCATAGCAACTCCTTGAAATGGTCCTAGGCCTCGTAGAGCGACTCGCCTTCCCTCTGGCTGAAATTTGTTATTTGGTTCCTCAGTTGAGCCGTCTTGCTCAGTGGGAAGTATTTGGAGAGGTTTGCATGGGAGAGTTGATCCCATGTTGTGATGGAGCCCTGAGGAAGAGACTGTGGCCAAGCTCACACACGGTCCTTAAGGGAAAAGGGAAAAGACATAAGTGAATAGCATCAGAAGTTACCCCATTAATTTTGAGGGTATCACAGTATTCAAGAAAAATTGACAAATGTAGATTGGGGTTATCCTGTGGTGAACCGCTGAATTAGTTTTGCTGAACCATATGCACAAGGGCCGGCTTTATCTCAAAGTTATTTGCTTCGACCGCTGGTCGAGCAATGCTAGAGTGCAGGCCCTACACATTGGTGTAGCAAAATCTTTCAGTGAACGGTTTGGTCCATTATAGCAGTGTTTGGATGAGGTTCCTCAAGCTATTGATCCTGGACTTTTCTTTGAGCTTGAAAGGTCCTTTCAATTTTTGGACCTTCTAGCACTAGTGTTCTTGTTCTAATTATTCTTGGCATACATGGGATTAGTAAACCAGAAAATACTAGCTTGAAGAAAGGAAGAAGACAAAAAGTATTAACAAATGTACTAAAATAAAAATAAAAAGCAAACACAAACAAAAAGCATCTAGTCTATCAACTCAACAGTTAAGTCGATATTGACAATACCTTGCTCCCTGACAATGGCTCCAAAACTTGATAGGCCCCGCAAGTATACGGTTTCTATCACAGTAGTAAAAGATCATCCCAAGGGAGCAGGGTGTCAAGTACTGACCTAAGTGTCATTGAAAGCTAGACAATCAAAAATAGAATGAAGAAAATGAACTAATCTAAGTCTAAAATATCAAATCTAAGAGTCAACAACTTGATGAGATTTACAGTTTTGAATAATGTTCAGGACTTTAGGTTTCACCACGTTGAATGATTTTAAGTAAAACAATTAATGAATCGAATTTAGCAACGAATTACCTTCTCTCGAAGTGTAATCTGATAGTAAATCATTTAAGGTGATTAGTCCTATTGTACAACTTACCTTCTCTCGAAGTGTAAACTAGTGTCTACCTAAGCTAATCTCCTACTCTCGCAGCTTATTAGCTTAGGAAAGACCCAATGGGCTCTATGACAATCGTTAGTCCTCGAGTGACGTTGAACAACTCTCGTAATTCAAGTCACAAGTTCAAATGGGTAGTCGAGTGTTATGATTCATCTCTCGGCTCTTCTCGTAACACTTAACACATATCAATGCTTAGCCAAAACATAAATACGCAATAAGCACACCACATTTGAATAAATGAATTTACTAAAAGATATCACTGAGATTTATAAGGATGTTTACATGTGAAAATTGTTCAACGGGCTACGCCCAAGTCCCGAACCCAAAGAAATCCGCTCGAACAAGCCCTTGAACATTGGTTTTCGCCCTTTTTTCGGCCCAGTCGAGTTTCCAAGGATTCAAACCTTGTAACCACCCAAAATTGCTACTTTTATGCCTCAATCGAAGCCTTGGGTGGTTAGGAAGGATTACTGGGAGTTTTCCCAAATTTCTAGGCTCTTGGACCATCGGATTTGGCAAAGAAATGGTCGACGGTCGCGATCTGCGGACGGCGTCACGAGCGTGATGACCATCACAGCCAGGCCGTAATGAATTCTGGACGCTACGATGATGTAAGCACGGCCATGATGATGGACACGGGTAGGCCATGATTGGCGTGAAAAATTCCTGGATGGAGATCACGCCCGTGCGCACACCAGTGATGACTTCGGCTGATTTTGTGTCGGAACTCGTCACGGCCATGATGGCGAACACGGGCAGGCCGTGACGGGTTCATAAGGGGCTGATCACACCCGTTCTCCAGGCCGTGATGACTGTGCTGAATTTTTGTATTTTGGCAGTGTCGGCTTCGTTGAACAAGAGACTTGGATGCCGATCTGATCATGGTCGTGATGGCAAGCACGGGTAGGCTGTGATTAGCATAGATAACTCCAAAAAATCCAAAATTTTTCTTGTGTGATGCTTGTAATGTGTTGAACCTTTCCATTATTTCAAATCTTCAAATTATTATCGAAAATATAGGGAAATAACCTGCATTTCACAAATAATTGAAAAATAATGAAGATTCTGAACATAATGGAAAAAGATTCAAAATAATAGGATAAAAGCAAGACTTAAGCCTGAAAAGAGCATATAAATAAGACTTTAAATCCATTAGAAATAACGCTTATCACATTGACAAAAATGACATAGAGGAAGTAATCTAGGATGAATCTGAGAATTTTGCAGAGTTGGAACAATCATTAGTCATGACTCCAGTCACAGATTATGATTTACCTTCTTCAAATTTTGATGATTTTAAAATTTTTAAATACCTAATTAACCCTTCCTTAGCACTTTGATGTGGGCTCAGGACACTGTTGGGGTATGCCCTTAAGGCTAATGTTTGAGGCCTTGGGATTATATCAGTATCATGTATAAACTCTATGCTTATAAAGGCAATGGTTGTTATTCAGGTTGTTACATTATCTGCTGCAATGTGTATACTTCTGAATAATGTCTCAGTGATGTTCAGCTAGGCTGACATGCAGTATAGTCCTTAGTCGAGATATCTTGGTGAACATGAGACAGCCTTGATATGATTGAGACTAATATGTGTTCTAATCTTATAGGATGCTTCGAGCATGGAATAAGAAGTAGACTCATGGGTACATTGGATGTACTGGACAGACCCTACTAGGATGTTCAATTGCTTGTCACAATGTGAATAATCCTTGTATGCAAACAAGTGGCATATTTCCTCTGACTTGAGATCACTTGTGTTTCTAAATGATGATTGGCATTGTTTTGAGGTAGTTCAATATCATTTGAAACATAATGGTTATAAACTATCTTGGATAATGAACATGAATCATGTTAGGGCATTAGTGATAGACATAGGATTGCCGTCTCCTTGTTTGGAGTGTGATGTTCTAAAGGGCCCCCCTGGATGAGATGATTGAGAAAGTGTATGGCCATACCCAGATGACTATGTTCATCTGATCTAATCATGCTCATCATATTGGAGCTACAGGCTTGACACGCTTGTCCAATAAGAACATCCAGTGGCAAAGGAAACATGTATGCCTAGTGAAGTGGATTCACACTTGTGCTATGGTTTGGGTGTAGTCTTGGAAGACTCTTCCCTTTATATCGGGAGACAGTGATGTGTTGCTAGATACCCCTCACTGATCGTGATAACGTAAGTTATCGTTACCGACATTTAAAGGAAACCCTTAGGGTCGCACAATTTGATGATATGGCTTACTTATGTCAGATCGTGTGGACTGAATTGTTTTGGTTCAGTTTAAAGGGATTTAAACTCTGGTTGTAAGTGAGATCTGGTCTGATCATGTTTGATTGATTAGGGCTTGAGATCGGTAAGCTTCGATCGAGAGTAGTGATGCTAGATCGGTGAGATCAAGAGCATCGAGAGATGAATGGTTAGATCTTGAACCTTGAGGTTCAATGAGATTTAGACCAAGGCTTGGTCCTTGAACCAAATTCACTTGAACCAAACCAAATGGAACCGGTTCACTATGGTGAACGTATGGTTCGAATGGTTTGATTGAGGGATGGTAACGTGGGAGTTGAAGTGGAGTTAGTGCTTTCTAAAATTGGAAAGCCGTTTTCCTTTGTTGAAAACGTTATGCGTTTTCGAACGTGAAAGGGGATTCTTCACTCTCTCGCCGCGGGCATCCTTTTTGGTCTTCTCTTCTCTTTTCGGTGGTGACACTTGACGAAAAGAAGAGGGAGTTCATCTACGCCGAGAGTCATCTCTCATCTTCCCTTCAAGCGATTAGGACTCTTGAAGCTCTTTGCTAGCACAAAGGACGACAAGGAGAAAGCCATCTTCACCTTGTGTGCGGCACCTTTGGAGGAGAGCCATATTGCCCTCTAGCTTCCAAGGCACCATCTAAACGATGGCTATGGTATGATCTCTTGTTGATTCTTTGCAATCCTTGAACAAGTTGATCATGTGTTCATGCTAACCGATCTAAGAAACCCTAAATTCCGCTTTGAAAGTTTTATATATATGCGCACGTCTATTAGGGTTTCCCCCCCCCCCCTTAGGGTGGGACTTTCAATTGGTATTAGAGCAGGTTTTGTATGAATCTACATGATTGCTTGCTGTGATCCTTGTTTGCTATTTAGTGTAGATCTAAATCTTAACAACATGCGACAATAACATGTTTGTTTCCATGTTTGCGACAATGCATTGATCTATTGTTACCATGCGAAAAATAACATGCTTGTGATTAGATGTTGGCGCATGTTATTCATGTTAATGCATGATCTTTTGTTGGCACTTGTTAAAGATGTGTTTTGTGTTTCAAAACTTGTTAACTTGCGCGCATCCATCTAGATCTACATTTGCGCCTGCTATAATACCTTAGACGGGTTATTAGGTTTGAAATCATTGTCTAGTCTAGATCCAACCAGTCTGATCAGATCATCTGACAGCCTAGATGGGTCGACCAGATGGCACCTGTGCGCAAGCACGAGGTGGCTATGGGTCGACTGCAGACAGGCGTGTAGCGATGTCTGGCTGAGACAACCAGTGAACGCTCTTGAGTTAGGCTTGGGGTCACACCCGCTTGCCAGAACTCTTGAGGATCGTTCAGCCCAACACATGCATTGTTGACCACTGGGTCGACTCAAGTCAGTTAGGACTTGGTGCATGCTAGGGTAGTGGGTCTGACTAGATCTGATGAGTGGATCCCTAATAATGGACCGTTGTAAGGTAGTAGGGCACATAAGGAAAATAAAATTGATGCCAATGGGTTTTCGAAAATTTTATTTTCTTGTTTGGATCACATGTTGAATCTATAACATGATGCTTGTTTATTTAATCTTATATGGGCTGCCCAATTTTAATGTGTGTGCTGTGCTGGGGCCTGCGTGCCTGGATTAATTGTAAATTATTATAATTGTGATATGCGCATCACATTTTAATTAATTTATTGTGTAATTGACCTGCGTGTCAATCTTGTCTAGATAGATTAAATTGTATTTTAATCAGACAAGAGCACAGAGCACACTTGGCAGAGGCGCATGCAGCAGTGGCTTGACCAGGTGGGAGGTCCAGGGTTCGACTCTGGGACAGGCGCATTTACCTGGTGGGCGCACCTGAGCTGCAGTGGGCGCTTGGGCCCTGGGTTGGGCCAGATGAGATGCAAAAGACCCATCAACAGCTCAAGTGAAGACTTAAGTTAAATTAAGGTCTTACCTAGGCTTAATGGGCTTTTACCACATAAGATCAGCATGCTTTCTATTTATTGTTTATATAATTAGAATTGCATGATTTAATCTTCTGCTATCACCATAGGGTTTGCATGATAGTTAAGAAGATAAAAGACCGTTAAAATCCAACGCTAAAATATCAAGCTCGTAAGCCTTCTGGCGCGAAACCTCACTGTTCTGACTATCATTGGGGCCGTGTTGTACCCACTCAGTGGGCACGCCCATCTATCTTCAGACGGTGTGTGATTACACCTGCGTGTTACAGGGAAGGGATTTATCGCTTCTCGTTGCTCAGCATAGCACGTGGTGGTCCAGGGAGTAGGTCGGGTCAGCTTGACCATGTAGGCTACATATGTGGAGCATATGGTAGCTATATGGAGGCAGCCATCTGTTGGATCAGAGACTGTGTTGTACCAACTCAGTTGGCACAGTCTGCTGGATTGCCCAGATGAAGGGGAATCGCACGGGTTGGCGATTGGCAGGGATTGCCTACCAGAGATTAGTGCTTGTACTCTCTGTGCATCTTATCTCGCCTGAGCGGGACGCGGAGACCAAGTATGAAATCTGGATCCCATCTCACTAAAAGAGTTTTACTCTTTCGGGCTGTTTTGCTGGATTTTTCAGCCAGATAAAATAGTGAGAAAAGAATCATTCTTAAGTCCTGAATTGATTCTCACATTGATACTGACCTTGCTGTTCTTGCAATGTTGTAGATTCCTGCAGCAACGAACACCACGAATTTCAATGTGCGATCCCTACTGGAAAGGGAGAAGTTTGCTGGGCCAAACTTCTCAGACTGGTACGGACACCTTAAGATTGTTCTTAAGGCTGAGAGGAAACTATATGTCCTCGAGACGGCTATACCGCCTCAACCCGCTTGCCTGATGCTTGCGTCTATGACGCCAGAGCTACAGCGTCAGCATGAGGATCTCTCTGCTATAGAAATTATAGCAAACCTCAAGATGCTGTATGCTGCACAGGCGAGGACTGAACGCTACAATTTGACTAAGCTTTTCTTTCAGAGCAAACTGGCTGAAGGAAGTCCAGTGGGAGCTCACGTACTCAAGATGATTGGGTACAAGGAGGCTCTAGAGAAACTGGGACATACCATCAATCAGGAGCTTGCTGTAGACATCATATTGCAGTCTCTCCCGACCTCTTTCGATCTGTTCATCATTAACTTTAATATGAACAAGATCGACTGTACGCCGCAGAGTTACTGAATATGCTCTTGACTACAGAGTTGACTCTAAAGGGAAAGCCTGTATCCTCTGTCTTAATGGTTCCTTCTAGGAACAAGAAGAAAGGGAAGAAAGGCAAAGCCCCTGTTAAGAGCTACAGCAAGGCTCTGAAACAAAAGGTTAAGCGGTCGAAGGAATACAGATGTTTCCACTGTGGCCAGCTGGGTCACTGGAAGAAGGACTGTAAAGCGCTCCAAGGAGATAAGAAGGGAAGCAATCCTTTTGCTTCCGGCTCAGGTCATGATATCTTCTTCTTCCATATCATGGGTGTTGGACACTGCATGTGGAGTTCACATTTGTTCAAATGTACAGGAACTCAAGAGAAGAAGACAGGTGGGACAGCATGAGGTGGACCTACGAGTTGGAAACGGGGCACGGGTTGCTGCTGTTGCTGTAGGAATTTATTACATCTCATTACCATCTGGGCTTGTATTGGAACTGGACAATTGTTATTTTGTACCAAGCATAACGAAAAATATTATCTCTATTCCTGCTCTTGTCAGGAAAGGGTTTTCCTTTGAATGCAATATTTCAAAGTGTATTATTTCTTTTGATAATATTGTTTATGCTACTGGGTCGATTAACAATGGGTTATTCATGTTGGACATGGAATGTTCTATACAACAAATTGATAACAAGAAAGCTAAGTATGCTGATAACAGTACCTTGCTATGGCATAGTCGTTTAGGCCATATTAACAAGAAGCGCATTAAGCGGTTGCATGATCATGGACTGCTGGGATCATTCTCCTATGAGGAGATTGATACATGCAAAGCTTGTTTAATGGGTAAAATGACGAAGTCTCCTTTTCCTAAGAAAGGTCAAAGGGCTTCAGGTTTACTTGACCTTATACACAGTGATGTGTGTGGGCCTTTTTGTAAACATGCCAGAGGTGGCTATCTATACTTCATTACCTTTACTGATGATTTCAGTAGATATGGGTATGTCTATCTAATGAGACATAAAAGTGAATCTTTTGACAAGTTCAAAGAGTTCAAGAATGAAGTACAGAATCAGCTAGGCTGAAATATCAAGGCACTTCGATCGGATCGAGGTGGTGAATACTTGAGTCGAGAGTTTACTGACTATCTGAAGGAGTGTGGGATTATCTCACAGCTCACTCCGCCAGGAACACCGCAATGGAATGGTGTGTCCGAGAGGAGGAACAGAACCTTACTGGATATGGTTCGTTCTATGATGAGTCAGGCTACTCTGCCTTACTCCTTTTGGGGATTTGCACTGGAAACAGCTGCAAAGGTACTAAACCGAGTGCCATCCAAGGCAGTTTCAAAGACGCCATATGAGTCATGGTATGGGAAACAGCCGAGCTTGACATTTATTAAGATCTGGGGTTGCGAGGCTTATGTCAAAAAGCTCGCCTCTGGGAAACTGGAGAGCAGATCTGACAAATGCATCTTTGTCGGTTACCCTAAGGAAACTAAGGGTTATTATTTCTACGATCCCAAAGAGAACAAAGTATTTGTTGCTCGGACGGCTATTTTTCTTGAGAAGGAGTTTCTTCTGCAAGAAGCCAGTGGGAGAGAAATAAAGTTGGATGAGAATCCAGAGGAAGGACAAAGTAGTCAAGCACAGTTGGATGAGCCTGAGCCAGTAGATCAGGTTACTGAACAACCTGAGGCTCAGATATCACGGGAACCGCGTAGATCGGGAAGGATCCGTCGACAGCCTGAGCGCTATGACGGAATCTACATCATTGATGATGGACCCCTCACTTATGCGGATGCGGTCAGTGGACCGGAATCAGCGAGATGGCTTGAAGCTATGCGAGCCGAGATGGACTCCATGTCAGATAACCAAGTCTGGGATTTGGTTGATCCGCCTCCGGGAGTAATCCCTATAGGCTGTAAATGGATCTTCAAGAAGAAGATTGACATGGATGGTAACGTGGTTACCTATAAAGGCAGGCTAGTTGCGAAAGGTTTCAAATAAATCTACGGGATAGATTATGATGAAACTTTCTCTCCTGTAGCTATGTTTAAGTCTATTCGGATTATTCTCGCGATAGCAGCATATTATGATTATGAGATCTGGCAGATGGATGTGAAGACTGCTTTCCTTAATGGAAAACTGGATGAGGATGTGTATATGACACAACCTGAAGGTTTCACTAATCCATCAGATCGTCATAAAATATGCAAGTTAAAGAAGTCCATTTATGGACTTAAGCAAGCGTCAAGAAGCTGGTGTTGGGGTATGCCCTTAAGGCTAATGTTTGAGGCCTTGGGATTGTATAAGTATCATGTAATAAACTCTTAAGTTTATAATAAGGCATGGTTGTTATTCAGGTTGTTACCTTGTCTGCTGTAATAAGTGTACTTCTGAATAATGTCTCAAAGCTGTTCAGCTAGGCTGACAGGCTATATGTCCTTAGTCGAGATATCTTGGTGAACATGAGACAGCCTTGATATGATGGAGACTAATATGAGTGCTAATCTTATAGGATGCTTCGAGCATGGAATAAGATGTAGACTCATGGGTACATTGGATGTACTGGACAGACCCTACTGGGATATTGCATTGCTTGTCACAATGTGAATGATCCCTGTAAGCAGCAAGTGGCACATGTCCTTTGACTTGAGATCACTTGTGTTTCTAAATGATGATTGTCATTGTTTTGAGGTAGTTCAATATCATTTGAAATATAATGATTATAGACTATCTTGGATGGTGAGCTTGAATCAGGTTAGGGCACTAGTGATAGATAAAGGATTGCCGTCTCCTTGTTTAAGGAGTGTGGTGTTCTAAGGGCCCCCCTATATGAGATGATTGAGATAGTGTATGGCCATACCCAGATGACTATGTGCATCTGATCTAATCATGCTCATCGTATTGGAGTTACAAGCTTGACCCGCTTGTCCAATAAGAACATCCAGTGGCAAAGGACACATGTATGCCTTGTGAATTGAGTCACACTTGTGCTATGGTTTGGGAGTAGTCTTGGAAGACTCTTTCCTTTATATCGGGAGACAGTGATGTGTTGCTAGATACCCCTCACTAATCGTGATAACGTAAGTTATCGTTACCGACATTTAGAGGAAACCCTCAGGGTCGCACAATTTGGTGATATGGCTTACTTGAGTCAGATCGTATGGACTGGATTCTTTGAGTTCAGATTAAAGGGATTTAATCTCTGATTGTAAGTGAGATCTGGTCTGATCATGTTTGATTGATTAGGACTTGAGATCGGTAAGCTTCGATCGAGAGAGGTGATGCTAGATCGGAGAGATCAAGGGCATCAGATGATGAATGGTTAGATCATGAGCCTTGGGGGTTCAATTTGGTCTAGACCAAGTGGCTAGAGCTATTTCGGTTTGGTTTGTTGAACCAAAGCCGATTTGACATTTTGGCTTGAACCGGTTCACAATGGTGAACGCATGGTTCAATCCTAAAATGCGTTTGGGTTGAGTTGAGCGCATGGACTTGATGAGCTTCCATTTATGGAAAGTCATCAAGGGCCGGTTTCACTCACTTCAATGCCAAAAACGCATATGCGTTTGCGCTCTTCTCTTCAACGCATTCGACTTTGGTTGGGTGGTGATTGACGAAGAGAAGGAGAGGTTGAGCAAGAGGAGCTCTCGGCCAAGAGGTTCATCATCCCCTTCCATTCGACACTTGAAGGCTTGGGTGTCTTGCTAGCACAAGAGACCGCAAGGAGTAAGCATCTTCACCTTGTGTGTGAACTTGTGGAGGAGATCTACTTTGTTCTCTTTATCCAAGCCGACTTCCAAGCATATGGCGTTGGTATGATTTTTATCTCAATCTATTCAATCGATTATAGTTGAACATATGGCATGCAAATGATCTTGAACCCTTGCTTCCGCTTGCATATTTTACATTAGCGCCATGCTTAGGGTTTTGCCCCCTTATGATTAGGGGTTCCTACAATTGGTATCAGAGCTTGGCTCTATGCATGCTATTATGTTTGCTGATGTGATCCTCATGTTGCGCTTACTTTTACTTGAGGCATGCTTTGCTTACATGAAGTTGCGCTTGTATCATGCTTTGCTTACATGATGTTGCGCTTGTATCATGCTTTGCTTATATGAAGTATGCGCTCCCCCTTGAAGGGGACCCCCTAAAGTTTGCGCTCCCCCTTGAAGGGGACCCCCTTAGATCTAAGGGTTATATGCAAGCATGTTGTTTGTTTGTATGATTGCGCATGTTCTAAGGTTTTTCTAAAACTTACATCTTGCGCGCTTGATTAGATCTAAGGTGCCACTACATTAAACCCTTAGATGGGTTGATGAGGTTGAAGTCACCACTAGGTTAGATCCAAGTCTGATCAGACCATCTGACAGCTCAGATGGGTTAACCTGATAGCACCTATGCGCAAGCACAAGGTGGCTATAGGTTGACTGCATCTAGGGCGTGTAGCGAGGTCTGGTTGAGACACTACTGAACACACTTGAGTTAGGCCCGGGGTCACACCCGCTTGCCAAAACTCATGGGGGTAGTTCAGCCCTTGGCGCATGCATGGTTGACCATTAGGTCAACTCGGGTCAGTTAGGACTCGGTGCATGCAAGGGCAAAGGATCTAACTAGATGGATGAGTGGATCCCCATCAATGGACCATTGTAAGGTTGTAGGGCTCATAAGGAAATTAAAATTGATGCCATGGGGTTTTCAAAACTTTTAATTTCAAGATGATTGGATCACATGTTGATTGAACCATATGCTTGTTTATTTAGTCTAATGTGGGTTGCCCAATTGTGTGCTGTGCTGGGGCCTGCGTGCCTGGACTTAAAAATTGTAAATTAATTTGTGATCTGCGAATCACATTGTACTTAATTTATAATATGTTGTTGACCTGCGAGTCAACCTTGTCTAGATAGATCAAATGTACTTTGATTAGACAAGAACAAAGGCACACATCCAAGAGGGGCATTCACCTGGTGGTGCACCTGAGGTGCTCTTGGCGCTAGGGCACTGGGTTGGACCAGATGAGATGCAATGAAGCTCAAGTGAAGACTTAAGTTATATTAAGGTCTTACTAGGGTTCATGGGCTTTTACCACATAAGATCATGCTTTCTACTTATTGCTAATAATTAGAATTGCATATTTATGTTTATCTTCTGCTATAGCCATAGGACATGCCTGATAGTAAGAAGATAAAAGACCGTTAAAATCCAACGCTAACATATCAAGCTCGTAAGCCTTCTGACGCGAAACCTCACCTTTCTGACTATCGTTGGAGCCGTGTTGAACCCACTCAGTGGGCACGTCCATCTATCTTCAGACGGTGCTGGATTTCACCTGCGTGTTACAGAGTTGGGATTTATCCCCTCTCGTTGCTCAGCATAGCACGTGGTGGTCCAGGGAGTAGGTCAGGTCAGCTTGACCATGTAGACTACATATGTGGCGCATATGGTAGCACATGGAGGCAGCCATCTCTGGGATCAGAGACTGTGTTGCACCAACTCAGTTGGCACAGTCTGCTGGATTGCCAAGATGAAGGGGAATCGCACGGGTTGGCGATTGGCTGGGACAGCCTACCAGAAACTAGTGCTTGTCATCTCTGTGCATCTTATCTCGCCTGAGCGGGACGCGGAGACCAAGTATGAAATCTGGATCCCATCTCACTAAAAGAGTGTTTACTCTTTCGGACTGTTTACTGGATTTTTCAGTCAGACAAAATAGTGAGAAAAGAATCTTTCTTAAGTCCTGGATTGATTCTGAAACATTGATACTGACCTTGCTGTTCTTGCTTGTTGTAGATTCCTGCAGCAACGAACACCATGAGCTTCAATGTGCGATCCCTACTGGAAAGGGAGAAGTTTGCTGGGCCAAACTTCTCTGACTGGTTCGGACACCTTAAGATTGTTCTTAAGGCAGAGAGGAAACTGTATGTCCTCGAGACGGCGATACCGCCGCAGCCCGCTCCGAACGCCGCAAGGGCGGTTCGGGAAGCCTACGAAAAGCACGTCAATGATAGCATTGATGTCGCTTGCCTGATGCTAGCGTCTATGACGCCACCGCTGCAGCGTCAGCATGAGGATATGTCGGCTATAGAAATTATAGCGAACCTCAAGATGCTGTATGCTGCACAGGCGAGGACTGAGCGCTATAATCTGACGAAGCTCTTCTTTCAGAGCAAACTGGCTGAGGGGAGCCCAGTGGGAGCTCACGTGCTCAAGATGATTGGGCACAAGGAGGCTCTAGAGAAACTGGGGCATACCGTCAACCAGGAGCTTGCTGTGGACATTATTCTGCAGTCTCTTCCGCCCTCTTTCGATGCGTTCATTATTAACTTTAATATGAACAAGATCGATTGTACGCCGGCAGAGCTGCTGAATATGCTCTTGACCACTGAGGAAACTCTGAAGGGTAAGCCTTCAACCTCTGTCTTGATGGTTCCTTCTAGGAACAAGAAGAAGGGGAAGAAGGGCAAGGCCCCTATCAAGAATTACAGCAAGGCCCTGAAACAGAAGGTGAAGCGGTCGAAGGACAACAGGTGTTTCCACTGTGGCCAGCTGGGTCACTGGAAAAAGGACTGTAAAGCGCTCCAAGGAGATAAGAGGGGAAGCATCGCTTCTGGCTCATGTATATATGTGACTGAGGTCATGTTATCTTCTTCTACTATATCATGGGTGTTGGACACTGCATGTGGAGTTCACATTTGTTCAAATGTGCAGGAACTCAAGAGAAGAAGGCAGGTGGGACAGCATGAGGTAGACCTACGAGTTGGAAACGGGGCACGGGTTGCTGCTGTTGCTGTAGGAGACTATTTCATTTCTTTACCATCTGGCGTTGTATTAGAATTAAACAATTGTTATTTTGTACCGAGTATTACCAAGAATATTATCTCTATTCCTGCTCTTGTCAGGAAAGGATTTGCCTTTGAATGCAATATTTCAAAGTGTGTTTTATCTCATGATAATATTGTGTATGCAACTGGTTCAATTAACAATGGGTTATACATGTTGGACATGGAAAATTCTATACAAAACATTGATAATAAGAAAGCCAAGTATGCTGATGACAGCACCTTGTTATGGCATAGTCGTTTAGGCCATATAAACGAGAAGCGCATTAAGCGGTTGCATGAACATGGACTGCTGGGATCATTCTCCTATGAGGAGATTGATACATGCAAAGCTTGTTTGATGGGTAAAATGACGAAGTCTCCTTTTCCTCACAAAGGTCAAAGGGCTTCGGGTTTACTTGACCTTATACACAGTGATGTGTGTGGGCCTTTTAGTAAACATGCCAGAGGTGGCTATCAGTACTTCATTACCTTTACTGATGATTTCAGTAGGTATGGGTATGTCTATTTAATGAGACATAAAAGTGAATCTTTTGACAAATTCAAAGAGTTCAAAAATGAAGTACAAAATCAGCTAGGCCGAAATATCAAGGCACTTCGTTCTGATCGAGGTGGTGAATACCTGAGTCATGGATTTACTGACTATCTGAAGGAGTGTGGGATTATCTCACAGCTCACTCCGCCAGGAACACCGCAATGGAATGGTGTGTCCGAGAGGAGAAATAGAACGTTACTAGACATGGTTCGTTCTATGATGAGTCAGGCCACTCTTCCATATTCCTTTTGGGGTTTTGCACTGGAAACAGCTGCAAAGGTACTAAACCGAGTGCCATCCAAGGCAGTTTTAAAGACGCCATATGAGTTATGGTATGGAAAACAGCCTAGCTTGACATTTATCAGGATCTGGGGTTGCGAGGCTTATGTCAAAAAGCTCGCCTCTGGGAAACTGGAGAGCAGATCTGAGAAATGTATCTTTGTCGGTTACCCTAAGGAAACTAAGGGTTATTATTTCTACGATCCCAAAGAGAACAAGGTTTTTGTTGCTCGGACGGCCATATTTCTTGAGAAGGAGTTTCTTCTGCAAGAGGCCAGTGGGAGAGAAATAAAGCTGGATGAGAATTCAGAGGAAGGACAAAGTAGTCAAGCAGAGTTGGATGTGCCTGAGCTGGTAGATCAGGTTACTGAACAACCTGAGGCTCAGATATCACGGGAACCGCGAAGATCGGGTAGGATCCGTCGACAGCCTGAGCGCTATGACGGAGTCTACATCATTGATAATGATGAACCCCTAACTTATGCGGATGCGGTCAGTGGACCGGAATCAGCTAGATGGCTTGAAGCTATGCGAGCCGAGATGGACTCCATGTCAGATAACCAAGTCTGGGATTTGGTTGATCCGCCTCCGGGAGTAATCCCTATAGGCTGTAAATGGATCTTCAAGAAGAAGATTGACATGGACGGTAACGTGGTTACCTATAAAGGCAGGCTAGTTGCGAAAGGTTTCAAACAAATCTACGGGATAGATTATGATGAAACTTTCTCTCCTGTAGCCATGTTTAAGTCTATTCGGATTCTTTTCGCGATAGCAGCATATTACGACTATGAGATCTGGCAAATGGATGTGAAGACAGCTTTCCTTAATGGAAATTTGGATGAGGATGTGTATATGACACAACCGGAAGGTTTCACTAATCCAGCAGATCGTCATAAAATATGCAAGTTAAAGAAGTCCATTTATGGACTTAAACAAGCATCAAGAAGCTGGAATATTCGTTTTGATGAATCAATCTCTGAGTTTGGTTTCATCAAGAACGAAGATGACCCGTGTGTATATAAGAGGTTTAGTGGGAGCGTGATTACATTCCTAATCCTCTACGTCGATGATATCTTGATCATTGGAAATGATATTCCTGAACTGCATGCTGTTAAGGCATGGTTAGGAAAATGTTTCCAGATGAAAGATCTAGGAGAAGCAGCCTATGTATTAGGTGTCAAGATCTACCGGGATAGATCTAAGAGGCTTCTCGGGCTGTGCCAGAGTACTTACATCGATAAAGTCCTGGAGAGATTCCATTTAGAGAATTCTAAACGTGGATATCTTCCAGTCAGACATGGTCTGAATCTTTCAAAGAGTCAGTGTCCACAAACACAGACTGAGAAAGATGAAATGGACAATACGCCTTATGCTTCGGCTATTGGGTCCATTATGTATGCGATGTTGTGTACTCGCCCAGACGTCGCTTACGGGTTAAGCGTGACCAGTCGATTCCAAAGTAATCCAGGATTGGCGCACTGGATTGCAGTCAAGAACATCTTAAAATATCTGCGGAGGACCAAAGATATGTTCTTGATATATGGTGGTCAGGAAGAACTCAGTATAGAGGGATATACTGACGCTTCGTTCCAGTCGGACCAGGATGATTTCCGATCGCAATCAGGCTATGTTTTTAGCTTGAATGGTGGAGCAGTGGTGTGGAAGAGCTTCAAACAGTCAACTGTTGCTGATTCCACAACAGAAGCCGAGTATGTTGCAGCCTCGGAAGCATCCAAGGAGGCAGTGTGGATTCGTAAGTTCGTGAGAGAACTTGGTGTCGTTCCTTCGAGTGCAGATCCTTTGGTTATCTTCTGTGATAACACTGGTGCTATAGCACAAGCAAAGGAACCACGGTCGCACCAGAAGTCCAAGCACATACAGAGACGGTTTCACTTGATCCGGGAGATCATTGATCGAGGCGAGATCAAGATTTGCAAGGTTCATACAGATGACAATCTGGCAGACCCGCTTACCAAGCCTCTGGCGCAGCAGAAGCATGAGAAGCACTGTAATAATATGGGTTTGAGATTTCTCAACCATTAGATTAAGTGCAAGTGGGAGATTGTTGGGGTATGCCCTTAAGGCTAATGTTTGAGGCCTTGGGATTGTATAAGTATCATGTAATAAACTCTTAAGTTTATAATAAGGCATGGTTGTTATTCAGGTTGTTACCTTGTCTGCTGTAATAAGTGTACTTCTGAATAATGTCTCAAAGCTGTTCAGCTAGGCTGACAGGCTATATGTCCTTAGTCGAGATATCTTGGTGAACATGAGACAGCCTTGATATGATGGAGACTAATATGAGTGCTAATCTTATAGGATGCTTCGAGCATGGAATAAGATGTAGACTCATGGGTACATTGGATGTACTGGACAGACCCTACTGGGATATTGCATTGCTTGTCACAATGTGAATGATCCCTGTAAGCAGCAAGTGGCACATGTCCTTTGACTTGAGATCACTTGTGTTTCTAAATGATGATTGTCATTGTTTTGAGGTAGTTCAATATCATTTGAAATATAATGATTATAGACTATCTTGGATGGTGAGCTTGAATCAGGTTAGGGCACTAGTGATAGATAAAGGATTGCCGTCTCCTTGTTTAAGGAGTGTGGTGTTCTAAGGGCCCCCCTATATGAGATGATTGAGATAGTGTATGGCCATACCCAGATGACTATGTGCATCTGATCTAATCATGCTCATCGTATTGGAGTTACAAGCTTGACCCGCTTGTCCAATAAGAACATCCAGTGGCAAAGGACACATGTATGCCTTGTGAATTGAGTCACACTTGTGCTATGGTTTGGGAGTAGTCTTGGAAGACTCTTTCCTTTATATCGGGAGACAGTGATGTGTTGCTAGATACCCCTCACTGATCGTGATAACGTAAGTTATCGTTACTGACATTTAGAGGAAACCCTCAGGGTCGCACAATTTGGTGATATGGCTTACTTGAGTCAGATCGTATGGACTGGATTCTTTGAGTTCAGATTAAAGGGATTTAATCTCTGATTGTAAGTGAGATCTGGTCTGATCATGTTTGATTGATTAGGACTTGAGATCGGTAAGCTTCGATCGAGAGAGGTGATGCTAGATCGGAGAGATCAAGGGCATCAGATGATGAATGGTTAGATCATGAGCCTTGGGGGTTCAATTTGGTCTAGACCAAGTGGCTAGAGCTATTTCGGTTTGGTTTGTTGAACCAAAGCCGATTTGACATTTTGGCTTGAACCGGTTCACAATGGTGAACGCATGGTTCAATCCTAAAATGCGTTTGGGTTGAGTTGAGCGCATGGACTTGATGAGCTTCCATTTATGGAAAGTCATCAAGGGCCGGTTTCACTCACTTCAATGCCAAAAACGCATATGCGTTTGCGCTCTTCTCTTCAACGCATTCGACTTTGGTTGGGTGGTGATTGACGAAGAGAAGGAGAGGTTGAGCAAGAGGAGCTCTCGGCCAAGAGGTTCATCATCCCCTTCCATTCGACACTTGAAGGCTTGGGTGTCTTGCTAGCACAAGAGACCGCAAGGAGTAAGCATCTTCACCTTGTGTGTGAACTTGTGGAGGAGATCTACTTTGTTCTCTTTATCCAAGCCGACTTCCAAGCATATGGCGTTGGTATGATTTTTATCTCAATCTATTCAATCGATTATAGTTGAACATATGGCATGCAAATGATCTTGAACCCTTGCTTCCGCTTGCATATTTTACATTAGCGCCATGCTTAGGGTTTTGCCCCCTTATGATTAGGGGTTCCTACAGCTGGAATATTCGTTTTGATGAATCAATCTGTGAGTTTGGTTTCATCAAGAATGAAGATGACCCGTGTGTATATAAGAGGTTTAGTGGGAGCGTAATTACTTTCCTAGTCCTCTACGTCGATGAAATCTTAATCATTGGAAACGATATTTCTGAACTACATGCCGTCAAGGCATGGTTAAGAAAATGTTTCCAGATGAAAGATCTAGGAGAAGCAGCCTATGTATTAGGTGTGAAGATCTACAGAGATAGATCTAAGAGGCTTCTTGGGCTGTGCCAGAGTACTTACATCGATAAAGTCCTGGAGAGATTCCATTTAGAGAATTCTAAAAGAGGATATCTTCCAGTCAGACATGGTCTGAATCTTTCAAAGAGTCAGTGTCCACAAACACAGACTGAGAAAGATGAAATAGACAATACGCCTTATGCTTCGGCTATTGGGTCCATTATGTATGCGATGTTGTGTACTCGCCCAGACGTCGCTTACGGGTTAAGCGTGACCAGTCGATTCCAAAGTAATCCAGGTAAGGCGCACTAGATTGCAGTCAAGAACATTTGGAAATATCTTCGGAGGACCAAAGATATGTTCTTGGTATATGGTGATCAGGAAGAACTCAGTATTGAAGGATATACTGACGCTTCGTTCCAATCTGACCAGGATGATTTCCGATCGCAATCAGGCTATGTTTTTAGCTTGAATGGAGGTGCAGTGGTGTGGAAAAGTTTCAAACAATCAATTGTTGCTGATTCCACAACAGAAGCCGAGTATGTTGCAGCCTCGGAAGCATCTAAGGAGGCAGTGTGGATTCGTAAGTTCGTTCAGGAACTTGGTGTTGTTCCTTCGAGTGCAGATCCATTGGTTATCTTTTGTGATAACACTGGAGCAATAGCACAGGCAAAGGAACCACGGTCGCACCAGAGTCCAAGCACATACAGAGACAGTTTCACTTGATCCGGGAGATCATTGATCGTGGCGAGATCAAAGTCTGCAAGGTTCATACGGATGACAATCTAGCTGACCTGCTTACAAAGCCTCTGGCGCAGCAGAAGCATGAGAAGCACTGTAATAATATGGGTTTGAGATTTCTCAACCATTAGATTAAGTGCAAGTGGGAGATTGTTGGGGTATGCCCTTAAGGCTAATGTTTGAGGCCTTGGGATCATTTCAGTATCATGTATAAACTCTATGTTTATAAAGGCAATGGTTGTTATTCAGGTTGTTACATCATCTGCTGCAATATGTATACTTCTGAATAATGTCTCAATGCTGTTCAGCTTGGCTGACATGCAGTTTTGTCCTTAGTCGAGATATCTTGGTGAACATGAGACAGCCTTGATATGATTGAGACTAATATGTGTTCTAATCTTATAGGATGCTTCGAGCATGAAATAAGATGTAGACTCATGGGTACATTGGATGTACTGGACAGACCCTACTTAGGATATTCAATTGCTTGTCACAATGTGAATAATCCTTATATGCGAACAAGTGGCATATTTCCTCTGACTTGAGATCACTTGTGTTTCTAAATGATGATTGGCATTGTTTTGAGGTAGTTCAATATCATTTGAAACATAATGGTTATAGACTATCTTGGATAATGAACATGAGTCATGTTAGGGCACTAGTGATAGATATAGGATTGCCGTCTCCTTGATTGGAGTGTGATGTTCTATAGGGGCCCCCTGGATGAGATGATTGAGAAAGTGTATGGCCATACCCAGATGACTATGTTTCATCTGATCTAATCATTCTCATCATATTGGAATTACAGGCTTGACACGCTTGTCCAATAAGAACATCCAGTGGCAAAGGAAACACATATGTCAAGTGACTTGGGTTCACACTTGTGCTGTGGTTTGGGTGTAGTCTTGGAAGACTCTTTCCTTTATATCGGAAGACAGTGATGTGTTGCTAGATACCCCTCACTGATCGTGATAACGTGAGTTATCATTACCGACATTTAAAGGAAACCCTTAGGGTCGTACAATTTGATGATATGGCTTACTTAAGTCAGATCGTGTGGACTGAATTGTTTTGGTTCAGTTTAATGGGATTTAAACTCTGATTGTAAGTGAGATCTGGTCTGATCATGTTTGATTGATTAGGGCTTGAGATTGGTAAGCTTCGATCGAGAGTAGTGATGCTAGATCTGTGAGATCAAGAGCATCGAGAGATGAATGGTTAGATCTTGAACCTTGAGGTTCAATGAGATTTAGACCAAGGCTTGGTCCTTGAACCAAATTCACTTGAACCAAACCAAATGGAACCGGTTCACTATGGTGAACGTATGGTTCGAATGGTTTGATTGAGGGATGGTAACGTGGGAGTTGAAGTGGAGTTAGTGCTTTCTAAAATTGGAAAGCCGTTTTCCTTTGTTGAAAATGTTATGCGTTTTCGAACGTGAAAGGGGATTCTTCACTCTCTCGCCGCGGGCATCCTTTTTGGTCTTCTCTTCTCTTTTCGGTGGTGACACTTGACGAAAAGAAGAGGGAGTTCATCTACGCCGAGAGTCATCTCTCATCTTCCCTTCAAGCGATTAGGACTCTTGAAGCTCTTTGCTAGCACAAAGGACGACAAGGAGAAAGCCATCTTCACCTTGTGTGCGGCACCTTTGGAGGAGAGCCATATCGCCCTCTAGCTTCCAAGGCACCATCTAAATGATGGCTATGGTATGATCTCTTGTTGATTCTTTGCAATCCTTGAACAAGTTGATCATGTGTTCATGCTAACCGATCTAAGAAACCCTAAATTCCGCTTTGAAAGTTTTATATATATGCGCACGTCTATTAGGGTTCCCCCCCCCCTTAGGGTGGGACTTTCAGACACAGATCATGCAAACAATGATTTTTTTTAAAGATCTTTTTTTTTGTAGTAGAATAATAGGAAAACCGAGATTAACTAACGGTTTGGAAAATAGATGTTTTTGTATTTTTGTATAGGAAAACCGAATTCTAACCTACTTGCAGGAAAATGAAATTGCAAAAACTTAAATGACTAGAATACTAAAGAGGACTTACAGTGGACCCCTTGAGAATAGAAGGGGTCACCTTCCCGTTCTTCACCGGTCCAACTCTAATGGAAGGTGTCGGTTACACTCAGGCAATACAGCAACCCACACAGGCATGGGGGAGTTGTTTAAGGATATTAAGGCTTTACAAAACAAGGTGCAAGAGGGAGGTTAAGCCTCCAAGTTCTCTTGCCTAGACAATAGGTAGGACTAAAACTAAAATTTGGAGGGGTGGAGGAAAAAAGGGCTTGCGTCCCCAAAGGGGCCTTCAAGATCCAAGCGGCTTGCTTCCTGCAAGATCCAAACGAAGTGTAGATCTCTGAACTTGCAAAGGGAAAGAAGGAACCGAAAGTGGGAGAGGATACTTACCTTAGGGAAGTAACTCCAAAGGGGTTCACGGCATCATTGATTCCTTCAAGTTGGCCCTTGGTCTCTAGGAGGATCTTCATCATCTTGTTGATTGATGGGGAGTCCTTGGTTTGCACTTGAAAGGAAGAAGGCCTCGGCTAGGTGTGGGGATGGTGAGAAGAAGATGATGGCGATTAGGGAAGAAGAGAAGCTTGGTAACACAAGCACCGAGAATTAACTTGCTAGGAAACTAATAGACTTTTCATTCATTCAAAGATGCGATTACATGAGAGATTGAATACACTTATAGGCGTTGAGAAGAGCTAGGGCAGGATGGACAATTTCTTCCTTGCACCCTAAAGCTAATTATTTGAACGTTAGAGAAGCAAAGGTTGGCGCAAAGAAAGTCTTGAAAGCCTTCCATCTTTGGTGGTCTCCAAAAGGCAAGGTTTAAAGGCGTTGGGCTGGCCTTCCTTGTTCTTTGTGTTGGCGATCTTGGGGTGGACGAATGCTGCTCCCTTTGATGTTTTTCTTGCGCAAGAAGTAGCTTTGAATTTTGAAAATCTTCCATGTTTGGTTGGACGGCAAGGCATATTTAGAAACTCCCATTAATGGTGGATCTTGATGGCTGAATTTGAAAACTTGCTTGCTTGGGCTGGCGCATATCTTCATTGGAGTGGGCTGGCGCATATCTTCATTGGATTGGCTAAGGTGGCTGAAAACTCCCTTGATGAAGCGTCCAATAAATGAGGAAGTTAACTTGGCAAGCGAACTTAACAAGGCTTGAGTTGAGCTTGGACTTTAGAGCCTCCTTTCCTTCTTGGGCTGAACTTCTTGAGTGAAGCTTGAGCTGGTTCTTTGCTTGAGTATCCTGCCAAAATATATCCTATGCATGTATGCACTATCCTACTATGGTGCATGGGTGCAAAAGGAAAAGGTGACTTTCAAAACACAACCTACCATAAAAGACTACATGATGTATGGCTTATTGAAAATTAAACTACCCTAAATGCAATGCAAGACATGATGCATATTCTAAATACAAAGCAAGAAAAGGGAAGTAGGTTCCTAAGAAGAAAACCCATAACTGAGAGGTTTCCTCTGAACCCTAGTAGACCTCCGAGGAGCTGGTCTTGGCCCCCCATCATTTCTCCCCGGGTGGGAAAAATTCTCCTCTAGAGGATTGTACTTGTACCCCTTGGAGTAACTCTGGGTTGGCTTGGACAAGCTCGGCCTCAGGAAGCCAAAACTCCTCTCCAGATGTGTATCAGACTCGGTAAAAGATTTGTACCTCGTCATGTGTGAGGTGAGTCTGGTCTTCCAGGATGGCGTCGATGGTTGGTTTGTGGGCATCGGCATGCTCCGGGGTGGGGAGTGGCTCGTGGTAGAGTGTGAGATACTCCACGTTGATAGTGGCAGGTATCCCCAGATCAGGCGGAAGATCCAGTATGTAGGCATTGTCGTTGATCTTGCCCGTAATGGTGAAGGGTCTGATTCCCTTCGCATCCAGCTTGTGTCCATGCCCTTGGATGCGCTCCTAACGGACTCGCAATATAACCTAGTCACCTACAGAAAATGCCCTTTCTCGGCATGTTTTGTTAGCATCATCACGATAACGATTAACAGAGTCTAACATAGTGCTATATAACTCATGATGAAGCTGTGAAATATGAAAGGCTAAGTCTCTAGCAGATATAGAAACATGGAAATACCTAGGTGCAGGGAAACGGTCAATGGGTTTATTCGGCTGGTACCCTAAGTTAGCTTGAAAAGGGGAAAGACCAGTGGTTCGGTTAGGCACACTATTATAAGAAAACTCGGCAATGGGCAGCAGTTTGTCCCAATTGCCAGGGTGCTCTCCAACTAGGCTCCTAAGGATACTCCCAAGTGATCTGTTGACCACTTCTGTCTGACCATCCGTGTGGGTATGATAGGCATTGGAGAATTTTAAGTTTGTATCTAGAAGTTTCCATAGGGTTCTCCAAAAGTGGCTGACAAATCTAGTATCCCTATCAGACATAATAGTAAGAGGGGTACCATGAAGTCTAACTACTTCCTTAAAGAATAGGCGGGCTATATAGGAAGCATCTGAAGTTTTCCTGCAGGGTAGGAAATGGGCCATCTTAGTAAACCTATCTACAACCACAAAGATAAAGTCATACTTAGAAGCAGTTCTAGGTAAACCTAAGATAAAATCCATACTTAAGTCTTGCCATGGGGCTCTAGGTATGGGAAGGGGTGTGTATAGCCCAAAGTTGTGTTTCTGAACCTTAGTGATTTGGCAAGTTTTGCAATGCCTCACTACTTTAGCTACATCCTTATAGAGGTTTGGCCAATAAAACTGCTCCTCTACCAAGGCTAAGGTTTTCTCTCAGCCATGGTGCTCAGCAGACCCTCCTCCATGGATTTCCCAAACTAGGAAGTCCCGGATAGAGGTCTTGGGAACACAGAGTGTTGGGCCAAGAAATAGATTCCCATCTCTAAGGGTGTAAAGGGTATGACTATAGGCATCCAAACTCAAGTCATGATAGATAGCAGAGAAATCAGGATAGTCAAAATAAGCAGTTTTCATGCGTTCAAAGCCAATAAGTTCCACATGCAGTTTTTGAATAAGCAAAGTAACTCTACTCAAAGCATCAGCTACCTTATTTTCAGTTCCAGATTTATGTTTCAGCACAAAGGTAAACTGTTGAAGATATTCTACCCATTTAGCATGCCTAAAGTTGAGTTTCTTTTGAGCACTTAAATAAGAGAGGGCTTGGTGATCACTATGAAGGGTGAACTCATTATGGATAAGGTAGTGTCTAAAGTGTTTAAGGGTCTGGATTACAACATAGAACTCTTTATTGTAAGTTGAGTATTTCTGCCTAGCTTCATTCAACTTTTCACTGAAGAAGACAATAGGATGACCTTCTTGGTTGAAGGTCCCACCTATGCCTATGCCAGAGGCATCACAATCGACCTCAAAGACTTTGCTGAAGTCCGGGAGCCTAAGAACTGGGGCAGAAGTCATCCTAGAGTTGAGTTCAACAAAAGCTTTACTAGCAGATTTGGTCCAGGCAAAATCACCTTGTTTCATGCAACTGGTGATTGGGGCAACAATAGAGCTGAAATTCTTGATGAACCTACGGTAGAAAGTAGCTAGGCCATGGAAGCTCCTAACTTCAGTGAGACTCTTAGGTTCAGGCCAGTCTAGAATTGCTTGAACCTTAGTAGGATCAGCTTGCAAACCAAACTCAGAAACAATGAACCCTAGGAAGACAACCTTATGAGAGAGGAAAGAGCACTTTTTAAGGTTGATGTATAGCTTCTCAGTCCTAAGCAGGTCAAGGGTCTTCCTTAAATGTTCTAGGTGTTCTTCCTTAGTCTTGCTATATATCAGGATATCATCAAAATAGACTACTAGGAATTTACCTATATATGGTCTAAGCACTTGGGTCATAAGTCTCATAAAGGTTGAGGGGGGCGTTGGTTAGCCCGAAGGGCATGAGCAGCCACTCATATAGACCATCCTTTGTTTTGAAGGCGGTCTTCCATTCATCCCCTAACCTTATTCTGACTTGGTGATAACCACTCCTAAGGTCAAGTTTGCTAAACCATTTGGATCCTACAAGGAGGTCTAGCATGTCATCTAGTCTTGGGATAGGGAACCTATACTTCATAGTTATCTTGTTGATAGCCCTACAGTCAATACACATGTGCCAGCTACCATCCTTCTTTGGGGTAAGAAGGGCTAGGACTGCGCGAGGGCTTAGGCTTTCCCTAATGTGACCCTTAGCTAGGAGGTCATCTACCTATCTCTTAAGTTCCTCATGTTAAGTGGGACTCATCCTATAATGGGGTAGGTTAGGTAAGGTTGAGCCAGGTGTTAGGGAATACCGGGTGTAATTTAAAATTTTGTAGTCCCAGGATGCAGCAAAAGAATCATTACACCCGAAACATATTCCAGTCCCAAGGATCCATGCGAGAGAGAAGACACAAGGATGTGTTAGAGATGTACCTCTTTTGCTTGTCTAGTTGCCGAAGCCATGTTGAAGGCGCCCATGTGTTCACCCTCCACAAGTATCCACGTGTCGACCGTCTCAATGTTGCTCCCTTCCACGCTCGGTGCTAGCCTCGGGAAGAGAATCAAGCCTTTGTCACTCTCTTCAGATCTTGCGCCACCTCCAAGGTAGAAGCACCAAGAAGAGATGAGGAGGAAGAAGATGTGCCAAGTACTTCCTTCTTCTTCTTTGCTTGTGCCACCTTTAAGCAAGGTGCGCCAATGGCCAAGGAACGGATAAGGCTTGTGGCAAGGAGATGCCACCAAGCGCTAAGACTCCTTGCGCCAAGAAGAGAGGGAGATGAAGAAGAAGTTGCGGCCACTTGGAAGAAGCTTGCGCCAACCCTATATTGCTCTCGCCACTTGCCCTCCAATTCTCTCCAAGAGATATGTCAAGCCTCCAAGAGATTGTCCACACGAACAATATCAATAAGAAGGGCGGCAAGGGGTCCTATAAATAGGACAAGAGGCGGCTAGGGCAAGGGCTAGGATCATGCCAAGTGTATGGCTAGGATGAAAAGGTTTGTGACAAGGAAAGTCTCCAAGACATTTCCTTAAACCCATTCAACCCTTCCTTATGCGCCAAGACCTTGTCTTGCGCCCCAAGCAATATATCAGCCCATGACATGCCTTAGAGGCATGAATTCGATCCAAGGAAGAAGGGCTAGGCACAACATGCAAGAGGTATTCGGCTAGGGTAAGGGTTTGGGTGCATGTAGGGTTTATGAGGTAAGAAAAGTCTCCAAGACCTTGCCATAATCCTCATTCAACCTAACCATATGCGCCCAAGGACTTTCCTAAAAGTTCTCAAGCCATATCAGCCCCAACACTTACCATAGAGGCAAGATACCATCAAAGGATGAAGGGGAAGGTGCCACTTCCTTCCAAAGGAAGCAATTTATGCCACCCACACCCCATTATGCCCCTAGGCACCAATGGGGTTGGGTTTCTCCCCATTATACCCTTTTAAGCCAATTCCTTCTTCATGATAACTTATTATTGGGCCTCATTAGATAATGAGCTAACCCAAACTTCATGGCATGGGTTGATTAAGCCATTGGATCCAATCCAATGCAACCCTAATCCAAATGTGACCAATCTAGGTCAATTTCAGGTCAACCTACCAAAAATGAAGTTTGGCTCCAATAACTTTCTTCCAACTCATTAGGCCAATTGGCGCTGATGAAATCTTTCAAATGGATCCAAGTTATCCAATAACTTGATCCAAAGGCTTCTGATTAAAGCAACGTCAAGAGTCTATTGCGTGTGACCCCGTAGGATCCATATGACGATGGCAATGATGTAAACATCATAAGTAGTGAGGGGTATCTGTTGGGGTATGCCCTTAAGGCTAATGTTTGAGGCCTTGGGATCATTTCAGTATCATGTATAAACTCTATGTTTATAAAGGCAATGGTTGTTATTCAGGTTGTTACATCATCTGCTGCAATATGTATACTTCTGAATAATGTCTCAATGCTGTTCAGCTTGGCTGACATGCAGTTTTGTCCTTAGTCGAGATATCTTGGTGAACATGAGACAGCCTTGATATGATTGAGACTAATATGCGTTCTAATCTTATAGGATGCTTCGAGCATGGAATAAGATGTAGACTCATGGGTACATTGGATGTACTGGACAGACCCTACTTAGGATATTCAATTGCTTGTCACAATGTGAATAATCCTTATATGCGAACAAGTGGCATATTTCCTCTGACTTGAGATCACTTGTGTTTCTAAATGATGATTGGCATTGTTTTGAGGTAGTTCAATATCATTTGAAACATAATGGTTATAGACTATCTTGGATAATGAACATGAGTCATGTTAGGGCACTAGTGATAGATATAGGATTGCCGTCTCCTTGATTGGAGTGTGATGTTCTATAGGGGCCCCCTGGATGAGATGATTGAGAAAGTGTATGGCCATACCCAGATGACTATGTTTCATCTGATGTAATCATTCTCATCATATTGGAATTACAGGCTTGACACGCTTGTCCAATAAGAATATCCAGTGGCAAAGGAAACACATATGTCAAGTGACTTGGGTTCACACTTGTGCTGTGGTTTGGGTGTAGTCTTGGAAGACTCTTTCCTTTATATCGGGAGACAGTGATGTGTTGCTAGATACCCCTCACTAATCGTGATCACGTGAGTTATCGTTACCGACATTTAAAGGAAACCCTTAGGGTCGCACAATTTGATGATATGGCTTACTTAAGTCAGATCGTGTGGACTGAATTGTTTTGGTTCAGTTTAATGGGATATAAACTCTGATTGTAAGTGAGATCTGGTCTGATCATGTTTGATTGATTAGGGCTTGAGATCGGTAAGCTTCGATCGAGAGAATTGATGCTAGATCGGAGAGATCAAGAGCATCAAGAGATGAATGGTTAGATCTTGATCCTTATGGTTTAATATGATCTAGACCAATGCTTGGCTTAATTTGGTCTTTGAACCAAATGAATTGAACCGGCTCATCAAGTGAGCGCATGGTTCAAGGGGAGAGGAAATTGTGATCGTTCACTTGGTGTGAACACATGATCGCATGTGGTGGCTTGCTATTTTAGAAGCCATGATCTCAAAATGAGACCACGCCTCACGTTCGAATAGGTCTCCCTATTCTCGCCTCTCGCCCTCTTGCTCACGACGACTCACTCTCGTGTGTGAGTGTTGACGACAAGAGAAGGATTCGACCAAGCAAGAAAGATCATCTCTTCTTCCTTCACGCGATCAGGAGACCTTGGAGCCTTGCTAGCACAAGGAACGACAAGGAGTAGGCGATCACCCATCTTGTGTGCGCCACCTTTGGAGGAGAGCCACATCGCCCTCTTCTTCCAAGACGCCATCCAAGAAATGGCACTGGTATGATCTCTCTATTGATCTATACAAACTCTTAAGTTGATCTATGTTCATACATGCGATCCTAGGAAACCCTAGATTCCGCCCATGTAAAATTTTATATGCGCATGCTTTAGGGTTTCGGCCCTTTAGGGAACTTTCAATTGGTATCAGAGCTATAGTTCCTTGTATGTTTCATATGATTGCTTATTGTGATCCATGTTTGCGCCTAATAGTAGATCTAAAAGAGCATGCGTAAATTTCATGTATGTTTTACATTGGCGCATGCATGCAAGTTGGCGCTTGTTGTAGTTTTCTCAAAACTTACTTGCGCGCCCCTCACTAGATCTATAAGCGCCTGCTGTAAAAACTTAGACGGGTTATTAGGGTTGAAGTCATCGTCCAGTCTAGACCCGACAGTCTGATCAGACCATCTAACAGCCTAGATGGGTCGACCAGATGGCACCTATGCGCAAGCATGAGGTGGCTATAGGTCGACTGCTGAAAGACGTGTAGCGATGTCTGATTGAGATAACCAGATGAACGCCCATGATTAAGGCCCGGGGTCACACCCGCTTGCCTAAACTCATGAGGGACGTTCAGCCCTTCACGCATGCATTGTTGACCATGAGGTCGACTCAAGTCGGTTATGACTTGGTGCATGCAAGGGCAGTGGGTCTGACTAGGTCTGATGAGTGGATCTTTATTAATGGACCGTTGTAAGGTAGTAGGGCACATAAGGAAATAAAATGAAGCCAATGGGTTTTTCAAAAATTTTATTTTCTTGATTGGATCACATGATGTTTGTATAACGTGATGATTGTCTATTTAATCTTATGTGGGCTGCCTAATTTTAATGTGTGCTGTGCTGGGGCCTGCGTGCCTGGAGTATTATTTGTAAATTATTATTGTGATCTGCGCATCACATTTTAATTAATTTATAAAGTGTAATTGACCTGCGTGTCAATCATGTCTAGATAGATTAAATTGTAATTTAATCAGACATGAGCACAGAGCACACTTGGCAGAGGCGCATGCAGCAAGTGGCTTCACCAGTGGGAGGTCTAGGGTTCGACTCTAGGACAGGCGCATTTTACCTGGTGGGCGCACCTGAGCTGCAGTGGGCGCTTGGGCCCGGGTTGGGCCAGAGGAAATGCAAAAGACCCAAGAAGAGCTCAAGTGAAGACTTAAGTTAATTAAGGTCTTACTTAGGCTTAATGGGCTTTTACCACATAAGATCATCATGCTTTTAATTTACTGTTTAAGTAATTTAATAACTGCATGATTTATTCTTCTGCTATCACCATAGGGTTTGAATGATAGTAAGAAGATAAAAGGACCGTTAAAATCCAACGCTAAATATCAAGCACGTAAGCCTTCTGACGCGAAACCTCACTGTTCTGACTATCGTTGGGGCCGTGTTGTACCCACTCAGTGGGCACGCCCATCTATCTTCAGACGGTGTGTGATTACACCTGCGTGTTACAGAGAAGGGATTTATCGCTTCTCGTTGCTCAGCATAGCACGTAGTGGTCCAGGGAGTAGGTCGGGTCAGCTTGACCATGTAGGCTACATATTGAGCATATGGTAGCCATATGGAGGCAGCCATCTGTGGGATCAGAGACTGTGTTGTACCAACTCAGTTGGCACAGTCTGCTGGATTGCCCAGATGAAGGGGAATCGCACGGGTTGGCGATTGGTAGGGATTGCCTACCAGAAATTAGTGCTTGTACTCTCTGTGCATCTTATCTCGCCTGAGCGGGACGCGGAGACCAATTATGAAATCTGGATCCCATCTCACTAAAAGAGTTTTACTCTTTCGGGCTGTTTTGCTGGATTTTTCAGCCAGATAAAATAGTGAGAAAAGAATCATTCTTAAGTCCTGAATTGATTCAAACATTGATACTGACCTTGCTATTCTTGCATTGTTGTAGATTACTGCAGCAACGAACACCACAGCGTTCAATGTGCGATCCCTACTGGAAAGGGAGAAGTTTGCTGGGCCAAACTTCTCAGACTGGTACGGACACCTTAAGATTGTTCTTAAGGCTGAGAGGAAACTGTATGTCCTCGAGACGGCTATACCGCCTCAACCCGCTGTGAACGCCGCAAGGGCGGTTCGGGAAGCTTATGAAAAGCATGTCAATGATAGCATTGACGTCGCTTGCCTTATGCTAGCATCTATGACGCCACAGCTGCAGCGTCAGCATGAGGATTTATCAGCTATAGAAATTATAGCAAACCTCAAGCTGCTGTATGCTGCACAGGCAAGGAGTGAACGCTATAATTTGACGAAACTTTTCTTTCAAAGCAAACTGACTGAAGGGAGTCCAGTGGGAGCTCACGTGGTCAAGATGATTGGGTACAAGGAGGCTCTAGAGAAACTGGGACACACCATCAATCAGGAGCTTGTTGTAGACATCATCCTGTAGTCTCTCCCGGCCTCTTTCGATCCGTTCATCATTAATTTTAATATGAACAAAATCGACTGTACGCCTGCAGAGTTACTGAACATGCTCTTGACTATTGAGCAAACTGAGTCTCGTGAGAAGGGAATGCCTTCATCCTCTGTCCTAATGGTTCCTTCAAGGAACAAGAAGAAGGGGAAGAAGGGCAAAGCCCCTGTCAAGAGCTACAACTAGGCACTGAAACAAAAGGTCAAGCGGTCAAAGGAATACAAATGTTTTCATTGTGGCCAGCTAGGTCACTGGAAAAAGGACTGTAAAGCGCTCCAAGGAGAGAAGAAGGGAAGCAACTCTTTCGCTTCTGGCTCAGGTATTTACGTGACTGAAGTCATGTTATCTTCTTCTATTTCATGGGTGTTAGACACTGCATGTGCAGTTCACATTTGTTCAAATGTACAGGAACTCAAGAGAAGAAGACAGGTAGGACAGCATGAGGTGGACCTACGAGTAGGAAACGGGGCACGGGTTGCTGCTGTTGCTGTAGGAGTTTATCACATCTCTTTACCATCTGGTCTTGTATTAGAACTGGACAATTGTTATTTTGTACCGAGCATAACTGAGAATATTATCTCTATTCCTGCTCTTGTCAGGAAAGGGTTTTCCTTTGAATGCAAGATTTCAAAGTGTTATATTTCTTTTGATAATATTGTTTATGCTACTGGGTCGATTAACAATGGGTTATTCATGTTGGACATGGAATGTTCTATACAACAAATTGATATTAAGAAAGCCAAGTATGCTGATGATAGCACCTTGCTATGGCATAGTCGTTTAGGTCATATTAACAAGAAGCGCATTAAGCGGTTGCATGACCATGGACTGCTGGGATCATTCTCCTATGAGGAGCTTGATACATGCAAAGCTTGTTTAATGGGTAAAATGACGAAGTCTCCTTTTTCCAACAAAGGTCAAAGGGCTTCAGGTTTACTTGACCTCATTCACAGTGATGTGTGTGGGCCATTTAGTAAACATGCCAGAGGTGGCTATTCATACTTCATTACCTTTACTGATGATTTCAGTAGGTATGGTTATGTCTATCTAATGAGACATAAGAGTGAATCTTTTGACAAGTTCAAAGAGTTAAAAAATGAAGTACAGAATCAGTTAGGCCGAAATATCAAGGCACTTCGTTCAGATCGAGGTGGAGAATACTTGAGTCATGAGTTTACTGACTATCTGAAGGAGTGTGGGATTATCTCACAGCTCACTCCGCCAGGAACACCGCAATGGAATGGTGTGTTCGAGAGGAGAAATAGAACTTTACTGGATATGGTTCGTTCTATGATGAGTCAGGCTACTCTACCTTACTCCTTTTGGGGATTTGCACTGGAAACAGCTGCAAAGGTACTAAACCGAGTGCCATCCAAGGCAGTTTCAAAGACTCCATATGAGTTATGGTATGGGAAACAGCCGAGCTTGACATTTATCAAGATCTGGGGTTGCGAGGCTTATGTCAAAAAGCTCGCCTCTGGGAAACTAGAGAGCAGATCTGAGAAATGTATCTTTGTCGGTTACCCTAAAGAAACAAAGGGTTATTATTTCTACGATCCCAAAGAGAACAAAGTATTTGTTACTCGGACGGCTATTTTTCTTGAGAAAGAATTTCTTCTGCAAGAGGCCAGTGGGAGAGAAATAAAGCTGGATGAGAATCCAGAAGAAGGACAAAGTAGTCAAGTACAGTTGGATGAGCCTGAGCCAGTAGATCAGGTTACTGAACAACCTGAGGCTCAGATATCACGGGAACCGCGAAGATCGGGAAGGATCCGTCGACAGCCTGAGCGCTATGACGGAGTCTACATCATTGATGATGAACCCCTCACTTATGCGGATGCGGTCAGTGGACCAGAATCAGCGAGATGGCTTGAAGCTATGCGAGCCGAGATGGACTCCATGTCAGATAACCAAGTTTGGGATTTGGTTGATCCGCCTCCGGGAGTAATCCCTATAGGCTGTAAGTGGATCTTCAAGAATGAAGATGACCCGTGTGTATATAAGAGGTTTAGTGGGAGCGTGATTACTTTCCTAGTCCTCTACGTCGATGATATCTTAATAATTGGAAACGATATTCCTGAACTACATGCGGTTAAAGCATGGTTAAGAAAATGTTTCCAGATGAAAGATTTAGGAGAAGCAGCCTATGTATTAGGTGTGAAGATCTACAGAGATAGATCTAAGAGGCTTCTCGGGCTGTGCCAGAGTACTTACATCGATAAAGTCCTGGAGAGATTCCATTTAGAAAATTCTAAAAGAGGATATCTTCCAGTCAGACATGGTCTGAATCTTTCAAAGAGTCAGTGTCCACAAACACAGACTGAGAAAGATGAAATGGACAATACACCTTATGTTTCGGCTATTGGGTCCATTATGTATGTGATGTTGTGTACTCGCCCAGACGTTGCTTACGGGTTAAGCGTGACCAGTCGATTCCAAAGTAATCCAGGGCAGGCACACTGGATTGCGGTTAAGAACATTTTGAAATATCTTCGGAGGACCAAAGATGTGTTCTTGATATATGGAGGTCAGGAATTACTCAGTATTGAAGGATATACTGACGCTTCGTTCCAATCTGACCAGGATGATTTCCGATCGCAATCAGGCTATGTTTTTAGCTTGAATGGAGGAGCAGTGGTGTGGAAAAGTTTCAAACAGTCAATTGTTGCTGATTCCACAACAGAGGCCGAGTATGTTGCAGCCTCAGAAGCATCCAAGGAGGCAGTGTGGATTCGTAAGTTCGTTCAGGAACTTGGTGTTGTTCCTTCGAGTGCAGATCCTTTGGTTATCTTCTGTGATAACACTGGAGCAATAGCACAAGCAAAGGAACCACGGTCGCACCAGAAGTCCAAGCACATACAGAGAAGGTTTCACTTGATCCGGGAGATCATTGATCGTGGCGAGATCAAAGTCTGCAAGGTTCATACGGATGACAATCTAGCTGACCTGCTTACAAAGCCTCTGGCGCAGCAGAAGCATGAGAAGCACTGTAATAATATGGGTTTGAGATTTCTCAACCATTAGATTAAGTGCAAGTGGGAGATTGTTGGGGTATGCCCTTAAGGCTAATGTTTGAGGCCTTGGGATCATTTCAGTATCATGTATAAACTCTATGTTTATAAAGGCAATGGTTGTTATTCAGGTTGTTACATCATCTGCTGCAATATGTATACTTCTGAATAATGTCTCAATGCTGTTCAGCTTGGCTGACATGCAGTTTTGTCCTTAGTCGAGATATCTTGGTGAACATGAGACAGCCTTGATATGATTGAGACTAATATGTGTTCTAATCTTATAGGATGCTTCGAGCATGGAATAAGATGTAGACTCATGGGTACATTGGATGTACTGGACAGACCCTACTTAGGATATTCAATTGCTTGTCACAATGTGAATAATCCTTATATGCGAACAAGTGGCATATTTCCTCTGACTTGAGATCACTTGTGTTTCTAAATGATGATTGGCATTGTTTTGAGGTAGTTCAATATCATTTGAAACATAATGGTTATAGACTATCTTGGATAATGAACATGAGTCATGTTAGGGCACTAGTGATAGATATAGGATTGCCGTCTCCTTGATTGGAGTGTGATGTTCTATAGGGGCCCCCTGGATGAGATGATTGAGAAAGTGTATGGCCATACCCAGATGACTATGTTTCATCTGATCTAATCATTCTCATCATATTGGAATTACAGGCTTGACACGCTTGTCCAATAAGAACATCCAGTGGCAAAGGAAACACATATGTCAAGTGACTTGGGTTCACACTTGTGCTGTGGTTTGGGTGTAGTCTTGGAAGACTCTTTCCTTTATATCGGGAGACAGTGATGTGTTGCTAGATACCCCTCACTGATCGTGATAACGTGAGTTATCGTTACCGACATTTAAAGGAAACCCTTAGGGTCGTACAATTTGATGATATGGCTTACTTAAGTCAGATCGTGTGGACTGAATTATTTTGGTTCAGTTTAATGGGATTTAAACTCTGATTGTAAGTGAGATCTGGTCTGATCATGTTTGATTGATTAGGGCTTGAGATCGGTAAGCTTCGATCGAGAGAATTGATGCTAGATCGGAGAGATCAAGAGCATCAAGAGATGAATGGTTAGATCTTGATCCTTATGGTTTAATATGATCTAGACCAATGCTTGGCTTAATTTGGTCTTTGAACCAAATGAATTGAACCGGCTCATCAAGTGAGCGCATGGTTCAAGGGGAGAGGAAATTGCGATCGTTCACTTGGTGTGAACACATGATCGCATGTGGTGGCTTGCTTTTTTTAGAAGCCATGATCTCAAAATGAGACCACGCCTCACGTTCGAATAGGTCTCCCTATTCTCGCCTCTCGCCCTCTTGCTCACGACGACTCACTCTCGTGTGTGAGTGTTGACGACAAGAGAAGGATTTGACCAAGCAAGAAAGATCATCTATTCTTCCTTCACGCGATCAGGAGACCTTGGAGCCTTGCTAGCACAAGGAACGACAAGGAGTAGGCGATCACCCATCTTGTGTGCGCCACCTTTGGAGGAGAGTCACATCGCCCTCTTCTTCCAAGACGCCATCCAAGAAATGGCACTGGTATGATCTCTCTGTTGATCTATACAAACTCTTAAGTTGATCTATGTTCATACATGCGATCCTAGGAAACCCTAGATTCCGCCCATGCAAAATTTTATATGCGCATGCTTTAGGGTTTCGCCCCTTTAGGGAACTTTCAGTATCTAGCAACACATAACTACTACCCATGTCATAGGACTTAAGTCATTATGGCAACAACTCCTAACAAGCAACGAGGATTCCCATTGCATTATAGATTCCTTTGCCT
This sequence comes from Costus lasius, assembly GCA_027563935.2. NCBI lineage: Eukaryota > Viridiplantae > Streptophyta > Magnoliopsida > Zingiberales > Costaceae > Costus > Costus lasius. The sequence continues at coordinate 98,711,472 of CM050448.1, forward strand.
AAACAGATATCCTGCCATTGGATTAGTCTCAAGTTTATCAATCCAATGCATTGGTCATGACTCAACTAGTGTGGCCACACATTCCTGTCATGCACCAATAAGGTGGGGCGCCCCCGAGTATATATCATGCTTCCTCTGAAGGAAGGGGCAAATCCTACTATTGGTCATCCATGTCTCTACATGACTTATGACATGCCCAATGATAATCGTTTTGGTCCCCCAATTACGGAGAGACGTAAGACTGCATCAAAACATATCCATCATCAAATCTAGACATGAATACCTCAAGTCTAAGGATCAATGCAAACCTCTTGCATGTGAGATTGACTTGTTGACTAGACAAGTCAATCCTCACTGTGGATCACTCCAGTGCATCCAATGCACCTGTATGTCTGTGTTACTGTGCCCCGCACCTAACCAGCCCATACACCAGTCTTACATGTACCAAAGTTGTCCCATATCTGCTATGGTACCTTGTCTGGGGATAGCTTATGAGAATGGATCCAATCCAAACTCCTGGGACATTATATATGCAACTCAATACATCAACGCAGGTAGAGAAGTCTGCATAATAACGACCATGCCTCTATAAAGAATAATAGTTCTATCAAAGTACATTCAAACAATGCCTGACCATGTCCATACATTGGTCTGCAAGGCATATACACCAACACCAGGAACAAGGTCTATATTATGCTGGATGTCCCTAAGAGGGGGTAAGCCTATGGGTGGCTCCTCTGGGGTTAACTCACTATAGTCTGAGAGGAGGGCTTCTATCTCAGGGGGTGGCTTATCCTCTTGGTCAGGGTTGGGTTCCTTAAAGACTAAGGAGTAGATAGGTTGGGTCTCTTGGATTTCCTTGGTGAAAGCTTGGGGACGGATGAGTTGGATGGTGGGTGTGCTAGACTTGGTTTCTTCTATCTTACCCTTATTGGTTGAGGCTCTAAGCTCCTTGGGTTGGGTAGTTTTCAACCTAATCTTTTGCCCATCTTGACTAAAGACATAAGTATTGGTGCGACCATAATGGATCACATCCATGTCATATAGCCAAGGGCGACCTAGAAAGACTTGTGCGACGTCCATGGTGATGACATCACATCAGATCTATCCTTGGTAGGTGCGGAATTGGAGGGGCACAAGGCATCTATGGGTGACAGGTACAATATTTTGGTTGACCCAAAAGATGCTATAGGGGTTTGGGAGTGGCTCTAGTTTTAACTTAAGTTTGACCATAGCTACATGAGAGACGTCATTGACACTACTTCCTCAATCGATTACAACCGTGCACATGTGACCATGGCATTTGGTGTAAGTATGGAAGATGCTTGTCCTTCTCCAGTCCTCAGTAGGAACAAGTTTGACTAGATTGCATCTTACTACCCCTAAGGTGTTTTGGGCAAAGTCATCAGTATTAAGATCTTGGTATTCTATGTTTTGAAGGTTGGGATCTTGGTCTAACTCTTCTTCAGGGGTTGCCTCAGGTTCTAAGGGATCTTCTTCTATGAGGAGGAACCTTTTGGTGCAGTCTCTAGCTAAGTGTCCGGGTTGCTTATAGTTGTGACAAACAAATCTACTGGATCCCAGGGCTTGGATGGGTTTGGGTTGAGGTTTATTTGGTTCCACAGCTTGAGTTGGCCTAGGTCGAGGTTGGCTTGGGCTTGGGGAATTGGTTTGGGGAGTTCTAAGGTAGGGTCTTGAAGGTGTGAACTCTCTCCTAGTTTTGATGTCTTCTTCTACCTCTATGGCTCTTTGGTAAGCTACCTCTATGCTATCTATCTGGTAATAGGTCAGATTTCTTTTGATGTCTGGTCTAAGGCCATTCTTAAATCTACTCAATGTGACGCTTTGATCCTCAGGGATCTCACATCTAAGGAGAAGTTCTTCTAATTTGAGCATGTATTCGGCGACAGTTAGGCTACCCTGTGTGTGACTACTGAGTTGGTCGAGAAGCTTGGTTCGATAGTACGGAGGTACGTACTTATCTCTCAACCGAAAGCGCATGTCTTCCCATCTCTCAATTGGATAGAGGGTTCTTTCTACATGGGTCCAATAAAACCTAGCTGGTCCTTCTAAAAGGCACTTGGCAAGTCTTACCTTGCCATGTTCTGGGACTTGGCTCCACTCAAAGTATTGCTCTATCTTGGTAACCCAATCTAGGAATTCCTTAGGGTCTAAGGTTCCACTAAAAGTAGGTGGGTTGAGCTTGGCGGCACAGTGCACATCAAAAACCCTAGGTCTTTGGTTGTGCTGGGTTTGAACATGTTGTCCATTCCACTCGGTGTGAGGGGTAACTATAGGGTTGGGAGAAGGTTGGTGGTGTTGGGAATCCCTGGGCTATAAGAAAACGAAAACAACGAAAGCGAGCTCAAAACGAGATTCCTAATTCAACAAGGACCGACTTATGAAGAATACAAGGGATGTGATAGGGGCAGTACCTTATCAAGCAACTTTTAGAAGCGGCCGATAATGAAGACGCGCAAGGGCCCGTCCTCTGCAATCTCGCACACACGGACTCCTCGAATCCTCTCCAATCTCCGCGATGGGTGCTAGGCCCGGAAGATGAGATCCACACCTCTAGCCTTCTCAACTTGCGCCACTGCCAAGGAGAAGAAGGGATGTTGGAGACAAGGAGTGGGTAGCACTGCCACTTGTCCCAACCTTTGATGCCGAAAAACTTTTACTGTCGTCACCTCCTAGACCCTCACACCAAGGAGTAGAGGGGAGGCGACAACTAGAGACAAGAGAAGAGTCTGGTACAAAAGAATCTCCTAGGTGGGTCTCTCTATCAGACGCACACTGGAGATACTTTCCATGTGGGATAAAGAGCATAGGCGCCTACTCATAATTACACGTCATGGGTTTGAATCCCCGCATACGCAATTAATTGTAAATTGCGCCCAGGCTTATTAATTAGCCAAGAGAAAAATTCTCTTGCCAATTAATAATTTTATTTTATTCATGTGACTAAAGTGCCAAGCCCAAACTTGCACCCAAACCCTTGTTTGACTCATTTTGACAACATAGGTCAACAGAGGTCAAACGTGGTCCACTAGAGTCAACTAGTGGTCAAACATGAACTAAAATAAAATATCATCCTCTCTATAAAAGTCTCAATGCATCAGTTCCCCAAAAGATCCGAATCACACATTGGTTCGATCAGAGGCTAAACGATTAGTATAAGAACTCAAGTGTCAAGGTGTGCAACCCTGTAGGTTCTTCAGACATTGGCAGTGATGACTAAATCATCACAAGCAATGAGTGGCACCTAGCAGTACATCATTGCTACCCAAGTCATCAGAATGGTGTCATCATCGACATCCCCTAAAATTGCGACAAAGTACAAGTGCAGCTTTGTCCTTTTGCCAACTGATGTCCAGATTGGGCAAGTGTGTCACACTTGTTAATCCCAATAATATAGCATGACTAAATCAAGTTCTCACCTGGGTATGGCCATACACTTTCAGTCATCCATATAGGGGCGCCATGGATAATCAAGCTTCCCCGTAAGGAAGGGGCAAATCCTCTATTGGCACATTGAATCTCTCATACGGCTTATGACATACCCAATGACAACCGTTATGACTTCCCTTTTACGGTGAAGCGTTAGGTTGCATCAAAGTACATCAATCACTATATAGAGATACCAATGCCCTCAAGTCTAGGACAAGCGCAACTCTGTCACTGTGATATTCATCTCGTGACACTGAGATGAATCCTCATGGCGGGTCGAGCCAGTATATCTCCCTTAATATACCCATATGCCTGCGTTAGCAACCCGTGCTCAACCAGCGCATATACCGGTCTCAAGTGAATCATAGCTGTCCCATATCCACTATGATTCTCGACCAGGGATAAACACAGAGACTAGATAAAATCTATCTCTTAGGGACATTGTATATGCAAATGTACATATGCGCAGATGTACAAACTTGCATGACAACGACAATGCCAGGATAACTCATCTATCAACTAGATATGATACACATATCCCAATGGACCATCCTGAGGTCCTAGTGCATAAACACTAACAATCTCCCACTTGCACTAGGACCTTGCATTGAGCAACCTCAACACCGTGTCCTAAGCACGACCTCCCATACTCCTGCTGCGCTAGAGCATTGGTCTATGGGCCTATCACCATTGTATCTGTGTTCATATCTGCTATATATCAAGTACCTCTGTCCCCAAGACAAGATATAAGCATCTGAGTATGCCTGCGAGGTTCAACAAAGAACTCCCACTACTTCCCAAAAGCACTTGCATACTCTGCTTTCAAGTAGTCTGCTCTGAAGCTCCCAAAGCTTTTAGCACCACTACAGGAATAGCTAGACTGTCATTGGTCTGACTGGAACAAGCTGCCAAGTGAATCCACTGAGCTTTTCCTATCATTACTGACCAAGAACCACCTTTTAGTTCTACATAGAACCAAAGTGTGTTCTTCATTCCTTATCTAGTGCCATGCACCTGGATTGGACCTAGTATCGATTGGTTTTGCTCTCGGCACAAACCACATCTGGTCTATAACATACGATCATCGATGTATGTTATATAACTTAGCACTTAGAGTTTCTTGGACTTATCCAAAAACTCTCACACCTACCCTGATGGAGGCAGCAAGCACAAGCCACGAAGGTATAAATGGAGCCTGAGATTACCTTAGGCTAACGCTGGGAGGCTTCTCAAATAAGCTAGCATGTTCAATTCTAAAGCTAGCTAAATAATGGATAATAGCTACACCCATCGAAGACTCTCAAGTTCAAGCTCACTAAAGAAGAAGTTGCTGCAATCCATAAATGATGACTTGCATGAGCACCAACCTGTCCAGCCACATCCATGCCAAGCATCAATCCAACCATGTATGGACCAGCTCTAAATCTGCCAAATGAGGATCTGGTGATGCACCAGCCCACTCATCGCCAGCAAGCATTCATCTTCAATGAAGGAAGCTGCAACGCACCTCATATGGAATCTTCAACGTCTCTTCTTGCTGATCAAAATTGGAAATAACAACGTTCAGCAGCAACGTCTCTATCTTCTCACTATATGTATCTCTTTCGCACGCATCATTGTAACACGTTGAATTGAAATTGAATCGAATGAAGTAGTTTTAGTATTCTTCCTCTTCTATCGGATGCTCTCCTTCCTTTTTTCCTTCTAGGGCAGAGTGTTGGGAAACCCCAGGGACATTTTACAATTTTTTAGAGTTATGGACATACATTTTTCGCAGCGGAAGAATGTCCCCGAAACAGGCAGGTCCCAAAAACCCAGTGAAGATCGCATGCAAGGGAGTCGACACGATGAGTTAGGAAATACCTTAAGAGCAATGTAGAGCGATGTCGATGAAGGCGCCCAAGTGTTCGCCCTCTGCAGTCTCGCACACACGGATCTCTTGAGTTCTCTTCTTCCACGCCCGGTGCTAGCCTCGGGAAGAAGATCCAAGCCTTAGGGAGATACTCTACTTCACTTGCGCCACCAAGAGAGATGAAGTGCCAAGAGAAGAAGGAAGACTATCCAAAAACGCCAAGCACTAATGTTCCTTGCGCCAAGAGGAAAGGAAGAAGTGGCTTGCGGTTATGGAAGAAGGAAGATGCGCCCTTGCTCCAAGTACTCGCCCCTCTCCTTGTGTTCACGCCTTCAAGGAATTAATTGCACACAAGAGGGCTCGGCTAGGTGCTCGTTTATAGGGCAAGAGGCGATTTATGAAAGGCTAGGATTAAGACAAGTGGGCGGCTATGATGAGAAGGTTTGAGATAAGGAATGTCTCCAAGACATTTCCATAATACTCATTCAACCATTCCTTTTAGAGCCCATGTCTTTCTTTGTGCGCCAAGGCCTTGCCTTGCGCCCCAAGTAATGCCATATTGGCATTCATACCATAAGAGATTAAGGGGGAGGCGCCAATTGCTTCCTTATGAAGCAAATTGCGCCACTTCTCCCCATTATGCCCATAGGCGCCTAGGGGAGAAGATTTGTCCCCATTATACCCTTTTAGCCTCTCATCTCTTCATGAGAACTTGTTATTGGGCCTCATTGGATAATGAGCTAGCCCAAACATCATTGCATAGGTTGATTAAGCACTTGGATCCAATCCAATGCAACCCTAATCCAAAATGTGACCAACTATGGTCAAATACGGGTCAACCTGCCAAAAATGAAGTTTGGCTCCAATAACATTCTTCCATCTCATCAGGCCCATTGGTGCTGATGAAATCTCCCAATTAGATCCGAGTTATCCAATAACTCGATCATAAGGCTTCCCGATCAATACGAGAACTCAAGTATCAAGGTGTGCGACCCTGTAGGTTCCTCTGACGCTGGCAGTGCAGACCAAAGGTCATCACAAGCAGTGAGTGGCACCTAGCAGTGCATCGCTGCTACCCAGGTCGTTGGAATGGATATCGACATCGACATCCCTATCATCGCAACTAGGTACAGATGCATTACAGTCTCTTTGCCAAACTGATATCCGATTGGACAAGTGTGTCACCACTTATTTTCATCCAATCACATGGCTATGACTAAAACAGGTTCTCACCTGGGTATGGCCATACACTCTCAGTCATAGAACCATAAAGGAGCTCCATGGATATCATACTTCCTTAGGGAAGTGGCAAATCCTATGTCTGTCCATTGATCTTCTCATATGGGTCGTGACATGCTCAATAACAACCGTTATGACCTCCCAGCTACGGCAAGGTGTTAGGTTGTATCAAAGCAAGTCCCTAATCATATAGAATGATCAATAACCTCAAGTCAAGGGATCAATGCATCTCCTGTCACTTATGAGGATAACTCATGACACCAAGTCATAGCCTCATAGCGGGTCTTTCCAGTATATCCCCAATGATATACCCATGTGTCTGCATTAGCACCACGTGCCTAACCTGCCCACATACCAGTCTCACAAGTACCATAGCTGTCCCATATCCACTAAGGTACATCGACTGGGGATTATAATTCGAGCACAGATCCAATCTATCTCCAGGGACATTATCATGTATGTACACAATCGCAGGTGTAGTCAAACAATGATAACGACAATGCCAGAATGATATATAAATATCAGTGTCAACTAGTACATAAGTTGACCAAAACTAGGTCCTAGGGCATATACACCAACAATCTCCCACTTGCACTAAGACCTAGAAGTTGAGGAATCTCAACCCCATATCTCTAGCGTGACCATCATGCTTCTGCTGCGCCAAAGCCTTGGTCAATGGGTCTGCCAGATTGTTCTCTGTGTCTACTCTGCTAATCTTGACATCACCTCTGTCAATGATCTCTCTGATCAGGTGAAATCTTCTGAGTATGTGTTTGGATCTTTGATGTGACCGTGGTTCCTTGGCTTGTGCAACTGCTCCATTGTTGTCACAGTAGAGTTCAATGGGATCCATTGCACTAGGTACCACTTGAAGATCACATAAGAACTTCCTTATCCAAACAGCTTCCTTGGCTGCCTCAGAAGCAGCCACATACTCAGCTTCGGTTGTAGAATCTGCTATGGTGGATTGCTTGAAGCTCTTCCAACATACAGCGCCTCCATTTATCTTGAACACATAGCCGGCCTGCGATCTAAAGTCGTCAGGGTCAGACTGGAACGATGCGTCAGTATAGCCCTGCATACTGAGCTCTTCCTGTCCCCCATAGACCATGAACAAATCCTTAGTTCTTCTCAGATACTTGAGGATGTTCTTTACAGCCACCCAGTGCTATAGACCTGGATTGGATTGGTATCGGCTGGTAATGCTCACAGCATATGCCACATCTGGTCTAGTACATAACATTGCATACATGATCGATCCTACTGCCGAAGCATAAGGAATTCGACTCATGTCATCCCTCTCAGCCTGTGTTGTAGGACACTAGCTCTTTGAGAGAGTAAGGCCATGTCTCACTGGAAGGTATCCTTTCTTGGATTGCTCCATGTAGAACCTCTCCAGTACCTTATCAATGTAAGTACTTTGACTAAGGGCCAAGAGCCTCTTGGATCTATCCCGGTAGATCCTCACGCCTAGAATATAGGCGGCCTCCCCTAAGTCTTTCATCTCGAAACACTTCCCCAACCATGTCTTCACAGCTTGAAGACTAGGGATGTCGTTTCCGATGAGCAGTATGTCATCAACATACAAGACCAGAAAAATTACCAAGCTCCCACTGAATTTTCTGTATACACAGGCGTCATCTTCGCTTTTGATAAAACCATAATCTCTCATGGCCTCATCAAATCGAAGATTCCAACTTCGAGATGCTTGCTTTAATCCATAGATGGACCTCTTTAGCCTGCAGAACTTATTAGCCTCTGCAGGATGGATGAAGCCATCAGGTTGTGTCATATACACATCCTCAGTCAGCTTCCCGTTAAGGAACGCTGTTTTCACATCCATCTGCCATATCTCATAATCATGATATGCAGCTACAGCAAGCAGAATCCGAATGGATTTAATCATGGCAACTGGTGAGAAGGTTTCATCATAGTCCACCCCGTGGACTTGTTTAAATCCTTTAGCCACTAGTCTACCCTTATAGGTAACTATTTTGCCATCCATGTCTGTCTTCTTCTTGAAGACCCATTTACACCCTATGGGTTTTACCCCATCAGGCATTTCAACCAAATCCCAGACTTGGTTAGCCGACATGGAATCCATCTTAGATCTCTCATGGCGTCAAGCCATTTCTCGGAGTCCGGTCCACTGACCGCCTCATCATAGATTCTAGGTTCATCCTCAATGATGAAGATCCCATCGTGTTGGGTCGGTAGTGACCCATACCTCTCAGGTGCACGACGAATTCTCCCAGACCTACGCGGGACCTGTGTCTGAGCCTCAGGTTGCCTAGCAACCGGTGTAGGTGGCTCAGATTCCATCTCTTTGTCTTGTGCTTGCACTTGGACCTCATCCAAGTCAAACTTCCTCCCACTAACTTCTTTCATAAGAAATTCTTTCTCTAGAAAGACAGCACCCCGAGCAACAAAAACTTTGTTCTCGGTTGGGACATAGAAGTAGTATCCTTTAGTTTCCTTAGGATACCCCACAAACACACACTTATCAGATCTAGGTTCTAGCTTGCTAGAATCCTGACGTTTGACGTAAGCCTCATATCCCGAGATCCTGATAAACGTGAGATTAGGGCGTCTTCCACTCCATACCTCGTATGGTATTTTGGAGACACTCTTAGATGGAACATTATTCAGTATTAGAGAAGCTGTTTCTAGTGCATGCCCCCAGAATGATGAAGGTAGAGTTGCATGACTCATCATGGATCGAACCATATCCAATAAAGTTCGATTTCTCCTTTCAGACACACCATTCCATTGAGGTGTTCCAGGAGGAGTGAGTTGGGATATGATCCCACACTCTCTCAGATAGTCAAAGAACTCACCACTCAGGTATTCTCCACCTCGATCTGATCGAAGAGCTTTAATGGATCTTCCAAGCTGGTTCTCTACTTCATTCTTGAACTCCTTGAATTTCTCAAAGGACTCAGATTTATGTCTCATTAGGTAGACATAACCATACCTACTGAAGTCATCAGTAAAGGTAATGAAGTAGCTGTACCCTCCTCTGGCTTGTTTATTGAAGGGCCCACACACATCAGTATGTATGAGATCCAATAAACCTTCTGCCCTCTCACCAATCTTGGTGAAGGGTGCCTTTGTCATCTTCCCTAACAAACAAGGTTCACAAGTATCAAATTCCTCCAAGGAACTTGAATCTAACAATCCATTTGCATGGAGTTGTTGGATGCGATTCTTGTTTATATGGGCTAATCGACAGTGCCATAGGAAAGCACCAACTGAACCACTCAGTTTGGTCCTCTTATTGCTTATGTTACAAATAGAACTTTCCATATCCAAGATATATAGACCATTGCACAAAATACCCTTCCCATAGAACATATTTGCAAATGAAAAAGAACAGGAGTTCTTATTGAAGAGTCCCCTTCAAGGGGGAGCGCAAGCAGATGAAACCCTAATTTAGGGGGCGCATGCATGTTTTGCTAGGGTTTCAACAACACAATCGCTTATATGCTCATATGATCAACTTTGATAGATTGAATAGATCAAGAAGGAGATCATACCAATGCCATCGAATGGATGGTGCCTTGGAAGCAAAGACGCAAGTGCTCCTTCTCCAAAGGTGACGAACACAACAAATGAAGATGGCTTGCTCCTTTGAATCCTTTGTGCTAGCAAAGTGCTTCAAAGGGTCCTTGTCGCGTGAGGATGATGAGAGATCAAGCTTGGCCGAGACTTCCTTCTCTTCTTTTTGTCAAGCGCTCTCCACCGAAAGATGGAGAAACCTACACAAGAGAGAGTTCGGCGAGAGAGTAACCTCCCACACTAATGTGGAGGCGTTACATACAATCCATTTGGAAACCGAATTCCCAAAATGGAAAGTAGTCAAGGCTCAAGCGTTCACCCTTAAGTGAACCAAGCGCTTAACTCTTCTCCCATGAACCATGCGCTCATTCATGAGCCGGTTCAATGTCGGTTTGGTCCAAGACCAATTAACCCAAGCCATATGGTCTAGATCACAATAAACCCTAAAGGTTCAAGATCTAACCGTTGATCTCTTGATGCTCTTGATCTCACCGATCTAGCATCAAATCTCTCGATCGAAGCTTACCGATCTCAAGCCCTAATCAATCAAACATGATCAGACCAGATCTCACTTATAATCAGAGATCAAATCCCTTCAGACTGAACCCAAACAATTCAGTCCACACGATCTGACTTAAGTAAGCCATATCATCAAATTGTGCGACCCTGAGGGTTTCCTTTAAATGTCGGTAACGATAACTTTCGTTATCACGATCAGTGAGGGGTATCTAGCAACACATCACTGTCTCCCGATATAAAGGAAAGAGTCTTCCAAGACTACACCCAAACCACAGCACAAGTGTGAATCCACTTCACTAGGCATACATGTTTCCTTTGCCACTGGATGTTCTTATTGGACAAGCATGTCAAGCCTGTAGCTCCAATATGATGAGCATGATTAGATCAGATGAACATAGTCATCAGGGTATGGCCATACACTATTCTCAATCATCTCATTCAGGGGGGGCCCTTTAGAACATCACACTCCTTAAACAAGGAGACGGCAATCCTGTATCTATCACTAGTGCCCTAACCTGACTCATGATCATTATCCAAGATAGTCTATAACCATTATGTTTCAAATGATATTGAACTATCTCAAAACAATGACAATCATCATTTAGAAACACAAGTGATCTCAAGTCAGAGGACATGTGCCACTTGTTGCAAACAAGGATTATTCACATTGTGACAAACAATTGAATATCCTAGTAGGGTCTGTCCAGTACATCCAATGTACCCATGAGTCTACATCTTATTCCATGCTCGAAGCATCCTATAAGATTAGAACACATATTAGTCTCAATCATATCAAGGCTGTCTCATGTTCACCAAGATATTCCGACTAAGGACATATAGCATGTCAGCCTAGCTGAACAGCTTTGAGACATTATTCAGAAGTACACTTATTGCAGCAGATAATGTAACAAACTGAATAACAACCATGCCTTTATAAACATAAGAGTTTATTACATGATACTGATACAATCCCAAGGCCTCAAACATTAGCCTTAAGGGCATACCCCAACACTTATTTGTTTCAAATTTAAATCCTTTCCTCGCCAAGCAAGGAATGGATACAATGTTCTTTGTTAGCGAAGGTACACAAAAGCAATTGTCTAGTTCTAATTGAAGTCGTGAAGGCAAGGAGAGAGTCAAAACGCCTACAGCAACAGCAGCAACCTGTGCCCCGTTTCCAACGCGTAGGTCAATCTCTCCAAGCCGCACCGATCTACTTTTCTTGAGCCCCTGCATATTTGTACAAATATTAGCTCCACATGCGGTATCCAATACCCATGACATAGAAGTAGAAAGGTTGACTTCTGTAACATAAATACCTGAGCATGAAGACGAAGCCTTGCCTCTCTTCTTCTCATTCTGAAGTCGTACTATGTCCTTTATCATGTGAGGTGGTCCTCCACATGAGTAGCATTTATTATTCCTGACTCTTTCCATCTTTGTTTTCAATGTATTAGTTAAGCCTTTGGGCTCAACACACTGAATGTCTACTTTAGGAGGGTTGACCTCAACCAATGCATCAAAGAGCTGCCTTAGATTAGAAATAATTTCAGAGGCACTCTTAGATTCATATTGCCCTCTAAGCTCGGGCGACATGTTGGTTAGCATCAATTGTGCAACCTCTAAACTATCAGCTTGATGCTTATCATAAGCATCCCTCTCAGCCGCTGAGGCCAAGCATGGAAGTGGCTCAGGAATTGGCTTCTCAAGGACATATAGCTTCCTCTCGAGCTTAAGCACAATTCTCAAATTCATATACCAATACTTTAAGTTGGATCCAACCAACTTATCCCTTTCCAGGGTAGATCGCAGTGACCATCTGCCATTGTTCACAGCCATTGTTCTACAACAACCAAGAAACAACAGATTAGTACTACTTTGAATCATTTAAACTGGACTTGTTTTAAATGACGATGGCTCCCACTATTTTATATTCGAATTGACAACCCACAAAGTCAATCGGGAAGTTTAAAACTTCCTAGTGAGATGGGATCCTTATTTCACATGAGGCTTTGCGTCCCACGATGTTAGGGAATGCCGGATGTAATTTTAAAATTTTGCAGTCCTAGGACGCAGCGGAAGAAGTATTACACCCGAAACACATTCCTTTCCCAAGGATCCATGCGAGTGAGTATACACAAGGATGTGATAGAGATATACCTCTTTTGCTTGTCTAGATGTCGAAGCCATGTTGAAGGCGCCCATGTGTTCGCCCTCTACAAGTATCCATGCGTCGACTCCTTGATCGTTGCTCCCTTCCACGCTCGGTGCTAGCCTCGGGAGGAGAATCGAGCCTTCACTTCCACTTGCGCCACCTTCAAGAGAAGTTGCGCCAAGGAGGGGATAGGGAAGATGATGCCGCCAAGGACTTCCCTCTTCTTCTTTGCTTGTGCCACCTCCAAGGTGGCCTATGGCCAAGGAACGATGAGGGCTTGTGACAAGAAGATGCCACCAAGCACAAAGAATCCTTGCGCCAAGAAGAGAGGAAGAGGAAGAACTTGCGGCTCCAAGGAAGAAGTTTGCACCACCTTGTTATCGCCCTTTGCTTTGCTCTCTCTCCCTTCTATGTGTGTTCACGCCTCCTTAAAGTCCAACCATGGAAGGGGCGGTAAGGGGTCCTATAAATAGGACAAGAGGCGGCAAGGCAATGGCTCAGATCATGCCAAGTGGGCGGCTAGGATAAAGGGGTCTTGAGGTAAGGAAAGTCTCCAAGACTTTACCATAAACCTCATTCAACCTATCCTAATTTGCCCAATGGCCATATCAGCCCAAGACATGCCTTAGATGCATGCATTCCATCCAAGGGAAGGGCAAGGCGCAACAAGCATGAGGAGTTTCGGCTAGGGTAAGAATTTTGAGAGAAACTAGGGTTTTAGGTAAGGTAAGTCTCCAAGACATTACCATATACCTTACCCTACTATCCATATGCGCCCAAGCTCTTTCCAAAAGAGCCATCAAGCCATATCAGCCCCAAGACTTACCTTAGAGGCAAGTATTCCTTCCAAGGAAGAAGGGCTAGGCGCCATTTACTTCCATAATGAAGCAAAGGCGCCTCCCTCACCCCATTATGCCCCTAGGCACCAATGGGGTGAGATTTCTCCCCATTATACCCTTTTAAGCTAATTCCTCTTCATGACAACTAATTATTGGGCCTCATTGGATAATGAGCTAGCCCAAACTTCTTGGCATGGGTTGATTAAGCCATTGGATCTAATCCAATGCAACCCTAATCCAAATGTGACCAATCTAGGTCAATTTTGGGTCAACCTGCCAAAAATGAAGTTTGGCTCCAATAACTTTCTTCCAACTCATCAGGCCCATTGGCGCTGATGAAATCTTCCAAATGGATCCAAGTTATCCAATAACTTGATCCTAAGGCTTCTGATTAAAGCAACGTCAAGAGTCTATTGCGTGTGACCCCGTAGGATCCATATGACGATGGCAATGATGTAAACATCATAAGTAGTGAGGGGTATCTAGCAACACATCACTACTACCCATGTCATAGGACTTAAGTCATTATGGCAACAACTCCTAACAAGCAACGAGGATTCCCATTGCATTACAGATCCCTTTGCCTAAGCTGATATCCTGCCATTGGATTAGTCTCAAGTTTATTATCCAATGCATTGGTCATGACTCAACAAGTGTGGCCACACTTTCCTGTCATGCACCAATAATGTGGTGCGCCCCGAGGTGGATATCATGCTTCCTCGGAAGGAAGGGGCAAATCCTACTATTGGTCATCCATGTCTCTACGTGACTTATGACATGCCCAATGACAGTCGTTTTGATCTCCCAATTACGGAGAGACGTAAGACTGTATTAAAGCATACCCTTCATCAAGTCTAGACATGAATACCTCAAGTCTAAGGATCAATGCAAACCTCTTGCATGTGAGATTGACTTGTTGACTAGACAAGTCAATCCTCACGGTGGATCACTCCAGTGCATCCAATGCACCTGTATGTCTGCGTTACTGTGCCCCGCACCTAACCAGCCCATACACCAGTCTCACATGTACCAAAGCTGTCCCATATCTGCTAAGGTACCTTGTCTGGGGATAGCTTATGAGAATGGATCCAATCCAAACTCCTGGGACATTATTTATGCAACTCAATACATCAACGCAGGTAGAGAAGTCTGCATAATAACGACCATGCCTATATAAAGAGTAATAGTTCTATCAAAGTACATTCAAACAATGCCTGACCATGTCCATACATTGGTCTTTAGAGCATATACACCAACAATCTCCCACTTGCACTAAGACCAAGGGCAACTGATGTTTGATCAGTTCCAATGTCTCTAGTATGACCCATTTAGCTTCCGCTGCGCCAGAGGCTATGTCAGTGGGTTTTTCCAGATTGCTTTCTGTGTTTATTTTAACAAATTTGATCATCATCCTTATCCATGATCTCTAAGATCAGATGATATGCTGCAGTACATACTTGAGCATTAAGTTCCTTCTCTCATGCTATGGTCCCAGTAAGAACTATACTGGACCATCAAGCACTATGAACTAGATCAAGTTCAAATGAATGAAGCTGCCTCCTTGGCTGCCACAAGGAGCTGCAATGTACTCAGCCTTATTTGTAGAATTTTGCCACTTTGGTTTGCATAATGCTCTTTCAGCACACAACACCATAACAAGGCAAAGCGCAACTCCTGGCTGTGATCAATAGTCACTAGACTGGAACGAAGTGTCAGTGTACCCCTTGTACACAAAATTCTTTCCTGTCTATTATAGACTAGACTCCAATTCTTTATACTTCCCAAGTATATGTATAAGGATTGCTTTCACAGTTATCTAGTGTTAAACACTAAGATATGATTGAAATTTGCTGGCTATGCTCCAAGCATTTGCCAGAAATGGTCTTCAAAACATGATCCATCCTACATACAATGTATCGGAACATTGGACCCATGTTAATACTCTCCAGCTGTGCCATAGGCTACAACATCTTTGAGAGACTTAGACCATATCTTCCTGGAAGGTATCAGTATTTGGAATCATCCAATATAATCCTCTCCAGAAACTCTTGGATGAACATAGATTGACTAAAGGGCAATGACTTTCTTGGATCTCTATAGATCCTCATGCCTAGGATGTAGGCATCATTCCCTAGATCATTCTTCTCGAAATACATATCAAACCTTTTCTTCACCATGTGAAGAGCTGAGATGTTATTCCTCGTGAGGAGAATATCATCAATCATCTAGACAAGAAATATTATTAGTAAGGTGCTCCCACTGATCTTCTTGTAAACACAGGCTTTTTCAACCATGCTTGCATAACATCATGCATATCTATATGGCCTTGATATGAAAACCTTCTGGCTATTTCCTTATAGATATCTTTTCAGATGTCCTTGCAAGAAAAGCAGTTATCATAACAAGATGCCATAATTGATCATGCAATTACAACAAGCAGATCCCTAATGGACTTAAAGCTCAGCTATTAGTGAAAATTTCATTATTATCCACCCAGTGGATTTGCCTGAAATTATTGTTCACTAGCTTGTCTTTTAAGGTAACAATGTTACCTTCCATGTCTATCTTCCTAGAAGATTTATTATAGCCTGTGGGAATTACCCCTTATGGCAGCTTATCCAAGTCCCAGACTTGATTAGTAGACATGGAGTCCATTATGGTTCTCATGGCCCTTAGCCATTTCTTGGAATCTGGTCCACCGACCGCTTCCATTTCCTCATAAGTCTTAGGTTCATGCTTGATGAGAAATTCGTCATGCCCAGCATATCGAATCGATCCAGACTTATGTTATTCCTGTGTTACTTGAACCTCAGGTTGACTTTCAACCTGTATGTGAGATTTTGCTCTCCATCTGTGTCTAATTATATTGTGGTTGATTCTGGACCTTGTCCAAATCAGATCTACTCCCACTGGCTTCTTTCAAGAGAAATACTTTCTCAAGAGAGACAGCAGTTTGAGCAACAAATATTTTGTTCTCCTTGGGATAGAATTAGCACTCTATAGTGCACCACAAACACATACTTTTTGAATCACTGCACATTACATTCCCAATTCCATTGAAGAAATGGGATATTTGCAGTTCTTAACTCAAAAGCTAACTTAGACATTTTCTTATGGAGTAGCAGTACATCTGTTTGCATGGCAACATAGTAGTATATTTGCATGACTTACTCAAAGTTGGAACCACATCCAATGTGTTCCTTTTCTTTCTTTGAAATTTACCACACAGTGGTGTACTAAGAAAGCTGTGATATCACTCCACACTTCTTAGGAAGGTCATCAAATTCTCCACTAATCATCTTGATCCAATCAAGGTCCTTTATTAGATCCTTATCTTTGACTCAATACTTCATTTGTGAACTTCTTGGAATTTTCCAAAGTTCTTGGGTTGCGTAAGGCATACCCACACTCAATGAAGTATATATAACTCCTCTTAGTGTTTGCTTGCATGGGTTCACTTACATCGCTGTGTAATAGATCCAACAAGTCACTACTCCTTTCCACCCTTTTGGTGAAAGCAGCATCTGTCATATTGTTCCTTTGAACTAGGCTCACATGTATCATAATCCTGAAAGGACAATGATCCCAATAGTCCATGGACTTTCGGATGTGACCATTGTTCTATGGTTCAAGAGACAATGCTATAAGAGGAAGTTTATTGAATCATTAGATCTGATCTTGTGTTACATATAGAACCACAAACTATTGTCAATTGTATCACTTCAATAGAACATCTCAGATTAAAGAAAAATATTATTTATTATTTCAAACTGAAGTCCTTTCCAAAAGGAATGATGTTCTAATACATAAGATGATACAATAATAGCAAAGTTCTATATAAAGTCTTCAAGGCAGTGAGATGATATCAACAGCAGCATCTAATGCTCCGTCCCTGACCCGAGAGTCGATCCCATCAAGCCTCTTCGTCCTACTTCTTTTGAGCTCCTGCACATGTAAAACATATGTGAGCCTCACATACGGTACCCAGTACCCATGAATAAGAAGTAGACAAAAGACCTCGGTAACACAATACCTGAAGCGGATGGATTACATCCCTTCCTCTTTGCCATGCTCTTCTTGGCCATCAATCCTCTTCGAAATACCCATGCATTCCCAGTCTTCCGAAGTATTAGCTTCGAAGATACAGAACCATGGTCTTTCTCAGATTCAGGCACACATTCTGAAGATCCAACAGAACTCTCCTGATCATTGTCTATAGAGCATGGTGTGAAGAGACTTTTGAGATGTATGATTAGATCATAGATCCCCATCTCATCACATTCAACCTTGACCTCTGGGGTCATGCACTCTAAGACAAGAGCAGTGTACTGTTCGTTATCTTCACAATGTTCAAGATAGACATTCCACTCCCAGTCATTAGTGAAATATACACTGGGCTGGGATGGAGGTCTTTCAAGAAGATGCACCTTATTTTCTTGTTCCAGTATCTTGGACAAAGTCTTGAACCATTTTGTCCAATTTGTCCCATCCAGTTTATGTTTATAAAGTTTCAATCTTAGATCAGGAGATGCTTTCTACAATAAGCAAATAAGCAAAATAAGTACTATGATAAAGAATTTAACAAGGACTTTAAATTAAATGCTATGCTCCCACTACTTCCAAAATAAGTTGAGAACTCTCTAACTCAACATGGAAATAAGTGAGTAGGATCCTAATTTCACATAAGGTCTCCGCGACTCACGAGGGTGAGTTGAGATGCACAGAGAGTCTCATGCTTCCTTAGGTAGGCATCCCAGCCAATTGTGCCATGCACAATTCCTCTTAGTTGAGACAGACTAGGCGCCTTGTGTCCAGCGAGGGCTGGATACAACACAAAACCCTATCCTCACAACAGCTGCCTCTAGTGATTCATCATGTCAGTGACATATGAAAAACTAGTCAAGTCTGGTCCTAACCGTTATGCCCAGGGCCAACGAATTTCCTTGTGAAGGCATGCCCAGGTTAAAACTGGACTGGGGAAATCATTGTCACCACACACCTCCTAAAGATAAGTGAGTGTGTCCCACGAGGGTGGGAAACAGTTCACAACATCACCGATCGATAGTTTGATGAGGGCTACGCGTTAGAAGGCTATTGACTTGATATTTTAATGAGAGTTTTGCATGTTCGTTTTATTCTTTTCTAGAATGCATCTTTCCTATGGTTATGGCAGCAAGGAAAAACATCACAGGCATGCTATGGACAAAATAATAAACCATCACAGGCATGCTATTTTGGTCGATATGGTCATAGCCCTTTTCATACACATAACTTGTCACGAGCCATGTGACATGTTATTGTGCATCCAAGGGTTGCGAGTCCCTGAAGCAAATCAGCCCATGCCAAAAGCCGAAAGCGTGTGTCCTTCCTTCAGCCGCAAGTCTAACACCATGTTTCCAAAGCTGGCGCCACCTCTGACTCCAGTTGAAGAAGACTCCTTGTTGTCTAGATGAAGCTTTAACCTATCATATAATTCTACATCTATTCTAAACTAGATGAAAAATTCTTTACAACAAGATAGGGAGAGAACCACACGCAGGTGGAAAGAGATTTTACAAGCATTCATCACAAGTGGAAACATGTTTCCACATCACAACACAGGAGGGCACTCGCTATGACCATATTGTTGGGGTATGCCCTTAAGGCTAATGTTTGAGGCCTTGGGATTGTAACAGTATCATGTATAAACTCTTATGTTTATAAAGGCAATGGTTGTTATTAAGTTTGTTATATTATCTGCTGCAATACATATACTTCTGAATAATGTCTCAATGCTGTTCAGCTGGGCTGACATGCAGTAAAGTCCTTAGTCGATATATCTTGGCGAACATGAGACAGCCTTGATATGATTGAGACTAATATGTGTTCTAATCTTATAGGATGCTTCGAGCATGGAATAAGATGTAGACTCATGGGTACATTGGATGTACTGGACAGATCCTACTAGGATATTCAATTGCTTGTCACAATGTGAATAATCCTTGATTGCAACAAGTGGCACATTTCCTCTGACTTGAGATCACTTGTGTTTCTAAATGATGATTGTCATTGTTTTGAGGTAGTTCAATATTATTTGAAACATAATGGTTATAGACTATCTTGGATGGTGAGCTTGAGTCGGTTAGGGCACTAGTGATAGATAAAGGATTGCCGTCTCCTTAATTGGAGTGTGATGTTCTAAAGGGGCCCCCCTCTGTATGAGATGATTGAGAAAGTGTATGGCCATACCCAGGTGACAGTGTTCATCTGATCTAATCATGCTCATCATTTTGGAGCTACAAGCTTGACACGCTTGTCCAATAAGAACATCCAGTGGCAAGGGAAATTTGCATGCCTTGTGAATTGGATTCACACTTGTGCTGTGGTTTGGGTGTAGTCTTGGAAGACTCTTTCCTTTATATTGGGAGACAGTGATGTGTTGCTAGATACCCCTCACTGATCGTGATAACGTAAGTTATCGTTACCGACATTTAAAGGAAACCCTTAGGGTCGCACAATTTGATGATATGGCTTACTTAAGTCAGATCGTGTGGACTGAATTGTTTGGGTTCAGTTTAAAGGGATTTAGTCTCTGATTGTAAGTGAGATCTAGTCTGATCATGTTTGATTGATTAGGGCTTGAGATCGGTAAGCTTCGATTGAGAGAATAGATGCTAGATCAGTGAGATCAGGAGCATCAAGAGATCAATGGTCAGATCTTAAGCCTTAGGGGTTTATTATAATCTGGACTAATTGCTTGGTTTATTTGGTTATTGAACCAAATCGATTTGAACCAGCTCATTGGATGAGCGTATGGTTCAAGTTGGCATTTGCGATTGGGGTCACTTGAACGTTGAGATGGTTTTGCTATTTTGAGATAGCATGTCACAACGTGACCACATCTCTCTCACGTCGCCCCTCTCTCGCCCTCTTGTCGCCGTTTTGCCTTTGGCTCTACACACATTCGTGTGAGAAAAGGTGGTAGACGAAAGAAAAAAAAAAATCGCCAAGCAAGGAAAGCTCTCTCTTCCCTTCAAACGATCAAAGACACCTTGGACGATCCTTGCTAGCACAAGGGACGACAAGAAGGAGCAAGCCGTTGATCATCTTGTGTGTGACGATTTGGAGGAGACCTCTTTTGTTCTCTTGCTTCCAAGGCGCCATCTAGAAATGGCCATGGTATGAATCGCATTCTTTCTTGCATTCAAAAGTTTTTAATGTTGATCATAATACATGCATCGATCCCATGAAACCCTAGTATCCGCTGCCCATGTTTTGTATGCGCCACTTTAGGGTTTCGGCCCCCCTTATTGAAAGGGGACTTTCAATTGGTATCAGAGCAGGTTTTATGCATCGTTTTATGATTGCTTAATGCTTGGTCTTCATGTTTGATCCATACTTGCGCATATGCTTAGATCTAGATGACATGCGAAACTAACATACATCTTAGTATATGTTTTTGTTGGCGCATGTATGTTGGCGCATCTATGTTTTCTTCAAAACTTCTTCTCATGCGCGACTCTCATTAGATCTAAGAGGTGCCTGCTTTAAACCCTTAGACGGGTTATTAGG
Source organism: Costus lasius (assembly GCA_027563935.2). NCBI lineage: Eukaryota > Viridiplantae > Streptophyta > Magnoliopsida > Zingiberales > Costaceae > Costus > Costus lasius. The sequence goes on from CM050448.1 coordinate 98,732,635, forward strand.
GTTGAAGTCATCCCCTAGGTTAGATCCAAACAGTCTGATCAGATCATCTGACAGCCTTGATGGGTCGACCAGATAGCATCTGTGCGTAAGCACGAGATGGCTATAGGTCGACTGCAGACAGGCGTGTAGCGATGTCTGATTGAGATGACTAGTGAACACACATGAGTTATGAAGAGTCCCCTTCGAGGGGGAGCAAAACCCTAAAGTGGTGGCGCAATCAAAGTAGGGGGCAGCGGATAAAGGGTTTCATAGATCGAAGAGCATGTATCATATGATCAACTTAACAAAAACCGATTGTAAAAGAAGTGATTCGATCCATACCATTGCCATTTCTAGATGGCGCCTTGGAAGAAAGAGAGCAATGAAGATCTCCTCCAAATCGTCACACACAAGATGAGTCTTGGCTCCTTCTTGTCGTCCCTTGTGCTAGCAAGAGTCGTCCAAGGTGTCTCTGATCAAATGCAAAAGGGAAAAGAGAGCTTTTTTCTTTCTTGGCGTCTTTCTCTTGTCGCCTTAGACTTCCTCACACGAGAATGCCGCTCGATGACAACCCAAGGAGGCGTCAATTGCATGAAGAGGCAAGAGAGGGGCGACGTGTGTTCATGGCCACGTTTGAGAAGTGCTAAAAATAGCATCCCACTTCTCCATATGCGATCTTGGGTTTACCCCAATCGCAAATGCCACATCACCATTGAACCATGCGCTCATCCATGAGCTGGTTCAAACCGATTTGGTCCACTAACCAAATAAACCAAGAAATAAGTCCAGATCAAAATAAACCCAAAGGCTCTCGATCTGACCGTCAATCTCTCAATGCTTCTGATCTGACTGATCTAGCACTCATTCTCTCGATCGAAGCTTACCGATCTCAAGCCCTAATCAATCAAACATGATCAGACCAGATCTCACTTTCAATCAGAGATTAAATCCCTTTAAACTGAACCCAAACAATTCAGTCCACACGATCTGACTTAAGTAAGCCATATCATCAAATTGTGCGACCCTGAGGGTTTCCTTTAAATGTCGGTAACGATAACTCACGTTATCACGATCAGTGAGGGGTATCTAGCAACACATCACTGTCTCCCGATATAAAGGAAAGAGTCTTCCAAGACTACACCCAAAAACAGCACAAGTGTGAATCAACATCACTAGGCATGCATATTTCCTTTGCCACTGGATGTTCTTATTGGACAAGCCTGTCAAGCCTGTAACTCCAATATGATAAGCATGATTAGATCAGATGAGCATAGTCATCTGGGTATGGCCATACACTTTCTCAATCATCTCATCCGAGGGGGGCCCCTTTAGAACATCACACTCCTTAAACAAGGAGACGGCAATCCTATGTCTATCACTAGTGCCCTAACCTGATTCAAGTTCACCATCCAAGATAGTCTATAATCATTGTGTTTCAAATGATATTGAACTATCTCAAAACAATGACAATCATCATTTAGAAAACACAAGTGATCTCAAGTCAAAGGAAATGTGCCACTTGTCTCACTCAAGGAATATTCACATTGTGACAAACAATTGAACATCCTAGTAGGGTCTGTCCAGTACATCCAATGTACCCATGAGTCTACATCTTATTCCATGCTCGAAGCATCCTATAAGATTAGAACACATATTAGTCTCAATCATATCAAGGCTGTCTCATGTTCACCAAGATATCTCGACTAAGGACTTATAGCACGTCAGCCTAGCTGAACAGCTTTGAGACATTATTCAGAAGAACATATATTGCAGCAGACAATGCAAACAACTGAATAATAACCATGCCTTTATAAACATAACAGTTTATTACATGATACAGATACATTCCCACAGGCCTCAAACATTAGCCTTAAGGGCATACCCCAACAAGTTAGGCCCGGGGTCACACCCGCTTGCCAGAACTCATGAGGGTTGTTCAGCCCTGGCGCATGCATGGTTGACCATTAGGTCGACTCAAGTCAGTTACGACTTGGTGCATGCAAGGGCAATGGATCTGACTAGGTCAGATGAGTGGATCCCTTGTAATGGACCGTTGTAAGGTAGTAGGGCCAATAAGGAAAATTAAAATTGATGCCAATGGGGTTTTCAAAATTTTATTTTCTTATGTTGGATCGCATGATGTTTGTAAGCATATGTTTGTTTATTTAATCTTGTGTGGGCTGCCCATGTTTAATGTGTGCTGTGCTGGGGCCTGCGTGCCTGGAATTTAAATGTGTGCTATGCTGGGGCCTGCGTGCCTGGCACAGAGCACACTTGGTAGAGGCGCTTGCAGCAGAGGCTTGACCAGGTGGGAGGTCCAGGCTTCGACTCTGGGACCAGGCGCATTTTCCTTGGTAGGCGCACCTGAGCTGCAGATGGCGCTTGGGCCCTGGTTTGGGCCAGATGAGCAGCAAAAGACCCATGAAGAAAAGCAAGTGAAGACTTAAGTTTAATTTAAGGTCTAACTTAGGCTTAATGGGCTTTTACCACATAAGATCGGCATGCTTTCTATTTATTGCTTTTATAATTAGAATTGCATGAGTTTATCTTCTGCTATCACCATAGGAATTGCATGATAGTCAAGAAGATAAAAGACCGTTAAAATCCAACGCTAAAATATCAAGCTCGTAAGCCTTCTGACGCGAAACCTCACTGTTCTGATTATCGTTGGAGCCGTGTTGTACCCACTCAGTGGGCACGTCCATCTATCTTCAGACGGTGCAGGATTACACCTGCGTGTTACAGAGAAGGGATTTATCGCTTCTCGTTGCTCAGCATAGCACGTGGTGGTCCAGGGAGTAGGTCGGGTCAGCTTGACCATGTAGGCTACATATGTGGCGCATATGGTAGCACATGGAGGCAGCCATCTGTGGGATCAGAGAGTGTGTTGTACCAACTCAGTTGGCACAGTCAGCTGGATTGCCCAGATGAAGGGGAATCGCACGGGTTGGTGATTGGCTGGGACAGCCTACCAGAGACTAGTGCTTGTACTCTCTGTGCATCTTATCTCGCCTGAGCGGGACGCGGAGACCAAGTATGAAATCTGGATCCCATCTCACTAAAAGAGTTCTACTCTTTCGGGCTGTTTTTGCTGGATTTTTCAGCCAGATAAAATAGTGAGAAAAGAATCTTTCTTAAGTCCTGGATTGATTCTGAACATTGATACTAACCTTGTTGTTCTTGCATTGTTGTAGATTCCTGCAGCAACGAACACCATGAGCTTCAATGTGTGATCCCTACTGGAAAGGGAGAAGTTTGCTGGGCCGAACTTCTCAGACTGGTACGGACACCTTAAGATTGTTCTTAAGGCAGAGAGGAAACTGTATGTCCTCGAGACGGCTATACCGCCTCAGCCCGCTCCGAACGCCGCAAGGGCGGTTCGGGATGCCTATGAAAAGCATGTCAATGATAGCATTGATGTCGCTTGCCTGATGCTAGCGTCTATGACGCCACCGCTGCAGCGTCAGCATGAGGATATGTCTGCTATACAAATTATAGCAAACCTCAAGATGCTGTATGCTGCGCAGGCGAGGACTGAGCGCTATAATTTGACTAAGCTGTTCTTTCAGAGCAAACTGGCTGAAGGGAGCCCAGTGGGAGCTCACGTGCTCAAGATGATTGGGCACAAGGAGGCTCTAGAGAAACTGGGGCATACCATCAATCAGGAGCTTGCTGTAGACATTATTCTGCAGTCTCTCCCGCCCTCTTTCGATGCGTTCATCATTAACTTTAATATGAACAAAATCGATTGTACTCCGGCAGAGCTGCTGAATATGCTCTTGACTACTGAGGAGACTCTGAAGGGAAAGCCTTCAACCTCTGTCTTGATGTTTCCTTCAAGGAACAAGAAGAAGGGGAAGAAGGGCAAGACCCCTGTCAAGAGCTACAGCAAGGCTCTGAAGCAAAAGGTCAAGCGGTCGAAGGAATACAGATGTTTCCACTGTGGCCAGCTGGGTCACTAGAAAAAGGACTGTAAAGCGCTCCAAGGAGACAAGAGGGGAAGCATCGCTTCTGGCTCAGGTATATACGTGACGGAAGTCATGGTTTCATCTTCTTCTATTTCATGGGTGTTGGACACTGCATGTGGAGTTCACATTTATTCAAATGTACAGGAACTCAAGAGAAGAAGACAGGTGTGACAGCATGAGGTGGACCTACGAGTTGGAAACGGGGCACGGGTTGCTGCTATTGCTGTAGGAGACTATTTCATCTCTTTACCATCTGGACTTGTATTGGAACTAGACAATTGTTACTTTGTTCCTAGCATTACTAAAAATATTATCTCCATTCCTGCTCTTGTCAGGAAGTGGTTTTCCTTTGAATGCAATATTTCAAAGTGTGTTCTTTCTTTAGATAATATTGTTTATGCTACTGGTTCAATTAACAATGGGTTATTCATGTTGGACATGGAATGTTCTATACACAATATTGATAATAAGAAAGCCAAATATGCTGATGACAGCACCTTGCTATGGCATAGTCGTTTAGGTCATATTAACAAGAAACGCATTAAGCGGTTGCATGATTATGGACTGCTGGGATCATTCTCCTATGAGGAGATTGATACATGCAAAGCTTGTTTGATGGGCAAAATGACGAAGTCGCCTTTTCCTCATAAAGGTCAAAGGACTTCAGGTTTACTTGACCTTATACATAGTGATGTGTGTGGGCCTTTTAGTAAACATGCCAGAGGTGGCTATCAGTACTTCATTACCTTCACTGATGATTTCAGTAGATATGGGTATGTCTATCTTATGAGACATAAAAGTGAATCTTTTGACAAGTTCAAAGAGTTCAAGAATGAAGTACAGAATCAGCTTGGCCGAAATATCAAGGCACTTCGTTCTGATCGAGGTGGAGAATACCTAAGTCGAGAGTTTACTGACTATCTAAAGAGTGTGGGATTATCTCACAGCTCACTCCGCTAGGAACACCGCAATGGAATGGTGTGTCCGAGAGGAGAAATAGAACGTTACTTGATATGGTTCGTTCTATGATGAGTCAGGCTACTCTACCTTACTCCTTTTGGGGATTTGCACTGGAGACAGCTGCAAAGGTACTAAACCAAGTGCCATCCAAGGCAGTTTCAAAGACCCCATATGAATTATGGTATGGGAAACAGCCTAGCTTGACATTTATTAGGATCTGGGGCTGCGAGGCTTATGTCAAAAAGCTCGCCTCTGGAAAACTAGAGAGCAGATCTGAGAAATGTATCTTTGTCGGTTACCCTAAGGAAACTAAGGGTTATTATTTCTACGATCCCAAAGAGAACAAGGTGTTTGTTGCTCGGACGGCCATATTTCTTGAGAAGGAGTTTCTTCTGCAAGAGGCCAGTGGGAGAGAAATAAAGCTGGATGAGAATCCAGAGGAAGGACAAAGTGGTCAAGCACAGTTGGATGAGCCTGAGCCAGTAGAACAGGTTACTGAACAACCTGAGGCTCAGATATCACGGGAACCGCGAAGATCGGGAAGGATCCGTCGACAGCCTGAGCGCTATGACGGAGTCTACATCATTGATAATGATGAACCCCTCACTTATGCGGATGCGGTCAGTGGACCGGATTCAGCGAGATGGCTTGAAGCTATGCGCGCCGAGATGGACTCCATGTCAGATAACCAAGTCTGGGATTTGGTTGATCCGCCTCCGGGAGTTATCCCTATAGGCTGTAAATGGATCTTCAAGAAGAAGATTGACATGGATGGTAACGTGGTTACCTATAAAGGCAGGCTAGTTGCGAAAGGTTTCAAACAAATCTACGGGATAGATTATGATGAAACTTTCTCACCTGTAGCTATGTTTAAGTCTATTCGGATTCTTTTCGCGATAGGAGCATATTATGATTATGAGATCTGGCAAATGGATGTGAAGACAGCTTTCCTTAATGGAAATCTGGATGAAGATGTGTATATGACACAACCAGAAGGTTTCACTAATCCATCAGATCGTCATAAAATATGCAAGTTAAAGAAGTCTATTTATGGACTTAAACAAGCATCGAGAAGCTGGAATATTCGTTTTGATGAATCAATCTCTGAATTTGGTTTCATCAAGAATGAGGATGACCCGTGTGTATATAAGAGGTTTAGTGGGAGCGTGATTACTTTCCTAGTCCTCTACCTCGATGATATCTTGATCATTGGAAACGATATTCCTGAAATGCATGCGGTTAAAGCATGGTTAAGAACATGTTTCCAGATGAAAGATTTAGGAGAAGCAGCCTATGTATTAGGTGTGAAGATCTACAGGGATAGATCTAAGAGGCTTCTCGGGCTGTGCCAGAGTACTTACATCGATAAAGTCCTGGAGAGATTTCATTTAGAGAATTCTAAAAGAGGATATCTTCCAGTCAGACATGGTCTGAATCTTTTGAAGAGTCAGTGTCCACAAACACAGACTGAGAAAGATGAAATGGACAATTGTAAGACCCGAGAATTTTGATGTATTAAACCCCGGTATGTGACTCATTTTGATTATCTATAATCAGGCATTTATTAACCTTGTAGGTGGGATTTTTGGCTAAGGGGAAAAATTATTCTCCTGTAGGGCAAAAATAAGTTGCTGTGGAGGAGTCTTGAACTTGAGAGCTTTCCTGTGTATGTTGTCCTGACTACCAGAGTTCCAGCCCAGTCTTTGTGTTATGTATGTGGGCGCCTACTTATTATGTGAGTATGCAGATTAAAACAAGATCTCACTTAAGTGCTTTCGAAATTCAGCCCAACCCTAGCCGCCCTTGCGTTTCTTCCTCCCCCTCTCGTGGACGACTGCAGCCGCGCCTTCCCCTTCGTCCAGCTCCTCTTCCGGCGAGTTTTCCGGCGGCGGCGCTTGGCCTTCCGGTGTGGTGGACGGCGGCGGCGTGTGGAGGCTTCCGACGACTCTCTTGCTCACGGTTTGCTTGCAAATCGTTCCCAAGGCGAGTGGAAGTCTTATGTTACCTGTATTCCGAGTATATACCATGTTTTTTCTTGCTTTGTGATGGAAAAACGAGTGGGTTTAATCTCCCCTTACCATGAAACCGTGAATGCCTATTTGAAGTTTCGAAAATCAGATTTAGGGGCTCTAATCATAGGGTTTTTTGTTCTTTACTTGATTAGATGTCTTAGGAGGATGAGTTATCATGGTCTTGATCTTCAATTTGATTGTATAATGTATTCATGAAAAACCCTAGAGTATGACATGCGCCCATGCCCTAAATTGATGAAAATTCATGCTAACTTTTGGGGAAAACTTAGGATTCATGAAATTAGAAGTATAAGGGAATTTATCATGAATTTTATACTATTTTTGGAGCCTTAATTCATGCTGGCCGAAATTTACCCTAGGGGTATTTTGGTCAATGTTCAGTTAACTTTTGGGGCAAAGCTGTTATTCATGTAATTGAGTTTATATGGTACTTAAATATGATTTTTGCCTAATTTTAGGAATTTCCTATGCATAGTGATATGTGTAATCGTCCTCTTGAAATTAAGTGAGGGTAATGTGTGCAATGCTTGTAATTAATCTGCTTGAGTGGAAATTCTGTTTGATAACCTAGAATGTAGATGTTACAATCTAATTGCATGAAATCTAGGATTAACACATTATACCTGCATGGGAACATTTGTTGAGAACTTAGCATGGTATCTTCCTAACCTGATTGCATGAAACTTAAGGACTACCCTGTCTAAAACATTTATGCTGTGTAATTAATTGCGAGTGGTGAGTTCGATAAGTTAGATATCCGGGTATTAGTCTTTTGCTATATGTGTGTGGTGTAAGTCATGTCCATTATGTGTGACCCTGGAGATACTGTGAAGTGGGGCAAAGTGCCACGCCTTGGTCAGGCGGGGGCCACCACTTGATCTTCCTTCACAGATGTGATTAGTTTAGCATAAGAGAGACAAAGTGCCACGCTACTGGTAAGCGAGGGCCACCTCTTGAACTCTCTGACTGCTGTGTGACCAATGTGGGGAAACAAAGTGCCACGCCGTGACTTGGCGGGGGCCACCTCTTGATTTACCACATTGTCTGAGTGGGTAGATGGAGATCAGCGTGCCACGTCTTAGCTAGACGGGGGCCACCTCCTGATTTCTCCCCTACTGTTTGGCATGCATGCATTCTCCGAGCCCTGACGAGGGAAGGGTCGGACCTTTGTGGTCATTTCGTTCTGTTCTGGATTTGGATATGTTAGGATGGGATGTGCATCTACGTATGTGTTCTGTTTTGCCATATGATGTGTAAGTCTCTATTTTGGTTTTGTTGTATTATGATTGGATTTCGCCATGTGGATTTTGTATTCTTATCTGTATTTGATTTGATATTTGATAATCGCATTTGGTAAATGTTTTGAAAAACCTTGCATGCTATTTTTGAATGTATTAATGGAGGGGTTTCATAAGGTTCTCACTTGCGGAGCTGTTAGCTCACCCCCTCTAAAATCTACAGGTGAGAGACAGTGATTGATACGGCGTTATGCACCTTTGAGATATACTGAGTAGCTTGATGAAGCTTTGGATTTTGTGATATGGACCTTGTAAACAATTTTGGTAATTGAATACTTGTATCTTACTTGTATCTTGATTTTGTTATCTGGGGCCTGCGTGCCTGTATTAGTAGTACTCTGTTTTGGATGATGAATGCTGTATTTTGGTTACATGTGAGGGCTTAGGCCCATTTTGTTACAAGATTTCGGTTGTGGTATCTTGTCAGCGTTTTGATAGGATTTTATGTTCAGTCTGTTCTGTGATGTGTGATCTGATTCGATTATGTTCAGTATTTGATAAGTTGAAATTACTTGTTGTTATGAATCAGTAAAGCATGTGCCTGTATGGGAATTTTCCCGAACCTAGTATGTACGTATACATGCTGCCGGATTTTTGTATAAGTTTTTCAGATCTTTTATTCCCTAGCTTTGTTCGTAGTATGATCTTGGCTTCAGTTTTTTTTTTTTTTAGTTTAATCTTCTCGTGACGTCCCTCGTATGATTTCCGCGTGAAATTCGGGGTTAAGTATCGAGGGTCGTTACAACAATACGCCTTATGCTTCGGCTATTGGATCCATTATGTATGCGATGTTGTGTACTCGCCCAGACGTCGCTTACGGGTTAAGCGTGACCAGTCGGTTCCAAAGTAATCCAGGTATGGCGCACTGGATTGCAGTCAAGAACATTTTAAAATATCTTCGGAGGACCAAAGATATGTTCTTGGTGTATGGTGGTCAGGAAGAACTCAGTATAGAAGGATATACTGACGCTTCGTTCCAGTCTGACCAGGATGATTTCCGATCACAATCAGGCTATGTATTTAGCTTGAATGGAGGAGCAGTGGTGTGGAAAAGTTTCAAACAGTCAATCGTTGCTGATTCCACAACAGAAGCCGAGATATACCTCTTTTGCTTGTCTAGATGTCGAAGCCGTGTTGAAGGCGCCCATGTGTTCGCCCTCTACAAGTATCCACGCGTCGACTCCTTGATCGTTGCTCCCTTCCACGCTCGGTGCTAGCCTCGGGAGGAGAATCGAGCCTTCACTTCCACTTGCGCCACCTTCAATAGAAGTTGCGCCAAGGAGGGGATAGGGAAGATGATGCCGCCAAGGACTTCCCTCTTCTTCTTTGCTTGCGCCACCTCCAAGGTGCGCCTATGGCCAAGGAACGATGAGGGCTTGTGACAAGAAGATGCCACCAAGCACAAAGAATCCTTGCGCCAAGAAGAGAGGAAGAGGAAGAACTTGCGGCTCCAAGGAAGAAGTTTGCACCACCTTGTTATCGCCCTTTGCTTTGCTCTCTCTCCCTTCTATGTGTGTTCACGCCTCCTTAAAGTCCAACCATGGAAGGGGCGGTAAGGGGTCCAATAAATAGGACAAGAGGCGGCAAGGCAATGGCTCAGATCATGCCAAGTGGGCGGCTAGGATAAAGGGGTCTTGAGGTAAGGAAAGTCTCCAAGACTTTACCATAAACCTCATTCAACCTATCCTAATTTGCCCAATGGCCATATCAGCCCAAGACATGCCTTAGATGCATGCATTCCATCCAAGGGAAGGGCAAGGCGCAACAAGCATGAGGAGTTTCGGCTAGGGTAAGAATTTTGAGAGAAACTAGGGTTTTAGGTAAGGTAAGTCTCCAAGACATTACCATATACCTTACCCTACTATCCATATGCGCCCAAGCTCTTTCCAAAAGAGCCATCAAGCCATATCAGCCCCAAGACTTACCTTAGAGGCAAGTATTCCTTCCAAGGAAGAAGGGCTAGGCGCCCTTTACTTCCATAATGAAGCAAAGGCGCCTCCCTCACCCCATTTTGCCCCTAGGCGCCAATGGGGTGAGATTTCTCCCCATTATACCCTTTTAAGCTAATTCCTCTTCATGACAACTAATTATTGGGCCTCATTGGATAATGAGCTAGCCCAAACTTCTTGGCATGGGTTGATTAAGCCATTGGATCTAATCCAATGCAACCCTAATCCAAATGTGACCAATCTAGGTCAATTTTGGGTCAACCTGCCAAAAATGAAGTTTGGCTCCAATAACTTTCTTCCAACTCATCAGGCCCATTGGCGCTGATGAAATCTTCCAAATGGATCCAAGTTATCCAATAACTTGATCCTAAGGCTTCTGATTAAAGCAACGTCAAGAGTCTATTGCGTGTGACCCCGTAGGATCCATATGACGATGGCAATGATGTAAACATCATAAGTAGTGAGGGGTATCTAGCAACACATCACTACTACCCATGTCATAGGACTTAAGTCATTATGGCAACAACTCCTAACAAGCAACGAGGATTCCCATTGCATTACAGATCCCTTTGCCTAAGCTGATATCCTGCCATTGGATTAGTCTCAAGTTTATTATCCAATGCATTGGTCATGACTCAACAAGTGTGGCCACACTTTCCTGTCATGCACCAATAATGTGGGGCGCCCCGAGGTGGATATCATGCTTCCTCGGAAGGAAGGGGCAAATCCTACTATTGGTCATCCATGTCTCTACGTGACTTATGACATGCCCAATGACAGTCGTTTTGATCTCCCAATTACGGAGAGACGTAAGACTGTATTAAAGCATACCCTTCATCAAGTCTAGACATGAATACCTCAAGTCTAAGGATCAATGCAAACCTCTTGCATGTGAGATTGACTTGTTGACTAGACAAGTCAATCCTCACGGTGGATCACTCCAGTGCATCCAATGCACCTGTATGTCTGCGTTACTGTGCCCCGCACCTAACCAGCCCATACACTAGTCTCACATGTACCAAAGCTGTCACATATCTGCTAAGGTACCTTGTCTGGGGATAGCTTATGAGAATGGATCCAATCCAAACTCCTGGGACATTATTTATGCAACTCAATACATCAACGCAGGTAGAGAAGTCTGCATAATAACGACCATGCCTATATAAAGAGTAATAGTTCTATCAAAGTACATTCAAACAATGCCTGACCATGTCCATACATTGGTCTTTAGGGCATATACACCAACACACGAGGGTGGGATGAGATGCACAAAGTAACCCATGCTTCCTAAGGTGGGCGCGCCGGCCGGTTGCTCCAAGCAACTCCCCTTGTTGAGACAGTCTAGGCATTTCATGTCCAGCGAGGGCTGGATACAACATGAAACCTTTACCTCTCAACGATGCCTCTAGACTTTCACCATGTGCCCAGCACATGTGAACTTCTAGTCAAGTCCATTCCTAACCGTTATGCCCAGGGCCAACGAGTTTCCTTGCGAAGGCACGCCCAGGTTAAAACTGGACTGGGGAAACCATTGCCACCACGCACTTTCTAAAGATAAGTGGGTGTGTCCCACGAGGGTAGGAAACAATTCACAACTCCACTGATCGATAGCTTAGTGAGGGCTACGCGTTAGAAGGCTACCAGACTTGATATTTTAATTGAGGGTTTTTGTTTAAGGTCTCATCATCTCAGTTTTATCTTATGTCTATCATTACAGGCATGCAATCCTATAGTGATAACATAACGGTAAAACATTTCAGGCATGCTTCTGCAGATAATAATAAAAGCAGTAAAGGATGATGTGATCATATCCTATACAAGACATTGAACCAATCCATGCCATGAAATAGGTTCAACTCTTGTCCTAGAACTCAAGCCCCAAAACTAGACCTAGCCTAGCCGACCTCTAGCTTGAACTTCAAGGTTGGCTCCAAGGTCCTTCTCTCATGGTTTAGCTCTCAAACCGTAGAGGAATACTTTCGAAGTTCTCCATAGGTTCGGCCAATGCCATGGTCTTCCTCCAAGGAAGGTGCGCCACCATGCAAGGGGACAAGATCTTTTTCGCCACCAAGCAACCAAGCACCAGCTTGCATGCGCCACCTTGCATGCTTGCGCCATCAAGCAAGATGCGAGCATCAAGGTCCAAGAAGGATGCGCCTTAGCCCTTAATCTTCCTCTTAATTTTTTTACAAAAATAATGAAAAAGATGGCTCGCAGGCCGCACAAGGATACATCGCAGGCATGCAAGAAGGGGGCTTGACTAATGATCACAACACCATGCACAATCAAGGTATTTACTCATGCAATTCTACATGCTCATGAAAAACATAAAATCTGAAATTTTACTTTTTCACAAAACCAGTTTCTTTTTCTTATCTTCTTCTCACAAGTCTTTTGGTTTATTGCGATTTATTTTTCATGATGATTTTAGAGATCCATTCGGCTGGCAATTTTGTCAGATCAAGAGACTTGGCCAGTCCGAAGACATAATGCCCGTCCTACTTGACAAAATTACGTGCGCCTTTGATCTTTAAATCAAACAAGAAAAATAGTCCAAAAATTCCAAAAGAGATTGAGAGGATGATAGAAACAAGAAACCCTAATTTTTCTACTTTTAGAAAAATCGATTGCCATGCATCATGCTATTTACGAAAATAGAGATATGGCATGTGAGCATGGAAGAAAAGCATAAAACATCGTTCGAGTCTTGCAAGTCGCTCTGATACCACTGTTGGGAAACCCCGGGGACATTTTACAATTTTTCAGAGTTATGGACATACATTTTTCGCAGCGGAAGAATGTCCCCGAAACAGGCCGGTCCCAAAAACCCAGTGAAGATCGCATGCAAGGGAGTCGACACGATGAGTTAGGAAATACCTTAAGAGCAATGTAGAGCGATGTCGATGAAGGCGCCCAAGTGTTCGCCCTCTGCAGTCTCGCACACACGGATCTCTTGAGTTCTCTTCTTCCACGCCCGGTGCTAGCCTCGGGAAGAAGATCCAAGCCTTAGGGAGATACTCTACTTCACTTGCGCCACCAAGAGAGATGAAGCGCCAAGAGATGAAGGAAGACTATCCAAAAACGCCAAGCACTAATGTTCCTTGCGCCAAGAGGAAAGGAAGAAGTGGCTTGCGGTTATGGAAGAAGGAAGATGCGCCCTTGCTCCAAGCACTCGCCCCTCTCCTTGTGTTCACGCCTTCAAGGAATTAATTGCACACAAGAGGGCTCGGCTAGGTGCTCTTTTATAGGGCAAGAGGCGATTTATGAAAGGCTAGGATTAAGACAAGTGGGCGGCTATGATGAGAAGGTTTGAGATAAGGAAAGTCTCCAAGACATTTCCATAATACTCATTCAACCATTCCTTTTAGAGCCCATGTCTTTCTTTGTGCGCCAAGGCCTTGCCTTGCGCCCCAAGTAATGCCATATTGGCATTCATACCATAAGAGATTAAGGGGGAGGCGCCAATTGCTTCCTTATGAAGCAAATTGCGCCACTTCTCCCCATTATGCCCATAGGCGCCTAGGGGAGAAGATTTGTCCCCATTATACCCTTTTAGCCTCTCATCTCTTCATGAGAACTTGTTATTGGGCCTCATTGGATAATGAGCTAGCCCAAACATCATTGCATAGGTTGATTAAGCACTTGGATCCAATCCAATGCAACCCTAATCCAAATGTGACCAACTATGGTCAAATACGGATCAACCTGCCAAAAATGAAGTTTGGCTCCAATAACATTCTTCCATCTCATCAGGCCCATTGGCACTGATGAAATCTCCCAATTAGATCCGAGTTCTCCAATAACTCGATCATAAGGCTTCCCGATCAATACGAGAACTCAAGTATCAAGGTGTGCGACCCTGTAGGTTCCTCTGACGCTGGCAGTGCTGACCAAAGGTCATCACAAGCAGTGAGTGGCACCTAGCAGTGCATCGCTACTACCCAGGTCGTTGGAATGGATATTGACATCGACATCCCCATCATCGCAACTAGGTACAGATGCATTACAGTCTCTTTGCCGAACTGATATCCAATTGGACAAGTGTGTCACCACTTGTTTTCATCCAATCACATGGCTATGACTAAAACAGGTTCTCACCTGGGTATGGCCATACACTCTCAGTCATAGAACTATAAAGGAGCTCCATGGATATCATACTTCCTTTGGGAAGGGGCAAATCCTATGTCTGTCCATTGATCTTCTCATATGGGTCGTGACATGCTCAATAACAACCGTTATGACCTCCCAGCTACGGCAAGGTGTTAGATTGTATCAAAGCAAGTCCCTAATCATATAGAATGATCAATGACCTCAAGTCATGGGATCAATGCATCTCCTGTCACTTATGAGGATAACTCATGACACCAAGTCATAGCCTCATAGCGGGTCTTTCCGGTATATCCCCAATGATATACCCATGTGTCTGCGTTAGCACCACGTGCCTAACCAGCCCACATACCAGTCTCACAAGTACCATAGCTGTCCCATATCCACTAAGGTACATCGACTGGGGATTATAATTCGAGCACAGATCCAATCTGTCTCCAGGGACATTATCATGTAAGTACACAATCGCAGGTGTAGTCAAACAATGATAACAATAATGCCAGAATGATATATAAATATCAGTGTCAAGTAGTACATAAGTTGACCAAAACTAGGTCCTAGGGCATATACACCAACACAGAGCCCTCCTCTATTCCTCTCATCTCTTCTCTATCTCTCCCACTCCTTCCTCCCGACAACCTAGTTCGAAATTCATCAAACCCTGGATTTGCCCAAGATTCATGAGTTCGCCGCCGACGATCCACCGGTCGGATCCTCACGAAACTTCCGTCATCACTTAACCTCCAGCATTCGAAGTTCCAACCGCTGGCATCCACCCATCCACCGCTCTGATCGCTGGATCGAGAACACCGACTAGTTCCCCTATTTCTGCCCAACCTTCCATCCAGTTACGCCTTTCGATGTCGTTCTCCTCCGACAAGCCGCCGTTCGACTTGAAACTTCAGCCACGTCTTCGCCTCCTTCATACGAGCCTACAGTTGTAGCAGGTTTCCAGTTCACTCACTACCGGCTGTCCGGCGATGAACCCTGCTCCCCTTGTGCACTTCCCCTGTTCCGACAGGATAGTAGCTCCCTGGCTTCCGTCCGTGTTCTGACGCTATCCTCGCTCCTCCACCATCTCTCAGTGTTTCGACGACATCAACGCCACATCGCCCTTCCTTTGTCTCTGACGCGGCCCACGAGCAACCCAAGTTTCGGCGTCGTTGATCGCCTCAAGCCCTGCCCTGCTTCCAATTTTCCATTTTGTTCCTATTTCCAAATTTCTGGTTTTGCTCCTGAAACTAATTTGATTACCCTTATTTTCGCAGGTACTTTAAGCATTCGGGAGAACAAAAGTCCAGAACTTTTTCGCGATTACGAAGAATACATTTTGTTCTGTCATGTGGACAAGTCATGCCAAACCCAAATTGATCAGATCAACCTATGAGATACCTCAACTTTTGATACTTGATTTACTCCTGCAACTGTTTGATCGGTTAATCTGATTAGCTATCTTCTTGCAGGTATTTTAAGCATTCGGTGAAGCAAAATTTTATAAAGTTTGCGCGAGTAGGAAGCACACATCTTGTTCTATCATTTAGGCAAGTTTAGCTGAAACCAAATTCAACGGTTCAGTCTAGGAGGCATTGCAAAATTTGTAATCTGAAGCATTTATGTGCAGTTTTAAGTTACCAATCTGAATAGCTATATTGTTGTAGATATTATACATGCCTGATAGCTCTTCACTATCTGATTTTCATGTGATCCAAAAGAACTAGTTTTGTTCTACATGCTGGTTTAATCAGTTTGAATTTTTGATGCATGGATCTTACTATAAGGCATAGCTAATTTTCTCAAATGATATCTTTCTGTAGCACTATATTTTTGGCTGCTTTCATTTCAAATTAGTAGAATTGTTACATGCTTCCCCCCTACATCAGTTTGGTATCAGAGCGAGGTTGTGGGCAACTCTTGTCTGCCCACACGATCCTTTGCTTCACTCTTTGCATAAAAAAAAAATCATTCTTAGTTTTTGCTTGTGATTCATGCTTAGTTGTTTGCATATTATTTGCTAGTTGCATTTTGTTTGCATATAAATAAAAAAAAATTACATGCTTTCATGTTTCTTGGTATTGAGTTTGCATGCTAGTTAAGCTATTTGCCAGTTTATTTGCCAAAAAAAAAAAGTTTGCTTACACTCATAATAATTCTGGAAACAAAAAAAAGAAGAAACAACTGCATATGAAATTTTGCAAAGCTGCAAAAGCTTCTGATCAACTCTGCACACTACTGCACCTTACTGTCTTCCATGTCCTATTTCTCTGGAGCTCTTGCATATTTTTGCAAATATCAGTCTCACCATGCGGTATAAAATACCCATGTACAGAAATAGATAATATAGGATTTGGTAATAAAATTACCTGAGCCTGAAGACGAAGGGTTACTTCTCTTCATCTCTTTCTAAGGATGCATGCAGTCTTTGCGCCAATGGCCCTCCTGGCCACAGCTGAAGCACTTCCACCCTGCCTTTCTTCAGTGCCTTGGCCTTGGACTTGCCCTTACCCCTTTTCCACTTCTTACTGTCCTTGGAGACTATAAGAACGGATTTGGGTTTGGACCTGACCATTTCCTTCTCAGTTGATTCCAGCAGTTTAAGCAGCTCCTCATGAGTACAAGCAATTTTATTCATATTGAAGTTAATGATAAAAGAGCTATAACTCGGAGACAGCGACTGCAGGATAAGGTCCGTAGTCACATCCTGATCCATCGGGTGTCCTAGCCTAGTGAGATACGACAAGTACCCAAGCAACTTGAGTACATGTGGTCCCACTAGAGCACCTTCAGGCATGTTGCACTGAAAAGCAGCATTAGATGTCTCAAACCTTTCTGTTCTAGCCCGCGACTCGAATAGTTGCTTTAGATGCGAGATGATCTGAAATGCATTTTGATCCTCATACTGCATCTGCAACTCGGACGACATCGTGGCTAACATAAGGCAGCCAACATCTAGGGCATCATCCTGATGCTTGCGAAAAGCATCCCGTTTAGCCGTGCGGGCTGTGGATGACGGTTGAGGAGGAAGCGCTTGCTCTAAGACATACAGCTTCTTCTCCTGCTTGAGGATTATTCTCAAGTGCCGGTACCAGTCCATGAACTTAACTCCAGTCAACTTCTCCCTCTCAAGGAAGGAACGGAATGACAGTCTGCTGTTGTTATTGCTTGTAGAAGCCATCTACAATACAAACAAGAGCATATCAGTATCACATTTCAATCATTTATTCTGGCCTTTTATAAATGACTGTTTCTCACTATTTTTTTCGAATCGATAATCCTCAAAATCAATCGAGAAGTCACCCGACTTCCTTAGTGAGATGGGATCCTCATTTCGTACACGGCCTTGCGTCCCACGGAGGTGGGATGTACTGCACAAGGTGACACATGCTTCCTGAGGTAGGTCCCTAGCCAATTGCAACTCGGCAATTCCCCTTCTTAAGATAGTTCAAGCACTTTGTGTCCAACAGAGGCTGGATATAGCACAAAGCCTTAACTTCTTAAGGGTTGCTCTAGAAATTTCATCATGTGAACCACCACATATGAAAAGTCTAGTCAAGTCCGATCTGACCGTTATACCCAGGGCCAATGATTTCCTTGCGGAAGGCGCGTCTAGAGTTTTAACCAGACTGGGGAAATCATTGTCACCACACGTCTCCTGAAGATAAATGGGTGTGTCCCATGGGGGTGGGAAAGAGTGCACAACACCATTGATCGACAGTTTGACGAGGGTTACGCGTCAGAAGGCAAAATGAGACTTGAAATAATTTTGTGAGGATTTTTGTGGTCTCGGCACCACGAATTTTTATCTTATTCTACCAATACAGGCATGCAATCCTATGGTGGAATAAAACAAAGCAGTAAAGGCATGCTGAAGCAGAAAACAGTAAATATGATGTGATCAAAGCCCAAAACATGGGTAACAAGCCCCTAAACCTAGTGAAAGGGGGGGCGAAACCCTAAACGCATGCACTTCTAAAATTTTGCATGGGCGGAAATAAGGATTTCAACATGATCGCATGTGGCATTAACATATGATTAACTTAAAGCCTTCACAGATCAACACAAAGATTTTACCATAGCCATTGTTTGGATGGCGACTTGGAAATAAGAGGGCGATGTGGCTCTCCTCCAAAGTGAACGCACACAAGATGGTGATGGCTTCCTTCTTGGCGTTCCTTGTGCTAGCAAAGCTCTCCAAGGTGTCCTAGCCGTGTGAGGAGAATGAGATGCTCTCTTGGCGTGAAGTCTCTCTTCCTCAAAATGAGAGGAGTCTCGAGAGTAGAAGATGGGCGACGAGAGAAGCGTTACCCTCGAACGTGGAGGCGTGCTTCTATTTTGGAAAAAATTTAACTTCCAAAAATAGCAAGCCCTCAACGCATGATGCGTTCACTCCAAGTGAACCGATCGCCTCTTCTTCTCCCTTTGAACCATGCGTTCATATAATGAACCGGTTCTATAGAATTTGGTTCAAAGACCAAATCAAACCAAGACTTGGTTTAGATCATACAAAACCAAAAAGGCTCAAGATCTAACCATACATCTCTTGATGCTCTTGATCTCATGGATCAAGCATCAATTCTCTCGATCGAAGCTTACCGATCTCAAGCCCTAATCAATCAAACATGATCAGACCAGATCTCACTTACAATCAGAGTTTAAACTCCTTTAAACTGAACCAAAACAATTCAGTCCACACGATCTGACATAAGTAAGCCATATCATCAAATTGTGCGACCCTAAGGGTTTCCTTTAAATGTCGGTAACGATAACTTAAGTTATCACGATCAGAGAGGGGTATCTAGCAACACATCACTGTCTCCCGATATAAAGGAAAGAGTCTTCCAAGACTACACCCAAACCATAGCACAAGTGTGAATCCAATTCACTTGACATATGTGTTTCCTTTGCCACTGGATGTTCTCGTTGGACAAGCGTGTCAAGCCTGTAACTCCAACATGATGAGAGTGGTTAGATCAGATGAACATAGTCATCTGGGTATGGCCATACACTTTCTCAACCATCTCATACAGGGGGCCCCTTTAGAACATCACACTCCAACTAGGAGAGGCAATCCTATATCTATCACTAATGCCCTAACATGACTCATGCCCATTATCCAAGATAATCTATAACCATTATATTTCAAATGATATTGAACTACCTCAAGACAATGCCAATCATCATTTAGAAACACAAGTGATCTCAAGTCAGAGGAAATATGCCACTTGTTTGCATACAAGGATTATTCACATTGTGACAAACAATTGAATATCCTAAGTAGGGTCTGTCTAGTACATCCAATGTACCTATGAGTCTACATCTTATTCCATGCTCGAAGCATCCTATAAGATTAGAACACATATTAGTCTCAATCATATCAAGGCTGTCTCATGTTTACCAAGATATCTCGACTAAGGACTATACTGCATGTCAGCGAAGCTGAACACCATTGAGACATTATTCAGAAGTATACATATAGCAGCAGATAATGCAACAATCTGAATAACAACCATTGCCTTTATAAACATAGTTTATACATGATACTGATAATAACCCAAGGCCTCAAACATTAGCCTTAAGGGCATACTCCAACAATCTCCCACTTGCACTTAATCTAATGGTTGAGAAATCTCAAACCCATATTATTACAGTGCTTCTCATGCTTCTGCTGCGCCAGAGGCTTTGTAAGCGGGTCAGCTAGATTGTCATCTGTATGAACCTTGCAGATCTTGATCTCTCCTCGATCTATGATCTCACGGATCAAATGAAACCTTCTCTGTATGTGCTTGGACTTCTGGTGCGACCGTGGTTCCTTTGCTTGTGCTATTGCTCCAGTGTTATCACAGAAGATAACCAAAGGATCTGCACTCGAAGGAACAACACCAAGTTCCTGAACGAACTTACGAATCCACACTGCCTCCTTTGATGCTTCCGAGGCTGCAACATACTCGGCTTCTGTTGTGGAATCAGCAACAATTGATTGTTTGAAACTTTTCCACACCACTGCTCCTCCATTCAAGCTAAAAACATAGCCTGATTGCGATCGGAAATCATCCTGGTCAGATTGGAACGAAGCATCAGTATATCCTTCAATACTGAGTTCTTCCTGACCTCCATATATCAAGAAGATATCTTTGGTCCTCCGAAGATATTTTAAAATGTTCTTGACCGCAATCCAGTGCGCCTTACCTGGATTACTTTGGAATCGACTGGTGACGCTTAACCCGTAAGCGACGTCTGGGCGAGTACACAACATCGCATACATTATGGACCCAACAGCCGAAGCATAAGGCGTATTGTCCATTTCATCTTTCTCAGACTGTGTTTGAGGACACTGGCTCTTAGAAAGGTTCAGACCATGTCTGAGTGGAAGATATCCTCTTTTAGAATTTTCTAAATGGAATCTCTCCAAGACTTTATCGATGTAAGTACTCTGGCACAGCCCGAGAAGCCTATTAGATCTATCTCTATAGATCTTCACACCTAATACATAGGCTGCTTCTCCTAAATCTTTCATCTGGAAACATTTTCTTAACCATGCTTTGACCGCATGCAGTTCAGGAATATCGTTTCCAATGATCAAGATATCATCGACGTAGAGGACTAGGAAAGTAATCACGCTCCCACTAAACCTCTTATATACACACGGGTCATCTTCATTTTTGATGAAACCAAATTCACAGATTAATTCATCAAAATGAATATTCCAGCTTCTCGATGCTAGTTTTAGTCCATAAATGGACTTCTTTAATTTGCATATTTTATGACGATCTGATGGATTGATGAAACCTTCAGGTTGTGTCATATACACATCCTCTTCTAGTTTTCCATTTAGGAAAGCGGTTTTCACATCCATTTGCCAGATCTCATAATCATAATATGCAGCTATGGCGAGAATAATCCGAATAGACTTGAACATAGCTACAGGAGAGAAAGTTTCATCATAATCTATTCCGTAGATTTGTTTGAAACCTTTCGCAACTAGCCTGCCCTTATAGGTAACTACGTTACCATCCATGTCAATCTTCTTCTTGAAGATCCACTTACAGCCTATAGGGATTACTCCCGGAGGCGGATCAACCAAATCCCAGACTTGATTATCTGACATGGAGTCCATCTCAGCTCGCATAGCTTCAAGCCATCTTGCTGATTCCGGTGCATTGACCGCATCCGCATAAGTAAGGGGTTCATCATCAATGATGTAGACTCCGTCATAGCGCTCAGGCTGTCGACGGATCCTTCCCGATCTTCGCAGTTCCCGTGATATCTGAGCCTCAGGTTGAACATCAACCTGTTCTATTTGCTCAGGCTCATCCAACTGAGTTTGACTACTTTGTCCCTCTTCTGGACTTTCATCCAGTTTTATTTCTCTCCCACTGGCTTCTTGCAGAAGAAATTCCTTCTCAAGAAAAATAGCCGTACGAGCAACAAATACTTTGTTCTCTTTGGGATCGTAGAAATAATAACCCTTAGTTTCTTTAGGGTAACCGACAAAGATACATTTATAAGATCTGCTCTCTAGTTTCCCAGAGGCGAGCTTTTTGACATAAGCCTCGCAACCCCAGATTTTAATAAATGTCAAGCTCGGCTGTTTCCCATACCATAACTCATATGGAGTCTTTGAAACGCCTTGGATGACACTCGGTTTAGTACCTTTGCAGCTGTTTCCAGTGCAAATCCCCAAAAGGAGTAAGGTAGAGTAGCCTGACTCATCATTGAACGAACCATATCCAATAAGGTTCTATTTCTCCTCTCAGACACACCATTCCATTGCGGTGTTCCTGGCGGAGTGAGCTGTGAGATAATCCCACACTCCTTCAGATAGTCAGTAAACTCTCGACTCAAGTATTCTCCACCTCGATCTGAACGAAGTGCCTTGATATTTCGGCCTAACTGATTCTGTACTTCATTTTTGAACTCTTTGAACTTGTCAAAAGATTCACTCTTATGTCTCATAAGATAGACATAACCGTATCTACTGAAATCATCAGTAAAAGTAATGAAGTATAAATAGCCACCTCTGGCATGTTTACTAAATGGCCCACACACATCACTGTGAATGAGGTCAAGTAAACCTGAAGCCCTTTGACCTTTGTTAGAAAAAGGAGTCTTCGTCATTTTGCCCATTAAACAAGCTTTGCATGTATCAAGCTCCTCATAGGAGAATGATCCCAGCAGTCCATGGTCATGCAACCGCTTAATGCGCTTCTTGTTAATATGGCCTAAACGACTATGCCATAGCAAGGTGCTGTCATCAGCATACTTGGCTTTCTTATTATCAATTTGTTGTACAGAACATTCCATGTCCAACATGAATAACCCATTGTTAATCGACCCAGTAGCATAAACAATATTATCAAATGAAATACAACACTTTAAAGTTTTGCATTCAAAGGAAAACCCTTTCCTGACAAGAGCAGGAATAGAGATAATATTCTTAGTTATGCTCGGCACAAAATAACAATTGTCAAGTTCTAATACAAGACCAGATGGTAAAGAGATGTGATATACTCCTACAGCAACAGCAGCAACCCGTGCCCCGTTTCCAACTCGTAGGTCCACCTCATGCTGTCCCACCTGTCTTCTTCTCTTGAGTTCCTGTACATTTGAACAAATGTGAACTCCACATGCAGTGTCCAACACCCATGAAATAGAAGAAGATACCATGACTTCAGTCATGAAAATACCTGAGCCAGAATTGAAAGGCTTGCTTCCCTTCTTCTCTCCTTGGAGCGCTTTACAGTCCTTTTTCCAGTGACCCAACTGGCCACAATGGAAACATCTGTATTCCTTTGACCGCTTTATCTTTTGTTTCAGAGCCTTGTTGTAGCTCTTGATAGGGGTTTTTCCCTTCTTCCCCTTCTTCTTGTTCCTTGAAGGAACCATCAAGACAGAGGATGAAGGCTTTCCCTTTTCAAGAGTCTGCTCTGTAGTACAGAGCATGTTCAGTAACTCTGCCGGTGTACAGTCGATCTTGTTCATATTAAAATTAATGATGAACGGATCGAAAGAGACCGGGAGAGACTGCAAGATAATGTCTACAACAAGTTCCTGATTGATGGTGTGTCCCAGTTTCTCTAGAGCCTCTTTGTACCCAATCATCTTGAGTACGTGAGCTCCCACTGGACTCCCTTCAGTCAGTTTGCTCTGAAAGAAAAGTTTTGTCAAGTTATAGCGTTCTGTCCTTGCCTGTGCAGCATACAGCATTTTGAGATTTGCTATAATTTCAATAGCAGATAAATCCTCATGCTGACGCTGCAGCTCTGGCGTCATAGACGCAAGCATAAGGCAAGCGACATCAATGCTATCATTGACATGCTTCTCATAAGCATCCCGAACCGCCCTTGTGGAGTTCGCAGCGGGTTGAGGCGGTATTGCCGTCTCAAGGACATACAGCTTCCTCTCAGCCTTAAGAACAATCTTAAGGTGTTCGTACCAGTCTGATAAGTTTGGCCCAGCAAACTTCTCCCTTTCCAGTAAGGATCGCACATTGAACCCTGTGGTGTTCGTTGCTGCAGGAATCTACAACAAAGCAAGAACAACAAGGTCAGTATCGATGTTAGAATCAATCCAGGACTTAAGAATGATTCCTTTCTCACTATTTTATCTGACTGAAAAATCCAATAAAACAGTCCGAAAGTGTAAAACTCTTTTAGTGAGATGGGATCTAGATTTCATACTTGGTCTCCGCGTCCCGCTCAGGCGAGATAAGATGCACAGAGAGTTCAAGCACTAATCACTGGTAGGCTATCCATGCCAATCGCCAACCCGTGCGATTCCCCTTCATCTAGGCAATCCAGAAGACTGTGCCAACTGAGTTGGTACAACACAGTTTCTGATTCCACAGATGGCTGCCTCCATATAGCTAACATATTCTCAATATGTAGCCTACATGGTCAAGCTGACCCGACCTACTCCCTGGATCACCACGTGCTATGCTGAGCAATGAGAAGCGATAAATCCCTTCTCTGTAACACGTAGGTGTAATCACACACCGTCTGAAGATAGCTGGGCGTGCCCACTGAGTGGGTACAACACGGCCCCAACGATAGTCAGAACAGTGAGGTTTCGCGTCAGAAGGCTTTCGTGCTTGATATTTAACGTTGGATTTTAACGGTCCTTTTATCTTCTTACTACCATGCATATCCTATGGTGATAGCAGAATGATAAATCATGCAGGTGCTAATATTACTTAAACAGTAAATAGAAAGCACAATGATCTTATGTGGTAAACGCCCATTAAGCCTAAATAAAAACCCTAGTTTTACACAAGTCTTCACTTGAGCTCTTCATGGGTCTTTTGCATTTCATCTGGCCCAGCCCGGGCCCAAGCACCCTCTGCAGTCCAAATGCGCCCACCAGATTGGTTGCACCTGTTCTAGAGTCGAACTCTAGACCTCCTACTGGCTGCATGCGTCTCTGCCATGTATGCTCTGTGCTCATGTCTGATTAATTTACATTTAATCTATCTAGACATGATTTGACTCGCAGGTCAATTACACATTAACATGAATTAAAATGTGATTCGCAGATCACAAAAATAATTTACAATTAATTAATCCAGGCACGCAGGCCCCAGCACAGCACATAAATAGGGCAGCCCACATAAGATGAAATAGACATCCAATCAGGTTAAACAAACAACATGTGATCCAAACAGGAAAATAAAATTTTGAAAAAACCCCATGGCATCAATTTTATTTCCTTATGTGCCCTACTACCTTACAACGGTCCATTAATAGGGATCCACTCATCAGACCAAGTCAGACCCACTGCCCTTGCATGCACCAAGTCATAACTAACTTGCGTTGACCTCATGGTCAACAATGCATGCCTTAAGGGCTGAACGTCCCACATGATTTCTGGCAAGCGGGTGTGACCCCGGGCCTTAATCATGATCATTCACTGGTCGCCTCAATCAAACATCGCTACACGCCTTTCTGCAGTCGACCTATAGCCACCTAACGCTTGCGCATAGGTGCTATCTGGTCGACCCATCTAGGCTGTCAGATGGTCTGATCAGACTGTTGGGTCTAGACTAGACTGATGACTTCAACCCTAGTAACCCGTCTAAGTATCTCAAGTAGGCGCTTTTAGATCTAAGTGGAGTCGCTCATGATATTAAGTTTTGACAAAAATCTTCAACATGCGCCAACAGCAAAAACATACATCTAAATACTAGCATGTAGTTTCGCATGATGTTTAGGTTTAGATCTATTCAACGCATACATGGATCACACAAAAAGCAATCATATAAGATCATGCCATAACGCACCTCTGATACCAATTGAAAGGGGGGGCGAAACCCTAAACTCATGCACTTCTAAAATTTTGCATGGGCGGAAATAAGGATTTCAACATGATCGCATGTGGCATGAACATATGATTAACTTAAAGCCTTCATAGATCAACACAAAGATTTTACCATAGCCATTGTTTGGATGGCGACTTGGAAATAAGAGGGCGATGTGGCTCTCCTCCAAAGTGAACGCACACAAGATGGTGATGGCTTCCTTCTTGGCGTTCCTTGTGCTAGCAAAGCTCTCCAAGGTGTCCTAGCCGTGTGAGGAGAATGAGATGCTCTCTTGGCGTGAAGTCTCTCTTCCTCAAAATGAGAGGAGTCTCGAGAGTAGAAGATGGGCGACGAGAGAAGCGTTACCCTCGAAAGTGGAGGCGTGCTTCTATTTTGGAAAAATTCAACTTCCAAAAATTGCAAGCCCTCAACGCATGATGCGTTCACTCCAAGTGAACCGATCGCCTCTTCTTCTCCCTTTGAACCATGCGTTCATATAATGAACCGGTTCTATAGAATTTGGTTCAAAGACCAAATCAAACCAAGACTTGGTTTAGATCATACAAAACCAAAAAGGCTCAAGATCTAACCATACATCTCTTGATGCTCTTGATCTCATGGATCAAGCATCAATTCTCTCGATCGAAGCTTACCGATCTCAAGCCCTAATCAATCAAACATGATCAGACCAGATCTCACTTACAATCAGAGTTTAAACTCCTTTAAACTGAACCAAAACAATTCAGTCCACACGATCTGACATAAGTAAGCCATATCATCAAATTGTGCGACCCTAAGGGTTTCCTTTAAATGTCGGTAACGATAACTTAAGTTATCACGATTAGAGAGGGGTATCTAGCAACACATCACTGTCTCCCGATATAAAGGAAAGAGTCTTCCAAGACTACACCCAAACCATAGCACAAGTGTGAAACCAATTCACTTGACATATGTGTTTCCTTTGCCACTGGATGTTCTCATTGGACAAGCGTGTCAAGCCTGTAACTCCAACATGATGAGAGTGGTTAGATCAGATGAACATAGTCATCTAGGTATGGCCATACACTTTCTCAACCATCTCATACAGGGGGCCCCTTTAGAACATCACACTCCAACTAGGAGAGGCAATCCTATATCTATCACTAATGCCCTAACATGACTCATGCCCATTATCCAAGATAACCTATAACCATTATATTTCAAATGATATTGAACTACCTCAAGACAATGCCAATCATCATTTAGAAA
This sequence comes from Costus lasius, assembly GCA_027563935.2. Classification (NCBI taxonomy): domain Eukaryota; kingdom Viridiplantae; phylum Streptophyta; class Magnoliopsida; order Zingiberales; family Costaceae; genus Costus; species Costus lasius. Next base: position 98,759,464 of record CM050448.1, read on the forward strand.
CACAAGTGATCTCAAGTCAGAGGAAATATGCCACTTGTTTGCATACAAGGATTATTCACATTGTGACAAACAATTGAATATCATAAGTAGGGTCTGTCCAGTACATCCAATGTACCTATGAGTCTACATCTTATTCCATGCTCGAAGCATCCTATAAGATTAGAACACATATTAGTCTCAATCATATCAAGGCTGTCTCATGTTTACCAAGATATCTCGACTAAGGACTATACTGCATGTCAGCGAAGCTGAACACCATTGAGACATTATTCAGAAGTATACATATAGCAGCAGATAATGCAACAACCTGAATAACAACCATTGCCTTTATAAACATAGTTTATACATGATACTGATAATAACCCAAGGCCTCAAACATTAGCCTTAAGGGCATACTCCAACACCTAGTCCTAGCCACCTAGCACTACCAAGGGCAATGAGCCATGGGCCCATGCCAACAAGTCCTTAGCTCATCCCTGAGTGCCCTAAGGGCTCTGCTCCAAGGCCCCAAGGTGCACCACCTAGGTCTTCAACTCCATGGGTCAACTCGCGAACCCCAAAGGCACCATCCAGGAAAACCCTAGACCCCCTTTAGGTTCGGCCAGCCCGAGTCTTCTCCGTGAGCTAGCTCGCAAATTCTAGGCTCCTCCTAGGATTCGGCCAACTCATATCTCTTCCTAGAGGATAGCTCGCAAGCCCTAGGCTCCTCCTAGGGTTCAGCCAAGCATCCATGTGCCATCTCTATGCTAGGTATCTCACCTCAATGCTTGATACAAATCATCCTTTGCAAGGTGCACCACCTAGAGGTGCGCCCCCTTTTGATTGGATGTGCCATCAAGCATCTTTGGCGCTCGACCTTCCTCCATTAGCCCATGAACTTAAGAAGCATCCAATGGACCTTCAAGCTCTTGGCTAATGATAGAAGACCAGCCCTTTGCAAGCATGGAGTGCCAATCCTCTTCCTCAACCCTTGAACCTCAATATGCGCCACTAGGAGACCTAGAAGGCATCAAGATTCGGTCAAAGATTTAGATCAGCCCCCTTAGGTGGCTTGCTTGACCAAGTTGCACCATCTCCTTATCCAACCATCATCCCTTAAGTGAACCAACAAGGTAACCCTAGAAGTTACTTCAAGGTTAGGTCAAACAAAGGGATGTGCCACCATAGGAGGTGAGGTGCGCCAACCCTAACCCTGGCCGCCACCCCCTTAGATGCGCCCCTAGGTTTAACCCTAGAAGCCACCCTAGGGTTCGGCTAGGTGAGAGTTGCACCACCTTGAGAGATGCGCAAGGGAGAGAGAGGAAAACGCCATAGAATGTCATCAAAGCTTTCTATTTCATTTATAATGTAGAATTGAAAACATAAGATTGAAAGCCAGCACACATGCCTCACATTGATACATCACAGGCATGGCAATAGGGCTTGTCTTTGATCATATCAAATGCATAAGGAAAAACACTTAAGACATGCTCTTCTATATGCAATGAAAAACTACAGAACCAGATTTTAGTTTTTCATTAGAAAACATGTTCGTTAAATCTCCGCGATCTTATCGAAAATTTAGATCTTTCGTTTTCTCTCAGGAGTCTATAAGTGGCCATATATACCCCGATTATCGATGCCATTTGCAATCCCTAACTTGTACGAATTAGGGCAATCACCCAGTCCATGACTCGAAATCTAGATACAAGTCTCATATCGTGGGTCTATCCCATGAATATGAGGAGAAATAAATTCTCACACATAGGGTCTATCATGAATTTCATAAGAGCAAGAAATAACAAACCTACTATTTTTCTACACATAAAACATGGCATAAAGAGCGAGAAATAACATACATACTATTTTTCTACACATAAAACATGGCATAAAGATTTTAAAAATTTCTATGACATGCGCATTGTAAGATCCAAGGATTTTAAGTCCTGGTAAGCATTATTTAGATTTAAATAAAATCATTAGCTGTGATATTTTATTATGATTTAAATAAAATTATTGGATGCTAATTAACTGGCTTATTGATTGTTAATTTGTAATTATTTGATTTGAGTTTATTGGTTGTTAATTTATTGTAAATTAATTAGAGATTATTTATTTGATTATTGGCTGCTAATTTATGATGAATTATTATTGGTTGTTCATGATAAATTAATTAGGATTTATGGGTTGTAAATTGTAAGTAATTAATTAGACCTTATTGGTTAATTAGACCTTATTGGATATTAATTAAATCCTTAATGGATTTCGTTAAGTGAATGGTTAGTGGATGTTGAATTTAATTAGTTAACTAGTTTATTGGATGTTAGTTTAACCCTTATTGGACTTTCACTTAAACTAGGGGTTATTGGGTTTAAACTAATTGGGTTTTAAAATTCAAATTATTAGTTAAATGGATTAAACCCTATTTGAATTAATGGGTTAATGGGTTAAGAGTTAAAACCGAAAATTCAAATTGATATTTCGGTTAGGGTAGAGTTTTGGCGATTTTTTGGCTTGGAGAAATCTTGGGCGACGGCTTGAAGAGATTGGCGACGGCTTGAAGAACTTGGCGACTTCTAGGCGATTCTTGAAGAGTTCTTGAGGCGATTTTGGTGATTTCTCCATCTCTTTTCCTTTGGCGAATTATTCCTTGGTGTTTGGTAGCATCTTTCAAAGGCTTAGACGAATTTTTGGAAGGGTTTTTCACCTTGTGTTCTCGGTTCAAGGTGAGTGGGTTGTCTAATTGATTTCTATCTATTTGTTTGTGTTAATTGATGAGTTAGATGATATATTCGCTTGTTGGAAATCTTACCATGCTAAAACCGAATTTTGTAAAGTTGATTATATGATGAAAACCGAATTTTGTAAGGTTGATTATATCATGAAAACCGAATTTTTCAAAGGTGATTATATGATGATTATTTAACCGAAAATTTGTATGAAATTTAAGGTATTTTTATAGGAATTTTGGTAGCATTAAATCATTGAATTTTGGGTATGAAATTCTTGTTAATTATAGTTAAACCGAAATCAATTTTGGTAACATTAAATCAATGATGTTTGTAGTTAACATGAAAACCGAAATCTTGATGTTCTTGATAATTGTTTATGAAAACCGAAATTGATGTTTGTAGTTAACATGAAAACCGAAACCTTGATGACCTTGATAATTGTCTATGAAAACCGAATTTTGGTGTTTGTAGTTAATATGTTACATGTGGTAAATTGTAAAGTAATTTATATGAATACTTGTTTTAAATTTTAAGTTGATTTCATGGATGCTTGATATGACTGTTTCTTGGTGTGTGTAATATGTTAAATAATTATGGTGTTATATTTATGGCTAAGTATCTGTATTTGAGAAACTTGAGTGACAACATAGCAAGGTTTGATTAAACTAATCAGCATGAAATTTAAGGACTACACTATATTCGGTGATATTCGAATATAAAATATTATGTGTTATGTTATATAATTTTGAACAATATGTGTGATCATGTGAATTTTGAACAATATGTGTGATCTTGTGAATTTTGAACAATATGTGTGATCTTGTGAATTTTGAACAATATGTGTGATTATGTGAATTTGGAAAATTATGGGTTATGTGAATTTGGAAAATTATGTGATTATGTGATGGTTAGGACTAAGGCTAGGTGTAACTATGAACTCAAGGGGATAGTCCTTATGTGTTATGTTAAGGGTTTGAATTTCAGCCCTGTATTGTGATATGTGAGGAGGTTGATGTTCAGCCTGCCTGTTATGATTTTTGTGATGGGGGTTGATGTTCAGCCTGCCCGATATGATTTTTGTGATGACTATCCTAGAGTCTAGTTGACACTTAGGAGTCCACCTTTGTGAAATATGAAGTAAGATATGTCTGTTGTCCAGTAGGAACCTTTTGGGAGAACGGGTTTTGACGCAAAGTGCCATGTCTTGGTCAGACAGGGGCCACCTCTTGATGTCATTACTCTTTTATGTGATGGGGTAATATAAGACGCAAAGTGCCATGTCTTGATCAGACAGGGGCCACCTCTTGATGTCATTACTCTTTATGTGACGGGGTGATATAAGACACAAAGTGCCATGTCTTGATCAGACAGGGGCCACCTCTTGATGTCATCACTCTGATGTGTTATGGGGTGATAGAGCAAAGTGCCACGTCGTGACCTGACGGGGGCCACCTCTTGATTCTACTCACTATCCATGTTTATGTGTTGCACGAGATTTTGCAGCTCCCAGTGCTTTGGCCAAGCCGGGTTAGACCATATTGGTCACTACTGAATATGCTGGACAACTAGGTTAATTAAGTATGGTGTGTTTAGTTGGTTTAGAATATATGTGTTTAATTGGGTTAGAGTAAAACTCTAGAACCTGAATTTGTAATATGCTAGTGTGTACATTTAACTGTCTATATGACTTCTGTTTCTTTATTTTGTTATATGTTGACATAATGTTCCTGTTAAAGATTTTTAAAATAATCTGCCTATATTTTTGAATGTATGTTATGGATGGTCGATTTAGACTATCCACTCACTGGGCTGTGTAGCTCACCCCTCACTATTTTCAGGCATAGAGCAGGGGCGCATGTCTTGAGTGCTTTGGCATGGATAATTATGCTGTTTGCTGTTTTAAGAATTTTTATGCTTAATTCTTGGGGCCGGTTGTGGCCTTAACATAAATTATATGAACTATGTGAATCATGAGACTATGTGAACTATGTGAAGTATGTTGCCAGTTATGGCAGTCTTATGAGTTTGATTTTTGTGTCACCGCGGGCTTCAGCCTGGTTTCGGTGTTTGGTATGAGTTTATAAAATCGATGTTGTGATTTTGTTTTGAATTTCGGCTTGTTGTATATTCTGTGCAATCGGTTTTGATATACCCTATAACTTGCATATGTCTAGTGCAAGTATTGCCTGGTGGCAGGTACCTTTATGGATTTTATGAATTTGAATCGGTTTTGATATAACTGTTGCCTTGCATATGTCTAGTGCAAGGATTGCGTGGTGGCAGGTACCCTTATGTGATTTATGAGATTTGTGTTTTGTGAATTTGTATGTATGGATTTATGGAAATTTTCAGATCGTGTTTTTCTTGAACTCGGTTTTACCTAGCATATGAATCGATCTTATATGAAACATCCTGTATTCTTCTTGAATTGTGCCATTTGTTTGGGGTTAAGAATGTGGGATGCTACAGAATGGTATCAGAGGCAGTTGGCTAGCTAAAACTTAGTTCGGGGGAAAACATGTTTGTGTATTGCTAGACACCTGATAGGTTTATGTTTGATTTCCTTACTGTGGTTGTGAGTGAATTCCAGAAACTGGGTCCCAGCTCTTTTTATGGGGGCTCAGAATCAAGTACTGCAGAAAACTGGCAGTTGTGCTTGGAAAAGATTTTCCAAGTCATGCGCTGCTCAGATGAGGATAAGTTATGTCTGACCACCTATATGATGCGTGCTGACGCAGATGAGTGGTGGAAGGGCGTAGTGAGACTTGCCGAAGAAAGACATGAGACTGTAGATTGGCCTTACTTCTTGTCTCGATTCAACGAGAAGTACTTCCCTGATAGCTTGGTGGAGGACTGAGAGGTGGAATTTATTCACCTGGAGCAGGGTGATATGATAGTGGACCAGTATGAATTACAGTTCACGAAATTGGGAAAGTATGCTCCTCATCTGATAAACACTGAAAAGAGGAGAGCTACCAAGTTTCTCAGAGGTCTCAGATGGGACATTAGAGAGCAGGTTGGTGCTCAACATTTGGAGACCTATGTTGAGACTGTTGGGCGAGCGCGCACCATTGAGAGGTATATATCTGAGAGGAGTTCTCATGTTGCCGTGACAGTAGTTCCTGCAGCTGAGGCGGCGGTTCCTCAGTATGGCAGTGGCGGCAAGGGTAAGAAGTACCCTAGGCATAAAGATTATAAGAAGAGCAGGTATAAGCCTTACTCCTACAAGGCACCGCAGCAGTCCAGGGATGCACCGCAGCAGTTCAGGGATGCCAGGGATGCAAGAAACGGTATCACTTGTAGTCATTGTGGGCTCAAGGGACATCTAGTGAAAGACTGCCATAGGAAGAATGGTGTATGCTTCAGGTGTAAGAAACCAGGGCACATGGCTAAGGACTGCAAAGAACCTGAGATGCAACCTAGAGGCGCAGATAAGCCTACAGTCCAGACTAGAGTGTATGCTGTGGCTGAGAAGGATACACGAGCTTCCCGATCCGTCGTGGAAGGTACTTTATTCGTATTTGATCAGTTAGCCCGCATATTATTTGACCCTGGTGCAAATTTATCTTTTGTATCTGTTAAGTTTGCTGCATGTTTACCTGTGTTACCTAAGGTAATGAATTATGCTGTGTCTGTGAGTACTCCCTTAGGAAAATCGTTATCTACAGATACTGTTTGTGCTGACTGTGTAGTACATGTAGAGGGTTATTGAAGGAACCCTTTCAAGAGGGGAGCGCAAAACCCTATTGTGAGAAGAACCCCTTTCATGAGGGGGGCGCAAGTCATATTATTCTTTCTCATAGCAGCGGAATTAGGGTTTCCACATAAGATCGCATTCTATACTTTCATATAATCAACTTGAATAACAAGTGAGAGATTCGTTACCATGGCCATGGGAAGGAGTCGGCTTGGAAGCTAGAGAACGATAGGGTTCTCCTCCAAAGTGTGCCACACACAAGAAGAAAAATGGCCTACACCTTGTCGTCCTTGTGCTAGCAAGGCTTCAAGGTTCTTTGCCGTATGGAAGGGAGATAATAGCTTGCTTGGCGAGACTCCTTTTTCTTGTCTTCGTCCTTGTCGTGCTTCACCGAAAAATTCAGAAGCCTTCACAAGCGCATTCAACAAGTGAGTAACCTCCCACACTTATGTGGAGGCGTTACACACATCCCCTTTGAAAACCGAATTCCAAATATGGAATGTGTTGAAGGCTTAAGCGTTCACGCTAAGTGAACCAAGCCCTTAACTCACCTTACATGAACCATGCGCTCATCCATGAGCCGGTTCAATGTCGGTTTGGTCCAAGACCAATTAACCCAAGCCAAGCCAATAAATGGTCTAGACCATCTATGAACCTAATGGTTCAAGATCTAACCGTTCATCTCCTGATGCTCTTGATCTCACCGATCTAGCATCCTCTCTCTCGATCGAAGCTTACCGATCTCAAGCCCTAATCAATCAAACATGATCAGACCAGATCTCACTTACAATCAGAGATTAAATCCCTTTAAACTGAACCCAAACAATTCAGTCCACACGATCTGACTCAAGTAAGCCATATCTTCAATTTGTGCGACCCTGAGGGTTTCCTTTAAATGTCGGTAACGATAACTCACGTTATCACGATCAGTGAGGGGTATCTAGCAACACATCACTGTCTCCCGATATAAAGGAAAGAGTCTTCCAAGACTACTCCCAAACCATAGCACAAGTGTGAATCAAACTCACGAGGCATGCATGTTTCCTTTGCCACTGGATGTTCTTATTGGACAAGCATGTCAAGCCTGTAACTCCAATACGATGAGCATGATTAGATCAGATGCACATAGTCATCTGGGTATGGCCATACACTTCCTCAATCATCTCATATAGGGGGGCCCTTTAGAACATCACACTCCTTGAACAAGGAGACGACAATCCTTTATCTATCACTAGTGCCCTAACCTGATTCAAGCTCACCATCCAAGATAGTCTATAATCATTATGTTTCAAATGATATTGAACTACCTCAAGACAATGACAATCATCATTTAGAAACACAAGTGATCTCAAGTCAAAGGACATGTGCCACTTGCTGCTTACAAGGATCATTCACATTGTGACAAGCAATGGAATATCCCAGTAGGGTCTGTCCAGTACATCCAATGTACCCATGAGTCTACATCTTATTCCATGCTCGAAGCATCCTATAGGAGTAGCACTCATATCAGTCTCAATCATATCAAGGCTGTCTCATGTTCACCAAGATATCTCGACTAAGGACTTATGGCCTGTCAGCCTAGCTGAACAGCTTTGAGACATTATTCAGAAGTACACTTATTACAGCAGACAAGGTAACAACCTGAATAATAACCATGCCTTTTATAAACATAAGAGTTTATTACATGATACTTTTACAATCCCAAGGCCTCAAACATTAGCCTTAAGGGCATACCCCAACAATCTCCCACTTGCACTTAATCTAATGGTTGAGAAATCTCAAACCCATATTATTACAGTGCTTCTCATGCTTCTGCTGCGCCAGAGGCTTGGTAAGCGGGTCTGCCAGATTGTCATCTGTATGAACCTTGCATATTTTGATCTCGCCACGATCAATGATCTCCCGGATCAAGTGAAACCGTCTCTGTATGTGCTTGGACTTCTGGTGCGACCGCGGTTCCTTTGCTTGTGCGATGGCTCCAGTGTTATCACAGAAGATAACCAAAGGATCAGCACTCGAAGGAACGACACCAAGTTCTCTCACGAACTTACGAATCCACACTGCCTCCTTGGATGCTTCCGAGGCTGCAACATACTCGGCTTCTGTTGTGGAATCAGCAACAGTTGACTGTTTGAAACTTTTCCACACCACTGCTCCACCATTCAAGCTAAAAACATAGCCTGATTGCGATCGGAAATCATCCTGGTCCGACTGGAACGAAGCGTCAGTATATCCCTCTATACTGAGTTCTTCTTGACCACCATATATCAAGAACATATCTTTGGTCCTCCGCAGATATTTTAAGATGTTCTTGACCGCAATCCAGTGCGCCAAACCTGGATTACTTTGGAATCGACTGGTCACGCTTAACCCGTAAGCGACGTCTGGGCGAGTACATAACATCGCATACATAATGGACCCAATAGCCGAAGCATAAGGCGTATTGTCCATTTCATCTTTCTCAGTCTGTGTTTGTGGACACTGACTCTTTGAAAGATTCAGACCATGTCTGACTGGAAGATATCCACGTTTAGAATTCTCTAAATGGAATCTCTCCAGGACCTTATCGATGTAAGTACTCTGGCACAGCCCGAGAAGCCTTTTAGATCTATCCCGGTAGATCTTCACACCTAATACATAGGCTGCTTCTCCTAAATCTTTCATCTGGAAACATTTTCCTAACCATGCCTTAACAGCATGCAGTTCAGGAATATCATTTCCAATGATTAAGATATCATCGACGTAGAGGATTAGGAATGTAATTACGCTCCCACTAAACCTCTTATATACACACGGGTCATCTTCGTTCTTGATGAAACCAAACTCAGAGATTGATTCATCAAAACGAATATTCCAGCTTCTTGATGCTTGTTTAAGTCCATAAATGGACTTCTTTAACTTGCATATTTTATGACGATCTGCTGGATTAGTGAAACCTTCCGGTTGTGTCATATACACATCCTCATCCAGATTTCCATTAAGGAAAGCTGTTTTCACATCCATCTGCCAGATCTCATAGTCGTAATATGCTGCTATCGCGAAAAGAATCCGAATAGACTTAAACATGGCTACAGGAGAGAAAGTTTCATCATAATCTATCCCGTAGATTTGTTTGAAACCTTTCGCAACTAGCCTGCCTTTATAGGTAACCACGTTACCATCCATGTCAATCTTCTTCTTGAAGATCCATTTACAGCCTATAGGGATTACTCCCGGAGGCGGATCAACCAAATCCCAGACTTGGTTATCTGACATGGAGTCCATCTCGGCTCGCATAGCTTCAAGCCATCTAGCTGACTCCGGTCCACTGACCGCATCCGCATAAGTTAGGGGTTCATCATTATCAATGATGTAGACTCCGTCATAGCGCTCAGGCTGTCGACGGATCCTTCCCGATCTTCGCGGTTCCCGTGATATCTGAGCCTCAGGTTGTTCAGTAACCTGATCTACCAGCTCAGGCACATCCAACTCTGCTTGACTACTTTGTCCTTCCTCTGGAATCTCATCCAGCTTTATTTCTCTCCCACTGGCCTCTTGCAGAAGAAACTCCTTCTCAAGAAATATGGCCGTCCGAGCAACAAAAACCTTGTTCTCTTTGGGATCGTAGAAATAATAACCCTTAGTTTCCTTAGGGTAACCGACAAAGATACATTTATCAGATCTGCTCTCTAGTTTCCCAGAGGCGAGCTTTTTGACATAAGCCTCGCAACCCCAGATCCTGATAAACGTCAAGCTAGGCTGTTTCCCGTACCATAGTTCATATGGCGTCTTTGAAACTGCCTTGGATGGCACTCGGTTTAGTACCTTTGCAGCTGTTTCCAGTGCAAAACCCCAAAAGGAGTATGGAAGAGTGGCCTGACTCATCATAGAACGAACCATGTCTAGTAACGTTCTATTTCTCCTCTCGGACACACCATTCCATTGCGGTGTTCCTGGCGGAGTGAGCTGTGAGATAATCCCACACTCCTTCAGATAGTCAGTAAACGCATGACTCAGGTATTCACCACCTCGATCAGAACGAAGTGCCTTGATATTTCGGCCTAGCTGATTTTGTACTTCATTTTTGAACTCTTTGAACTTGTCAAAAGATTCACTTTTATGTCTCATTAAATAGACATACCCATACCTACTGAAATCATCAGTAAAGGTAATGAAGTACAGATAGCCACCTCTGGCATGTTTACTAAAAGGCCCACACACATCACTGTGTATAAGGTCAAGTAAACCCGAAGCCCTTTGACCTTTGTGAGGAAAAGGAGACTTCGTCATTTTACCCATCAAACAAGCTTTGCATGTATCAATCTCCTCATAGGAGAATGATCCCAGCAGTCCATGTTCATGCAACCGCTTAATGCGCTTCTCGTTTATATGGCCTAAACGACTATGCCATAGCAAGGTGCTGTCATCAGCATACTTGGCTTTCTTATTATCAATGTTTTGTATAGAATTTTCCATGTCCAACATGTATAACCCATTGTTAATTGAACCAGTTGCATACACAATATTATCATGAGATAAAACACACTTTGAAATATTGCATTCAAAGGCAAATCCTTTCCTGACAAGAGCAGGAATAGAGATAATATTCTTGGTGATACTCGGTACAAAATAACAATTGTTCAATTCTAATACAACGCCAGATGGTAAAGAAATGAAATAGTCTCCTACAGCAACAGCAGCAACCCGTGCCCCATTTCCAACTCGTAGGTCTACCTCATGCTGTCCCACCTGCCTTCTTCTCTTGAGTTCCTGCACATTTGAACAAATGTGAACTCCACATGCAGTGTCCAACACCCATGAAATAGAAGAAGATAACATGACCTCAGTCACATATATACCTGAGCCAGAAGCGATGCTTCCTCTCTTATCTCCTTGGAGCGCTTTGCAGTCCTTCTTCCAGTGACCCAGCTGGCCACAGTGGAAGCACCTGTTGTCCTTCGACCGCTTCACCTTCTGTTTCAGGGCCTTGCTGTAATTCTTGACAGGGGCCTTGCCCTTCTTCCCCTTCTTCTTGTTCCTTGAAGGAACCATCAAGACAGAGGTTGAAGGCTTACCCTTCAGAGTTTCCTCAGTAGTCAAGAGCATATTCAGCAGCTCTGCCGGCGTACAATCGATCTTGTTCATATTAAAATTAATGATGAACGCATCGAAAGAAGGCGGAAGAGACTGTAGAATAATGTCCACAGCAAGCTCCTGGTTGACGGTATGCCCCAGTTTCTCTAGAGCCTCCTTGTGCCCAATCATCTTGAGCACGTGAGCTCCCACTGGGCTCCCCTCAGCCAGTTTGCTCTGAAAGAAGAGCTTCGTCAGATTATAGCGCTCAGTCCTCGCCTGTGCAGCATACAGCATCTTGAGGTTCGCTATAATCTCTATAGCCGACATATCCTCATGCTGACGCTGCAGCGGTGGCGTCATAGACGCTAGCATCAGGCAAGCGACATCAATGCTATCATTGACGTGCTTTTCGTAGGCATCCCGAACCGCCCTTGCGGCGTTCGGAGCGGGCTGCGGCGGTATCGCCGTCTCGAGGACATACAGTTTCCTCTCTGCCTTAAGAACAATCTTAAGGTGTCCGAACCAGTCAGAGAAGTTCGGCCCAGCAAACTTCTCCCTTTCCAGTAGGGATCGCACATTGAAGCTCATGGTGTTCGTTGCTGCAGGAATCTACAACAAGCAAGAACAGCAAGGTCAGTATCAATGTTTCAGAATCAATCCAGGACTTAAGAAAGATTCTTTTCTCACTATTTTGTCTGACTGAAAAATCCAGTAAACAGTCCGAAAGAGTAACACTCTTTTAGTGAGATGGGATCCAGATTTCATACTTGGTCTCCGCGTCCCGCTCAGGCGAGATAAGATGCACAGAGATGACAAGCACTAGTTTCTGGTAGGCTGTCCCAGCCAATCGCCAACCCGTGCGATTCCCCTTCATCTTGGCAATCCAGCAGACTGTGCCAACTGAGTTGGTACAACACAGTCTCTGATCCCAGAGATGGCTGCCTCCATGTGCTACCATATGCGCCACATATGTAGTCTACATGGTCAAGCTGACCTGACCTACTCCCTGGACCACCACGTGCTATGCTGAGCAACGAGAGGGGATAAATCCCAACTCTGTAACACGCAGGTGAAATCCAGCACCGTCTGAAGATAGATGGACGTGCCCACTGAGTGGGTTCAACACGGCTCCAACGATAGTCAGAAAGATGAGGTTTCGCGTCAGAAGGCTTACGAGCTTGATATGTTAGCGTTGGATTTTAACGGTCTTTTATCTTCTTACTATCAGGCATGTCCTATGGCTATAGCAGAAGATAAACATAAAAATGCAATTCTAATTATTAGCAATAAGTAGAAAGCATGATCTTATGTGGTAAATGCCCATGAACCCTAGTAAGACCTTAATATTACTTAAGTCTTCACTTGAGCTTCATTGCATCACATCTGGTCCAACCCAGTGCCCTAGCGCCAAGAGCACCTCAGGTGCACCACCAGGTGAATGCCCCACTTGGATGTGTGCCTTTGTTCTTGTCTAATCAAAGTACATTTGATCTATCTAGACAAGGTTGACTCGCAGGTCAACAACATATTATAAATTAAGTACAATGTGATTCGCAGATCACAAATTAATTTACAATTTTAAATCCAGGCACGCAGGCCCCAGCATAGCACACAATTGGGCAACCCACACAAGATTAAATAAACAAGCAAATGGTTCAATCAACATGTGATCCAATCATCTTGAAATTAAAAGTTTTTGAAAACCCCATGGCATCAATTTTAATTTCCTTATGTGCCCTACAACCTTACAATGGTCCATTGATAGGGATCCACTCATCCATCTAGTTAGATCCTGTGCCCTTGCATGCACCGAGTCCTAACTGACCCGAATTGACCTAATGGTCAACCATGCATGCCCCAAGGGCTGAACCACCTTCAAGAGGTTTGGCAAGCGGGTGTGACCCCGGGCCTAACTCAAGAGTGTTCACTGGTTGTCTCAACCAGACCTCGCTACACGCCCTAGATGCAGTCAACCTATAGCCACCTTGTGCTTGCGCATAGGTGCTATCAGGTTAACCCATCTGAGCTGTCAGATGGTCTGATCAGACTTCGATCTAACCTAGTGGTGACTTCAGCCCCATCAACCCATCTAAGGGTTTATAGTAGATGCATATAGATCTAAATGTTTGCGCGCAAGTAGGTATAAGATTTGATGAAATATCATTCAACCATTCAACATACTTATCATGCGCCAACACAACAACATGCGCAACTCATGAAGAAACATACATCTAAGTTCTAAACTAGCATGTAGGTTTCGGCATGTAAGCAATCACCTTTAGATCTATTCACAAACATATTCATGGATCAAACATGATGATCTACTCATTAGAATCGCAAGCAATCATATGAAAAAGTATAGATTCCCTCTGATACCAATTGAAGGAACCCTTTCAAGAGGGGAGCGCAAAACCCTATTGTGAGAAGAACCCCTTTCATGAGGGGGGCGCAAGTCATATTATTCTTTCTCATAGCAGCGGAATTAGGGTTTCCACATAAGATCGCATTCTATACTTTCATATAATCAACTTGAATAACAAGTGAGAGATTCGTTACCATGGCCATGGGAAGGAGTCGGCTTGGAAGCTAGAGAACGATAGGGTTCTCCTCCAAAGTGTGCCACACACAAGAAGAAAAATGGCCTACACCTTGTCGTCCTTGTGCTAGCAAGGCTTCAAGGTTCTTTGCCGTATGGAAGGGAGATAATAGCTTGCTTGGCGAGACTCCTTTTTCTTGTCTTCGTCCTTGTCGTGCTTCACCGAAAAATTCAGAAGCCTTCACAAGCGCATTCAACAAGTGAGTAACCTCCCACACTTATGTGGAGGCGTTACACACATCCCCTTTGAAAACCGAATTCCAAATATGGAATGTGTTGAAGGCTTAAGCGTTCACGCTAAGTGAACCAAGCCCTTAACTCACCTTACATGAACCATGCGCTCATCCATGAGCCGGTTCAATGTCGGTTTGGTCCAAGACCAATTAACCCAAGCCAAGCCAATAAATGGTCTAGACCATCTATGAACCTAATGGTTCAAGATCTAACCGTTCATCTCCTGATGCTCTTGATCTCACCGATCTAGCATCCTCTCTCTCGATCGAAGCTTACCGATCTCAAGCCCTAATCAATCAAACATGATCAGACCAGATCTCACTTACAATCATAGATTAAATCCCTTTAAACTGAACCCAAACAATTCAGTCCACACGATCTGACTCAAGTAAGCCATATCTTCAATTTGTGCGACCCTGAGGGTTTCCTTTAAATGTCGGTAACGATAACTCACGTTATCACGATCAGTGAGGGGTATCTAGCAACACATCACTGTCTCCCGATATAAAGGAAAGAGTCTTCCAAGACTACTCCCAAACCATAGCACAAGTGTGAATCAAACTCACGAGGCATGCATGTTTCCTTTGCCACTGGATGTTCTTATTGGACAAGCATGTCAAGCCTGTAACTCCAATACGATGAGCATGATTAGATCAGATGCACATAGTCATCTGGGTATGGCCATACACTTCCTCAATCATCTCATATAGGGGGGCCCTTTAGAACATCACACTCCTTGAACAAGGAGACGACAATCCTTTATCTATCACTAGTGCCCTAACCTGATTCAAGCTCACCATCCAAGATAGTCTATAATCATTATGTTTCAAATGATATTGAACTACCTCAAGACAATGACAATCATCATTTAGAAACACAAGTGATCTCAAGTCAAAGGACATGTGCCACTTGCTGCTTACAAGGATCATTCACATTGTGACAAGCAATGGAATATCCCAGTAGGGTCTGTCCAGTACATCCAATGTACCCATGAGTCTACATCTTATTCCATGCTCGAAGCATCCTATAGGAGTAGCACTCATATCAGTCTCAATCATATCAAGGCTGTCTCATGTTCACCAAGATATCTCGACTAAGGACTTATGGCCTGTCAGCCTAGCTGAACAGCTTTGAGACATTATTCAGAAGTACACTTATTACAGCAGACAAGGTAACAACCTGAATAATAACCATGCCTTTTATAAACATAAGAGTTTATTACATGATACTTTTACAATCCCAAGGCCTCAAACATTAGCCTTAAGGGCATACCCCAACAGTTATGAGTTTCTGGTAGATCTAATCCTCTTAGACATGCAAGATTATGATATCATCTTAGGAATGGATTGGTTGTCTTCCCATCATGCCTCTGTGGATTCCTTTGAGAAAGTAATCACTTTGAATTTGTTAGATGGGAATCGACTGTTTGTGAGAGGTCTAGTGTCAGACCAAGGACCGCATGTGATATCTTTCCTGCAGGCCAGGAAATTACTGGCTAGTGGATGCAAGGGTTATCTTGCGCATGTTAAGGTGCAGGATGATTCTACTTCTGATCTGACTCAGATGGAGGTGGTGAAAGAATTTCCTGATGTGTTCTCTGAGGAATTTTCAGGCTTGCCACCAATTAGAGAAGTGGAGTTTGGCATTGAGTTGGCGCCAGGTACGGCACCTATCTCCAGAGCTCCTTATCGTATGGCTACTTCAGAGTTGGCCGAGCTTAAGAAACAACTGGAGGAATTGTTAGAGAAAGGATATATTCGGCCTAGTGCTTCTCCTTGGGGAGCGCCAGTGTTATTTGTGAAGAAGAAAGATGGAACCCTGAGGATGTGTATAGACTACAGGCAGCTTAACCAAGTGACTATCAAGAATAAGTATCCTCTTCCCAGAATTGATGATCTATTTGATCAATTACAGGGAGCTACAGTGTTCTCTAAGATTGATCTGAGATCAGGGTATTACCAGCTTAGAGTCAAGGATGAGGATATATTTAAGACTGCTTTCAGGACCAGGTATGGGCATTTCGAATTTTTAGTTATGCCTTTTGGACTGACAAATGCACCTGCTGTCTTCATGGATTTGATGAACAGGGTATTCCATGAGTTGCTTGACTCTTGTGTGGTGGTCTTTATAGACGATATATTGGTGTACTCTCAGACTACCTCAGATCATGTCAGTGATTTGCGTAGAGTATTGGAGATCTTGAGGAAGAACCGATTATATGCCAAGGCTAGTAAGTGTGAATTCTGGCTGGAAAAGATTAGTTTCCTGGGGCATGTGATTTCTGGTCAGGGGGTGTCTGTGGATCCAGTTAAAGTGCAAGCCATTCTTAATTGGGGAAGACCGACTAGTGCTACGGAGATCAGGAGTTTTCTGGGTTTGGCAGGTTACTACCGGCGATTTGTTGAGGGATTCTCCAAGCTGGCGGGTCCTCTAACTAAATTGACCAGAAAGGAGGCCAAGTTTATTTGGGATGATAAGTGTGAAGAGAGTTTTCAAGAGCTGAAAAGGAGATTGACTAGTACACCGATCCTCATTATACCTAGTGATGGGGAAAGGTTTACTGTTTATACAGATGCTTCTGGCAAAGGGTTGGGTTGTGTCTTGATGCAGAAGGGTTCTGTAGTAGCCTATGCTTCGAGACAACTGAAGGAGTATGAATTGAACTACCCTACTCATGACTTAGAGTTGGCGGCCGTGGTCTTTGCTTTGAAGATATGGCGTCACTATTTGTTGGGTCAGGAGTTTGATCTGTTCACTGATCACCAGAGTCTCAAGTATATCTTCACTCAGAAGGAGTTGAACATGAGACAGAGAAGATGGATGGAGTTGATCAAAGACTATGACTTCTCTATTCAGTATCAGGCTGGAAAGGCCAATGTAGTGGCGGATGCTCTGAGCAGACATCCAGTTACTTCAGTAGCTGCTTTACGAGTCAGTGAGTGGCGGTTACTGCAGGAGTTCGGCGATCTCAGGATTAGTGTTTCTCCTAGAGTTCAGTCGGGTTATGTGGCTTTTCTCAGAGTACAGTCTGCTTTGTTGCAGAAGATCAGAGACCAGCAGTCTGTGGATCCGAGATTAGTTCAGATCAGGGATAGTCTGGTTGATGGCGCAGTTCAGGATTTTAGCCTGTCTGATGATGGTATTCTTCGGTTTCGTGGAAGGGTATGTGTCCCTGAGGAACCGAGCTTGAGGAAAGAAATATTGGAGGACAGCCATAACTCCAAATATTCTCTACATCCTGGCGTGACTAAGATGTATCAGGACCTCAAGAAAAGTTTTTGGTGGCCGGGTATGAAGAAAGAAGTGTTTGATTTTGTCTCTAGGTGTTTAACCTGTCAGACTGTGAAGGCTGAACACCAGAAGCCTGGTGGTTTGTTGCAGCCTCTTCCTATTCCTGAGTGGAAGTGGGAATGTATCAGTATGGATTTTGTATGTGGGTTGCCCAGAACCAGATTGGGTCATGATGCTATTTGGGTGATTGTTGATAGATTCACTAAATCAGCCCATTTTCTTCCGATTAAGATGACTTATTCTTTAGAGAGGCTGGCCAGATTGTACATTGATGAGATAGTCAGACTGCATGGAGTGCCCGTTGATATCGTGTCTGATAGGGACTCTCGGTTTTTGTCCAGATTTTGGAAGAGTTTACAGGAGGGTTTGGGTACTAAGTTGAGTTTTAGTACAGCATACCATCCTCAGTCTGATGGCCAGACGGAGCGTACTATACAGACTCTAGAAGATTTGTTGAGAGCCTATGTGGTTGATTGGAGTTCTGAGTGGAACCGGGATCTATCTTTGATAGAGTTCACTTATAATAATAGTTTCCACTCCAGTATTCAGATGGCTCCTTATGAGGCTTTGTATGGGAGAAGGTGTAGGACTCCCTTGTGTTGGGAGGAAACTGGTGACAGAATGATTTTGAGATCTGATGCAGTACAGGAGACTACTGATAAGGTCAGAGAGATCCGGGATAAACTGAAAATTGCTCGGGACAGACAGAAGAGTTATGCTGACGACCGTCGTCGTTCCTTGGAGTTTATGGTAGGGGATCATGTGTTCTTGAAGGTGTCACCTACTAAGGGTGTTATGAGGTTTGGCAAAAAGGGCAAGTTGAGCCCTAGGTTTGTAGGCCCTTTTGATATTATTGAGAGAGTTGGTCCAGTGGCTTACCGATTGGCTTTACCTCCTGCTATGGATCATGTGCATAATGTATTCCATGTCTCTGCTTTGAGGAAATATCATCCTGATCCATCTCATGTGTTGGAGTTGGAACCTCTTCAGATTCAGAGTGATTTGACTTTCGAGGAAAGACCTCTCCGGATTGTTGATAGAAAGGATAAAGTCCTGAGGAACAAGACGATACCTTTGGTAAAGGTTATCTGGGGAAATCAGTCAGTTGAGGAGGCGACATGGGAGACTGAAGCTGATATGAGGAAATTTTATGCTTACCTCTTTGATGATATGGATGCTGAGCTTTAGAGGACTAAAGCTTTATAAGGAGGGAGGGATGTAAGATCCAAGGATTTTAAGTCCTGGTAAGCATTATTTAGATTTAAATAAAATCATTAGCTGTGATATTTTATTATGATTTAAATAAAATTATTGGATGCTAATTAACTGGCTTATTGATTGTTAATTTGTAATTATTTGATTTGAGTTTATTGGTTGTTAATTTATTGTAAATTAATTAGAGATTATTTATTTGATTATTGGCTGCTAATTTATGATGAATTATTATTGGTTGTTCATGATAAATTAATTAGGATTTATGGGTTGTAAATTGTAAGTAATTAATTAGACCTTATTGGTTAATTAGACCTTATTGGATATTAATTAAATCCTTAATGGATTTCGTTAAGTGAATGGTTAGTGGATGTTGAATTTAATTAGTTAACTAGTTTATTGGATGTTAGTTTAACCCTTATTGGACTTTCACTTAAACTAGGGGTTATTGGGTTTAAACTAATTGGGTTTTAAAATTCAAATTATTAGTTAAATGGATTAAACCCTATTTGAATTAATGGGTTAATGGGTTAAGAGTTAAAACCGAAAATTCAAATTGATATTTCGGTTAGGGTAGAGTTTTGGCGATTTTTTGGCTTGGAGAAATCTTGGGCGACGGCTTGAAGAGATTGGCGACGGCTTGAAGAACTTGGCGACTTCTAGGCGATTCTTGAAGAGTTCTTGAGGCGATTTTGGTGATTTCTCCATCTCTTTTCCTTTGGCGAATTATTCCTTGGTGTTTGGTAGCATCTTTCAAAGGCTTAGACGAATTTTTGGAAGGGTTTTTCACCTTGTGTTCTCGGTTCAAGGTGAGTGGGTTGTCTAATTGATTTCTATCTATTTGTTTGTGTTAATTGATGAGTTAGATGATATATTCGCTTGTTGGAAATCTTACCATGCTAAAACCGAATTTTGTAAAGTTGATTATATGATGAAAACCGAATTTTGTAAGGTTGATTATATCATGAAAACCGAATTTTTCAAAGGTGATTATATGATGATTATTTAACCGAAAATTTGTATGAAATTTAAGGTATTTTTATAGGAATTTTGGTAGCATTAAATCATTGAATTTTGGGTATGAAATTCTTGTTAATTATAGTTAAACCGAAATCAATTTTGGTAGCATTAAATCAATGATGTTTGTAGTTAACATGAAAACCGAAATCTTGATGTTCTTGATAATTGTTTATGAAAACCGAAATTGATGTTTGTAGTTAACATGAAAACCGAAACCTTGATGACCTTGATAATTGTCTATGAAAACCGAATTTTGGTGTTTGTAGTTAATATGTTACATGTGGTAAATTGTAAAGTAATTTATATGAATACTTGTTTTAAATTTTAAGTTGATTTCATGGATGCTTGATATGACTGTTTCTTGGTGTGTGTAATATGTTAAATAATTATGGTGTTATATTTATGGCTAAGTATCTGTATTTGCGAAACTTGAGTGACAACATAGCAAGGTTTGATTAAACTAATCAGCATGAAATTTAAGGACTACACTATATTCGGTGATATTCGAATATAAAATATTATGTGTTATGTTATATAATTTTGAACAATATGTGTGATCATGTGAATTTTGAACAATATGTGTGATCTTGTGAATTTTGAACAATATGTGTGATCTTGTGAATTTTGAACAATATGTGTGATTATGTGAATTTGGAAAATTATGGGTTATGTGAATTTGGAAAATTATGTGATTATGTGATGGTTAGGACTAAGGCTAGGTGTAACTATGAACTCAAGGGGATAGTCCTTATGTGTTATGTTAAGGGTTTGAATTTCAGCCCTGTATTGTGATATGTGAGGAGGTTGATGTTCAGCCTGCCTGTTATGATTTTTGTGATGGGGGTTGATGTTCAGCCTGCCCGATATGATTTTTGTGATGACTATCCTAGAGTCTAGTTGACACTTAGGAGTCCACCTTTGTGAAATATGAAGTAAGATATGTCTGTTGTCCAGTAGGAACCTTTTGGGAGAACGGGTTTTGACGCAAAGTGCCATGTCTTGGTCAGACAGGGGCCACCTCTTGATGTCATTACTCTTTTATGTGATGGGGTAATATAAGACGCAAAGTGCCATGTCTTGATCAGACAGGGGCCACCTCTTGATGTCATTACTCTTTATGTGACGGGGTGATATAAGACGCAAAGTGCCATGTCTTGATGAGACAGGGGCCACCTCTTGATGTCATCACTCTGATGTGTTATGGGGTGATAGAGCAAAGTGCCACGTCGTGACCTGACGGGGGCCACCTCTTGATTCTACTCACTATCCATGTTTATGTGTTGCACGAGATTTTGCAGCTCCCAGTGCTTTGGCCAAGCCGGGTTAGACCATATTGGTCACTACTGAATATGCTGGACAACTAGGTTAATTAAGTATGGTGTGTTTAGTTGGTTTAGAATATATGTGTTTAATTGGGTTAGAGTAAAACTCTAGAACCTGAATTTGTAATATGCTAGTGTGTACATTTAACTGTCTATATGACTTCTGTTTCTTTATTTTGTTATATGTTGACATAATGTTCCTGTTAAAGATTTTTAAAATAATCTGCCTATATTTTTGAATGTATGTTATGGATGGTCGATTTAGACTATCCACTCACTGGGCTGTGTAGCTCACCCCTCACTATTTTCAGGCATAGAGCAGGGGCGCATGTCTTGAGTGCTTTGGCGTGGATAATTATGCTGTTTGCTGTTTTAAGAATTTTTATGCTTAATTCTTGGGGCCGGTTGTGGCCTTAACATAAATTATATGAACTATGTGAATCATGAGACTATGTGAACTATGTGAAGTATGTTGCCAGTTATGGCAGTCTTATGAGTTTGATTTTTGTGTCACCGCGGGCTTCAGCCTGGTTTCGGTGTTTGGTATGAGTTTATAAAATCGATGTTGTGATTTTGTTTTGAATTTCGGCTTGTTGTATATTCTGTGCAATCGGTTTTGATATACCCTATAACTTGCATATGTCTAGTGCAAGTATTGCCTGGTGGCAGGTACCTTTATGGATTTTATGAATTTGAATCGGTTTTGATATAACTGTTGCCTTGCATATGTCTAGTGCAAGGATTGCGTGGTGGCAGGTACCCTTATGTGATTTATGAGATTTGTGTTTTGTGAATTTGTATGTATGGATTTATGGAAATTTTCAGATCGTGTTTTTCTTGAACTCGGTTTTACCTAGCATATGAATCGATCTTATATGAAACATCCTGTATTCTTCTTGAATTGTGCCATTTGTTTGGGGTTAAGAATGTGGGATGCTACACGCATGCTAGAAAAAACCCATATACCAATGTATCTCGTAAGTTGCTCTGATACCACTGTTGGGAATCCCCGAGCTATAAGAAAATGAAAACAGCGGAAGCGAGCCCGAAACGAGATTCCTAATTCAACAAGGACCGACTTACGAAGAATACAAGGAATGTGGTAGGGGTAGTACCTTATCAAGCAACTTTTAGAAGCGGTCGATGATGAAGACGCGCAAGGGCCCGTCCTCTACAATCGCGCACACACGGACTCCTCGAATCCTCTCCAATCTCCGCGCTGGGTGCTAGCCCCAGAAGATGAGATCCACGCCTCTAGCCTTCTCAACTTGCAACACTGCCAATGAGAAGAAGGGATGTTGGCGATAAGGAGTGGGTAGCACTGCCACTTGTCCCAACCTTTGATGCCGAAAAACTTTTACTGTCGTCACCTCCTAGACCCTCACGCCAAGGAGTAGAGGGGAGGCGACAACTCGAGTGTTAAGGTGTGCGTCCCTGTAGGTTCTTCAGACATTGGCAGTGATGACTAAATCATCACAAGCAATGAGTGACACATAGCAGTACATCACTGCTACCCAAGTCATCAGAATAGTGTCATCATCGATATCCCCTAAAACTGCGACAAAGTACAAGTGCAGCTTTGTCCTTTTGCCAACTGATGTCCAGATTAAGCAAGTGTGTCACACTTGTTAATCCCAATAATATGGTAGACTAAATCAGGTTCTCACCTGGGTATGGCCATACACTTTCAGTCATCCATATAGGGGCGCCATGGATAATCAAGCTTCCCCATAAGGAAGGGGCAAATCCTCTATTGGCACATTGAATCTCTCATACGGCTTATGACATACCCAATGACAACCGTTATGACTTCCCTTTTACGGCGAAGCGTTAGGTTGCATCAAAGTACATCAATCACTATATAGAGATACCAATGCCGTCAAGTCTAGGAAAAGCGCAACTCTGTCACTGTGATATTCATCTCGTGACACTGAGGTGAATCCTCACGGCGGGTCGATCCAGTATATCTCCCTTGATATACCCATATGCCTGCATTAGCAACCCATGCTCAACCAGCGCATATACCGGTCTCAAGTGAATCATAGCTGTCCCATATCCACTATGATTCTCGACCCGGGATAAACACAAAGACTAGATAAAATCTATCTCTTAGGGACATTGTATATGCAAATGTACATATGCGCAGATGTACAAACTTGGATGACAACGACAATGCTAGGATAACTCATCTATCAACTAGATATGATACACATATCCCAATGGTCCATCCTAAGGTCCTAGGGCATAAACACTAACAGGTGGTCCATGTTCTCCAAAGGTTCCAAGTTTGCCTCACTAGGAGGTTGACTTGGGGTCCATTGTTGGTTTTCAAGGGTGTTGAGTCTATTGTCAAAGTTTTCTCTCATGGCAGTCATTTGTTGGGTAAGCCCAGCGCTCATTTCAGCCATTTGTTGGGAAAGATGTCTAAAAGCCTCATTAAAATCCATGGGTTGATTGTTGTCTTGTTGGGCTCTAGCTCTGGTTTGCATGATGCAGATTTTGAAAAGAGTATAGCTTTTCGAAAATATGAATCCTAGTGTTTGATGGAATCAATTTTCTCAAACAATCTTAAACCACAAGAATCGTCCTAGTAGTAGAAAATAAGTTTTGGGCTTAAAATCTACCCTAGAGCCTATGCTCTGATACCAAACTGATGTGGGCTCAGGACACAGATCATGCAAACAACGATTTTTTTTGAAAGATCTTTTTTTTTGTAGTAGAATAATAGGAAAACCGAGATTAACTAACGGGTTTGGAAAATAGATGTTTTTGTATTTTTGTATAGGAAAACCGAATTCTAACCAACTTGCCGGAAAATGAAATTGCAAAAACTTAAATGACTAGAATACTAAAGAGGACTTATAGTGGACCCATTGAGAATAGAAGGGGTCGCCTTCCCATTCTTCACCGGTCCAACTCTGATGGAAGGTGTCGGTTACACTCAGGCAATACAGCAACCCACACAGTCGTGGGGGAGTTGTTTAAGGATATTAAGGCTTTACAAAACAAGCTACAAGAGGGAGGTTAAGCCTCCAAGTTCTCTTGCCTAGACAATAGGCAGGACTAAAACTAAAATTTGGATGGGTGGAGGAAATGAGGGCTTGCGCTCCCAAAGGGGCCTTCAAGATCCAAGCGGCTTCCTTCCTGCAAGATCCAAACGAAGTGTAGATCTCTGAACTTGCAAAGGGAAAGAAGGAACCAAAAGTGGGAGAGGATACTTATCTTAGGGAAGCAACTCCAAAGGGGTTCATGACATCATTGATTCCTTCAAGTTGGCCCTCGGTCTCTAGGAGGATCTTCATCATCTTGTTGATTGAAGGGGAGTCCTCGGTTTGCACTTGAAAGGAAGAAGGCCTCGGCTAGGTGTGGGGATGGTGAGAAGAAGATGATGGTGATTAGGGAAGAAGAGAAGCTTGGTAACACAAGCACCGAGAATTAACTTGCTAGGAAACTAATAGACTTTTCATTCATTCAAAGATGCGATTACATGAGAGATTGAATACACTTATAGGCATTGAGAAGAGCTACGGCAGGATGGATAATTTCTTCCTTGCGCCCTAAAGCTAATTATTTGAACGTTAGAGAAGCAAAGGTTGGCGCAAAGAAAGTCTTGAAAGCCTTCCATCTTTTGTGGTCTCCAAAAGGCAAGGTTTAAAGGCATTGGGTTGGCCTTCCTTGTTTTTTGTGTTGGCGATCTTGGGGTGGATGAATGCTGCTCCCTTTAATGTTTTGCTTGCGCAAGAAGTAGCTTTGAATTTTGAAAATCTTCCATGTTTGGTTGGGCGGCAAGGCATATTTAGAAACTCCCATTAATGGTGGATCTTGATGGCTGAATTTGAAAACTTGCTTGCTTGGGCTGGCGCATATCTTCATTGGATTGGCTGAGGTGGCTGAAAACTCCCTTGATGAAGCATCCAATAAATGAGGAAGTTAACTTGGCAAGCGAACTTAACAAGGCTTGAGTTGAGCTTGGACTTTAGAGCCTCCTTTCCTTCTTGGGCTAAACTTCTTGAGTGAAGCTTGAGCTGGTTCTTTGCTTGAGTATCCTGCCAAAATATATCCTATGCATGTATGCACTATCCTACTATGGTGCATGGGTGCAAAAAGAAAAGGTGACTTTCAAAACACAACCTACCATAAAAGACTACATGATGTATGGCTTATTAAAAATTAAACTACCCTAAATGCAATGCAAGACATGATGCATATTCTAAATGCAAAGCAAGAAAAGGGAAGTAGGTTCCTAAGAAGAAAACCCATACCTGAGACGTTTCCTCCGAACCCTAGTAGACCTCCGAGGAGCTGGTCTTGGCCCCCCATCACACTTTATTAGCCATCTAATCTCCTCTCACATAACATAGTGCCTTGCAACACAAATACTTGGTACATATTCGAAGAAAAATTTAAATTTTTGGATTCTTGTGAGAAGAAGGATGATGAATTTAAGGATCCTCAAGTAAGAAGTAATGAGATAGATGGGAGTGAATTTGATAGTGTTAGGATGGAATACCCCATTGAAGAGAAAAAAATTGAGGAGAAAAATGAGAAAGGGCATCCTATGCATATTCTACCACCACCATCATATGAACCATCAATTCCTTTTCTCCAGAAAAAATCATTAGGGATTTGCATGATAGATGATGAAGGAGATGATCATAAGGATAATGATGAGGAGGTGACTGAACTATTATTTGATTCAAATCCAACCACAGGTACCCAAAAGATGATAACACATGAGATACTTGATCATATAGACATTGAGGTAAATGAAAAACCCAAAATAAAATTTGAAAACTTCTTGATCAATCCAAGGTATGAATTTTTTGATCTTATTTCTAATCTTCTTCCAATTGCTGATATAAATCTAAAGGAAGAACGCATGATATTACTCTTGGATAAATGCAGAAAAATTATTGGATATTCTGTGCATAACTTTATTTTTTATTTTTGCATGCATGTAATGACCACTGCAACATTGATCTACCTAGTTCACTTGATATATACTTTAGTGGGTGCACTCTTGAGATGGAGGAAAAGCAGAAGATTATATGCTCACTACTATGCCACTAATTCACCAACTCTGCCATGACATGAAGCTATGGTCAAGCTAATGACCTTAAACAAGCAATTTTTGGGAGGCAACCCAAATTTCTATCTTTTACGATTCATAGTATTAGTTTTTATTTTTTTTGATTTTTAGAAATTTTTAGTGCATGTTTTGATGAAATTTTATTGATGGAAAATCATGTAATAAGTTGTTTTATATGCAGAAATTTTTGGAAAATTTTTACTTGAAAAATAGGTGTCAAACGAGACATTCATGGGTGTGGCCGTGAGTCACTCACGAGCCATGAATGCTGCATCTGAAGGAAACGTGAGAAGGCCAAAGTTCATAGAGACATTCACGGCCTCAGCTGTGAATGCTACATTTTTGAACTTAACAGGCGAAACTAGAGTTCACACCCACACTCGTAAACTTTGATTTCTCATTGATTCATTCCACCTCAGGCAATGAATTATCCCCTCCGACCTTCCTCCACCTCCGGCGAGTGTTTTCTGATGATCTTTCAGTCAATTTTGGTAGGATTTCATCAGTAAGCACCGGACTCCCTGAAGAACACAAGACTCGTTGCTGACGCTCGATTCCAGCCAAATCCACCTAAATCCGTGAGAAAACTTTGCATGATTATAGTATTTGGTTTCTTTATCAAGATTTGTAGGCATTTGTGATCAATTTTCTCTGGATTGGTTGACATTGAGTGGATTTTCTCCCCAATTCTTGGACACACATTTGCTGTGTTCTTCTTGCCGATTGTTGTGCGGGTTCTTTTGTGGATTTTGGCAATTTCTGATTTCTATGGAATTTATTATGATTTCTACACCGAGAGGTAGACCGTATAGGGCAGTTAGAAAAATTAGAAGACAAGGACCCTATCCTCCATGGTATCCGAGCTATTATGACAGAGCTTCTTGAGGATATACCTTCACCACAGCTAGCTAAGGCTTTTGCTAATTTGCCATAAGATATTCTACCGGACTTAAATGTAGATATACTAGAGGACTCTGTGGACACCGAGACAGATTGGTAATCTCTGCGAGTATTTTATTATTTTATTATTTTTTATATACATCGAGGGCGATGCATACTTTTCTTTGTGGATGATGCATGTTTAGTTTTCATTGATAATTGTGGATTGAATAATAAGTATATGCAACAATTTAGGTCTAGGGTGTCTTCATATATTTTGATTGTATTCAAGCTTTATAGATATGTATCTTGAATATATATAAGTTTGTTCTATTTTTGATTTTGTAATTAGAAAGCATTTTGAGTAATTGATTTGATGACTTAGGAATTTTTGAAATTTTATGCAGACTTAAATTGTTGAGCAAATTCAATGCTGGTATGGATAAAATGCATGTATGAAATGTTGTGCATCCTTGAGATACAAGCTGAGTAAAATTTACTCAAGCTTAATTTATCTATTTTTGCTTGATGGAGAACTTTTCATAAATAGAAAATTGGTGACATCAATATAAAGAGGCTTGCTCGAACTCCTCTGGTTGAAAGATCTGAAATCATGAGTTATATTGTACCACGAGTTCGTACACTTTAAATATGTTTTGGTGAAGTAACAAAGGGAAAATCATAAAAGTAAATATTTATCCCTCATGTAGAAAGATCAATAATGTTTTAAGTACCATGCCCTTGACCGGCTCTCCCTGGATTTATGTGATTTGAAAAAAAAAGAAAAAATAGAAAATAATAAAAAGTATAGAAAAGGAGGGAGTTGTAGGTCAAGTAGACAACTTCGCTAACTTTCATGATTGAGACTATGAGTTATATTATACTACTATGTGGTATACTTTAAATAATATTATGATACTAACAAGAAGGGGCATATAACCGTGTAAAGACCAAATTGCCTTAAAAGTTTCTTTACCTTAAATATCACCAAGATTCTAGAAATGGAATTTTCATTTGTTAGGTAAGGTAAATTTATTAAAGTGAAAGTATTTGATGCTTAGTAAGTAAAGATTGGTTGACACGACATGAATCATGACTTTTATCCATCTTGGATTGTAAAGTCTTGAGAATTTATTTCTATTGTGTTAATTCTTAAATTTTTTAAGTTCTGAAAGATTGATTGCTTAACCTATGGACTAAAGACATGATTGGGAAAGAATAAGCAAGTGTTCCTTATCTTTACATTCTCTTTACATACTATGGTATTGCTTGAGGACAAGCAAAAATTTAGGTCTAGGGTATTCTGATGAGTTGTATTTATACCATATTTTTTCCTATATTTTACATGATATTTTGGCCTTCATTGAATGATTTTATACAATTTTTAGTGTTTTTATCTTCTTTTGTATGGAATCTTCACTTTTCTTAGTTTTTATAAAAATACAAGTAAAATCGCATAAAAATGATGGATTTTGAGAGTTTTGTGGCCATAACACGGTTCCTAAGGAAAATATGAGGTCGCATATCAAATTTGGAGTGAAATGAAGGCCAGACATAATATTCACTATTGCACCCATGAGTCCTTCCATGAATATCACTTAAAAATAATGGATTTTATGAGTTTTGATGCCATGAGGTGATTCGTGATGAAAAGACTAGGCCGTACATCAAATTTGGAGCAAAATGGAGGTCAAACGCAGTTTTCAGGGCCGTGGCTGTGAGTGTATTCACGGGCTGTGAATACACTTCTGTGTAGAAACAGAAAAACTTAGGGTCGTGGCTATTGGGAAACCCAGGGGATTTTAAAATTTTAATTACATACAGCGGAAGCAAATCCTCGAAACTAGCCGGTCCCAAAAATCCAAAAGATCGATGCTTGCGAGGGTGTCGACACGATGTAGGGAGAAATTACCTCAGAGCAAGATGGAGCGATGCCGATGTAGGTGCCTAAGCGTGCGCCCTCTACAGTCTCACATACAACGGATCCTCGAGTCCTCTTCTTCTATGCCCGGTGCTAGCCTTGAGAAGAAGATCCAAACCTTGGGGTCCTTCTTCTATGCTTGCGCCACCTTCAAGGAAGATGCGCCATGGAGATGGAAGGATGGAGATGATACTGCCAAGCCCTAGCTCTTGTTGTGCCAAGAGGAGAAAGAGAGAAGGAGGCTTGCAGCTATGGAAGAGGAAGTTGCGCCAATGGTCCCTTTGCTCTTGCCTTTGCTTGTTCACACCAGTGGATGGTCAAGCTCTCGCATATTCTGATGTGTTATATAACAAGGGGTAGCAAGACAAGGATACATGCGCAAATCACAAAGAGAGGTGAGGCTAGGGTAAAGGGGGAGTGCAATTAGGGTTAGAGGTAAGGAAAGTCTCCAAGACTTTTCCATATGCCTTTACCCATTAGCCATATGCGCCTAGGATTTACCAAACAAGTCCACACAACCATATGCGCCCCAAGCCTTTCCATAGAGGCAAGGTTTCCATCCAAGGAAGAAGGGGGCGGCGCCAAAAGCTTCCTAATAAAGCACTAGGTGCCTACTCCTCCCCATTATACACTTAGGCACCAATGGGGATAGTTTTCTCCCTATTATACCCTTATGCCTTCTTATCTCTTCATGACAACTTATTATAAGGCCCCCATTGGGTAATGGGCTGGCCCAAACATCATTACATAAGTTGATTAAGCCATTGGATCCAATCCAATGTAACCTAAAGTCAAATGTGACCAACCATGGTCAATTTTGGGTCAACCAACCAAACATGAAGTTTGGCTCTAATAAGTCTCTTCTATCTCATCAGGCCCATTGGCACTGATGAAATTTCCCAAATAGATCCGAGCTATCCAATAACTCGATCAAAAGGCTACCCGATCAATATGTAAACTCGAGTATTAGGGTGTGCTACCCTATAGGTTCCTTTGACAATGGCAGTGATGAACTAAGGTCATCACAAACAGTGAGTGACACCTAGCAGTTTATCATTGCTACCCAAGTCATCAGAATGGATATCGACATCAATATCCCCATCATCGCAACAAGGTACTGATGCATTATAGTCTCTTTGCCAAAATGATATCCGATTGGACAAGTATGTCACCACTTGTTTTCACCTAATCTCATGGTCATGACTAAATCAGGTTCACACCTGGGTATGGCCATACACTTTCAGTCATAGAACCATAGGAGGCCCCATGGATATCAAGCTTCCCTCAAGAAGAGGCATATTCTTTATTTGTCCATTGATCTTCACATATGGGTCGTGACATACTCAATGACAACAGTTATAACCTCCCAACTATGATGAGCTGTTGGGTTATATCAAAGCATGTCCCTAGCCATATAGAAGAGTCAATGACCTCAAGTCAAGGGATCAATGCATCTCCTGTCACTTGTGAGGATAACTCATGACATCAAGTCATAGCCTCATAGCGGGTCGGTCCAGTATATCCATCACTGATATACCCATATCTCTACGTTAGCACCTCGTGCCTAACCAGCTCATATACCAGTCTCACATGTATCAGAGCTGTCCTATATCCACTAAGGTACATTGACTGGGGATAAGAATTTGAGCACAGATCCAATCTATCTCCTGGGATATTATCATGCAAGTAAACAATCGCAGATGTAAACAAAGCATAATAATGACAATGTCATAATGATATATAAGAAATATTATTGTCAAGTAGTACAAAAGATAGACCAATAACAGGTCTTAGGGCATAAACGCCAACAATCTCCCACTTGTATTTAGACCTGAAAGTTGAGGAACCTCAACCTCATGTCCCTTGTATGACCATCTTGCTTGTGTTGTGCCAAAGCTTTTGTCAAGGAGTCTGTTAGTTTGTTGTATGTGTCAACTCAGCTAATCTTGATATCACTTGAGTCAATGATCTCTCTGATCAGGTAAAATCTCCTGAGTATGTGTTTGGACCTTTGATGAGACCGTGGTTCCTTTGCCTATGTAATTGCCTCATTGTCATCACAATACAGCTCAATGGGACCCACAACAGTTGGAACCACCTGAAGATCATAAATGAACTTTCTTATCCAAATGGCTTCTTTGGCTGCCTCAAAAGCGGCGACATACTCAGCCTTAGTTGTAGAATCAGCAATGGTGGACTGCTTGAAGCTTTCTAGCATATAGCGCCTCCATTCAACTTGAATACATAGCTTGTCTGTGATTTGAAGTCACCAGGGTTTGACTGGAATGACGCGTCAGTGTAGCCCTAAACACTGAGCTCTTATAGTCCCCCATAGACCAAGAACAAATCCTTAGTTTTTCTCAAATACTTTAGGATATTCTTTATAGCCACCCAGTGCTGCAGACTTAGATTAGATTGGTATCGGCTGGTTATGCTCACAGCATAAGACACATCTGGTCTAGTACACAACGTTACATGCATAATCAATCCTACTGCTGAAGCATAGGACACTCGACTCTTGTCATCCCTTTCAGCCTATGTGGTGGGACACTGGCTCGTAGAGAGAGTAAGGCCATGTCTCATTGAAAGGTATCCTTTCTTGGATTGCTCCAAGTTGAACCTCTCTAGGACTTTATCAATATAGGTACTTTGACTAAGGGCTAGGAGCCTCTTGGATCTATCCCTGTAGATCCTCACATCTAGGATATAGGCGGCCTCCCTTAAGTCCTTCATCTTGAAACACTTCCCCAACCATGTCTTCACAGACTGAAGACCAGGGATGTTGTTTCTGATGTGTAGTATGTCATTGACATACAAGACCAGCAAAGCTACCAAGCTCCTACTGAATTTTCTGTACACAAGCATCATCTTTGCTTTTGATATAGCCATAATCTCTTACTACCTCATCAAATCGAAGAGTCCAACTTCGAGATGCTTGCTTTAATCCATAAATGAATTTCTTTAGTCTGTAGACCTTGTGCGCCTCTGCAGAATAGATGAAGCTATCAGTCTGTGTCATATACACATCCTCTGTTAGCTTTCCGTTAAGGAATGCTGTCTTAACATCCATCTGCCATATCTCATAGTCATGATATGTAGCTATAGCAAGCAGAATCCAAATGGATTTGATCATTGTAACTAGTGAGAAGGTTTCATCATAGTCCACCTCGTGGACCTGTCTAAATCCTTTAACCACAAGTCTACCCTTATAAGTAACTATGTTGCCATCCATGTCGGTCTTCTTTTTGAAGACCCATTTACAGCCTATGGGTTTTACCCCATCAGGCAGCTCAACCAAATCCCAGACTTAGTTAGCCGACATAGAGTCTATCTCGGATCTCATGGCCTCATGCCATCTCTCGGAGTCCGGTCCAGCGACCGCCTCATCATAGGTCCTAGGTTCATCTTCAATGATGAAGATCCCATCGTGTTGGGTCGGCATCAACCCATACCTCTCAGGTGCATGACGAATCCTCCCAGACCTACGTGGGATGTGCGTCTGAGCCTGTGGTTGCCCAGCAACCGGTGTAGGTGGCTCAGGTTCCATCTCAGTGTTTTGTGGTTGCACTTGGACCTCGTCCAAATCAAACTTCCTCCCACAAACTTCTTTTATTATAAATTCTTTTTCTAGAAAGACAGCACCCCGAGCAAGAAAGACTTTGTTCTCGGTGGGGACATAGAAGTAGTATCCCTTAGTTTCCTTAGGGAACCCAACAAACATACATTTATTAGACCTGGGTTCTAGCTTGCTAGAATCCTGATGTTTGACATTAACCTCACATCCCTAGACTCTGATAAAAGATTGGTTCAAGCATCTCCTACTCTATATCTCATATGGAATCTTGGAGACACTCTTAGATGGAACGTTATTCAATATGAGAGAAGCTATCTCAAGTGCATGACCCCAGAATGAGGGAGATAGAGTTGCATGACTCATCATAGATCGAACCATGTCCAATAAGGTTCGATTTCTCTTCTCAGACACGCCATTCCATTGAGGTGTTCCAGGAGGAGTGAGTTGGGATAGAATCTCACACTCTCTAAGATAGTTAAAGAACCCACCGCTTAGGTACTCTCCACCACGATTTGATCGAAGAGTCTTAATAGATCTACCAAGCTGGTTCTCTACTTCATGTCTGAACTCATTAAATTTCTCAAAGGATTCAGATTTATGTCTCATCAAATAGACATTACCATATCTACTGAAGTCATCAGTAAATGTGATGAAGTAGTTGTACCCTCCGCTGGCTTGTTTACTGAATGGCCCAC
The DNA here is from genome assembly GCA_027563935.2 of Costus lasius. Taxonomy (NCBI): domain Eukaryota; kingdom Viridiplantae; phylum Streptophyta; class Magnoliopsida; order Zingiberales; family Costaceae; genus Costus; species Costus lasius. Next base: position 98,792,760 of record CM050448.1, read on the forward strand.
ACACATCACTGTGTATAAGATCCAATAAACCTCTTGCCCTCTCACCAATCTTAGTGAAAGGCACTTTTGTCATCTTCCCTAATAAACAAGGTTCACAAGGATCAAACTCCTCCAAGGAGGTTGAATCCAACAACCCATTTGCATGGAGTTGTTGAATGCGATTCTTGTTTATATGGGCTAATCGACAATGCCAAAGGAATGCACCAACTGAACCACTCAGTTTGATCCTCATATTATTTATGTTACAAATAGAGCTAGCCATGTCAAAGACATATAATCCATTACATAAAGTACCTTTCCCATAAAACATATTTGCAAATAAAAAAGAACAAGAGTTCTCGTTTATTTCAAATTTAAATCCTTTCTTTGCCAAGCAAGGAATGGATACAATATTTTTAGTAAGCGACGGTACATAATAGTAATGATCTAATTCTAACTGAAGTCTAGAGGGCAGGGAGAGTGTCAAAATTCATACAGCAACATGTTGGGGTATGCCCTTAAGGCTAATGTTTGAGGCCTTGGGATTGTAATAGTATCATTGTATAAACTCTTAAGTTTATAAAGGCAATGGTTGTTATTCAGGTTATTACCTTGTCTGCTGTAATAAGTGTACTACTGAATAATGTCTCAAAGCTGTTCAGCTAGGCTGACATGCAGTAATGTCCTTAGTCGATATATCTTGGTGAACATGAGATAGCCTTGATATGGTTAAGACTAATATGTGTTCTAATCTTATAGGATGCTTCGAGCATGGAATAAGATGTAGACTCATGGGTACATTGGATGTACTGGACAGACCCTACTAGGATATTCAATTGCTTGTCACAATGTGAATAATCCTTGTATGCTACAAGTGGCACATGTCCTTTGACTTGAGATCACTTGTGTTTCTAAATGATGAATGTCATTGTTTTGAGGTAGTTCAATATCATTTGAAATATAATGGTTGTAGACTATCTTGGATAATGATCATGAGTCAGGTTAGGACACTAGTGATAGATAAAGGATTGCCGTCTCCTTGTTTAAGGAGTGTGATGTTCTAAGGCCCCCCTATATGAGATGATTGAGAAAGTGTATGGCCATACACAGATGACTATGTTCATCTGATCTAATCATGCTCATCGTATTGGAGTTACAGGCTTGACATGCTTGTCCAATAAGAACATCCAGTGGCAAAGGAAACATGTATGCCTCGTGAAATGGATTCACACTTGTGCTGTGATTTGGGTGTAGTCTTGGAAGACTCTTTGCTTTATATCGGGAGACAGTGATGTGTTGCTAGATACCCCTCACTGATCGTGATAACGTAAGTTGTCGTTACCGACATTTAAAGGAAACCCTTAGGGTCGCACAATTTGATGACATGGCTTACTCAAGTCAGATCGTGTGGACTGAATTGTTTGGATTCAGTTTAAAGGAGTTTAGACTCTGATTGTAAGTGAGATCTGGTCTGATCATGTTTGATTGATTAGGGCTTGAGATCGGTAAGCTTCGATCGAGAGTGTGGATGCTAGATCGGAGAGATCAAGAGCATCCAGAGATGAACGGTTGGATCTTGAACCATTTGGTTCAAAGAGATCTAGACCATGGCTTGGGCTGGTTTGATTTGGTTTTTGAACCGAATTGAGTTGAACCTAATTGGCTTGAACCGGTTCACATGGGTGAACGTATGGTTCAAGGATTGAAGGCATTTTGGGCGGTTTTTCTTCAAGTGGTCACATGGCTTCATAACCTTCCATATTTGGAAGTGTAACGTCATCACTTGAATGAAAGCCTTAACGCCATTTGCCCAATTACTCTCTTGTCATCTTCATTCGACAAGAAAACAAGAGAAAGGGGAACTCTTGTACAACGAAGCTCTCGGCCAAGCACCTCTCTTGATCTACACACGACAAGGAAGTTTTGGAGATCCCTTGCTAGCACAAGGAACATCCGAAAGGGTAGCCATCTCTCATCTAGTGTGCGTTATCTTTGGAGGAGTGCTTACTTGCCCTCTTTCTTCCAAGTCGCCACCCTTTATCATGGCTATGGTAAGAGATCTTCTCTTGATCTTTATAAGCAAACAAAGTTAATCTTATAGATATACAACATGCGATCTATGGAAACCCTAATTCCGCTCATGCAATTGAGATTTGTGCATGCTTAGGGTTTGCGCTCCCCCTTGAAGGGGACCTACAATTGGTATCAGAGCATAGGGTTTTTCAGTATCATCTATATGATTGCTTTGCTAAGGTTGTGATCCATTCATGATGCCATATTGCGCTCACTTCATGCTTTGTTTTCTTGCGCTTACATGACGTTGTATGCACATAAGTTTGTTTGCGCTTGTATCATTGCTTGGAGAAGTTTGCGCTTATGCCTAGATCTTTGGTTTATCAAAGTGGCGCATGTTACTTGTTTGCGCTTGTTGTAGTTGTTTTTCAAAGAAAAACCTTACATCTTGCGCGCCTATCACCATAGATCTAAGTGGCGCCTGCTATAATCCCTTAGACGGGTTAGTAGGGTTGAAGGCATCCTCTAGGGAAGATCCAACTAGTCTGATCAGACCATCTGACAGCCTAGATGGGTTGACCTGATAGCACCTGTGCGCAAGCACGAGGTGGCTATAGGTTGACTGCATCAAGGGCGTGTAGCGAGGTCTGGTTGAGACGACTAATGAACACACATGAGTTAGGCCCGGGGTCACACCCGCTTGCCAAAACTCATGAGGGTTGTTCAGCCCTTGTAGCATGCATGGTTGACCATTAGGTCAACTCGAGTCAGTTAGGACTTGGTGCATGCAAGGGCAGAGGATCTGACTAGCTGGATGAGTGGATCCCTATTAATGGACCGTTGTAAGGTAGTAGGGCTCATAAGAAAATTAAAATTGATGCCAATGGGGTTTTCAAAATTTTATTTTCTTTGTAATGGATCACATGTTGATTGAATGATGCCATGATGCTTGTTTATTTATTCTTATGTGGGCTGCCCATGTTAAATGTGTGCTGTGCTGGGGCCTGCGTGCCTGGACTTAAACTTGTAAATTAATTTTTATTGTGATCTGCGAATCACTTTTTAATTAATTTATTGTATATTTGACCTGCGAGTCAACCTTGTCTAGATAGATCAAAATGTATTTGATTAGACAAGAGCACAAAAGCACACATTAAAGAGGCGCATTCAGCTGGTGGGCGCACCTGAGCTGAACTTGGTGCAAGGGCCCTGGGATGGACCTGATGAGATAAAAGACCCATGAAAAGAAAGTGAAGACTTAAGTAAAATTAAGGTCTTACTTAGGCTATGGGCTTTTACCACATAAGATCAGCATGCTTTCTATTTATTGCTTTTATAATTAGAATTGCATGAGTTTATCTTCTGCTATCACCATAGGACTTACATGATAGGTATGAAGATAAAAGACCGTTAAAATCCAAACGCTAACATATCAAGCTCGTAAGCCTTCTGACGCGAAACCTCACTGTTCTGACTATCGTTGGAGCCGTGTTGTACCCACTCAGTGGGCACGTCCATCTATCTTCAGACGGTGCGGGATTACACCTGCGTGTTACAGAGTAGGGATTTATCCCTTCTCGTTGCTCAGCATAGCACGTGGTGGTCCAGGGAGTAGGTCGGGTTAGCTTGACCATGTAGGCTACATATGAGGCGCATATGGTAGCACATGGAGGCAGCCATCTGTGGGGTCAGAGACTGTGTTGTACCAACTCAGTTGGCATAGTCTGCTGGATTGCCCAGATGAAGGGGAATCGCACGGGTTGGCGATTGGCTGGGACAGCCTACCAGAGATTAGTGCTTGTACTCTCTGTGCATCTTATCTCGCCTGAGCGGGACGCGGAGACCAAGTATGAAATCTGGATCCCATCTCACTAAAAGAGTTCTACTCTTTCGGGCTGTTTAGCTGGATTTTTCAGCCAGATAAAATAGTGAGAAAAAGAATCTTTCTTAAGTCCTGGATTGATTCTAAACATTGATACTAACCTTGCTGTTCTTGCATTGTTGTAGATCCCTACTGGAAAGGGAGAAGTTTGCTGGGCCAAACTTCTCAGACTGGTTCGGACACCTTAAGATCATTCTTAAGGCTGAGAGGAAACTGTATGTCCTCGAGACGGCTGTGCCGCCTCAACCCGCTGCGAACGCCGCAAGGGCGGTTCGCGAAGCCTATGAAAAGCATGTCAATGATAGCATTGATGTCGCTTGCCTGATGCTAGCGTCTATGACGCCACCGCTGCAGCGTCAGCATGAGGATATGTCGGCTATAGAGATTATAGCGAACCTCAAGATGCTGTATGCTGCACAGGCGAGGACAGAACGCTATAATCTGACCAAGCTTTTCTTTCAGAGCAAACTGGCTGAAGGGAGCCCAGTGGGAGCTCACGTGCATACAGATGATTGGGCACAAGGAGGCTCTAGAGAAACTGGGGCATACCATCAACCAGGAGCTTGCTGTAGACATCATTCTGCAGTCTCTCCCGCCCTCTTTCGATGCGTTCATTATTAACTTTAATATGAACAAAATCGATTGTACTCCGGCAGAGCTGCTGAATATGCTCTTGACTACTGAGGAGACTCTGAAGGGAAAGCCTTCGACCTCTGTCTTAATGGTTCCTTCTAGGAACAAGAAGAAGGGGAAGAAGGGCAAGGCCCCTGTCAAGAGTTACAGCAAGGCTCTGAAGCAAAAAGTTAAGCGGTCAAAGGAATACAGATGTTTCCACTGTGGCCAGCTAGGTCACTAGAAAAAGGACTGTAAAGCGCTCCAAGGAGACAAGAGGGGAACCATCGCTTCTGGCTCAGGTATTTACGTGACGGAAGTCATGGTTTCATCTTCTTCTATTTCATGGGTGTTGGACACTGCATGTGGAGTTCACATTTGTTCAAATGTACAGGAACTCAAGAGAAGAAGACAGGTGGGACAGCATGAGGTGGACCTACGAGTTGGAAACGGGGCACGGGTTGCTGCTGTTGCTGTAGGAGACTATTTCATCTCATTGCCATCTGGACTTGTATTGGAACTAGATAATTGTTACTTTATTCCCAGCATTACTAAAAATATTATCTCCATTCCTGCTCTTGTCAGGAAGGGATTTTCCTTTGAATGCAATATTTCAAAGTGTGTTTTATCTTTTGATAATATTGTTTATGCTACTGGTTCAATTAACAATGGGTTATTCATGTTGGACATGGAATGTTCTATACAAAATATTGATATTAAGAAAGCCAAGTATGCTGATGACAGCACCTTGCTATGGCATAGTCGTTTAGGCCATATTAACAAGAAGCGCATTAAGCGGTTGCATGATCATGGACTGCTGGGATCATTCTCCTATGAGGAGATTGATACATGCAAGGCTTGTTTAATGGGTAAAATGACGAAGTCACCTTTTCTTAACAAAGGTCAAAGGGCTTCAGGTTTACTTGACCTTATACACAGTGATGTGTGTGGGCCATTTAGTACACATGCCAGAGGTGGCTATCAGTACTTCATAACCTTTACTGATGATTTCAGTAGGTATGGGTATGTCTATCTGATGAGACATAAAAGTGAATCTTTTGACAAGTTCAAAGAATTCAAGAATGAAGTACAGAATCAGCTAGGCCGAAATATCAAGGCACTTCGTTCTGATCGAGGTGGAGAATACTTGAGTCATGCGTTTACTGACTATCTGAAGGAGTGTGGGATTGTCTCACAGCTCACTCCGCCGGGAACACCGCAATGGAATGGTGTGTCCGAGAGGAGAAATAGAACGTTACTTGATATGGTTCGTTCTATGATGAGTCAGGCTACTCTTCCATATTACTTTTGAGGATTTGCACTGGAGACAGCTGCAAAGGTACTAAACCGAGTACCATCCAAGGCAGTTTCAAAGACGCCATATGAGTTATGGTATGGGAAACAGCCGAGCTTGACATTTATCAGGATCTGGGGCTGCGAGGCTTATGTCAAAAAGCTCGCCTCTGGGAAACTAGAGAGCAGATCTGAGAAATGTATCTTTGTCGGTTACCCTAAGGAAACTAAGGGTTATTATTTCTACGATCCCAAAGAGAACAAGGTATTTGTTGCTCGGACGGCTATATTTCTTGATATATGGTGGTCAGGAAGAACTCAGTATTGAAGGATATACTGACGCTTCGTTCCAGTCTGACCAGGATGATTTCCGATCGCAATCAGGCTATGTTTTTAGCTCGAATGGAGGAGCAGTGGTGTGGAAAAGTTTCAAACAGTCAACTGTTGCTGATTCCACAACAGAAGCCGAGTATGTTGCAGCCTCGGAAGCATCCAAGGAGGCAGTATGGATTCGTAAGTTCGTTCAGGAACTTGGTGTTGTTCCTTCGAGTGCAGATCCTTTGGTTATCTTCTGTGATAACACTGGAGCAATCGCACAAGCAAAGGAACCACGGTCGCACCAGAAGTCCAAGCACATACAGAGACGGTTTCACTTGATCAGGGAGATCATAGATCGTGGCGAGATCAAAGTCTGCAAGGTACATACAGATGACAATCTGGCAGACCCGCTTACTAAGCCTCTGGCGCAGCAGAAGCATGTGAAGCACTGTAATAATATGGGTTTGAGATTTCTCAACTATTAGATTAAGTGCAAGTGGGAGATTGTTGGGGTATGCCCTTAAGGCTAATGTTTGAGGCCTTGGGATTGTATCAGTATCATGTATAAACTTTTATGTTTATAAAGGCAATGGTTGTTATTCAGGTTGTTACCTTGTCTGCTGTAATAAGTGTACTTCTGAATAATGTCTCAGTACTGTTCAGCTAGGCTGACATGCAGTAAAGTCCTTAGTCGATATATCTTGGTGAACATGAGACAGCCTTGATTTGGTTAAGACTAATATGTGTTCTAATCTTATAGGATGCTTCGAGCATGGAATAAGATGTAGACTCATGGGTACATTGGATGTACTGGACAGATCCTACTAGGTTATTCAATTGCTTGTCACAATGTGAATAATCCTTGAATTCGACAAGTGGCACATTTCCTCTGACTTGAGATCACTTGTGTTTCTAAATGATGATTGTCATTGTTTTGAGGTAGTTCAATATCATTTGAAACATAATGATTATAGACTATCTTGGATGGTGAGCTTGAGTCAGGTTAGGGCACTAGTGATAGACAAAGGATTGCCGTCTCCTTGTTTAAGGAGTGTGATGTTCTAAAGGGCCCCCCTGGATGAGATGATTGAGAAAGTGTATGGCCATACCCAGGTGACTGTGTTCATCTGTTCTAATCATACTTATCATATTGGAGCTACAAGCTTGACACGCTTGTCCAATAAGAACATCCAGTGGCAAAGGAAATTAGTATGCCTTGTGAGTTGATTCACACTTGTGCTGTGGTTTGGGTGTAGTCTTGGAAGACTCTTTCCTTTATATCGGGAGACAGTGATGTGTTGCTAGATACCCCTCACTGATCGTGATAACGTGAGTTATCGTTACCGACATTTAAAGGAAACCCTCAGGGTCGCACAATTTGATGATATGGCTTACTTAAGTCAGATCGTGTGGACTGAATTATTTGGGTTCAGTTTAAAGGGATTTAATCTCTGATTGTGAGTGAGATCTGGTCTGATCATGTTTGATTGATTAGGGCTTGAGATTGGTAAGCTTCGATCGAGAGAATGGATGCTAGATCGGTGAGATCAGGGGCATCAAGAGATGAACGGTTAGATCTGAAACCTTAGAGTTTATTATGATCTAGACCAAATTGCTTGGGTTAATTGGTCTTTGAACCAAACCAAATTGAACCAGCTCATCATGTGAGCGTATGGTTCAAGTGAAGAGGTTTTTGCGATTGGGATAAACCCATGGTCGCATGTGGAGGAGTGGTTTTCTATTTTTAGAAAACATGATCACTACATGACCACAACTCACGTTGTATCTTCACGCTTTCCTCTCGCCCTCTTGTCGTCTCTTGTTTTTGGGTTCTTACACTCTTTTGCGAGAGAAGAAGGTGGACGACATTCGTGAAGGTTTCGGCCAAGCAAAATTCTTCTCATCCCTTTCACTCGACAAGAACTCCTTAGAACCTTGCTAGCACAAGGAGCACTAAGGGAGTAGGCGACATCATTTGTGTGCGGTACCTTAGGAGGAAAGCTCTCTTGCGATCTTCTTCCAAAGCTCCATCAAAGCGATGGCCATGGTATGAATCTTCTCTGATCTATACTAGTTCATGAAAGTTGATCATATGACATGCAAAAGGTCATGAGAAACCCTTGCTTCCGCTCGAAAAATTATTGTTATGCGCCTATCTAGGGTTTCGCTCCCCCTTGAAGGGGACTTTCAATTGCCTCACAGCAGGTCGGTTTAGTATATCATCCACTGATATACCCATATGTTTGTGTAAGCACCTCGTGCTAACCAGCCCACATACCAGTCACACATGTACCAAAGTTGTCCCATATCTGCTCAGGCACTTGCCTGGGGACTATAGTTTGAGCACATATCCAATCTGTCTCTAGCGACATTATTATGTAAGTACACAATCGCAGATGCAAACAAAAAATGATAACGACAATGCCAGAATGATATGTAAGAAATATCAATGTCAAGTAGTACAAAGATAGACCAAAACTAGGTCTCCGGGCATATACACTAACAATCTCCCACTTGCACTAAGACCTAGAGGTTGAGGAATATCAACCTCATATCTCTAGTATGACCATCATGCTTCTGCTGTGCCAAAGCCTTGGTTAGTGGGTCTGCTAGATTTTTTTCTGTATCAACTCTGGTAATCTTGACATCACCTTGATCAATGATCTCTCTGATGAGGTGAAATCTCATGAGTATGTGTTTGGACCATTGATGAGACCGTGGTTCCTTTTCTTGTGCAATAGCCCCATTATTGTCACAATAGATCTCAATGGGATCCACAGTAGTGGGAACCACCTAAAGATCAGATATGAACTTCCTTATCCAAACAGCTTCTTTGGCTGCATCATAAGCAGCAACATACTCAGCCTCAGTTGTAGAATCAGCTATAGTGGATTACTTGAAGCTTTTCCAGCATGCAGCACCTCTATTCAATTTGAACACATAGCCGGCTTATCATCTAAAGTCGTCCGGGTCAAACTAGAATGACGCATCAGTGTAGCCCTGAACACTGAGCTCTTCCTATCCCCCGTAGACCAAGAACAAGTCCTTAGTTCTTCTTAGATACTTCAGGATGTTCTTTACAGACACCTAGTGCTGCAGACCTAGATTGGATTGACATCGACTAGTTATGCTCACAGCATACATAAGCCACAACTGGTCTAGTACAGAACATTGCATACATGATCGATCCTATTGCCGAAGCATAAGGGGCTCGACTCATGTCATCCCTGACAGCCTATTGTTGTAATCCGCAAGTGCACGGATAATTCGAAGTAATAAAAAGATATTGAACCATAGGGACTACATGTTAAGTACCAAATAGTTATTTTCTCACTAGCTAAGCCAATCGAATATGATGAAAGCACAAACGAAAAGTAAACTAAATATCTGAGAGAGAAACTGGGACTAGGGTTTCATCCACCTTAATTTCGATGACTAGATATAAATATGTATTCGTTAATCTAATCTTATTGTGATAAAGATATAATTTACTTCATAAAGGTATCATCTCGCTCTCACACAGATAATCATACAAAGAACCAATCCTCACTCTCGTGCAAGATTTATTCAATGCTGAAGATTAGTAAACCATTAACAAAGAACTCAAGGATCACTCTCGTGCATCCGAATTCTAAGTCAATCATCTCTAGTGGAAAATCAAGGATCACTCTCGTGCATCCGAATCTCAACACAGGTTCTACTTATGATTCTCCAACGATCCAATACTCAATCTCTTACAGTATCTTCATGTTTATCACATGAACTCAATCCTAAATTCAGATTATTAACATGGCATTGTACTTCTAAAATTGAGATAATAAGAACAAACCTAATCTCTTATGATGAGTTCCTATCATTTAATTTTAGGGTTCCAAGTTCTCAAGCAAATCACCTCTCGGTCCATATCGCGAAATCTCTAAAACATGCTAACAATGTGAATTTTTTGAGAATTAAAGGCATTCATCACATAAGTAAAATTATCATAGTAAAGTTATCATGACGAAATAAAAATCATCTAGTCATAAAAATTAAAAAGGATTACACCCCATGTCCCAAAAAGTGTCTAAGCTAGCATGATAGAGGAATTACAATAAATCATAGTTTAGAACGATCAAAAATCAAAGAGAAAGGGAATAAGTTACAAAACAGGGTTGTAATGAAAATTATTGCCCGTAATTTTGCAAGTGAACAGTGCTAGCCCCCTCTCTTTTGTTGATTTCTCCTCCGATTGATCTCCTTTCACTCTGAAACTTCTGGGATATCCTCTCCTCATCCAAGCGAAGCTTCCTTGTGAAAATCACAGCCTGAGGTGGCCTCTACGCCTCTCGGCGCGAGGCCGAACCCTAAGGACACCTCCCTCGATTTCTCCCTGGATAGTGGATAAAAATTAGGGCTTTCACTCCCCTTCTCTTCTCCTCGTCGAGATGAGTCTGTAGCTTCTTTCAGACTCAAATTGGTGCCCTAAATCTCAAGATATCGTCTTTTCAATTTTCTAGTGGAAGAATCAGGCAAAACTGGGTCAAATTATGGTACCATGATATTTATTACGGCAGTGCCGTAATTTCTTCAGAAGTTTCTGGTCAAAAATCGCTCAAAATTATGGCACCATAATATTTATTATGAGACTGCCGTAATTTCTTTCTGTGCTTTTTAGGGCGGAAATTACGGTACCATAATTTTCATTAGGGCACTACCGTAATTTTGCAAACTTGCTCCGATTCACATGAAATTTGGCAGGTGACTTCGTTTCGACGTCTGGAATCCATTGGCATGCTTGGATCTTTCAAAATCCATCAAAATATGGCACTTTTTACCTAAAAATCATCAAAAATAAGAAATGGTGTAGATTCTGTAATATTTGACAAATAAGGCTTAAAAAAAACCAAAAGGGCATAAATATGACACAAAAGACCAATGAAATGATACAAAATATACTATGAATTTTGATGTCATCAAACACATAAGGCTCAAACTTTGCTTGTCCTCAAGCAAAGAAATAGAATAAAGAACAATGCTAAGTATGGAAAATATGTTCTGTTATGAAAAATAAATATCTAAAATATAATCACTCATGAAATATTCCACCAACTTTTTGCACAAAATTTCAGATAAATACTCTGTCCTCTGAAATCAATCTTTATGATTCACAACTTTGATCAAATAAAATTTTGCAACTCGCATAATAAAACAAATCTCAGTCTCATGAATTCACCCAAGTTTCAGTTTAAATCTATCATATCTTTGTTTACAGAAATAGGATACCAAAATCTTTTTCCACATCAAAATCTTTCTTTTCTAAATTTTCTTTTATTATATTTTTGATGGTATATACCCACATAGAATTTTTATTTGGACTTCAACCCTTGTCTTCGGTACCACTGTCAATTTTACACAGTGCCAAGTAGAGGATTCATTTTCTTTTTCTCTCTTTCCTTTTTTTACAGATTTCAACCCATATCTTCGGTACCACTGTCAATTTTACACAGTGCCAAATAGGGGAGTCTCTCACTCTTTTTGGATCTTGGACTCTTTCTTCCCAACAAATAGTAAAATGGACTAAACATCAGCTAGGTTAATAAATTTACATCAATTCAAAAATTACACTCATATGCTCATTTTATTCAAGAAAGATGCTTCACTCTTATATTGCATTCATCAAACAACATACCTACCCAAAACCCTATGCATCAATCAATGAAGGATTTCAACAAGTAGATATATATTGAAGAAAAAAATTCAGCATAATAGGTATATCTCCATTCACAGGCATTGACATGCATAAACATTCATCATCATAGAGAAATTCACACACCTCTCATGGATTCATGTCATGAAAATTTTAAGCATCAAAAATATCGATATCAATGCAAAAAGGTGTGAAGCTTGAAACTCAAGTAGTCAAAAGATGTAAAGTGATAGATGTTATAATCACATCAAATAGAGATTTTTAGGAGAAGAAAAGTGTAGATAATCATATCAAATCAAAATAATCGAAAGTGCAAACGATACTCACAAAACTATATAGCAAGCTCAATCATCGTCCGAGGTGTAGCGTCGGGGCAAGTGCTGCTAGGTCCAAAAATGTGTCTTTTGAAAATTTTACCTGCACAATTTTAAATAGATAAGGCTCTGATCAAAAAAATAGTATCTTACTTTAAAAAGAAATGATAGAAAATATTATTCTCAAAGGAAAATTAGGGATGTTATCACTGGTCCAAAAAAGATGCTGGTGGAGGAGTAGAGGTGGAACAGATGCTAGCTGAAGAGTTGCTAGCGATAAAGATGATGGTGCTAATAGTAGAGTGATGATGAGTAGTCTTTAGTGGCCTGCTAAAGGCTACAGTCCTGAAGGCAAAGTTGTCGGCTGGTGGGCGGCAAGAGATATCACTGCACATAAAAAATAAGAGTCACTAATGAATATTCTGCTGCAAAAATAAATAAAATCAATGGAAACAGAGGCAGCAGAAAAAGTAATAGGCTAGTGGTGGTGCTCTGGCAAATTTGGAGAAGAAGCTGTAGACAGCTGAAAATGTAGAGACTAGAAGAGAGACTGATGGCAGCTAGAAGCAAAAAGTGCTAGCTGGATGAAATTAGAGTGCTAGCGGCAGGGGTGAAGACTGAGTCAGCTGGGAAGAGATGTGCAGCTTCTGGTGGCAATTTGAATATAAGGAGCTGCTGATGTCGATGGGAAGCAGTGCAGCCTATTGATTCAGTTACGAAAAGTAGCTATATCCAAGAATAAGATTTAATGATCCAATAAGAAAATAGACAGAACCGTGTAGTAGAATAAAACTTGTTCTTTCCGAGCGTATGAAAATTAAAGGATCAAAATCTATGAGGAATTTATGGTATTAGCAGAAAGAGTGCTACTCAGATTACTAAATCAAAAACTGCACAAAAGTTAATCAGATTCGAAAAGTTGTCATGCTTCCTAGAATTGTCAGAAAATATTTTCATGAAAATAACTAATCCTCAAGATAGAACGAAACATGTTCTCCATATTCCATATGAAAGATTAGGGTTACGCCTTGTTAAAGCATCTTAAAAATCTGCAGCAAAAGAGCTAATCAGATTAGTGAAAAAAAACTACGGCAGAAATTAATCAAGTACCAAAAGATGCTATGTGTTAAAGGATAATCCATGAACTTTAAAATTCAATAAAAATATCCAAAAAATAGACAAAGATGAGTAGTTCATGTTTGTGCCAAAGATCAAAAATTTTGCCTCTCCAGTTTCTTAAAATCACTGCGAGAAAGCTCTTAATCAGATAAGCAGAATGCAGATTATGCAGGAATTACGGTATCGTAAAATTAGTTATGGCACTGCCATAATTTTCACAAAAATCTCAAAACTCTCGGGTTGAAAATTACACAAAATTATAGCACGTGAAGTCGAAAATGGATAAAAAATACGGTGCCGTAAAATTTATTACGGTAGTACCATAAAAGAGGCAAAACTCTTGAGTCAAAAATCGGACGAAATTACGGTACCGTGAAAATGGTTACGGTACCGCCGTATTTTTCACAAAACTTCATAAAAGTCTTAGGTAAGAAATCGGCCAAAATTACGGCACCGTGGAAAAGATTACGGCACTAGGTTGCCTCCCAAGAAGCGTGCTTGGGTTGGGTTGCCTCCCAAAAAGAAAAGAAAAATTAATTCTAAAAATAAACTAAAATAAAAGAAACTAAGCTAAGTAAGAGTGCTTGGGTTGCCTCCCAAGAAGCGTTAATTTTTAGGTCATTAGCTTGACCAAAAATCAAATAGCATAGTGAAGCAGGTTGATCAATACCATAGTAAATTGAATATAATTGTTTCCGTGTCCGCTGTCCAAAAAGTTTAGCCACTAATCCAAACATCCAAAATTTCATGTAAATTACAATCAACGTGGCTTTCTCAAATATGCAGAAATCAAAATCAAAAATTTCAAATCCACACAAAGGGTATTCAATGATCTTCCTATATTTGTTAGTAAGCAAAATCATTAGTCCTTTCTTCAAAATTATATCTTCAATTGTAATAGGACTTTGATTAAAAGATTCAAATATTGGATCATCAAAATAGCTTTCTGTCTCATATTAGGTTCCTCAATAAAGCATAATTTTTCAAATAAATCAGAAGATTGAACAGTAGATATGGGCAAAACTTCAGAGTGAGATTCATCAATATTTGTAATATTCAAATCCTTTTCAAATTCTTCATGTTCATCATCAAACAATTTATCAGTTTTAAAATTATCAACAAATTCAGAGTGAGATTTTTCAAAATCAGTTTCCTCATGTTTTTCCACAAATAATTCATCATTAGAAGAATCAAAAGAATCAATCTTAGAATTACAAGAGTCGGATTTAACAATAAATAATATATCATCAAAAGAATCAATTTCATCACTATCACTAGAATCAAGAGGGTATTTTTCAAATTCAATTTCCTTAAATTTTTCTTCAAATAAATTATCAAATGAATCAATTTTACAATTATCAAGATCAGAGTGAGATTCATTAATGTTCACATAAGGCTCAATCTCAAAACAATCATAATCAGAGGGGGAATTTTCTAAATCAATTTCCTTAGTTTCCAAATCAAACTCAAATAAACAATCTTGTTGTGCTATCTGGGTTTCCAGCATTTCAGAGTGAGCACTCATATTATCCATGATATAATTCATATCTTTATGGGTCTCATGTGTCTCCTCACTTTGTTTTATAAATTTTTCAAACATAATCTATAAGCTAGATTTTTTTGTATCCTCAAAGCATGGTTCAACAATATGATTTGGAGGAGTTAAAAATTGGCAATCAGAAGTATAATGATCAAAACATCCACAAATATCACATCTAATAGAAGAATAAGATGTCCTAATAGGGTGCATATTAAAAGTGTCTAATTTATGAACAAAATAATTTACCTTTTCTACGAGAGTGCACCATGAATCATCTTCATACTTACCTTGTGGCATGTATACCTCATCTCTTTTAATTGCTCATGAGTTGTGATTAAAAGACATATCATCAAATCTATCAAGAACAGAAAGATTATCCAACACTAATCAATCAAATTATTTTTTTAATTATTTAGAATATAAAAAATAGAAAATATAAAACACAAGTAAATTCACAAATTTCAGAAATCACAGTTTTATCACAACTTGTGAAAATCCAAAACCTGCAAAAATAGAAAATAAAGTTAAATATAAAACAAATAAAACTTAGTCTAACAATACTAATAACTATTTTGATATTAACAAAACTAAGGTCCCTGGCAACGGCATCAAAAACTTGTTATAATCCGCAAGTGCACGGATACTTCAAAGTAATAAAAAGATATCGAACCACATAGACCTACGTGTTAAGTACCAAATAGTTGTTTTCTCACTAGCTAAGCAAATCTAATATGATGAAAGCACAAACGGAAATTAAACTAAATATCTGAGAGAGAAACTGGGACTAGGGTTTCATCCACCTTAATTTCCATGATTAGATATAAATATGTATTTGTCAATCTAATCTTGTTATAATAAAGATATAATTTACTTCGTAAAGGGATCATCTCGCTCTCGCATAGACAATCATACAAATAACCAATCCTCACTCTCGTGCAAGATTTATTCAATGCTGAAGATAAGTAAATCATTAACAAAGAACTCAAGGATCACTCTCGTCCATCCGAATTCTAAGTCAATAATCTCAAGTGGAAACTCAAGGATCACTCTCGCGCATCCGAATCTCAACACAGGTTCTACTTATGGTTCTCCAAAGATCCAATGTTGGGGTATGCCCTTAATGCTAATGTTTGAGGCCTTGGGATTATATCAGTATCATGTATAAACCCTATCTTTATAAAGGCAATGGTTGTTATTCAGGTTGTTACATCATCTGCTGCAATATGTATACTTCTGAATAATGTCTCAATGCTGTTCAGCTTGGCTGACATGCAGTTTTGTCCTTAGTCGAGATATCTTGGTGAACATGAGACAGCCTTGATATGATTGAGACTAATATGTGTTTTAATCTTATAGGATGCTTCGAGCATGGAATAAGATGTAGACTCATGGGTACATTGGATGTACTGGACAGACCCTACTTAGGATATTCAATTGCTTGTCACAATGTGAATAATCCTTATATGCAAACAAGTGGCATATTTCCTCTGACTTGAGATCACTTGTGTTTCTAAATGGTGATTGGCATTGTTTTGAGGTAGTTCAATATCATTTGAAACATAATGGTTATAGACTATCTTGGATAATGAGCATGAGTCATGTTAGGGCACTAGTGATAGATATAGGATTGCCGTCTCCTTGATTGGAGTGTGATGTTCTAAAGGGGCCCCCTGTATGAGATGATTGAGAAAGTGTATGGCCATACCCAGATGACTATGTTCATCTGATCTAATCATTCTCATCATATTGGAATTACAGGCTTGACACGCTTGTCCAATAAGAACATCCAGTGGAAAAGGAAACACATATGTCAAGTGACTTGGGTTCACACTTGTGCTGTGGTTTGGGTGTAGTCTTGGAAGACTCTTTCCTTTATATCGGGAGACAGTGATGTGTTGCTAGATACCCCTCACTGATCGTGATAACGTAATTTATCGTTACCGACATTTAAAGGAAACCCTTAGGGTCGCACAATTTGATGATATAGCTTACTTGAGTCAGATCGTGCGGACTGAATTGTTTTGGTTCAGTTTAATGGGATTTAAACTCTGATTGTAAGTGAGATCTGGTCTGATCATGTTTGATTGATTAGGGCTTGAGATCGGTAAGCTTCGATCGAGAGATTGGATGCTAGATCGGTGAGATCAAGAGCATCAAGAGATGAATGGTCAGATCTTGAGCCTTTTGGTTTAATGTGATCTGGTTCAAGGCTTGGCTTAATTTGGTCCTTGAACCAAATGAAATGAACCGGCTCATCAAGTGAGCGCATGGTTCAAGGGGAGAGGAAATTGCGATCGTTCACTTGGTGTGAACACATGATCGCATGTGGTGGCTTGCTATTTTTAGAAGCCATGATCTCAAAATGAGACCACGCCTCACGTTCGAATAGGTCTCCCTATTCTCGCCTCTCGCCCCCTTGCTCACGAGGACTCACTCTCGTGTGTGAGTGTTGACGACAAGAGAAGGATTCGACCAAGCAAGAAAGATCCTCTCTTCTCCCTTCATTCGATCAGGAGATCTTGGATCCTTGCTAGCACAAGGAGCAACAAGAAAGTAGGCGATCTATCACCTTGTGTGCGCACGCTTTGGAGGAGAACCACTTTGTTCTCTGCTTCCAAGACGCCATCCAAGAAATGGCATCGGTATGAATTTTCTTCTGTATACAAGTTTTTAAGAAGTTGATCATATGACATGCATGCGATTCTTTTAGAAACCCTTGCTTCCGCCCATGCAAGTTTTATATGCGCATGCTTTAGGGTTTCGCCCTCCCCTTTTTAGGGACTTTCAATTGGTATCAGAGCCACGTTTTGTGTATGTTCATATGATTGCTTGATCTTCATGTGTGATCCTTATTTGCGCTTAAGAATAGATCTAAATATCATGCGAATATAGATGTATGCTTTACATTGGCGCATGTTGTTGGCGCTTGTTGTTGTGTTTTTGTTAAAACAAAACTAGTCTTGCGTGCCCCTCATTAGATCTAAAGCTCCTGCTTTAAAAACTTAGACGGGTTATTAGGGTTGAAGTCATCAATCGAGTCTAGACCCAACAGTCTGATCAGACCATCTGACAGCCTAGATGGGTCGACCAGATGGCACCTATGCGCAAGCATGAGGTGGCTATAGGTCGACTGCAGACAGGCGTGTAGCGATGTCTGGTTGAGACAACCAGTGAACGCTCATGATTTAGGCCCGGGGTCACACCCGCTTGCCAGAACTCATGAGGGTCATTCAGCCCTTAACGCATGCATGGTTGACCACTAGGTCGACTCAAGTCGGTTATGACTTGGTGCATGCAAGGGCAGTGGGTCTAACTTGGTCAGATGAGTGGATCCCTATTAATGGACTGTTGTAAGGTAGTAGGGCACATAAGGAAATAAAATGGATGCCAATGGGTTTTTCAAAACTTTTATTTCTTGTTTTTGGATCACATGTTGATTGTATACCATGTTTGATGTTTATTTAATCTTATGTGGGCTGCCCAATTTTTAATGTGTGCTGTGCTGGGGCCTGCGTGCCTGGATTTAATATATTGTAAATTATTATTGTGATCTGCGCATCACATTTTAATTAATTTATAAAATGTAATTGACCTGCGAGTCAATCATGTCTAGATAGATTAAATTGTAATTTAATCAGACATGAGGACAGAGCACACATGGCAGAGGCGCTTGCAGCAAGTGGCTTCACCAGATGGGAGGTCTAGAGTTCGACTCTAGGACAGGCGCATTTTACCTGGTGGGCGCACCTAAGCTGCAGTGGGCGCTTGGGCCCGGGTTGGGCCAGAGGAAATGCAAAAGACCCATGAAGAGCTCAAGTGAAGACTTAAGTTTATTAAGGTCTTACTTAGGCTTAATGGGCTTTTACCACATAAGATCATCATGCTTTTAATTTACTGTTTAAGTAATTTAGTAACTGCATGATCTATTCTTCTGCTATCACTATAGGGTTTGAATGATAGTAAGAAGATAAAAGGACCGTTAAAATCCAACGTTAAATATCAAGCACGATAGCCTTTTGACGCGAAACCTCACTGTTCTGACTATCGTTGGGGCCGTGTTGTACCCACTCAGTGGGCACGCCCATCTATCTTCAGACGGTGTGTGATTACACCTGCGTGTTACAGAGAAGGGATTTATCGCTTCTCGTTGCTCAGCATAGCACGTGGTGATCCAGGGAGTAGGTCAGGTCAGCTTGACCATGTAGGCTACATATTGAGCATATGGTAGCTGTATGGAGGCAGCCATCTGTGGGATCAGAGACTGTGTTGTACCAACTCAGTTGGCACAGTCTGCTGGATTGCCCAGATGAAGGGGAATCGCACGGGTTGGCGATTGGCAGGGATTGCCTACCAGAAATTAGTGCTTGTACTCTCTGTGCATCTTATCTCGCCTGAGCGGGACGCGGAGACCAAGTATGAAATCTGGATCCCATCTCACTAAAAGAGTTTTACTCTTTCGAGCTGTTTTGCTGGATTTTTCAGTCAGATAAAATAGTGAGAAAAGAATCATTCTTAAGTCCTGAATTGATTCTAACATTGATACTGACCTTGCTGTTCTTGCATTGTTGTAGATTACTGCAGCAACGAACACCACAGCGTTCAATGTGCGATTCCTACTGGAAAGGGAGAAGTTTGCTGGGCCAAACTTCTCAGACTGGTACGGACACCTTAAGATTGTTCTTAAGGCTGAGAGGAAGCTGTATGTCCTCGAGACGGCTATACCGCCGCAACCCACTACGAACGCCGCAAGGGCGGTTCGAGATGCTTATGAGAAGCATGTCAATGATAGCATTGATGTCGCTTGCCTTATGCTAGCATCTATGACGCCAGAGCTCCAGCGTCAGCATGAGGATCTATCTGCTATAGAAATTATAGCAAACCTCAAGATGCTGTATGCTGCACAGGCAAGGACTGAACGCTATAACTTGACTAAACTTTTCTTTCAGAGCAAACTGACTGAAGGGAGTCCAGTAGGAGCTCACGTACTCAAGATGATTGGGTACAAAGAGGCTCTTGAGAAACTGGGACACACCATCAATCAGGAGCTTGTTGTAGACATCATCTTGCAGTCTCTCCCGGCCTCTTTCGATCCATTCATTATTAATTTTAATATGAATAAGATCGACTGTACGCCGGCAGAGTTACTGAATATGCTCTTGACTACAGAGCAGACTCAGTCTCGTAAGAAGGGAACGCCTTCATCCTCTGTCCTAATGTTTCCTTCTAGGAACAAGAAGAAGGGGAAGAAGGGCAAAGCCCCTGTCAAGAGCTACAACAAGGCACTGAAACAAAAGCTCAAGCGGTCAAAGGAATACAGATGTTTCCATTGTGGCCAGCTGGGTCACTGGAAAAAGGACTGTAAAGCGCTCCAAGGAGATAAGAAGGGAAGCAAGTCTTTCGCTTCAGGCTCAGGTATTTTCGTGACTGAGGTCATGGTTTCTTCTTCTATATCATGGGTGTTGGACACTGCATGTGGAGTTCACATTTGTTCAAATGTATATGAACTCAAGAGAAGAAGACAGGTGGGACAGCATGAGGTGGACCTATGAGTTGGAAACGGGGCACGGGTTACTGCTGTTGCTGTAGGAGTTTATCACATCTCTTTACCATCTGGTCTTGTATTAGAACTGGACAATTGTTATTTTGTACCGAGCATAACCAAGAATATTATCTCTATTCCTGCTCTTGTCAGGAAAGGGTTTTCCTTTGAATGCAAGATTTCAAAGTGTTATATTTCTTTTGATAATATTGTTTATGCTACTGGGTCAATTAACAATGGGTTATTCATGTTGGACATGGAATGTTCTATACAACAGATTGATATTAAGAAAGCCAAGTATGCTGATGACAGCACCTTGCTATGGCATAGTCGTTTAGGCCATATTAACAAGAAGCGCATTAAGCGGTTGCATGACCATGGACTGCTGGGATCATTCTCCTATAAGGAGCTTGATACATGCAAAGCTTGTTTAATGGGTAAAATGACGAAGTCTCCTTTTTCTAATAAAGGTCAAAGGGCTTCAGGTTTACTTGACCTCATTCACAGTGATGTGTGTGGGCCATTTAGTAAACATGCCAGAGGTGGCTATTCATACTTCATTACCTTTACTGATGATTTCAGTAGGTATGGTTATGTCTATCTAATGAGACATAAGAGTGAATCTTTTGACAAGTTCAAAGAGTTCGAGAATGAAGTACAAAATCAGCTAGGCCGACATATCAAGGCACTTCGTTCAGATCGAGGTGGAGAATACTTGAGTCATGAGTTTACTGACTATCTGAAGGAGTGTGGGATTATCTCACAGCTCACTCCGCCAGGAACACCGCAATGGAATGGTGTGTCCGAGAGGAGAAATAGAACCTTACTAGATATGGTTCGTTCTATGATGAGTCAGGCTACTCTACCTTACTCCTTTTGGGGATTTGCATTGGAAACAGCTGCAAAGGTACTAAACCAAGTGCCATCCAAGGCAGTTTCAAAGACACCATATGAGTTATGGTATGGGAAACAGCCGAGCTTGACATTTATCAAGATCTGGGGTTGCGAGGCTTATGTCAAAAAGCTCGCCTCTGGGAAACTAGAGAGCAGATCTGAGAAATGTATCTTTGTCGGTTACCCTAAGGAAACTAAGGGTTATTATTTCTACGATCCCAAAGAGAACAAAGTATTTGTTGCTCGAACGGCTATTTTTCTTGAGAAGGAATTTCTTCTGCAAGAGGCCAGTGGGAGAGAAATAAAGCTGGATGAGAATCCAGAAGAAGGACAAAGTAGTCAAGCACAGTTGGATGAGCCTGAGCCAGTAGATCAGGTTACTGAACAACCTGAGGCTCAGATATCACGGGAACCGCGAAGATCGGGAAGGATCCGTCGACAGCCTGAGCGCTATGACGGAGTCTACATCATTGATGATGAACCCCTCACTTATGCGGATGCGGTCAGTGGACCAGAATCAGCGAGATGGCTTGAAGCTATGCGAGCCGAGATGGACTCCATGTCTGATAACCAAGTTTGGGATTTGGTTGATCCGCCTCCGGGAGTAATCCCTATAGGCTGTAAATTCGATCTTCAAGAAGAAGATTGACATGGATGGTAACGTGGTTACCTATAACGGCAGGCTAGTTGCGAAAGGTTTCAAACAAATTTACGGGATAGATTATGATGAAACTTTCTCTCCTGTAGCTATGTTCAAGTCTATTCAGATTATTCTTGCGATAGCGGCATATTATGATTATGAGATCTGGCAAATGGACGTGAAGACCGCTTTCCTTAATGGAAAACTAGAAGAGGATGTGTATATGACACAACCAGAAGGTTTCACTAATCCATCAGATCGTCATAAAATATGCAAATTAAAGAAGTCTATTTATGGACTTAAACAAGCATCGAGAAGCTGGAATATTCGTTTTGATGAATCAATCTGTGAATTTGGTTTCATCAAGAATGAAGATGACCCGTGTGTATATAAGAGGTTTAGTGGGAGCGTGATTACTTTCCTAGTCCTCTACGTCGATGATATCTTGATCATTGGAAACGATATTCCTGAACTGCATGCTGTCAAGGCATGGTTAAGAAAATGTTTCCAGATGAAAGATCCAGGAGAAGCAGCCTATGTATTAGGTGTGAAGATCTACAGAGATAGATCTAAGAGGCTTCTCGGGCTGTGCCAGAGTACTTACATCGATAAAGTCCTGGAGAGATTCCATTTAGAAAATTCTAAAAGAGGATATCTTCCAGTCAGACATGGTCTGAATCTTTCAAAGAGTCAGTGTCCACAAACACAGACTGAGAAAGATGAAATGGACAATACGCCTTATGCTTCGGCTATTGGGTCCATTATGTATGCGATGTTGTGTACTCGCCCAGACGTTGCTTACGGGTTAAGCGTGACCAGTCGATTCCAAAGTAATCCAGGGAAGGCACACTGGATTGCAGTCAAGAACATTTTGAAATATCTTCGGAGGACCAAAGATATGTTCTTGATATATGGAGGTCAGGAAGAACTCAGTATTGAAGGATATACTGACGCTTCGTTCCAATTTGACCAGGATGATTTCTGATCGCAATCAGGCTATGTTTTTAGCTTGAATGGAGGTGCAGTGGTGTGGAAAAGTTTCAAACAGTCAATTGTTGCTGATTCCACAACAGAAGCCGAGTATGTTGCAGCCTCAGAAGCATCCAAGGAGGCAGTGTGGATTCGTAAGTTCGTTCAGGAACTTGGTGTTGTTCCTTCGAGTGCAGATCCTTTGGTTATCTTCTGTGATAACACTGGAGCAATAGCACAAGCAAAGGAACCACGGTCGCACCAAAAGTCCAAGCACATACAGAGAAGGTTTCATTTGATCCGGGAGATCATTGTGTTGGGGTATGCCCTTAAGGCTAATGTTTGAGGCCTTGGGATTGTATAAGTATCATGTAATACATTCTTGTGTTTATAAAGGCAATGGTTATTATTCAGGTTGTTACATCATCTGCTGCAATGTGTGTTCTTCTGAATAATGTCTCAATGCTGTTCAGCTAGGCTGACATGCTAAATGTCCTTGGTCGATATATCTTGGTGAACATGAGACAGCCTTGATATGATTGAGACTAATATGTGTTCTAATCTTATAGGATGCTTCGAGCATGGAATAAGATGTAGACTCATGGGTACATTGGATGTACTGGACAGACCCTACTAGGACATTCAATTGCTTGTCACAATGTGAATGATCCTTGATTGCAACAAGTGGCACATGTCCTCTGACTTGAGATCACTTGTGTTTCTAAATGATGATTGTCATTGTTTTGAGGTAGTTCAATATCATTTGAAACATAATGGTTATAGATTATCTTGGATAATGATCATGAGTCAGGTTAGGGCACTAGTGATAGATAGAGGATTGCCGTCTCCTTGTTGAAGGAGTGTGGTGTTCTATAGGGGCCCCCTAGATGAGATGATTGAGAAAGTCTATGGCCATACCCAGGTGACTATGTGCATCTGATCTAATCATGCTCATCATATTGGAGCTACAGGCTTGACACGCTTGTCCAATAAGAACATCCAGTGGCAAAGGAAACATGCATGCCTTGTGAAGTGGATTCACACTTGTGCTGTGGTTTGGGTGTAGTCTTGGAAGACTCTTTCCTTTATATCGGGAGACAGTGATGTGTTGCTAGATACCCCTCACTGATCGTGATAACGTAAGTTATCGTTACTGACATTTAAAGGAAACCCTCAGGGTCGCACAATTTGGTGATATGGCTTACTTGAGTCAGATCGTGTGGACTGAATTGTTTGGGTTCTGTTTAAAGGGATTTAATCTCTGATTGTAAGTGAGATCTGGTCTGATCATGTTTGATTGATTAGGGCTTGAGATCGGTAAGCTTCGATCGAGAGAGATGATGCTAGATCGGTAAGATCAGGAGCATCAGGAGATGAACGGTTAGATCTGGAACCTATTGGTTCAATGAGGTCTAGACCATGGCTTGGGCTGATTTGATTTGGTTTTTTGGACCAAAGTCAATTGGATCGATTGAGCATGAACCGGTTCACATGTGTGTGAACGCTTGGTTCAATGCTTAAGCGTTTTGGTCGGTTTTCAAAGCATTACTTCATGTCATTCCATTTATGGAAAGTCATCAAGGCGACTTTGTAAAAACGCCTCAACGCTTCTCTTGGATGATGACCGCTTGCAATCTCGTGGAGAGGAGAGTGTGTTGATGACAAGAGGAGGCATTCGGCCGAGACAAGCCATCTCTATCCTCTCCTTCACGCGACAAGGTCCCATTGAAGCACTTTGCTAGCACAAAGGATTCAAAGGAGCAAGCCATCTTCACTTGTTGTGTGCGTCACCTTTGGAGAAGGAGCACTTGCGTCTTTGCTTCCAAGGCACCAACCAAACCGATGGCATTGGTATGATCTACTCTTGATCTATTCAATCTATGATAGTTGATCATATGGCATGCAAAAGATCATCAAACCCTTGCTTCCGCTTGCAAAATTTTATTTGCGCCATGCTTAGGGTTTTCGCCCCCCTCTCGAAAGGGGTTTCTTCAATTGGTATCAGAGCTTGGCTTTATGCATGCTATTATGTTTGCTCGTGTGATCCATGTTTACACTTATGCTTAGATCTATGGTTGGTTACATGCGCAAGCTCATGAAAATTTATGATGCGAAAACAACATGCATGATGTTTATTGCTCTTAGCCGCATGTATTGGTGCTTGTTGTTGTTTTTGTCAAAGTTGCGCTCCCCCTTGAAGGGGACTCTACAAGTGTTATGGATGGCGCATGTTTGTTGGCGCTTCTTACATGTTGTTTTTTGACAAAACAAAAGATCTTGCGCGCCTCATCTAGATCTAAGGCCCTACTTTAAACCCTTAGATGGGTTGATGGGGTTGAAAGCATCATCTAGTATAGATCAACTAAGTCTAATCAGACCATCTGACAGCCTAGATGGGTTGACCAGATAGCACCTGTGCGCAAGCACGAGGTGGCTATAGGTTAACTGCATCAAAGGCGTGTAGCGAGGTCTGGTTGAGACAACCTGTGAACACACATAAGTTAGGCCCGGGGTCACACCCGCTTGCCAGAACTCATGTTGGCTGTTCAGCCCTTGGCGCATGCATGGTTGACCATTAGGTCAACTCGAGTCAGTTAGGACTTGGTGCATGTAAGGGCATGGATCTAACTAGATTGATGAGTGGATCCCTATCAATGGACCATTGTAAGGTTGTAAGGCACATAAGAAAATTAAAATTGATGCCAATGGGTTTTCAAAATTTTATT
The DNA here is from genome assembly GCA_027563935.2 of Costus lasius. Taxonomy (NCBI): domain Eukaryota; kingdom Viridiplantae; phylum Streptophyta; class Magnoliopsida; order Zingiberales; family Costaceae; genus Costus; species Costus lasius. Next base: position 98,818,284 of record CM050448.1, read on the forward strand.
TTCTTGTAATGGATCACATGTTGATTGAATGATGCCATGATGTTTGTTTATTTAATCTTATGTGGGTTGCCCTTTTAATGTGTGCTGTGCTGGGGCCTGCGAGCCTGGTAAATTATTATTTTTGTGATCTGCGAATCACATTTTAATGAATTTATTGTATAATTGACCTGCGAGTCAAGATTGTCTAGATAGATTAAAATGTATTTTAATTAGACAAGAGCACAAAAGCACACATCGCAGAGGCGCATTCAGCTGGTGGGTGCACCTGAGCTGCATTGAGCGCTAGGGCCCTAGGTTGGACCAGATGAGATGCAAAAGACCCAAGAAGAGCAAGTGAAGACTTAAGTTGATTTAAGGTCTTACTTAGGCTCTATGGGCTTTTACCACATAAGATCCATGCTTTCTTTTTATTGTTTAATAATAGAATTGCATGAGTTATTTATCTTCTGCTATAGCCATAGGATTTGCCTGATAGTAAGAAGATAAAAGACCGTTAAAATCCAACGCTAAAATATCAAGCACGTAATGCCTTCTGACGCGAAACCTCACTGTTCTGACTATCGTTGGAGCCGTGTTGAACCCACTCAGTGGGCACGTCCATCTATCTTCAGACGGTGTGTGATTTCACCTGCGTGTTACAGAGAAGGGATTTATCACTTCTCGTTGCTCAGCATAGCACGTGGTGGTCCAGGGAGTAGGTCGGGTCAGCTTGACCATGTAGGCTACATGTGTGGAGCATATGGTAGCACATGGAGGCAGCCATCTGTGGGATCAGAGACTGTGTTGTACCAACTCAGTTGGCACAGTCTGCTGGATTGCCCAGATGAAGGGGAATCGCACGGGTTGGCGATTGGCAGGGACTGCCTACCAGAGATTAGTGCTTGTACTCTCTGTGCATCTTATCTCGCCTGAGCGGGACGCGGAGACCAAGTATGAAATCTGGATCTCATCTCACTAAAAGAGTGTTACTCTTTCGGACTGTTTTAATGGATTTTTCAGTCAAATAAAATAGTGAGAAAAGAATCTTTCTTAAGTCCTGGATTGATTCTAAACATTGATACTGACCTTGCTGTTCTTGCATTGTTGTAGATTCCTGCAGCAACGAACACCATGAGCTTCAATGTGCGATCCCTACTGGAAAGGGAGAAGTTTGCTGGGCCAAACTTCTCAGACTGGTTCGGACACCTTAAGATTGTTCTTAAGGCAGAGAGGAAACTGTATGTCCTCGAGACGGCTGTGCCGCCTCAACCCGCTGCGAACGCCGCAAGGGCGGTTCGTGATGCCTATGAAAAGCATGTCAATGATAGCATTGATGTCGCTTGCCTGATGCTAGCGTCTATGACGCCACCGCTGCAGCGTCAGCATGAGGATATGTCGGCTATAGAAATTATAGCGAACCTCAAGATGGTGTATGCTGCACAGGCGAGGACAGAACGCTATAATCTGACAAAGCTTTTCTTTCAGAGCAAACTGGCTGAAGGGAGCCCAGTGGGAGCTCACGTGCTCAAGATGATTGGGCACAAGGAGGCTCTGGAGAAACTGGGGCATACCATCAACCAGGAGCTTGCTGTAGACATTATTCTGCAGTCTCTCCCGCCCTCTTTCGATGCGTTCATTATTAACTTTAATATGAACAAAATCGATTGTACTCCGGCAGAGCTGCTGAATATGCTCTTGACAACTGAGGAGACTCTGAAGGGAAAGCCTTCAACCTCTGTCTTAATGGTTCCTTCCAGGAACAAGAAGAAGGGGAAGAAGGGCAAGGCCCCTGTCAAGAGTTACAGCAAGGCTCTGAAACAGAAGGTTAAGCGGTCAAAGGACAACAGGTGTTTCCACTGTGGCCAGCTGGGTCACTGGAAAAAGGACTGTAAAGCGCTCCAAGGAGATAAGAGGGGAAGCATCGCTTCTGGCTCAGGTATATACGTGACGGAAGTCATGGTTTCATCTTCTTCTATTTCATGGGTGTTGGACACTGCATGTGGAGTTCACATTTGTTCAAATGTACAGGGACTCAAGAGAAGAAGACAGGTGGGACAGCATGAGGTGGACCTACGCGTTGGAAACGGGGCACGGGTTGCTGTTGTTGCTGTAGGAGACTATTTCATCTCATTACCATCTGGCATTGTATTAGAACTAAACAGTTGTTATTTTGTTCCCAGCATTACTAAAAATATTATCTCCATTCCTGCTCTTGTCAGGAAAGGATTTGCCTTTGAATGCAATATTTCAAAGTGTGTTTTGTCTTTAGATAATATTGTTTATGCAACTGGTTCAATTAACAATGGGTTATACATGTTGGACATGGAAAGTTCTATACAAAGTGTTGATATTAAGAAAGCCAAGTATGCTGAAGACAGCACCTTGTTATGGCATAGTCGTTTAGGCCATATTAACAAGAAGCGCATTAAGCGGTTGCATGATCATGGACTGCTGGGATCTTTCTCCTATGAGGAGATTGATACATGCAAAGCTTGTTTGATGGGTAAAATGACGAAGTCACCTTTTCCTCACAAAGGTCAAAGGGCTTCAGGTTTACTTGACCTTATACACAGTGATGTGTGTGGGCCATTTAGTAAACATGCCAGAGGTGGCTATTCGTACTTCATTACCTTTACTGATGATTTTAGTAGGTATGGGTATGTCTATCTAATGAGACATAAGAGTGAATCTTTTGACAAGTTCAAAGAGTTCAAAAATGAAGTACAGAATCAGCTAGGGCGAAATATCAAGGCACTTCGTTCTGATCGAGGTGGAGAATACTTGAGTCATGCGTTTACTGACTATCTAAAAGAGTGTGGGATTATCTCACAGCTCACTCCGCCAGGAACACCACAATGGAATGGTGTGTCCGAGAGGAGAAATAGAACGTTACTTGATATGGTTCGTTCTATGATGAGTCAGGCTACTCTTCCATATTCCTTTTGGGGATTTGCACTGGAAACAGCTGCAAAGGTACTAAACCGAGTGCCATCCAAGGCCGTTTCAAAGACGCCATATGAATTATGGTATGGGAAACAGCCGAGCTTGACATTTATCAGGATCTGGGGTTGCGAGGCTTATGTCAAAAAGCTCGCCTCTGGGAAACTAGAGAACAGATCTGAGAAATGCATCTTTGTCGGTTACCCTAAGGAAACTAAGGGTTATTATTTCTTCGATCCCAAAGAGAACAAAGTATTTGTTGCTCGGACGGCCATATTTCTTGAGAAGGAGTTTCTTCTGCAAGAAGCCAGTGGGAGAGAAATAAAACTGGATGAGAATCCAGAGGAAGGACAAAGTAGTCAAGCACAGTTGGATGAGCCTGAGCCGGTAGAACAGGTTATTGTGCAACCTGAGGCTCAGATATCGCGGGAACCGCGTAGATCGGGAAGGATCCGTCGACAGCCTGAGCGCTATGACGGAGTCTACATCATTGATAATGATGAACCCCTTACTTATGCGGATGCGGTCAGTGGACCGGAGTCAGCTAGATGGCTTGAAGCTATGCGAGCCGAGATGGACTCCATGTCAGATAACCAAGTCTGGGATTTGGTTGATCCGCCTCCGGGAGTAATCCCTATAGGCTGTAAATGGATCTTCAAGAAGAAGATTGACATGGATGGTAACGTAGTTACCTATAAAGGCGGGCTGGTTGCGAAAGGTTTCAAACAAATCTACGGGATAGATTATGATGAAACTTTCTCTCCTGTAGCCATGTTCAAGTCTATTCGGATTCTTTTCGCGATTGCAGCATATTACGATTATGAGATCTGGCAGATGGATGTGAAGACGGCTTTCCTTAATGGAAAACTGGATGAGGATGTGTATATGACACAACCTGAAGGTTTCACTAATCCAGCAGATCGTCATCAAAATATGCAAGTTAAAAAGGTCCATTTATGGACTTAAATAAGCATCTAGAAGCTGGAATATTCGTTTTGATGAATCAATCTCTGAGTTTGGTTTCATCAAGAACGAAGATGACCCGTGTGTATATAAGAGGTTTAGTGGGAGCGTGATTACTTTTCTAGTCCTCTACGTCGATGATATCTTAATCATTGGAAACGATATTCCTGAACTGCATGCTGTCAAAGCATGGTTAGGAAAATGTTTTCAGATGAAAGATCTAGGAGAAGCAGCCTATGTTTTAGGTGTGAAGATCTACAGGGATAGATCTAAGAGGCTTCTCGGGCTGTGCTAGAGTACTTACATCGAGAAAGTCCTGGAGAGATTCCATTTAGAGAATTCTAAAAGAGGATATCTTCCAGTCAGACATGGTCTGAATCTTTCGAAGAGTCAGTGTCCACAAACACAGACTGAGAAAGATGAAATGGACAATACGCCTTATGCTTCGGCTATTGGGTCCATAATGTATGCGATGTTGTTTACTCGCCCAGACGTCGCTTACGGGTTAAGCGTGACCAGTCGGTTCCAAAGTAATCCAGGTATGGCGCACTGGATTGCAGTCAAGAACATTTTAAAATATCTGCGGAGGACCAAAGATATGTTCTTGATATATGGTGGTCAGGAAGAACTCAGTATAGAAGGATATACTGACGCTTCGTTCCAGTCGGACCAGGATGATTTCCGATCGCAATCAGGCTATGTTTTTAGCTTGAATGGTGGAGCGGTGGTGTGGAAAAGTTTCAAACAGTCAACTGTTGCTGATTCCACAACAGAAGCCGAGTATGTTGCAGCCTCGGAAGCATCCAAGGAGGCAGTGTGGATTCGTAAGTTCGTGAGAGAACTTGGTGTTGTTCCTTCGAGTGCAGATCCTTTGGTTATCTTTTGTGATAACACTGGAGCAATCGCACAAGCAAAGGAACCACGGTCGCACCAGAAGTCCAAGCACATACAGAGACGGTTTCACTTGATCCGGGAGATCATTGATCGTGGCGAGATCAAAGTCTGCAAGGTTCATACAGACGACAATCTGGCTGACCCGCTCACCAAGCCTCTGGCGCAGCAGAAGCATGAGAAGCACTGTAATAATATGGGTTTGAGATTTCTCAACCATTAGATTAAGTGCAAGTGGGAGATTGTTGGGGTATGCCCTTAAGGCTAATGTTTGAGGCCTTGGGATTGTATAAGTATCATGTAATACATTCTTGTGTTTATAAAGGCAATGGTTATTATTCAGGTTGTTACATCATCTGCTGCAATGTGTGTTCTTCTGAATAATGTCTCAATGCTGTTCAGCTAGGCTGACATGCTAAATGTCCTTGGTCGATATATCTTGGTGAACATGAGACAGCCTTGATATGATTGAGACTAATATGTGTTCTAATCTTATAGGATGCTTCGAGCATGGAATAAGATGTAGACTCATGGGTACATTGGATGTACTGGACAGACCCTACTAGGACATTCAATTGCTTGTCACAATGTGAATGATCCTTGATTGCAACAAGTGGCACATGTCCTCTGACTTGAGATCACTTGTGTTTCTAAATGATGATTGTCATTGTTTTGAGGTAGTTCAATATCATTTGAAACATAATGGTTATAGATTATCTTGGATAATGATCATGAGTCAGGTTAGGGCACTAGTGATAGATAGAGGATAGCCGTCTCCTTGTTGAAGGAGTGTGGTGTTCTATAGGGGCCCCCTAGATGAGATGATTGAGAAAGTGTATGGCCATACCCAGGTGACTATGTGCATCTGATCTAATCATGCTCATCATATTGGAGCTACAGGCTTGACACGCTTGTCCAATAAGAACATCCAGTGGCAAAGGAAACATGCATGCCTTGTGAAGTGGATTCACACTTGTGCTGTGGTTTGGGTGTAGTCTTGGAAGACTCTTTCCTTTATATCGGGAGACAGTGATGTGTTGCTAAATACCCCTCACTGATCGTGATAACGTAAGTTATCGTTACCGACATTTAAAGGAAACCCTCAGGGTCGCACAATTTGGTGATATGGCTTACTTGAGTCAGATCGTGTGGACTGAATTGTTTGGGTTCAGTTTAAAGGGATTTAATCTCTGATTGTAAGTGAGATCTGGTCTGATCATGTTTGATTGATTAGGGCTTGAGATCGGTAAGCTTCGATCGAGAGAGATGATGCTAGATCGGTAAGATCAGGAGCATCAGGAGATGAACGGTTAGATCTGGAACCTATTGGTTCAATGAGGTCTAGACGATGGCTTGGGCTGATTTGATTTGGTTTTTTGGACCAAAGTCAATTGGATCGATTGAGCATGAACCGGTTCACATGTGTGTGAACGCTTGGTTCAATGCTTAAGCGTTTTGGTCGGTTTTCAAAGCATTACTTCATGTCATTCCATTTATGGAAAGTCATCAAGGCGACTTTGTAAAAACGCCTCAACGCTTCTCTTGGATGATGACCGCTTGCAATCTCGTGGAGAGGAGAGTGTGTTGACAACAAGAGGAGGCATTCGGCTGAGACAAGCCATCTCTATCCTCTCCTTCACGCGACAAGGTCCCATTGAAGCACTTTGCTAGCACAAAGGATTCAAAGGAGCAAGCCATCTTCACTTGTTGTGTGCGTCACCTTTGGAGAAGGAGCACTTGCGTCTTTGCTTCCAAGGCACCAACCAAACCGATGGCATTGGTATGATCTACTCTTGATCTATTCAATCTATGATAGTTGATCATATGGCATGCAAAAGATCATCAAACCCTTGCTTCCGCTTGCAAAATTTTATTTGCGCCATGCTTAGGGTTTTCGCCCCCCTCTCGAAAGGGGTTTCTTCACATTGATCATGGCGAGATCAAAGTCTGCAAGGTTCATACAGATGACAATCTAGCTGACCCGCTTACAAAGCCTCTGGCGCAGCAGAAGCATGAGAAGCACTGTAATAATATGGGTTTGAGATTTCTCAACCATTAGATTAAGTGCAAGTGGGAGATTGTTGGGGTATGCCCTTAAGGCTAATGTTTGAGGCCTTGGGATTATATCTGTATCATGTATAAACCCTATGTTTATAAAGGCAATGGTTGTTATTCAGATTGTTACATCATCTGCTGCAATATGCATACTTCTGAATAATGTCTCAATGCTGTTCAGCTTGGCTGACATGCAGTTTTGTCCTTAGTCGAGATATCTTGGTGAACATGAGACAGCCTTGATATGATTGAGACTAATATGTGTTCTAATCTTATAGGATGCTTCGAGCATGGAATAAGATGTAGACTCATGGGTACATTGGATGTACTGGACAGACCCTACTTAGGATATTCAATTGCTTGTCACAATGTGAATAATCCTTATATGCAAACAAGTGGCATATTTCCTCTGACTTGAGATCACTTGTGTTTCTAAATGGTGATTGGCATTGTTTTGAGGTAGTTCAATATCATTTGAAACATAATGGTTATAGACTATCTTGGATAATGAGCATGAGTCATGTTAGGGCACTAGTGATAGATATAGGATTGCCGTCTCCTTGATTGGAGTGTGATGTTCTATAGGGGCCCCCTGTATGAGATGATTGAGAAAGTGTATGGCCATACCCAGATGACTATGTTCATCTGATCTAATCATTCTCATCATATTGGAATTACAGGCTTGACACGCTTGTCCAATAAGAACATCCAGTGGCAAAGGAAACACATATGTCAAGTGACTTGGGTTCACACTTGTGCTGTGGTTTGGGTGTAGTCTTGGAAGACTCTTTCCTTTATATCGGGAGACAGTGATGTGTTGCTAGATACCCCTCACTGATCGTGATAACGTAAGTTATCGTTACCGACATTTAAAGGAAACCCTTAGGGTCGCACAATTTGATGATATAGCTTACTTGAGTCAGATCGTGTGGACTGAATTGTTTTGGTTCAGTTTAATGGGATTTAAACTCTAATTGTAAGTGAGATCTGGTCTGATCATGTTTGATTGATTAGGGCTTGAGATCGGTAAGCTTCGATCGAGAGATTGGATGCTAGATCGGTGAGATCAAGAGCATCAAGAGATGAATGGTCAGATCTTGAGCCTTTTGGTTTAATGTGATCTGGATCAAGGCTTGGCTTAATTTGGTCCATGAACCAAATGAAATGAACCGGCTCATCAAGTGAGCGCATGGGTCAAGGGGAGAGGAAATTGCGATCGTTCACTTGGTGTGAACACATGATCGCATGTGGTGGCTTGCTATTTTTAGAAGCCATGATCTCAAAATGAGACCACGCCTCACGTTCGAATAGGTATCCCTATTCTCGCCTCTCGCCCCCTTGCTCACGAGGACTCACTCTCGTGTGTGAGTGTTGACGACAAGAGAAGGATTCGACCAAGCAAGAAAGATCATCTCTTCTCCCTTCATTCGATCAGGAGATCTTGGATCCTTGCTAGCACAAGGAGCAACAAGAAAGTAGGCGATCTATCACCTTGTGTGCGCACGCTTTGGAGGAGAACCACTTTGTTCTCTGCTTCCAAGATGCCATCCAAGAAATGGCATCGGTATGAATTTTCTTCTGTATACAAGTTTTTAAGAAGTTGATCATATGACATGCATGCGATTCTTTTAGAAACCCTTGCTTCCGCCCATGCAAGTTTTATATGCGCATGCTTTAGGGTTTCGCCCTCTCCTTTTTAGGGACTTTCACCAATACTCAATCTCTTGCAGTATCTTCACGTTTATCACATTAACGCAATCCTAAATTCAGATTATTAACATGGCATTGTACTTCTAAAATTGAGATAATAAGAACAAACCTAATCTCTTATGATGAGTTCCTATCATTTAATTTTAGGGTTCCAAGTACTCAAGCAAATCACCTCTCGGTCCATATCGTGAAAACTCTAAAACATGCTAACAATATGAATCTTTAGAGAATTAAAGGCGTTCATCACATAAGTAAAATTATCATAGTAAAGTTATCATGACGAAATAAACATCATCTATTCATAAAAATTAAAGAGGATTACACCCCCATGTCCCATAAAGTGTCTAAGCTAGCATTGTAGAGGAATTACAATAAATCATAGTTTAGAATGATCATAAATCAAAGAGAAAGTGTAGAAGTTACAAAACAGGGTTGTAATCAGCCCTCAAAATTATAGCCCGTAATTTTGATAGTGAATAGCGTCGGCGCCCGCTCTTTTGTTGATTTCTCCTCTGATTGATCTACTTTCGCTCTGAAACATCTGGGATATCCTCTTCTCCTCCAAGCGAAGCTTCTTTGTGAAAATCACGGCCTGAGGTGGCCTCTACGCCTCTCGGGGTGAGGCAAAACCCTAAGGACGCCTCCCTTGATTTCTCCCTGAATAGTGGATAAAAATTAGGTCTTTCACTCCCCCATCTCTTTTCCTCATTGAGACGAGTCTGTAGCTTCTTTCAGATCTCAAATTGGTGCCCTGAATCTCAAGATATCGTCTTTTTAATTTTCTAGTGGAAGAATCGGGCAAAACTGGGTCAAATTACGATACCATAATATTTATTACGGCAGTGCCGTAATTTCTTCAGAAGTTTCTTCAGAAGCCTCTTAGATCTATCCCCACGCCAAGGATATAGCCGGCCTCCCCTAAGTCCTTCATCTCGAAACACTTCCCCAACAATGTCTTCACAGACTGAAGACTAGGGATGTCGTTTTCGATGAGCAATATGTCATCAACATACAAGACGAGAAATGTCACCGAGCTCCCATTGAATTTTCTGTACACACAGGCATCATATTCGCTTTTGATAAAGCTATAATCTCTCACAGCTTCATCAAATCAAAGATTCCAACTTCAAGATGTTTGCTTTAACCATAAATGGATTTCTTTAGCCTGCAGACATTATTGGCATCTACAGGATGGATGAAGCCATCAGGTTGTGTCATTTACACATCGTCTGTCAGCTTTCCATTAAGGAACATTGTCTTCACATCCATCTGCCATATCTCATATTCATGATATGCAGCTATAGCAAGCAGAATCCAAATAGATTTAATCATGTTAACTGGCGAGAAGGTTTCATCATAGTCCACCCCGTGGACTTGTCTGAATCCTTTTCCCACATGTCTACCCTTATAGGTAACTATGGTGCCATCCATGTTGGACTTTCTTCTGAAGACCCATTTACAGCCTATGGGTTTCACCCATCAGGCAGCTTAACCAAATCCTAGACTTGGTTAGCTGAGATGGAATCCACCTCAGATCGTATGGCCTCAAGCCATTTCTCAAAATCCGGTCTAGAGACCACCTCATTATAGGTCCTAGGTTCATCATCAATGATGAAGATCCCGTCGTGTTGGGTTAGCAGTGACCGATACCTCTCAGGTGCACAACAAATCCTCCCAGACCTACGTGGGACCTGTGTCTGAGCCTCAGGCTACCTAGCAACCGGTGCAGGTGATGAAGTGACTAATAGATTGGGGGTCCTTAATGCCGTACTCTAGGATCTTACACAATGCACGCGAAAACGGGAGAGGGTCGTGTGACGAGGGAAGTGAAAATGTGTCAAAAAGTGCAGGGAAACTATTAGAAACACAATGAAACAGCGTAGAGTAGGATCGGGGCAACACAAATACGAATGTAAGACAACGGCACACAACTACTTAATGTAACACACTAACCTCATAGCGATTTTAGCAATTTAGTCACTCACTTAGCACATTTTTTTTTAACTCAGCACGCGTCGGGGACTGCGGTTGCACAGGATTCAGCTTGCACGCCTATGGAGCTGGAAACACACCAAGAAACAAGAGATCCGACCTCGCCTCCGACGTATGTATGATCATGGGTGAAGGGTGGGAAAAACCACAGCGGATAAACACAGAATTGAACTGAGGAAAATAGGTGAACCTGACCCACCGGAAGAATGGGATTTACTTCTTACAAAGCAAGAACGGGAACAACATGGAATCGAGGAGACGTCCTTGACCCGAACACTGCGAAGACGAGACGCCGGCTTGACTTCCACACGCTGGAGGCTCTCAGCTCACCAAGAGGTCTCTATGCACTAAGAGAGCTAACTAAGAAGCTACCCCAACCTCCTCTTTTATAGAACAAGAGGGGAGGGAACAAAATAAGGCTACTAAAGACAACCTACATTAACAACCTAACAACCCTTGCAGGCCACTAAAGTGGCCAATCTGCAACTGCAAGACAAGAAATAACAAACTACTAACTAATATTCCTTGAAGTTGGTTGTACAATTATGCATCTTCGTACAAAAGCGGTTTAGACTGGCTCGGAGCACACCGCGACAAAGCAGCAGAATTTGGAGGTTGTGGGCTGCGTTACCACCGTTGCGGCTCGCTCTTGGGCCGTATTGTTGATGAGATTGAGCGGTCCATTTGGAGCCGGGCCCTCAGGAGGCTGGCTTGTTGTGTCCTTGGGCTGAATCACCTCGGTGTGGATGGAAAGGGGGCTAATGACGCCCATAAAGCGATATGGGGGCTTGCTTTGGCGTTGGGATCGCCGGATTGTTACCTTGTTGGACTCCTTTAGATCATCATGAGGTGGAGCAACATGGTAGGGAGGGTGGTGTACGTCGAAATGGGGTCACCGGGGCTTCATCAGATCTTCAGGGGCGAACATGGCTTGGCCGTGTTGGCGAACACGGCCGTGTTCGGAAGCTTTAGGAACTGTCGAGGAGAATACGGGTGGTAGCACGGGCGTGCTGCGAGCCGTGTCTGCGTTCGCGTCCCGGCTAGATCGTGTCATGACCGTGCTTGTCTTCACGGCCTGGCCGTGCAGGGGTTGACAGGCAGAAATTAGGGCGGGGCCATAATTTTGGGTCCGAAATCCACAGAAAGTTGGTCCCAAATTACAGTGGTGCCGTAATGAATATTACGGGCCATAATTTGGCACTGAGAATCTGCAGTGTTTATTGGCGACCTGATCATGGCCTGGCTGTGTTCCTTGTCATGGTCGTGATCGCTGAGATCGAATTCCGCCGCGCTCGTCACGGCGGGTGCCACAGGCATGTCGAGGGCCATGCTTGCATTCGCGTTCTTCCTCGACCATGTCACAGCCGTGCTTTCCATCACGGCCCGGCCGTGTCTGGATCGGCTAGGTCTTGTGGCGTCGAACACAGCAGGGGGAACGGGCGTGCTGGTGGTCTGCGGGCTCGTCACGGCCGTGTCCACCGTCACGGCCTAGCCATGTCGGGGTCTGGAAAGCTCTGATCGGGCTGAAAATTCCTCAAGTCCTGGGAATCTACCCAGTGTCTTCTAGAGGGGCTGGACTACCCTCATGTGTGTCCATGGGTCCATCTTCTTCGTCGTCAATGTAAGTTGTTCCTGCATCAGCTTCTGCTGCGCGATCTGATGGGTTCGAAGGCGCCTCCAGAGGACCGTGGAAGGCAAGGAGGTCTGCCACATTGAAGACGGGGTGAATCCCCATGTCCTCGGGTAAGTCCAAAACATAGGCGTTGGAGCCGATCCACCGCACTACCGTGTAGGGCCCATGTAACGCAGCCGAAGCTTAAAATGCGCCTTGTTGGATAAATGCTCTGGGTGGATTCGCACCCTCACCAGCTCACCAGCAGAAAAGTGATGTGGCCTACGGTGCTCATTGTACTGCATTGCATTATGAGTGTTGCCCAAAAAGATACGATGCTGAACCTCATCATGCAAACTAGCTGCATGTTAGGAAAAGGAGTAAGCATGCTCGGATAAGTGGGACTGCATGGGGAGGTAATGCAAGTTGATGGGCTTACGAGGTTGACGGCCTGTGACGATCTGGAAGGGGCTAAGACCCATAGACCTATTGGCGGCACTATTGTACGCAAACTCGGCCATGGGGAGGATGGTATCCCAAGACCTCGGGTGATCGCCTATGAGGCAACGGAGCAAGTTGCCCAAACTACAGTTAACCACCTCAGTTTGACCATCGGTTTGGGGGTGGTAGGCCATAGAGAACTTGAGTGTAGTGCCTAGGAGGGCCCAATGTCAGCGCCAGAAGTGGCTCACAAACTGCGTGTCGCGGTTGGAAACAATGGAGGTTGAAAGTGGAGCGAAGATACTCCAAGTGCTCATCAGGGGTCCGGCTATAGATCAGGATGTTGTCGAAGTAGACGACCAAAAACTTGCCCCTGTAGGACTTGAGGACCTGACTCATCAAACGCATGAAGGTGGACAGAGCGTTGGACAACCCGAATGGCATGACAAGCCACTCTTAGAGACCATCCTTGGTCTTGAATGTAGTCTTCCATTCATTGCCCTCGCGGATGCGGACTTGGTGATATCCACTTCGGAGGTCGAGTTTGGAAAACCAAGACGCACCGGAGTTCAAATCTAGCATGTCGTCAAGCCGAGGTATGGGGAACCTATACTTGATGGTGATCCTATTAATGGCACGACTATCGACACACATGTGCCACGACCCATGCTTCTTGGGTGTGAGTAGCGTGGGGACGGCACAGGGGCTGAGGCTCTCGCGGATTTACCCCTTGGTAAGGAGTTCATCCACCTAACGCTACAGTTCAGCGTGTTCCGCCGGATTGAGGAGATGTGGGGGCAGGTTGGGTAGGGACGCCCCCGGGATGAGGTCAATCGCATGCTGGATTTCCCTTGCCAAAGGGAGACCGCACAGTAGGTCCGTGGGACTGATATCGCTAAACATGGAGAGGAGGGCGAACACTTCAGCCGGAGGTGTCGGGTCGACACATGGGGTCGAGTCCCGTGACTCACACATCATGAAGGCGTAGACAACTCGCTCGGGGGACGCATGGGCCTCGCGAACGAGCACGGGGGTGCGCATGAGGGAGACCAAGCTAGGGCGTGGAGGAGCAGGGGCCGTGGGCATAACCACGCCCTTGGAGGTCGACGCATGGAGCTCCTTGGGCGGAGCTGCGATCAAACGGATTTTCTAGCCGTTATGGTCAAACACATAGGTGTTCTCCCAACCATAATGGACAACATCCCTATCATATAACCACGGTCGACCAAGGAGGACGTGGGCGATGTCCATAGCCGCTACGTCGCACCAAACCTTCTCATGATAGGCCCCTAAGGCAATAGGGACCTGACATCGGTGGGTGACTGGAAGACTCGACGCATCCTCCCAAGCAATAGTGTAGGGGTGCGGGTGAGGCTCGACGGGAAAGCCGAAGCGCATGATCGCTATTCGAGAGACGACATTCAAACTGCTACCCCCATCGATGACAATCTTATAGGAGTGCCCGTTGCACTTGATGTAAGTCGTGAAAATACTTGTACACCTCCAATCCTCGGAGGGTAGGGGTTGGACGAGGTTGCAACGCACTATCGCAACTATAGGGTGACCCGACTCTTCACCACTCGTGTAGCACTCGGCCTTCGACTCTTCACCACTCGTGTAGCACTCGGCCTTGCCCTTCTCGTCCCAAGTGGGCCGAGAGGGTGAAGCCGCAGGGAGTGGGCGCCTAGGGGACTGATGGGCCATGGGTGCGGTTCGGGGATCCGACCTCTCGGGTCGACGGTGGGCATGAGGGGGACCGGCCGCATAGGGTCGCCGATAGGATCCGACCTCGCTGCGCCTAGCCGCAGCGCGAAGGTCCTGCTCTATGTCTCTATCACGCTGAAAGGTTTGGTCAAACGTCTCCGTGCCATATGCGGGCAAGGCTCGGCGGATATCGGAGCGGAGGCCATTCTTAAATTTGGACAAGACTAACTCAGCGTCCTCCTGCAAATTGCAGCGAAGTTGAAGCATCTCGAAGGTGAGACGGTACTCCTCTACAGTGCCCGAGCCTTGGTGCAGGCTGCTATACTGGTCCTGGAGGCGCTACCTATATGACAGAGGTACATATCGCTCGCGGAGGCGATAGCGCATTGTTGTGGTCCGCAAGTGCACGTATACTCGAAGTAATAAAGAAAGATATCAAACCCACAGAGACCTACGTGTTAAGTACCAAATAGTTGTATTCTTACTAGTTAAGCAACCGAATAATAGCAAAGCAATGATTGAAAACACACGAAAAAGATAATTAGAGAGAAACTGGGACTGGGGTTTCATCCACCTTAATTTTAATGACTATATATGAATAAAAGGTCGTCAGTCTAATTTTATCATGATAAAGATATAATTTACTTCATAAAAGTATTATCTCACTTTCATGTAGACAATCATGCAGGGACCGATCCTCGCTTTCACGCAAGATCTATCACAAGCTGAAAATAAATAAATCATCAATCAAAGAACTCAAGGATCACTTTCGTGCATCCAAATCCTAAGTTGATCATCTCAAGTGGAATCTCAAGGATCATTTTCGTGCATTCGAGTCTCAACACAGGTTCTACTTATGGTTTTCCAATGCTCCAATCCTCACTTTCATGAAATAACTCGATCCTAGATTCAAATTATCAAATATGGCAATTATTCTTATAAAATCAAGAAATAAGAACTAACCTAATTTCTTACGGTGAGTTCCTAAATTCAATTTTAGGGTTTCAAGTTCTCAAGCAAATCACCTTTCAGTCCATATTGCGAAAACTCTATAACATGCATGATAAAATGAAACTTCGGAGAGTTACAGGCAATCATCACATAAGTAGAATTATCACAACAAAATTGTAGTGACGAAATAAAAGTTATCTATTCATAAGAAATTAAGGGGATTACATGCTTATGTCCAAAAGAAAGTTACACTACCATGGAGTTAAAAAGTTATTAGAAAATCAAAATTCGACAGAGGGAAAATAGAAATGTTACTGATTTTACAAGGATGTAAAAAATTACACAACCCTGTAATTTTTATCTCGGATGAACAGTACTACTACAGTAAATTCGTGAATCACTATTCATGCCTGAATTTTCTTTCTTAGATTTCTCCCTCGATTGAACTCCTTTCAATCTGAAATTTTTGGTGCATCCTCTCCTCCTCCAGGCAAAGCTTCCATGTGAAAATCACGGCCTGAGATGGCCTCTACGCCTCTCAGCGAAAGGCCGTGCCCTAGGGACACACCTTCTGATTTGTCCCTTGATTCTTCACGATATTGGATGATTCTTATCTTCAAATATTTTCCTCGATATATAGAACAATCCCCTTTTTACGGTTTTTCAATTGGTGCCCTGGATCTCCAGATATTGTATCGCAAAAGTCGGGCTTTTGGAGGCGGTGGAAGACTCGTTCAGAATTAAAATTACGGCCGTAATTTCAATCTGGGCACTATCGTATTTTGCTTTTGTATGTTTCTAGGCTGAAATTATGGGCCGTAAAAATAATTGCGGCAGTGTTGTAATTCTTTTTGTGGATTTCTAGACCAAAATTATGGCCCATAAAAACCATTACAGCAGTGGTGTATTTCTGGGTAGAAAATTACATCCGTAATTTCTATTACGGCAGGGGTGTATTTTTCAAACGTGCTCTGATTTGCATGAAAATTGACGGGCGGCTTCGTCTGGATGTCTGGAATTCATTGGTGTACTCAGATCTTCCAAAATCCATCAAAATATGATATTTTTTACCTGAAAATCATGAAAACCTAGAAAAGAAGTAGATTCCGCAATATTTGATAAAAAGGGCATGAAAATAAGCAATGTAGTATAAATATGACACAAAAAGAACAATGAAATGACACAAGATATACTATAAATTTTGGTGTCATCACGCATCTCCGCCCACTCGGTGTTCGGAGGGAGGGCTTGCTGTGCATTCTGGCGCTCTATGTTGTCCCAATGCAAACACGCATGCCCCTCAAGCAGGGTGCGCACGAACCTAACTCGTGAGTGTTGTGGGCACTCACTAAGGTCAAAATACGCGTCCACCAACGCAACCCAATCGAGGAACTATGAAGGTCTAGACCACCCTTGAAGGGCGCGGGGGTGTTTTATGTGAAGCAACGAAAATCATCATCAACTCGGGATTGCTCAACATGGGCTGGGGTGGGGGTTCGCGGTGCGGCCCAAGCGACCATTGGGTTGTGGCCCTTGTGCGGCCCAAGCATCGTCCTCGTCTAGAGGATCATTCCCATGACCTGGGTCCCCGTGGGCCTTATATGGCCTTGGGTGACTCCACTCATTGCTGTGCCGTCGCACGGGTGCGGGCACCGGAGGCAACTCCTGTTGGGAAACCCTGAGGATATTTTACAATTTTCAGAGATAGAGATTAAACAAATACATTGCACAGCATAAACAATATCCCCGAAACGAGCTAGTCCCAAAAACCCGGTGAAGATCGTCAAGCGAGGGAGCAGACACGATGAGATAGAAAATACCTTAAAGCAAGATGAGGCTGATGTCAAGGTAGGCACCCTAGCATGCGCCCTCTGCAGTCTCGCACACACGGATGCCTCGAGTCCTCTTCTTGCATGCCCGGTGCTAGCCATGGGAAGAAGATCCAAGCCTTTGTCACCTTCTTCAAGCCTTGCGCCACCTCCAAGGATGAAGCACCAAAGAAGAAGATGAGGAGAAGGAGAAGCCGCCAAGGTGAAGTCCCTCTTGCGCCAAGAGGAGAGGAAGAAGACCACTTGCGGCTTGATGGAAGAAGGAAGAGGTGCGCCTATGTCTCCCTTGCTCTCACCCTTCTTATTGTTCTCACACCTCCAGGGAATTGAACCATAAGAGAGGGGTGGCTAGGGTCAAATAAATAGGGCAAGAGGCGGTTTGGGCAAGGGCTAGGATCATGGCAAGTGTATGGCTAGGATGAGGGGGTTTGAGGCAAGGAAAGTCTCCAAGACTTTGCCATAAACCTCTTTCAACCTATCCATAATTGCCCAAGTGCCATATCAGCCCAAGACATGCCTTAAAGGCATTCATACCATCAAAGGGAGAAGGGCTATGCGCATATTACTTCTAAATGAAGCAATTTTCGCCACCCAAACCCCATTATGCCCCTTCGGCGCCAATGGGGTTGTGTTTATTCCTATTATACCCTTTTAGCCTATTGTCTCTTCATGACAACTTGTTATTGGGCCTCATTGGGTAATGAGCTAGCCTAAACTTTATTACATGGGTTGATTAAGCACTTGGATCCAATCCAATGCAACCCTAATCCAAATGTGACCAACCATGGTCAATTTTGGGTCAACCTACTATAAATGGAGTTTGGCTCCAATAACATTCTTCCATCTGATCAGGCCCATTGGCACTGATGAAATCTCCCAAATAGATTCGAGTTATCCAATATCTCGATCATAAGGCTTCCCGATCAATACGAGAACTCGAGTATCAAGGTGTGCAACCCTGCAGGTTCCTCTAATGCTGGCAGTGCTGACCAAAGGTCACCATAAGTAGTGAGTGGCACATAACAGTGCATCACTACTACCCAGGTCATTGGAATGGATATCGACATCGACATCCCCATCATTGCGACTAGGTACAGATGCATTACAATCTCTTTGCCAAATTGATATCCGATTGGACAAGTGTGTCACCACTTGTTTTCACCCAATCACATGGTCATGACTAAATTAGGTTCTCACCTGGGTATGGCCATACACTTTCAGTCATAGAATCATAGAGGAGCTCCATGGATATCAAGCTTCCCTTAGGAAGGGCTGACCTTCTCATATGGGTTGTGACATGCTCAGTGACAACCGTTATTACCTCCCAACTACGGCGAGGTTTTAGGTTGTATCAAAGCATATCCCTAACCATATAGAATGGCCAATGACCTCAAGTCAAAGGATCAATGCATCTCCTATCACTTGTGAGAATAACTCATGACACCAAGTCATTGCCTCACAGCAGGTCTGTCCAGTATATCCACCACTGATATACCCATATGTCTATGTTAGCACCTCGTGTCTAACTAGCCCATATACCAGTCTTACAAGTACTAGAGCTGTCCCATATCCACTCTGGTACATCGACTAGGGACAATCATTTGAGCACAGATCCAATCTGTCTCCAGGGACATTATAATGTAAGTACATAAATGTAGATGTAGACAAACATAGATAATGACAATGCTAGAAAGATATATAAATATCAAAGTCAAGTAGTACAATAATGGACCAATACTAGGTCCTAGGGTATATATACCAACAACTCCCTAGTGGGGACGGGGTTTGCGGATGCCGGGGATTAACCGGAGTCGGGTATCGATGCTCCATGGACACAAGGCGATCGGTGAGGTTTTGTATCCCAGCAAGGATTTACTGGACCATGATAACCATGTTAACCTTGTGGGTGTCGACGCCTGTGGATAGCACCTCAAGTTTGGCATCAATTTGCGCCTCAAACGCATCCATAGACTCTAGACGGACACTAGCCCCTTCCGAAGGCTAGACCGACTCTTGGGTTTCGGGGATGGTTTCCAGGTATTGGGAAGACATGACTTGTGCCCTTGTGGTCACCATGCACAAACAAGGGAGAATTCGACTATGAGATGCTAAAAAATTGTAGAAACAATGCGGAAATATGCTATGCTGCGGTGTCGGACTGTGCGAACTATGAGAATCGAACGCGCAACTCCTCTGATACCAGAAATGATGAAGTGACTAATAGGTTGGGGTTCCTTAATGCCGTACTCTAGGATCCTACACAATGCACGCGAAAACGGGAGAGGGTCGTGAGACGACGAAAGTGAAAACGCGTCGGAAAGTGCAGGGAAACTGATAGAAACACGATGAAACAGTGTAGAGTTCGATCGGGGCAACACAAATGCGAATTGAAGACAACGGCACACAACTACTTAATGTAACTGCCGTAATTTTAGGCAAATCTGTCACAGTACTGTATTTTGCATCAGACGACAATCAGAAAATACGGCACTGCCGTATACAATTACACGGTACCGTATTCTTCAGCAATTTCAACCAGAGAATTCTAGCACAAATACGACACTACCATATTTTTTAGTAAAACTTCCACGGTGCCGTATTTTTGGAGGATTTTCGTGAGTTTTTCGGGTTCAATTCTTGTGTGGGCCATAACTTTTGATCCAGAGGTCCAAATTAAGATCCGAGAGATGCTACGGACTTGTCTTTAAGAGGATAAGACACAAGTAGTGAAAGGGGGAATTTTTATCGCCAATTGAGAGAGCAATTGTCAGAGAGGCGGTTAGGGTTTGTCCTCGCGCCGAGAGACATAGAGGACATTTCAGACCGTAATTTTTATACCGAAGCTTTGTCTGGAGTGGGAGAGCACACCCCTGACGTTTTAGAGCATTTAGAGTCTGATCAAGGGAGAAATCATCAAAATAGTGGTGACAGTACTGTTCACAAGCGAAATTACGGGTTGTATTTCAATTACAACCCTATTTTGTAACTTTTCGTCCCCCTTTTTCACTTTCTAATCCTCTAAAATTATGGTTTATTGTAATCCTTTCATCATGAAAGCTTAGATTTTCTTTTGGGACATGGGGTGTAATCCCCTTAGTTTGTTAATGACTAGAAAACATTGATTTTTGTCAAGTTTAATTTTAATATAATAATTTTACTTTTGTGATTGATTGTTCTTTAATTCTCTATAGTTTTATAAATATCAGCATGTTTTAGAGTTTTGTGAAATAGACCGAGAGGTTGATCGCTTGAAATTCGGAACCCTAGGAATCGTTGAGTTTGGAACTATCGTGAGAGATTAGGTAGTTTTTTGAATTCTGATCTTTAGTGATTTTATTGCCATGTTGAGTTTCTGATACTTTGGATTGAGTTATTGTGTTAGACTTGATTTGATCTTGCACGAGAGTGAGGATCGAGTCGTCGAAAAACCATAAGTAAAACCTGTGTTGAGTTTCAGGATGCACGAGAGTGATCCTTGAGTTCTTTGTTCAATGATTCACTTATCTTTAGCATTGAGAATAGATCTTGCACGAGAGTGAGGATCGGTTATCTGTATGATTGTCTGCATGAGAGTGAGACAATACCTTTATGAAGTGAATTAGGTCTTTATCATAATAGAATTAAACTGACAACCTTTATGTCCTTCTAGTCATTAGAATTAAGGTGGATGGAACCCTAGTCCTAGTTTCTCTCTGATTATATTTTTCGTGTGTTCTCCATCATTGTTTTTCATCATATTCGGTTTGCTTAGCTAGTGAGAATACAACTATTTGGTACTTAACAATAAGGTCTCTGTGGTTCGATATCTATTTTATTACTTCGAGTATCCGTGCACTTGCGGACACAACAAGTTTTTGGTGCCGTTGCCGGGGACCTTAGTTTTGTTAATATCAAAATAGTTGTTAGTATTGCTAGACTAGGTTTTATTTGTTTTAGATTTAACTTTGTTTTTTATTTTTGCAGGTTTTGGATTTCACTAGTTGTGACAGGACTGTGATATCTAAAAATTTGTGAATTTGCTTGTGTTTTAGATTTTCTATTTTTTATATATTCTGAAAAAAAAATAGTTCTTATTGATTGATGTTGGATTATCTCTCTGTTTTTGATAAATTTGAAAATATGTCTTTTTATCACAACTCCTGGGCAACTAAAAGAGGTAAGTTGTACATGCCACAAAATGATTCACGATGCACTCTTGCAGATATATCGAATTTACACTCCTATTTTGTTACATGTAATATTTGTAAATCATCTGATCATTATACTTTTGATTGCAAATTTTTAATTCCTCCAAATTCTAATTCTTCATGGTATCAAGATGATCATTATGAATCTAGTTGGGAAAATCAAACTCCTTTTTATGGTGATTGCTCAAACAATAATTATGAACCATGCTTTGAGAAAACTGAAAAATCTAGTTTAGAGGGCATGTTTGAGAAATTCATGAGTTCACAATTGAAACAAGATGTGAGTGAGACACTCAAACAAATGAATTCTAGGTTGGATGACATGGTTGCACACAATGAAATTTTAGAAACCCAATTGGCACAACAAAGTTGTTTGTTTGAATTTGATTTGGAAAACGAGGAAGTTGATTTAGAAAATTCCCCCTCTTATTATGATTGTTTTGAGATTGAGCCTTATGTTAACATTAATTAATCTCATTCTGATTTTGATAATTGTGAAATTGATTCCTTTGATAATTTATTTGTGGAAAAATTTGAGGAAATTGAAATTGAAAACCCCTCTTCTGATGAAATTGATTCTTTTGATGTTATATCATTTATGGTTAAATCAGATGAGTTTGAAAATTGTGATATTCATGTACCTCAATTTGATTTTGATGATATTGTTAAAATTAATGATAAATCTTTTGTGGCTAACTCTGGTTCTATTAATTCTTTTGCTAAAATCGATAAATCTCATGATTCTTCATATGATTCTGATTTTGACTCTTCTGATGATGAATTATTTGTGGGGAGGCATGAGGAAATTGATTTTGAAGAGTCTCATCTTGACTTTAATGATGATTTCGAAATTGCTAAATTATTTGATGATGAACATGAGGAAATTGATAAGGATTTGAATATTGTGAAAATTGATGAATCTCACCATGTTGATGTTTTACCCATATCTTTTGTTGAATATTTTGATGAATTTAAAAAATTATGCTTTATTGAGGAATCTAATGAAAGACATAAACATTATTATGATGATCCAATGCTTGATTATTTTGATCAAAGTCCTACTTCTATTGCTATTGAAAATATTAATTTGAAAAAAGGACTAATGATTTTGCTTTTTGACAAACATAGGAAGATCATAGAGATTACTTTGAGTGGATTTGAAAATCTTGATTTTAAATTCTGCATGTTTAAGAAAGCCACATCAATCATGAATTGTGTGAAATTTTGGATATTTGGATTAGTGGCTAATCTTTTGGGAAAATGAAAATGTAGAAGATTGTATGCTTTATACTTTGGAACTGATTCACCTGCTTCACCATGAGATTTGAGTTTAGGTCAAGCTATGGACCAAAAATTAGTGCTTCTTGGGAGGCAACCCAAGCACTTTTGCCTTAGTTTAGTTTCTTTTATTTTAGTTTATTTTTAGAATTAAACTTTTTTTTTTGCAGGAAAATAAAATTATTTACGGTTGCACTGCTCTCCTTGGACACCTGCGGCTTCTTCTCCAGATTTGCAGCACCTCTAGCCACCACTACATCTGCCTTTGACATCACTGTCTCTAGCCGTCAACACTGGATCGTACCACCAGCAGATTCTTATTTCTTTTGCTGCCTCTTATTCCATGATTTTATTTATTTTTGCAACAGTTCTTTATTATTGACTCTGATTTTTTTTATGTGGTACTACCTTTTGCACCGGCCGACGATCTCACCTCTATGACTATATTCTCTTGCAGGCCACTAGAGATTACTCACTCTACTGTCGGCACCATCACCATCATTGCTAGCAGCTTTTCAGTAAAAATTTTCAAAAGGCATACCTTTGGACCTTACGGCATTTGCCCCGACACTAATTTTGATCTGAGCCTTATGTATTTTTAGTCAGAACTTGCTATATAGTTTTGTGAGTATTGTTTACACTCTCTTGTATTCATGATTATTTCATATGGTTGCAACTTTGATTTCTTATCACTTTACACCCTTTGCATTGTTTGAGCCTTATGTGATTATATGGACCAATCTTGTTACACTTTTGACTATGATTATATGAGTTTTCATGCTTCACAGCTTTTGCATTGAATTAGAGATTTTTTTTAGGAAATAATAAGATTGATAAGTTGATGATATGTTTTTCTTAGATGGGTAGATTTTTCTATAATGATGAATATTCTTGCATGCCTATGAATGGAAATATTACTATTATGCTGAATTTATTTCTTCAATATATGTCTACTTGTTGAAATCATTCATTGATTGATGCATATGGGTTTTGGGTAGGTATGTTGTTTGATGAATGCAATCTAAAAGTGAAACAACTTTCTTGAATAAAATGAGCATATAAGTGTAATTTTTAATTGATGTCAATTGATTAGCCTAGTTGATGTTTGATTTATCTTACTATTTGTTGGGAAGAGGGAATCCAAGATCCACAAAAATAGTGAGAGACTCCCCTACTTGGCATTGTGTAAAATTAACAGAGGTACCTAAAAGATGTGTTGAAGTCTATAAAAAAAAAGAGAGAGAAGAATAATAATAACAATGACTCCTCTACTTGGCACTGTGTAGAATTGATAGTGGTACCTAAGACAAGAGTTGAAGTCCAAAATAAAAAGTATGTATCTATGTGAGTATATGCAGAAATAAAAAAAAAAGGGGCAAGAAAAGAGAGATTCTATGTGGAAAAAAGATCTTGGAGACTTTATTCCTGTAAACAAAGGTATGATAGATTTAAAACAAAGGTGAAGTCATGAAATTGAGATTCTTTTTATTATTCAAGTTGCGAATTTTTATTTGATCAAAGCTGTGAATCTTGAAGATTAAATTCATTGGACGATATATTTATCTGAAATTTTGTCCAAAAATTTAATGGAGTATTTCATGAGTGATTATATTTTAGAAATTTATTTTTCATAAAAGAGCATATTTTCCATACTTAGCATTGTTCTTATTTATTTGCTTGAGGACAAGCAAAGTCTGAGCCTTATGTGTTTGATGACACCAAACTTCATAGTATATTTTGTGTCATTTCATGTGTCTTTTTGTGCCATAATTATGCTCTTTTGCTTGTTTTTAAGCCTTATTTGTCAACTATTGCAGAATCTACACCATTTCTTATTTTTAATCATTTTCAGGTAAAAGTGTCATATTTTGTTGGATTTTGGAAGATTTGAGCACACCAATGGATTCCAGACGTCGAGACGAAGCTACATGTCAATTTTTAAAAATTTCGGAGCTAATTTACAAAAATACGGCACTACCGTATTTTTAGGCAAATCTGTCACGGTACCGTATTTTGTATCAGACGACAATCAGAAAATACAGCACTGCCGTATACAATTACACGGTACCATATTCTTCAGCAATTTCAACTAGAGAATTCTATCACAAATACGATACTACCGTATTTTTGAGTAAAACTTCCACGGTGCCGTATTTTTGGAGGATTTTCCCGATTTTTTCAGGTTCAATTCTTGCGTGGGCCATAACTTTTGATCCAGAGGTCCAAATTAAGATTCAAAAGATGCTGTGGACTCATCTTTAAGAGGAGAAGACACACGAAGTAAAAGAATTTTTATCACCAATTGAGAGAGCAATCATCAGAGTGGCAGTAAGGGTTTGTCCTCGTGCCGAGAGGCGTAGAGGACATCTCAGACCGTGATTTTTATACCGAAGCTTCATCTGGAGTAGGAGAGCACGCCCCAAAAGTTTCAGAGCGTTTGGAGTCCGATCGAGGGAGAAATCATCAAAATAGTGGTGACAGCACTGTTCATAAGCGAAATTACGGGTTGTATTTCAATTACAACCCTGTTTTGTAACTTTTCTTCCCCTTTTTCGCTTTTTAATCCTCTGAAATTATGGTTTGTTGTAATCCTTTCATCATGAAAGCTTAGATTTTCTTTTGGGACATGGTGTGTAATCCCCTTAGTTTGTTAATGACTAGAAAATATTGATTTTTGTCAAGTTTAATTTTAATATGATAATTTTACTTTTGTGATTGATTGTTCTTTAATTCTCTTTAGTTTTATAAATATCAGCATGTTTTAGAGTTTTGCGAAATAGACCGAGAGGTTGATCGTTTGAAATTCGGAACCCTAGGAATCGTTGAGTTTGGAACTATCGTGAGAGATTAGGTAGTTTTTCGAATTCTGATCTTTAGTGATTTTATTGCCATGTTGAGTTTCTGATACTTTGGATTGAGTTATTGTGTTAGACTTGATTTGATCTTCCACGAGAGTGAGGTTCGAGTCGTCGGAAAACCATAAGTAAAACCTGTGTTGAGTTTCAGGATGCACGAGAGTGATCCTTGAGATTCAACTTGAGATGATTGACTTAGAATTCGGATGCACGAGAGTGATCCTTCAGTTCTTTGTTCAATGATTCACTTATCTTTAGCATTGAGAATAGATCTTCCACGAGGGTGAGAATCGGTTATCTGCATGATTGTCTGCACGAGAGTGAGACAATATCTTTATGAAGTGAATTAGGTCTTTATCATAATAGAATTAAACGGACAACCTTTATTTCCTTTTAGTCATTAGAATTAAGGTGGATGAAACCCTAGTCCCAGTTTCTCTCTGATTATCTTTTTCGTGTGTTCTCCATCATTGTTTTTCATCATATTCGGTTTGCTTAACTAGTGAGAATACAATATTTGGTACTTAACAATAAGGTCTCTGTGGTTCGATATCAAGTTTATTATTTCGAGTATCCGTGCACTTGCGGACACAATAGTAACACACTAACCTCGTAGTGATTTTAGCAATTTAGCCGCTCACTTAGCACATTTTTTTAAACTCAGCAAACGTCGGGGACTACGGTTGCGCAGGATTCAGCTCGGACGACTATGGAGCTAGAAACACATCAAGAAATAAGAGATCTGACCACCCCTCCGACGTACAGATGGTCGTGGCTGAAGGGTGGGAAAAACCACAGCGGATAAACACAGAATTGAACTGAGGAAAACAGGCGAACCTGACTGTTGGGGTATGCCCTTAAGGCTAATGTTTGAGGCCTTGGGATTCTTTCAGTATCATGTATAAACTCTTATGTTTATAAAGGCAATGGTTGTTATTCAGTTTGTGACATTGTCTGCTGCAATAAGTGTGCTTCTGAATAATGTCTCAAAGCTGTTCAGCTAGGCTGACATGCTATATGTCCTTAGTCGAGATATCTTGGTGAACATGAGACAGCCTTGATATGATTGAGACTAATATGTGTTCTAATCTTATAGGATGCTTCGAGCATGGAATAAGATGTAGACTCATGGGTACATTGGATGTACTGGACAGACCCTATTAGGATATTCAATTGCTTGTCACAATGTGAATAATCCTTGTTTGCAACAAGTGGCACATATCCTCTGACTTGAGATCACTTGTGTTTCTAAATGATGATTGTCATTGTTTTGAGGTAGTTCAATATCATTTGAAACATAATGGTTATAGACTATCTTGGATAATGATCATGAGTCATGTTAGGGCACTAGTGATAGATATAGGATTGACGTCTCCTTGATTGGAGTGTGATGTTCTAAAGGGGCCCCCCTGGATGAGATGATTGAGAAAGTGTATGGCCATACCCAGGTGACTATGTTCATCTGATCTAATCATGCTCATCATATTGGAGCTACAGGCTTGACACGCTTGTCCAATAAGAACATCCAGTGGCAAAGGAAACATGTATGCCTAGTGAAGTGGATTCACACTTGTGCTGTGGTTTGGGTGTAGTCTTGGAAGTCTCTTTCCTTTATATCGGGAGACAGTGATGTGTTGCTAGATACCCCTCACTGATCGTGATAACGTAAGTTATCGTTACCGATATTTAAAGGAAACCCTTAGGGTCGCACAATTTGATGATATGGCTTACTTAAGTCAGATCGTGTGGACTGAATTGTTTGGGTTCAGTTTAAAGGGATTTAAACTCTGATTGTAAGTGAGATCTGGTCTGATCATGTTTGATTGATTAGGGCTTGAGATCGGTAAGCTTCGATTGAGAGATTGGATGCTAGATCGGTGAGATCAGGAGCATCAAGAGATGAACGGTTAGATCTTGAACCTTAGGGTTTATTGTGATCTAGACCAAATCGCTAGGGTTAATTGGTCTTTGAACCAACCCAAGAATGAACCAACTTATTATGTGAGCGCATGGTTCATTGAGGAGAGAAAAATGCGATTGGTTCATGGGTACATGAACGCATGATCGCATAAGAGAATAAGGCTAGCTATTTTTAGTAGCCACGCCTCCACGTTTTTGAGTGGAACGCATCTCTTGTCGCCCCTCTCCTATTCTCGTCGCTTGCTCTCGTGTGGAAGTGGTTGTTCACGCCTTGGAGAGAGTTTGCTCAAGCGAGAGATCATCTCAACTCCCCTTCCATTCGACAAGGACACTTGGAGATCCTTGCTAGCACAAGGAGCAACAAGAAGTAGCCGATCCATCATCTTGTGTGGGTCATCTTTGGCGGAGAACCATTTCGTTCTCTCATTTCCAAGCCGCCACCCAATCTAATGGCGTTGGTAAGATCACTTGTCGATCTTTGCAAGTTTTTATACAAGTTGATCATATGAACTATATGCGATCTTATGAAACCCTAAAATCATTGCTTCCGCTATCAAAGTTTTACATGCGCCTCCTATTAGGGTTTCTCCCCCCTCATTGAAAGGGGTACTTTCACTGACCCACCGGAAGAGTGGGATTTACTTCTTATAAAGCAGGAACAGGAACAACTTGGAATCGAGGAGGCGTTCTTGACCCGAACACTCTGAAGACGAGACGCCGGCTCGACTTCCACACGCTGGAGGCTCTCAGCTCACCAGGAGGTCTCTATGCACTAAGAGAGCTAACTAAGAAGCTACCCCAACTTCCTCTTTCATGGAACAAGAGGGGAGGGAATAAAACAAGGCTACTAAAGACAACCTACCTTAACAACCTAACAACCCTTGCAGGCCACTAAAGTGATCAATCTGCAACTACAAGATAAGAAATAACAAACTACTAACTAATATTCCTTGAAGCTAGTTGTATGATTTTGCGTCTTCGTACAGAAGCGGTTTAGACTCACTCGGTGCAAACCGCGACAAAGCAGCAAAATTTGGAGGTTATGGGCTGCGTTACCACCATTGCGTCTCGCTCTTGGGCTGTATTGCTGATGAGATTGAGCGGCCCATTTGGAGCCGGGCCCTCAGGAGGCCGGCTTGTGGTGTCCTTGTGCTGAATCACCTCGGTGTGGATGGAAAGGGGGCTGATGACGCCCGTAAAGCAATCTAGGGGCTTGCTTTGGCATTGGGATCGCCGGATTGTTACCATGTTGGACTCCTTTAGATCATCATGAGGTGGGGCAACATGGTAGGGAGGGTGGTGTACGTCGAAATGGGGTCGCCGGGGCTTCATCAGATCTTCAGGGGTGAACACGGTTTGCCCCTGTTGGCGAACACAACTTGCCCGTGTTGGCGAACATGGCCATGTTCGGAAGCTCTAGGATCCATCGAGCAGAATACGGGTAGCGGCACCGGCGTGCCATGGGCCGTGTCTGCGTTCGCGTCCCGGCTGGACTGTGTCACGGTCGTGCTTGTCTTCACGGCCTGGCCGTGCTGGGGTGGACCAGCAGAAATTAGGGCGGGGCCATAATCTGATTCATGGGTTGTAATTCCGGGTCCGAAATCCACAGAATGTTGTTCCCAAATTACGATGGGGCCGTAATTTGGCGCTGAGAATCTGCAGTGTTTTCCGGCGACCTGATCATGGCCTGGTCGTGGTGTTCCTTGTCACGACTGTGATCGCTGAGGTTGAATTCTGCCGCGCTCATCACGGCGGGTGCAACGGGCGTGTTGAGGGCCGCGCTTGCATTTGCGTTCTTCCTCGACCGTGTCACAGCCATGCTTTCCATCATGGCCGTGCTTTCCATCACCGCCCGGCTGTGTCTGGGTCGGCTAGGTCTTGCGGCATCGAGCATGGCAGGGGGAATGGGTGTGCAGGTGGTATGCGGGCTCGTCACGGCCGTGTCCACCATCACGGCTAGGCCGTGTCGGGGTATGGAAAACTCTGATCGGGCTAAAAATTCCTCAAGTCCTAGGGAATCTACCCCAGTGTCTTCTAGAGGGGCTGGACTGCCCTCATGTGTGTCCATGGGTCTGCCTTCTTCATTGTCAATGTTAGTAGCTCCTTGATGCATTGCACTTTGGTAGTGTTTTTCCGTTGTATTTCATGTCAAATCTAGACTTATTTTAACACTTTTATACTCATTATAGCCTTATTTCCTTCATATCTTTGGAATATTCACTTTTTGGCACTTTTATGGAATTTCAGGTAAAAACACCCTTATTTCAACATATTTTGAAGATTTTGAGGCCATGGGATGATTTCTTGTGTGAAAACGAAGTTGTCCATCAAATTTGAGCTCATTCAGAGTTTGCCTGAGAATCACGGCCAGGTGAACCCCATGGGGTTCACCATCCCAGTCGCCAGCTAGCGAAACTCACAGAGAGCATCACGGCTAGGTGAACCCAGCGGGGTTCACCATAATTCCTTCATGCCGAAAATAGTCCAGAGGGCATCACAGCCAGGTGAACCCAGTGGGGTTCACCGCATTTCTTTCAGCCGAACTCACAAAATAAATCACGGCCAAGTGAACCCGGCGGGGTTCACCCGTGATTTTGATCTTGGCTCGCGCACGGACTCGACCTATACTCGGTTTTCCTTCGATTTCTCACCCGTTCGGTGTCCAAATTTGGCAAGTAAGGTGTCTATGGAAAGCTCTTTCAGAGGCGAACCCATGGGATATAAAAGCCCTAATTTTCTTGCCCTAATTATCAAGGAATCACGTGACAAACGGCGGTAGGCAGAAGAACAAGGCGACAACATGAGTTCGAGGCAATTTTCAGAGATTGGATCATCGGAGCATCACGATTCTTGCAGATTTACTTCGGTTTATCCTCTCCTATCCTTTAGAAACTCTTTTTTATAATCTTCCTATGTTAAAAGAGAGATTTTTGAGCGTAACGATGATGATTGTAGCGTAAACCCTATTTCGGGGCTTGGTTTAAACCCGTTGACGAATTTAATCGCAAACTTTATCTTTATTTCGTTGTTTGGATTGTGTTGTGAGCATATTTTATTTTGACATGTTTATTTCATGATTTTACCTTGGCCGAGTATTTTCACGCGTTAGCTGTTACGATTCATATTGAGAGAAGGATCGTAAGGGTGGATTCCCTTAGTAAAACTTGCGAGACCTCGACACGAGAGTGCTTGGTCTACGCTCGAGGATTTCATATTCTGCCATAGAACTCATCGGGTTCATCTTAGAATGATCCACCGCTAGAGTAGGAGGTCGTCCTAAGTCGAACACTGGGGTGTACACTCGAGAGAGGGCACCTTGTACCTTAGGGTTAGATTCCTTGTGCAAAATCAACAATCCAAATAACCGACATCTGCCTTGTGCGATTAAAGTAGTCATCGTGGTGAAAACCAAAGCCCTGATTTCTCTCTAGTATTTAGTCCCTACCGTTGTAGCGTTGATTACTTGTTTTCGATTTCTACTTTCAAAACCCAATTTCTTTTCACCTAGCTATTAGGACTCGGATTTTTTGGTACTCAACCCTGTTCCCTGTGGGATTCGATATCTTTTATATTACTTTGACATAACCGTGCACTTGCGGTACATGTCAAGTTTTTGGCACCGTTGCCGGGGAACAACAGTTGATATTAGTATACTTCCGAGAATTGGTAGACTAGGCCTTAGGTTAAATTTTCCTTACTGCACTACTATTTTCTTTTTCTTTTTATTTACTTGCTGTCTTATAACTTTATAATTTTGATTGACCATTTTATGCGAAGAAGTAATAGGGCAAGTACATTATTTGACATTGATCCAGAGATCGAGCGCACCTTCAGGACAAGAAGGAAGCAAAATCAAATTCTGAAGAAAGAAGTCATGAACCATCCAGAAGGAGAAAATCAGATGGAGCACATTCAGCTTGATGTGAACAATGACTGAGTACCACAACTAATGGGGAACAACTATAATAACAGGACATTGAAAGATTACTCTACTCCTTACACTTATGGTTTTCAATCAGGAATTGCTAGGCCCGCTGTTGAGGCCAATAACTTCGAAATAAAACCTGCTCTTCATTCTATGGTGCAACAAAACCAATTTGGTGGTTCTCCTCTTGAGAACCCCAACATGCACCTCTCTATTTTTCTAGAATATTGCGATCTGTTGAAAATTAACGGTGTGTCTGCTGATGCTATCAGGTTGCGACTATTTCCCTTCTCTCTGAGGGATAGGGCGAGAGCTTGGCTGCACACACTCGCCTACATCATTCTGTATTTTCTTTGCTCGTTTGACTTGTTCATGCGCTTAGGGATGGGAGACAACCGTTGGCAGTCTCCTATATGTTGTAATGCCATGGATGTAAGCTCATAGGGCCCTACTTCGTGAGATTCAACCATTGGACCGGTGAAGAACGGGATGTACGCCCCTTCTATTCTCAAGGGGTGCAAGGTGAGTTCCTCCCCTAATATAGTTTTATTTATTGTTGTAGAACTGCATGCTTAAGCTTTGTTGAGTTTTTCATCTTGTTTAGAAGAGCATGATAGGGTTAGCTTGTTGATTAGTTTCGGTTCTCTCTATAAAAGTATCAAAACCTAATTTCTAAGAGCGTTAGAGTAAACTGGTTTTCACTAGCTATAAGTTAACTACAAATGTTTTCAAAATGCGTTATTTGAATGCTTGCATGCCTAACCACCCCATCATCTTGGTATCAGAGCTTAGGCTCTTAGAGTAGAATTTTACAAGACCAAAATCTTAATTTTCTACTACTAGGACGATATATGGACCTAGGTGTTTGAAAGAATTTGACTAGCTATATTTTATCACCTTAGGATCTATTCCCAAAACTCTACTTATTTTCAAAAAAAAATGGCTACTAGATGCGGTGCTCCCTATGGTCTTAATCAAGCTCTTGACCATGAGGTTAGTGCCCTTTCAATTGATATGGCTTCTATTAAAGACACTCTAGCAAGCCTTCTGTTGGGGTATGCCCTTAAGGCTAATGTTTGAGGCCTTGGGATTGTATCAGTATCATGTATAAACTCTTAAGTTTATAAAGGCAATGGTTGTTATTCAGTTTGTTACATCATCTGCTGCAATATGTATACTTCTGAATAATGTCTCAATGCTGTTCAGCTAGGATGACATGCTATATGTCCTTAGTCGAGATATCTTGGTGAACATGAGACAGCCTTGATATGATTGAGACTAATATGTGTTCTAATCTTATAGGATGCTTCGAGCATGGAATAAGATGTAGACTCATGGGTACATTGGTTGTACTGGACAGACCCTACTAGGATATTCAATTGCTTGTCACAATGTGAATAATCCTTGTATGCAACAAGTGGCACTTTCCTCTGACTTGAGATCACTTGTGTTTCTAAATGATGGTTGTCATTGTTTTGAGGTAGTTCAATATCATTTGAAACATAATGGTTATAGACTATCTTGGATAATGATCATGAGTCAGGTTAGGGCACTAGTGATAGATATAGGATTGCCGTCTCCTTGATTGGAGTGTGATGTTCTAAAGGGGCCCCCCTGGATGAGATGATTGAGAAAGTGTATGGCCATACCCAGATGACTGTGATCATCTGATCTAATCATGTTCATCATATTGGAGTTACAGGCTTGACTAGCTTGTCCAATAAGAACATCCAGTGGCAAAGGAAACTTGTATGCCTTGTGAGTAGATTCACACTTGTGCTGTGGTTTGGGTGTAGTCTTGGAAGACTCTTTCCTTTATATCAGGAGACAGTGATGTGTTGCTAGATACCCCTCACTGATCATGATAACGTAAGTTATCGTTACCGACATTTAAAGGAAACCCTCAGGGTCGCACAATTTGATGATATGGCTTACTTAAGTCAGATCGTGTGGACTGAATTGTTTGGGTTCAGTTTAAAAGGGATTTAATCTCTGATTGTAAGTGAGATCTGGTCTGATCATGTTTGATTGATTAGGGCTTGAGATCGGTAAGCTTTGATCGAGAGAATGGATGTTAGATCGGTGAGATCAGCAGCATCAGAGATGAGCGGTTAGATCTGGAACCATTGGGTCCAATTAGATCTAGACCATGACTTGGGCTATTTTGGTTTGGTCTTTGAACCAACCTTTTTAGAACCGGTTCACTTAGGTGAACGCTTGGTTCAAAGAGAGTGGCGTATGCGATCGGTTCACTTGATGTAAACGCTTGATCGCATGAGAGTTGAAGGCGAGTTTATGGCTTGCTATTTTTAGAAACCACGCCCCACGTTCAATGTGAACGTTACTCTCGTCGCTCCTCTTCTCTCTTGTTCTCGTGTGGCTTGTGTCAACGAGAGATAGAGAAGCATTCGGCCAAGGAGAATTCGCCAAGCAACTCATCTCATCTTCCCTCACGGATCGAGACCTCTTGGAGCCTTGCTAGCACAAGGAGTACCAAGGGAGTAGGCGACTTCTTCATCTAGTGTGCACATCCTTTGGAGGAGATCCTCTCGCTCTCTCTTCTTCCAAATCGCCATCCAAGCGAAATGGCTATGGTATGAATCCAATCTTTATGAAGTTGATCATGTGTTCTTGCTAATGATCTTATGAAACCCTTGATTCCGCATGAAATTTTATTTGCGCCACTTATTGGGTTTCGCCCCCCTTCTAGAAAGGGGTCTTACAATTGGTATCAGAGCTCATGTTATTGCTTGATCATATGATTGCTTCATGTTAATATGTGATCCATGTTTGAGGTGAATAGATATAGGGTTATCATCATGCGAAAAATTTTACATGCATGCATTGTCGCATGTTTATTCTTTGTGGCGCATGTATGATGCTTATGTTGTTGCGCATGTTGAATGTATAGTTTTTCTTAAAAACTTCATCCCTTGCGCGCCTCACTTAGATCTAAGCGCCTACTATAAACCCTTAGACGGGTTGATGGGGTTGAAGTCATCCTCTAGGTTAGATCCAAAGAGTCTGATCAGACCATCTGACAGCCTAGATGGATCGACCAGATGGCACCTGTGCGCAAGCACGAGGTGGCTATTGGTCGATTGCATCACAGGCGTGTAGCGAGGTCTGGTTGAGACAACCATTGAACGCACATGAGTTAGGCCCGGGGTCACACCCGCTTGCCAGAACTCATGATGGTTGTTCAGCCCTTGGCGCATGCATGGTTGACCATTAGGTCAACTCAAGTCAGTTAGGACTTGGTGCATGCAAGGGCAGTGGATCAAACTAGACATGATGAGTGGATCCCTATCAATGGACCGTTGTAAGGTTGTAGGGCAGATAAGAAAATTAAAATGGATGACAATGGGTTTTTTCAAAAAATTTTATTTTCTTAGTAATGGATCACATGTTTGATTGGATGCCATGTGCTTGTTTATTTCATCTTATGTGGGTTGCCCTTTAATGTGTGCTGTGCTGGGGCCTGCGAGCCTGGTTAATTATAAATTAATATTTATTTGTGATCTACGAATCACATTGTGTTTAATTTATAAGTGTAATTGACCTGCGTGTCAATCTTGTCTAGATAGATTAATTTGTAATTTAATCAGACAAGAGCACAAAGCACACATGGCAGAGGCGCATGCAGCAGTGGCTTGACTAGTTGGGAGGTCTAGGGTTCGACCCTAGGACAGGCGCATTTTCCTGGTGGGCGCACCTTGAGCTGCAGTGGGCGCTTGGGCCCTGGGTTGGGCCAGATGAGAAGAAAAAGCCCCATGAAGAAAGCAAGTGAAGACTTAATTTAGGTTAAGGTCTTACTTAGACTTAATGGGCTTTTACCACATAAGATCCATGCTTTCTTTTATTGTTTAATAATTAGAATTGCATGAGTTATTTATCTTCTGCTATAGCCATAGGATTTGCCTGATAGTAAGAAGATAAAAGACGGTTAAAATCCAACGCTAAATATCAAGCACGTAATGCCTTCTGGCGCGAAACCTCACTGTTCTGACTATCGTTGGGGCCGTGTTGTACCCACTCAGTGGGCACGCCCATCTATCTTCAGACGGTGTGTGATTTCACCTGCGTGTTACAGAGAAGGGATTTATCGCTTCTCGTTGCTCAGCATAGCACGTGGTGGTCCAGGGAGTAGGTCAGGTCAGCTTGACCATGTAGGCTACATATGGGGCATATGTTAGCTATATGGAGGCAGCCATCTGTGGGATCAGAGACTGTGTTGTACCAACTCAGTTGGCACAGTCTGCTGGATTGCCCAGATGAAGGGGAATCGCACGGGTTGGCGATTGGCAGGGACTACCTACCAGAGATTAGTGCTTGTACTCTCTGTGCATCTTATCTCGCCTGAGCGGGACGCGGAGACCAAGTATAAAATCTGGATCCCATCTCACTAAAAGAGTGTTACTCTTTCGGACTGTTTTAATGGATTTTTCAGTCAGATAAAATAGTGAGAAAAGAATCTTTCTTAAGTCCTGGATTGATTCTAAACATTGATACTGACCTTGCTGTTCTTGCATTGTTGTAGATTCCTGCAGCAACGAACACCATGAGCTTCAATGTGCGATCCCTACTGGAAAGGGAGAAGTTTGCTGGGCCAAACTTCTCAGACTGGTACGGACACCTTAAGATTGTTCTTAAGGCAGAGAGGAAACTGTATGTCCTCGAGACGGCAATACCGCCTCAACCCGGAGCGAACGCCGCAAGGGCGGTTCGTGAAGCCTATGAAAAGCATGTCAATGATAGCATTGATGTCGCTTGCCTGATGCTAGCGTCTATGACGCCACCGCTGCAGTGACAGCATGAGGATATGTCTGCTATAGAAATTATAGCAAACCTCAAAATGTTGTATGCTCCACAGGCGAGGACTGAGCGCTATAATTTGACCAAGCTTTTCTTTCAGAGCAAACTGGCTGAAGGGAGCCCAGTGGGAGCTCACGTGCTCAAGATGATTGGGCACAAAGAGGCTCTAGAGAAACTGGGGCATACCATCAATCAGGAGCTTGCTGTAGACATTATTCTGCAGTCTCTCCCGCCCTCTTTCGATGCGTTCATTATTAACTTTAATATGAACAAAATCGATTGTACCCCGGCAGAGTTGCTGAATATGCTCTTGACTACTGAGGAGACTCTGAAGGGAAAGCCTTCAACCTCTGTCTTAATGGTTCCTTCTAGGAACAAGAAGAAGGGGAAGAAGGGCAAAGCCCCAGTCAAGAACTACAATAAGGCTCTGAAACAGAAGGTTAAGCGGTCGAAGGAATACAGATGTTTCCACTGTGGCAAGCTAGGTCACTGGAAAAAGGACTGTAAAGCGCTCCAAGGAGACAAGAAGGGAAGCATCGCTTCTGGCTCAGGTATATTTGTGACTGAAGTCATGATATCATCTTCTTCTATATCATGGGTGTTGGACACTGCATGTGGAGTTCACATTTGTTCAAATGTACAGGAACTCAAGAGAAGAAGACAGGTGGGGCAGCATGAGGTGGACCTACGAGTTGGAAACGGGGCACGGGTTGCTGCTGTTGCTGTAGAGGAATATTACATCTCATTACCATCTGGACTTGTATTAGAATTAAACAATTGTTATTTTGTTCCTAGCATTACCAAGAATATTATCTCTATTCCTGCTCTTGTCAGGAAAGGGTTTTCCTTTGAATGCAATATTTCAAAGTGTATTATTTCTTTGGATAATATTGTTTATGCTACTGGTTCAATTAACAATGGGTTATTCATGTTGGACATGGAATGTTCTATACAAACTATTGATAATAAGAAAGCCAAGTATGCTGATCATAGCACCTTGCTATGGCATAGTCGTTTAGGCCATATTAACAAGAAACGCATTAAGCGGTTGCATGACAATGGACTGCTGGGATCATTCTCCTATGAGGAGATTGATACATGCAAAGCTTGTTTAATGGGTAAAATGACGAAGTCTCCTTTTCCTAACAAAGGTCAAAGGGCTTCAGGTTTACTTGACCTCATACACAGTGATGTGTGTGGGCCATTTAGTAAACATGCCAGAGGTGGCTATTCTTACTTCATTACCTTTACAGATGATTTCAGTAGATATGGTTATGTCTATCTGATGAGGTATAAGAGTGAATCTTTTGACAAGTTCAAAGAATTCAAAAATGAAGTACAGAATCAGCTAGGCCGAAATATCAAGGCACTTCGTTCTGATCGAGGTGGAGAATACTTGAGTCATGCGTTTACTGACTATCTGAAGGAGTGTGGGATTATCTCACAGCTCACTCCGCCAGGAACACTGCAATGGAATGGTGTGTCTGAGAGGAGAAATAGAACGTTACTTGATATGGTTCGTTCTATGATGAGTCAGGCTACTCTACCTTACTCCTTTTGGGGATTTGCACTGGAAACAGCTGCAAAGGTACTAAACCGAGTGCCATCCAAGGCAGTTTCAAAGACTCCATATGAATTATGGTATGGGAAACAGCCGAGCTTGACATTTATCAGGATCTGGGGTTGTGAGGCTTATGTCAAAAAGCTCGCCTCTGGGAAACTGGAGAGCAGATCTGAGAAATGTATCTTTGTCGGTTACCCTAAAGAAACTAAGGGTTATTATTTCTAGGATCCCAAAGAGAACAAGGTATTTGTTGCTCGGACGGCAATATTTCTTGAAAAGGAGTTTCTTCTGCAAGAAGCCAGTGGGAGAGAAATAAAGCTGGATGAGAATCCAGAGGAAGGACAAAGTAGTCAAGCACAGTTGGATGAGCCTGAGCCGGTAGAACAGGTTATTGAACAACCTGAGGCTCAGATATCACGGGAACCGCGAAGATCGGGAAGGTTCCGTCGACAGCCTGAGCGCTATGACGGAGTCTACATCATTGACAATGATGAACCCCTCACTTATGCGGATGCGGTCAGTGGACCGGAGTCAGCTAGATGGCTTGAAGCTATGCGAGCCGAAATGGACTCCATGTCAGATAACCAAGTCTGGGATTTGGTTGATCCGCCTCCGGGAGTAATCCCTATAGGCTGTAAATGGATCTTCAAGAAGAAGATTGACATGGATGGTAACGTGGTTACCTATAAAGGCAGGCTAGTAGCGAAAGGTTTCAAACAAATCTACAGGATAGATTATGATGAAACTTTCTCTCCTGTAGCCATGTTCAAGTCGATTCGGATTCTTTTCCCGATAGCTGCATATTATGATTATGAGATCTGGCAGATGGATGTGAAAACGGCTTTCCTTAATGGAAAACTGGATGAGGATGTGTATATGACACAACCTGAAGGTTTCACTAATCCATTAGATCGTCATAAAATATGCAAGTTAAAGAAGTCCATTTATGGACTTAAGCAAGCATCTAGAAGCTGGAATATTCGTTTTGATGAATCAATCTCTGAGTTTGGTTTCATCAAGAATGAAGATGACCCGTGTGTATATAAGAGGTTTAGTGGGAGCGTGATTACTTTCCTGGTCCTCTACGTCGATGATATCTTAATCATTGGAAATGATATTCCTGAACTGCATGCTGTTAAGGCATGGTTAAGGAAATGTTTCCAGATGAAAGATTTAGGAGAAGCAGCCTATGTATTAGGTGTGAAGATCTACAGAGATAGATCTAAAAGGCTTCTCGGGCTGTGCCAGAGTACTTACATCGATAAAGTCCTGGAGAGATTCCATTTAGAGAATTCTAAAAGAGGATATCTTCCAGTCAGACATGGTCTGAATCTTTCGAAGAGTCAGTGTCCACAAACATAGACTGAGAAAGATGAAATGGACAATACGCCTTATGCTTCGGCTATTGGGTCCATTATGTATGCGATGTTGTGTACTCGCCCAGACGTCGCTTACGGGTTAAGCGTGACCAGTTGGTTCCAAAGTAATCCAGGTTAGGCGCACTGGATTGCAGTCAAGAACATTTTAAAATATCTTCGGAGGACCAAAGATATGTTCTTGGTGTATGGTGGTCAGGAAGAACTCAGTATTGAAGGATATACTGATGCTTCGTTCCAATCTGACCAGGATGATTTCCGATCGCAATCAGGCTATGTGTTTAGCTTGAATGGAGGTGCTGTGGTGTGGAAAAGTTTCAAACAGTCCATCGTTGCTGATTCCACAATAGAAGCCGAGTATGTTGCAGCCTCAGAAGCATCTAAGGAGGCAGTGTGGATTCGTAAGTTCATTCAGGAACTTGGTGTTGTTCCTTCGAGTGCAGATCCTTTGGTTATCTTCTGTGATAACACTGGAGCAATCGCACAAGCAAAGGAACCACGGTCGCACCAGAAGTCCAAGCACATACAGAGATGGTTTCACTTGATCCGGGAGATCATTGATCGTGGCGAGATCAAAGTCTGCAAGGTTCATACAGATGACAATCTGGCTGACCCGCTTACCAAGCCTCTGGCGCAGCAGAAGCATGAGAAGCGCTGTAATAATATGGGTTTGAGGTTACTCAACCATTAGATTAAGTGCAAGTGGGAGATTGTTGGGGTATGCCCTTAAGGCTAATGTTTGAGGCCTTGGGATTGTATCAGTATCATTTATAAACTCTTAAGTTTATAAAGGCAATGGTTGTTATTCAGTTTGTTACATCATCTGCTGCAATATGTATACTTCTGAATAATGTCTCAATGCTGTTCAGCTAGGCTGACATGCTATATGTCCTTAGTCGAGATATCTTGGTGAACATGAGACAGCCTTGATATGATTGAGACTAATATGTGTTCTAATCTTATAGGATGCTTCGAGCATGGAATAAGATGTAGACTCATGGGTACATTGGTTGTACTGGACAGACCCTACTAGGATATTCAATTGCTTGTCACAATGTGAATAATCCTTGTATGCAACAAGTGGCACATTTCCTCTGACTTGAGATCACTTGTGTTTCTAAATGATGGTTGTCATTGTTTTGAGGTAGTTCAATATCATTTGAAACATACTGGTTATAGACTATCTTGGATAATGATCATGAGTCAGGTTAGGGCACTAGTGATAGATATAGGATTGCCGTCTCCTTGATTGGAGTGTGATGTTCTAATGGGGCCCCCCTGGATGAGATGATTGAGAAAGTGTATGGCCATACCCAGATGACTGTGATCATCTGATCTAATCATGTTCATCATATTGGAGTTACAGGCTTGACTAGCTTGTCCAATAAGAACATCTAGTGGCAAAGGAAACTTGTATGCCTTGTGAGTAGATTCACACTTGTGCTGTGGTTTGGGTGTAGTCTTGGAAGACTCTTTCCTTTATATCGAGAGACAGTGATGTGTTGCTAGATACCCCTCACTGATCATGATAACGTAAGTTATCGTTACCGACATTTAAAGGAAACCCTCAGGGTCGCACAATTTGATGATATGGCTTACTTAAGTCAGATCGTGTGGACTGAATTGTTTGGGTTCAGTTTAAAAGGGATTTAATCTCTGATTGTAAGTGAGATCTGGTCTGATCATGTTTGATTGATTAGGGCTTGAGATCGGTAAGCTTTGATCGAGAGAATGGATGTTAGATCGGTGAGATCAGCAGCATCAGAGATGAGCGGTTAGATCTGGAACCATTGGGTCCAATTAGATCTAGACCATGACTTGGGCTATTTTGGTTTGGTCTTTGAACCAACCTTTTTAGAACCGGTTCACTTAGCTGAACGCTTGGTTCAAAGAGAGTGGCGTATGCGATCGGTTCACTTGATGTAAACGCTTGATCGCATGAGAGTTGAAGGCGAGTTTATGGCTTGCTATTTTTAGAAACCACGCCCCACGTTCAATGTGAACGTTACTCTCGTCGCTCCTCTTCGCTCTTGTTCTCGTGTGGCTTGTGTCAAAGAGAGATAGAGAAGCATTCGGCCAAGGAGAATTCGCCAAGCAACTCATCTCATCTTCCCTCATGGATCGAGACCTCTTGGAGCCTTGCTAGCACAAGGAGCACCAAGGGAGTAGGCGACTTCTTCATCTAGTGTGCACATCCTTTGGAGGAGATCCTCTCGCTCTCTCTTCTTCCAAATCGCCATCCAAGCGAAATGGCTATGGTATGAATCCAATCTTTATGAAGTTGATCATGTGTTCTTGCTAATGATCTTATGAAACCCTTGATTCCGCATGAAATTTTATTTGCACCACTTATTGGGTTTCGCCCCCCCCCCCCCCCTTCTAGAAAGGGGTCTTACACCTTCAACACTCCATAGGTGTCATAGACAATAGGCTTAACACCCTAGAGTCCAACTCTAAGATGGATCCTCCAAACACTAGTCGGCCTAATAGTGGATCCCACACAAGGGAACCAAATGACCTAGGACCTCCCTCTCAAACCCCTAGAGCCACTCATGTACACACCGAGTGGGAAGGGCCTCATGCCCAACAACCACTCTACTATAGGCCTAGAGACCATGATGTGCAACGCGCCATCAAGATCAACCCTCCTACCTTTAGTGGATCCCTTAACCCTAAGGAGTTCCTAGATTGGTCTACCAAGCTAGATCAGTACTTTGACTATAGTCTTATGCACAATGAAAGTAAGGTTAGGTTCACCAAGTGTTTACTAGAGGGACCCGCTAGACTCTACTGGACCCATGTTCAGAGAACCATAGAAAGGGATGGTAAACCACCCATTGAGTCCTGGGATGAAATGAAACTCCTACTTAGGCAAAAGTACGTCCCTCCCGGCTTCATGCAAAAACTTAAGGATGAGCTCGGTAGTCACACTCAAGGATCCTCTACTGTAGAAGCCTATCAAACCAAGCTAGAAGAACTTCTCATTAGGTTTGAGGTCATTGAAGACCTAGGTATGATTCTAAGTAGGTTCAAGAATGGCCTTAGACCCGACATTAAGAGAGCTTTGACCTATTTCCAATTAGATACCCCTGAGATAGCTTATCAAAGGGCCATAGAGGTGGAGCAAGAACTTAAGAATAGGATGACCTCTGCCCCTGATTTAAGATTGCCTGACTTTGGCAAGGTCTTTGAGGTTGATTGCGATGCTTTTGGCATTGGCATAGGTGGGACCCTTAGCCAGGAAGGTCACCCTATTGCCTTCTTCAGTGAGAAGTTGAATGAGGCCAAGCAGAAATACTCAAACGATGACAAAGAGTTTTATGCCGTGGTTCAATCTTTGAGGCATTGGCGGCATTACCTTCTCCACCATGAATTTACCCTTAAATAGTGACCACCGAGCCCTATCTTATCTTAGTGCCCAAAGGAAACTCAATGCTAGACATGCTAAGTGGGTAGAGTATCTCCAACAGTACAGTTTTGTCTTATAACACAAATATGGAATTAACAACAAAGTTGCTGATGCCTTAAGTAGGGTAGTCTTCATTTTGCAGACTATGCATGCTGAGCTTATAGGATTTGAGCATATGAAAATTGCCTATCTAGATTGCCCTGATTTTTCTGCTATCTACACTGATATGACTAAAGATGTTATGAGTCACCCTCTGTATACCCTTAGGGATGGGTATCTTTTCCTTGGACTGACACTTTGTGTGCCCAAGACCTCGATCCGGGATTTCCTAATTTGGGAACTCCATGGAGGTGGGTCTGATGGACACCACGGTCGAGAGAAGACCCGTGCCTTAGTAGGAGAGAGATTTTTTTGGCCTAAACTCTACCGAGATGTGGCCAAGGTAGTTAGGCATTGTGGGACCTGTCAATCCACCAAGGTCCAGAAGCACAATTTTGGACTGTATACCCCTCTACCTATTCCACAGGCACCGTGGCAGGATATTAGTTTGAACTTTGTTCTAGGATTGCCTAGGACAGCTGCTAGACATGACTCTATCTATGTTGTGGTAGACAGGTTCACTAAAATGGCACATTTTATACCTTGCTCTAAGACTACCGATGCCTCCCATATGGCTAGTCTCTTCTTTAGAGACATTGTCAGGTTACATGGTACCCCTCTCACTATAGTTTTTGACAGAGACACCAGGTTTGTTAGCCATTTTTGGAGGACACTATGGGCTCTATTAGGCACAAAACTGAAGTTCTCAACGGCCTATCATCCCCAAACGGATGGGCAGACCGAAGTGGTCAACAGATCACTTGGGAATATCCTTAGGAGTCTCGTAGGAGAATACCCCGGTGATTGGTACAAGCTGTTGCCCACAGCTGAATTCTCCTACAATAGTGTCCCAAATAGGACTACTGGTCTGTCTCCCTTTCAGGCAAACTTAGGGTACCAACCTAATAAGCCCATTGATCTATTTGCTGCCCTTAAGCATTGCAAGACTTCTATTTTGGCCTGAGATTATGCTTTCCATATTTCGCAGTTACATCATGAGTTATTTAGCAAGATTCAGGATTCTGTTAACCAATATTGTGATGATACTAACAAAAGGCGCCGAGAGAAGGTATTTTCTGTAGGGGATCAGGTGATGTTGCAGGTCCGTGAGGAGCGTATCCAGGGACACGGCTGCAAGTTGGATGCGAAGGGAATTGGACCTTTCACCATTCTGAGGAAGGTCAATGACAATGCCTACATCTTAGACCTGCCACCAGACTTGGGAATCTCCTCCACCATCAATGTGGAGGATCTGACGCTCTATCATCCACCTCTCTCCATACAAGAACCGAATGTCAGCCGCGAGTTAGAGATTGAGGCCATACTCGAGGACCAGACCCGACTCACCCCCGATGAGGTACAGCTTTATTACCGCGTCAAATTTGCTGATGGTGAGGAGGCATGGCTCCCCGAGACTGAGCTTGCTAGGTCTGCACCTGAGCTTCTCCAAGGGTACAAAGACAATTCTCCAGAGGAGAATTTCTCTCACCCCAGGAGAGCTGATGTGGGACCGAGGCAGGGCCTTCGGAGGTCCAATTGGGTTCGAAAGAAGCCTTCTAGGTTTGGCTATCCTATCCCCTAGAAAGTCTTCCCTAGAACCCCCTTTGCCCATTTTGTCTTAGATTAGGTTGCATCATGTGGTAGGTTAGATCCACCCTTAAAGTACACCACGTAGTTACATTCACTAGGTTCCGCCACTTATGTATGGTAGGTTAGTCCATGCAATTGATGTAATGGATTAGGTGAACTCCATTTTGGGATACAAGTCAAAACCAAGTCAAGACAACTCCAAGAGGTGCTATGAGGCC
Organism: Costus lasius; assembly: GCA_027563935.2. Taxonomy (NCBI): domain Eukaryota; kingdom Viridiplantae; phylum Streptophyta; class Magnoliopsida; order Zingiberales; family Costaceae; genus Costus; species Costus lasius. The sequence goes on from CM050448.1 coordinate 98,862,587, forward strand.
ATCAGCCCAACTTATGGAAGAACCAGCCCACCCCAACCTAATGGAGCATCACCACAATTACCCCAAATCCCACCATCCTAGTTGGAAGCCATGTGGGATTTGTCTTCATCTCCAACCGCCGCTTTCCCTTTGGAGCAAAGGGGGACAAAGCCAGCTAATTACCAGCCTTTTGCAGCCACTCCACAAGTAAGGATGTGCCAGCCACCAATGCCAAGGAGCAGCCCACACGCCACCAACAAAATGCATAGTTTCGGTCTTCAAGGAGCTGCACACATTTACTGCAGAATGACAGCCGCTTCAGTCCACCACCACCTCAGACTTCGACATTACCATCGTGAGGAAAACTCCAAGCCAAGCCTCAAAACAAATCTGCCCATTTGGGGAAAGATATCAGCCCCATTAAGTCGCCTGCATCATGCTGTATTTTCTTTGCTCGTTTGACTTGTTCATGCGCTTAGGGATGGGAGACAACCATTGGCAGTCTCCTATATGTTGTATTCTCTTGTAAGCCATGGATTAGAGTTGAACATTTTGAAAAATCCAGAAGTGTGTCTTCTAGTGGTGTGTGTCACCTCAACTCTTCCTCCCTCCAAACCTTGCCGAGAGCTCATTCCTCTTCCCCTCTTCATTCTTCTCCACCACATGCTCATGTCTTGAAGCTAGAAGTTCACGCCACCTTCTCATACCAGCCTTGAAGAGTTTTCAGCCCAAGAGAAGGAGCTGGACCAAACCGTGGCTCAAGATGGTGTCACCTACACCATGCCGAGACCAAGAATCCACCCGCAAGTTAGCTAAGTCCTCTCTCTACCTTGGTTTTTGCTTCCCTAATGTTCTTTGAGCACCCATCTGCACTCACACAGAATTCTCATAGGTGGCGCCAGGCCCTTGAAGAGCATGCTAAGCGCATCCCCTCTCTTTCCCCTCTAAGCTAGTTAATCCTTAACATGTTAGCAAGGGAACTCGAAGATTAGCCTCCCCTTGGTTGTTCTTGTAATTTGGCCTCTTAATATTCTTTCAACACTCACCCACGCATGTGTGGGAATGCTGTAATGCCATGGATGTAAGCTCATAGGGCCCTACTTCGTGAGATTCAACCATTGGACCAGTGAAGAACGGGATGTACGCCCCTTCTATTCTCAAGGGGCGCAAGGTGAGTTCCTCCCCTAATATAGTTTTATTTATTGTTGTAGAACTGCATGCTTATGCTTTGTTGAGTTTTTCATCTTGTTTAGAAGAGCATGATAGGGTTAGCTTGTTGATTAGTTTCGGTTCTCTCTATAAAAGTATCAAAACCTAATTTCTAAGAGCGTTAGAGTAAACCTATTTTCACTAGCTATAAGTTAACTACAAATGTTTTCAAAATGCGTTGTTTGAATGCTTGCATGCCTAACCACCCCATCAGATCAACTCTGAGCAATTGAATGCCGTTGGAAATTTTAACCTGAACAACAACCCATACTCCAGCACATTCAATCCGGGGTGGTGCAACCACCCAAATTTCTCTTACCGGACAACTCAGCTGATTCAGCCTGGACAAGTTCCACCACAACAAGCCCAGCCCCCGCAAGGAAACTTTAGACAGCTCCAACAGAACAATTTCAGACCGCCAGGATTTCAGGCTAGGAACTTCAATGCACCACCACCACAGCCAAGGCCCAATAATGATTCAAATTTGAGCAAGCAACTTGAAGGACTTACAGACATGATGAAGATGATGATGACAAGGATGGACTCCTTGAAAACACACAATAAAATGCTAGAGAGCCAGCTATCCCAGCAAGCTAGCTCATCTTCGAGAGTACCAGGGAAGCTACCATCCCAGCCAGAGGTAAACCCGAGGGAGCATTGCAATGCAATCTCCACTCGGAGCGGCAAGCAACTTGAAGATCCAAAGATGCCGACCGATGACAGGATAGATGAAGTGATACCAGAACCTGTGGAACAACATTCAGATGAAACACCAGTGGCACCTGAACCAGCTGAAGAGGAGCGGCCCTATGTGGGACCGCCCGTATACAAGCCACCAATTCCTTTTCCGCAGAGGCTTGTCAAGACTAAATTGGACAAGCAGTTTGGTAAGTTTTTAGAGGTTTTAAAGAAACTTTACATTAACATCCCTTTCGTTGATGCTCTTTCGCAGATGTCGACTTATGCAAAATTCCTGAAAGACATCTTATCAAACAAGAGGAAGCTAGAGGATCAAGGGACTGTTGCACTTATTGAGGAGTGCAGCGCCATCATTCAGAACAAACTCCCTCAGAAACTTAAAGACCCAGGCATTTTCTCCATACCCTGCCAGATTGGGGAGATGTCCTTTCAGAGAGCTTTGTATGATCTAGGAGCAAGCGTTAGCCTCATGCCACTATCACTTTGTAAAAGGCTAGACCTAGGGGATTTGCAACCAACTAGTATTTCTATACAGCTTGCAGACAGATCTGTACGCCACCCAATTGGTATTTTAGAGGATGTACATGTTAAAATAGGAGATTACTTTATTCCTGCTGATTTTATTATTTTGGAGATTGATGAGGATGACAGGCTCCCTATCATTCTGGGGAGACCTTTTCTTGCTACTGCAGGCGCCATCATGGATGTCAAGAATGGGAAACTGACCTTGAACATATGTGGCAACATTATTCAATTTGATTTAACTGACACCCTAAAAAAATCTTCTCTTGCAGGTACATACTACAACATTGACATTGTGGAAAAAGTTGTACAAGATGCTAAGCCGCCTAGGAGAGAAGTGGAACCATTGGAACTTGCACTAACAAACCCCACCGAAAATGCCAAGAGCTACAAAGCATGCACCAAGTTCTAGTATGACAAGCGCATTGCAAAGAAGGAATTTCATGAGGGAGAAAAAGTACTTCTATTCAATTCAAGACTTCGGCTATTTCCAAGAAAGCTTTGAATGAGATGGTTCGGTCCTTTCACAGCTCAGAAAGTTCAACCTTATGGTGCCATCACTATTTGGACAGACTGAACTGGGAGTTTCACAGTAAACAGCCACCGCCTCAAGCACTATTTTGAAGATGAGCAGGTCGAAAGAGAGGAAGTTCTAGCTCTTTCAGACCCCCCGGATTTGCAACTCTGAAAAATCTCATGGTCGAGCTACCGACCCTAAACTAGTGCTCTTGGGAGGCAACCCTAAACACAGCCAGGTGAACCCCACGGGGTTCACCAGAATTTCAGCACGCGCAGCAACCCTCCAGTGAGCTTCACAGGTAGGTGAACCCCACGGGGTTCACTATCTCTCTGAAGACCAGAAAAATTTCCAGAATGCTTCACGGGTCAGTGAACCCCAACGGGTGCACCCTTGTTTCTGTTGCTTCAGCCCGACCATAGTAAACATCACAGGTGAGTGAACCCGGGTGGGTTCACTAGAATTTCAACTTATGTTCACCTTGACTCAACGCGTGCACGGCTAGGGTTTCCGCCGCCTTGCAATTTTGCCAAGATCCCGCTGATTCCGCCGCTCAAGCTTCTTTCCAAATACAAAGGAGATCTCTCCGGGTCAGATCCGAGTGTTATTGCAAGCGGGACAAGTTCGATTGCAACTTTGCCCCAGATTTTTGCCTCGCCAGATCGAACGAGTTTCCGCCACCGCCTCCCGAGCTCGACAAGATCAACTGATTGCACTGACTTCTGCCCATCTTAACACTCAAGGGAGACCTCTCAGGTTCTATCTAAGATTCCTAGTGAAAGGGGGGGGGGTGAAACCCTAATCGCATGCACTTCTAAATCTTTTGCATGGGCGGAAATAAGGATTTCTTGAGGATCGTATGATATGTTCATAAGATTAACTTTAAAGCTTGCAAAGATCAAGAGAGATGTTTTACCATGGCCATGAGGAAGGAGGCGACTTGGAAGGGAAAGAGGCGTGTGCTTCTTCTCCAAAGGAAACGCACACAAGGTGACAACAGCTACTCCCTTTTCCTCTTTGTGCTAGCAAAGATCCAAGGTATTCTCTTTGTGTGGAGAAGATGAGATGAATTCCTTTTGCTGGCCGAATTCTTCTCTTAGCGTGAAGACAACCCCATGAGAGGAGAAGAGGCGAGAGGACAAATATGGCGTTCGAACGTGGAGACGTTTTCTCAAAGAAAACACCTTCCAAATATAGAAAGTTCACAACTCCACTTAAAGCCATCGATCACTCCTCTTCAGAGAGGGGTATCTAGCAACACATCACTGTCTCCCGATATAAAGGAAAGAGTCTTCCAAGACTACTCCCAAACCATAGCACAAGTGTGAACCCAAGTCACTTGACATATGTGTTTCCTTTGCCACTGGATGTTCTCGTTGGACAAGCGTGTCAAGCCTGTAACTCCAACATGATGAGAGTGGCTAGATCAGATGAACATAGTCATCTGGGTATGGCCATACACTTTCTCAACCATCTCATACAGGGGGGCCCTTTAGAAAATCACACTCCAAACAAGGAGAAGGCAATCCTATATCTATCACTAGTGTCCTAACATGATTCATGCTCATTATCCAAGATAGTCTATAACCATTATATTTCAAATGATATTGAACTACCTCAAGACAATGCCAATCATCATTTAGAAACACAAGTGATCTCAAGTCAGAGGAAATATGCCACTTGTTTGCATATAAGGATTATTCACATTGTGACAAGCAATTGAATATCCTAAGTAGGGTCTGTCCAGTACATCCAATGTACCTATGAGTCTACATCTTATTCCATGCTCGAAGCATCCTATAAGATTAAAACACATATTAGTCTCAATCATATCAAGGCTGTCTCATGTTTACCAAGATATCTCGACTAAGGACTATACTGCATGTCAGCCAAGCTGAACACCATTGAGACATTATTCAGAAGTATACATATAGCAGCAGATAATGCAACAACCTGAATAACAACCATTGCCTTTATAAACATAGAGTTTATACATGATACTGATAATAACCCAAGGCCTCAAACATTAGCCTTAAGGGCATACCCCAACAATCTCCCACTTGCACTTAATCTAATGGTTGAGAAATCTCAGACCCATATTATTACAGTGCTTCTCATGCTTCTGCTGCGCCAGAGGCTTTGTAAGCGGGTCAGCTAGATTGTCATCTGTATGAACCTTGCAGATCTTGATCTCTCCACGATCTATGATCTCACGGATCAAATGAAACCTTCTCTGTATGTGCTTGGACTTCTGGTGTGACCATGGTTCCTTTGCTTGTGCTATTGCTCCAGTGTTATCACAAAAGATAACCAATAGATCTGCACTCGAAGGAACAACACCAAGTTCTTGAACGAACTTACGAATCCACACTGCCTCCTTGGATGCTTCCGAGGCTGCAACATACTCGGCTTCTATTGTGGAATCAGCAACAATTGATTGTTTGAAACTTTTCCACACCACTGCTCCTCCATTCAAGCTAAAAACATAGCCTGATTGCGATTGGAAATCATCCTGGTCAGATTGGAACGAAGCGTCAGTATATCCTTCAATACTGAGTTCGTCCTGACCTCCATATATCAAGAACATATCTTTGGTCCTCCGAAGATATTTCAAAATGTTCTTGACCGCAATCCAGTGTGCCTTACCTGGATTACTTTGGAATCGACTGGTGACGCTTAACCCGTAAGCGACGTCTGGGCGAGTACACAACATCGCATACATAATGGACCCAATAGCCGAAGCATAAGGCGTATTGTCCATTTCATCTTTCTCAGATTGTGTTTGAGGACACTGGCTCTTAGAAAGATTCAGATCATGTCTGACTGGAAGATAACCTCTTTTAGAATTTTCTAAATGGAATCTCTCCAGGACTTTATCGATGTAAGTACTCTGGCACAGCCCGAGAAGCCTATTAGATCTATCTCTATAGATCCGCACACCTAATACATAGGCTGCTTCTCCTAAATCTTTCATCTGGAAACATTTTCTTAACCATGCTTTGACGGCATGCAGTTCAGGAATATCGTTTCCAATGATCAAGATATCATCGACGTAGAGGACTAGGATGTTGGGGTATGCCCTTAAGGCTAATGTTTGAGGCCTTGGGATTATATCAGTATCATGTATAAACTCAATGTTTATAAAGGCAATGGTTGTTATTCAGGTTGTTACATCATCTGCTGCAATATGTATACTTCTGAATAATGTCTCAATGCTGTTCAGCTTGGCTGACATTCAGTTTTGTCCTTAGTCGAGATATCTTGGTGAACATGAGACAGCCTTGATATGATTGAGACTAATATGTGTTCTAATCTTATAGGATGCTTCGAGCATGGAATAAGATGTAGACTCATGGGTACATTGGATGTACTGGACAGACCCTACTTAGGATATTCAATTGCTTGTCACAATGTGAATAATCCTTATATGCAAACAAGTGGCATATTTCCTCTGACTTGAGATCACTTGTGTTTCTAAATGATGATTGGCATTGTTTTGAGGTAGTTCAATATCATTTGAAACATAATGATTATAGACTATCTTGGATAATGAGCATGAGTCATGTTAGGGCACTAGTGATAGATATAGGATTGCCGTCTCCTTGATTGGAGTGTGATGTTCTATAGGGGCCCCCTGTATGAGATGATTGAGGAAGTGTATGGCCATACCCAGATGACTATGATCATCTGATCTAATCATTCTCATCATATTGGAATCACAGGCTTGACACGCTTGTCCAATAAGAACATCCAGTGGCAAAGGAAACATGTATGCCTAGTGAAGTGGATTCACACTTGTGCTGTGGTTTGGGTGTAGTCTTGGAAGACTCTTTCCTTTATATCGGGAGACAGTGATGTGTTGCTAGATACCCCTCACTGATCGTGATAACGTAAGTTATCGTTACCGACATTTAAAGGAAACCCTTAGGGTCGCACAATTTGATGATATGGCTTACTTGAGTCAGATCGTGTGGACTGAATTGTTTTGATTCAGTTTAAAGGGATTTAATCTCTGATTGTAAGTGAGATCTGGTCTGATCATGTTTGATTGATTAGGGCTTGAGATCGGTAAGCTTTGATCGACAGAATTGATGCTAGATCGGTGAGATCAAGAGCATCAAGAGATGAACGGTTAGATCTTGAACCATTTGGTTCAGTAAGATCTAGACCATGGCTTGGGCTGATTTGATTTGGTCTTTGAACCAAATTGAAATGGATCGAATTGGCTTGAACTGGTTCACATGTGTGAACGCTTGGTTCATAGCTTGAAGGCGTTTTGGTCGGTTTTGAGATCATGGGCGCATGGCTTCATGACTTTATATTTTGGAAAGTCATTAACGCCACTTCCTCTCAACGCCTAAACGCTGGCTTCTCTCGGTGCCCCCTCTCTCGTGTGTGATTCTTCACGCCTTGGAGAGCATTCGGACAAGCCAAGGAACAAGGAGATCTCATCCCTTCAAGCGATTAGGACACTTAGAGATCCTTGCTAGCACAAGGAGCGACAAGAAGAAAGCTTCTCTCATCTTGTGTGCGGTGCCTTTGGAGAAGAAGCACTCGCATCTTTGCTTCCAAGTCGCCATCCTTGCAATGGCAATGGTATGAATCCCTTTCGCTCTATACAAGCCTTAAGAGTTAATTATATGACATGCATATCGATTTTCTATGAAACCCTAGCTTCCGCATGTATGATCCTTGTTATGCGCCTATTAGGGTTTCTTCCCCCTGTTTTGGGGACCTTTCAATTGGTATCAGAGCATAGGTTCATTGTATGTTCATATGATTGCTTTTGTGATCCTTGTTTGCGCTTATGATAAGATCTAAGGTTATCATCATGCGAAAATACTAGATGTATGTTCATTACTTGTTGCGCATGTATGATGTTTATTGTTGGCGTAAGTAGATGTTTTTGTCAAAACTTAACTTCTTGCGCGCTCCATCTAGATCTATAAGCGCCTGCTTTAAAAACTTAGACGGGTTATTAGGGTTGAAGTCATCAATCGAGTCTAGACCCAACAGTCTGATCAGACTATCTGACAGCCTAGATGGGTCGACCAGATGGCACCTATGCGCGAGCATGAGGTGGCTATAGGTCGACTGCAGACAGGCGTGTAGCGATGTCTGGTTGAGACAACCAGTGAACGCTCATGAGTTAGGCCCGGGGTCACACCCGCTTACCAGAACTCATGAGGGTCGTTCAGCCCAGCGCATGCATGGTTGACCATTAGGTCGACTCAAGTCAGTTAGGACTTGGTGCATGCAAGGGCAGTGGGTCTGACTAGGTCTGATGAGTGGATCCCTATTAATGGACCATTGTAAGGTAGTAGGGCACATAAGGAAATAAAATTGATGCCATGGGGTTTTTCAAAATTTTATTTTCTTGTTTTTGGATCACATGTTGCTTGTATACCATGTTTGGTGTTTATTTAATCTTATGTGGGCTGCCCTATTTAATGTGTGCTGTGCTGGGGCCTCCGTGCCTGGATTATTATTTGTAAATTATTATTGTGATCTGCGCATCACATTTTAATTAATTTATAAAGTATAATTGACCTGCGTGTCAATCATGTCTAGATAGATTAAATTGTATTTTAATCAGACATGAGCACAGAGCACACTTGGCAGAGGCGCATGCAGCAAGTGGCTTCACCAGTGGGAGGTCTAGGGTTCAACTCTAGGACAGGCGCATTTTACCTGGTGGGCGCACCTGAGCTGCAGTGGGCGCTTGGGCCCGGGTTGGGCCAGAGAAAATGCAAAAGACCCAAGAAGAGCTCAAGTGAAGACTTAAGTTAATTAAGGTCTTACTTAGGCTTAATGGGCTTTTACCACATAAGATCATCATGCTTTTAATTTACTATTTCAGTAATTTAGTAAGTGCATGATTTATTCTTCTGCTATCACCATAGGATTTGAATGATAGTAAGAAGATAAAAGGACCGTTAAAATCCAACGTTAAATATCAAGCACGATAGCCTTCTGACGCGAAACCTCACTGTTCTGACTATCGTTGGGGCCGTGTTGTACCCACTCAGTGGGCACGCCCATCTATCTTCAGACGGTGTGTGATTACACCTGCGTGTTACAGAGAAGGGATTTATCGCTTCTCGTTGCTCAGCATAGCACGTGGTGGTCCAGGGAGTAGGTCGGGTCAGCTAGACCATGTAGGCTACATATTGAGCATATGGTAGCTATATGGAGGCAGCCATCTGTGGGATCAGAGACTGTGTTGTACCAACTCAGTTGGCACAGTCTGCTGGATTGCCCAGATGAAGGGGAATCGCACGGGTTGGCGATTGGCAGGGATTGCATACCAGAGATTAGTGCTTGTACTCTCTGTGCATCTTATCTCGCCTGAGCGGGACGCGGAGACCAAGTATGAAATCTGGATCCCATCTCACTAAAAGAGTTTCACTCTTTCGGACTATTTTACTGGATTTTTCAGTCAGATAAAATAGTGAGAAAAGAATCATTCTTAAGTCCTGAATTGATTCTAACATTGATACTGACCTTGCTGTTCTTGCATTGTTGTAGATTACTGCAGCAACGAACACCACAGCCTTCAATGTGCGATCCCTAGTGGAAAGGGAGAAGTTTGCTGGGCCAAACTTCTCAGACTGGTACGGACACCTTAAGATTGTTCTTAAGGCTGAGAGGAAACTGTATGTCCTCGAGACGGCTATACCGCCTCAACCCGCTGCGAACGCCGCAAGGGCGGTTCGGGAAGCTTATGAAAAGCATGTCAATGATAGCATTGATGTCGCTTGCCTTATGCTAGCGTCTATGACGCCACAGCTGCAACGTCAGCATGAGGATTTATCTGCTATAGAAATTATAGCAAACCTCAAGAAGCTGTATGCAGCACAGGCAAGGACTGAACGCTATAATTTGACTAAACTTTTCTTTCAGAGCAAATTGACTGAAGGGAGTCCAGTTGGAGCTCATGTACTCAAGATGATTGGGTACAAGGAGGCTCTAGAGAAACTGGGACACACCATCAATCAGGAGCTTGTTGTAGATATCATCCTGCAGTCTCTCCCGGCCTCTTTCGATCCATTCATTATTAATTTTAATATGAACAAGATCGACTGTACGCCAGCAGAGTTACTGAATATGCTCTTGACAACTGAGCAAACTCAGTCTCGTGAGAAGGGAACGCCTTCATCCTCTGTCCTCATGGTTCCTTCTAGGAACAAGAAGAAGGGGAAGAAGGGCAAAGCCCCTGTCAAGAGCTACAACAAGGCTCTGAAGCAAAAAGTAAAGCGGTCGAAGGAATACAGATGTTTCCATTGTGGCCAGTTGGGTCACTGGAAAAAGGACTGTAAAGCGCTCCAAGGAGATAAGAAGGGAAGCAACTCTTTCGCTTCTGGCTCAGGTATTTTCGTGACTGAAGTCATGGTTTCTTCTTCTATTTCATGGGTGTTAGACACTGCATGTGGAGTTCACATTTGTTCAAATGTACAGGAACTCAAGAGAAGAAGACAGGTGGGACAGCATGAGGTGGACCTACGAGTAGGAAACGGGGCACGGGTTGCTGCTGTTGCTGTAGGAGTTTATCACATCTCTTTACCATCTGGTCTTGTATTAGAACTGGACAATTGTTATTTTGTACCAAGCATAACTAAGAATATTATCTCTATTCCTACTCTTGTCAGGAAAGGGTTTTCCTTTGAATGCAAGATTTCAAAGTGTTACATTTCTTTTGATAATATTGTTTATGCTACTGGGTCAATTAACAATGGGTTATTCATGTTGGACATGGAATGTTCTATACAACAGATTGATATTAAGAAAGCCAAGTATGCTGATGACAGCACCTTGCTATGGCATAGTCGTTTAGGCCATATTAACAAGAAGCGCATTAAGCGGTTGCATGACTATGGACTGCTGGGATCATTCTCCTATGAGGAGATTGATACATGCAAAGCTTGTTTAATGGGTAAAATGACGAAGTCTCCTTTTTCCAACAAAGGTCAAAGGGCTTCAGGTTTACTTGACCTCATTCACAGTGATGTGTGTGGGCCATTTAGTAAACATGCCAGAGGTGGCTATTCATACTTCATTACCTTTACTGATGATTTCAGTAGGTATGGTTATGTCTATCTTATGAGACATAAGAGTGAATCTTTTGACAAGTTCAAAGAGTTCAAAAATAAAGTACAAAATTAGCTAGGCCGAAATATCAAGGCACTTCGCTCAGATCGAGGTGGAGAATACTTGAGTCATGAGTTTACTGACTATCTGAAAGAGTGTGGGATTATCTCACAGCTCACTCCGCCAGGAACACCGCAATGGAATGGTGTGTCCGAGAGGAGAAATAGAACATTACTGGATATGGTTCGTTCTATGATGAGTCAGGCTACTCTACCTTACTCCTTTTGGGGATTTGCACTGGAAACAACTGCAAAGGTACTAAACCGAGTGCCATCCAAGGCCGTTTCAAAGACTCCATATGAGTTATGGTATGGGAAACAGCCGAGCTTGACATTTATTAAGATCTGGGGTTGCGAGGCTTATGTCAAAAAGCTCGCCTCTGGGAAACTAGAGAGCAGATCTGAGAAATGTATCTTTGTCGGTTACCCTAAGGAAACTAAGGGTTATTATTTCTACGATCCCAAAGAGAACAAAGTATTTGTTGCTCGGACGGCTATTTTTCTTGAGAAAGAATTTCTTCTGCAAGAAGCCAGTGGGAGAGAAATAAAGCTGGATGAGAATCCAGAAGAAGGACAAAGTAGTCAAGCACAGTTGGATGAGCCTGAGCCAGTAGATCAGGTTACTGAACAACCGGAGGCTCAGATAACACGGGAACCGCGAAGATCGGGAAGGATCCGTCGACAGCCTGAGCGCTATGACGGAGTCTACATCATTGATGATGAACCCCTCACTTATGCGGATGCGGTCAGTGGACCGGAATCAGTGAGATGGCTTGAAGCTATGCGAGCCGAGATGGACTCCATGTCAGATAACCAAGTATGGGATTTGGTTTATCCGCCTCCGGGAGTAATCCCTATAGGCTGTAAGTGGATCTTCAAGAAGAAGATTGACATGGATGGTAACGTGGTTACCTATAAAGGCAGGCTAGTTGCGAAAGGTTTCAAACAAATCTACGGGATAGATTATGATGAAACTTTCTCTCCTGTAGCTATGTTCAAGTCTATTCGGATTATTCTCGCGATAGCAGCATATTATGATTATGAGATCTGGCAGATGGATGTGAAGACCGCTTTCCTTAATGGAAAATTAGAAGAGGATGTGTATATAACACAACCTGAAGGTTTCACTAATCCATCGGATCGTCATAAAATATGAAAATTAAAGAAGTCCATTTATGGACTTAAACAAGCATCAAGAAGCTGGAATATTCGTTTTGATGAATCTATCTGTGAATTTGGTTTCATCAAGAATGAAGATGACCCGTGTGTATATAAGAGGTTTAGTGGGAGCATGATTACTTTCCTAGTCCTCTACGTCGATGATATCTTAATCATTGGAAACGATATTCCTGAACTACATGCTGTCAAAGCATGGTTAAGAAAATGTTTCCAGATGAAAGATTTAGGAGAAGCAGCCTATGTATTAGGTGTGAAGATCTACAGAGATAGATCTAAGAGGCTTCTCGGGCTGTGCCAGAGTACTTACATCGATAAAGTCCTGGAGATATTCCATTTAGAAAATTCTAAAAGAGGATATCTTCCAGTCAGACATGGTCTGAATCTTTCAAAGAGTCAGTGTCCACAAACACGGACTGAGAAAGATGAAATGGACAATACGCCTTATGCTTCGGCTATTGGATCCATTATGTATGCGATGTTGTGTACTCGCCCAGACGTTGCTTACGGGTTAAGCGTGACCAGTCGATTCCAAAGTAATCCAGGGAAGGCACACTGGATTGCGGTCAAGAACATTTTGAAATATCTTCGGAGGACCAAAGATATGTTCTTGATATATGGAGGTCAGGAAGAACTCAGTATTGAAGGATATACTGACGCTTCGTTCCAATCTGACCAGGATGATTTCCGATCGCAATCAGGCTATGTTTTTAGCTTGAATGGAGGAGCAGTGGTGTGGAAAAGTTTCAAACAGTCAATTGTTGCTGATTCCACAACAGAAGCCGAGTATGTTGCAGCCTCATAAGCATCTAAGGAGGCAGTGTGGATTCGTAAGTTTGTTCAGGAACTTGGTGTTGTTCCTTCGAGTGCAGATCCTTTGGTTATCTTCTGTGATAACACTGGAGCAATAGCACAAGCAAAGGAACCACGGTCGCACCAGAAGTCCAAGCACATACAGAGAAGGTTTCACTTGATCCGGGAGATCATTGATCGTGGCGAGATCAAAGTCTGCAAGGTTCATACAGATGACAATCTGGCAGACCCGCTTACAAAGCCTCTGGCGCAGCAGAAGCATGAGAAGCACTGTAATAATATGGGTTTGAGATTTCTCAACCATTAGATTAAGTGCAAGTGGGAGATTGTTGGGGTATGCCCTTAAGGCTAATGTTTGAGGCCTTGGGATTATATCAGTATCATGTATAAACTCAATGTTTATAAAGGCAATGGTTGTTATTCAGGTTGTTACATCATCTGCTGCAATATGTATACTTCTGAATAATGTCTCAATGCTGTTCAGCTTGGCTGACATGCAGTTTTGTCCTTAGTCGAGATATCTTGGTGAACATGAGACAGCCTTGATATGATTGAGACTAATATGTGTTCTAATCTTATAGGATGCTTCGAGCATGGAATAAGATGTAGACTCATGGGTACATTGGATGTACTGGACAGACCCTACTTAGGATATTCAATTGCTTATCACAATGTGAATAATCCTTATATGCAAACAAGTGGCATATTTCCTCTGACTTGAGATCACTTGTGTTTCTAAATGATGATTGGCATTGTTTTGAGGTAGTTCAATATCATTTGAAACATAATGATTATAGACTATCTTGGATAATGAGCATGAGTCATGTTAGGGCACTAGTGATAGATATAGGATTGCCATCTCCTTGATTGGAGTGTGATGTTCTATAGGGGCCCCCTGTATGAGATGATTGAGGAAGTGTATGGCCATACCCAGATGACTATGATCATCTGATCTAATCATTCTCATCATATTGGAATCACAGGCTTGACACGCTTGTCCAATAAGAACATCCAGTGGCAAAGGAAACATGTATGCCTAGTGAAGTGGATTCACATTTGTGCTGTGGTTTGGGTGTAGTCTTGGAAGACTCTTTCCTTTATATCGGGAGACAGTGATGTGTTGCTAGATACCCCTCACTGATCGTGATAACGTAAGTTATCGTTACCGACATTTAAAGAAAACCCTTAGGGTCGCACAATTTGATGATATGGCTTACTTGAGTCAGATCGTGTGGACTGAATTATTTTGATTCAGTTTAAAGGGATTTAATCTCTGATTGTAAGTGAGATCTGGTCTGATCATGTTTGATTGATTAGGGCTTGAGATCGGTAAGCTTCGATCGAGAGAATTGATGCTAGATCGGTGAGATCAAGAGCATCAAGAGATGAACGGTTAGATCTTGAACCATTTGGTTCAGTAAGATCTAGACCATGGCTTGGGCAGATTTGATTTGGTCTTTGAACCAAATTGAAATGGATCGAATTGGCTTGAACTGGTTCACATGTGTGAACGCTTGGTTCAAAGCTTGAAGGCGTTTTGGTCGGTTTTGAGATCATGGGCGCATGGCTTCATGACTTTCTATTTTTGGAAAGTCATTAACGCCACTTCCTCTCAACGCCTAAACGCTGGCTTCTCTCGACGCCCCCTCTCTCGTGTGTGATTCTTCACGCCTTGGAGAGCATTCGGACAAGCAAAGGAATAAGGAGATCTCATCCCTTCAAGCGATTAGGACACTTAGAGATCCTTGCTAGCACAAGGAGCGACAAGAAGAAAGCTTCTCTCATCTTGTGTGCGGTGCCTTTGGAGAAGAAGCACTCACATCTTTGCTTCCAAGTCGCCATCCTTGCAATGGCAATGGTATGAATCCCTTTCGCTCTATACAAGCCTTAAGAGTTGATTATATGACATGCATATCGATTTTCTATGAAACCCTAGCTTCCGCATGTATGATCCTTGTTATGCGCCTATTAGGGTTTCTTCCCCCTGTTTTGGGGACCTTGCATAGGAAAGTAATCACGCTCCCACTAAACCTCTTATATACACACGGGTCATCTTCATTTTTGATGAAACCAAATTCACAAACTGATTCATCAAAACGAATATTCCAGCTTCTAGATGCTTGTTTTAGTCCATAAATGGACTTCTTTAATTTGAATATTTTATGACGATCTGATGGATTGATGAAACCTTCAGGTTGTGTCATATACACATCCTCTTGTAGTTTTCCATTAAGGAAAGCGGTCTTCACATCCATTTGCCAGATCTCATAATCATAATATGCAGCTATCGCGAGAATAATCCGAATAGACTTGAACATAGCTATAGGAGAGAAAGTTTCATCATAATCTATTCCGTAGATTTGTTTGAAACCTTTCGCAACTAGCCTGCCCTTATAGGTAACTACGTTACCATCCATGTCAATCTTCTTTTTGAAGATCCACTTACAGCCTATAGGGATTACTCCCGGAGGCGGATCAACCAAATCCCAGACTTGGTTATCTGACATAGAGTCCATCTCGGCTCGCATAGCTTCAAGCCATCTTGCTGATTCTGGTCCACTGACCGCATCCGCATAAGTAAGGGGTTCATCATCAATGATGTAGACTCCGTCATAGCGCTCAGGCTGTCGACGGATCCTTCCCGATCTTTGCGGTTCCCGTGATATCTGAGCCTCAGGTTGAAACTCAACCTGTTCTATTGGCTCAGGCTCATCCAACTGAGCTTGACTACTTTGTCCCTCTTCTGGATTTTCATCCAGTTTTATTTCTCTCCCACTGGCCTCTTGCAGAAGAAATTCCGTCTCAAGAAAAATAGCCGTACGAGCAACAAATACTTTGTTCTCTTTGGGATCGTAGAAATAATAACCCTTAGTTTCTTTAGGGTAACCGAAAAAGATACATTTATAAGATCCGCTCTCTAGTTTCCTAGAGGCGAGCTTTTTGACATAAGCCTCGCAACCCCAGATTTTAATAAATGTCAAGCTCGGCTGTTTCCCATACCATAACTCATATGGAGTCTTTGAAACGGCCTTGGATGGTACTCGGTTTAGTACCTTTGCAGCTGTTTCCAGTGCAAATCCCCAAAAGGAGTAAGGTAGAGTAGCCTGACTCATCATTGAACGAACCATATCCAATAAGGTTCTATTTCTCCTCTCGGACACACCATTCCATTGCGGTGTTCCTGGCGGAGTGAGCTGTGAGATAATCCCACACTCCTTCAGATAGTCAATAAACTCTCGACTCAAGTATTCTCCACCTTGATCTGATCGAAGTGCCTTGATATTCCGGCCTAGCTGATTCTGTACTTCATTTTTGAACTCTTTGAACTTGTCAAAAGATTCACTCTTATGTCTCATTAGATAGACATAACCATATCTACTGAAATCATCAGTAAAGGTAATGAAGTATGAATAGCCACCTCTGGCATGTTTACTAAATGTCCCACACACATCACTGTGAATGAGGTCAAGTAAACCTGAAGCCCTTTGACCTTTGTTGGAAAAAGGAGTCTTCATCATTTTGCCCATTAAACAAGCTTTGCATGTATCAAGCTCCTCATAGGAGAATGATCCCAGCAGTCCATGGTCATGCAACCGCTTAATGCGCTTCTTGTTAATATGGCCTAAACGACTATGCCATAGCAAGGTGCTGTCATCAGCATACTTGGCTTTCTTATTATCAATTTGTTGTACAGAACATTCCATGTCCAACATGAATAACCCATTGTTAATCGACCCAGTAGCATAAACAATATTATCAAATGAAATACAACACTTTAAAGTTTTGCATTCAAAGGAAAACCCTTTCCTGACAAGAGCAGGAATAGAGATAATATTCTTAGTTATGCTCGGTACAAAATAACAATTGTCCAGTTCTAATACAAGACCAGATGGTAAAGAGATGTTATATTGTCCTACAGCAACAGCAGCAACCCGTGCCCCGTTTCCAACTCGTAGGTCCACCTCATGCTGTCCCACCTGTCTTCTTCTCTTGAGTTTCTGTACATTTGAACAAATGTGAACTCCACATGCAGTGTCCAACACCCATGAAATAGAAGAAGATACCATGACTTCAGTCATGAAAATACCTGAGCCAGAAGCGAAAGCCTTGCTTCCCTTCTTGTCTCCTTGGAGCGCTTTACAGTCCTTTTTCCAGTGACCCAACTGGCCACAATGGAAACATCTGTATTCCTTTGACCGCTTCATCTTTTGTTTCAGAGCTTTGTTATAGCTCTTGATAGGGGCTTTGCCCTTCTTCCCCTTCTTCTTGTTCCTTGAAGGAACCATCAAGACAGAAGATGAAGGCTTTCCCTTCTCAAGAGTCTGCTCTGTAGTACAGAGCATGTTCAGTAACTCTGCCGGTGTACAGTCGATCTTGTTCATATTAAAATTAATGATGAACGGATCGAAAGAGACCGGGAGAGACTGCAATATGATGTCTACAACAAGTTCCTGATTGATGGTATGTCCCAGTTTCTCAAGAGCCTCTTTGTACCCAATCATCTTGAGTACGTGAGCTCCCACAGGACTCCCTTCAGTCAGTTTGCTCTGAAAGAAAAGTTTTGTCAAGTTATAGCGTTCTGTCCTTGCCTGTGCAGCATACAGCATCTTGAGATTTGCTATAATTTCAATAGCAGATAAATCCTCATGCTGACGCTGTAGCTCTGGCGTCATAGATGCAAGCATAAGGCAAGCGACATCAATGCTATCATTGACATGCTTCTCATAAGCATCCCGAACCGCCCTTGCGGCGTTCGCAGCGGGTTGAGGCGGTATTGCCGTCTCAAGGGCATACAGCTTCCTCTCAGCCTTAAGAACAATCTTAAGGTGTCCGTACCAGTCTGAGAAGTTTGGCCCAGCAAACTTCTCCCTTTCCAGTAAGGATCGCACATTGAACCCTGTGGTGTTCGTTGCTGCAGGAATCTACAACAAAGCAAGAACAACAAGGTCAGTATCGATGTTAGAATCATTCTAGGACTTAAGAGTGATTCTTTTCTCACTATTTTATCTGACTGAAAAATCCAATAAAACAGTCCGAAAGAGTAAAACTCTTTTAGTGAGATGGGATCCAGATTTCATACTTGGTCTCCGCGTCCCGCTCAGGCGAGATAAGATGCACAGAGAGTTCAAGCACTAATCACTGGTAGGCTATCCATGCCAATCGCCAACCCGTGCGATTCCCCTTCATCTAGGCAATCCAGAAGACTGTGCCAACTGAGTTGGTACAACACAGTTTCTGATTCCACAGATGGCTGCCTCCATATAGCTAACATATGCTCAATATGTAGCCTACATGGTCAAGCTGACCTGACCTACTCCCTGGACCACCACATGCTATGCTGAGCAACGAGAAGTGATAAATCCCTTCTCTGTAACACGTAGGTGTAATCACACACCATCTGAAGATAGCTGGGCATGCCCACTGAGTGGGTACAACACGGCCCCAACGATAGTCAGAACAGTGAGGTTTCGCGTCAGAAGGCTTACGTGCTTGATATTTAACGTTGGATTTTAACGGTCCTTTTATCTTCTTACTACCATGCATATCCTATGGTGATAGGAGAATGATAAATCATGCAGGTGCTAATATTACTTAAACAGTAAATAGAAAGCACAATGATCTTATGTGGTAAACGCCCATTAAGCCTAAGTAAAACCCTAGTTTTACACAAGTCTTCACTTGAGCTCTGCATGGGACTTTTGCATTTCATCTGGCCCAGCCCGGGCCCAAGCGCCCTCTGCAGTCCAAATGCATGTGCCCACCAGACTGGTTGCGCCTGTTCTAGAGTCGAACTCTAGACCTCCCACCTGGTGAAGCCACTTGCTGCAAGCGCCTCTGCCATGTGTGCTCTATGCTCATGTCTGATTAATTTACATTTAATCTATCTAGACATGATTTGACTCGCAGGTCAATTACACATTAACATAAATTGAAATGTGATTCGCAGATCACAATAATAATTTACAATTAATTAATCCAGGCACGCAGGCCCCAGCACAGCACACAAATAGGGCAGCCCACATAAGATGAAATAGACATCCAATCAGGTTAAACAAACAACATGTGATCCAAACAGGAAAATAAAATTTTGAAAAAACCCCATGGCATCAATTTTATTTCCTTATGTGCCCTACTACATTACAACGGTCCATTAATAGGGATCCACTCATCAGACCAAGTCAGACCCACTGCCCTTGCATGCACCAAGTCATAACTGACTTGCGTCGACCTCATGGTCAACAATGCATGCCTTAAGGGCTGAACGTCCCACATGATTTCTGGCAAGCAGGTGTGACCCCGGGCCTTAATCATGATCGTTCACTGGTTGCCTCAATCAGACATCGCTACACGCCTTTCTGCAGTCGACCTATAGCCACCTAATGCTTGCGCATAGGTGCTATCTGGTCGTCCCATCTAGGCTGTCAGATGGTCTGATCAGACTGTTGGGTCCAGACTAGACTGACGACTTCAACCCTAGTAACCCGTCTAAGTATTTCAAGTAGGCGCCGATAGATCTATATGGAATCGCGCATGAAATAAATATTGTTTGAAAACAACTATAACACATGCGCAAACTTCTTATGACAAGTATACATGCGCAAACATTTTATGTAAACATAGCATCAAGTAAGCGCATGTAAAAATGAAGAAGATCTATCCTATAACTCAAGCATGGATCACAATCACATCAAGGCAATCATATGAATCATATCAAACCTTCGCTCTGATACCAATTGAAAGGGGGGGGGGGGGTGAAACCCTAATCGCATGCACTTCTAAATCTTTTGCATGGGCGGAAATAAGGATTTCTTGAGGATCGTATGATATGTTCATAAGATTAACTTTAAAGCTTGCAAAGATCAAGAGAGATGTTTTACCATGGCCATGAGGAAGGAGGCGACTTGGAAGGGAAAGAGGCGTGTGCTTCTTCTCCAAAGGAAATGCACACAAGGTGACAGCAGCTACTCCCTTTTCCTCTTTGTGCTAGCAAAGATCCAAGGTATTCTCTTTGTGTGGAGAAGATGAGATGAATTCCTTTTGCTGGCCGAATTCTTCTCTTGGCGTGAAGACAACCCCACGAGAGGAGAAGAGGCGAGAGGACAAATATGGCGTTCGAACGTGGAGACTTTTTCTCAAAGAAAACGCCTTCCAAATATAGAAAGTTCACAACTCCACTTAAAGCCATTGATCACTCCTCTTCTCTTTGAACCATGCGTTCACATAAGTGAACCGGTTCAATTCAATTCAGTTCAATTGCATTTGGTTCAAAGACCAAATCAAACCAGCATTGGTTCAGATCTTATCAAACCAAATGGCTCAAGATCTAACCACACATCTCTTGATGCTCTTGATCTCATCGATCTAGCATCAATTCTCTCGATCGAAGCTTACCGATCTCAAGCCCTAATCAATCAAACATGATCAGACCAGATCTCACTTACAATCAGAGTTTAAACTCCTTTAAACTGAACCAAAACAATTCAGTCCACACGATCTGACATAAGTAAGCCATGTCATCAAATTGTGCGACCCTAAGGGTTTCCTTTAAATGTCGGTAATGATAACTTACGTTATCACGATCAGAGAGGGGTATCTAACAACACATCACTGTCTCCCGATATAAAGGAAAGAGTCTTCCAAGACTACTCCCAAACCATAGCACAAGTGTGAACCCAAGTCACTTGACATATGTGTTTCCTTTGCCACTGGATGTTCTCATTGGACAAGCGTGTCAAGCCTGTAACTCCAACATGATGAGAGTGGCTAGATCAGATGAACATAGTCATCTGGGTATGGCCATACACTTTCTCAACCATCTCATACAGGGGGCCCCTTTAGAACATCACACTCCAAACAAGGAGAAGGCAATCCTATATCTATCACTAGTGTCCTAACATGATTCATGCTCATTATCCAAGATAGTCTATAACCATTATATTTCAAATGATATTGAACTACCTCAAGACAATGCCAATCATCATTTAGAAACACAAGTGATCTCAAGTTAGAGGAAATATGCCACTTGTTTGCATATAAGGATTATTCACATTGTGACAAGCAATTGAATATCCTAAGTAGGGTCTGTCCAGTACATCCAATGTACCTATGAGTCTACATCTTATTCCATGCTCGAAGCATCCTATAAGATTAGAACACATATTAGTCTCAATCATATCAAGGCTGTCTCATGTTTACCAAGATATCTTGACTAAGGACTATACTGCATGTCAGCCAAGCTGAACACCATTGAGACATTATTCAGAAGTATACATATAGCAGCAGATAATGCAACAACCTGAATAACAACCATTGCCTTTATAAACATAGAGTTTATACATGATACTGATAATAACCCAAGGCCTCAAACATTAGCCTTAAGGGCATACCCCAACACCTAGCACTCCGATCAAGTTCATATTGTCTGTTTCGCGCCGGATTTTCATGTTGTCTGCTCTCCAAAGACTTTACTCCGCTGCTTCCGTTCTATGAGCACCTCCGACCAGATTTTCTCACCGACGCTTACTAGCCATCTTCCGATCATCTCCAGCAACTATGCCTCCTAGGACGAAGGCCATGGCCAGCAAGAGAACCGCACGACCGCAATAGGCACTTTCAGATTCGTCCGCCACGGACGATGAGGAGTATGAGCCGATACCTGCTCCCCCTTCTTACCGGCCTTCTTCGGCTACGCCAGGCTCCTCTTTCTCTCGTCACGGTTGAACACCTGCCAACCGACCACAGCCCTACGTATCTCCCCCAAACGAGTTCAGGATTATCTTCCGGAATGCCGTGCAAGAGGCACAGTATCATATACTACGACAACGCCGCGTGCTCAATACGAGGTATCTTGACCGAACCACACAAAAGATGCTAGGGATGCTAGGAGACGTTGATTTGATTTATGCAGCCATAGGGTGGGAGCAATTCTAGCAGCTATTCTCACCCACTTACATTGGCACCACACTGGAATTTCTGAGTTCATTGGAAGTAAAGGCAGATCCTATCATTCAGGATGATCCAGGGCGCCTGTCTTTCCGCTTGGGTAATATCGAACACATCCTCACTCTTTCACAATTTCACAGCATTTACGGTTTTCCAAAACCTTATGCACACAGAGTCCCTACCGTGTACAGTGAGCAGAACTTATGGGGCGCTTTCACTAACGAGCACATCTACTCCGCTCATGTAGCTCATGCTTCCAGTCTGTGCAACCCAGTGATCAAGTACGTTCACCGCGTATTGGCCCACACCCTCTTTGGCCACGGTGAAAGTGACGGTATGCTACGACAGACTTAGTTATTCTATATCCGGTGCATGCTACACAGTTTTAGAGTCGATTATGGGTATTATCTGGCAAAGCATTTCAGCCGCATCGCCCGTTCTTTGAGGCGGGCGATAGTAATTAGCGGCTTGATCACACCTTTGGCAATTTCCTTAGGCATCATCCACTACGACACATTGGAAGCTACCGGCAACAACAGGCTCGACATCGAGTCTTGTGTTGCCATGAAGCTGATTATACGCAAGGGAGATTCTTATTGTATGACATTCAAGGGAAACCCCTTATGTCTGCCTTTGCCAAACCCGGAGCGCACATCAGTTAGAGTCCGTGGAAACTGGCGCATCCAGCCAGTTGAGGACGCACAACACGATCCAGTCGACACTGCACCACCAGCACCTGTAGAATTTTCCTTTGGTGGCACCTCCTCTCACGATTCTATGATGTTTGTATTGCAGGAAATTAAAGAGGATCAGCTTCATCAACAGGAGATGATCGACCACCTGGACACCACCATTACCTACATCTAGCAGAACCAATCTTCATATTGGGAGTCCATGGAAGCACACATGCAGAGACAACACAAGATGATGGGATCCGTCTGGGAGAAGATATCGATCATGGACGACCGGCTATCCGCACTCTCCGAGGAAACAATAGCTCGCATGAACATTTCTTCCGACGAGGAGGCCGAGCCCGACTATAGCGCACGCGGGAAGAGTAAGAGCTCCCGAGCATCTGGCTCTCGCTCGCGCAAGAGGAGGTAGCCCCCCCCCCCCCCCCATCAGCATCAGCATCATCATCGACTCCTCTCTCATCATGGTATTGCATAGAGGACTATGCAAAATTTTAGAGTGGGTGAGCTTTCTATATTCCGGTTTCTATTTTCTTATTGCATGTGGCTATTTCACTGTGTTCTCTTGACTTTGCTATGTTTGGATGGATACTTCTATACTGTGATGGATATTATGTGGCATTGTATCTTATATGCCATTATATTCGTGGGCCTGGTCCACTTCTTCAGGCCCCATACATTACTTTCATATTTGCGTCCGCACTATGTTATGATGATTATGCTTTTCATATTTGCTGTGTGAATTTTTTCCATGAGATTGTATGAGTCTTGTCCTATGATGGCTATTTCAAAATTTTGAGTATTTTGAGTTGAATGCATAATTGGGTAGGAATGATCAAAGAATTAAGTCTAGAGTGATACCTCCTTGTTAGAAATACTGTTTGATCATATCCATATGTTCTATGATTTAGAAATTTTATGATTTGGATTGATTTTGAGATGTTCATTAGTGGGTCAAACATTGATATGATTGTTGAATTCACTCAAGCTTGCAACTTACATGAGAATCATATTGACTTACATATTCGCTTAGTTATTCCTTGATTTCCTTTCTATTGTTAGAGACACACTACATTTGTTAGAAAGGTTATGTTATCAACTGCTGAGCATAGTATAATATATATATCATCCTTAGATTCCTCTACTTGGCACTGCGAAAAATTGGCAGTGGTACCGAAGGACATGAGTTGAAATCTAAGGGATGTGAAGTTGAAAACAATAATGAGACTCCTCTACTTGGTATTGTGAAAAATTGGCAATAGTACCTAAGGTTATGAGTTGAAGTCTATTGCAATAATTAGTGTATCATACCCTGATGAAACATTTGAGTTAACCCCAACGATTTGACTAGGAAGGATTGGAATCGTATGAGTGTTTTGTGTAAGCTTGATTGAATCCTATGTTTGCTGCTTACTAGGTTGTTTGGCATCTAGTTATTGTGGGATCAAACTGTTGAACACTTGAGGCAACCATTTACTTAATTTCTCCTAATTAGATATTGGATTGTTATTAAATATTTTTCTAACTTGGATGTATATCTTGACACGAAAGATTACTCTTATACCAAACATGTATGTCATCTTATTTTATTGCTTGAGGACATGCAAAGATTTAAGTCTGGAGTATTTTGATGCATTGCATTTTGGTAGTGTTTTTCCATTGTATTTCATGTCAAATCTAGGCTTATTTTAACACTTTTATACTCATTATAGCCTTATTTCCTTCATATCTTTGGAATCTTCACTTTTTGGCACTTTTATGGAATTTCAGGTAAAAACACCATTTTTTCGATATATTTTGAAGATTCTGAGGTCATAGGACGATTTCTTGTGTGAAAACAAAGCTGCCCATCAATTTTAGCTTATTCGGAGTTTGCCTGAGAATCACGGCCAGGTGAACCCCATGGGGCTCACCATCCCAGTCGCTAGCCAGCGAAACTCACAGAGCATCACGGCCAGGTGAACCCAGCGGGGTTCACCAGAATTCCTTCAGGCCGAAAACAGTCCAGAGGACATCACAGCCAGGTGAACCCGGTGGGGTTCACCGTGCTTCTTTCAGCCGAACTCACAGAATGAATCATGGCCAGGTGAACCTGGCGGGATTCACCCATGATTCTGATCCAGGCTCGCGCATGGACCCGACCTATACTTAGATTTCCTTCGATTTATCACCTGTTCGGAGTCCAAATTTGGCAAGTAAGGTGTCTATGGAAAGCTCTTTCAGAGGCGAATGCATGGGATATAAAGGCCCTATTTTTATTTCCCTAATTATCAAGGAATCACGTGACGAAGGCCGGCGGGCAGAAGAACAGGGCGACAACACAAATTCGTGGCGATTTTCGGAGATTGGATCATCGGAGCATCACGATTCTTGCAGATTTACTTCGGTTTATCCTCTCTTATCCTTTAGAAACTCTTTCTTGTAATCTTCCTATGTTAAAAGAGAGATTTTTTAGCATAACGATGATGATTGTAGCGTAAACCCTATTTCGGGCCTTAGTTTAAACCCGTTGATGAATTTAATAGTAAACTTTATCTTTATTACGTTGTTTGGATTGCGTTGTGAGCATATTTTACTTTGACATATTTATTTCATGATTTTACCTTGGTTTGAGTATTTTCACCCGTTAGCTGTTACGCTTCATATCGAGAGAAGGATCGTACGGGTGGATTCCCTTAGTAAAACTTACGAGACCTCGACATGAGAGTGCTTAGTCTTCGCTTGAGGATTTTATATTCTGTCATAGAACTCATCGGGTTCGTCTTAGAATGATCCACCGCGAGAGTAGGAGGTCGTCCTAAGTCGAACACCGGGGTGTACACTCGAGAGAGAGCACCTTGTACCTTAGGGTTAGATTCCTTGTGCAAAATCAACAATCCAAATAACCGACATCTGCCTTGTGCGTTTAAAGTAGTCATCATAGTGAAAACCAAAGCCCTAATTTCTCTCTGGTATTTAGTCCCTACCGTCGTAGCGTTGATTACTTGTTTTTGATTTCTGCTTTCAAAACGCAATTTCATTTCACCTAGCTATTAGGACTCGGATTTTCTAGTACTCAACCTTGTTCCCTGTGGGATTCGATATCTTTTATATTACTTCAACATAACCGTGCACTTGCAATACGTGTCACTCCTGCATCTGCAGGTGGCTCAGGTTCCATCTCAGTGTCTTATGGTTGTACTTGGACCTCGTCTCAGTCAAACTTCCTCCCACGAACTTCTTTCATGAGAAATTCTTTCTCTAGAAAGATAGCTCCCCAAGCAACAAAAACTTTATTCTCGGTAGGGACATAGAAGTAGTACCCTTTAGTTTCCTTATGACACCCCACAAAGACACATTTATTAGATCTAGGTTCTAGCTTGCTTGAATCCTGAAGTTTGACATAAGCCTCACATCCCCAGATACTGATAAAAGAGAGGTTAGGTCGTCTCTCACTCCATACCTCGTATGGTATCTTGGGAATACTCTTAGATGGAACGTTATTTAGTATGAGAGAAGCTATCTCAAGTGCATGATGCCAAAATGAGGGTGTTAGAATTGCATGACTCAGCTTAGATCGAACCATGTCCAACAAGGTCCGATTTCTCCCTTCAGACACACCATTCCATTGAGGTGTTCCAGGAGGAGTGAGTTGGGATAGGATCCCACACTCCTTAAGATAGTCAAGGAACTCACCGCTCAGGTACTCCCTGTAATACTCTAGAAAAAAAAATGTCTTACATGTTTTTTGACAAAAAGAAGATATGAGATCGTAGCATGCAAACTTATAGTGCTATTACTCTAATGATACTTGTGAATTTGTGGGTCTTGAATACTAAAGGATGAAAACCTAAAGGAAATGAGTAATCTTATGGAATAAATAAGATGAAAATGAGAAAGAAGAAAACAAGAAAATAATGGGTAAAGTTCACCTACAATTGTTGACAATGCCTATGCCACCTCATGCCATTTGATTCATCTTAAGCCTACACCTCATGCTATAGGATTAACTAGAGAGAAATGAAGAAAAAAAGAGTAAAAGGTAGCTTGATTCTTCGTGCATGACCTGAAGGGAAGAATAGCTAAGGAAAGGGAAGAAGAAGAAAGGGAGAAAACCCAAGTGAAGAGTGAATTGTGGTTTCTTAGGCAAGTTCTTCTTCTTTCTTTGTATTATTTTGCCTATTGATTCCAATGGATGAAAACTTATCTTTTATTTCCTTTATGAATTCAATTTGTTTCTGATATTTACGATTTTGGTAAATTCGGCCCTTGGAAGAATGAGCTATGCTATGTTACACAACAAGGAATCCTTATGTGTAGTAAACTTGACCTTTACCCATTCAACTTATCATAACTTTTGATTCCCGGGCCCAAATCGTGTGAAATCAGATTCTTTGTATAGACGACTCAAACATCTTTCATTTGAGTAGAATATTGAGTACTTTGGAATAGATTATCGAGTGTGTAACATCAATTCAAGCCGATCCAGTAAATCTATTTATACAGTTTGGACTTTTATCTAGTGAGTGCTATATGTCCGAGTTATGTGATGGTAACGATACCAAATGTTTAGTTTTATATCAAGTACACTTCATAACCTACTCCTGGAGCTTTTATTTGCATGATTTAGATATGAAATGAAATTATGCTCGAATTTACACTTAACCCTAAACATCTAGAAATCTCATTATCCGGATTTTGACCTATTGCTATTTCATAGGTCATAACTTATTATGTTGAGCTCCATTTTAAGTAAAACTTGTTTTCTCAGAAACTAGATTCAAAATCGTTTGTTTTGACATAAATATCATATCAAATGGTATCATATGAAGAACTTGATGTCCATGGAAAACAAGCTCCAGATTTTAGATTTTGGGTTACTTGACCCTACACTATGTACCAAATGGTCTTTTATTTGCACTCTATGGATAGATATGTCTCTTCCATTTGGCTTCCATTTGGAATTGAATATATCAGCACTTGTCACTTGTATGAACTTTATGATTCACCTTTTTGAGGGCGGATACATATCAAGAAGCCCATTTCACCGTGAATGAAAGTATGTTCTATTTTGTCATGTATCTCATGTATGAACTTTAAGGTTCACATGTTTGAGGGTTTGATACATATATCAATAAACCCATTTTTGGTATGTTTCCATTTATTAATGTATGAATGCTAGTGGGAATAATATTATGAGCCCGAAAGTGAAAAGACTATGAGCCCAGAAATGGGAAAAGATTGATAGTTGTGGAACAAAATGCTGCATGGAACAAAGTGCCACATTAGCAATAATGGGGGCCACCTCTTGAATCCATGGGAGCCACCTCTTGAATCCCACTATCTTTGATATGGGGGCCATGACAGCTCCAGCCGGCATATGTTTGAGTTTCACCTTGACGAGGGTGGAATATGCTTCCAGACGTGGAAGATCTATGTTATTTATGATTTCCCACTATGTTGTGTATGATAGGTCTCTTTGGATTGATTTCTTCTTTATGTTCATTATGATTACCATGTCACTATCATGTCTATATTTGATGTTACCTATGGAACCATGTGAAGATCTATTGTACATAACTTGGTATGACCCATCTTATGTTTGGCATCTTCTTTACTTGCTGGGCTTTCATGCTCAACCTTTGTATTTCTAACCCTTTTTCAGGTTAACTTATGGGCTACATGTTTTGTGGAAGATAATGGATAATTGATGGGGAAAACTTTTGAGTATTTTGGAAATGCATTATGTAAAGGCTATTGTACAAAGTGTGATTTATGTACAAAGTATGTTTTATATCATAGTTTGTCTATGAATGTTTAAAAGATGTTCTGGTCTTGAACGATGAACTTGAGTTTTTATGAGATGAGAAAGATCTCCTTCTATAAATGAAAGTTTGGATTGTTAGTTGTTACTCCTAGCTGACTATGCTATAGAAATCAAGTTCATGTTGACTAGGTTTTTTTTTATGAGTTGATTCTGGGTACATATAGCAAAAAGTTTTTTATATTATTAGTATTTCATAAATCGAATTCTCATCTAGGGATGTGACAATTCCCACCACGATCTGATCAAAGAGTTTTAATGGATCTCCCAAGCTGGTTCTCTACTTCATTTTTGAACTCCTTGAATTTCTCAAAGGATTCAGATTTATGTTTCATCAAGTAGACATAACTATATCTACTGAAGTGATCAATAAATGTGATGAAGTAGTTGTGTCCTCCTCTAGGTTGTTTGTTGAATGGCCCACACACATCAGTATGTATGAGATCCAGTAAACCTTGTGCCCTCTCACCAGTCTTGGTGAAGGGTGCTTTTGTCATTTTCTCTAATAAACAAGGTTCACATGTATCAAATTTCTCCAAGAAATTTGAATCCAATAACCCATTTGCATGAAGTTGTTCAATGCGATTCTTATTTATATGGGCTAATCGATAATGCCATAGGAAAGCACCATCTGAACCACTCAGTTTGGTCCTCTTACTATTTATGTTACAAATAGAGCTATTCATGTCCAAGACATATAAACCATTGCACAATGTACCCTTCCCATAAAACATATTTGCAAATGAAAAAGAACAAGTGTTCACTTTTATTTTAAATTTAAAACCTTTCATTGCTAAACAAGGAATAGATATAATGTTTTTGGTCAGCGAAGGTACATAATAGCAACTATCTAGCTCTAATTGAAGTCTAGAAGGCAAGGAGAGAGTAAAAACTCCTACAGCAATAGCAGCAACTTGTGCTCAAATTCCAACTCATAGGTTAATCTCTCTAGGCCGTACCAATCTACTTTTCTTGAGCCCCTGCTTATTTGTACAAATATGAGCTCCACATGCAGTATCCAATACCCATGACATAGAAGTAGAAAGGTTAACTTCGGTAGCAAAAATACCTGAGCATGAAGATGAGGCCTTGCCTCTCTTCTTCTTGTTCTGAAGTCGCACCATGTCCTTTATCATGTGAGGTGGTCCTCCACATGAGTAGCACTTATTATTCCTGATTCTTTCCATCTTTATTTTCAATCCCTTAGTTAAGCCTTTTGGCTCAACAAATTGAATGTCTACTTTAGGAGGGTTCAGCTCAACTAATTCATCAAAGACCTGCCATAGATTAGAAATAATCTCCGAGGCACTCTTAGATTCATATTGCCCTCGAAATTCAGGCGACATGTTGGTTACCATCAAATTAGCGACCTCCAAAGTATCGGCCTGATGCTTATCATAAGTATCCTTCTCAGTCGCTGAGGCTGAGCATGGAAGTGGGTTAGGAATAGGTTGCTCAAGGGCATAAAGCTTCCTCTCGAGCTTGAGCACAATTCTCAAGTTCATATACCAATCCATCAACTTGGATCCAACCAACTGCTATTGTTCATTGCTATTATTCTACAACAATCAAGAAACAACAAATTAGTACTACTTTCAGATCATTTAATCTAGACTTGTATTAAATGATCATGGCTCCCACTATTTTAATCGAGTTGACAACCCACAAAGTCAATCGAGAAATCTAAGATTTCCTAGTGAGATGGGATCCTTATTCCACATGAGGCTTTGCGTCCCACGAGGGTGGGATGTGTTGTGTCCGCAAGTGCACGGATACTCGAAGTAATAAAAAAGATATCGAACCACAGAGACATCATTTGTCAAGTACCGAATAGTTGATTTTTTACTAGCTAGGCAATCAAATATGATGTAAGCGAACGATCAGAAAGTACATGAAAAGTCAGAGAGAAAAATTGGGACTAGGGTTTCATCCACCTTAAGTTCAATGACTAGATGTA
The DNA here is from genome assembly GCA_027563935.2 of Costus lasius. Lineage (NCBI taxonomy): Eukaryota > Viridiplantae > Streptophyta > Magnoliopsida > Zingiberales > Costaceae > Costus > Costus lasius. The sequence continues at coordinate 98,893,044 of CM050448.1, forward strand.
GTTAGATGATCGTCAGTTTATTCTTATTATGATAAAGATATAATTTACTTTATAAAGAAATCATCGCGCTTTCGCGCAGACAATATACAAAGAACCAATCCTCACTTTTTCACAATATTTATTCAATACTAAAGATAAGTAAATTATTGACAAGAAGATTTGAGATCACTTTCATGCATCCAATCTTTATGTCAATCATCTCAAGTGAAAACTAAATACTTTCATACTTTAGATTCACAAGTTCTACTTAAGGTTTTCCAATGATCCGATACTTAATTTCTTACAATATCTTCACGTTTAACTCATTAATGTCTCCTAGATCAGATTATCAACAAGTCAATAAACTTCTACAATCTAGAAACATGAACAAACTTAATTTCTTACGATGAGTCCTTAAATCTCGATTCTAGGGTTCCAAGCTTTGCAAACTCCAATACATGTTGACAAAATGAAACAAGAAGAGATTAAAGACAATCATCACTTAAGTAGAATTATCATAACAAGAGTATTCTGACGAAATAAAGATCATCTAGTCATTTTGAAATTAAGGGGATTTCACCCCAAGTCCCAAAAAGTGTTTAAGCTAGCATGATGAAGAAATTACAAATAGCCATAGTTTATAGTGATCAGAAATCGAGAAGAAGGGAAATTTTACTAAACACAGGGCTATTCTTGAAAGACCCCAGAAGGGGGCGAAACCCTAAGGCATGGCGCCTATAAAATTTTTTTAAACAGCGGAAGAGGGTTTCTAGGGATCATTTGCATGAGATATGATCAACTATAAAAACCGATTGCAAACAAGTATGAAGGAATCGATTCTTACCAAAGCCATTGCTTGGATGGCGTCTAGGAAGAAGAGACTCAAGTGCTTCTCCTCCTTATGGCTCGCACACAAGATGTGATCGCCTACTCCCTTAGTGCTCCTTGTGCTAGCAAGGTTCTAAGGAGTCCTTGTCGTATGGAAGGGAAGAGACGTTCTCCTCTGCTTGTCGAACTCACTCCAAGGTGTGAAGAAGTCGCCACACACGAGAGCGTCGAGAGAGGAAAGGCAAGAAGCGAGAATAGAGCATGAAACTCTCAACGTGAGGCGTGGTCACGATTTGGAAACATGGTTTCCAAATATAGTAAACCACTTCTCTTCATGCGACCAAGAGTTTACCCAAGCGCAAACCTCTCCTCTTTGAACCATGCGCTCAAGTAATGAGCCGGTTCAATTTAATTTTGGTTCAAAGACCAAATTAAACCAAGCCTTTTTGGTCTAGACCTCATTAAACCTAAAGGTTCCAGATCTAACCGTTCATCTCTTGATGCTCCTGATCTCACCGATCTAGCATCCATTCTCTCGATCGAAGCTTACCGATCTCAAGCCCTAATCAATCAAACATGATCAGACCAGATCTCACTTACAATCAGAGATTAAATCCCTTTAAACTGAACTCAAACAATTCAGTCCACACGATCTGACTTAAGTAAGCCATATCATCAAATTGTGCGACCCTAAGGGTTTCCTTTAAATGTCGGTAACGATAACTTACGTCATCACGATCAGCGAGGGGTATCTAGCAACACATCACTGTCTCCCGATATAAAGGAAAGAGTCTTCCAAGACTACACCCAAACCACAGCACAAGTGTGAATCAAACTCACAAGGCATGCATGTTTCCTTTGCCACTGGATGTTCTTATTGGACAAGCGTGTCAAGCTTGTAACTCCAATATGATGAGCATGATTAGATCAGATGAACATAGTCACCTGGGTATGGCCATACACTTTTCTCAATCATCTCATCCAGGGGGCCCCTTTAGAACATCACACTCCAATTAAGGAGACGGCAATCCTATGTCTATCACTAGTGCCCTAACCTGACTCAAGCTCACCATCCAAGATAGTCTATAATCATTATGTTTCAAATGATATTGAACTACCTCAAAACAATGACAATCATCATTTAGAAAACACAAGTGATCTCAAGTCAGAGGAAATGTGCCACTTGTCGCATTCAAGGATTATTCACATTGTGACAAGCAATTGAATAACCTAGTAGGGTCTGTCCAGTACATCCAATGTACCCATGAGTCTACATCTTATTCCATGCTCGAAGCATCCTATAAGATTAGAACACATATTAGTCTCAATCAAATCAAGGCTGTCTCATGTTCACCAAGATATCTCGACTAAGGACATTACAGCATGTCAGCCTAGCTGAACAGCTTTGAGACATTATTCAGAAGTACAATTATTGCAGCAGACAATGTAACAAACTGAATAACAACCATGCCTTTATAAACATAAAAGTTTATACATGATACTGAAACAATCCCAAGGCCTCAAACATTAGCCTTAAGGGCATACCCCAACAATTCTATTACAGCCCGTGATTCTTGTGTGAACAGTACTTGAGTCGCCTATTTCGTTGATTTCTACTCCGATTGGTCCCCTTTCGCTCTGAAACTTCTGGTGTATGTTCTTCTCTTCCAGGTGTAGCTTTCCCTCAAATTTCACGGCCGGAGATGCTTTGTACACTTCACGGTGGTGAACCCTAAGGCTGCGGTGAAGATGGCGATTTCTCTCTGGAACACTGATCAAAATTGGGGCTTTTGGTGCACTAATCTTCTCCTTGTTCTCTAGAGTATTCCTCTTTTTACGGATCTTGAATTGGTGATCTAAATCATCCGCAATCATCCGCTCAAAAATCAGGCTTCAATAAGACCAGGAAAATTGGCTGTCTGGAATACAATTACAACCATAATTTCTATTATGGCAATGCCATAATGTGTTCTGGTCAAAGTTCTAGAATAATTATGTACTGTAAAAACAACCACAACAGTACCGTGATTGCGCAAAACCTTCTGGAAAGAAATAACGCCAAATTACGGTAACGTAATATTCGTTACGGTAGTGCCATACTATCTGCAAATCTTTCTGGACAGAAATAGACCCAAATTATGGCCTATAATATTAATTATGGCAGTGCCGTGGTTTATTCTATAGGTTCAGTAAAACTACGGTACCATAATATTTATTATCGTCCTGCCGTAATTTGGTCTGAAGCTCCGATTTGCATGAAATTTGACATGTAATCTTCTCTTGATGATGGGAATTTGTCTATGCACTTGAATTGCTTAAAAACACCTTAAAATGATGCCTTTTTACCTGAAAATTATCGAAAACCAAAAAAGGTGTAGATTCTGTAATATTTGATAAATAAGGCATGAAAATAAGCAAAAAAGCTTGAATATGACACAAAAAGACCTATCAAATGACACAAAATATACTATGAATTTTGGTGTCATCAAATATGTTGGTGTGTATGCACTGAGACCTAGTTTTGGCCCATCTTTGTAGTACTTGACTATGATATTTATATCATTATAGCATTGTCATTATCAATGTTTGTCTACATCTGCGATTGTGCACTTACATGAAAATGTCCCTAGAGATAGATTGGATCTGTGCTCAAATGGTAGTCCCCAGTCGATGTACCTGAGTGGATATGGGACAGCTTTGGTACTTGTGAGACTGGTCTCTGGGCTGGTTAGGCATAAGGTGCTAACGTAGACATATGGGTATATCAGTGGTGGATATACTGGACCGACCCACTATGAGGCTATGACTTGGTGTCATAAATTATGCTCACAAGTGACAGGAGATGCATGGATCCTTTGACTTGTGGCCATTGACCATTCTATATGGTTAGGGAGGTAATAACGATTGCCATTGAGAATGTCACGAACCATATGAGAAGGTCAATGGATAGACAGAGGATTTGCCCCTTCCTGAGGGAAGCTTGATATCCATGGAGCTCCTCTATAGTTCTATGACTGAAAGTGTATGGTCATACCCAGGTGAGAACTTGATTTAGTCATAACCATGAGATTGGGTGAAAATAAGTGATGACACACTTGTCCAATCGGATATCAGTTCGGCAAAGAGACTATAATGCATCTGTACCTAGTTGCGATGATCGGGATGTCAATGTCGATATCCATTCTGATGACTTGGGTAGCAGCGATGCACTGCTAGGTGTCACTCACTGCTTGTGGTGACCTTAGGTCAGCACTGCCAACATCAGATGAACCTACAAGGTCGGACACCTTGATACTCGAGTTCTCTTATTGATCGGGAAGCCATATGATCGAGTTATTGGATAACTCAGATCTATTTAGGAGATTTCATCAGTGCCATTGGGCCTGAAGAGATGGAAAAGAGTTATTGGAGTCAAACTTCATTTTTGACAGGTTGACCCGTATTTGACCATGGTTGGTAAAATTTGGATTAGGGTTGCATTAGATTGGATCCAATTGCTTAATCAACCCATGTAATGATGATTGGGCGAGTTCATTACCCAATGAGGCCCAATAACAAGTTGTCATGAAGAATTAATGGGCTTAAGGGTATAATGGGGAGAAATCTCTACGCCATTGGTGCCTAGGGGCATAATAGGTTGGAGTGGGCGATTTTGCTTCATTAAGAAGTAAAGGGCACCTCCCCCTTTGTTCCTTGATGGTAAGCTTGCCTGTTAGGCATGTCTTGGGGCTGATATGGCTAGAAGGACTTCTTAGGAAGGTCCTTGGCGCATATGGAAAAGGATAAGAGGTTTATCGTAAAATCTTGGAGACTTTCCTTACCTCAAACCATAATTACTCCCTCCCCTTTTCCCTAGCCGCCCCCTTCTTTATGAATTTCGCCCACACCCTATTATTGCCACCCCCTCTTACCTCTCTATATATACATGTGTATATGCGAGAGCTAGTAAAAAGAGAAATATTGGTGTGAGCAATAAAAGAGGGCGAAAGCAAGAGGCTTTGGCGAAAGCTTCCTTCTTCCATCAATTGGCCGCAAGTCTTCTTCCTCTTCTACTTCTTCTCTTGGCGCAAGAAGAGCTTGAGGTTGGCGGCATCATCTCCTTCCTTGGTGCCTCATCTTTGAGGGTGGCACAAGCATAGAAGAAGGAGCACAAAGGCTTGGATCCCCTTCCTGAGGCTAGCACCGGACGAGGAAGAGGATAGCTCGAGGCATCTGTGTGTGCGAGGCTGTAGAGGGCAAACACTCGAGCGCCTACCTCAACATCGACTCTCATGTTGCTCCTAAGGTATTTACTATCTCATCGTGTCGGCCCCCTCACAAGACAATCTTCACTAGGTTTTTGGGACTAGCCTATTTCGGGGATATTATTCCATTGTGCCCTTGTATGTATTTGTAATCTCTGTGAAAAATTGTAAAATACCCCCGGGGTTTCCCAACAGTGGCATCAAAGCGACTTGCGAGCCTCGAACGATGTACTTTCATGCCATTCCATGCACACATGTCATGTTTCAATTTTCACAAATTGCATGATCACATGGCGCATGATTTTTCTAAGTAGGAAAAATTATAGTTTCTTGTTCCTATCATCTTTTCAATCTATTTTGGAATTTTGGGTTATTTTTCTTGATTTATTTAAGATCAAAGGCTCACGTAGTTTTGTCAAGTAGGACGGGCATTGTGTCTACGGACTGGCCGGGTCTCTTGATCTGACAAAATTGCCAGCCAATAGGATCTATGAAATCATCTTGAAAAGTTAATCACAAATAACCAAAAGATTTGTGAGAAGAAGATGAGGAAAGGAGACTTGTTTTTTGAGAAACTAAAATTTCAGATTTTGAGTTTTTCATGAGCATGTAGAATTGCATGTGTAAATACCTTATTTGTGCATGATGTTGTAGTCATGACTCAAGCCCCTTTGCATGCCTGTGATGTATCCTTGTGAGGCCTGCGTGCCGCTTTTATTTTTGCTTTTAAATAAGAAGAAAATTAGGGTGGCGCATATCACTTGGAGCATTGGCGCATGCATCTCCCTTGATTGCGCATGCATGGTAAGTGGCGCAAGATGGCATGGCCGAACCCCTTTGGTTTGTGAGCAAGCCATCTTGGCCCCTTGCGTGGGGGCGCATCTTCCTTGGAGGAGAACCCATGGCATTGGCTGAACCTTGGGGTGTGCTTCTAGGGTTTTCCCTAGAACTACTTCTAGAGTTTGAGAGCGAAACCATAGTGTGAAGGACCTTGGAGCCAACCTTGAAGTCCAAGCTAGAGGTCAGCTAGGCTAGGTCTAGTTTTAGGGGCTTGAATCCTAGTTCAAGAGTTGAACCCCTTTTGGCATGGATTGGTTCAAAGTCTTGAATGGGCTATGATCACATCATCCTTTGATTGCTTTCTTTACAAAAGCTAAAGTATGCCTGTGATGTTTTATCGTTATGCTATCATTATAAGATTGCATGCCTGTAATGTTAGACATAAGATAAAACTGAGTTGATGAGACCACAAAAACCCTTACTCAAAATATCAAGTCTAGTAGCCTTCTAACGCATAGCCCTCATCAAGCTATCGATTAGTGGTGTTATGAACTGTTTCCCATCCTCGTGGGATACACCCACTTATCTTTAGAAGGTGTGTGGTGACAATGGTTTCCCCAGTCCAGTTTATCTGGGCATGCCTTCGCAAGGAAACTCGTTGGCCCTTGGCATAACGGTTAGGAATGGACTTGACTATATTTTCATATGTGCTGGGCACATGATGAAACTCTAGAGGCATCGTTGAGAGGTTATGGTTTCATGTTGTATCCAGCCTTTGCTAGACATGAAATGCCTATACTGTCTCAATAAGGGGAGTTGCTTACAGCAATTGGCCGGCGTGCTGACCTTAAGAAACATGGGTCACTTTGTGCATCTTATCCCACCCTCGTGGGACGCAAAGCCCCATGTGGAATAAGGATCCCTTCTCACTAGGAAATCTATGATTTCCCGATTGACTTTGTGGTCGATTAAAATAGTGGGAGACATAATCATTTAAAACAAGTCCAGTTTAAATGATTTGAAGTAGTACTAATTTGCTCTTTCTTGGTTGTTGTAGAACAATGGTTGTGAACAATGGCATATGGTTACTGCGATCTACCCTGGAAAGGGATAAGTTGGTTCGATCCAACTTACTGGATTGGTATATGAACTTGAGAAATGTGCTCAAGCTCAAGAGGAAGCTCTATGCCCTTGAGCAACCTATTCCTGAGCCACTTCCATGCTCGACCTCAGTGGCTGAGAAGGATGCTTATGATAAGCATCAGGCTGATACTTTGGAGGTTGCTAATTTGATGCTAACCAACATGTCGCCTGAATTTAGATGGCAATATGAATATAAGAGTGCCCCTGAGATTATTTCTAATCTAAGGCAGCTCTTTGATGAATTGGTTGAGCTCAACCCTCCTAAAGTAGACATTCAATGTGTTGAGCCAAAAGGCTTAACTAAGATATTGAAGATAGAGATGGAAAGAGTCAGGAATAACAAGTGCTACTCATGTGGAGGACCACCTCACATGATAAAGGACATAGTGCGACTTCAAAATGAGAAGAAGAGAGGCAAGGCTTCGTCTTCATGCTCAGGTGTCTATGTTACTGAAGTCAACCTTTCTACTTCTATGTCATGGGTATTGGATATCGCATGTGGAGCTCATATTTGTACAAATATGCAGGGGCATAAGAAAAGTAGATCGATGCGGCCTGGAGAGATTGACCTACGGGTTGGAAACGAGGCACAAGTTGCTGCTGTTGCTATAGGAATTTTGACTCTCTCCCTGCCTTCTGGACTTCAATTAGAGCTAGATAATTGCTATTATGTACCTTCGCTTACCAAAAACATTATGTCCATTCATTGCTTAGCAAGGAAAGGCTTTAAATTTGAAATAAAGGAGAACTTTTGTTCTTTTTCATTTGTAAATGTGTTTTATAGGAAGGGTACATTATGCAATGGTTTGTATGTCTTGGAGATGAATAGCTCTATCTGTAACATAAATAATAAGAGGACCAAACTAAGTGGTTCAGTTGGTGTTTTCTTGTGGCATTGTCGGTTAGCCCACATAAACAAGAATCACATTCAACAACTCCATGCAAATGGATTGTTAGATTCAAGTTCCTTGGAGGAATTTGACACATGTGAACCTTGTTTATTAGGGAAAATGACAAAGGCACCCTTCACCAAAACTGGTGAGAGGGCACAAGGTCTGTTGGATCTCATACATTCTGATATGTGTGGGCCATTCAATAAACAAGCCAGAGGAGGACACAACTACTTCATTACATTCACTGATGACTTCAGTATATATGGTTATGTCTACTTGATGAGACATAAATCTGAATCCTTTGAGAAATTCAAGGAGTTCAAAAATGACATAGAGAACCAACTTGGGAGATCCATTAAAACTCTTCAATCAGATCGTAGTGGAGAGTTCCTGGGCGGTAAGTTCTTTGACTATCTTAGGGAGTGTTGGATGCTATCCCAACTCACTCCTACTGGAACACCTCAATGGAATGGTGTGTCTTAGAGGAGAAATCAAACTTTATTGGATATAGTTCGATCTATGATGAGTCATGCAACTCTACCACCCTCATTCTGGGGTCATGCACTTGAGACTGCTTCTCTCATACTGAATAATGTTCCATCTAAGAGTGTCTCAATGATTCCATACCAGGTATGGAGTGGGAGATGCCCTAACCTCTCTTTTATCAGGATCTGGGGATGTGAGGCTTATTATGTCAAGCATCAGGATTCTAGCAAGCTAGAACCTAGATCTGATAAATGTGTTCTTATGGGGTATCATAAGGAAACTAAAGGATACTACTTCTATGTTCTCACCGAGAACAAAGTTTTTGTTGCTCGAGGTGCTGTCTTTCTAGAGAAAAAATTCTCATGAAAGAAGTTAGTGAGAGCAAGTTTGACTTGGACGAGGTCCAAGTGCAACCACAAGACAAGGAGATGGAACCTGAGCCACCTGCACCAGTTGCTGGGCAACATAAGGCTCAGACATAGGTCCTACGTAGGTCTGGGAGGATTCGTCGTGCACTAGAGAGGTATGAGTCACTACCAACCCAACACGACGAGATCTTCATCATTGAGAATGAGCCTAGGACTTATCATGAGGCGATCACTGGACCGGACTCCGAGAAATGGCTCAAGGCCATGAAATCTGAGATGGATTCCATGTATTCTAACCAAGTCTGGGATTTGGTTGAGCTGCCTGATGGGATAAAAACCATAGAGTGTAAATGGGTCTTCAAGAAGAAGACCGACATGGATGGCAATATAATTACCTATAAAGGTAGACTTGTGGCTAAAGGATTCAGACAAGTCCACGGGGTGGACTATGATGAAACCTTTTCACCAGTTGCCATGATCAAATCCATTCGGATTCTGCTTGCTATAGCTGCATATCATGATTATGAGATATGGCAGATGGATGTTAAAACAGCTTTCCTCAATGGGATGCTGACGGAGGATGTGTATATGACACAGCCTGATGGATTCATCCATCCTGCAGATGCTAGTAAGGTCTGCAAGCTAAAGAAATCCATTTATGGATTGAAGCAAACATCTCGAAGTTGGAATCTTTGGTTTGATAAAGCTGTGAGAGATTATGGCTTTATCAAAAGCGAAGATGACGCCTATGTATACAGAAAATTCAATGGTAGCTTGGTGACTTTTCTGGTCATGTATGTCGATGACATACTGCTCATTGGAAAAGACATCCCTAGTCTTTAGTCTGTGAAGACATGGTTGGGGAAGTATTTCAAGATGAAGGACTTAGGGGAGGCCGCCTATATCTTAGGCGTGAAGATCTACCGAGATAGATCCAAGAGACTCCTGGCCCTAAGTCAAAGTACCTACATTGATAAGGTTCTAGAGAGGTTCAACTTGGAACAATCTAAGAAAGGGTACCTTCCAGTAAGACATGCCATTACTCTCTCAAAGGGCCAGTGTCCTACCACACAGGCTGAGAGGGATGACTTGAGTTGAGTGCCTTATGCTTCAGTAGTCGGCTCAATCATGTTTGCAATGTTGTGTTTAGACTAGATGTGGCTTATGCTGTGAGCATAACCAGCTGATACCAAACCAATCCAGGTCCGCAGCACTGGGTGGCTGTAAAGAACATCATTAAGTATCTCAGAAGAACTAAGGATCTATTCTTGGTCTATGGGGGACAAGAAGAGCTCAGTGTTTAGGGCTACACTGATGCGTCGTTCTAATCTGACCCTAACGACTCCAGATCGCAGGCCGACTATGTGTTCAAGATGAATGGAAGCGCTATATGCTGGAAGAGCTTCAAGCAATCCACCATAGCTGATTCTACAACCAAGGCTGAGTATGTGGCTGCTTCTGAGGCAGCCAAAAAAGCTGTTTGGATAAGGAAGTTCATTTCTGAACTTCAGGTGGTTCCAAGTGCAATGGATCCCATTGAGCTCTACTGTGACAACAATGGGGCAATTGCACAAGCTAAGGAATCACAGTCTCATCAAAGGTCCAAACACATACCTATAAGATTTCACCTGATAAGAGAGATCATTGACCGAGGTGATGTCAAGATTACTAGAGTTGACACAGAGAACAATCTAGCAGACTCACTGACCAAGGCTTTGGCGCAACAGAAGCATGATGATCATGCTAGAGATATGGGGTTGAGATTCCTCCACCTCTAGGTCTTAGTGCAAGTGGGAGATTGTGAAAAAGTCCCCTTCAAGGGGGAGCGAAACCCTAAGTGGCGCATATAGTTCATTTCGGCAGCGGAAGCAAGGGTTTCATGAATCGCATGTATGTGTCATATGATCAACTTAGAGCAATAGAAGATAGATGTGTTACCATGGCCATGAGATAGGAGGCGGCTTGGAAGAGAAAGAATCAATGGGCTCCCTTCAGCCAGTTTGCTCTGAAAGAAAAGCTTGGTCAAATTATAGCGCTCAATCCTCGCCTGTGCAGCATACAACATTTTGAGGTTTGCTATAATTTCTATAGCAGACATATCCTCATGCTGTCGCTGCAGCGGTGGCGTCATAGACGCTAGCATCAGGCAAGCGACATCAATGCTATCATTGACATGCTTTTCATAGGCTTCACGAACCGCCCTTGCGGCGTTCGCTGCGGGTTGAGGCGGGTATTGCCGTCTCGAGGACATACAGTTTCCTCTCTGCCTTAAGAACAATCTTAAGGTGTCCGTACCAGTCTGAGAAGTTTGGCCCAGCAAACTTCTCCCTTTCCAGTAGGGATCGCACATTGAAGCTCATGGTGTTCGTTGCTGCAGGAATCTACAACAATGCAAGAACAGCAAGGTCAGTATCAATGTTTAGAATCAATCCTGGACTTAAGAATGATTCTTTTCTCACTATTTTATCTGACTGAAAAATCCAGTAAAACAGTCCGAAAGAGTAAGACTCTTTTAGTGAGATGGGATCCAGATTTCATACTTGGTCTCCGCGTCCCGCTCAGGCGAGATAAGATGCACAGAGAGTACAAGCACTAATCTCTGGTAGGCAGTCCCTGCCAATCGCCAACCCGTGCGATTCCCCTTCATCTGGGCAATCCAGCTGACTGTGCCAACTGAGTTGGTACAACACAGTCTCTGATCCCACAGATGGCTGCCTCCATATGGCTAACATATGCCCCATATGTAGCCTACATGGTCAAGCTGACCTGACCTACTCCCTGGACCACCACGTGCTATGCTGAGCAACGAGAAGCGATAAATCCCTTCTCTGTAACACGCAGGTGAAATCACACACCGTCTCAAGATAGATGGGCGTGCCCACTGAGTGGGTACAACACGGCCTCAACGATAGTCAGAACAGTGAGGTTTCGCGCCAGAAGGCATTACGTGCTTGATATTTAGCGTTGGATTTTAACGGTCTTTTATCTTCTTACTATCAGGCAAATCCTATGGCTATAGCAGAAGATAAATAACTCATGCAATTCTAATTATTAAACAATAAAAGAAAGCATGGATCTTATGTGGTAAAAGCCCATTAAGCCTAAGTAAGACCTTAACCTAAATTAAGTCTTCACTTGCTTTCTTCATGGGGCTTTTTCTTCATATCTGGCCCAACCCAGGGCCCAAGCGCCCACTGCAGCTCAGGTGCTCCCACCAGGAAAATGCGCCTGTCCTAGGGTCGAACCCTAGACCTCCCACCTGGTCAAGCCACTGCTGCATGCGCCTCTGCCATGTGTGCTTTGTGCTCTTGTCTGATTAAATTACAAATTAATCTATCTAGACAAGATTGACACGCAGGTCAATTACACTTATAAATTAAATACAATGTGATTCGCAGATCACAATTAAATATTAATTTACAATTAACCAGGCTCGCAGGCCCCAGCACAGCACACAATAAAGGGCAACCCACATAAGATGAAATAAACAAGCACATGGCATCCAATCAAACATGTGATCCCATAATAATAAGAAAATAAAATTTTGAAAACCCATTGGCATCAATTTTAATTTTCTTATATGCCCTACAACCTTACAACGGTCCATTGATAGGGATCCACTCATCATTTCTAGTTAGATCCAATGCCCTTGCATGCACCAAGTCCTAACTGACTTGAGTTGACCTAATGGTCAACCATGCATGCGCCAAGGGCTGAACAACCATCATGAGTTCTGGCAAGCGGGTGTGACCCCGGGCCTAACTCATGTGCGTTCAATGGTTGTCTCAACCAGACCTCGCTACATGCCTGTGATGCAATCGACCTATAGCCACCTCGTGCTTGCGCACAGGTGCCATCTGGTCGATCCATCTAGGCTGTCAGATGGTCTGATCAGACTGGTTGGATCTACTCTAGAAGATGACTTCAACCCCATCAACCCGTCTAAGGGTTTATAGCAGGCGCTTAGTCTAAAGAGGGGCGCGCAAGTTAAGTTTTTCTATGACAAAACAACAACAAGCACCAATACATGCGCCAAAGAGCAATAAACATCATACATGTTGTTTTCGCATCATGAACTTTCATGAACTTGCGCATGTAATCAACCATAGATCTAAGCATGAGAGTAAACATGGATCACACAAAGTATCAAGCAATCATATGAATTATACCGAAAACATAACCTCTGATACCAATTGTAAGTACCCCTTTCATGAGGGGGGCGAAACCCTAAAGCATGCGCATTCAAGAAATTTTCTAGGGCTTCATAAGATCGCATGTGGTATAACCATATGATCAACTTAAGTTTTACTAAGATCAAGATGTGATCTTACCATAGCCATCGCTTGGATGGTGCCTTGGAAGCAAGAGGGCGAAAGGGGCTCTCCTCCAAAGGTGGCGCACACAAGAGGATGATGGCTACTCCTTGTGTTCCTTGTGCTAGCAAGGCTTCAAGGGTCCTTGTCGAATGGAAGGGAAGAGATCTACTCTTTGCTTGGCCGAATCCTCTCTTGTCGTCAACCTTCACAACGCAAGCCGTGAGTCGTCAAGAGCAAAGGGGCGAGAGATGAGAATCGAGAAGCATTGCATTCGAACGTGGAGACGTTCCCATTTTGGAAAACCGAAATTCCAAAAATAGCAACTACTTGATTTCATGCGTTATGCGTTCACTTGAAGTGAACCAAACACATATCCCTTCTCCCATATGAACCATGCGCTCACACATGAGCCGGTTCAATGTATTTGGTTCAATGACCAAACCAAATCAGCCCAAGCTTTTAGTCCAGATCGAATTAAACCCTAAGGTTCCAGATCTGACCATTCATCTCCTGATGCTTTTGATCTCACCGATCTAGCATCAACACTCTCGATCGAAGCTTACCGATCTCAAGCCCTAATCAATCAAACATGATCAGACCAGATCTCACTTATAATCAGAGTTTAAATCCCTTTAAACTGAAGTAAACAATTCAGTCCACACGATCTGACTTAAGTAAGCCATATCATCAAATTGTGCGACCCTGAGGGTTTCCTTTAAATGTCGGTAACGATAACTTACGTTATCACGATCAGTGAGGGGTATCTAGCAACACATCACTGTCTCCCGATATAGAGGAAAGAGTCTTCCAAGACTACACCCAGACCACAGCACAAGTGTGAATCAACTCACTAGGCATACATATTTCCTTTGCCACTGGATGTTCTTATTGGACAAGCGTGTCAAGCTTGTAGCTCCAATATGATGAGCATGATTAGATCAGATGAACATAGTCACCTGGGTATGGCAATACACTTTCTCAATCATCTCATTTAAGGGGGGGCCCCATTAGAACATCACACTCCAATTAAGGAGACGGCAATCCTTTATCTATCACTAGTGCCCTAACCTGACTCATGATCATTATCCAAGATAGTCTATAACCATTATGTTTCAAATGATATTGAACTACCTCAAAACAATGACAATCATCATTTAGAAACACAAGTGATCTCAAGTCAGAGGACATGTGCCACTTGAAGCAAAACAAGGATTATTCACATTGTGACAAGCAATTGAATATCCTAGTAGGGTCTGTCCAGTACATCCAATGTACCCATGAGTCTACATCTTATTCCATGCTCGAAGCATCCTATAAGATTAGAACACATATTAGTCTCAATCATATCAAGGCTGTCTCATGTTCACCAAGATATCTCGACTAAGGACTTTATAGCATGTCAGCCTAGCTGAACAGCATTGAGACATTATTCAGAAGTACAATTATTGCAGCAGACAATGTAACAACCTGAATAACAACAATTGCCTTTATAAACATAAGAGTTTATACATGATACTGATACAATCCCAAGGCCTCAAACATTAGCCTTAAGGGCATACCCCAACAGACTCATGATCATTATCCAAGATAATCTATAACCATTATATTTCAAATGATATTGAACTACCTCAAAACAATGACAATCATCATTTAGAAACACAAGTGATCTCAAGTCAGAGGACATGTGCCACTTGATGCAAACAAGGATTATTCACATTGTGACAAGCAATTGAATATCCTAGTAGGGTCTGTCCAGTACATCCAATGTACCCATGAGTCTACAGCTTATTCCATGCTCGAAGCATCCTATAAGATTAGAACACATATTAGTCTAAATCATATCAAGGCTGTCTCATGTTCACCAAGATATCTCGACTAAGGACATTACAGCATGTCAGCCAAGCTGAACAGCATTGAGACATTATTCAGAAGCACACTTATTGCAGCAGACAATGTAACATACTGAATAACAACCATTGCCTTTATAAACATAAGAGTTTATATACATGATACTGATAGAATCCCAAGGCCTCAAACATTAGCCTTAAGGGCATACCCCAACAATCTCCCACTTGCACTTAATCTAATGGATGAGGAATCTCAAACCCATATTATTACAGTGCTTCTCATGCTTCTGCTGCGCCAGAGGCTTGGTAAGCGGGTCAGCCAGATTGTCATCTGTATGAACCTTGCAGATTTTGATCTCGCCACGATCAATGATCTCCCGGATCAAGTGAAACCGTCTCTGTATGTGCTTGGACTTCTGGTGCGACCATGGTTCCTTTTCTTGTGCAATTGCTCCAGTGTTATCACAGAAGATAACCAAAGGATCTGCACTAGAAGGAACGACACCAAGTTCCTGAATGAACTTACGAATCCACACTGCCTCCTTGGATGCTTCCGAGGCTGCAACATACTCGGCTTCTATTGTGGAATCAGCAACGATAGACTGTTTGAAACTTTTCCACACAACTGCTCCACCATTCAAGCTAAAAACATAGCCTGATTGCGATCGGAAATCATCCTGGTCCGATTGGAACGAAGCGTCAGTATATCCTTCTATACTGAGTTCTTCCTGACCACCATATATCAAGAACATATCTTTGGTCCTCCGAAGATATTTTAAAATGTTCTTGACCGCAATCCAGTGTGCCTGACCTGGATTACTTTGGAATCGACTGGTTACGCTTAACCCGTAAGCGACGTCTGGGCGAGTACACAACATCGCATACATAATGGACCCAATAGCCGAAGCATAAGGCGTATTGTCCATTTCATCTTTCTGAGTCTGTGTTTATGGACACTGACTCTTTGAAAGATTCAGACCATGTCTGACTGGAAGATATCCTCTTTTAGAATTCTCTAAATGAAATCTCTCCAGGACTTTATCGATGTAAGTACTCTGGCACAGCCCGAGAAGCCTCTTAGATCTATCCCTGTAGATCTTCACACCTAACACATAGGCTGCTTCTCCTAGATCTTTCATCTGGAAACATTTTCTTAACCATGCTTTAACAGCATGCAGTTCAGGAATATCGTTTCCAATGATTAAGATATCATCGACGTAGAGGACTAGGAAAGTAATCACGCTCCCACTAAACCTCTTATATACACACGGGTCATCTTCGTTCTTGATGAAACCAAATTCACTGATCGATTCATCAAAACGAATATTCCAGCTTCTAGATGCTTGTTTAAGTCCATAAATGGACTTCTTTAACTTGCATATTTTATGACGATCCGATGGATTAGTGAAACCTTCAGGTTGTGTCATATACACATCCTCATCCAGTTTTCCATTAAGGAAAGCAGTCTTCACATCCATCTGCCAGATCTCATAATCGTAATATGCTGCTATCGCGAGAAGAATCCGAATAGACTTAAACATGGCTACAGGAGAGAAAGTTTCATCATAATCTATCCCGTAGATTTGTTTGAAACCTTTCGCAACTAGCCTGCCTTTATAGGTAACCACGTTACCATCCATGTCAATCTTCTTCTTGAAGATCCATTTACAGCCTATAGGGATTACTCCCGGAGGTGGATCAACCAAATCCCAGACTTGGTTATCTGACATGGAGTCCATCTCGGCTCGCATAGCTTCAAGCCACCTAGCTGACTCCGGTCCACTGACCGCATCCGCATAAGTGAGGGGTTCATCATTATCAATGATGTAGACTCCGTCATAGCGCTCAGGCTGTCGACGGATCCTTCCCGATCTTCGCGGTTCCCGTGATATCTGAGCCTCAGGTTGTTCAATAACCTGTTCTACCGGCTCAGGCTCATCCAACTGTGCTTGACTACTTTGTTCTTCCTCTGGATTCTCATCCAGCTTTATTTCTCTCCCACTGGCCTCTTGCAGAAGAAACTCCTTCTCAAGAAAAATTGCCGTCCAAGCAACAAATACTTTGTTCTCTTTGGGATCGTAGAAATAATAACCCTTAGTTTCCTTAGGGTAACCGACAAAGATACATTTCTCAGATCTGCTCTCTAGTTTCCTAGAGGCGAGCTTTTTGACATAAGCCTCGCAACCCCAGATCTTAATAAATGTCAAGCTAGGCTGTTTCCCATACCATAACTCATATGGAGTCTTTGAAACTACCTTGGATGGCACTCGGTTTAGTACCTTTGCAGCTGTTTCCAGTGCAAATCCCCAAAAGGAGTAAGGTAGAGTAGCTTGACTCATCATTGAACGAACCATATCCAGTAAGGTTCTGTTCCTCCTCTCGGACACACCATTCCATTGCGGTGTTCCTGGCGGAGTGAGCTGTGAGATAATCCCACACTCCTTCAGATAGTCAGTAAACTCTCGACTTAGGTATTCACCACCTCGATCTGAGCGAAGTGCCTTGATATTTCGGCCTAGCTGATTCTGTACTTCATTTTTGAACTCTTTGAACTTGTCAAAAGATTCACTCTTATGTCTCATCAGATAGACATACCCATATCTACTGAAATCATCAGTAAAGGTAATGAAGTATGAATAGCCACCTCTGGCATGTTTACTAAACGGCCCACACACATCACTGTGTATAAGGTTAAGTAAACCTGAAGCCCTTTGACCTTTGTGAGGAAAAGGAGACTTCGTCATTTTTCCCATTAAACAAGCTTTGCATGTATCAATCTCCTCATAGGAGAATGACCCCAGCAGTCCATGGTCATGCAACCGCTTAATGCGTTTCTTGTTAATATGGCCTAAACGACTATGCCATAACAAGGTGCTGTCATCAGCATACTTGGCTTTCTTATTATCAATATTTTGTATAGAACATTCCATGTCCAACATGAATAACCCATTGTTAATTGATCCAGAAGCATAAACAATATTATCATAAGATATAACACACTTTGAAATATTGCATTCAAAGGAAAATCCTTTCCTGACAAGAGCAGGAATAGAGATAATATTTTTCGTAATACTCGGAACAAAATAACAATTGTCCAGTTCTAATACAAGTCCAGATGGTAATGAGATGTAATAGACCCCTACAGCAACAGCAGCAACCCGTGCCCCGTTCCCAACTCGTAGGTCCACCTCATGCTGTCCCACCTGTCTTCTTCTCTTGAGTTCCTGTACATTTGAACAAATGTGAACTCCACATGCAGTGTCCAACACCCATGAAATAGAAGAAGAAAACATGACCTCAGTCACAAAAATACCTGAGCCAGAAGCGATGCTTCCCTTCTTGTCTCCTTGGAGCGCTTTACAGTCCTTTTTCCAGTGACCCAGCTAGCCACAATAGAAACATCTGTTGTCCTTCGACCGCTTCACCTTTTGTTTCAGAGCCTTGCTGTAACTCTTGACAGGGGCCTTGCCCTTCTTCCCCTTCTTCTTGTTCCTGGAAGGGAACATCAAGATAGAGGTTGAAGGCTTTCCCTTCAGAGTCTCCTCCGTAGTCAAGAGCATATTCAGCAACTCTGCCGGAGTACAGTCGATCTTGTTCATATTAAAATTAATAATGAACGCATCGAAAGAGGCCGGGAGAGACTGCAGAATAATGTCTACAGCAAGCTCCTGGTTGATGGTATGCCCCAGTTTCTCTAGAGCCTCTTTGTGCCCAATCATCTTGAGCACATGAGCTCCCACTGGACTCCCTTCAGCCAGTTTGCTCTGAAAGAAAAGCTTGGTCAGATTATAGCGTTCAGTCCTCGCCTGTGCAGCATATAGCATCTTGAGGTTTGCTATGATTTCCATAGCAGACATATCCTCATGCTGACGCTGCAGCGGTGGCGTCATAGACGCTAGCATCAGGCAAGCGACATCAATGCTATCATTGACATGCTTTTCATAGGCATCCCGAACCGCCCTTGCGGCGTTCGGAGCGGGTTGAGGCGGTATAGCCGTCTCGAGGACATACAGTTTCCTCTCAGCCTTAAGAACAATCTTAAGGTGTCCGTACCAGTCCGAGAAGTTTGGCCCAGCAAACTGCTCCCTTTCCAGTAGGGATCGCACATTGAAGCTCATGGTGTTCGTTGCTGCAGGAATCTACAACAATGCAAGAACAGCAAGGTTAGTATCAATGTTTAGAATCAATCCAGGACTTAAGAAAGATTCTTTTCTCACTATTTTATCTGGCTGAAAAATCCAGCAAAATAGCCCGAAAGAGTAACACTCTTTTAGTGAGATGGGATCCAGATTTCATACTTGGTCTCCGCGTCCCGCTCAGGCGAGATAAGATGCACAGAGAGTACAAGCACTAATTTCTGGTAGGCAGTCCCTGCCAATCGCCAACCCGTGCGATTCCCCTTCATCTGGGCAATCCAGCAGACTGTGCCAACTGAGTTGGTACAACACAGTCTCTGATCCCACAGATGGCTGCCTCCATATAGCTACCATATGCGCCACATATGTAGCCTACATGGTCAAGCTAACCCGACCTACTCCCTGGACCACCACGTGCTATGCTGAGCAACGAGAAGCGATAAATCCCTTCTCTGTAACACGCAGGTGAAATCACACACCGTCTGAAGATAGATGGACGTGCCCACTGAGTGGGTACAACACGGCTCCAACGATAGTCAGAATAGTGAGGTTTCGCGTCAGAAGGCTATCAAGCTTGATATTTTAGCGTTGGATTTTAACGGTCTTTTATCTTCTTAACTATCATGCAAACCCTATGGTGATAGCAGAAGATAAAATAAATCATGCAATTCTAATTATAAACGATAAGTAGAAAGCATGCTGATCTTATGTGGTAAAAGCCCATTAACCCTAAGTAAGACCTTAAGTTAACTTAAGTCTTCACTTTAGCTCTTCTTGGGTCTTTTGCCTCTCATCTGGCCCAGACCAGGGCCTAAGCGCCTTCTGCAGCTCAGGTGCACCCACCAGGTAGATGCGCCTGTCATAGGGTCGAACCCTAGACCTCCCACCCGGTCAAGCCTCAGCTGCATGCGCCTCTGCCAACTGTGCTCTGTGCTCATGTCTGATTAAACTTACAATTTAATCTATCTAGACATGATTGACTCGCAGGTCAATTACACATTATAAATTAAATAAAAGTGATGCGCAGATCACAATATGAATTAATTTACAATTTTAATCTAGGCTCGCAGGCCCCAGCACAGCAGACATTAAAAGGGCAACCCACATAAGATGAAATAAACAAGCACATGGCATCCACTCAGCATGTGATCCATTTAATAAGAAAATAAAATTTTTTTAAAACCCATTGGCATCAATTTTAATTTTCTTATGTGCCCTACAACCTTACAACGGTCCATTGATAGGGATCCACTCATCCATCTAGTCAGATCCATTGCCCTTGCATGCACCAAGTCCTAACTGACTTGAGTTGACCTAATGGTCAACCATGCATGCGCAAAGGGCTGAACAACCCTCATGAGTTTCGGCAAGCGGGTGTGACCCCGGGCCTAACTCATGTGTGTTCACTAGTCGTCTCAACCAGACCTCGCTACACGCCCTTGATGCAGTCGACCTATAGCCACCTCGTGCTTGCGCACAGGTGCTATCTGGTCAACCCATCTAGGCTGTCAGATGGTCTGATCAGACTATTTGGATCCTTCCTAGAAGATGACTTCAACCCCATCAACCCATCTAAGGGTTTATAGTGGGCACTTAGATCTAATATGGGGCGCGCAAGTGGAGTTTTTGACAAAACAACAACAACATGCGCCAACATAAAACATGCGCAACCAACATGAGTAAAAATATACAAGCATGTATTTTCGCATGTTAACTTTAGATCTATTCATAAACGCAAGCATGGATCACACAAATACATCAAGCAATCATATGAACACATATAGAACCCCTCTGATACCAATTGTGAGAGTCCCCTTCAAGGGGGAGCGAAACCCTAAGTGGCGCATATAGTTCATTTCGGCAGCGGAAGCAAGGGTTTCATGAATCGCATGTATGTGTCATATGATCAACTTAGAGCAATAGAAGATAGATGTGTTACCATGGCCATGAGATAGGAGGCAGCTTGGAAGAGAAAGAATCAAATGGTTCTTCTCCAAAGGCAACGCACACAAGGTGAAGATGGCTTCTCCTTGAATCTCCTTGTGCTAGCAAGGATCTACAAGTATCCTTGTCGAGTGGTAGGGATGAGGAGATGTTTGCTTGCTTGGCCGAGAGCTCTTCCTTCTCGTCAACCTCTCCTCCACACGAAAAGTGCAAGAAGCGTCAAGTGAAGTGAAGTGGTGAACGTATTGGTGTTATGGCGTTTTTGGAAGAGGCATTCATGACTTACCATAAATAGAAGCCATGCCCTCATAAACGATCAAAATGCCTTCACCCTTTCGAACCATGCGTTCACATAAGTGAACCGGTTCTCTTTTTGGTTCAATTGCATTTGGTTCAAAAAACCAAATCAAATAAGCCCAAGCCATGGTCTAGATCATATTAAACCCTAAGGCTCCAGATCTAACTGTTCATCTCTTGATGCTCCTGATCTCACCGATCTAGCATCATCTCTCTCGATCGAAGCTTACCGATCTCAACCTCTAATCAATCAAACATGATCAGACCAGATCTCACTTACAATCAGAGTCTAAATCCCTTTAAACTGAACCCAAACAATTCAGTCCACACGATCTGACTTAAAGAAGCCATATCATCAAATTGTGCGACCCTGAGGGTTTCCTTTAAATGTCGGTAATGATAACTTACGTTATCACGATTAGTGAGGGGTATCTAGCAACACATCACTGTCTCCCGATATAAAGGAAAGAGTCTTCCAAGACTACTCCCAAACCACAGCACAAGTGTGAATCCACTTCACTAGGCATACATGTTTCCTTTGCCACTGGATGTTCTTATTGGACAAGCATGTCAAGCCTGTAGCTCCAATATGATGAGCATGATTAGACCAGATGAACATAGTCACCTGGGTATGGCCATACTCTTTCTCAATCATCTCATTCGGGGGGGCCCCTTTAGAACATCACACTCCTTGAACAAGAAGACGGCAATCCTATATCTATCACTAGTGTCCTAACCTGACTCATGATCATTATCCAAGATAATCTATAACCATTATATTTCAAATGATATTGAACTACCTCAAAACAAAACAATCATCATTTAGAAACACAATGACAATCATCATTTCAAATGATATTGCCAACGTCGATATCCATTCCGATGACTTGGGTAGCAGCGATGCACTACTAGGTGCCACTCACTGCTTGTGGTGACCTTAGGTCAGCACTGCCAACGTCAAAGGAACCTATAGGGTCGCACACCTTGATACTCGAGTTCTCGTATTGATCGAGAAGCCTTATGATCGAGTTATTGGATAACTCAGATCTATTTGAGAGATTACATCAGCGCTAATGGGCCTGATGAGATGGAAGAGAGTTATTGGAGCAAAACTTCATTTTTGGTAGGTTGACCCATATTTGACCATAGTTGGTCAAATTTGGATTAGGGTTGCATTGAATTGGATCCAATTGCTTAATCAACCCATGTAATGAAGATTGGGCTAGCTCATTACCCAATGAGGCCCAATAACAAGTTGTCATGAAGAATTAATGGGCTAAAGGGTATAATGGGAAGAAATCTCCACCCCATTGGCGCCTAGGGGCATTATGGGGTGGAGTGGGCGATTTTGCTTCATTAAGAAGTAAAAGGCACCTCCCCCCTTGTTCCTTGATGGTAAGCTTGCCTCTTAGGTAAGTCTTGGGGCTGGTATGGCTAGAAGGACTTCTTAGGAAGGACTTCTTAGGGGCATAATGGGGTGGAGTGGGCTGGTAAGTCTTGGGGCTGGTATGGAAAAGGGGAAGAGGTTTATGGTAAAGTCTTGGAGACTTTCCTTACCTCAAACTCTAATTACTCCCTCCCCTTTACCCTAGCCGCCCCCTTATTTCTGAATTTCGCCCACACCCAATTATTGCCGCCCCCTCTTGCCCCTCTATATATACATGTGTATATGCGAGAGCTAGTAAATAGAGAAATATTGGCGTGAGCAATAAAAGGGGGCGAAAGCAAGCGGCTTTGGCGAAAGCTGTTGTATGTCCGCAAGTGCACGGATACTCGAAGTAATATTTAAGATGTCGAACCATAGAGACCTCGTTGTTAAGTACTAATGAATTGAGTTTTCACTAGCTAAGCGAATCGAGAATTATGAAAATAGCAATCCAACCGTATATGGAAAATCAAAGCGAGAGAGTTGGGACTAGGGGTTATCCTCCTTAATATTTATGACTAGATATGATTAAACATTCATCAACTTATTTTCGCTATGGTAAAGAAATAGTTTACATAATAAAGTAATTAACTTGCTCTCGCGTAGTCAATTTATGAAGAACGATCCTCACTCTCATGCAAGATCTATTCAATTTTTAATAAAAGTAAACTTTGATCAAAGAGATTAAGAATCACTCTCGTGCATTCCACCTCAATGTCAAGATCTCAAGCAAAACTAAGCACTCTCGCACCTTAGTTTCACAGGTTTTACTTAAGGTTTTCTAACAATTCAACATCTATCTCTAGCATGTTTTCATGTCTAAAACAATAATAATTTCTAATTCAAAACATCATCAAGAGTTAAACTTTTAAAATCTAAAGATAAGAACACAACTAATCTCTTACGATGAGTTCCTATTATAAATTTTAGTGTTCCAAGATTCGTGATATCATCTTCTCAGTCCATAACACAAAACTCTAAGACATGTTAATGCATGATACTAGAAACGATTAAAGGCATAAATCACTTAAGTAAAATTACAATACCAAAAATTTATTGATGTAAGAAGAGTTATCTAGTCATTGAAGTATCAAGAGGTTTAAACCCCATGTCCCAAGAGAAAGTTTTAGCTAGCATGGCGAAAGAATCACAGCAAAACATAATTTTAGGATGATTAGAAATTGTAAGGGAGGAGTAAAAATTACAACACAGGGCTGTAATCCAAATTACAACCCGTAATTGTTTCGAAATCGCGATGAACAGTTCCGCGATCATGTTTTTGATGTTATCTCCCTCGTTCGGCTTCCTTTCACTCTAAAACTTTTGTGGCGTGTTCTTCTTCCTCAGGCGAAGCTTCCTTTCAAAAATCGGGGCCAGAGATGGTCGGAGCAGGGAACGGCGATGAAGCCTAACACGGCGGCGATTCTCTCAAATTCTCCGTGAATCGTGAATGAAAATTTTTCTTTTTGCTTCGCGAATCTCCGCCTGCTTATCCTGAGTCTTCCCCTTTTTCAAATCTTCAATTGGTGCACTAAATCTCAAGAAATTGTGTTTTTAAGTTTGCGACAGAAAACTCAGAAATCTGGGTGCAAAATTACGGCAACATAAAATAATTATGGTAGTGCCGTAATTTCTTCTGTGAATTATGGGCAAAAATTATGGTACCATGGAAATCTTTACGACAGTGCCGTATTTTTGCCTAAGTCCTCTGGTCGAAATTGTCTAAAATTACAGTACCGTGGAAATTTGTCTCAAAATTACGGTAGTGCCGTATTTCTCTTGGATGACTCTGAAAGTTTCTGTGTGAAATCGTCAGAAATTATGGTACCGTGGAAATATTTACAGTAGTGCCATATTTTTGCTGAAACTTCTGGTTGAGTTTGCTAAAATTACGGTACCGTGGAAATTTGTCCCAAAATTATGATAGTGCCATATTTTTTGCTAGAAGGCTTGTTTTAACTTGAAATTTGATGTGTAAACTCCCCTTGATGATTAGAACTAGTTCATGCATTGAAAGTGCTTGAAAACTGGTGATAATGATACCTTTTTATCTGAAATTGATCAAAAACAAAGAATGGTGTAGATTCTGAAGTATTTGGCATATAAGGTTTAAAAATAAAGCAAAAGAGCAAGATTATGACTCAAAAGACTAATAAATAAGTGTGAAAAATACTATGAAATTTGGAGTCATCAAAAGCTTCCTTCTTCCATCAATTGGCCATAAGTCTTCTACCTCTTCTACTTCTTCTCTTGGCGCAAGAAGAGCTTGAGGTTGGCGGCATCATCTCCTTCCTTCTCCTTCCTTCTCCTTCCTTGGCGCCTCATCTTTGAGGGTGACGCAAGCATAGAAGAAGGAGCACAAAGGCTTGGATCTTCTTCACGAGGCTGGCACCGGGCGAGAAAGAAGAGAGCTCGAGGCATCTATGTGTGCGAGACTGCAGAAGGCGAACACTTGGGCGCCTACCTCGACATTGACCCTCATCTTGCTCCTAAGGTATTTACTATCTCATCGTGTCAACCCCCTCGCAAGACGATCTTCACTGGGTTTTTGGGACCGGCCAGTTTCGGGGATATTCTTCCGCTATGCACTTGTATGTATTTATAATCTCTGTGAAAAATTGTAAAATATCCCCGAGGTTTCCCAACAAATTACATATGGCTCAAACCTTGGTTGTCCTCAAGCAAAATCAAAAATTGATTAAAAGAATAAACTTTCTTATGAAGAATGAATTTCTAAAATATAATCACTAATAAAAAATCTCACCAAATGCCACATAGAATTTCAAATAAATATATCATCTTTTGAATTCAATCCTCAAGATCTATAACTTAATCAAATAAAATTTCACAACTTGTATAATAAAAAGAATTTCAATCTCAAGATTTCACCCAATTTTAGTTCAAATCCACTATACTTTTGTGTACAGGAATAGGATTTCCATGATCTTTTTCCACTCAGAATTTTTTAGTTCATCCCTTTTTTGTATCGTTTACATTCTCTAATTTGATTACCACTTTTTTTCTGGTGACGAATTTAGAGTACACTGATCACATAACCAATGGAACAGAACTCATATCTCTTAGGTAGGAAGAATCTTACGCGAGATAGCGGTGTTAATGTGAAACAATTTCTCTCAATGGCATCTACCCACATAGATACATACTTTTTTTGCTTGGACTTCAACTCTTAACTTTGGTATCACCGCAAATCAATACGATTCCAAGACGAGGAGTCATTCTCTAAATTTTTATTGACTTCAACCCATGTCTTTGGTACCACTGCCAATTTAGCGCAGTGCCAAGTAAGTGAGTTACCTCTCTGAATATTGGATCATAAAATCTTTCTTCCCAACAAATAGCAAATGGATTGAATATAAACTAAGTGAATTAATCGATATCAATTAAAAAATCATACTCATATGCTTGTTTTATTTAAAGAAGTAGCTTCACTTTTAGATCATATTAATCAAACAATATATCTACCCAAAATCTCATGCATCAATCAATGAAAAATTCCAACAGACAGATATATATTAAAGAAATAAATTCATCACAATAGGTCTATCCTTAATCACAAGCATAAGCATATTCATCATCAAGAAAATCATACTATTAACAGAAATTTCTCAAAAATAGACCACAACATATAACCATAATAAGAGGAAATTGCATATATCTATTCAGAAACAATTTTATACAATCAATCATGCATCAGTACGCACCCACACAAGGTACTCAATATCAATAGAATATCAAATATCATACAACCCAATCAAACTCAATAACACAATAACAAATTCAGAATCATAGTGATACAACCAAATCGAATTTTAAAATTCAGAGAGTCATGACAAGCAGTATATTGTAGCAGACACAAGAAGTTTGACCAATCCAAGTCATCCTTTCCTATAGAATCATGAAACATCAATAGCAATATAAGATAAACAAGGAATGGGTAGGGAAAAAGATACTCACAGAGCTCTAATGATCATCATCAGATCCAATCTCTTCAGTGTCCTCAGGGGCTGCATCCCTAGGATCATCGTGTTGTCCTCCCTGGCCTCCATCATCACCTCCATAATCTCCACCTCTCCTAGTATCCTCGAAATCAAACTGGTCATAGAGGAAATTCCTCATCTCCTTCATGTAGTTACCAAGCTCCTCCACATCCTGGTGAATATGCTCCATGGAGTCAGACATTCTTCCAATGGAATTAAGCATTCTTTCCATGAGGTGACCCTGACGGTACACCTCAGCAGAGAGAGACTCGAAACTGGGGTCAAAGGCACTGGCCCATCCTCTCGCAGTAGCACGGCGTGAGGAACCTGAAGCTTGGTGTGAAGGTGACTCCGCAGCTCTATGGGATGGTGGATCCATACCCATATCGAATTGGTCATCTCTACCACCCCAAGTAGGTGGTGGTGGTGCAGTGTCCAAGGGTAGTGGCATAGCATAAGTAGCATCACTAGGAGACAGTTTCCAATTTGCTTGATTCTTAATAGTAGTTTTCTTAGTGTTGGGCAAGGGCAACGTAGGAGCCCCTGGTCCAAGAACCAAACAAAAGGTATCACCTTCTCTAACAATCATTTTCATGGCCATACATGACCCAATGTCTAATCTTGCATTTCCCCTAGCCACCTCAACTCCATAAGGCTCAACATTTAGAAATAGAGTTATAGGAGTAATCAAACCTCCTATCACAATCGCTCCTTTATTTGCCCTTGCCACCTTATCCATGTGCTTGATCAAGAAGAAGGCAACATCCACTGGATATCCATGCAACATCCCACATAAGAAGTAAAGCTGAGATTAATGGACCATGCCGTCACTATCACCACGCCCAAACACAGTGTGTGGCAAAACTCTGTGGGCATACTTAATACAAGGTTTTGAAATCCTTGAGGCTCTAGCTAAAACTACAGAAAGTTGGGTCGCAGATGTAATTTGATTCGAGAAGACATTCTCAATTAACCCAACTGGCACTTGAGTGTACCCTCCTGATTATAGGTGGAAAATGGTCCTGATGTCCCTCAAGGTGAGCCTCCTCTCAATGTTAGCCATGTGGAACATGATCTCCCCATCAGCATGTCTATTAGTAAATTCATGGAGCTCCATGTCCATGCTGCTAAGGAACTCTAACACCAATGGCAGGTAAGTCTGAGGCGTCATCTGGAAGAATTTCTTTGCTCTTATTTGATCAATCATCCAGAAAACATCTTTATATAGCCCCAATGCTTCCAATGTACGTCGATTAGCGTACTTGGTGTTTACTGCTCTCTAGGCTATCAACTGATTATATCTTGCCTCTTGAATTTCATCCCTCTATATGATACCATAGGGGTTGGGAGGTGTTGAAGATTCAGCAAAGGCCTTTCCTTTCTTCTTTGAAACTGTTGGGAAACCTTGGTCACAAGCATCATTCAAAAACTTGTTGTAGCGGAAATACTAGGTCATCATAGAATCGCATGGATTGAGCACATGATCAACCTTATAAAACTTGTATAGAACAAGTTAGAGTATTACCATTGCCATGATGTAAGAGGCGGCTTGGAAGATGAAAGGGGCAGTGCCTCTTCTCCAAAGATGTCACACACAAGATGATGTCGACTTCCTTCCTTGTGTTCCTTGTGCTAGCAAAGACACCAAGGAGTCTTTAATCGTGTCTTGGAGAGGAAGATGTGCACTCTTGGCTGGTCGAAGTTCTTCCCTTGCGTGAAAGATCCGCACGAGAGAGAGCCGAAAAGAGGAAGAAAAATGAGAGCTCTTCTGGAAACCGTGAGAGAGAGAGAGAGAGAGACCAAGAAGGAATGTTCGGTTACCACATATGGTAAGAACCAAACATGTAACTCCCTCCTTAACTCCCATTCAACCCATCGAAAACTTCCCTCTTAATTGAACCATGCGTTCACTAATGAACCGGTCCAATTTCGAATTGGTTCAAGCATCAAGTCGAACCAGCCCTGGTTATGATCTCTTTGAACCATATGAAAGTCCCTAAAAAAGGGGGGCGAAACCCTAATAGCATGCACAAATAAAACTTTTCTAGGGTTTCATGAGGATCGAATAGTATGAACATATGATCAACTTAAGATTGAAAGCATAGAGATGTGTTACCATTGCCATTTCTTGAATGGCGTCTTGGAATCAAAGAATCGAATGCTTCTTCTCCAAAGGCAACGCACACAAGGTGAAGATGGCTTTCTCCTTGTCGTCCTTTGTGCTAGCATGAAAGTCCCCACAAGGGGGGGCGAAACCCTAAGACATGCGCAGATATAAATTTGCATGGGCGGAATCTAGGGTTTCCTAGGATCGCATAGCATGTATTATATGATCAACTTAGAACAACAATGATCATACCATGGCCATTGTTTGTATGATGTCGAGGAAGAAGAGATCGACAGGGGTCTCCTCCAGAGGATGCGCACACAAGATGAAGAAGCCGCCTACTCCCTTGGTGCTCCTTGTGCTAGCAAGGTTCCAAGAGGTTCTTGTCGTATGAAAAAGGAAGATGATCTCCTTGCTTGGCGAAAAAAACGTTCTCCTCTTGTCGTCCACTCTTTTTACACGAGAATGCAAAAACTCTCGAAATCACAAGAGGTGACAAAGGCGTGAAGAGGCGAGCAACATGAGGCGTGGTCACGTAAGTGATCATGCTTTCTAAAAATAGAAATCCACTCCCTCACATGCGATCATGGGTTTACCCCAATCGCAAACTCCTCTCCATTTGAACCACACGCTCACTTGATGAGCTGGTTCATTTTGGTTTGGTCCAAGACCAATTAACCCAAGCAATCCAGTCTAGATCTCAATTAAACCCTAAGGCTCCAGATCTAACCGTTGATCTCTTGATGCTTCTGATCTCACTGATCTAGCATCCAATCTCTCGATCGAAGCTTACCGATCTCAAGCTCTAATCAATCAAACATGATCAGACCAGATCTCACTCACAATCAGAGATTAATTCCCTTTAAACTGAACCCAAAACAATTCAGTCCACACGATCTGACTTAAGTAAGCCATATCATCAAATTGTGCGACCCTGAGGGTTTCCTTTAAATGTCGGTAACGATAACTTACGTTATCACGATCAGAGAGGGGTATCTAGCAACACATCACTGTCTCCCGATATAAAGGAAAGAGTCTTCCAAGACTACACCCAAACAACAGCACAAGTGTGAATCAACTCACTAGGCATACATGATTCCTTTGCCACTGGATGTTCTTTATTGGACAAGCCTGCCAAGCTTGTAACTCCAATATGATGAGCATGATTAGATCAGATGAACATAGTCATCTGGGTATGGCCATACACTTTCTCAATCATCTCATCCAGGGGGCCCCTTTAGAACATCACACTCCAATGAAGGAGACGGCAATCCTATATCTATCACTAGTGACCTAACATGACTCAAGCTCACCATCCAAGATAGTCTATAACCATTATGTTTCAAATGATATTGAACTACCTCAAAACAATGACAATCATCATTTAGAAACACAAGTGATCTCAAGTCAGAGGACATGTGCCACTTGTTGCAATCAAGGATTATTCACATTGTGACAAGCAATTGAATAACCTAGTAGGGTCTGTCCAGTACATCCAATGTACCCATGAGTCTACATCTTATTCCATGCTCGAAGCATCCTATAAGATTATAATACATATTAGTCTCAATCATATCAGGGCTGTCTCATGTTCACCAAGATATCTCGACTAAGGACTTTACTGCATGTCAGCCTAGCTGAACATCATAGAGACATTATTCAGAAGTACGCTCATTGCAGCAGACAATGTAACAACCTGAATAACAACCATTGCCTTTATAAACATAAGAGTTTATACATGATACTGTTACAATCCCAACTGTGCTTGACTACTTTGTCCTTCCTCTGGATTCTCATCCAGCTTTATTTCTCTCCCACTGGCTTCTTGCAGAAGAAACTCCTTCTCAAGAAAAATGCCCGTCCGAGCAACAAATACCTTGTTCTCTTTGGGATCATAGAAATAATAACCCTTAGTTTCCTTAGGGTAACCGACAAAGATGCATTTCTCAGATCTGCTCTCTAGTTTCCCAGAGGCGAGCTTTTTGACATAAGCCTCGCAACCCCAGATCTTGATAAATGTCAAGCTAGGCTGTTTCCCATACCATAATTCATATGGGGTCTTTGAAACTGCCTTGGATGACACTCGGTTTAGTATCTTTGCAGCTGTCTCCAGAGCAAATCCCCAAAAGGAGTAAGGTAGAGTAGCCTGACTCATCATCGAACGAACCATATCAAGTAACGTTCTATTTCTCCTCTCGGACACACCATTCCATTGCGGTGTTCCTGGTGGAGTGAGCTGTGAGATAATCCCATACTCCTTCAGATAGTCAGTAAACGCATGACTTAGGTATTCTCCACCTCGATCAGAACGAAG
This sequence comes from Costus lasius, assembly GCA_027563935.2. NCBI lineage: Eukaryota > Viridiplantae > Streptophyta > Magnoliopsida > Zingiberales > Costaceae > Costus > Costus lasius. Next base: position 98,924,150 of record CM050448.1, read on the forward strand.
TGTCTTGATATATCGGCCTAGCTGATTTTGTACTTCATTCTTGAACTCTTTGAACTTGTCAAAAGATTCACTTTTATGTCTCATTAAATAGACATACCCATACCTACTGAAATCATCAGTAAAGGTAATGAAGTACTGATAGCCACCTCTGGCATGTTTACTAAATGGCCCACACACATCACTGTGTATAAGGTCAAGTAAACCTGAAGCCCTTTGACCTTTATTAGGAAAAGGTGACTTCGTCATTTTGCCCATTAAACAAGCTTTACATGTATCAATCTCCTCATAGGAGAATGATCCCAGCAGTCCATGATCATGCAACCGCTTAATGCGTTTCTTGTTAATATGGCCTAAACGACTATGCCATAGCAAGGTGCTGTCATCAGCATACTTGGCTTTCTTAATATCAATCTGCTGTATAAAACATTCCATGTCCAACATGAATAACCCATTGCTAATTGATCCAGTGGCATAAACAATATTATCAAAAGATAAAACACACTTTGAAATATTGCATTCAAAGGAAAACCCTTTCCTGACAAGAGCAGGAATAGAGATAATATTTTTAGTAATGCTAGGAACAAAGTAACAATTGTCTAGTTCCAATACAAGCCCAGATGGTAGAGAAATGAAATAAGTGCCTACAGCAACAGCAGCAACCCGTGCCCCGTTTCCAACTCGTAGGTCCACCTCATGCTGTCCCACCTGTCTTCTTCTCTTGAGTTCCTGTACATTTGAACAAATGTGAACTCCACATGCAGTGTCCAACACCCATGATATAGAAGAAGAGAACATGACCTCAGTCACATAAATACCTGAGCCAGAAGCGATGCTTCCCTTCTTGTCTCCTTGGAGCGCTTTACAGTCCTTTTTCCAGTGACCCAGCTGGCCACAGTGGAAACATCTGTATTCCTTCGACCGCTTAACCTTTTGTTTCAGCGCCTTGTTGTAGTTCTTGACTGGGGTTTTTCCCTTCTTCCCCTTCTTCTTGTTCCTAGAAGGAACCATTAAGACAGAGGATGAAGGCTTTCCCTTCAGAGTTTCCTCTGTAGTCAAGAGCATATTCAGCAACTCTGCCGGGGTACAGTCGATTTTGTTCATATTAAAATTAATAATGAACGCATCGAAAGAAGGCGGTAGAGACTGCAGAATAATGTCTACAGCAAGCTCCTGATTGATGGTGTGTCCCAGTTTCTCTAGAGCCTCCTTGTGCCCAATCATCTTGAGCACATGAGCTCCCACTGGACTCCCTTCAGCCAGTTTGCTCTGAAAGAACAGCTTGGTCAAGTTATAGCGCTCAGTCCTCGCCTGTGCAGCATACAGCATCTTGAGGTTTGCTATAATTTCTATAGCAGACATATCATCATGCTGACGCTGCAGCGGTGGCGTCATAGACGCTAACATCAGGCAAGCGACATCAATGCTATCATTGACATGCTTTTCATAGGCTTCCCGAACCGCCCTTGCGGCGTTCAGAGCGGGTTGAGGCGGTATCGCCGTCTCGAGGACATACAGTTTCCTCTCTGCCTTAAGAACAATCTTAAGGTGTCCGTACCAGTCTGAGAAGTTTGGCCCAGCAAACTTCTCCCTTTCCAGTAGGGATCGCACATTGAAGTTCATGGTGTTCGTTGCTGCAGGAATCTACAACAATGCAAGAACAGCAAGGTCAGTATCAATGTTAAGAATCAATCAGGACTTAAGAATGATTCTTTTTCTCACTATTTTATCTGACTGAAAAATCCATTAAACAGTCCGAAAGAGTAAACACTCTTTTAGTGAGATGGGATCCAGATTTCATACTTGGTCTCCACGTCCCGCTCAGGCGAGATAAGATGCACAGAGAGTACAAGCACTAATTTCTGGTAGGCAATTCCTGCCAATCGCCAACCCGTGCGATTCCCCTTCATCTGGGCAATCCAGCAGACTGTGCCAACTGAGTTGGTACAACACAGTCTCTGATCCCTCAGATGGCTGCCTCCATATAGCTCACATATGCTCAGTATGTAGCCTACATGGTCAAGCTGACCTGACCTACTCCCTGGACCACCACGTGCTATGCTGAGCAACGAGAAGCGATAAATCCCTTCTCTGTAACACGCAGGTGTAATCTCGCACCGTCTGAAGATAGATGGACGTGCCCACTGAGTGGGTACAACACGGCTCCAACGATAGTCAGAACAGTGAGGTTTCGCGTCAGAAGGCTTTACGTGCTTGATATTTAGTGTTGGATTTTAACGGTCTTTTATCTTCTTAACTATCATGCAATTCCTATGGTGATAGCAGAAGATAAACTCATGCATTTCTAATTATATAAGCAATAAATAGAAAGCATGCTGATCTTATGTGGTAAAAGCCCATTAAGCCTAAGTAAGACCTTAACCTAACTTAAGTCTTCACTTGCTTTTCCTCATGGGGCTTTTGCTTCTCATCTGGACCAACCTAGGGCCCAAGCGCCAATTGCAGCTGAGGTGCGCCCACTAGGGAAAATGCGCCTGTCCCAGAGTCGAACCCTGGACCTCCCACCTGGTTAAGCCTCAAGCTGCATGCGCCTCTGCCATGTGTGCTCTGTGCTCTTGTCTGATAAATTTACAAATTAATCTATCTAGACAAAATTGACACGCAGGTCAATTACACTTTATAAATTAAATAAAATGTGATGCGCAGATCACGATAAATATTAATTTACAACAATTCACCAGGCTCGCAGGCCCCAGCACAGCACACATTAAGGGCAACCCACATAAGATAAAATAAACAAGCACATGACATCATTCAAAAATCATGTGATCCAACATAAGAAATTAAAATTTCGAAAACCCCATTGGCATCATTTTAATTTTCCTTATGTGCCCTACTACCTTACAACAGTCCATTGATAGGGATCCACTCATCATGTCTAGTCAGATCCACTGCCCTTGCATGCACCAAGTCCTAACTGACTTTAGTCGACCAAAAGGTCAACCATGCATGCGCCAAGGGCTGAACAGCCACAATGAGGTCTGGCAAGCGGGCGTGACCCCGGGCCTAACTCATGTGCGTTCATTAGTTGTCTCACAATCAGACATCGCTACACGCCTGTGATGCAGTCGACCTATAGCCACCACGTGCTCGCGCATGGGTGCCATCTGGTCGACCCATCTAGGCTGTCAGATGGTCTGATCAGACTATTGGATCTAACCTAGAGGATGACTTCAGCCCCATCAACCCGTCTAAGGGTTTATAGCAGGCGCCTCTTAGATCTAGTGAAGGTCGCGCAAGTGATATAGTTTTGAGAAAAACAAACTATGCGCCACACAAACATGCGCCATCAAAACATATTCAAGTTTCGCATATGCAACAACTAAAGATGAAAGTTCGCATGTATAGATCTAAGCATACAAGGATCACAAAAAAGGCTAAAGCAATCATAAAATCATGCATCAACCAGCGCTCTGATACCAATTGAATGTCCCCACAAGGGGGGGGGGGGGCGAAACCCTAAGACATGCGCAGATATAAATTTGCATGGGCGGAATCTAGGGTTTCCTAGGATCGCATAGCATGTATTATATGATCAACTTAGAACAACAATGATCATACCATGGCCATTGTTTGTATGATGTCGAGGAAGAAGAGATCGACAGGGGTCTCCTCCAGAGGATGCGCACACAAGATGAAGAAGCCGCCTACTCCCTTGGTGCTCCTTGTGCTAGCAAGGTTCCAAGAGGTTCTTGTCGTATGAAAAAGGAAGATGATCTCCTTGCTTGGCGAAAAAAACTTTCTCCTCTTGTCGTCCACTCTTTTTACACGAGAATGCAAAAACTCTCGAAATCACAAGAGGCGACAAAGGCGTGAAGAGGCGAGCAACATGAGGCGTGGTCACGTAAGTGATCATGCTTTCTAAAAATAGAAATCCACTCCCTCACATGCGATCATGGGTTTACCCCAATCGCAAACTCCTCTCCATTTGAACCACACGCTCACTTGATGAGCTGGTTCATTTCGGTTTAGTCCTAGACCAATTAACCCAAGCAATCCAGTCTAGATCTCAATTAAACCCTAAGGCTCCAGATCTAACCGTTGATCTCTTGATGCTTCTGATCTCACTGATCTAGCATCCAATCTCTCGATCGAAGCTTACCGATCTCAAGCTCTAATCAATCAAACATGATCAGACCAGATCTCACTCACAATCAGAGATTAATTCCCTTTAAACTGAACCCAAAACAATTCAGTCCACACGATCTGACTTAAGTAAGTCATATCATCAAATTGTGCGACCCTGAGGGTTTCCTTTAAATGTCGGTAACGATAACTTACGTTATCACGATCAGAGAGGGGTATCTAGCAACACATCACTGTCTCCCGATATAAAGGAAAGAGTCTTCCAAGACTACACCCAAACAACAGCACAAGTGTGAATCAACTCACTAGGCATACATGATTCCTTTGCCACTGGATGTTCTTTATTGGACAAGCCTGCCAAGCTTGTAACTCCAATATGATGAGCATGATTAGATCAGATGAACATAGTCATCTGGGTATGGCCATACACTTTCTCAATCATCTCATCCAGGGGGCCCCTTTAGAACATCACACTCCAATGAAGGAGACGGCAATCCTATATCTATCACTAGTGACCTAACATGACTCAAGCTCACCATCCAAGATAGTCTATAACCATTATGTTTCAAATGATATTGAACTACCTCAAAACAATGACAATCATCATTTAGAAACACAAGTGATCTCAAGTCAGAGGACATGTGCCACTTGTTGCAATCAAGGATTATTCACATTGTGACAAGCAATTGAATAACCTAGTAGGGTCTGTCCAGTACATCCAATGTACCCATGAGTCTACATCTTATTCCATGCTCGAAGCATCCTATAAGATTATAATACATATTAGTCTCAATCATATCAGGGCTGTCTCATGTTCACCAAGATATCTCGACTAAGGACTTTACTGCATGTCAGCCTAGCTGAACATCATAGAGACATTATTCAGAAGTACGCTCATTGCAGCAGACAATGTAACAACCTGAATAACAACCATTGCCTTTATAAACATAAGAGTTTATACATGATACTATTACAATCCCAAGGCCTCAAACATTAGCCTTAAGGGCATACCCTAACATAGCAAAGATCTTCAAGTGTCCTTGTCGCGTGAAGGAGATTTTTTAGAGAATGACCTCTTGCTTGCCGAATGGTTTTTCTCTCTTGCGTGAAGACAACCCAAGTCGAGAGAGGAAGAGGCGATGCGTTGAGGCGTTGTGGAGTTGTGGCGTTACATGACTTCCAAAAATAGAAAGTCATGAAGCCATGCGCCCACGCCATGATAACCGACCTAAACGCCTTCATATTGAACCATGCGTTCACACATGTGAACCGGTTCAAACCAATTCGGTTCAATTGCATTTGGTTCAAAGACCAAATCAAACCAGCATTGGTTCAGATCTTATCAAACCAAATGGTTTAAGATCTAACCGTTCATCTCTTGATGCTCTTGATCTCACTGATCTAGCATCAATACTCTCGATCGAAGCTTACCGATCTCAAGCCCTAATCAATCAAACATGATCAGACCAGATCTCACTTACAATCAGAGTTTAAATTCCTTTAAACTGAACCAAAACAATTCAGTCCACACGATCTGACATAAGAAAGCCATATCATCAAATTGTGTGACCCTAAGGGTTTCCTTTAAATGTCGGTAACGATAACTTACGTTATCACAATCAGTGAGGGGTATCTAGCAACACATCACTGTCTCCCGATATAAAGGAAAGAGTCTTCCAAGACTACACCCAAACCACAGCACAAGTGTGAACCCAAGTCACTTGACATATGTGTTTCCTTTGCCACTGGACGTTCTTATTGGACAAGCGTGTCAAGCCTGTAATTCCAATGTGATGAGAATGATTAGATCAGATGAACATAGTCATCTGGGTATGGCCATACACTTTCTCAATCATCTCATCCAGGGGGCCCCTATAGAACATCACACTCCAATCAAGGAGACGGCAATCCTATATCTATCACTAGTGCCCTAACATGACTCATGCTCATTATCCAAGATAGTCTATAACCATTATGTTTCAAATGATATTGAACTACCTCAAAACAATGCCAATCATCATTTAGAAACACAAGTGATCTCAAGTCAGAGGAAATATGCCACTTGTTTGCATACAAGGATTATTCACATTGTGACAAGCAATTGAATATCCTAAGTAGGGTCTGTCCAGTACATCCAATGTACCCATGAGTCTACATCTTATTCCATGCTCGAAGCATTCTATAAGATTAGAACACATATTAGTCTCAATCATATCAAGGCTGTCTCATGTTCACCAAGATATCTCAACTAAGGACAAAACTGCATGTCAGCCAAGCTGAACAGCATTGAGACATTATTCAGAAGTATACATATTGCAGCAGATGATGTAACAACCTGAATAACAACCATTGCCTTTATAAACATAGAGTTTATACATGATACTGAAATAATCCCAAGGCCTCAAACATTAGCCTTAAGGGCATACCCCAACACCATATGGCTCAAGATCTAACCACACATCTCATTGAACCCCTAATCTTTACGATCAAGCATCAATCCTCCCGATCGAAGCTTACCGATCATATTGTTGGGGTATGCCCTTAAGGCTAATGTTTGAGGCCTTGGGATTGTATCAGTATCATGTATAAACTCTATGTTTATGAAGGCAATGGTTGTTATTCAGGTTGTTACATTATCTGCTGCAATATGTATACTTCTGAATAATGTCTCAATGCTGTTCAGCTAGGCTGATATGCACTTTAGTCCTTAGTCGAGATATCTTGGTGAACATGAGACAGCCTTGATATGATTGAGAGTAATATGTGTTCTAATCTTATAGGATGCTTCGAGCATGGAATAAGATGTAGACTCATAGGTACATTGGATGTACTGGACAGACCCTACTAGGATATTCGATTGCTTGTCACAATGTGAATAATCCTTATTTGCAACAAGTGGCATATTTCCTCTGACTTGAGATCACTTGTGTTTCTAAATGATGATTGTCATTGTTTTGAGGTAGTTCAATATCATTTGAAACATAATGGTTATAGACTATCTTGGATAATGATCATGAGTCAGGTTAGGACACTAGTGATAGATAAAGGATTGCCGTCTCCTAGTTTGGAGTGTGATGTTCTATAGGGGCCCCCTGGATGAGATGATTGAGAAAGTGTATGGCCATACCCAGGTGACTATGTTCATCTGATCTAATCATTCTCATCATATTGGAGCTACAGGCTTGACTCGCTTGTCCAATAAGAACATCCAGTGGCAAAGGAAACATGTATGCCTAGTGAGTTGATTCACACTTGTGCTGTGGTTTGGGTGTAGTCTTGGAAGACTCTTTCCTTTGTATTGGGAGACAGTGATGTGTTGCTAGATACCCCTCACTGATCGTGATAACGTAAGTTATCGTTACCGACATTTAAAGGAAACTCTTAGGGTCGCACAATTTGATGATATGGCTTACTTAAGTCAGATCGTGTGGACTGAATTGTTTGGGTTCAGTTTAAAAGGGATTTAATCTCTGATTGTAAGTGAGATCTGGTCTGATCATGTTTGATTGATTAGAGCTTGAGATCGGTAAGCTTCGATCGAGAATATAGATGCTAGATCGGTGAGATCAAGAGCATCAAGAGATGAACGGTTAGATCTGGAACCTTAGGGTTCAATGAGATCTAGACCATGGCTTGGGCTGATTTGATTTGGTCTTTGAACCGAATGCAATTGAACCGTGGCTTGGTTCAAAGAGGAGAAAAGGTGTGATCGGTTCACGTGGAGTGAACGCATGGATGATCGCATGAACGCTTGGAGTTAAGGGCTTTCTATATTTGGAAAGTCGGTTTTCCCATTTGTGAAAACGCCTCCACGTTTGAGTGGAACGTCTCGATTTTCGGTTTTGAGACATCCTCTTGCCTCTTCTCTCTCGACGACACACTCTCGTGTGAAGAAGGTTAACGCCTTGGAGAAAGTTAAGCTAAGCGAGACTTCATCTTTCATTCCTTTCCATTCGACAAGGAAACCTTGGACCCTTGCTAGCACAAGGAACGCTAAGGGAGTAGGCGATCTTCATCTTGTGTGTGAACTCTTTGAAGGAGATCAACGTTGTTCTCTTCTTCCAACACGCCATTCGAATCAATGGCTATGGTATGAATCCAAACTTTATCAAGTTGATCATATGTTCTTGCGAAAGTTTTGAAACCCTTGCTTCCGCTATGAAAGTTTTATATGCGCCTCCTATTAGGGTTTCGCCCCCCTTGATTTAGGGGACTTTCAATTGGTATCAGAGGCAGTTATCGTTTGAATCATATGATTGCTTGATGTTATTGTGTGATCCATGTTTGCGCTTATGCTTAGATCTAACGTTTATTACATGCGAAAATACATGTATGATGTATGTTACTCTTTGGCGCATGTGTTGGCGCATGTTGTTGTTTTGTCAAAAAACTTAACTTGCGCGCCCATCATTAGATCTAAGCGCCTACTATAAACCCTTAGACGGGTTGATAGGGTTGAAGTCATCAGCCGAGTTTAGATCCAAACAGTCTGATCAGACCATCTGACAGCCAAGATGGGTCGACCAGATGGCACCTATGCGCAAGCATGAGGTGGCTATAGGTCGACTGCATCAAGAGCGTGTAGCGAGGTCTGGTTGAGACAACCAGTGAATGCGCATGAGTTAGGCCCGGGGTCACACCCGCTTGCCAGAACTCATGAGGGTCGTTCAGTGTCACATCCCGTTATCTTAACCCCAAACAAGCAACACAAGTCATAGAGAAACAGGATGTTATCATACAAGATCGATTCACATGCTAGGTAAAACCAAGTTCAAGAAAACACGATCTGAAAATTTTCGAGAATGCATATATAGAATCTCCACAAAACACAATTTCATAAATGTACCTGCCACCACGCAATCCTTGCACTAGACATATGCAAGGCAACAGTTATATCAAATCCGTATAAAATCCATAAAATCCATAAATCACATAAATCACATAAGGGTACCTGCCACCAGGCAATACTTGCACTAGACATATGCAAGTTCACATTTATATCAAATCCGATTGCAAAAATACAAATCGACTTGAAATTCAAAACAAAACCACAATGTCGATTCTATAACTTCATAACTAACATCATTGATACCAAACACCGAAACCAGGTCAAAGCCCGCGGTGACACAAAAATCAAACTCTCAAAACTGCCACAATCCGGCAACACAATTTCACATAGTTCACATAGTTCGGCCACAACTGGCATCACAAGCTCATATAGTTCACATAATTCGGCCACAACCGGCCCAGATAATTAAGCACAAAAGTCTTATCACAATATCCATATAAAATGCTAACTGGTAATGCGCCCCTGCTCTACACCTGAAAATAGTGAGGGAGTGAGCTACACAGCCCAGTGAGTGGATAGTCTCAAACGACCATCCATAACATACACTCGAAAATACATGCAGATTATTTTAAAAACATTTAACAGAATATCATGTCAACATATAACAAAATTAAAGGACAGAACTCATATAAAACAATCAGATGTAAACTGCTAAGACATCATTGTCCCCAAAGAGTAACCAGGGTTCTAGAGCTATACTCTAAACCAACTAATGACTTAATTGACCTAGTTGTCCAGCATAATCAATAGTGACCATTATGGTCCAACCCGGCTTTGGCCTAAGCACTGGGAGAAGCCTGCAAATCACATGCAACATATATACATGGACAGTGTGTAGACTCAAGAGGTAATCACCACCTGGTCAAGATGTGATACCTTGATCTACACCACCCCATAATCACAAAAATCTAAGCGTCTAAGAGTGATGACATCAAGAGGTGGCCCCTGTCCGACCAAGACATGGCACTTTGCGTCTTATATCACTCGTTCTCCCAAAGGGTTCCTTAACTGGACAACACCAGACACATCTTATATCTTATTTCACAAAAGTGGACTCCTAAGTGTCAACTAGACTCTAGGATAGTCATTTTTATCACAATAATCACATCAGGCAGGCTGAACAACAACCCCCTCACATATCACAATACAGGGCTGAAATCTCCAACCCTTAACATATCACATATAGACTATCCCCTTGAGTACACAGTTACACTTAGCCTTAGTCCTAACCATTCCATGACCACAACACATATTATTCGAAAATCACATAACCACATAATATTCGAAAATCACATAACCACATAATATTCAAAAATCATATAATCACATAATATTCAAAAATCACATAATATTTTATAGAGTCCTTAGATTTCATGCTGATCAGTTCAGTATAATCATGCTAAGTTATCACCCAAAGTTATCAATCAATATTTCATGTCATTACTTTCTGCATACACCATTCAATTAAAAATACATAATAATACAGAAAATTCACTAAATTTCGTTCACAATTAACATAAATGCAGAATATCACATATTCATAGTTTTCTACTAGTTCTGATAACAAAAGACAGAAATACCCCTAGTTCAAAGTTTAAGTCATACACGAAAAGTTATCCAAAAATTTCGTAAAAATATTCATTACGTCCCTCATGATCCCTAGATTCGTAATTTCAAGTTTTCCCCAATTTTAACTAGGAAATTTACCGAATTACCCCTAGGTCAATTTCAGTCAACAGAAACTTTTATTTCTAAAAATTCCCAAAAAAATACAGTAGAATCCTCATATACCTAATTTCATGAATATCAAGTTTTCCCCAATTTTTACCCATGCATTTGGACGTAATTTCATGAAGAAGGGTCGAAATTCTCCTTCAAGCCCTAATCTTCATGCAATTGAAATTCTAAAGCTACATACATGTTTAATCAAAGTCCAATTTAGGATTAAGAGTCTTAAAAACGAAAAGCCCTAATTTTCATGCAAGCTAGGGTTTCGAAAATTTGGGAAAAACAACGAAAACATGTACAATTGAAATTAAGATATCATGCCATACTCCTATGCATTAATCTTCTCTAAAACAAGCAATGCATCCAATTTTCGTGAACTAGGTGAAGGAGAACATCCACTCACCTCAACCGTGAACACCAAGATGAAAAATCTCTCTTACAAACTCGTCTAAGGCCTTGAAAGACGCCACCAATCACCCAAGAACGCCGGCCAAGGGAGAAGAAAGAAAGGAAATTTCGCCCAAGCCTCCAAGAATCGCCCAAGCCTTCAAGAAAATCGCCAACTTCTTTGCCCTAGCCGTCCACCTCTTAGATTTTCGATTTTTAACTTTTAAACCCGCTAACCAATTAATCCAAATAGGGTTTAACCCACTAACTAATTAATTCAAATCCATCTAATTTATGTGCAAACCCAATAACTAATTAATTTACCCATTAACTAACAATTTAACCATTCACTTAAACGAAAATCCAATAAGGATTAACTTAACATCCAATAAGGTCTATTTAATTAATTACAAATTAACAACCAATAAATTTCTAATTAATTAATTATAAATTAACAACCAATAAACTCTAATCAATTAATTACAAATTAACAATCAATAAGCCAGTTAATTAACATCCAATAAGCTAGTTAATTAACATCCAATACTGCTTAACGTAATATCCACAACCAATGATTTTATTTAAATCAAAATAATACTTACCAGGACTTAAGATCCTTGGATCTTACATCCCTCCCTCCTTATAAAGCTTTAGTCCTCTAAAGCTCAGCATTCATATCATCAAAAAGATAAGCATAAAACTTCCTCATATCAGCTTCAGTCTCCCAAGTCGCCTCCTCAACCGACTGATTTACCCAAATAACCTTTACCAAAGGTATAGACTTATTCCTCAGAACCTTATCCTTTCTATCAACAATCCGGAGAGGTCTTTCTTCAAAGGTCAAATCACTCTGAACCTGAAGAGGTTCCAACTCCAATACATGAGATGGATCAGGATGATATTTCCTCAAAACAGAAACATGGAACACATTATGCACATGATCCATAGCAGGAGGTAAAGCTAACCTGTAAGCCACTGGACCAACTCTCTCAATAATGTCAAAAGGGCCTACAAACCTAGGGCTCAACTTGCCCTTTTTGCCAAACCTCATAACACCTTTAGTAGGTGACACCTTTAAGAAAACATGATCCCCTACCATAAACTCCAAGGGACGACGACGGTCATCAGCATAACTCTTCTGTCTGTCCCGAGAAATCTTCAGTTTATTCTGTATCTCTCTGACCTTATCAGTAGTCTCCTGAACTGCATCAGATCTCAAAATCATTCTGTCACCAGTTTCCTCCCAACACAAGGGAGTCCTACACCTTCTTCCATACAAAGCCTCATATGGAGCCATCTGAATACTGGAGTGGAAGCTATTATTATAAGTGAACTCTATCAAAGATAGATCCCGATTCCACTCAGAACTCCAATCAACTACATAAGCTCTCAACAGGTCTTCTAGAGTCTGGATAGTACGCTCCGTCTGGCCATCAGACTGAGGATGGTATGCTGTACTAAAACTCAACTTAGTACCCAAACCCTCCTGTAAGCTCTTCCAAAACCTGGACAGAAACCGAGAGTCCCTATCAGACACAATATCAACAGGCACTCCATGCAGTCTGACTATCTCATCAATATACAATCTAGCCAGTCTCTCTAAAGGATAAGTCATCTTGATCAGAAGAAAATGGGCTGATATAGTGAGTCTATCAACAATCACCCAAATAGCATCATGACCCAATCTGGTTCTGGGCAAACCACACACAAAATCCATACTGATGCATTCCCACTTCCACTCAGGAATAGGAAGGGGCTGCAACAAACCACCAGGCTTTTGGTGTTAAGCCTTTACCGTCTGACAGGTTAAACACCTAGAGACAAAATCAAATACCTCTTTCTTCAGTTCCTGAAAGCTCTCTTCACACTTGTCATCCCAATTAAACTTGGCCTCCTTTCTGGTCAATTTAGTTAAAGGACCCGCCAGCTTGGAGAATCCCTCAACAAACCTCCGGTAGTAACCTGCTAGACCCAGGAAACTTCTGATCTCAGTAGCACTAGTCGGTCTTCCCCAATTGAGGATGGCTTGCACTTTAACCGGATCCACAGACACCCCCTGACCAGAAATCACATGCCCAAGGAAACTGATCTTTTCTAGCCAGAACTCACACTTACTAGCCTTGGCATATAATCGGTTTTTCCTCAGGATCTCCAGCACTCTGCGCAAGTCACTAACATGATCCGAAGTAGTCCGAGAGTACACCAAGATATCATCTATGAAAACTACCACACAAGAATCGAGCAATTCATGAAATACCCTGTTCATCAAATCCATGAAGACAGCAGGTGCATTCGTCAGTCCAAAAGGCATAACTAGAAATTCAAAATGCCCATACCTGGTCCTGAAAGCAGTCTTAAATATATCCTCATCCTTGACCCTAAGCTGGTAATACCCTGATCTCAGATCAATCTTAGAGAACACAGTGGCACCCTGTAATTGATCAAATAGATCATCAATTCTGGGAAGAGGATACTTATTCTTGATAGTCACTTGGTTCAGTTGCCTGTAGTCTATACACATCCTCAGGGTTCCATCCTTCTTCTTAACGAACAGCACTGGTGCTCCCCAGGGAGAAGCACTAGGCCGGATGTAACCTTTCTCCAGCAATTCCTCCAGTTGCTTCTTAAGTTCGGCCAATTCTGATGTAGCCATGCGGTAAGGAGCTCTGGAGATAGGTGCAGTACCTAGCACCAACTCAATACCAAACTCTACCTCTCGTATTGGTGGCAAGCCTGAAAATTCCTCAGAGAACACATCAGGAAACTCTTTCACCACCGCCATCTGAGTCAAATCAGGAGTAGAATCATCCTGCACCTTAACATGCGCAAGATAACCCTTGCACCCACTAGCAAGTAACTTCCTGGCCTGCAGGAAAGATATCACATGCGGTCCTTGGTCTGACACTAGACCTCTCACAAAAATCCGATTCCCATCTAGCAGACTCAAGGTGATTATTTTCTCAAAGCAATCCACAGTGGCATGATGTGAAGATAACCAATCCATACCTAGGATGACATCATAGTCTTGCATGTCTAAGAGGATTAGATCTACAAGAAACTCATAACCCTCTACATGCACTACACAATCAGCACAAACAGTATCTGTAGATAATGATTTTCCTAAGGGAGTACTCACAGACACAACATAATCTAGCACCTTAGGTATTACAGGTAAACATGCAGCAAATCTAACAGATACAAAAGATAAATTTGCACCAGGGTCAAATAAGATGCGAGCTAACTGATCGAATACAAATAAAGTACCTTCCACGACGGATCGGGAAGCCCTTGTATCCTTTTTAGCCACGGCATAAACTCGGGTCTGGACTGTAGGCTTATCTGTGCCTCTATGCTGCATCTCAGGCTCTTTGCAGTCCTTGACCATATGCCCAGGTTTCTTACACCTGAAGCATACACCATTCTTCTTATAACAGTCCTTCATTAGATGTCCCTTGAGCCCACAATAATTACAATTCCGGTCCTCTGTGATACTGTTCTTTACATCCCTGGTATCCCTGGACTGCTGCGGTGCATCCCTGGACTGCTGCGGTGCCTTGTAAGAGTAAGGCTTATACCTGCTCTTCTTGTAGTCCTTATGCCTAGGGTACTTCTTACCCTTGCCGCCATTACCAAACTGAGGAGCCGCCGCCTCAGCTGCAGGAACCACCGTCATGGCCACACTAGAACTCCTCTCAGATATGTACCTCTCAATGGTGCGTGCTCGTCCAACTGTCTCAACGTAAGTCTCCAAGTGCTGAGCACCCACCTGCTCTCGAATATCCCATCTGAGACCTTTGAGAAACTTGGTAGCCCTCCTCTTTTCAGTGTTTATCAGGTGAGGGGCATACTTTCCCAACTTAGTGAACCGTAACTCATACTGGTCCACAGTCATATCACCCTGCTCCAGATGAATAAATTCCACCTCTCGGTCCTCCACCAAGCTATCGGGGAAGTACTTCTCATTAAATTGAGACAAGAAATAGGGCCAATCTACTGTTTCATGTCTTTCTTCAGCAAGCCTCACCACGCCCTTCCACCACTCATCTGCGTCACTACGCATCATATAGGTGGCCAGACACAGCTTGTCCTCATCTGTGCAACGCATGACTTGGAAAATCTTGTCCAAAACCAACTGCTAGTTCTCTGCAGTACTTGATTCTGAGCCCCCATAAAAAGAGCTAGGACCCAGTTTCTGGAATTCACTCACAAGTGAGGCATAGCGCCTGTGAGTGTCCTCCTGAGAGTCAGTCCCCACTCCTCGCGTAGTAGTCTGGGATCTCTCCTGAGTCAATTGCTGCAAGAGCTGCTGTTGCGCTTCTTGATGCTGAGTCTGTTGCTGCTGCAGCATCTGAGCTTGCCTCTCTATCATGGCACCCTGTTGTTGTACCATGCCTGTCAGAGTCGCAATGGCTCTCGTGAGATCCGAGGTCTGCTCGCCTTCACTACTAGCATTTCCTCTGGATCGCACCATCTTAATTCCTACACACACACATACCATAATAAGGAAACAAACATAAACCTATCAGATGTCTAGCAATACACAAACATGTTTTCCCCCGAACTAAGTTTTAGCTAGCCAACTCCTCTGATACCATTCTGTCACATCCCGTTATCTTAACCCCAAACAAGCAACACAAGTCATAGAGGAACAGGATGTTATCATACAAGATCGATTCACATGCTAGGTAAAACCAAGTTCAAGAAAACACGATCTGAAAATTTTCGAGAATGCATATATAGAATCTCCACAAAACACAATTTCATAAATGTACCTGCCACCACGCAATCCTTGCACTAGACATATGCAAGGAAACAGTTATATCAAATCCGTATAAAATCCATAAAATCCATAAATCACATAAATCACATAAGGGTACCTGCTGTTGGGGTATGCCCTTAAGGCTAATGTTTGAGGCCTTGGGATTGTAAGAGTATCATGTATAAACTTTTAAGTTTATAAAGGCAATAGTTGTTATTCAGGTTGTTACCTTGTCTGCTGTAATAAGTGTACTACTGAATAATGTCTCAAAGCTGTTCAGCTAGGCTGACATGCAATAATGTCCTTAGTCGATATATCTTGGTGAACATGAGACAGCCTTGATATGGTTAAGACTAATATGTGTTCTAATCTTATAGGATGCTTCGAGCATGGAATAAGATGTAGACTCATGGGTACATTGGATGTACTGGACAGACCCTACTAGGATATTCAATTGTTTGTCACAATGTGAATAATCCTTGAATGCTGCAAGTGGCACATTTCCTCTGACTTGAGATCACTTGTGTTTTCTAAATGATGATTGTCATTGTTTTGAGGTAGTTCAATATCATTTGAAACATAATGGTTATAGACTATCTTGGATGGTGAGCTTGAGTCATGTTAGGGCACTAGTGATAGACATAGGATTGCCGTCTCCTTGTTTAAGGAGAGTGATGTTCTAAAGGGGCCCCCTGGATGAGAGGATTGAGAGAGTGTATGGCCATACCCAGGTGACTGTGTTCATCTGATCTAATCATGCTCATCATATTGGAGCTACAAGCTTGACACGCTTGTCCAATAAGAACATCCAGTGGCAAAGGAAACATGTTTGCCTTGTGAGTTGGATTCACACTTGAGCTATGTTTTGGGTGTAGTCTTGGAAGACTCTTTCCTTTATATCGGGAGACAGTGATGTGTTGCTAGATACCCCTCACTGATCGTGATAACATAAGTTATCGTTACCGACATTTAAAGGAAACCCTCAGGGTCGCACAATTTGATGATATGGCTTACTTAAGTCAGATCGTGTGGACTGAAATGTTTTGGTTCAGTTTAAAGGGATTTAAACTCTGATTGTAAGTGAGATCTGGTCTGATCATGTTTGATTGATTAGGGCTTGAGATCGGTAAGCTTCGATCGAGAGTGGTGATGCTAGATCGATCAGATCAGAAGCGTCAGATGATGAATGGTCAGATCTAGGACCTTGGGGTCTAATTCGATCTAGACTTAATGTTTGGGCTGATTTGGTTTAATCATTGAACCAAAGAAATTGAACCGGCTCATGGGTTGAGCGCATGGTTCATATGGGAGAAGAGAGATGCGCTTGGTTTACTTGGTGAACGCATAACGCATGTAGTCAAGGCATTGCTATTTTTGGAATGTTCGGTTTCAAAGAGGGAACGTTTCCACGTTCGGAAAAATGCCTCCTCTCTATTCTCCTCGCTCAATTCGCTCTTGGTTGAGATGACTCACGGCTTGCGTTGTAGAGGTCGACAACAAGAGGATTCGGCCAAGCGATCATCTCTTCATCCCTTCAACCGATCAAGAAATCTTTGGAGCCTTGCTAGCACAAGTCGCGCCAAAGAAGTAGGTCTTCTTCCTCTTGTGTGCGACAACCTTTGGAGGAGATCTCTCTTGCTTTCTTCTTCCAAGACTCCATCCAAGAGATGGCGACGGTATGGATCCTTCTCTTATCTATCTAGACATTCGAAAGTTAATCATATGCGATATTAAGATCTATGAAAACCCTTCTTCCGCTTGCAAAATTTTATGCGCCACCCCAATAGGGTTTTCGCCCCCCTCTCGAAAGGGGTTCCATCAACTGGTATCAGAGCAGGTTTATATATATGCATATGATTGCTTGATGCTATTTTGTGATCCTTGTTTGCGCAACATGCTTAGATCTATAGGTTACATGCGAAATTGATAGCATATGCTTTTATGTTTGCGCATGTTTAGTAGGCGCATCTTTGTTGTTGATGTTTTATCAAAAGAATATCACTTGCGCGCCTATCATTAGACTAAGCGCCTACTATAAACCCTTAGATGGGTTAGTAGGGTTGAAGTCATCCTCTAGGTTAGATCCAACTAGTCTGATCAGACCATCTGACAGCCTAGATGGGTCGACCAGATAGCACCCTTGCGCAAGCAAATGGTGGCTATAGGTCGACTGCATCATAGGTGTGTAGCGATGTCTGGTTGAGACGTTTGTTGAACGCACATGAGTTAAGCCCGGGCTCACACTCGTTTGCCAGACCTCATTGTGGTTGTTCAGCCCTTGGCGCATGCATAGTTGACCATTGGGTCGACTCAAGTCAGTTAGGACTTGGTGCATGCAAGGGCACTGGATCTGACTAGTTTGGATGAGTGGATCCCTATTAATGTACCGTTGTAAGGTTGTAGAGCATATAAGAGAATTAAAATTGATGCCAATGGGGTTTTTGAAATTTTATTTTCTTATCCTGGATCACATGATGTTTGATGCCATATTGCTTGTTTATTTATTCTTATGTGGGCTGCCCATGTTAAATGTTTGCTGTGCTGGGGCCTGCGTGCCTGAATTGAAAAGTAAATTAATTATTGTGATCTGCATATCACATTGTTTTTAATTTATAAATGTTATTGACCTGCGAGTCAATCTTGTCTAGATAGATTAATTTGTAAATTAATCAGAGAAGAGCACAGAGCACATTTGGCAGAGGCGCATGCAGCAGAGGCTTGACCAGGTGGGAGGTCTAGGGTTCGACCCTAGGACCAGGCGCATCTTCCTGGTGGGCGCATCTGAGCTGCAGTTGGCGCTTGGCCCTGGTTTGGGCCAGATGAGCAGCAAAAGTCCCATGAAGAAAAGCAAGTGAAGACTTAAGTGATATTAAGGTCTTACTTAGGCTATGGGCTTTTACCACATAAGATCCATGCTTTCTTTTATTGTTTAATATTAGAATTGCATGATTAGTTTATCTTCTGCTATCACCATAGGAATTGCATGATAGTGAAGAAGATAAAAGACCGTTAAAATCCAACGACGAAATATCAAGCTCGTAAGCCTTCTGACGCGAAACCTCACTGTTCTGATTATCGTTGGAGCCGTGTTGTACCCACTCAGTGGGCACGTCCATCTATCTTCAGAGGGTGTGTGATTTCACCTGCGTGTTACAGAGAAGGGATTTATCGCTTCTCGTTGCTCAGCATAGCATGTGGTGGTCCAGGGAGTAGGTCGGGTGAGCTTGGCCATGTAGGCTACATATGTGGCGCATATGGTAGCACATGGAGGCAGCCATCTGTGGGATCAGAGACTATGATGTACCAACTCAGTTGGCACAGTCTGCTGGATTGCCCAGATGAAGGGGAATCGCACGGGTTGGCGATTGGCAGGGACTGCCTACCAGAGATTAGTGCTTGTACTCTCTGTGCATCTTATCTCGCCTGAGCGGGACGCGGAGACCAAGTATGAAATCTGGATCCCATCTCACTAAAAGAGTTCTACTCTTTCGGGCTGTTTTGCTGGATTTTTCAGCCAGATAAAAATAGTGAGAAAAAGAATCTTTCTTAAGTCCTGATTGATTCTTGACATTGATACTGACCTTGCTGTTCTTGCATTATTGTAGATTTCTGCAGCAACGAACACCATGAGCTTCAATGTGCGATCCCTACTGGAAAGGGAGAAGTTTGTTGGGCCGAACTTCTCGGACTGGTACGGACACCTTAAGATTGTTCTTAAGGCAGAGAGGAAACTGTATGTCCTCGAGACGGCAATACCGCCTCAGCCCGCTCCGAACGCCGCAAGGGCGGTTCGGGATGCCTATGAAAAGCATGTCAATGATAGCATTGATGTCGCTTGCCTGATGCTAGCATCTATGACGCCACCGCTGCAGCGTCAGCATGAGGATATGTCGGCTATAGAAATTATAGCGAACCTCAAGATGCTGTATGCTGCACAGGCTAGGACGGAACGCTATAATCTGACCAAGCTTTTCTTTCAGAGCAAACTGGCTGAAGGGAGCCCAGTGGGAGCTCACGTGCTCAAGATGATTGGGCACAAGGAGGCTCTAGAGAAACTGGGGCATACCATCAATCAGGAGCTTGTTGTAGACATTATTCTGCAGTCTCTTCCGCCTTCTTTCGATGCGTTCATCATTAACTTTAATATGAACAAAATCGATTGTACTCCGGCAGAGCTACTGAATATGCTCTTGACTACTGAGGAAACTCTGAAGGGAAAGCCTTCAACCTCTGTCTTAATGGTTCCTTCAAGGAACAAGAAGAAGGGGAAGAAGGGCAAAGCCCCTGTCAAGAACTACAGCAAGGCTCTGAAACAGAAGGTGAAGCGGTCGAAGGAATACAGGTGTTTCCACTGTGGCCAGCTGGGTCACTGGAAAAAGGACTGTAAAGCGCTCCAAGGAGATAAGAGGGGAAGCATCGCTTCTGGCTCAGGTATATTCGTGACTGAAGTCATGTTTTCATCTTCTTCTATATCATGGGTGTTGGACACTGCATGTGGAGTTCACATTTGTTCAAATGTACAGGAACTCAAGAGAAGAAGACAGGTGGGACAGCATGAGGTGGACCTACGAGTAGGAAACGGGGCACGGGTTGCGGCTGTTGCTGTAGGAGACTATTTCATCTTTTTACCATCTGGACTTGTATTGGAACTAAACAGTTGTTATTTTGTTCCCAGTATTACTAAAAATATTATCTCCATTCCTGCTCTTGTCAGGAAGGGATTTTCCTTTGAATGCAATATTTCAAAGTGTGTTTTATCTTATGATAATATTGTTTATGCAACTGGTTCAATTAACAACGGGTTATTCATGTTGGACATGGAATGTTCGATACAAAATATTGATAATAAGAAAGCCAAGTATGCTGATGACAGCACCTTGCTATGGCATAATCGTTTAGGCCATATTAACGAGAAACGCATTAAGCGGTTGCATGATCATGGACTGCTGGGATCATTCTCCTATAAGGAGATTGATACATGCAAAGCTTGTTTGATGGGTAAAATGACGAAGTCACCTTTTCCTAATAAAGGTCAAAGGGCTTCAGGTTTACTTGACCTTATACACAGTGATGTGTGTGGGCCATTTAGTAAACATGCCATAGGTGGCTATCTGTACTTCATTACCTTTACTGATGATTTCAGTAGGTATGGTTATGTCTATCTGATGAGACATAAAAGTGAATCTTTTGACAAGTTCAAAGAATTCAAGAATGAAGTACAAAATCAGCTAGGCCGAAATATCAAGGCACTTCGCTCAGATCGAGGTGGAGAATACCTAAGTCATACTTTTATTGACTATCTAAAGGAGTGTGGGATTATCTCGCAGCTCACTCCGCCAGGAACACCGCAATGGAATGGTGTGTCCGAGAGGAGAAATAGAACGTTACTTGATATGGTTCGTTCTATGATGAGTCAGGCTACTCTACCTTACTCCTTTTGGGGATTTGCACTGGAAACAGCTGCAAAGGTACTAAACCGAGTGCCAACCAAGGCAGTTTCTAAGACTCCATATGAGTTATGGTATGGGAAACAGCCGAGCTTGACATTTATCAGGATCTGGGGTTGCGAGGCTTATGTCAAAAAGCTCGCCTCTGGGAAACTAGAGAGCAGATCTGAGAAATGTATCTTTGTCGGTTACCCTAAGGAAACTAAGGGTTATTATTTCTACGATCCCAAAGAGAACAAGGTTTTTGTTGCTCGGACGGCCATATTTCTTGAGAAGGAGTTTCTTCTGCAAGAGCCCAGTGGGAGAGAAATAAAGCTGGATGAGAATCCAGAAGAAGGACAAAGTAGTCAAGCACAGTTGGATGAGCCTGAGCCGGTAGATCAGGTTATTGAACAACCTGAGGCTCAGATATCACGGGAACCGCGAAGATCGGGAAGGATCCGTCGACAGCCTGAGCGCTATGACGGAGTCTACATCATTGATAATGATGAACCCCTCACTTATGCGGAAGCGGTCAGTGGACCGGAGTCAGCTAGATGGCTTGATGCTATGCGAGCCGAGATGGACTCCATGTCAGATAACCAAGTCTGGGATTTGGTTGATCCGCCTCCGGGAGTAATCCCTATAGGCTGTAAATGGATCTTCAAGAAGAAGATTGACATGGATGGTAACGTGGTTACCTATAAAGGCAGGCTAGTTGCGAAAGGTTTCAAACAAATCTACGGGATAGATTATGATGAAACTTTCTCACCTGTAGCCATGTTTAAGTCTATTCGGATTCTTTTCGCGATAGCTGCATATTACGATTATGAGATCTGGCAGATGGATGTGAAGACGGCTTTCCTTAATGGAAATCTGGATGAGGATGTGTATATGACACAACCTGAAGGTTTCACTAATCCATCAGATCGTCATAAAATATGCAAGTTAAAGAAGTCCATTTATGGACTGAAACAAGCATCTAGAAGCTGGAATATTCGTTTTGATGAATCAGTCAGTGAATTTGGTTTCATCAAGAACGAAGATGACCCGTGTGTATATAAGAGGTTTAGTGGGAGCGTAATTACTTTCCTAGTCCTCTACGTCGATGATATCTTAATCATTGGAAATGACATTCCTGAAATGCATGCAGTTAAGGCATGGTTAAGGAAATGTTTCCAGATGAAAGATCTAGGAGAAGCAGCCTATGTTCTAGGTGTGAAGATCTACAGGGATAGATCTAAGAGGCTTCTCGGGCTGTGCCAGAGTACTTACATCGATAAGGTCCTGGAAAGATTCCATTTAGAGAATTCTTTCCGAAGAGGCTTCTCGGGCTTCTCGGGCTTCTCTTCCAGTCAGACATGGTCTGAATCTTTCGAAGAGTCAGTGTCCACAAACACAGACTGAGAAAGATGAAATGGACAATACGCCTTATGCTTCGGCTATTGGATCCATTATGTATGCGATGTTGTGTACTCGCCCAGACGTCGCTTACGGGTTAAGCGTGACCAGTCGGTTCCAAAGTAATCCAGGTCAGGCACACTGGATTGCGGTCAAGAACATTTTAAAATATCTGCGGAGGACCAAAGATATGTTCTTGATATATGGTGGTCAGGAAGAACTCAGTATTGAAGGATATACTGACGCTTCGTTCCAGTCGGACCAGGATGATTTCCGATCGCAATCAGGCTATGTTTTTAGCTTGAATGGAGGACCAGTGGTGTGGAAGAGTTTCAAACAGTCAACTGTTGCTGATTCCACAACAGAAGCCGAGTATGTTGCAGCCTCGGAAGCATCCAAGGAGGCAGTGTGGATTCGTAAGTTCGTGAGAGAACTTGGTGTTGTTCCTTCGAGTGCAGATCCTTTGGTTATCTTTTGTGATAACACTGGAGCAATCGCACAAGCAAAGGAACCACGGTCGCACCAGAAGTCCAAGCACATACAGAGACGGTTTCACTTGATCCGGGAGATCATAGATCGTGGCGAGATCAAAGTCTGCAAGGTTCATACAGATGACAATCTGGCAGACCCACTTACCAAGCCTCTGGCGCAGCAGAAGCATGAGAAGCACTGTAATAATATGGGTTTGAGGTTTCTCAACCATTAGATTAAGTTCAAGTGGGAGATTGTTGGGG
Organism: Costus lasius; assembly: GCA_027563935.2. Taxonomy (NCBI): domain Eukaryota; kingdom Viridiplantae; phylum Streptophyta; class Magnoliopsida; order Zingiberales; family Costaceae; genus Costus; species Costus lasius. Next base: position 98,947,538 of record CM050448.1, read on the forward strand.
TATGCCCTTAAGGCTAATGTTTGAGGCCTTGGGATTGTAAGAGTATCATGTATAAACTTTTAATTTTATAAAGGCAATAGTTGTTATTCAGGTTGTTACCTTGTCTGCTGTAATAAGTGTACTACTGAATAATGTCTCAAAGCTGTTCAGCTAGGCTGACATGCAATAATGTCCTTAGTCGATATATCTTGGTGAACATGAGACAGCCTTGATATGGTTAAGACTAATATGTGTTCTAATCTTATAGGATGCTTCGAGCATGGAATAAGATGTAGACTCATGGGTACATTGGATGTACTGGACAGACCCTACTAGGATATTCAATTGTTTGTCACAATGTGAATAATCCTTGAATGCTGTAAGTGGCACATTTCCTCTGACTTGAGATCACTTGTGTTTTCTAAATGATGATTGTCATTGTTTTGAGGTAGTTCAATATCATTTGAAACATAATGGTTATAGACTATCTTGGATGGTGAGCTTGAGTCATGTTAGGGCACTAGTGATAGACATAGGATTGCCGTCTCCTTGTTTAAGGAGAGTAATGTTCTAAAGGGGCCCCCTGGATGAGATGATTGAGAGAGTGTATGGCCATACCCAGGTGACTGTGTTCATCTGATCTAATCATACTCATCATATTGGAGCTACAAGCTTGACACGCTTGTCCAATAAGAACATCCAGTGGCAAAGGAAACATGTTTGCCTTGTGAGTTGGATTCACACTTGAGCTATGTTTTGGGTGTAGTCTTGGAAGACTCTTTCCTTTATATCGGGAGACAGTGATGTGTTGCTAGATACCCCTCACTGATCGTGATAACGTAAGTTATCGTTACCGACATTTAAAGGAAACCCTCAGGGTCGCACAATTTGATGATATGGCTTACTTAAGTCAGATCGTGTGGACTGAATTGTTTTGGTTCAGTTTAAAGGGATTTAAACTCTGATTGTAAGTGAGATCTGGTCTGATCATGTTTGATTGATTAGGGCTTGAGATCGGTAAGCTTCGATCGAGAGTGGTGATGCTAGATCGATCAGATCAGAAGCGTCAGATGATGAATGGTCAGATCTAGGACCTTGGGGTCTAATTCGATCTAGACTTAATGTTTGGGCTGATTTGGTTTAATCATTGAACCAAAGAAATTGAACCGGCTCATGGGTTGAGCGCATGGTTCATATGGGAGAAGAGAGATGCGCTTGGTTCACTTGGTGAACGCATAACGCATGTAGTCAAGGCATTGCTATTTTTGGAATGTTCGGTTTCAAAGAGGGAACGTTTCCACGTTCGGAAAAACGCCTCCTCTCTATTCTCCTTGCTCAATTCGCTCTTGGTTGAGACGACTCACGGCTTGCGTTGTAGAGGTCGACAACAATAGGATTCGGCCAAGCGATCATCTCTTCATCCCTTCAACCGATCAAGAAATCTTTGGAGCCTTGCTAGCACAAGTCGCGCCAAAGAAGTAGGTCTTCTTCCTCTTGTGTGCGACAACCTTTGGAGGAGATCTCTCTTGCTTTCTTCTTCCAAGACTCCATCCAAGAGATGGCGACGGTATGGATCCTTCTCTTATCTATCTAGACATTCGAAAGTTAATCATATGCGATATTAAGATCTATGAAAACCCTTCTTCCGCTTGCAAAATTTTATGCGCCACCCCAATAGGGTTTTCGCCCCCCTCTCGAAAGGGGTTCCATCACCTGCCACCAGGCAATACTTGCACTAGACATATGCAAGTTCACATTTATATCAAATCCGATTGCAAAAATACAAATCGACTTGAAATTCAAAACAAAACCACAATGTCGATTCTATAACTTCATAACTAACATCACTGATACCAAACACCGAAACCAGGTCAAAGCCCGCGGTGACACAAAAATCAAACTCTCAAAACTGCCACAATCCGGCAACACAATTTCACATAGTTCACATAGTTCGGCCACAACTGGCATCACAAGCTCATATAGTTCACATAATTCGGCCACAACCGGCCCAGATAATTAAGAACAAAAGTCTTATCACAATATCCATATAAAATGCTAACTGGTAATGCGCCCCTGCTCTACACCTGAAAATAGTGAGGGAGTGAGCTACACAGCCCAGTGAGTGGATAGTCTCAAACGACCATCCATAACATACACTCGAAAATACATGCAGATTATTTTAAAAACATTTAACAGAATATCATGTCAACATATAACAAAATTAAAGGACAGAACTCATATAAAACAATCAGATGTAAACTGCTAAGACATCATTGTCCCCAAAGAGTAACCAGGGTTCTAGAGCTATACTCTAAACCAACTAATGACTTAATTGACCTAGTTGTCCAGCATAATCAATAGTGACCATTATGGTCCAACCCGGCTTTGGCCTAAGCACTGGGAGAAGCCTGCAAATCACATGCAACATATATACATGGACAGTGTGTAGACTCAAGAGGTAATCACCACCTGGTCAAGATGTGATACCTTGATCTACACCACCCCATAATCACAAAAATCTAAGCGTTTAAGAGTGATGACATCAAGAGGTGGCCCCTGTCCGACCAAGACATGGCACTTTGCGTCTTATATCACTCGTTCTCCCAAAGGGTTCCTTAACTGGACAACACCAGACACATCTTATATCTTATTTCACAAAAGTGGACTCCTAAGTGTCAACTAGACTCTAGGATAGTCATTTTTATCACAATAATCACATCAGGCAGGCTGAACAACAACCCCCTCACATATCACAATACAGGGCTGAAATCTCCAACCCTTAACATATCACATATAGACTATCCCCTTGAGTACACAGTTACACTTAGCCTTAGTCCTAACCATTCCATGACCACAACACATATTATTCGAAAATCACATAACCACATAATATTCGAAAATCACATAACCACATAATATTCAAAAATCATATAATCACATAATATTCAAAAATCACATAATATTTTATAGAGTCCTTAGATTTCATGCTGATCAGTTCAGTATAATCATGCTAAGTTATTACCCAAAGTTATCAATCAATATTTCATGTCATTACTTTCTGCATACACCATTCAATTAAAAATACATAATAATACAGAAAATTCACTAAATTTCGTTCACAATTAACATAAATGCAGAATATCACATATTCATAGTTTTCTACTAGTTCTGATAACAAAAGACAGAAATACCCCTAGTTCAAAGTTTAAGTCATACACGAAAAGTTATCCAAAAATTTCGTAAAAATATTCATTACGTCCCTCATGATCCCTAGATTCGTAATTTCAAGTTTTCCCCAATTTTAACTAGGAAATTTACCGAATTACCCCTAGGTCAATTTCAGTCAACAGAAACTTTTATTTCTAAAAATTCCCAAAAAAATACAGTAGAATCCTCATATACCTAATTTCATGAATATCAAGTTTTCCCCAATTTTTACCCATGCATTTGGACGTAATTTCATGAAGAAGGGTCGAAATTCTCCTTCAAGCCCTAATCTTCATGCAATTGAAATTCTAAAGCTACATACATGTTTAATCAAAGTCCAATTTAGGATTAAGAGTCTTAAAAACGAAAAGCCCTAATTTTCATGCAAGCTAGGGTTTCAAAAATTTGGGAAAAACAAGGAAAACATGTACAATTGAAATTAAGATATCATGCCATACTCCTATGCATTAATCTTCTCTAAAACAAGCAATGCATCCAATTTTCGTGAACTAGGTGAAGGAGAACATCCACTCACCTCAACCGTGAACACCAAGATGAAAAATCTCTCTTACAAACTCGTCTAAGGCCTTGAAAGACGCCACCAATCACCCAAGAACGCCGGCCAAGGGAGAAGAAAGAAAGGAAATTTCGCCCAAGCCTCCAAGAATCGCCCAAGCCTTCAAGAAAATCGCCAACTTCTTTGCCCTAGCCGTCCACCTCTTAGATTTTCGATTTTTAACTTTTAAACCCGCTAACCAATTAATCCAAATAGGGTTTAACCCACTAACTAATTAATTCAAATCCATCTAATTTATGTGCAAACCCAATAACTAATTAATTTAACCATTAACTAACAATTTAACCATTCACTTAAACGAAAATCCAATAAGGATTAACTTAACATCCAATAAGGTCTATTTAATTAATTACAAATTAACAACCAATAAATTTCTAATTAATTAATTATAAATTAACAACCAATAAACTCTAATCAATTAATTACAAATTAACAATCAATAAGCCAGTTAATTAACATCCAATAAGCTAGTTAATTAACATCCAATACTGCTTAACGTAATATCCACAATCAATGATTTTATTTAAATCAAAATAATACTTACCAGGACTTAAGATCCTTGGATCTTACATTCAGCCCAAGGCATGCATGGTTGACCATTAGGTCAACTCAAGTCAGTTAGGACTTGGTGCATGCAAGGGCAGTGGATCTGACTAGACATGATGAGTGGATCCCTATTAATGGACCGTTGTAAGGTAGTAGGGCAAATAAGAAAAATAAAATTGATGCCAATGGGTTTTCGAAAATTTTATTTCTTATCTTGGATCACATGTTCATTGCATACCATGATGAGTGTCTATTTCATCTTATGTGGGTTGCCCTTTTAATGTGTGCTGTGCTGGGGCCTGCGTGCCTGGATTAATTTGTAAATTATTATTATTGTGATCTGCGCATCACATTTTAATTAATTTATTGTGTAATTGACCTGCGTGTCGACCTTGTCTAGATAGATTAAATTGTAATTTAATCAGACAAGAGCACAGAGCACACATGGCAGAGGCGCATGCAGCTTGAGGCTTAACCAGGTGGGAGGTCCAGGGTTCGACTCTGGGACAGGCGCATTTACCTGGTGGGCGCACCTGAGCTGCAGTGGGCGCTCGGGCCCTGGGTTGGGCCAGATGAGAAGGCAAAAGACCCATGAAGAGCTCAAGTGAAGACTTAAGTTAAATTAAGGTCTTACTTAGGTTTAATGGGCTTTTACCACATAAGATCAGCATGCTTTCTACTTATTGTTTATATAATTAGAACTGCATGATTTAATCTTCTGCTATCGCCATAGGTTATGCATGATAGTAAGAAGATAAAAGACCGTTAAAATCCAACGCTAAAATATCAAGCACGTAAGCCTTCTGACGCGAAACCTCACTGTTCTGACTATCGTTGGGGCCGTGTTGTACCCACTCAGTGGGCACGCCCATCTATCTTCAGACGGTGTGCGATTACACCTGCGTGTTACAGAGAAGGGATTTATCGCTTCTCGTTGCTCAACATAGCACGTGGTGGTCCAGGGAGTAGGTCAGGTCAGCTTGACCATGTAAAGCTACATATGGAGCATATGTTAGCTATATGGAGGCAGCCATCTGTGGGATCAGAGACTGTGTTGTACCAACTCAGTTGGCACAGTCTGCTGGATTGCCCAGATGAAGGGGAATCGCACGGGTTGGCGATTGGCAGGGATTGCCTACCAGAAACTAGTGCTTGTACTCTCTGTGCATCTTATCTCGCCTGAGCGGGACGTGGAGACCAAGTATGAAATCTGGATCCTATCTCACTAAAAGAGTGTTACTCTTTCGGACTGTTTAATGGATTTTTTAGTCAGATAAAATAGTGAGAAAAGAATCTTTCTTAAGTCCTGGATTGATTCTAAACATTGATACTGACCTTGCTGTTCTTGCAATGTTGTAGATTTCTGCAGCAACGAACACCACGAATTTCAATGTGCGATCCCTACTGGAAAGGGAGAAGTTTGCTGGGCCAAACTTCTCAGACTGGTACGGACACCTTAAGATTGTTCTTAAGGCAGAGAGGAAACTGTATGTCCTCGAGACGGCTATACCGCCTCAACCCGCTGCGAACGCCGCAAGGGCGGTTCGGGATGCCTATGAAAAGCATGTCAATGATAGCATTGATGTCGCTTGCCTGATGCTTGCATCTATGACGCCAGAGCTGCAACGTCAGCATGAGGATCTATCTGCTATACAGATTATAGCAAACCTCAAGATGCTGTATGCTGCACAGGCTAGGACTGAACGCTACAATTTGACTAAGCTTTTCTTTCAGAGCAAACTGACTGAAGGGAGTCCAGTGGGAGCTCACGTACTCAAGATGATTGGGTACAAAGAGGCTCTAGAGAAACTGGGACATACCATCAATCAGGAGCTTGCTGTAGACATCATTCTTCAGTCTCTCCCGGCCTCTTTCGATCCGTTCATTATTAATTTCAATATGAACAAGATCGACTATACCCCGGCAGAGTTACTGAACATGCTCTTGACTACAAAGTTGACTCTAAAGGGAAAGCCTTCAACCTCTGTCTTGATGGTTCCTTCCAGGAATAAGAAGAAGGGGAAGAAGGGCAAAGCCCCTGTCAAGAGCTACAACAAGGCTCTGAAACAAAAGGTTAAGCGGTCGAAGGAATACAGATGTTTCCATTGTGGCCAGCTGGGTCACTGGAAAAAGGACTGTAAAGCGCTCCAAGGAGACAAGAAGGGAAGCATTGCTTCTGGCTCAGGTATATTTGTGACTGAAGTCATGATATCTTCTTCTTCTATTTCATGGGTGTTGGACACTGCATGTGGAGTTCACATTTGTTCAAATGTACAGGAACTCAAGAGAAGAAGACAGGTGGGACAGCATGAGGTAGACCTACGAGTTGGAAACGGAGCACGGGTTGCTGCTGTTGCTGTAGGAGAATATCACATCTCATTACCATCTGGACTTGTATTAGAATTGAACAATTGTTATTTTGTACCTAGCATAACAAAAAATATTATCTCTATTCCTGCTCTTGTCAGGAAAGGGTTTTCCTTTGAATGCAATATTTCAAAGTGTGTTATTTCTTATGATAATATTGTTTATGCTACTGGATCAATTAACAATGGGTTATTCATGTTGGACATGGAATATTCTATACAAAATATTGATAATAAGAAAGCCAAGTATGCTGATGACAGCACCTTGCTATGGCATAGTCGTTTAGGCCATATTAACGAGAAACGCATTAAGCGGTTGCATGATCATGGACTGCTGGGATCATTTTCCTATGAGGAGATTGATACATGCAAAGCTTGTTTAATGGGTAAAATGACGAAGGCTCCTTTTCCGAACAAAGGTCAAAGGGCTTCAGGTTTACTTGACCTCATTCACAGTGATGTGTGTGGGCCATTTAGTAAACATGCCAGAGGTGGCTATTCATACTTCATTACCTTTACTGATGATTTCAGTAGATACGGGTATGTCTATCTAATGAGACATAAAAGTGAATCTTTTGACAAGTTCAAAGAGTTCAAAAATGAAGTATAGAATCAGCTAGGCCGAAATATCAAGGCACTTCACTCAGATCGAGGTGGAGAATACCTAAGTCGTGAGTTTACTGACTATCTGAAGGAGTGTGGGATTGTCTCACAGCTTACTCCGCCAGGAACACCGCAATGGAATGGTGTGTCCGAGAGGAGGAACAGAACCTTATTAGATATGGTTCGTTCAATGATGAGTCAAGCTACTCTACCTTACTCCTTTTGGTGATTTGCACTGGAAACAGCTGCAAAGGTACTAAACTGAGTGCCATCCAAGGCAGTTTCAAAGACTCCATATGAGTTATGGTATGGGAAACAGCCGAGCTTGACATTTATCAAGATCTGGGGTTGCGAGGCTTATGTCAAAAAGCTCGCCTCTGGGAAACTAGAGAGCAGATCTGAGAAATGCATCTTTGTCGGTTACCCTAAGGAAACTAAGGGTTATTATTTCTACGATCCCAAAGAGAACAAGGTATTTGTTGCTCGGACGGCCATTTTTCTTGAGAAGGAATTTCTTCTGCAAGAGGCCAGTGGGAGAGAAATAAAGATGGATGAGAATCCAGAGGAAGGACAAAGTAGTCAAGCACAGTTGGATGAGCATGAGCCAGTAGAACAGGTTATTGAACAACCTGAGGCTCAGATATCACGGGAACCGCGAAGATCGGGAAGGATCCGTCGACAGCCTGAGCGCTATGACGGAGTCTACATCATTGATCATGATGAACCCCTCACTTATGCGGATGCGGTCAGTGGACCGGAATCAGCGAGATGGCTTGAAGCTATGCGAACCGAGATGGACTCCATGTCAGATAACCAAGTTTGGGATTTGGTTGATCCGCCTCCGGGAATAATCCCTATAGGCTGTAAATGGATCTTCAAGAAGAAGATTGACATGGATGGTAACGTGGTTACCTATAAAGGTAGGCTAGTTGCGAAAGGTTTCAAACAAATCTACGGGATAGATTATGATGAAACTTTCTCTCCTGTAGCCATGTTCAAGTCTATTCGGATCATTCTCGCAATAGCAGCATATTATGATTATGAGATCTGGCAAAGGGATGTGAAGACTGCTTTCCTTAATGGAAATTTGCAGGAGGATGTGTATATGACACAACCTGAAGGTTTCACAAATCCATCAGATCGTCATAAAATATGCAAGTTAAAGAAGTCCATTTATGGACTTAAGCAAGCATCAAGAAGCTGGAACATTCGTTTTGATGAATCAATCTGTGAATTTGGTTTCATCAAGAATGAAGATGACCCGTGTGTATATAAGAGGTTTAGTGGGAGCGTAATTACATTCCTAGTCCTCTACGTCGATGATATCTTAATCATTGGAAACGATATTCCTGAACTACATGCGGTTAAGGCATGGTTAAGAAAATCTTTCCAGATGAAAGATCTAGGAGAAGCAGCCTATGTATTAGGTGTGAAGATCTACAGAGATAGATCTAAGAGGCTTCTCGGGCTGTGCCAGAGTACTTACATCGATAAAGTCCTGGAGAGATTTCATTTAGAGAATTCTAAAAGAGGATATCTTCCAGTCAGACATGGTCTGAATCTTTCGAAGAGTCAGTGTCCACAAACACAGACTGAGAAAGATGAAATGGACAATACGCCTTATGCTTTGGCTATTGGGTCCATTATGTATGCGATGTTGTGTACTCGCCCAGACGTCGCTTACGGGTTAAGCGTAACCAGTCGATTCCAAAGTAATCCAGGTCAGGCACACTGGATTGCAATCAAGAACATTTTAAAATATCTGCGGAGGACCAAAGATATGTTCTTGGTGTATGGTGGTCAGGAAGAACTCAGTATTGAAGGATATACTGACGCTTCGTTCCAATCTGACCAGGATGATTTCCGATCGCAATCAGGCTATGTTTTTAGCTTGAATGGAGGTGTGGTGGTGTGGAAAAGTTTCAAACAATCTATTGTTGCTGATTCTACAACAGAAGCCGAGTATGTTGCAGCCTCAGAAGCATCTAAGGAGGCAGTGTGGATTCGTAAGTTCATTCAGGAACTTGGTGTTGTTCCTTCGAGTGCAGATCCTTTGGTTATCTTCTGTGATAACACTGGAGCAATCGCACAAGCAAAGGAACCACGGTCGCACCAGAAGTCCAAGCACATACAGAGACGGTTTCACTTGATCCGGGAGATCATTGATCGAGGCGAGATCAAAATCTGCAAGGTTCATACAGATGACAATCTGGCTGACCCGCTTACAAAGCCTCTGGCGCAGCAGAAGCATGAGAAGCACTATAATAATATGGGTTTGAGATTTCTCAACCATTAGATTAAGTGCAAGTGGGAGATTGTTGGGGTATGCCCTTAAGGCTAATGTTTGAGGCCTTGGGATTGTATCAGTATCATGTATAAACTCGATGTTTATGAAGGCAATGGTTGTTATTCAGGTTGTTACATTATCTGCTGCAATATGTATACTTCTGAATAATGTCTCAATGCTGTTCAGGTAGGCTGATATGCACTTTAGTCCTTAGTCGAGATATCTTGGTGAACATGAGACAGCCTTGATATGATTGAGACTAATATGTGTTCTAATCTTATAGGATGCTTCGAGCATGGAATAAGATGTAGACTCATAGGTACATTGGATGTACTGGACAGACCCTACTAGGATATTCGATTGCTTGTCACAATGTGAATAATCCTTATTTGCAACAACTGGCATATTTCATCTGACTTGAGATCACTTGTGTTTCTAAATGATGATTGTCATTGTTTTCAGGTAGTTCAATATCATTTGAAACATAATGGTTATAGACTATCTTGGATAATGATCATGAGTCAGGTTAGGACACTAGTGATAGATAAAGGATTGCCGTCTCCTAGTTTGGAGTGTGATGTTCTATAGGGGCCCCCTGGATGAGATGATTGAGAAAGTGTATGGCCATACCCAGGTGACTATGTTCATCTGATCTAATCATTCTCATCATATTGGAGCTACAGGCTTGACTCGCTTGTCCAATAAGAACATCCAGTGGCAAAGGAAACATGTATGCCTAGTGAGTTGATTCACACTTGTGCTGTGGTTTGGGTGTAGTCTTGGAAGACTCTTTCCTTTGTATTGGGAGACAGTGATGTGTTGCTAGATACCCCTCACTGATCGTGATAACGTAAGTTATCGTTACCGACATTTAAAGGAAACTCTTAGGGTCGCACAATTTGATGATATGGCTTACTTAAGGCAGATCGTGTGGACTGAATTGTCTTGGTTCAGTTTAAAGGGATTTAATCTCTGATTGTAAGTGAGATCTGGTCTGATCATGTTTGATTGATTAGAGCTTGAGATCGGTAAGCTTCGATCGAGAATATAGATGCTAGATCGGTGAGATCAAGAGCATCAAGAGATGAACGGTTAGATCTGGAACCTTAGGGTTCAATGAGATCTAGACCATGGCTTGGGCTGATTTGATTTAGTCTTTGAACCGAATGCAATTGAACCGTGGCTTGGTTCAAAGAGGAGAAAAGGTGCGATCGGTTCACTTGGAGTGAACGCATGAATGCTTGGAGTTAAGGGCTTTCTATATTTGGAAAGTCGGTTTTCCCATTTGTGAAAACGCCTCCACGTTTGAGTGGAACGTCTCGATTTTTGGTTTTGAGACATCCTCTTGCCTCTTCTCTCTCGATGACACACTCTCGTGTGAAGAAGGTTAACGCCTTGGAGAAAGTTAAGCTAAGCGAGACTTCATCTTTCATTCCTTTCCATTCGACAAGGAAACCTTGGACCCTTGCTAGCACAAGGAACACTAAGGGAGTAGGCGATCTTCATCTTGTGTGTGAACTCTTTGAAGGAGATCAACGTTGTTCTCTTCTTCCAACACGCCATTCGAATCAATGGCTATGGTATGAATCCAAACTTTATCAAGTTGATCATATGTTCTTGCGAAAGTTTTGAAACCCTTGCTTCCGCTATGAAAGTTTTATATGCGCCTCCTATTAGGGTTTCGCCCCCCTTGATTTAGGGGACTTTCACATATGCCCTAATCAATTAAACATGATTAGACTAGATCTCACTTCCAATCAGAGCTTAAATTCCTCCAGTTCACACGATCTGACATAAGTAAGCTATATCATCAAATTGTGCGACCCTAAGGGTTTCCTTCAATCTCGGTAACGATAACTTACGTTATCACGATCAGAGAGGGGTATCTAGCAACACATCACTGTCTCCCGTTATGAAGGAAAGAGTCTTCGAAGACTACTCCCAAACCACAGCACAAGTGTGAATCTAATTCACTCGGCATACATGTTTCCCTTTGCCACTAGATGTTCCCATTGGACAAGCCTGCGATTCCAACATGATGAAAATGGTTAGATCAGACGAACATAGTCGTCTGGGTATGGCCATACACATTCTCAACCATTTCATCCAGGGGGCCCTTTAGAACATCACACTCCAACTAGGAGAGGCAATCCTATATCTATCACAAGTGCCCTAACATGACTCATGCCCACTATCCAAGATAATCCTTAACCATTATCTTTCAAATGATATTGAACTACCTCAAGATAATGCCAATCATCACTTAGAAACACAAGTGATCTCAAGTCAGAGGGAATATACCACTTGCTTGCATACAAGGATTATTCACATTGTGACAAACAATTGAATATCCTAAGTAGGGTCAGTCCAGTACATCCAATGCACCTATGTGTCTAAATCTTATTCTATGCCCGAAGCATCCTATAAGTTTAGAACACATATTAGTCTCAATCATATCATGGCTGTCTCATGTTCACCGAGATATCTCGACTAAGGACAACACTGAATCTCAGCTAAGCTGAACATCATTGAGACATTACTCAGAAGTATACATACAACAGCAGATAATGTAACAATCTGAATAACAACAATTGCCTTTATAAAAACATATATATATAGTTTATACATGATACTGAAAATAACCCAAGGCCTCAAACATTAGCCTTAAGGGCATACCCTAACAATCTCCCACTTGCACTTAAACTAATGGTTGAGAAATCTCAAACCCATATTATTACAGTGCTTCTCATGCTTCTGCTGCGCCAGAGGCTTTGTAAGCGGGTCAGCTAGATTGTCATCTGTATGAATCTTGCAGATCTTGATGTCTCCTCGATCAATGATTTCACGGATCAAGTGAAACCTTCTCTGTATGTGCTTGGACTTCTGGTGTGACCGTGGTTCCTTCGCTTGTGCAATCGCTCCAGTGTTATCACAGAAGATAACCAATGGATCTGCACTTGAAGGAACAACACCAAGTTCCTGAATGAACTTACGAATCCATACTGCCTCCTTTGATGCTTCTGAGGCTGCAACATACTCGGCTTCTGTTGTGGAATCAGCAACAATTGATTGTTTGAAACTCTTCCACACCACTGCTCCTCCATTCAAGCTAAAAACATAGCCTGATTGTGATCGGAAATCGTCTTGGTCAGATTGGAACGAAGCATCAGTATATCCTTCAATACTGAGTTCTCCCTGACCTCCATAAATCAAGAACATATCTTTGGTTCTCCGAAGATATTTTAAAATGTTCTTGACTGCAATCCAGTGTGCCTTCCCTGGATTACCTTGGAACCGACTAGTTACGCTTAACCCGTAAGCGACGTCTGGGCGAGTACACAACATCGCATACATGATAGACCCAATAGCCGAAGCATAAGGCGTATTGTCCATCTCATCTTTCTCAGACTGTGTTTGAGGACACTGGCTTTTTGAAAGATTTAGACCATGTCTGACTGGAAGATATCCTCTTTTAGAATTTTCTAAATGGAATCTCTCCAGGACCGTATCGATGTAAGTACTCTGGCATAGCCCGAGAAGCCTATTAGATCTATCTCTAAAGATCTCCACACCTAGTATATAGGTCGCTTCTCCTAAATCTTTCATCTGGAAACATTTTCTTAACCATGCTTTGACTGCATGCAGTTCAGGAATATCGTTTCCAATGATTAAAATATCATCGACGTAGAGGACTAGGAAAGTAATCACGCTCCCACTAAACCTTTTATATACACACGGGTCATCTTCATTTTTGACGAAACCAAATTCAGAAACTGATTCATCAAAACGAATATTCCAGCTTCTCGATGCTTGTTTTAGTCCATAAATGGACTTCCTTAATTTGCATATTTTATGACGTTCTGATGGGTTAATGAAACCTTCAGGTTGTGTCATGTACACATCCTCTTCTAATTTTCCGTTAAGGAAAGCGGTTTTCACATCCATTTGCCAAATCTCATAATCAAAATATGCTGCTATCGCGAGAATAATTCGAATGGACTTGAACATGGCTACAGGAGAGAAAGTTTCATCATAATCTATCCCGTAGATTTGTTTGAAACCTTTCGCAACTAGCCTGCCCTTATAGGTAACTACGCTACCATCCATGTCTTTCTTCTTTCTGAAGATCCACTTACAGCCTATAGGGATTACTCCTGGAGGCGGATCAACCAAATCCCAGACTTAGTTATCTGACATGGAGTCCATCTCGGCTCGCATAGCTTCAAGCCATCTTGCTGACTCCGGTCCACATACCGCATCCGCATAAGTGAGGGGTTCATCATTAATGATGTAGACTCCGTCATAGCGCTCAGGCTCACGATGAATCCTACCTGATCTACGCGGTTCCCGTGATATCTGAGCCTCAGGTTGAATATTAACCTGATCTATTGGTTCAGGGTCATCCAACTGTGCTTGACTACTTTGTCCTTCTTCTGGAACTTCATCCAGCTTTATTTCTCTCCCACTGGCCTCTTGCAGAAGAAACTCCTTCTCAAGAAAAATAGCCGTTCGAGCAACAAATACTTTATTCTCTTTGGGATCGTAGAAATAATAACCCTTAGTTTCTTTAGGGTATCTGACAAATATACATTTATCAGATCTGCTCTCCAGTTTTCTAGAGGCGAGCTTTTTGACATAAGTCTCGCAACCCCAGATTTTGATAAATGTCAAGCTCGGCTGTTTCCCATACCATAACTCATATGGTGTCTTTGAAACGGCCTTAGATGGCACTCGGTTTAGCACCTTTGCAGCTGTTTCCAGTGCAAATCCCCAAAAGGAGTAAGGTAGAGTAGCCTGACTCATCATAGAACGAATCATATCCAATAAGGTTCGATTCCTCCTCTCGGACACACCATTCCATTGCGGTGTTCCTGGCGGAGTGAGCTGTGAGATGATCCCACACTCTTTCAGATAGTCAGTAAACTCACGACTCAAGTATTCTCCACCTCGATCTGATCGAAGTGCCTTGATATTTCGGCCTAACTGATTCTGTACTTCATTTTTGAATTCTTTGAACTTGTCAAAAGATTCACTCTTATGTCTCATTAAATAGACACAACCATATCTACTGAAATCATCAGTAAAAGTAATGAAGTATGAATACCCACCTCTGGCATGTTTACTAAATGGCCCACACACATCACTGTGAATAAGGTCAAGTAAACCTGGAGCTCTTTCACCTTTATTAGAAAAAGGAGTCTTCATCATCTTGCCCATTAAACAAGCTTTGCATGTATCAAGCTTCTCACAGGAGAATGATCCCAGCAGTCCATGGTCATGCAACCGCTTAATGCGCTTCTTGTTAATATGGCCTAGATGACTATGCCATAACAAGGTGCTGTTATCAGCATACTTGGCTTTCTTATTATCAATTTGTTGTATAGAACATTCCATGTCCAACATGTATAACCCATTGTTAATCGACCCAGTTGCATAAACAATATTATCATATGAAATACAACACTGTGAAGTTTTGCATTCAAATGAAAAACCTTTCCTCACAAGAGTAGGAATAGAGATAATATTCTTTGTTATGCTTGGTACAAAATAACAATTGTGAAGTTCTAATACAAATCCAGATGGTAAAGAGATGTAATATTCTCCTACAGCAACAGTAGCAACTCGTGCCCCGTTTCCAACTCGTAGGTCCACCTCATGCTGTCCCACCTGTCTTCTTCTCTTGAGTTCCTGCACATTTGAACAAATGTGAACTCCACATGCAGTGTCCAACACCCATGAAATAGAAGAAGCAACCATGAATTCAGTCACGAAAATACCTGAGCCAGAAGTGAAAGGCTTACTTCCCTTCCTCTCTCCTCGGAGCGCTCTACAGTCCTTCTTCCAGTGACCCAGCTGACCACAATGGAAGCATCTGTTGTCCTTTGACCGCTTCACCTTTTGTTTCAAAGCCTTGTTGTAGCTCTTGATAGGGGTTTTGCCCTTCTTCCCCTTCTTCTTATTCCCTAAAGGAACCATCAAGACAGAGGACGAAGGCTTTCCCTTCTCAAGAGTCTGCTCTGTAGTGCAGAGCATGTTCAGTAATTCTGCCGGAGTACAGTCGATTTTGTTCATATTAAAATTAATGATGAACGCATCGAAAGAAGCCGGGAGAGACTGCAAGATGATGTCTACAACAAGTTCTTGATTGATGGTATGTCCCAGTTTCTCTATAGCTTCTTTGTACCCAATCATCTTGAGTACATGAGCTCCCACTGGACTTCCTTCAGTCAGTTTGCTATGAAAGAAAAGTTTCGTCAAGTTATAGCGTTCTATCCTTGCCTGTGCAGCATACAGCATTTTCAGATTTGCTATAATATCAATAGCAGACAAATCCTCATGCTGACGCTGGAGCTCGGGCGTCATTGACGCAAGCATAAGGCAAGCGACATCAGTACTATCACTGACGTGCTTCTCATAAGCATCTCGAACCGCCCTTGCGGCGTTCGCAGCGGGTTGAGCCGGCATTGCCGACTCAAGGACGTACAGCTTCCTCTCAGCTTTGAGGACAATCTTTAGCTGTCTGTACCAGTCTAAGAAGTTTGGCCCAGCAAACTTCTCCTTTTCCAATATGGATCGCAAGTTGAGCCCTGTGGTGTTCGTTGCTGCAGGAATCTACAACATAGCAAGAACAACAAGGTCAATATCCATGTTAGAATCATTCAAGGACTTAAGAGTGATTCTTTTCTCACTATTTTATCTGACTGAAAATCCAATAAAACAGCCCGAAAGAGTAAAACTCTTTTAGTGAGATGGGATCCAGATTTCATATTTGATCTCCGCGTCCCGCTCAGGCGACATAAGCTGCACAGAGAGTTCAAGCACTAATCACTGGTAGGCAATCCATGCCAATCGCCAACCCGTGCGATTCCCCTTCATCTAGGCAATCCAGAAGACTGTGCCAACTGAGTTGGTACAACACAGTTTCTGATTCATCAGATGGCTGCCTCCATGTAGCTATCATATGCTCAACTTGTAGCCTATATGGTCAAGCTGACCTGACCTACTTCCTGGACCACCACGTGCTATGCTGAGCAACGAGAAGCGATAAATCCCTTCTCTGTAGCATGTAGGTGTAATCGCGCATCGTCTGAAAATAGCTGGGCGTGCCCACTGAGTGGGTACAACACGGCCCCAACGATAGTCAGAACAGTGAGGTTTCGCATCAGAAGGCAATCGATAGCTTGATATTTACGTTGTATTTTAACGGTCTTTTATCTTCTTACTATCATGCAAATTCTATAGTGATAGCTGAAGAATAAAACATGCATGTGCTAATATTACTTAAAACAGTAAATGAAAGCACCATTATCTTATGTGGTAAACGCCCATAAAACTTAAGTAAAACCCTAGTTTAACAAAAGTCTTTACTTGAGCTCTTTATGGGACTCTTGTACCTCATCCGGCCCAGCCCGGGCCCAAATGCCATCCGCAGACCAAATGCGCCCACAAGACAGAATGGGCCTGTTCTAGAGTCGACCTCTAGACCACCCACCTAGTGAAGCTAATTGCTGCAAGCGCTTCTGCCAAATGTGCTGTTTGCTCATGTCTGATCAAATTACATTTTAAACTATGTAGACATGGTTTGACACGCAGGTCAATTATACATTTTAATAAATTAAATGTGATTCACAGATCACACCAATATATTCTTTCCAGGCACGCAGGCCCCAGCACAGCATACGAAATAGGGCAGCCCACATAAGATTAAATAAACACTCAATATACTCAATGCAACATGTTAAACATGTACTACATGTGATTCAAACAGAAATAAAATTTTAGAAAAAACCCATGGCATCAACTTTATTTCCTTATGTGCCCTACTACCTTACAACGGTCCATTAACAGATATCCACTCGTCAGACCAAGTCAGACCCACTGCCCTTGCATGCACCTAGTCATAACTGACTTGCGTCGACCCAATGGTCGACTATGCATGCCTTAAGAGCTGAACGTCCCACATGATTTCTGGCAAGCGGGTGTGACCCCGGTGAAAGTCCCCAGAAGGGGGCGAAACCCTAAGGCATGGCGCCTATAAGATTTTTAAACAGCGGAAGAGGGTTTCTAGGGATCATTTGCATGAGATATGATCAACTATAAAAACCCGATTGCAAACAAGTATGAAGGAATCGATTCTTACCAAAGCCATTGCTTGGATGGCGTCTAGGAAGAAGAGACTCAAGTGCTTCTCCTCCTTATGGCTCGCACACAAGATGTGATCGCCTACTCCCTTAGTGCTCCTTGTGCTAGCAAGGTTCTAAGGAGTCCTTGTCGTATGGAAGGGAAGAGACGTTCTCCTCTGCTTGTCGAACTCACTCCAAGGTGTGAAGAAGTCGCCACACACGAGAGCGTCGAGAGAGGAAAGGCAAGAAGCGAGAATAGAGCATGAAACTCTCAACGTGAGGCGTGGTCACGATTTGGAAACATGGTTTCCAAAAATAGTAAACCACTTCTCTTCATGCGACCAAGAGTTTACCCAAGCGCAAACCTCTCCTCTTTGAACCATACGCTCAACTAATGAGCCGGTTCAATTTAATTTTGGTTCAAAGACCAAATTAAACCAAGCCTTTTTGGTCTAGACCTCATTAAACCTAAAGGTTCCAGATCTAACCGTTCATCTCTAGATGCTCCTGATCTCACCGATCTAGCATCCATTCTCTCGATCGAAGCTTACCGATCTCAAGCCTTAATCAATCAAACATGATCAGACCAAATCTGACTTACAATCAGAGATTAAATCCCTTTAAACTGAACTCAAACAATTCAGTCCACACGATCTGACTTAAGTAAGCCATATCATCAAATTGTGTGACCCTAAGGGTTTCCTTTAAATGTCGGTAACGATAACTTACGTCATCACGATCAGCGAGGGGTATCTAGCAACACATCACTGTCTCCCGATATAAAGGAAAGAGTCTTCCAAGACTACACCCAAACCACAGCACAAGTGTGAATCCAACTCACAAGGCATGCATATTTCCTTTGCCACTGGATGTTCTTATTGGACAAGCGTGTCAAGCTTGTAACTCCAATATGATGAGCATGATTAGATCAGATGAACATAGTCACCTGGGTATGGCCATACACTTTCTCAATCACCTCATCCAGGGGGCCCCTTTAGAACATCACACTCCAATTAAGGAGACGGCAATCCTATGTCTATCACTAGTGCCCTAACCTGACTCAAGCTCACCATCCAAGATAGTCTATAATCATTATGTTTCAAATGATATTGAACTACCTCAAAACAATGACAATCATCATTCAGAAACGCAAGTGATCTCAAGTCAGAGGAAATGTGCCACTTGTCGCATTCAAGGATTATTCACATTGTGACAAGCAATTGAATATCCTAGTAGGGTCTGTCCAGTACATCCAATGTACCCATGAGTCTACATCTTATTCCATGCTCGAAGCATCCTATAAGATTAGAACACATATTAGTCTTAACCATATCAAGGCTGTCTCATGTTCACCAAGATATATCGACTAAGGACATTATTGCATGTCAGCCTAGCTGAACAGCTTTGAGACATTATTCAGTAGTACACTTATTACAGCAGACAAGGTAACAACCTGAATAACAACTATTGCCTTTATAAAATTAAAAGTTTATACATGATACTCTTACAATCCCAAGGCCTCAAACATTAGCCTTAAGGGCATACCCCAACAATCTCCCACTTGAACTTAATCTAATGGTTGAGAAACCTCAAACCCATATTATTACAGTGCTTCTCATGCTTCTGCTGCGCCAGAGGCTTGGTAAGTGGGTCTGCCAGATTGTCATCTGTATGAACCTTGCAGACTTTGATCTCGCCACGATCTATGATCTCCCGGATCAAGTGAAACCGTCTCTGTATGTGCTTGGACTTCTGGTGCGACCGTGGTTCCTTTGCTTGTGCGATTGCTCCAGTGTTATCACAAAAGATAACCAAAGGATCTGCACTCGAAGGAACAATACCAAGTTCTCTCACGAACTTACGAATCCACACTGCCTCCTTGGATGCTTCCGAGGCTGCAACATACTCGGCTTCTGTTGTGGAATCAGCAACAGTTGACTGTTTGAAACTCTTCCACACCACTGGTCCTCCATTCAAGCTAAAAACATAGCCTGATTGCGATCGGAAATCATCCTGGTCCGACTGGAACGAAGCGTCAGTATATCCTTCAATACTGAGTTCTTCCTGACCACCATATATCAAGAACATATCTTTGGTCCTCCGCAGATATTTTAAAATGTTCTTGACCGCAATCCAGTGTGCCTGACCTGGATTACTTTGGAACCGACTGGTCACGCTTAACCCGTAAGCGACGTCTGGGCGAGTACACAACATCGCATACATAATGGATCCAATAGCCGAAGCATAAGGCGTATTGTCCATTTCATCTTTCTCAGTCTGTGTTTGTGGACACTGACTCTTCGAAAGATTCAGACCATGTCTGACTGGAAGATATCCTCTTTTAGAATTCTCTAAATGAAATCTCTCCAGGACTTTATCGATGTAAGTACTCTGGCACAGCCCGAGAAGCCTCTTAGATCTATCCCTGTAGATCTTCACACCTAATACATAGGCTGCTTCTCCAAGATCTTTCATCTGGAAACATTTCCTTAACCATGCCTTAACCGCATGCATTTCAGGAATGTCATTTCCAATGATCAAGATATCATCGACGTAGAGGACTAAGAAAGTAATCACGCTCCCACTAAACCTCTTATATACACACGGGTCATCCTCGTTCTTGATGAAACCAAACTCACTGATTGATTCATCAAAACGAATATTCCAGCTTCTCGATGCTTGTTTAAGTCCATAAATAGACTTCTTTAACTTGCATATTTTATGACGATCTGATGGATTAGTGAAACCTTCTGGTTGTGTCATATACACATCCTCATCCAGATTTCCATTAAGGAAAGCTGTCTTCACATCCATTTGCCAGATCTCATAATCATAATATGCAGCTATCGCGAAAAGAATCCGAATAGACTTAAACATAGCTACAGGTGAGAAAGTTTCATCATAATCTATCCCGTAGATTTGTTTGAAACCTTTCGCAACTAGCCTGCCTTTATAGGTAACCACGTTACCATCCATGTCAATCTTCTTCTTGAAGATCCATTTACAGCCTATAGGGATAACTCCCGGAGGCGGATCAACCAAATCCCAGACTTGGTTATCTGACATGGAGTCCATCTCGGCGCGCATAGCTTCAAGCCATCTCGCTGACTCCGGTCCACTGACCGCATCCGCATAAGTGAGGGGTTCATCATTATCAATTATGTAGACTCCGTCATAGCGCTCAGGCTGTCGACGGATCCTTCCCGATCTTCGCGGTTCCCGTGATATCTGAGCCTCAGGTTGTTCAATAACCTGATCCACCGGCTCAGGCTCATCCAACTGTGCTTGACTACTTTGTTCTTCCTCTGGATTCTCATCCAGCTTTATTTCTCTCCCACTGGCCTCTTGCAGAAGAAACTCCTTCTCAAGAAATATGGCCGTCCGAGCAACAAATACCTTGTTCTCTTTGGGATCGTAGAAATAATAACCCTTAGTTTCCTTAGGGTAACCGACAAAGATACATTTGTCAGATCTGCTCTCTAGTTTCCCAGAGGCGAGCTTTTTGACATAAGCTTCGCAGCCCCAGATCCTGATAAATGTCAAGCTCGGCTGTTTCCCATACCATAATTCATATGGCGTCTTAGAAACTGCCTTGGATGGCACTCGGTTTAGTACCTTTGCAGCTGTCTCCAGTGCAAATCCCCAAAAGGAGTAAGGTAGAGTAGCCTGACTCATCATAGAACGAACCATATCAAGTAACGTTCTATTTCTCCTCTCGGACACACCATTCCATTGCGGTGTTCCTGGCGGAGTGAGCTGTGAGATAATCCCACACTCCTTCAGATAGTCCTTAAACGCATGACTCAAGTATTCTCCACCTCGATCAGAACGAAGTGCCTTGATATTTCGGCCTAGCTGATTCTGTACTTCATTCTTGAACTCTTTGAACTTGTCAAAAGATTCACTTTTATGTCTCATTAAATAGACATACCCATATCTACTGAAATCATCAGTGAAGGTAATGAAGTACTGATAGCCACCTCTGGCATGTTTACTAAATGGCCCACACACATCACTGTGTATAAGGTCAAGTAAACCTGAAGCCCTTTGACCTTTGTTAGGAAAAGGTGACTTCGTCATTTTACCCATTAAACAAGCCTTGCATGTATCAATCTCCTCATAGGAGAATGATCCCAGCAGTCCATGATCATGCAACCGCTTAATGCGTTTCTTGTTAATATGGCCTAAACGACTATGCCATAGCAAGGTGCTATCATCAGCATACTTGGCTTTCTTAATATCAATATTTTGTATAGAACATTCCATGTCCAACATGAATAACCCATTGTTAATTGAACCAGTAGCATAAACAATATTATCAAAAGATAAAACACACTTTGAAATATTGCATTCAAAGGAAAATCCCTTCCTGACAAGAGCAGGAATAGAGATAATATTCTTAGTAATGCTGGGAACAAAGTAACAACTGTTTAGTTCCAATACAAGCCCAGATGGCAAAGAGATGAAATAGTCTCCTACAGCAACAGCAGCAACCCTTGCCCCGTTTCCAACTCGTAGGTCCACCTCATGCTGTCCCACCTGTCTTCTTCTCTTGAGTTCCTGTACATTTGAACAAATGTGAACTCCACATGCAGTGTCCAACACCCATGAAATAGAAGAAGATGAAACCATGACTTCCGTCACGTATATACCTGAGCCAGAAGCGAAGCTTCCCCTCTTGTCTCCTTGGAGCGCTTTACAGTCCTTTTTCCAGTGACCCAGCTGGCCACAGTGGAAACATCTGTATTCCTTTGACCGCTTAACTTTTTGCTTCAGAGCCTTGCTGTAACTCTTGACAGGGGCCTTGCCCTTCTTCCCCTTCTTCTTGTTCCTGGAAGGAACCATTAAGACAGAAGTCGAAGGCTTTCCCTTCAGAGTCTCCTCAGTAGTCAAGAGCATATTCAGCAACTCTGCCGGAGTACAATCGATTTTGTTCATATTAAAGTTAATGATGAACGCATCGAAAGAGGGCGGGAGAGACTGCAGAATAATGTCTACAGCAAGCTCCTGATTGATGGTATGCCCCAGTTTCTCTAGAGCCTCCTTGTGCCCAATCATCTTGAGCACGTGAGCTCCCACTGGGCTCCCTTCAGCCAGTTTGCTCTGAAAGAACAGCTTTGTCAGATTATAGCGTTCTGTCCTCGCCTGTGCAGCATACAGCATCTTGAGGTTTGCTATCATGTCTATAGCAGACATATCCTCATGCTGACGCTGCAGCGGTGGCGTCATAGACGCTAGCATCAGGCAAGCGACATCAATGCTATCATTGACGTGCTTTCCATAAGCTTCCCGAATCGCCCTTGCGGCGTTCGGAGCGGGTTGAGGCGGTATAGCCGTCTCGAGGACATACAGTTTCCTCTCTGCCTTAAGAACAATCTTAAGGTGTCCGAACCAGTCTGAGAAGTTCGGCCCAGCAAACTTCTCTCTTTCCAGTAGGGATCACACATTGAAGCTCATGGTGTTCGTTGCTGCAGGTATCTACAACAATGCAAGAACAGCAAGGTCAGTATCAATGTTAAGAATCAATCAGGACTTAAGAATGATTCTTTTTCTCACTATTTTATCTGGCTGAAAAATCCAGCAAAACAGCCCGAAAGAGTAGAACTCTTTTAGTGAGATGGGATCCAGATTTCATACTTGGTCTCCGCGTCCCGCTCAGGCGAGATAAGATGCACAGAGAGTACAAGCACTAATTTCTGGTAGGCAGTCCCTGCCAATCGCCAACCCGTGCGATTCCCCTTCATCTGGGCAATCCAGCAGACTGTGCCAACTGAGTTGGTACAACACAATCTCTGACCCCACAGATGGCTGCCTCAATGTGCTACCATATGCGCCACATATGTAGCCTACATGGTCAAGCTGACCCGACCTACTCCCTGGACCACCACGTGCTATGCTGAGCAACGAGAAGCGATAAATCCCTTCTCTGTAACACGCAGGTGTAATCCCGCACCGTCTGAAGATAGATGGACGTGCCCACTGAGTGGGTACAACACGGCTCCAACGATAATCAGAACAGTGAGGTTTCGCGTCAGAAGGCTTACGAGCTTGATATTTTAGCGTTGGATTTTAACGGTCTTTTATCTTCTTAACTATCATGCAATTCCTATGGTGATAGCAGAAGATAAATAAATCATGCTGTTCTACTTATTTAAACAATAAAAGAAAGCATGGATCTTATGTGGTAAAAGCCCATATCCTAAGTAAGACCTTAATTAACTTAAGTCTTCACTTGCTTTTCTTCATGGGTCTTTTGCTGCTCATCTGGCCCAAACCAGGGCCCAAGCGCCCACTGCAGCTCAGGTGCGCCCACCAGGTAAATGCGCCTGGTCCCAGAGTCGAACCCTGGACCTCACACCTGGTCTAGCCACTGCTGCATGCGCCTCTGCCAAGTGTGCTCTGTGCTCTTGTCTGATTAATTTACAAATTAATCTATCTAGACAAGATTGACTCGCAGGTCATTTACATTTTATAAATTAAATGCAATGTGATGCGCAGATCACAATAAAAATTAATTTACAAATTTTAACCAGGCTCGCAGGCCCCAGCACAGCACACATTAAGTAGGCGTCCCACATAAGATTAAATAAACAAGCACATGCTTACAATCAACATGTGATCCATTCATGAAAATTAAATTTTTTGAAAAACCCCATAGGCATCAATTTTAATTTCCTTATTTTCCCTACAACCTTACAACGGTCCATTACTAGGGATCCACTCATCCAACCTAGTCAGATCCACTGCCCTTGCATGCACCAAGTCCTAACTGACTTGAGTCGACCAGAAGGTCAACCATGCATGCGCTAGGGCTGAACAACCTACATGAGATCTGGCAAGCGGGTGTGACCCCGGGCCTAACTCATGTGTGTTCACTAGTCGTCTCAATCAGACATCGCTACACGCCTGTCTGCAGTCGACCTATAGCCACCAGGTGCTATCGCACAGGTGCTATC
Organism: Costus lasius; assembly: GCA_027563935.2. Lineage (NCBI taxonomy): Eukaryota > Viridiplantae > Streptophyta > Magnoliopsida > Zingiberales > Costaceae > Costus > Costus lasius. The sequence continues at coordinate 98,972,182 of CM050448.1, forward strand.
TGGTCAACCCATCAAGGCTGTCAGATGATCTGATCAGACTGTCTGGATCTCACCTAGGGGATGACTTCAACCCTAATAACCCGTCTAAGGGTTTAAAGCAGGGGCGGCTTAGATCTAATGATAGTCGCGCATGTCATTAGGGTTTTTAGAAAAATAACTACAACAACATAGATGCGCTATCAACACACATGCGCCAAGAATGAACAATGTACATGTAAGTCTCGCATGTAAGAAAGATCTAAGGTGTTGCGCAAACATGGATCACTTCAGTTCAGCAATCATATAAATCATGCATTTAACTTCGCTCTGATACCAATTGAAAGTCCCCAGAAGGGGGCGAAACCCTAAGGCATGGCGCCTATAAGATTTTTAAACAGCGGAAGAGGGTTTCTAGGGATCATTTGCATGAGATATGATCAACTATAAAAACCCGATTGCAAACAAGTATGAAGGAATCGATTCTTACCAAAGCCATTGCTTGGATGGCGTCTAGGAAGAAGAGACTCAAGTGCTTCTCCTCCTTATGGCTCGCACAAGATGTGATCGCCTACTCTCTTAGTGCTCCTTGTGCTAGCAAGGTTCTAAGGAGTCCTTGTCGTATGGAAGGGAAGAGACGTTCTCCTCTGCTTGTCGAACTCACTCCAAGGTGTGAAGAAGTCGCCACACACGAGAGCGTCGAGAGAGGAAAGGCAAGAAGCGAGAATAGAGCATGAAACTCTCAACGTGAGGCGTGGTCACGATTTGGAAACATGGTTTCCAAAAATAGTAAACCACTTCTCTTCATGCGACCAAGAGTTTACCCAAGCGCAAACCTCTCCTCTTTGAACCATGCGCTCAACTAATGAGCCGGTTCAATTTAATTTTGGTTCAAAGACCAAATTAAACCAAGCCTTTTTGGTCTAGACCTCATTAAACCTAAAGGTTCCAGATCTAACCATTCATCTCTAGATGCTCCTGATCTCACCGATCTAGCATCCATTCTCTCGATCGAAGCTTACCGATCTCAAGCCCTAATCAATCAAACATGATCAGACCAGATCTCACTTACAATCAGAGATTAAATCCCTTTAAACTGAACTCAAACAATTCAGTCCACACGATCTGACTTAAGTAAGCCATATCATCAAATTGTGCGACCCTAAGGGTTTCCTTTAAATGTCGGTAACGATAACTTACATCATCACGATCAGCGAGGGGTATCTAGCAACACATCACTGTCTCCCGATATAAAGGAAAGAGTCTTCCAAGACTACACCCAAACCACAGCACAAGTGTGAATCCAACTCACAAGGCATGCATATTTCCTTTGCCACTAGATGTTCTTATTGGACAAGCGTGTCAAGCTTGTAACTCCAATATGATGAGCATGATTAGATCAGATGAACATAGTCACCTGGGTATGGCCATACACTTTCTCAATCACCTCATCCAGGGGGCCCCTTTAGAACATCACACTCCAATTAAGGAGACGACAATCCTATGTCTATCACTAGTGCCCTAACCTGACTCAAGCTCACCATCCAAGATAGTCTATAATCATTATGTTTCAAATGATATTGAACTACCTCAAAACAATGACAATCATCATTCAGAAACACAAGTGATCTCAAGTCAGAGGAAATGTGCCACTTGTCGCATTCAAGGATTATTCACATTGTGACAAGCAATTGAATATCCTAGTAGGGTCTGTCCAGTACATCCAATGTACCCATGAGTCTACATCTTATTCCATGCTCGAAGCATCCTATAAGATTAGAACACATATTAGTCTTAACCATGTCAAGGCTGTCTCATGTTCACCAAGATATCTCAACTAAGGACTTTACAGCATGTCAGCCCAGCTGAACAGCTTTGAGACATTATTCAGAAGTACAATTATTGCAGCAGACAATGTAACAAACTGAATAACAACCATGCCTTTATAAACAGAAAAGTTTATTACATGATACTGATACATTCCCAAGGCCTCAAACATTAGCCTTAAGGGCATACCCCAACACCCGGGCCATAATCATGATCGTTCACTAGGCGCCTCAAACAGACATCGCTACACGCCCTTCTGCAGCCGGCTTATAGCCACCTGTACAGCTTGCGCACAGGTGCTATCCAGCCGCCCATCCAGGCTGTCAGATAGTCTGATTAGGCTGTTGGGTCCATACTTGACTAACGACTTCAAAACTGTTAACCCGTCTAAGTGTTTGAAGTAGGCGCACAGATAGATCTAGTGAAGTCGCGCATGAAGATAAGTTTAAAACACAACTATGATATGCGCAAACTATGTATGTAAACATTCATCTAACATCACATGCGCAAACTATGTATGTAAACATTGTATCATGTTGTCGCATGTGAAACTAAACAAGATCTATCCAAAAATCAAGTATGGATCACGGCAATCATATGCATCAAGCCATAAAAAAAAAACTCCCTCTGATACCATTGTTGGGAAACCTTGGTCACAAGCATCATTCAAAAACTTGTTGTAGCGGAAATACTAGGTCATCATAGAATCGCATGGATTGAGCACATGATCAACCTTATAAAACTTGTATAGAACAAGTTAGAGTATTACCATTGCCATGATGTAAGAGGCGGCTTGGAAGATGAAAGGGGCGAGTGCCTCTTCTCCAAAGATGTCACACACAAGATGATGTCGACTTCCTTCCTTGTGTTCCTTGTGCTAGCAAAGACACCAAGGAGTCTTTAATCGTGTCTTGGAGAGGAAGATGTGCACTCTTGGCTGGTCGAAGTTCTTCCCTTGCGTGAAAGATCCGCACGAGAGAGAGCCGAAAAGAGGAAGAAAAACGAGAGCTCTTCTGGAAACCGTGAGAGAGAGAGAGAGAGACCAAGAAGGAATGTTCGGTTACCACATATGGTAAGAACCAAACATGTAACTCCCTCCTTAACTCCCATTCAACCCATCGAAAACTTCCCTCTTAATTGAACCATGCGTTCACTAATGAACCAGTCCAATTTCGAATTGGTTCAAGCATCAAGTCGAACCAGCCCTGGTTATGATCTCTTTGAACCATATGGCTCAAGATCTAACCACACATCTCATTGAACCCCTGATCTTTACGATCAAGCATCAATCCTCCCGATCGAAGCTTACCGATCATATGCCCTAATCAATTAAACATGATTAGACTAGATCTCACTTCCAATCAGAGCTTAAATTCCTCCAGTTCACACGATCTGACATAAGTAAGCTATATCATCAAATTGTGCGACCCTAACGGTTTCCTTCAATGTTGGTAACGATAACTTACGTTATCACGATCAGAGAGGGGTATCTAGCAACACATCACTGTCTTCCGTTATGAAGGAAAGAGTCTTCCAAGACTACTCCCAAACCACAGCACAAGTGTGAATCTAATTCACTTGGCATACATGTTTCCCTTTGCCACTAGATGTTCCCATTGGACAAGCATGTCAAGCCTGCGATTCCAACATGATGAAAATGGTTAGATTAGACGAACATAGTCATCTGGGTATGGCCATACACATTCTCAACCATTTCATCCAGGGGGCCCTTTAGAACATCACACTCCAACTAGGAGAGGCAATCCTATATCTATCACAAGTGCCCTAACATGACTCATGCCCACTAGCCAAGATAATCCTTAACCATTATCTTTCAAATGATATTGAACTACCTCAAGATAATGCCAATCATCACTTAGAAACACAAGTGATCTCAAGTCAGATGGAATATACCACTTGCTTGCATACAAGGATTATTCACATTGTGACAAACAATTGAATATCCTAAGTAGGGTCAGTCCAGTACATCCAATGCACCTATGTGTCTAAATCTTATTCTATGCCCGAAGCATCCTATAAGTTTAGAACACATATTAGTATCAATCATATCAAGGCTGTCTCATGTTCACCGAGATATCTCGACTAAGGACAACACTGAATCTCAGCTAAGCTGAACATCATTGAGATATTACTCAGAAGTATACATACAACAGCAGATAATGTAACAATCTGAATAACAACAATTGCCTTTATAAAAACATATATATATAGTTTATACATGATACTGAAAATAACCCAAGGCCTCAAACATTAGCCTTAAGGGCATACCCTAACAGAAACCACAGATTTGGTCCTTGGTGCCATCTGAATTGAAGAGATGAAAGGAAAGATGGAAAACATAATCTGCGTCTCCTGTGTGAAACAGAACCAAATAGGGAGTACAAATGTAACTTCCAAATTTGACCTCTCAAGCTGAAATCAAGGCTCCAAATTCCTTTAGAAACTTTCTTCTACCTCTGGCAAGAACCTAGGAAGCAAACAACAGGACTAGCGAAGCTAAAATCAGCAAAAATCGAAATGGGTAGAACAGGGCAGAAGAAGCGGCAACTTGAGCTCCTTCAAGGCTCAAAATCATTCCAATGTCAGTCAAAATCGTCGAAAATTGCTCTAGGAAGGTTCGCCAGTGATAAAGAAGCAAATGCAAGCAAAAATTTCAAGATTCGACAAAGAATCGAAAGAAAATGAGAAAGGAGCAGAAATCATGCCTAAACTCGCTAAATCGAACAGATCGGGCTAGAGGTTACAAAATCGACGGTCGGAGCTGGTTGGAAAGGGTCACCGGCGAGTCCTAAAGGTGAGGGATGGTCGGAAACTCAAAATCGGCGCAAGAACGAGTGTGGAAACCCTAAAATACGATAGAAACCCTGATGTGGGCTCACAACATGCAAACAACGCCTTTGAAAGATTTTTCTTTTGTAATAGAATAGTAGGAAAACCGAGATTAACTAACGGATTTGAAAGTAAATGTTTTGTATTTTATATAGGAAAACCGAATTTAAAACTACTTGCAGGAATGAAATTGCGGAAATGAAATGACTGGAATATCTAAAGAAGACTTACAGTGGATCCCTTGAGAATGGAAGGGATCTACTTCCCGTTCTTCACTAGTCCAACTCTGATGGAAGGTGTCGGTTACACACAGGCAATACAGCAATCCCACACAGGCGTGGGTGAGTTGTTTAAGCAAATAATAAACTTTACAAATCAAAATTGCAAGAGGGAGGTTAAGCCTCCAAGTTCTCTTGCCTAGACAATAAGATGGACTAAGCTAATATGAGGGAGGGGTGGAGAAGAGAGGGCTTGCGCCCCCAAAGGGGCCTTCAAGATCCAAGCGTCTTCCTCCGTACAAAAACCAAACAAAGGGTAGAGTCCGAACTTGACAAGAAAGAGAATCACAAGAAAGGGGAAGGAAACTTAACTTAGGGGTGTTCCTTCAAGGGGGATCCTTGACTTCAAGTTGCCTTCCATGATAATCTCGGCTTCAAGAATGATCTTCATCAAGCTTTGTTGAAGAAGAGCTCTCGGCCTTCAAAGCTTGAAGAAAGGATGGGTCTCGGCAATAAGAAGGGATGGAGCAATGGGTAGTGGCGAATATGAGAAGAGAAGAGGATTAGTGACACAAGCACTTAGAATTTTAACCTATAAACTACTCGACAATATATTTCATCCAAGATGCAAGTGATGCCATGATGGCTACAATATATAGGGCAAGGCGAGCTAGGGTTACATGTGACATTTTCCCCTAGGCACATGAGCCAAATAAGAGAAAATATTTCAGCATTAAACACAAAGGAGAATAAGGAAGGGGCGCAAATGCTCTTGGTTGGACTTCCATCTTTGGCCGGCTTCTTCATGGTAAGTTTTTTTGAAATTCTTGGCTCCAAGGGGCTGGCGCAAATGTTGAGAGGAGGAAGCAATCGGTTGTGTTTTGATGAGGCTTCCTTCTATGGAGAAGGATTCGAATTGTTGCTTCAAATGTTGGGCGCCATTACTTGATTCCTTGATTTGAGGAGAGATTTGTGGATCTAGATTTGTGGCCGATTCTTTGAGGAGAGATTTGTGGATCTAGATTTGTGGCCGATTGTTTGAGGAGTGATGTGGGTGCCCAAGGCTAGATTTGGCAAGGGGGTTGTAGGTTTATGAAGCCCCTTTAACTCAAGTCTTCAAGTGGAAGTAATGGAACTATGTTGAAGCTGAATTTCCTTCTTTGGAGCTCACTTGGTGAGTGAGTGGTGAGTTGAATCTTCTGAGTTTTCTGGAGCTGCTTCTTCACCTGCAGGGTTAGTTGCCCAAAGAAACATGCTACCCTATATGCACTAGGGATGGCATTTTATTGAAAGCAAATTGCAGATATGCAAATAAGGAAAGTAGATGTGCAAATAAGGAAAGTGCTTATGCTTCTAACCTATCATGATGCGATGCAATGCAAGAAGAAGGTAGGACCCTAGGAAGAGAACCCATACCTGAGGGGTTTCTTTCGAACCCTAGTGGATCTCCTCAGAGCTGGTCTTGGCCCCACATCAAACCCTAGAAATACGACAGAGAAATCGTGTAGGGCCAATATAATTACGGCCGTAATTTCTCTTACGGCGGTGCCGTAATACAAACAGTTTGAAAAACAAAGGCCGTAATATCTATACAACCCTGCCGTAAAGTTCTCAAAACTCTCGGGTCAAAAATTGGCTAGAATTACTGTACTGTACAAATGATTACGGCAGTGCTGTAGAACGCTCAAAACTTTCTGGTCAAAAATCGACCGTAATTACGGCACCGTGAAATGCGCTACGGCAGTGCCATAAAAATGAAGAGAGATTTTTATTTGTTTAAAGAAATAAACGAAAATCAACACAAAATTACTACACACGTAAATATTTACGGTACTACCGTAATACGAACCAAATCACGGAAACTTTCTCGTCGAAAATTACCCAAAATTACGGCACATAAAAATCCTTACGGTAGTGCTGTAAAAGCCTCAAAAGTTTCTGGATGAAAACAGACCAAGATTACGGCCCGTAATTTCCAATACGGCAGTGGTGTATTTTGCTCAAAATCTGATTTTTACTGCAAAAAGAAAAGAAAAATTAATTCTAAAAAAACTAATATAAAATAAACTAATCTATGGTAAAAGTGCTTGGTTTGCCTCCCCAAAAGCGCTAATTTAAAGGTCATTAGCTTGACCGTTCTGCACTCAGATTTGATCGTGGTTTCTTCGGTCGCCAGTCTGATTTTTCTTTGTTCTGTTCACAACTTCTGAATACATAAGACTCATTCAAGAAAGAGTGTCCAATTTTTCCTAAGAACCTTCTTCCTTTGTTAAGCAGCTTCAGTCTTTCTTTTATTTTCTGTCTCTTTTTTCTTTTCTTTCCTGAAATTAAATAAGTGTTTTCCTGAAATTCTTTATTCACATACTCAAGAGAAGTGTCACTTTCAAAATTAGGAGGTTCATCAAATAACTTATGCAAATCATTAATGACATTATCAACTACAACATGATCCTGAATATGATGGTTTTTTCAATGAATCTGCTAACTCAAACTCAATAATGTTTTCACCAATATTTAGTATGAGTTTTCCTTTCTTAACATCAATGACTGCCCCTACTGTGGCTAAAAATGGTCTACCAAGAATAATTGGGGCTTTGGAACTTTCTTTCACATATAATACTACAAAATCTGCTAGAACAAAATACTTACCTACTTGGATTGGAACATCCTCAAGAATCTCTATAGGATACTTAACTGAACGATCGGCGAGCTGCAGAGATATTGAAGTTGGTTTAAGCTCTCCCATATCCAATTTCCTGCAAATAGATAAAGGCATTAGGCTTACACTAGCACCTAAATCACATAAGGCTCGGTCAAAAGCCATACTCCCAATTGAACAAGGAATAGAGAAACTACTTGGATCTTTTAATTTTGGTGGCAACTTGTTCTGGATGATAGCACTACACTCCTCAGTAAATGCCACAGTACCATAGTCCTCTATCTTTCTTTTATTTGACAAAATTTTTTTAAAAAACTTAGCATAAGTGGGCATTTGAGATAAAGCTTCAGTAAATGGAATATTAATATAAAGCTTTTTCAAGACATCAATAAACTTCCCAAATTGCTTATCTAATTTTGCTTGAACTAATATTTGGGGAAAAGATATAGGTGGCCTATAAGGTGCAGGTGAACTAGGTCTAGGAATATCTGGCTGACATGGCTCATCACCTTTGTGAGGTGGCAAACTAGTGTTGGGGTATGCCCTTAAGGCTAATGTTTGAGGCCTTGGGATTGTATCAGTATCATGTATAAACTTTTATGTTTATAAAGGCATGGTTGTTATTCAGGTTGTTACATTGTCTGCTGCAATAAGTGTACTTCTGAATAATGTCTCAGTACTGTTCAGCTAGGCTGACATGCAGTAAAGTCCTTAGTCGATATATCTTGGTGAACATGAGACAGCCTTGATATGGTTAAGACTAATATGTGTTCTAATCTTATAGGATGCTTCGAGCATGGAATAAGATGTAGACTCATGGGTACATTGGATGTACTGGACAGACCCTACTAGGTTATTCAATTGCTTGTCACAATGTGAATAATCCTTGAATGCGACAAGTGGCACATTTCCTCTGACTTGAGATCACTTGTGTTTCTAAATGATGATTGTCATTGTTTTGAGGTAGTTCAATATCATTTGAAACATAATGATTATAGACTATCTTGGATGGTGAGCTTGAGTCAGGTTAGGGCACTAGTGATAGACATAGGATTGCCGTTTCCTTGTTTAAGGAGTGTGATGTTCTAAAGGGGCCCCCTGGATGAGATGATTGAGAAAAGAGTATGGCCATACCCAGGTGACTATGTTCATCTGATCTAATCATGCTCATCATATTGGAGTTACAAGCTTGACACGCTTGTCCAATAAGAACATCCAGTGGCAAAGGAAAATTGCATGCCTTGTGAGTTGATTCACACTTGTGCTGTGGTTTGGGTGAAGTCTTGGAAGACTCTTTCCTTTATATCGGGAGACAGTGATGTGTTGCTAGATACCCATCACTGATCGTGATAACGATAGTTATCATTACCGACATTTAAAGGAAACCCTCAGGGTCGCACAATTTGATGATATGGCTTACTTAAGTCAGATCGTGTGGACTGAATTATTCAGGTTCAGTTTAAAGGGATTTAATCTCTGATTGTAAGTGAGATCTGTTCTGATCATGTTTGATTGATTAGGGCTTGAGATCGGTAAGCTTCGATTGAGAGAATGAATGCTGGATCGGTGTGATCAGGAGCATCAAGAGATCGACGGTCAGATCAAGAGCCTTAGGGTTTATTGTGGTCTGGACTGATTGCTTGGTTTATTTGGTTATTGAACCAAATCGATTTGAACTAGCTCATTGGTTGAGCGCATGGTTCAATCTAATAGGAGTTTGCGATTGGGTAAACCCATGATCGCATTTGGAGGTGAGGCTTTCTATTTTTAGAAAGCATGATCACTTACGTGACCACGCCTCATGAAACTTGCCTCTTCACGCCTTTGTCGCCAACTTGAGTATTCGGCGCTTGCATTCTCGTGTGGAGAAGTGTAGACGACAAGAGGAAGTATTCGGCCAAGCAAGGTGATCTCTCCCTTTTCCATTCGGCAAGACAATCTTGGAGCCTTGCTAGCACAAGGAGCACTAAGGAAGAGTAGGCGACATCAATTGTGTGCGTCACCTTAGGAGAAGGAGCATTTGCGCCTTTCCTTCCAAGACACCATCTAAGTGATGGCAATGGTAAGAATCGCTTCTCATTGAAAGTTGAATATATTACATGCTATGCGATCCTTTTAGAAACCCTAGATTCCGCTAGAGTTTTTGTTGCGCCTCCTATCAGGGTTTCGCCCCCCCTTTTTGGGGACTCCTTTCAATTGCTATCAGAGCTGGTTATTGCATGATAATATGTTTGCTTTCTTTGTGATCCTATGTCTAGATCTATAAGTTACATGCGATAGTTGTGGTTGGCGAATTTTACATGCTTGTTAGAGATGTTTTTCTCCTTGGCGCATGTTTCTTGTTGGCGCATATTGTATGTTTTTCTCAAAAACTTATATTACATGCGCGACTCATTATAGATCTAAGGCCCTGCTGTAAACCCTTAGACGGGTTATTAGGGTTGAAGTCATCCCCTAGGTTAGATCCAGATAGTCTGATCAGACCATCTGACAGCCTTGATGGGTTGACCAGATAGCACCTGTGCATAAGCACCTGGTGGCTATAGGTCGACTGCAGACAGGCGTGTAGCGATGTCTGATTGAGACGACTAGTGAACACACATGAGTTAGGCCCGGGGTCACACCTGCTATCCAGATCTCATGAGGGTTGTTCGGCCCTGGCGCATGCATGGTTGACCTTTTGGTCGACTCAAGTCAGTTAGGACTTGGTGCATGCAAGGGCAGTGGATCTGACTAGGTTGGATGAGTGGATCCCTAGTAATGGACCGTTGTAAGGTTGTAGGGCAAATAAGGAAATTAAATTGATGCCTATGGGGTTTTCAAAATTTAATTTTCATGATTGGATCACATGTTGATTGATGCCTATGTTTGTTTATTTATTCTTATGTGGGCTGCCCATGTTAAATGTGTGCTGTGCTGGGGCCTGCATGCCTGTATTAAAGTTGTAAATTAATTATTGTGATCTGCGTATCACATTGTATTTAATTTATAAAGTGTAATTGACCTGCGTGTCAATCTTGTCTAGATAGATTAATTTGTAAGTTAATCAGACAAGAGCATAGAGCACACTTGGCAGAGGCGCATGCAGCAGAGGCTAGACCAGGTGGGAGGTCCAGGGTTCGACTCTGGGACCAGGCGCATTTTCCCTGGTAGGCGCACCTGAGCTGCAGATGGCGCTTGGGCCCTGGGTTGGGCCAGATAAGCAGCAAAAGTCCCATGAAGAAAAGCAAGTGAAGACTTAAGTTAATTAAGGTCTTACTAAGGCTATGGGCTTTTACCACATAAGATCAGCATGCTCTCTATTTATTGCTTTTATAATTAGAATTGCATGAGTTTATCTTCTGCTATCACCATAGGAATTGCATGATAGTTAAGAAGATAAAAGACCGTTAAAATCCAACGCTAAAATATCAAGCTCGTAAGCCTTCTGACGCGAAACCTCACTGTTCTGACTATCGTTGGAGCCGTGTTGTACCCACTCAGTGGGCACGTCCATCTATCTTCAGACGGTGCGGGATTACACCTGCGTGTTACAGAGAAGGGATTTATCGCTTCTCGTTGCTCAGCATAGCACGTGGTGGTCCAGGGAGTAGGTCGGGTTAGCTTGACCATGTAGACTACATATGTGGCGCATATGGTAGCGCATGGAGGCAGCCATCTGTGGAATCAGAGACTGTGTTGTACCAACTCAGTTGGCACAGTCTGCTGGATTGCCCAGATGAAGGGGAATCGCACGGGTTGGCGATTGGCTGGGACAGCCTACCAGAGATTAGTGCTTGTACTCTCTGTGCATCTTATCTCGCCTGAGCGGGACGCGGAGACCAAGTATGAAATCTGGATCCCATCTCACTAAAAGAGTTCTACTCTTTCGGGCTGTTTTAGCTGGATTTTTCAGCCAGATAAAATAGTGAGAAAAGAATCTTTCTTAAGTCCTGGATTGATTCTGAACATTGATACTGACCTTGCTGTTCTTGCATTGTTGTAGATTCCTGCAGCAATGAACACCATGAACTTCAATGTGCGATCCCTGCTGGAAAGGGAGAAGTTTGCTGGGCCGAACTTCTCAGACTGGTACGGACACCTTAAGATTGTTCTTAAGGCAGAGAGGAAACTGTATGTCCTCGAGACGGCGATACCGCCTCAACCCGCTCCGAACGCCGCAAGGGCGGTTCGGGAAGCCTATGAAAAGCATGTCAATGATAGCATTGATGTCGCTTGCCTGATGCTAGCGTCTATGACGCCACCGCTGCAGCGTCAGCATGAGGATATGTCTGCTATAGAAATTATAGCAAACCTCAAGATGCTGTATGCTGCACAGGCGAGGACTGAGCGCTACAATTTGACCAAGCTTTTCTTTTAGAGCAAACTGGCTGAAGGGAGCCCAGTGGGAGCTCATGTGCTCAAGATGATTGGGCACAAGGAGGCTCTAGAGAAACTGGGGCATACCATCAATCAGGAGCTTGCTGTAGACATTATTCTACAGTCTCTCCCGCCCTCTTTCGATGCGTTCATTATTAACTTTAATATGAACAAAATCGATTGTACTCCGGCAGAGCTACTGAATATGCTCTTGACTACTGAGGAGACTCTGAAGGGAAAGCCTTCAACCTCTGTCTTAATGGTTCCTTCTAGGAACAAGAAGAAGGGGAAGAAGGGCAAAGCCCTAGTCAAGAACTACAACAAGGCTCTGAAACAGAAGGTCAAGCGGTCGAAGGAATACAGATGTTTCCACTGTGGCCAGCTGGGTCACTGGAAAAAGGACTGTAAAGCGCTCCAAGGAGACAAGAAGGGAAGCATCGCTTCTGGCTCAGGTATTTATGTGACTGAGGTCATGTTTTCTTCTTCTATTTCATGGGTGTTGGACACTGCATGTGGAGTTCACATTTGTTCAAATGTACAGGAACTCAAGAGAAGAAGACAGGTGGGACAGCATGAGGTGGACCTACGAGTTGGAAACGGGGCACGGGTTGCTGCTGTTGCTGTAGGAGACTATTTCATCTCTTTGCCATCTGGGCTTGTATTAGAACTAAACAGTTGTTACTTTGTTCCCAGCATTACTAAGAATATTATCTCTATTCCTGCTCTTGTCAGGAAGGGATTTTCCTTTGAATGCAATATTTCAAAGTGTGTTCTTTCTCTTGATAATATTGTTTATGCTACTGGTTCAATTAACAATGGGTTATTCATGTTAGACATGGAATGTTCTATACACAATATTGATATTAAGAAAGCCAAGTATGCTGATGACAGCACCTTGCTATGGCATAGTCGTTTAGGCCATATTAACAAGAAGCGCATTAAGCGGTTGCATGATCATGGACTGCTGGGATCAGTCTCCTCTGAGGAGATTGATACATGCAAGGCTTGTTTAATGGGTAAAATGACGATGCCACCTTTTCCTAATAAAGGTCAAAGGGCTTCAGGTTTACTTGACCTTATACACAGTGATGTGTGTGGGCCATTTAGTAAACATGCCAGAGGTGGCTATCAGTACTTCATTACCTTTACTGATGATTTCAGTAGATATGGGTATGTCTATCTGATGAGACATAAAAGTGAATCTTTTGACAAGTTCAAAGAGTTCAAGAATGAAGTACAGAATCAGCTAGGCCAAAATATCAAGGCACTTCGTTCTGATCGAGGTGGAGAATACTTGAGTCATGCGTTTACTGACTATCTGAAGGAGTGTGGGATTATCTCACAGCTCACTCCGCCAGGAACACCGCAATGGAATGGTGTGTCCGAGAGGAGAAATAGAACGTTACTTGATATGGTTCGTTCTATGATGAGTCAGGCTACTCTTCCATATTCCTTTTGGGGATTTGCACTGGAAACAGCTGCAAAGGTACTAAACCGAGTGCCATCCAAGGCAGTTTCCTAGACTCCATATGAGTTATGGTATGGGAAACAGCCGAGCTTGACATTTATCAAGATTTGGGGCTGCGAGGCTTATGTCAAAAAGCTCGCCTCTGGGAAACTAGAGAGCAGATCTGAAAAATGTAACTTTGTCGGTTACCCTAAGGAAACTAAGGGTTATTATTTCTTCGATCCCAAAGAGAACAAGGTGTTTGTTGCTCGGACGGCCATATTTCTTGAGAAGGAGTTTCTTCTGCAAGAGGCCAGTGGGAGAGAAATAAAACTGCATGAGAATTCAGAGGAAGGACAAAGTAGTCAAGCGCAGTTGGATGAGCCTGAGCCGGTAGAACAGGTTATTGAACAACCTGAGGCTCAGATATCACGGGAACCGCGAAGATCGGGAAGGATCCGTCGACAGCCTGAGCGCTATGACGGAGTGTACATCATTGATAATGATGAACCCCTTACTTATGCGGATGCGGTCAGTGGACCGGAGTCAGCGAGATGGCTTGAAGCTATGCGCGCCGAGATGGACTCCATGTCAGATAACCAAGTCTGGGATTTGGTTGATCCGCCTCCGGGAGTAATCCCTATAGGCTGCAAATGGATCTTCAAGAAGAAGATTGACATGGATGGTAACGTGGTTACCTATAAAGGCAGGCTAGTTGCGAAGGGTTTCAAACAAATCTACGGGATAGATTATGATGAAACTTTCTCACCTGTAGCTATGTTTAAGTCTATTCGGATTCTTTTCGCGATAGCAGCATATTACGATTATGAGATCTGGCAAACGGATGTGAAGACAGCTTTCCTTAATGGAAATCTGGAAGAGGATGTGTATATGACACAACCTGAAGGTTTCACTAATCCATCAGATCGTCATAAAATATGCAAATTAAAGAAGTCTATTTATGGACTTAAACAAGCATCAAGAAGCTAGAATATTCGTTTTGATGAATCAGTCAGTGAATTTGGTTTCATCAAGAACGAGGATGACCCGTGTGTATATAAGAGGTTTAGTGGGAGCGTGATTACTTTCTTAGTCCTCTACGTCGATGACATCTTGATCATTGGAAATGATATTCCTGAAATGCATGCGGTTAAGGCATGGTTAAGGAAATGTTTCCAGATGAAAGATTTAGGAGAAGCAGCCTATGTATTAGGTGTGAAGATCTACAGGGATAGATCTAAGAGGCTTCTCGGGCTGTGCCAGAGTACTTACATCGATAAAGTCCTAGAAAGATTTCATTTAGAGAATTCTAAAAGAGGATATCTTCCAGTCAGACATGGTCTGAATCTTTCAAAGAGTCAGTGTCCACAAACACAGACTGAGAAAGATGAAATGGACAATACGCCTTATGCTTCGGCTATTGGGTCCATTATGTATGCGATGTTGTGTACTCGCCCAGACGTCGCTTACGGGTTAAGCGTGACCAGTCGATTCCAAAGTAATCCAGGTATGGCGCACTGGATTGCAGTCAAGAACATTTTAAAATATATGCGAAGGACCAAAGATATGTTCTTGATGTATGGTGGTCAAGAAGAACTCAGTATTGAAGGATATACTGACGCTTCGTTCCAGTCTGACCAGGATGATTTCCGATCGCAATCAAGCTATGTTTTTAGCTTGAATGGAGGAGCGGTGGTGTGGAAGAGTTTCAAACAGTCAACTGTTGCTGATTCCACAACAGAAGCCGAGTATGTTGCAGCCTCGGAAGCATCCAAGGAGGCAGTGTGCATTCGTAAGTTCGTTCAGGAACTTGGTGTTGTTCCTTCGAGTGCAGATCCTTTGGTTATCTTCTGTGATAACACTGGAGCAATAGTAGAGGCAAAGGAACCACGGTCGCACCAGAAGTCCAAGCACATACAGAGACGGTTTCATTTGATCAGGGAGATCATTGATCGTGGCGAAATCAAAGTCTGCAAGGTACATACAGATGACAATCTGGCAGACCCGCTTACTAAGCCTCTGGCGCTGCAGAAGCATGTGAAGCACTGTAATAATATGGGTTTGAGATTTCTCAACCATTAGATTAAGTGCAAGTGGGAGATTGTTGGGGTATGCCCTTAAGGCTAATGTTTGAGGCCTTGGGATTGTATCAGTATCATGTATAAACTTTTATGTTTATAAAGGCATGGTTGTTATTCAGGTTGTTACATTGTCTGCTGCAATAAGTGTACTTCTGAATAATGTCTCAGTACTGTTCAGCTAGGCTGACATGCAGTAAAGTCCTTAGTCGATATATCTTGGTGAACATGAGACAGCCTTGATATGGTTAAGACTAATATGTGTTCTAATCTTATAGGATGCTTCGAGCATGGAATAAGATGTAGACTCATGGGTACATTGGATGTACTGGACAGACCCTACTAGGTTATTCAATTGCTTGTCACAATGTGAATAATCCTTGAATGCGACAAGTGGCACATTTCCTCTGACTTGAGATCACTTGTGTTTCTAAATGATGATTGTCATTGTTTTGAGGTAGTTCAATATCATTTGAAACATAATGATTATAGACTATCTTGGATGGTGAGCTTGAGTCAGGTTAGGGCACTAGTGATAGACATAGGATTGCCGTCTCCTTGTTTAAGGAGTGTGATGTTCTAAAGGGGCCCCCTGGATGAGATGATTGAGAAAAGAGTATGGCCATACCCAGGTGACTATGTTCATCTGATCTAATCATGCTCATCATATTGGAGTTACAAGCTTGACACGCTTGTCCAATAAGAACATCCAGTGGCAAAGGAAAATTGCATGCCTTGTGAGTTGATTCACACTTGTGCTGTGGTTTGGGTGAAGTTTTGGAAGACTCTTTCCTTTATATCGGGAGACAGTGATGTGTTGCTAGATACCCCTCACTGATCGTGATAACGATAGTTATCGTTACCGACATTTAAAGGAAACCCTCAGGGTCGCACAATTTGATGATATGGCTTACTTAAGTCAGATCGTGTGGACTGAATTATTCAGGTTCAGTTTAAAGGGATTTAATCTCTGATTGTAAGTGAGATCTAGTCTGATCATGTTTGATTGATTAGGGCTTGAGATCGGTAAGCTTCGATTGAGAGAATGGATGCTGGATCGGTGTGATCAGGAGCATCAAGAGTTCGACGGTCAGATCAAGAGCCTTAGGGTTTATTGTGGTATGGACTGATTGCTTGGTTTATTTGGTTATTGAACCAAATCGATTTGAACCAGCTCATTGGTTGAGCGCATGGTTCAATCTAATAGGAGTTTGCGATTGGGTAAACCCATGATCGCATTTGGAGGTGAGGCTTTCTATTTTTAGAAAGCATGATCACTTACGTGACCACGCCTCATGAAACTTGCCTCTTCACGCCTTTGTCGCCAACTTGAGTATTCGGCGCTTGCATTCTCGTGTGGAGAAGTGTAGACGACAAGAGGAAGTATTCGGCCAAGCAAGGTGATCTCTCCCTTTTCCATTCGGCAAGACAATCTTGGAGCCTTGCTAGCACAAGGAGCACTAAGGAAGAGTAGGCAACATCAATTGTGTGCGTCACCTTAGGAGAAGGAGCATTTGCGCCTTTCCTTCCAAGACACCATCTAAGCGATGGCAATGGTAAGAATCGCTTCTCATTGAAAGTTGAATATATTACATGCTATGCGATCCTTTTAGAAACCCTAGATTCCGCTAGAGTTTTTGTTGCGCCTCCTATCAGGGTTTCGCCCCCCCTTTTTGGGGACTCCTTTCAACTAGCATGTTACTGCTCATGTACAGGAGATTTTTCCAAGACTAGTTCATTGTTATGTTCAATCTGAGGCACTTCTTCATTGTCCTCAAATCTCCCTCTAGGTTCATCTAATTGCTTCTCACTCCTAGTAATTATAGCATTACAATGTTCCCAAGGGTTTGGTTCATGTTTAGCAGGTAATTTCCCTAGGGGTCTATAAGATGTGCTAGCTTGTTGTGCTATTTCAAGTTCTAGCATTTTGGTGTGGGCACTCATGTTATCCATCCTAGAATTGATTTGTTTGAGAGTTTCATTCACATCTTCATTTTGTTTCATCTGGGTGCTCATAAATTTCTCAAACATCTCCTCTAAACTATACTTAGGTGGATTAGGATTGGAATTCCTAGATTGAAATCGAGGTCTAGAATCTAATTATGTTCCCTGATTACTCTTCCATGATAGGTTTGGGTGATTTCTCCATCCAGAGTTATAAGTATTCGAATAGGGTCATTATTTCTACTTTGATTGTACCCTCCTACTGCATTAACTTGTTCTAAACCTTGATCAGTAATTACCTTACACTTCTTAGTATAGTGTCCATGATTACCACAAATATCACATATAGTAGAAGATGAAACTACAGCAGTTTGCATTTGAAAATAATCAAATCTGTTGCTCAAAGAATCTATCTTTTTAGCCAAGGCGTGCCAGTTATCATTTTCATTCTTACCATGTGGCAGGCGATATATCACTCCTCTCTTAGTGGTCCATTGGTTGTGATTCAAAGCCATCTCCTCAAGTAAAGTAAAAGCATCTTCAATAGTCTTGCTCATAAGGGCTCCTCCTGCAGCAGCATCAACAGTCAGATGGGTATTATAAAGTAAACCATTATAAAAAGTATGTATTAAAACCCATTTTTGAAGGCCATGGTGAGGACACTTTCATTGTAATTCATTGAAATGCTCTCATGCCTCACTAAAAGACTCGTCATCCCGCTGTGCAAAGCTTGTAATCTGGTTCCTCAACAGGATCGCCTTGCTGGGTGGAAAGTACTTCATCAAGAAAGTATTATACAGTTGATCTCATGTACTGAAGGTACCGATAGGTTGAGATAGAAGCCAAGAGCGAGCTCGGTCCCTGAGAGAAAAAGGAAATAGTCTAAGTTTTAATGCATCACTGGAAACACCATTAATTTCAATTGTATCTTATAATTCAAGAAATAAAGCAAGATGTTGATTAGGATATTCGAGTAGAGTTCCTCCAAACGGATTTTGCTAGATCATAGATAGGAAAGTAGGCTTGAGTTCAAAGTTATTAGCCTCTATAACTGGTCTAGGAATGCTAGAGTCTATCTCCTGTGGATTAGGGGCTGCATAGTCCCTAAGTGATCTCCTTTCTGCCATGACCAATTCTTCTCCCTGCCTTTCTTCAAATCTAAGTTTCCTACACAGTCTAAGAGTTTTGTAAATCTCAGGGTCTAAGTGAACTAGATGTCCTGATCTAAGATTCCTGCGCATGCACAAGTAGATAGATCAAATAAACTCAAAATATGTAGAAAAGTATAGAAAGCATAATTAATCTCAACTTATGAAGATTCCTAAAGAAAAATAATAAAAATGGAAAATAAAACAAACCCTAGTCTAGTAATACTTTCAATTTCTACAATATTAACAAAAACCAAGGTCCCGGGCAATGGCGCCAAAAACTTGTTGTGTCCGCAAGTGCACGAATTCTCGAAGTAATAAAAAAGATATCGAACCGCAAATACCTCGTTTGTCAAGTACCTAATAGTTGATTTTTTACTAGCTAGGCAATCGAATGTGATGTAAGCGAACAATCAGAAAGTACATGAAAACTTAGAGAGAAAAACTAGGACTAGGGTTTCATCCTCCTTAATTTCAATGACTAGAAATAGTTAGATGATCATCAGTTTATTCTTATTATGCTAAAGATATAATTTACTTTATAAAGAAATCATCTCGCTTTCGCGCAGACAATTTACAAAGAACCAATCATCACTTTCGCACAAGATTTATTCAATACTAAAGATAAGTAAATCATCAACAAGAAGATTTGAGATCACTTTCATGCATCCAATCTTAATGTCAATCTTCTCAAGTGAAAACTAAATATTTTAATACTTTAGATTTACAGGTTCTACTTAAAGTTTTCCAACGATCCGATACTTAATTTCTTACAATATCTTCATGTTTAACTCACTAATGTCTCCTAGATCAGATTATCAACAAGTCAATAAACTTCTAAAATCTAGAAACGAGAACAAACCTAATTCCTTACGATGAGTCCCTATATCTCGATTCTAGGATTCCAAGCTTTGCAAGTCACACTTCAGTCCATATCACAAAAACTCCAATACATGTTGACAAAATGAAACTAGAAGAGATTAAAGATAATCATCACTTAAGTAGAATTATCATAATAAGAGTATTCTGACGAAATAAAGATCATCTAGTCATTATGAAATTAAGGGGATTTCACCCCATGTCCCAAAAAGTGTTTAAGCTAGCATGATGAAGAAATTACAAATAGACATAGTTTAGAACGATCAGAAATCGAGAAGAAGGGAAATTTCACTAAACACAGGGCTGTAATGGAAATTACAGCCCGTGATTCTCGTCTGAACAGTGCTGGCGTCACCTGTTTCGTTGATTTCTCCTTCGATCGGTCCCCTTTCGGTGTATGTTCTCCTGTTCCAGGCATAGCTTTCCCTCAAATTTCACATCCGGAGATGCTCTGTACTATTCACGGCGGCAAACCCTAGGTCGGCGGTGAAGATGGCGATTTCTCTCTAAAATGTTGATAAAAAATGGGGCTTATGATGCGCTGATCTTCTCCTTGTTCTCTAGAGTATTCCCCATTTTATGGATCTTCAATTGGTGGTCTAAATCATCCGCAATCATCCGCGCAAAAATCGGGCTTCAATAAGACCAGGAAAATCGGGTATCTGGGATATAATTACGGCCATAATTTCCATTACGGCAGTGCCATAATGTGTTCTGGTAAAAATTCTAGAATAATTACGTGGCGGAAAAACAACCACGGTAGTACCGTGATTGCACAAAACCTTCTAGAAAGAAATCACCCCAAATTACAGTACCGTAATATTCGTTATGGTAGTGCCGTAATATCTTCAATTATTTCTAGACAGAAATCGATCGAAATTACGGACTGTAATATTATTTACGGCAATGTTGTGGTTTATTCTGTAGGTTCAGTAAAACCACGGTATCGTAATATTTATTATGGTCCTACCGTAATTTGGTCTGAAGCTCCGATTTCCATGAAACTTGACATGTAATCTTCTCTTGATGATGGAAATTTATCTATGCACTTGAATTGCTTGAAAGCGCCTTAAAATGATGTCTTTTTACCTGAAAATGATAAAAAAAAAAAAAAACTAGAAAAGGTGTAGATTCCGCAATATTTGATAAATAAGGCATGAAAATAAGCAAAAAAGCATGAATATGACACCAAAAGACATTCCAAATGACACAAAATATACTATGAATTTTCGTGTCATCAGGATGAGATGAACAAAGTGAACCATGCTTCATAAGGTGGGTACGTCGGCCGATTGCTCTTAGCAACTCCCCTTATTGAGACAGTCTAGGCATTCCATGTCTAGCGAGGGCTAGAAACAGCATGAAACCCTAACCTCTCAATGATGCCTCTAGAGTTTCAACACATGCCGAGCATATGTGAAAATCTAGTCAAGTCCATTCCTAATAGTTATACCCAGGGCCAATGAGTTTCTTTGTGAAGGAACACCCAAATAAACTGGACTGGGGAAACCATTGTCACCATACACCTTCTAAAGATAAGTGGGTGTGTCCCACGAGGGTTGGAAATAGTTCATAACACTACTAATCGATAGCTTGATGAGGGCTATGCGCTAGAAGGCTACTAGACTTGATATTTTAAGTGAGGGTTTTTGAGGTCTCATCATCTCAGTTTTATCTTATGTCTAATATTAGTGGCATGCAATCCTATAATAATAACATAATGATAAAACATCACAGACATGCTTTAGCAGGTAAGAAAAGCAGTAAAGGGATGAAGTGATCATAGCCCATTCACGTCATTGAACCAACCCATGCCAAAAGGGTTCAACTCTTGACCTAGGACATAAACTCCTAAAACTAGACCTAGCCTAGCCAACCTCTAGCTTGATCTTCAAGGTTGGCTCTAAGGTCCACCAAACCATGGTTTAGCTCTCAAACTCTAGAGGTACTTTTAGGGAAACCCTAGAAACACACCCCATGGTTCGACCAATGCCATGGTAGCTTCTCCAAGAAGATGCGTTACCATGCAAGGGCCAAGATGGCTAGCACACAAGCCCAAGGGCTTAGCCATGCCAAATTCCACCACTAAGCATGCAAGTGCCACCCAATATTGAAGTTTGATGTGCCACCAAGAAAGGTGTGCAAGCTTCAAGCAAGCGCCAAGTATCCAAGTCCATATGCACCCCTAATCTTATTCTTAGGTTAACAAAACAAAAGGAAAAAGAAAACCAGCACGTAGGCCTCACAAGGATACAACACAGGCATGCAAAGGGGCTTGACTAATGATCACAACATCATGCACAGACAAGGTACTTACTCATGCATTTCTATATGCTCATGAAAAGCTCAAAATCTAAAATTTTAGTTTCTCATAAAACAAGTTTCTTTTCCTCATCCTTTTATCACAAATCTTTTGGTTATTTGCGATTAAGTTTCATGACGATTTTATTGATCAAATCGGCTGGCAATTTTGTCAGATCAAGAGACTCGGCCAGTCCAAGGACACAATGCCCATCCTACTTGCCAAAATTATGTGCGCCTTATGATCTTAAACCAATAAAAAAAATAATCGAAAAGAAATTGAATAGAGGATAGGAACAAGAAACATATAATTTTCTTAATATAAGAAAATATGCGCTACTAGTATATGCAATTTTTGAAAATTACTACATGGCATGTGAGAATAGAAAAGCATGAAAAACATCGTTCCAGGTTCGCAATTCGCTCTGATACCACTGTTGGGAAACCCCGGGGATAGTTTATAAATTTTGACATTACAGATTACATGCACAGCAGAAGAATATCCCCGAAACAGGCCGGTCCTAAAAACCCAGTGAAGATTGTCTTGCAAGGGGGTTGATACGATGAAAGTATCTAGAAGCTAGAAATGCACATGCCATTGTAGACCCCCCAAGTGTGCACCCTTTGCAGTCTTGCACACACAGATGCCTCAAGTCCTCTTTTTCCACACCCGGTGCTAGCCTCGGGAGGAAGATCCAAGTCTTTGGTGAGCACCATTTACACTTGCGCCACCTTCAAGGAAGTTTGCGCCAAGTGGAGGAAGGAGGAACAGAGGAGATGCCGCTAAGTTCCTTCACTTGCGCCAAGAGGAAGAAGGGAAGAAGACTTGCTTGTGGCTAAGGAAGAAGACTTGCGCCAATCACCTTTACTTTCACCTCTCTATAGTTGCTCATGCCAAATGATGTTGTGTCTTGAGCCTCTCACATATCCCTTGATATATAGAGGCAAGAGGCGGCAAGGCAATAGGTGATAGGTGCAACTAATGAGGAGATATGTGGCTAGGGTAAGGGTTCGAGTGCAATTAGGGTTTTAGGTAGGGAAAGTCTCCAAGACTTTACCATAAACCTCATCCCCTTTTCCATAGAAGTTCATCAAGCCATATCAGCCCCATGACTTGCAATAGAGGCAAGCATACCATCCAAGGAACTAAGGGGAGGCGCCTAAAGCTTCCTAATGAAGCAAATTGCGCCACCCAAACCCCATTATGCCTATAGGCGCCAATGGGGTTGGGTTTCTCCCCATTATACCCTTTAGCCCATTATCTCTTCATGACAACTTGTTATTGGGTCTCATTGAGTAATGAGCTATCCCAAACTTTATTACGTGGGTTGATTAAGCTATTGGATCCAATCCAACACATCCCTAATCCAATTGTGGCCAACCATGGTCAATTTTGAGTCAACCTGCCAAAAATGAAGTTTCGCTTCAATAACTCTCTTCCATCTCATCAGGGCCATTGACGTTGTTGAAATCTCCCAAATAGATCCGAGCTATCCAATAACTCTATCATAAGGCTAACCGATCAATACGAGAACTCGAGTATCAAGGTGTGCGACCCTGTAGCTTCCTCTGACGTTCGCAGTGCTGACCTAAGGTCACCACAAGCAGTGAGTGGCACCTAGCAGTGCATCGCTACTACCTAAGTCATCAGAATGGATATCGACATCGACATCCCTATCATCGCAACTAGGTAAAGATGCATTACAGTCTCTTTACCGAACTAATATCCAATTGGACAAGTGTGTCATCACTTGTTTTCACCAAATCTCATGATCATGACTAAATCAGGTCTTCACCTGGGTATGGCCATACACTTTCAGTCATAGAACCATAGTGGAGCTCCATGGCTATCAAGCTTCCTTTAGGAAGGGGCAAATCCTCTGTCTGTACATTGACCTTCTCATATGGGTCATGATATGCTCAATGACAACTGTTATTACCTCCCAACTACGGCGAGGTGTTAGGTTGCATCAAAGCATGTCCCTAACCATATAGCATTGTCAATGACCTCAAGTCAAGGGATCAATGTATCTCCTATCACTTGTGAGGATGACTTATGGCACCAAGTCATTGCCTTACAGCGGGTCGGTCTAGTTTGTCAACCACTGATATACCCATATGTCTACGTTAGTACCCTGTGCCTAACCAGCCCACATACCAGTCTCACATGTACCAGAGTTATCTCATATCTACTCAGGCACTTGACTAGGGATTATAGTTTGAGCACAGATCCAATTTGTCTCCAAGGACATTATCACGTAAGTACACAATCACAGATGCAAACAAACAATGATAACGACAATGCCAGAACGATATATAAGAAATATCAATGTCAAGTAGTACAAAGATGGACCAAAACTAGGTCTCAGGGTATATACACTAACAGCTGAAAGGGGATGATCCGTACTCTTGGATGAGTCCTTAATCATGTAGATGATTTACACTATTACTTTAATATTCAAATCTTGATCTAGAGTGGAATAAACCCGAGATCCTGAATCTCCTCATAATTGTATTGACCCTGTGATTCATGTTTGGCAACCAAAACAACCGATTTGTTTAGTTCTATTAAGATTACCTTCCTTCAGACCATACTTAGTTCGTCTAGCTATCAATTACACGGTTAATTAATACTTGCAATTTATCCCTATGGGAATGATATGTTGGGGTATGCCCTTAAGGCTAATGTTTGAGGCCTTGGGATTCTTTCAGTATCATGTATAAACTCTTAAGTTTATAAAGGCAATGGTTGTTATTCAGTTTGTTACATTGTCTGCTGCAATAAGTGTGCTTCTGAATAATGTCTCAATGCTGTTCAGCTAGGCTGACATGCTCTATGTCCTTAGTCAAGATATCTTGGTGAACATGAGACAGCCTTGATATGATGGAGACTAATATGTGTTCTAATCTTATAGGATGCTTCGAGCATGGAATAAGATGTAGACTCATGGGTACATTGGATGTACTGGACAGACCCTACTAGGATATTCAATTGCTTGTCACAATGTGAATAATCCTTGTTTGCAACAAGTGGCACATGTCCTCTGACTTGAGATCACTTGTGTTTCTAAATGATGATTGTCATTGTTTTGAGGTAGTTCAATATCATTTGAAACATAATGGTTATAGACTATCTTGGATAATGATCATGAGTCAGGTTAGGGCACTAGTGATAGATATAGGATTGCCGTCTCCTTGTTTAAGGAGTGTGATGTTCTAAAGGGGCCCCCTGGATGAGATGATTGAGAAAGTGTATGTCCATACCCAGGTGACTATGATCATCTGATCTAATCATGCTCATCATATTGGAGCTACAGGCTTGACACGCTTGTCCAATAAGAACATCCAGTGGCAAAGGAATCATGTATGCCTCGTGAAGTGGATTCACACTTGTGCTGTGGTTTGGGTGCAGTCTTGGAAGACTCTTTCCTTTATATCGGGAGACAGTGATGTTTTGCTAGATACCCCTCACTGATCGTGATAATGTAAGTTATCGTTACCGATATTTAAAGGAAACCCTCAGGGTCGCACAATTTGATGATATGGCTTACTTAAGTCAGATCGTGTGGACTGAATTGTCAGGGTTCAGTTTAAAGGGATTTAATCTCTGATTGTGAGTGAGATCTGGTCTGATCATGTTTGATTGATTAGGACTTGAGATCGGTAAGCTTCGATCGAGAGAATGGATGCTAGATCGGTGAGATCAGGGTGCATCAAGAGATGAACGGTTAGATCTGGAACCTTAGGGTTTAATTTGATCTGGACTAAAGGCTTGGCTTGATTGGTTTTTGAACCAAATCAAAATGAACCAGCTCATCAAGTGAGCGCATGGTTCAAGGGGAGAGGGTGTAACGACTAGTTCACTTGGCGTGAACGTTTAAGCGTATGTGGGTTTCTATTTTTGGAAACCATGATCTCCACATGAGACACGCTTCACGTTCGAATAGAAGTGAGTTCTATTCTCGCCTTTCCCGAGATTCCTCTTGACGTTTTCGTGTGTGGCGACACCTTGAAGCTTCGTGAGGATTCAGCCAAGAAGGAAAAATCTTCTCATCCCTTTCACTCGACAAGAACTCCTTAGAACCTTGCTAGCACAAGGAGCACTAAGGGAGTAGGCGACATCATTTGTGTGCGCACCATTTGGAGGAGAAGCGCTTGAGTCTCTTCTTCCTAGACGCCATCCAAGCAATGGCTTTGGTGAGAATCGATTCCTTGATTCTTATTTGCAATCCCTTATAAGTTGATCATATAATATGAAAAGATCCTAGAAACCCCTTCCGCTGCATGAAAACCTCCATATGCGCCTATTTAGGGTTTCGCCCCCTTTGTTAAGGGGACTTTCAATTGGTATCAGAGGCCATCGTTTTATGCATATTTTATGATTGCTTTAGCCTTTTGTGATCCTTGTATGCTTATATCTTCATTACATGCGAAATTCACATATAAGTTATTCATGCCGAAACTTGATATATGTTTCATTAGCGCATGGTTGTTTGCGCTTTGTTGTTTTTCACAAAAACTTCATGACATGCGCGACTAACATTAGATCTAAGTGGCGCCTACTATAAACCCTTAGACGGGTTAGTAGGGTTGAAGTCATCTCTAGTTAAGATCCAACTAGTCTGATCAGACCATCTGACAGCCTAGATGGGTCGACCAGATGGCACCTATGCGCAAGCATTAGGTGGCTATAGGTCGACTGCATCAAGGGCGTGTAGCGAGGTCTGGTTGAGACAACCAGTGAACGCGCATGAGTTAGGCCCGGGGTCACACCCGCTTGCCAGAACTCATGAAGGCTGTTCAGCCCTTGGCGCATGCATAGTTGACCATTAGGTCAACTCAAGTCAGTTAGGACTTGGTGCATGCAAGGGCAGTGGATCTGACTAGTCATGATGAGTGGATCCCTATTAATGGACCGTTGTAAGGTGGTAGGGCACATAAGGAAAAATAAAATTGATGCCAATGGGGTTTTTCAAAATTTTATTTTCATAATGGATCACATGTTGATTGTAAGCATATGCTTGTTTATTTAATCTTATGTGGCCTGCCCGTGTTAATGTGTGCTGTGCTGGGGCCTGCGTGCCTGGTTAATAAATTGTAAATTAATTTTTTTTGTGATCTGCGCATCACATTTCATTTAATTTATAAAGTGTAATTGACCTGCGAGTCAGACTTGTCTAGATAGATTAAATTGTAATTTAATCAGACAAGAGCACAGAGCACACATGGCAGAGGCGCATGCAGCAGAGGCTTAACCAGGTGGGAGGTCCAGGGTTCGACTCTGGGACAGGCGCATTTACCTAGTGGGCGCACCTGAGCTGCAGTGGGCGCTTGGGCCCTGGGTTGGGCCATATGAGATGCAAAAGACCCATGGAGAGCTCAAGTGAAGACTTAAGTTAAATTAAGGTCTTACTTAGGGTTAATGGGCTTTTACCACATAAGATCATCATGCTTTCTTTTATTGTTTAAATAATTAGACTTGCATGATTTATTTATCTTCTGCTATCACCATAGGGTTTGCATGATAGTTAAGAAGATAAAAGACTGTTAAAATCCAACGCTAAATATCAAGCTCGTAAGCCTTCTGACGCGAAACCTCACTGTTCTGACTATCGTTGGGGCCGTGTTGTACCCACTCAGTGGGCACGCCCATCTATCTTCAGACGGTGCAGGATTACACCTGCGTGTTACAGGGAAGGGATTTATCGCTTCTCGTTGCTCAGCATAGCACGTGGTGGTCCAGGGAGTAGGTCAGGTCAGCTTGACCATGTAGGCTACATATGGGGCATATGTTAGCTATATGGAGGCAGCCATCTGTGGGATCAGAGACTGTGTTGTACCAACTCAGTTGGCACAGTCTGCTGGATTGCCCAGATGAAGGGGAATCGCACGGGTTGGCGATTGGCAGGGACTACCTACCAGAAATTAGTGCTTGTACTCTCTGTGCATCTTATCTCGCCTGAGCGGGACGCGGAGACCAAGTATGAAATCTGGATCCCATCTCACTAAAAGAGTCTTACTCTTTCGGACTGTTTTAATGGATTTTTCAGTCAGAGAAAATAGTGAGAAAAGAATCTTTCTTAAGTCCTGGATTGATTCTAAACATTGATACTGACCTTGCTGTTCTTGCATTGTTGTAGATTCTTGCAGCAACGAACACCATGAGCTTCAATGTGCGATCCCTACTGGAAAGGGAGAAGTTTGCTGGGCCAAACTTCTCAGACTGGTTCGGACACCTTAAGATTGTTCTTAAGGCAGAGAGGAAACTGTATGTCCTCAAGACGGCTATACCGCCTCAACCCGCTCCGAACGCCGCAAGGGCGGTTCGGGATGCCTATGAAAAGCATGTCAATGATAGCATTGATGTCGCTTGCCTGATGCTAGCGTCTATGACGCCACAGCTACAGTGTCAGCATGAGGATATGTCTGCTATAGAAATGATAGCAAACCTCAAGATGCTATATGCTGCACAGGCGAGGACTGAGCGCTATAATTTGACCAAGCTTTTCTTTCAGAGCAAACTGGCTGAAGGGAGTCCAGTGGGAGCTCATGTGCTCAAGATGATTGGGCACAAAGAGGCTCTAGAGAAACTGGGGCATACCATCAATCAGGAGCTTGCTGTAGACATTATTCTGCAGTCCCTCCCGGCCTCTTTCGATCCGTTCATTATTAATTTTAATATGAACAAGATCGACTGTACTCCGGCAGAGTTGCTGAATATGCTCTTGACTACAGAGGAAACTCTAAAGGGAAAGCCTTCAGCCTCTGTCTTGATGTTTCCTTCCAGGAACAAGAAGAAGGGGAAGAAGGGCAAAGCCCCTGTCAAGAATTACTACAAGGCTCTGAAACAAAAGGTTAAGCGGTCGAAGGAATACAGGTGTTTCCATTGTGGCCAGCTGGGTCACTGGAAAAAGGACTGTAAAGCGCTCCAAGGAGATAAGAAGGGAAGTTTCGCTTCTGGCTCAGGTATATTTGTGACTGAAGTCATGATATCTTCTTCTTCTATTTCATGGGTGTTGGACACTGCATGTGGAGTTCACATTTGTTCAAATGTACAGGAACTCAAGAGAAGAAGACAGGTGGGACAGCATGAGGTGGACCTACGAGTTGGAAACGGGGCACGGGTTGCTGCTGTTGCTGTAGGAGAATATTACATCTCATTACCATCTGGACTTGTATTAGAACTGGACAATTGTTATTTTGTTCCAAGTATTACGAAAAATATTATCTCTATTCCTGCTCTTGTCAGGAAAGGATTTTCCTTTGAATGCAATATTTCAAAGTGTGTTCTTTCTTATGATAATATTGTTTATGCTACTGGATCAATTAACAATGGATTATTCATGTTGGACATGGAATGTTCTATACAAAATATTGATAATAAGAAAGCCAAGTATGCTGATGATAACACCTTGTTATGGCATAGTCGTTTAGGCCATATTAACAAGAAGCGCATTAAGCAGTTGCATGATCATGGACTGCTGGGATCATTCTCCTATGAGGAGATTGATACATGCAAAGCTTGTTTAATGGGTAAAATGACGAAGTCTCCTTTTCCTAACAAAGGTCAAAGGGCTTTAGGTTTACTTGACCTTATACACAGTGATGTGTGTGGGCCATTTAGTAAACATGCCAGAGGTGGCTATTCATACTTCATTACCTTTACTGATGATTTCAGTAGATATGGGTATGTCTATCTAATGAGACATAAGAGTGAATCTTTTGACAAGTTCAAAGAGTTCAAAAATGAAGTACAGAATCAGCTAGGCCGAAATATCAAGGCACTTCGCTCAGATCGAGGTGGAGAATACCTAAGTCGAGAATTTACTGACTATCTGAAGGAGTGTGGGATTATCTCACAGCTCACTCCGCCAGGAACACCGCAATGGAATGGTGTGTCCGAGAGGAGGAACAGAACCTTACTGGATATGGTTCGTTCAATGATGAGTCAAGCTACTCTACCTTACTCCTTTTGGGGATTTGCACTGGAAACAGCTGCAAAAGTACTAAACCGAGTGCCATCCAATGCAGTTTCAAAGACTCCATACGAATTATGGTATGGGAAACAGCCGAGCTTGACATTTATTAAGATCTGGGGTTGCGAGGCTTATGTCAAAAAGCTCGCCTCTGGGAAACTAGAGAGCAGATCTGATAAATGCATCTTTGTCGGTTACCCTAAGGAAACTAAGGGTTATTATTTCTACGATTCCAAAGAGAACAAGGTATTTGTTGCTCGGACGGCCATTTTTCTTGAGAAGGAGTTTATTCTGCAAGAGGCCAGTGGGAGAGAAATACAGCTGGATGAGAATCCAGAGGAAGGACAAAGTAGTCAAGCACAGTTGGATGAGCCTGAGCCGGTAGAACAGGTTATTGAACAACCTGAGGCTCAGATATCACGGGAACCGCGAAGATCGGGAAGGATCCGTCGACAGCCTGAGCGCTATGACGGAGTCTACATCATTGATCATGATGAACCCCTTACTTATGCGGATGCGGTCAGTGGACCGGAGTCAGCGAGATGGCTTGAAGCTATGCGAGCCGAGATGGACTCCATGTCAGATAATTAAGTCTGGGATTTGGTTGATCCGCCTCCGGGAGTAATCCCTATAGGCTGTAAATGGATCTTCAAGAAGAAGATTGACATGGATGGTAACGTGGTTACCTATAAGGGCAGGCTAGTTGTGAAAGGTTTCAAACAAATCTACGGGATAGATTATGATGAAACTTTCTCTCCTGTAGCCATGTTCAAGTCTATTCGGATTATTCTCGCGATAGCAGCATATTACGATTATGAGATCTGGCAGATGGATGTGAAGACGGCTTTCCTTAATGGAAAACTGGTTGAGGATGTGTATATGACACAACCTGAAGGTTTCACTAATCCATCAGATCGTCATAAAATATGCAAGTTAAAGAAGTCCATTTATGGACTTAAACAAGCATCTAGGAGCTGGAATATTCGTTTTGATGAATCAATCTCTGAGTTTGGTTTCATCAAGAATGAAGATGACCCGTGTGTATATAAGAGATTTAGTGGGAGCGTGATTACTTTCCTAGTCCTCTACGTCGATGATATCTTAATCATTGGAAACGATATTCCTGAACTGCATGCTATTAAAGCATGGTTAAGAAAATGTTTCCAGATGAAAGATCTAGTAGAAGCAGCCTATGTATTAGGTGTGAAGATCTATAGGGATAGATCTAAAAGGCTTCTCGGGCTGTGCCAGAGTACTTACATCGATAAAGTCCTGGAGAGATTTCATTTAGAGAATTCTAAAAGAGGATATCTTCCAGTCAGACATGGTCTGAATCTTTCAAAGAGTCAGTGTCCACAAACACAGACTGAGAAAGATGAAATGGACAATACGCCTTATGCTTCGGCTATTGGGTCCATTATGTATGCGATGTTGTGTACTCGCCCAGACGTCGCTTACGGGTTAAGCGTGACTAGTCGATTCCAAAGTAATCTAGGTCAGGCGCACTGGATTGCGGTCAAGAACATTTTAAAATATCTGCGGAGGACCAAAGATATGTTCTTGGTATATGGTGGTCAGGAAGAACTCAATATAGAAGGATATACTGACGCTTCGTTCCAATCGGACCAGGATGATTTCCGATCGCAATCAGGCTATGTTTTTAGCTTGAATGGAGGAGCAGTGGTGTGGAAAAGTTTCAAACAGTCTATTGTTGCTGATTCCACAACAGAAGCCGAGTATGTTGCAGCCTCAGAAGCATCTAAGGAGGCAGTGTGGATTCGTAAGTTCGTTCAGGAACTTGGTGTTGTTCCTTTGAGTGCAGATCCTTTGGTTATCTTCTGTGATAACACTGGAGCAATCGCACAAGCAAAGGAACCACGGTCGCACCAGAAGTCCAAGCACATACAGAGACGGTTTCACTTGATCCGGGAGATCATTGATCGTGGTGAGATTAAAATCTGCAAGGTTCATACAGATGACAATCTGGCTGACCCGCTTACCAAGCCTCTGGCGCAGCATAAGCATGAGAAGCACTGTAATAATATGGGTTTGAGATTTCTCAACCATTAGATTAAGTGCAAGTGGGAGATTGTTGGGGTATGCCCTTAAGGCTAATGTTTGAGGCCTTGGGATTCTTTCAGTATCATGTATAAACTCTTAAGTTTATAAAGGCAATGGTTGTTATTCAGTTTGTTACATTGTCTGCTGCAATAAGTGTGCTTCTGAATAATGTCTCAATGCTGTTCAGCTAGGCTGACATGCTCTATGTCCTTAGTCGAGATATCTTGGTGAACATGAGACAGCCTTGATATGATGGAGACTAATATGTGTTCTAATCTTATAGGATGCTTCGAGCATGGAATAAGATGTAGACTCATGGGTACATTGGATGTACTGGACAGACCCTACTAGGATATTCAATTGCTTGTCACAATGTGAATAATCCTTGTTTGCAACAAGTGGCACATGTCCTCTGACTTGAGATCACTTGTGTTTCTAAATGATGATTGTCATTGTTTTGAGGTAGTTCAATATCATTTGAAACATAATGGTTATAGACTATCTTGGATAATGATCATGAGTCAGGTTAGGGCACTAGTGATAGATATAGGATTGCCGTCTCCTTGTTTAAGGAGTGTGATGTTCTAAAGGGGCCCCCTGGATGAGATGATTGAGAAAGTGTATGTCCATACCCAGGTGACTATGATCATCTGATCTAATCATGCTCATCATATTGGAGCTACAGGCTTGACACGCTTGTCCAATAAGAACATCCAGTGGCAAAGGAATCATGTATGCCTCGTGAAGTGGATTCACACTTGTGCTGTGGTTTGGGTGCAGTCTTGGAAGACTCTTTCCTTTATATCGGGAGACAGTGATGTGTTGCTATATACCCCTCACTGATCGTGATAACGTAAGTTATCGTTACCGATATTTAAAGGAAACCCTCAGGGTCGCACAATTTGATGATATGGCTTACTTAAGTCAGATCGTGTGGACTGAATTGTCAGGGTTCAGTTTAAAGGGATTTAATCTTTGATTGTGAGTGAGATCTGGTCTGATCATGTTTGATTGATTAGGACTTGAGATCGGTAAGCTTCGATCGAGAGAATGGATGCTAGATCGGTGAGATCAGGGTGCATCAAGAGATGAACGGTTAGATCTGGAACCTTAGGGTTTAATTTGATCTGGACTAAAGGCTTGGCTTGATTGGTTTTTGAACCAAATCAAAATGAACCAGCTCATCAAGTGAGCGCATGGTTCAAGGGGAGAGGGTGTAACGACTAGTTCACTTGGCGTGAACGTTTAAGCGTATGTGGGTTTCTATTTTTGGAAACCATGATCTCCACATGAGACACGCTTCACGTTCGAATAGAAGTGAGTTCTATTCTCGCCTTTCCCGAGATTCCTCTTGACGTTTTCATGTGTGGCGACACCTTGAAGCTTCGTGAGGATTCAGCCAAGAAGGAAAAATCTTCTCATCCCTTTCACTCGACAAGAACTCCTTAGAACCTTGCTAGCACAAGGAGCACTAAGGGAGTAGGCGACATCATTTGTGTGCGCACCATTTGGAGGAGAAGCGCTTGAGTCTCTTCTTCCTAGACACCATCCAAGCAATGGCTTTGGTGAGAATCGATTCCTTGATTCTTATTTGCAATCCCTTATAAGTTGATCATATAATATGAAAAGATCCTAGAAACCCCTTCCGCTGCATGAAAACCTCCATATGCGCCTATTTAGGGTTTCGCCCCCTTTGTTAAGGGGACTTTCATGATAAACTTGTGGATTGTGTGTATCATCCTCCCCACTCTTCTAGGGTGCCTCCTACTCTTATGTTTATTATCTAGAATCCTTCAAACCTTATATCTAGTCTTTCAACCTTTGGAAAATTTGAAAACATCATGAGGAATCGGGGGAAAAGATTTATTAGATGCTTCTTTGTGTGTGAAGACTGGTGTTAGGAAACCACGGGGATTTTGAAATTTCATTACATACATACATTGGAAGCAATCCACGAAATAAGCTAGTCCCAAAAACCCAGAAGATCGAGTCAAGTGAGGGAGTCGACACGGTGAGTAAGAGATGATACCTCAAAGCAATAGATGGAGAAGTGATGTAGGTGCCCAAGTGTGCGCCCTCTGCAGTCTCACACACAGCCGATGCTTGAGTTATCTTCTTCTACCTCCGATGCTAGCCTCAGGAAGAAGATCCAGGCTAAGGGAGTCATCCTTCACTACTTGTGCCACACACAAGGAATGATGCACCAAGGATAGGGAAAGAAGATGGAGTAGCCACCTATGTCTTCCTCACTTGCGCCTAGGAGGATAGAAGGAGAAGACTTGCGGCCTTGATGGAAGAAGATGCACTAGCTCTCGCCACCCCTTGATGTTCACGCCAAGAGAAGATGTGTATAAGAGGGTGTTCGGCTAGGCATCAATTATATAGGAGCAAGAGGCAGTTTGGGAAAAGGGGAAAGTCTAGGTGATTAGGGCATGATTTAAGGAGTTTAATCAATCCATTACCTTGATTAAATCCTAAATCCATATGCGCCTTAGCCTTGCCTAATTAAGCTTTCAGCCATATGTGCCCAAAGATTACCTAAAGAAGCAAAACTCCCATGCATGTGCCAAGTCCTAGTCAAGGCATGATGAAAGTTTGTCTAATGTGGCATGGGCGCAAGTCCTAATCCAATTAGGACTCTAAATATGCTAAGCATTATCCCACATGAGCGCCCAAGACTTTTCAATTAATGTCTCATGTGATTAAATCAAATCCAATCTGCATTAATCACTTGGAAGATACCAAACAAGGTCATAGGTGCCACTCCAAATCCAATTAGGAGTCCTCATGCACCTATGCCAATTAATCTTTCCCATTATACCCTTTAGCCCACTAATATCTTCATGACAACTTATTAGTAAGCCCCATTGAGTAATGGACCCAGCCCAAACTTCATTATGCATGTTAATCAAGCCATTGGATCCAATCCAATGTACCCCAAGGTCAAATGTGGCTAACCATAGTCAATTTTGGGTTAACCTGCCCAAATTGACAATGGTTAGCCAACTCTTCAGAATGGATATCAACATCGCTACAACCCAAGTCTTCAGAATGGATATCAACATCGACATTCCCATCATCACAACTAGGTATCGATACATTATAATCCTTTTGTGATGTAGGACGGAAGCGTGTGACAATTCTACTAATTTGAAATCAATTATTTATTTCTGTATTTTTTTATAAAAACATCATATTCATGAAAGCAGCCAGAAAATAGCTATCAGAATTCCAAAGCAACTCTAATCATTTAGAAAAGTAGCTATACGTTGCAGGAAAATCCATAAATCAAAAATTTATGTCGACAAAACCAAGATGTAGTACTAAAATAGTTCTTTTGAGTCATATAAAAAATTAGAGCATTAGGAACTGTCAGACAATTGGAACATCTGCCATAAAACAGCTAATCAGATCAGACAACAAATGCGTGCAGAAATGTATAATTCTTCAAAAGTTTCTATGCCTCCGGGGTTGATATGGTGATTCTTCAATGGAACCAAGTTATTTTATCTGTAGAGTGAAACCTGTTCTTCATGATCGTATCAAAGATCTGGGGTTCTATCAAACCAAAGCACGTTGAATACCTACAAGAAGAAGTCTAGTCAGATTACTCGATGTAATAAGTGTAGTGATTATTCACTTATCAAAAATTGCTTTGTCTTTCGGCTTGATCCATTGTTGCTTCGGTTGGATCAACTCGTCCATCTAGTAGAGTAAGATGAGGGCTTCCAATTCGTGCCAAAGTTCAAGATTTCTGTTGTGCCGGTTGCTTAAGGTACATGCGGAAATAAGCGTAATAAGAAAGAGCAAACCAGAAACGAAGGATCAGGGAACAGGGAAATCTGGAAGCTGGTTTTGCGCCGATCAATGGCGTCGGAACAGGGGTTGCTCGGCAGAGGCATTGGGGATGGAAGAAGAACGACGTGGCATTGACGACATCAGAGCACGGACAGGCGGTGGTGGAGCAACGCGTGGATGGTGTCGGAACACTGGCGAAGCAGAGGCGCTGGTCTGTCGGAACAGGGGAAGTGCGCCAGAGAATAGAGGTCGTCGCCGGACGGCCAGTGGTGCACAATCTTGGAACCTGCTATAGCTAGAAGCTCGTATGAAGGAGGCGAGGGCGTGGCTGATGTTTGGAGTCGAGCGGTGGCTGTATGGAGGAGGACGACGATGAAGGGCAGGATGGCTGCGAAATTTGGGCGAGAACAGGGGATTCGAACGGGAGTTCGATTCCGGTGATCGGACGGGTGGATGGGTGGATTCCGGTGGTTGTTGCTTCGTCTTTTGGAGGATGAATGATGGCCAAAGTCTTGAGGAGATCCGGCCAGTGGATCATCGGCAGCGAGGTTGCAAATTTTTGAAAATCTAGGTTGTGGTTGCAGGCGAAACAGAGTAGAATTGGAGGAGGAAGAAGATGGTAGAGAAGAGAGGAGGAAGGAGGGGCTCGGCCCTAGAAGGAGCAGAAGAAGGAGAACATCCGATAGAAGAGGAACTATACTAGAAGAAAACTACTTCCTTAAGCTAAATCATCAAATCTCTGTCTGTCTTGCAATGGAGCGATAAGAGGTACATATATAGCTGAAGCTTGCAGGCGAGACACTGCTGACGAGAGGCGTTGCTGGCAAGACACGTTGCTCCTTCTGTTGGGGTATGCCCTTAAGGCTAATGTTTGAGGCCTTGGGATTGTATCAGTATCATGTATAAACTCTTATGTTTATAAAGGCAATGGTTGTTATTCAGTTTGTTACATTGTCTGCTGCAATAAGTGTACTTCTGAATGATGTCTCAATGCTGTTCAGCTTGGCTGACATGCTGTATTGTCCTTAGTCGAGATATCTTGGTGAACATGAGACAGCCTTGATATGATTGAGACTAATATGTGTTCTAATCTTATAGGATGCTTCGAGCATGGAATAAGATGTAGACTCATGGGTACATTGGATGTACTGGACAGACCCTACTAGGATATTCAATTGCTTGTCACAATGTGAATAATCCTTGAATGCAACAAGTGGCACATATCCTCTGACTTGAGATCACTTGTGTTTCTAAATGATGATTGTCATTGTTTTGAGGTAGTTCAATATCATTTGAAACATAATGGTTATAGACTATCTTGGATAATGATCATGAGTCAGCTTAGGGCACTAGTGATAGATATAGGATTGCCGTCTCCTTGTTTAAGGAGTGTGATGTTCTACTGGGGGCCCCCCTGGATGAGATGATTGAGAAAGTGTATGGCCATACCCAGGTGACTATGTTCATCTGATCTAATCATGCTCATCATATTGGAGTTACAGGCTTGACTCGCTTGTCCAATAAGAACATCCAGTGGCAAAGGAAATTTGTATGCCTCGTGAAGTGGATTCACACTTGTGCTGTGGTTTGGGTGTAGTCTTGGAAGACTCTTTCCTTTATATCGGGAGACAGTGATGTGTTGCTAGATACCCCTCATTGATCGTGATAACGTAAGTTATCGTTACCGACATTTAAAGGAAACCCTTAGGGTCGCACAATTTGATGATATGGCTTACTCATGTCAGATCGTGTGGACTGAATTGTTTTGGTTCAGTTTAAAGGGATTTAAACTCTGATTGCAAGTGAGATCTGGCCTGATCATGTTTGATTGATTAGGGCTTGAGATCGGTAAGCTTCGATCGAGAGATTGGATCCTAGATCGGTGAGATCAGGGGCATCAAGAGATGAACGGTCAGATCTGGAACCTTAGGGTTTAATTTGATCTGGACTCAAGGCTTGGCTTGATTGGTTTTGAACCAAACCAATATGAACCGGCTCATATATGAGCGCATGGTTCAAAGGGGAGATGCATATGCGTTCGGTTCACTTGGGTGAATGCATCAACGCATGAAGTGAAGGCTTACTATTTTTGGAAGTGGCGGTTTCCAAAATAGCTTCTCAACGCCTCACGTTCACCACTCCTCACATTTTGTCGCTCCTTCCTTTTGACGGATATTCACTCTCGTGTGATAGAGGTGTTGGCAACAAGGAGCTCTCGGCCAAGAAAAAACATCTCCTCCCTTCCATTCGACAAGGAGACTTGAAGATCTTTGCTAGCACAAGGATCAACAAGGAGGCGCCATCTATCTTCTTGTGTGCGGTACCTTCGGAGGAAAGCTTCTTGCGATCTTCTTCCAAAGCTCCATCAAAGCGATGGCCATGGTATGAATCTCTTCTGATCTACACTAGTTCATGAAAGTTGATCATATGACAAGTTAAAAGATCTATAGAAACCCTTGCTTCCGCATGTTTTATGTTATGTGCCTATCTAGGGTTTCGCTCCCCCTTGAAGGGGACTTTACAATTGGTATCAGAGCATGTGTTTATTACTTGTTCATATGATTGCTTGATCTTCATGTTTGATCCATGAATGCGCTTATGCATAGATCTAGAGTTAACATGCGAAAATACATGCTTGTATGTTTTTACTCATGTTGGCGCATGTTTTATGTTGTCACTTGTAAATGTTGTTTTTACCAAAACATTATATCTTGCGCGCATCACCATTAGATCTAAGTGACGCCTGCTATAAACCCTTAGACGGGTTAGTAGGGTTGAAGTCATCCTCTAGAAAAGATCCAAATAGTCTGATCAGACCATCTGACAGCCTAGATGGGTTGACCAGATAGCACCTGTGCGCAAGCACGAGGTGGCTATAGGTCGACTGCATCAAGGGCGTGTAGCGAGGTCTGGTTGAGACAACCATTGAACGCACATGAGTTAGGCCCGGGGTCACACCCGCTTGCCAGAACTCATGAAGGCTGTTCAGCCCTTGGCGCATGCATGGTTGACCATTAGGTCAACTCAAGTCAGTTAGGACTTGGTGCATGCAAGGGCAGTGGATCTGACTAGATATGATGAGTGGATCCCTATTAATGGACCGTTGTAAGGTAGTAGGGCTCATAAGACAAATAAAATTGATTCCAAAGGGATTTTGAAAAATTTTATTTTGTTAATGGATCACATGTTGATTGGATACCATGTGCTTGTTTATTTCATCTTATGTGGGTTGCCCTTTTTAATGTGTGCTGTGCTGGGGCCTGCGTGCCTGGATTAAAATTGTAAATTAATATTATTGTGATCTGTGTATCACATTTTAATTAATTTATTGTGTAATTGACCTGCGTGTCAATCTTGTCTAGATAGATTAAGTTGTAATTTTAATCAGACAAGAGCACAGAGCACACATGGCATTGGCGCATGCAGCAGTGGCTTGACCAGGTGGGAGGTCTAGGGTTCGACCCTATGACAGGCGCATTTACCTGGTGGGCGCACCTGAGCTGCAGTGGGCACTTGGGCCCTGGGTTGGGCCAGATGAGATGCAAAAGACCCATGAAGAAAGATCAAGTGAAGACTTAAGTGAATATTAAGGTCTTACTTAGGGTTAATGGGCTTTTACCAC
Organism: Costus lasius; assembly: GCA_027563935.2. Taxonomy (NCBI): domain Eukaryota; kingdom Viridiplantae; phylum Streptophyta; class Magnoliopsida; order Zingiberales; family Costaceae; genus Costus; species Costus lasius. The sequence goes on from CM050448.1 coordinate 99,011,325, forward strand.
ATAAGATCAGCATGCTTTCTACTTATCATTTTTATAATTAGAAGTGCATGATTTGTTTATCTTCTACTATCACCATAGGGTTTGCATGATAGTTATGAAGATAAAAGACCGTTAAAATCCAACGCTAAAATATCAAGCTCGATAGCCTTCTGACGCGAAACCTCACTGTTCTGACTATCGTTGGAGCCGTGTTGTACCCACTCAGTGGGCACGTCCATCTATCTTCAGACGGTGTGTGATTTCACCAACGTGTTATAGAGAAGGGATTTATCGCTTCTCGTTGCTCAGCATAGCACGTGGTGGTCCAGGGAGTAGGTCAGGTCAGCTTGACCATGTGGGCTACATATGGGGCATATGTTAGCTATATGGAGGCAGCCATCTGTGGGATCAGAGACTGTGTTGTACCAACTCAGTTGGCACAGTCGGCTGGATTGCCCAGATGAAGGGGAATCGCACGGGTTGGCGATTGGCAAGGACTGCCTACCAGAAATTAGTGCTTGTACTCTCTGTGCATCTTATCTCGCCTGAGCGGGACGCGGAGACCAAGTATGAAATCTGGATCCCATCTCACTAAAAGAGTGATAACTCTTTCGGACTGTTTTAATGGATTTTTCAGTCAGATAAAATAGTGAGAAAAGAATCTTTCTTAAGTCCTGGATTGATTCTAAACATTGATACTGACCTTGCTGTTCTTGCATTGTTGTAGATTCCTGCAGCAACGAACACCATGAGCTTCAATGTGCGATCCCTACTGGAAAGGGAGAAGTTTGCTGGGCCAAACTTCTCAGACTGGTACGGACACCTTAAGATTGTTCTTAAGGCAGAGAGGAAACTGTATGTCCTCGAGACGGCTGTGCCGCCTCAACCCGCTCCGAACGCCGCAAGGGCGGTTCGGGATGCCTATGAAAAGCATGTCAATGATAGCATTGATGTCGCTTGCCTGATGCTAGCGTCTATGACGCCACAGCTGCAGCATCAGCATGAGGATATGTCTGCTATGGAAATGATAGCAAACCTCAAGATGCTATATGCTGCACAGGCGAGGACTGAACGCTATAATTTGACCAAGCTTTTCTGTCAGAGCAAACGGGCTGAAGGGAGTCCAGTGGGAGCTCATGTGCTCAAGATGATTGGGCACAAAGAGGCTCTAGAGAAACTGGGGCATAGCATCAATCAGGAGCTTGCTGTAGACATTATTCTGCAGTCCCTCCCGGCCTCTTTCGATCCGTTCATTATTAATTTTAATATGAACAAGATCGACTGTACTCCGGCAGAGTTGCTGAATATGCTCTTGACTACAGAGGAAACTCTAAAGGGCATGCCTTCAACCTCTGTCTTGATGTTCCCTTCCAGGAACAAGAAGAAGGGGAAGAAGGGCAAAGCCCCTGTCAAGAACTACAACAAGGCTCTGAAATAGAAGGTTAAGCGGTCGAAGGAATACAGATGTTTCCACTGTGGCCAGCTAGGTCACTGGAAAAAGGACTGTAAAGCGCTCCAAGGAGACAAGAAGGGAAGCATCGCTTCTGGCTCAGGTATTTTTGTGACTGAGGTCATGTTTTCTTCTTCTATTTCATGGGTGTTGGACACTGCATGTGGAGTTCACATTTGTTCAAATGTACAGGAACTCAAGAGAAAAAGACAAGTGGGACAGCATGAGGTGGACCTACGAGTTGGGAACGGGGCACGGGTTGCTGCTGTTGCTGTAGGGGTTTATTACAACTCATTACCATCTGGACTTGTATTAGAACTGGACAATTGTTATTTTGTTCTGAGTATTACAAAAAATATTATCTCTATTCCTGCTCTTGTCAGGAAAGGTTTTTCCTTTGAATGCAATATTTCAAAGTGTGTTCTTTCTTTAGATAATATTGTTTATGCTTCTGGATCAATTAACAATGGGTTATTCATGTTGGACATGGAATGTTCTATACAAAATATTGATAATAAGAAAGCCAAGTATGCTGATGACAGCACCTTGTTATGGCATAGTCGTTTAGGCCATATTAACAAGAAACGCATTAAGCGGTTGCATGATAATGGACTGCTGGGATCATTCTCCTATGAGGAGATTGATACATGCAAAGCTTGTTTATTGGGTAAAATGACGAAGTCTCCTTTTCTTCACAAAGGTCAAAGGGCTTCAGATTTACTTGACCTTATACACAGTGATGTGTGTGGGCCATTTAGTAAACATGCCAGAGGTGGCTATTCGTACTTCATTACCTTTACTGATGATTTTAGTAGATATGGGTATGTCTATCTAATGAGACATAAGAGTGAATCTTTTGACAAGTTCAAAGAGTTCAAAAATGAAGTACAAAATCAGCTAGGCCGAAATATCAAGGCACTTCGTTTTGATCGAGGTGGTGAATACCTAAGTCGAGAGTTCACTGACTATCTAAAGGAGTGTGGGATTATCTCACAACTCACTCCGCCAGGAACACCGCAGTGGAATGGTGTGTCGAGAGGAGGAACAGAACATTACTTGATATGGTTCGTTCTATGATAAGCCAGGCTACTCTACCTTACTCCTTTTGGGGATTTGCACTGGAGACAGCTGCAAAGGTACTAAACCGAGTGCCATCCAAGGCAATTTCTAAGACTCCATATGAGTTATGGTATAGGAAACAGCCTAGCTTGACATTTATCAAGATCTGGGGTTGCGAGGCTTATGTCAAAAAGCTCGCCTCTGGGAAACTAGAGAGCAGATCTGAGAAATGCATCTTTGTCGGTTACCCTAAGGAAACTAAGGGTTATTATTTCTACGATCCCAAAGAGAACAAGGTATTTGTTGCTCGGACGGCCATTTTTCTTGAGAAGGAGTTTCTTCTGCAAGAGGCCAATGGGAGAGAAATAAAACTGGATGAGAATCCAGAAGAAGGACAAAGTAGTCAAGCACAGTTGGATGAGCCTGAGCCAGTAGAACAGGTTATTGAACAACCTGAGGCTCAGATATCACGGGAACCGCGAAGATCGGGAAGGATCCGTCGACAGCCTGAGCGCTATGACGGAGTCTACATCATTGATCATGATGAACCCCTTACTTATGCGGATGCGGTCAGTGGACCGGAGTCAGCTAGATGGCTTGAAGCTATGCGAGCCGAGATGGACTCCATGTCAGATAACCAAGTCTGGGATTTGGTTGATCCGCCTCAGGGAGTAATCCCTATAGGATGTAAATGGATCTTCAAGAAGAAGATTGACATGGATGGTAACGTGGTTACCTATAAAGGCAGGCTAGTTGCGAAAGGTTTCAAACAAATCTACGGGATAGATTATGATGAAACTTTCTCTCCTGTAGCCATGTTCAAGTCTATTCGGATTATACTTGCGATAGCGGCATATTATGATTATGAGATCTAGCAGATGGATGTGAAGACTGCTTTCCTTAATGGAAAACTGGATGAGGATGTGTATATGACACAACCTGAAGGTTTCACTAATCCATCAGATCGTCATAAAATATGCAAGTTAAAGAAGTCCATTTATGGACTTAAGCAAGCATCAAGAAGCTGGAATATTCATTTTGATGAATCAATCTGTGAATTTGGTTTCATCAAGAATGACGATGACCCATGTGTATATAAGAGATTTAGTGGGAGCGTGATTACTTTCCTAGTCCTCTACGTCGATGATATCTTAATCATTGGAAACGATATTCCTGAACTGCATGCGGTCAAAGCATGGTTAAGAAAATGTTTCCAGATGAAAGATCTAGGAGAAGCAGCCTATGTGTTAGGTGTGAAGATCTACAGGGATAGATCTAAGAGGCTTCTCGGGCTGTGCCAGAGTACTTACATCGATAAAGTCCTGGAGAGATTCCATTTAGAGAATTCTAAAAGAGGATATCTTCCAGTCAGACATGGTCTGAATCTTTCAAAGAGTCAGTGTCCACAAACACAGACTGAGAAAGATGAAATGGACAATATGCCTTATGCTTCGGCTATTGGGTCCATTATGTATGCGATGTTGTGTACTCGCCCAGACGTCGCTTACGGGTTAAGCGTGACCAGTCGATTCCAAAGTAATCCAGGTCAGGCGCACTGGATTGCAGTCAAGAACATTTTAAAATATCTGCGGAGGACCAAAGATATGTTCTTGGTATATGGTGGTCAGGAAGAACTCAGTATAGAAGGATATTCTGACGCTTCGTTCCAATCGGACCAGGATGATTTCCGATCGCAATCAGGCTATGTTTTTAGCTTGAATGGAGGAGCAGTGGTGTGGAAGAGTTTCAAACAGTCTATTGTTGCTGATTCCACAACAGAAGCCGAGTATGTTGCAGCCTCGGAAGCATCCAAGGAGGCAGTGTGGATTCGTAAGTTCGTTCAGGAACTTGGTGTTGTTCCTTCGAGTGCAGATCTTTTGGTTATCTTCTGTGATAACACTGGAGCAATCGCACAAGCAAAGGAACCACGGTCGCACCAGAAGTCCAAGCACATACAGAGACGGTTTCATTTGATCCGGGAGATCATTGATCGAGGCGAGATCAAAGTCTGCAAGGTTCATACAGATGACAATCTGGCTGACCCGCTTACCAAGCCTCTGGCGCAGCAGAAGCATGAGAAGCACTGTAATAATATGGGTTTGAGATTTCTCAACCATTAGATTAAGTGCAAGTGGGAGATTGTTGGGGTATGCCCTTAAGGTTAATGTTTGAGGCCTTGGGATTGTATCAGTATCATGTATAAACTCTTATGTTTATAAAGGCAATGGTTGTTATTCAGTTTGTTACATTGTCTGCTGCAATAAGTGTACTTCTGAATGATGTCTCAATGCTGTTCAGCTTGGCTGACATGCTGTATTGTCCTTAGTCGAGATATCTTGGTGAACATGAGACAGCCTTGATATGATTGAGACTAATATGTATTCTAATCTTATAGGATGCTTCGAGCATGGAATAAGATGTAGACTCATGGGTACATTGGATGTACTGGACAGACCCTACTAGGATATTCAATTGCTTGTCACAATGTGAATAATCCTTGAATGCAACAAGTGGCACATATCCTCTGACTTGAGATCACTTGTGTTTCTAAATGATGATTGTCATTGTTTTGAGGTAGTTCAATATCATTTGAAACATAATGGTTATAGACTATCTTGGATAATGATCATGAGTCAGCTTAGGGCACTAGTGATAGATATAGGATTGCCGTCTCCTTGTTTAAGGAGTGTGATGTTCTACTGGGGGCCCCCCTGGATGAGATGATTGAGAAAGTGTATGGCCATACCCAGGTGACTATGTTCATCTGATCTAATCATGCTCATCATATTGGAGTAACAAGCTTGACTCGCTTGTCCAATAAGAACATCCAGTGGCAAAGGAAATTTGTATGCCTCGTGAAGTGGATTCACACTTGTGCTGTGGTTTGGGTGTAGCCTTGGAAGACTCTTTCCTTTATATCGGGAGACAGTGATGTGTAGCTAGATACCCCTCATTGATCGTGATAACGTAAGTTATCGTTACCGACATTTAAAGGAAACCCTTAGGGTCACACAATTTGATGATATGGCTTACTCATGTCAGATCGTGTGGACTGAATTGTTTTGGTTCAGTTTAAAGGGATTTAAACTCTGATTGTAAGTGAGATCTGGCCTGATCATGTTTGATTGATTAGGGCTTGAGATCGGTAAGCTTCGATCGAGAGATTGGATGCTAGATCGGTGAGATCAGGGGCATCAAGAGATGAACGGTCAGATCTGGAACCTTAGGGTTTAATTTGATCTGGATCAAGGCTTGGCTTGATTGGTTTTGAACCAAACCAATATGAACCGGCTCATATGTGAGCGCATGGTTCAAAGGGGAGATGCATATGCATTCGGTTCACTTGGGTGAACGCATCAACGCATGAAGTGAAGGCTTACTATTTTTGGAAGTGGCGGTTTCCAAAATAGCTTCTCAACGCCTCACGTTCACCACTCCTCACGTTTTGTCGCTCCTTCCTTTTGACGGATATTCACTCTCGTGTGATAGAGGTGTTGACGACAAGGAGCTCTCGGCCAAGAAAAAACATCTCCTCCCTTCCATTCGACAAGGAGACTTGAAGATCTTTGCTAGCACAAGGATCAACAAGGAGGCGCCATCTATCTTCTTGTGTGCGGTACCATCGGAGGAAAGCTTCTTGCGATCTTCTTCCAAAGCTCCATCAAAGCGATGGCCATGGTATGAATCTCTTCTGATCTACACTAGTTCATGAAAGTTGATCATATGACAAGTTAAAAGATCTATAGAAACCCTTGCTTCCGCATGTTTTATGTTATGTGCCTATCTAGGGTTTCGCTCCCCCTTGAAGGGGACTCTACACCTTCCATTTTGATCGATGAAGATGATCCGTTGGAGATTCCTTAAGAGGTGCACGTAGACGTTGAAGCTTCCTTTGTTGAAGATGAACATTGGTTAGCGAGGAGCGTGGGCTGGCCTTCCTTCTTTGTGTTGCTTGGCGTTGATGCAGCTCATTTGTTTGTGTGCTGATTTATTCCTGATACGTGGGCTTGAATGCCTTGGGCCTCTTTTGGAGTGGTTGAAATAGTTCTTCTATTATTCTGCTAGCTTTTGTCATTGTTCATGCTAGCTTATTTGTGACCTCCAGGCCTTTGACTAGGGTACTCGTAGACTCCATTTATAGCTTCTTGGCCTGTGGTCCCTGCCTCCATCATTTTACCAAACTGATATCTGATTGGACAAAGTGTGTCACCACTTTGTTTATACCCAATCTCATGGTCATGACTAAATCAGGCTTTCACCTGGGTATGGCCATACACTTTCAGTCATGCATCCATAGGGGAGCCCATGTATATCAAGCTTACCTCATGAAGGGGCAAATCCTATATCTGTCCATTGATCTTCTTTAGTGTTTATGCCCTAGGACCTCAGGATGATCCATTGGGATATGTGTATCACATCTAGTTGATAGATGACTTATCCTGGCATTGTCGTTGTTATGCAAGTTTGTACATCTGCACATATGTACATTTGCATATACAATGTCCTTAAGAGATATATTTTATCTAGTCTCTGTGTTTATCCCTGGTCGAGAATCATAGTGGATATGGGACAACTATGATTCACTTGAGACTGGTATATGTGCTGGTTGAGCACGGGTTGCTAATGTAGGCATATGGGTATATCAAAGGAGATATATTGGATCGACCTGCCATGAGGATTCATCTTGGTGTCACGAGATGAATATCACAGTGACAGAGTTGCGCTTGTCCTATACTTGAGGGCATTGGTATCTCTATATAGTGATTTATGTACTTTGATGCAGCCTAATGCTTCGTCGTAAAAGGGGAGTCATAACGGTTGTCATTGGGTATGTCACAAGCCGTATGAGAGATTCAATGTGCCAATAGAGGATTTGCCCCTTCCTTGCAGGGAAGCTTAATTGTCCATGGCGCCCCTATATGGGTGACTGAAAGTGTATGGCCATACCCATGTGAGAACCTGATTTAGTCATGCCATAATATTGGGATTAACAAGTGTGACACACTTGCCCAATCTGGACATCAATTGGTAAATGGACAAAGCTGTACTTGTGCTTTGTCACAGTTTTAGGGGATGTCGATGATGACACCATTCTGATGACTTGGGTAGCAATGATGTACTGCTAGGTGGCACTCATTGTTTGTGATGATTTAATCATCACTGCCAACGTCTGAAGAACCTACAGGGTCGCACACTTAGACACTCAAGTTCTCAAACTGATCGTTTAGCCTTTAATCGAATCATTGTGTGATTCAGATCATTTTGGGGAACTGATGCATTGAGACTTTTACAGAGGAGATGATATTTTATTTTAGTTCATGTTTGACCACTAGTTGACTCTAGTAGACCACGTTCGACCTCTGTTGACCTGTGTTGTTAAAATGAGTCAAACAAGGGTCTTGGTGCAAGTTTAGGCTTGGCACTTTAGTCACAAGAATAAAATAAAATCATTAATAGGCAGTAGAATTTTTCTCATGGCTAATTAATTGGCTTAGGCACAATTTACAATTAATAGCGTCTGCGGGGATTCGAACCTGTGACGTTGATCTAGTTAATTGTGAGTAGGCGCCTATATGCATTATACCATATGGGAAAAATCTCCAAGGCTGATCTGGCTCTGCTATTATAAATAGAGAGGCCCACCTGGGAGATTGTTGCACCAGACTCTTCTCTTGTCTCTTGTTGTCACCTCCCTTCTGTTGCTTGGCGTGAGGGTCTTGGAGGTGACGACAATAAAAGGTTTTTTGCATAAAAAGTTGGGACATGTGGTAGTGCTACTGACGCAGGAGCAAACGGGCCCATGAACACACTTAAGGACGGCCCAAACTCCCTGGAAGGCACTCGGGAAGGCTCCCCAGGACGTGGGGAAGATACTGCATGATTTTTAGTGCGGTCGGAGTTCCCCATACCCTGACACGGCCGTGACACGGTTAGCCAGCCGCGCGAATGCCGACATGCCCGTGCCGCCAGCCGTGCCTTCCTCGGCCAACATTCCTGGAGCTAAGCACGCCCGTGCTCTTCGACACGGCCATGCCGTGTCCGCCTCGGCCAACAATGCCGAGTTCGACACACCCGCTGCCACACCCGTGCCTCCGACCGTGCTTCCCTCGGCCGATTCTGCAGTTAACGAACACGACCATGCTCCTCTGCACGACCATGTCGTGTTCTCTTCGGCCAACAATACAGAGCTCGACACGGCCTTGGACACGCCCGTGCTAGCACCCGTGTTCTCCACGACCAAAGACCCAGCTTCCGAACACGACCGTGCTCACCATCACGGCCAGGCCGTGTTTGCCCCCAAAGACTTGTTGTAGACCCGACGACCCCACTTCAATGTGCATCACCCTCTCCACCATGTTGCTCCACCTCATGATGATCCAGAGGAGCCCAACAAGGTAACAATCCAACTATCCCAATGCAAAAGCAAGCCTCCAGAACGTTTCTTGGGTGTCCTTAGCCTCCTCTCCTCTCACACCGAAGTAATCCGGCCCAAGGACGCTACAAGCCGGCCTCGTGAGGACCCAATCCCAAGTGGGCCGCTCAATCTCATCAGCAACTCAGCCCAAGATCGAGCCGCCAAGGTGGTAACTCAGCCCGCGACATCCAAATTCTGCTGTTTTGTGGCCATGTGCTCCGAACGTGTCTATGCCGCCCCGTACAAAGACGCAGGATCGTGCTACAGATTCGAAGAATATTAGGTAGTAGTTTGTTAATTTCTTTCTTGTAGCTGCAGCTTGACCACTTTAGTGGCCTGCAATAGTTGTTAGGTGGTTAAAGTTCCTTGTCTCTAATGCATTTTGTTTGTTCCCACCCCTCTTATTCTATAAAAGAGGAGGTAGGGCTAATGTGTGGAGTTAGTTCTCTTAGAGGTAGAGATCTCCTCGTGAGCAAGAGAGCTTCCAGCTTGTGTGGAAGGTGAAGTCGCTTCACCTTTGGAGTTTGAAAGAGTCGGCGACCAGTGTCTCGACTCGACATGTTTTTAGCTTGTTTTCCCTGCTTTATAAGAGGTAAATCCCACCTCGGCTATCCGCCATCGGAGGCGTGGTCGGATCTCTTGTTCTTGGTTTGTTTCAGCTTCATAGACGCTCGAGCTAACCCTCACGAAACCGCGGTCCCAACGCGAGCTAGGCTTAAATGTGCTAAGTGAGTTGCAGGAAATTTCTAAAATTGCTACGAGGTTAATGCACTGCATTACTTTAGTTGGGAGCCGTTCTCTTCATTCGCATTCGTGTTGCCCTAATCGAACTCGTCGCTGTTTCGTCGTGCTTTCTATCGGATTCCTTGCACTTTTCAGATGTGTTTTCTCTTCCCTCGTCTCACGACCCTCTCACGTTTTATCGCGCATTGTGTACAACCCCTAGAGTACGGCTTAAGGACCACCTCACCTATTAGTTGCTGCATCAATTCTGGTATTAGAGGACGTTGCACGTTCGATTCTTATCGTTCGCACGATCTCTCACCATCGCATTACATATTTCTACATCCTTTGGGTGTTTTCAGCATTTTACCTTAGTCGTGTCCCCCTTGTTTGTGCATGGTGACTACGCGGTCACAAATTATGTCGTCCCAATACCCGGAAACCATCCCCGAAACCCAAGAGTCGGTCTAGCCTTCGGAAGGGGCTAATTCCCATCTAGTATCTATGGCAGCGCTTAAGGCGTGAATCGACGCAAAGCTTGAGGCACTGTCCGCACGAGTGGACGCCCAACAAGCAAGCACCCATGCCATGGTCTAGCAGATTTTGGCTGGAATCCAACACCTTGTTAGTCGCCCCGGGCCCACGGAGCATGAGTGCCCGACGTCGATAAACCCTCTAGTGTTTGCAAACCCAGCCCCACTAGAGAGTTGCCTCCGTTGGCCGCACCCACCCGGTGGCGTGTCCAGGAGGAGGAATGGGGCCGCACACTGCCATACGAGGCCCATAGGGATCCTATCCCCGGTGACAACCCACTTGATGATGATGATGTTTGGACCGCACAAGGTCCTCAGCCCGATGGGTGTTTCGGCCATGCTTGGGCCGCACCCCGTATTCCTGCCCCAGCACGTGTCGAGCATCCTCGAATGGACGACAAATTCCATCGTTATATTCGACACACCCCCGCGCCTTTCATGGGTGGTCTTGACACCACAGAGTTTCTTGACTAGGTAGCGTCCGTTGATGCACACTTCGACCTCATAGGGCTTCTGCCGCATTCCCATGTTAGGTATGTGCGCACCTTGCTTGAAGGACCTGCACGTTTACATTGGGAAAACGTGGAGCGCCTAAATGCGCAGCAAGCTCTTACCCTGATCACCGAGTGGGCGGAGATGCGATATCACCTCCATGAGCACTACGTCCCTGCTTTGTATAGGCAGCATCTCCTTGACCAGTATAGTAGCCTATATCAAGGCTCGAGCACCGTAGAGGAGTATCGTCTCACCTTTCAGACGCTTCAACTCCGTTGAAACCTACAAGAGGACCCCGAGTTGTCATTGTCCAAGTTTACGAATGGGCTCCATGCCGACATCCGCCGAGCCTTGCCTACATATGGCTCGGAGACCTTTGACCAAACCTTCCAGCATGCTCGGGACATCGAGCAAGACCTTCGTGCCACTGCAAGGCACAGCGAATTTGGCCCCCATAGGTGCCCCCATACGGGTGGTCCCCCACAGCCCCACCCACGACTTGAGCTCCCGGATCCTTATCCGGACCCGCGACCCCGCGCCACCGACCCATCAGCCCCCTAGGCAGCGCACGCACCTTGAGGCTTCGCCTTCTCGGCCCACTTAGGAGGAGTAGGGCAAGGCCCCGGCAGTCGGAACCCCTGGCTGTATCACCTACTACAACTGTTTGTAGGCGGGTCACATGTCCCGTTAGTGTCCCAAGAAAACCGCCTGAGCCGACGCTGGTCCGGCCCGTGTCGCTGCCATAACCGCTACTGAGCACGACGTCGAGGATGAGTGCTACACTAGCGGTGAAGAATCGGGTCCGTCCACACTTGTCGTCCACTGCACCCTTGTGCAGCCCGCGCCTACCGAGGATTGAAGGCGCTCGGGCATTTTTATGACTTACATTAAGTGCAATGGGCACTCGTTTAAGATCGTCATTGATTGCAGTAGTAGCTTGAACGTGGTGTCTCGGACTACGGTCATGTGTTTTGGCCTTCCCCTTGAGCCCCACCCGAGACCTTACTCTATCGCCTGGGTCGATACCACGAGCCTTCCGGTTACACACCAATGTCAGGTCCCCATCGCGTTTGGGAACTATCGTGAGAAGGTATTGTGCGACATTGCGACTATGGACGTCGCCTACGTCCTCCTTGGCCGCCCATGGTTGTACGATAGAGATGTAGTCCACTATGGCCGGTCGAATACTTATGTGTTCGATCACGATGAGCAGAAGATCTGTCTGATCCTAGCTCCACCCAAGGAGCTTTGTGTGTCCACCTCTAAGGGCCTGATTACACCCTCGGCACCTGCCCCTCCGCGTTCCCCCATGGTCTCCCTCATGCGCACCCCCGCATTAGATCGCGAGGCTCATGTGGCCAAGACCGTCTACGCGCTCATGGTACGCAAAGTGCAGGATCCTGTCCCTTGCCCTAATACGGCGCCTCCTGTTGAGGTGTCCGCCCTCCTTGCCGAGTTTAGTGATATCAGCCCCGAGCATTTGCCTCATGGCCTTCCCCCGACAAGGGAAATTCAGCACGTGATTGACCTCATCCTGGGAGCACCCGTCCCTAACTTGCCCCATCATCCCCTTAACCCCGCGGAACATGCTGAATTACAGTGTCAAGTGGATGATCTCCTTATGAAGGGGTACATCTATGAAAGTTTCAGACCTTGCGCCGTTCCCACGCTCCTCACGCCCAAAAAGGACGGGTCGTGACGCATGTGTGTCGATAGCCGTGCCATCAATAGGATCACTATCAAGTATCGGTTTCCCATTCCTCGGCTAGATGACATGTTGGATTTGATCTCCGGCGCGTCTTGGTTTTCCAAGCTCGACCTCCGGAGCGGATATCACCAGGTCCGCATTCGTGAGCGCGATGAGTGGAAGACCGCGTTCAAGACCAAAGATGGTCTTTACGAATGGCTTGTCATGCCATTCGGGTTGTCCAATGCCCCATCTACGTTCATGCGCTTGATGAGTCAAGTCCCCAGGCCATACAAGGGCAAGTTTTTGGTCGTCTACTTCGACGACATTCTGATCTTTAGTCGGACCCGCGACGAACACTTGGAGCATCTTCGCTCCACTTTTGAACTCCTGCGCAAGGAGCACCTCTTCCTTAACACGAAGAAGTGCGCCTTCCTGACCAATAGCATGTATTTTCTCGGGTATATCGTCTCCGACAACAGGCTGTCCGTTAACCCAACGAAGGTGGAGGCCATCCGGCATTGGCCTGAGCCTCGCACAATGACTGAGGTCCGTAGTTTCTCGGGTCTTGCGGGCTTTTACCGCAAATTCATCCTTGGGTTCAGCGCGATTGCCACCCCCTTAACCCAGCGTCTCTTTAAGGACGAGTTTGAGTGGACCCCTGCCACTAAACGAGCTTTCAACGCACTTAAAGACACCTTGACCACCGCCCCTGTCCTGCGCCTCCCTGACTTTTCGAAGGTCTTTGGGGTTGCGTGTGATGCCTCCGGTTCTGGCATCGGTGGTTCCCTTAGTCAGGAAGGCCATCCCGTGGCCTTGTTCAGTGAAAAACAAAATGCGGTTCGGCAGTGTTACTCGACATACGAAATAGAGTTCTATGCTATCATTCAGTCCCATCATCAGTGGAGGCATTACCTCATCCACCGTGAGTTTGTGTTGTATAGTGACCATCAGGCCCTCTCCTTCCTCAACGCCCAAAAGAAGTTGGCCGCCCGCCATGCTAAGTGGGTTTAGTACCCACAGCAGTATTCCTTTGTGATCAACCATAAGGCGGGTAAGGAGAATGTTGTCGTGGATGCCCTGAGTCGTGTCCGGACCCTCTTATGCATGATGCGCACTCGTGTCAATACCTTTGACCATGTCAAAGAGGAATACGCCACTTGTTCTGATTTTGGTGTCATCTATGCTGCTTTGACCGAGTCCACCTATCCCAACTCCCCCCTACTAGTTGTGCGAGCGTTACCTCTTCTTGGGGAATCATTTGTGCATTCCCCGTTCATCGCTTCGAAATCATCTTTTGCTCGAGCTTCACGCGGGTCGCATCGCCGGCCATCATGGCCGCGACAGGACCCTTGAGATGGCGGAGGAATGCTTATTTTGGTCTTCCCTTCGCAAAGACGTCAAGCGTGTCGTGCGCCATTGCGGCACTTGTCAGTTGTCCAAACCCCTCCCTCCGAACACGGGTCTCTATACCCCATTACCAGTGGCCACCGGCCTATGGCGTGACCTAAGCATGGACTTTGTCCTTGGGTTGCCTCGGACCACCTCCCGTTTTGATTCCATCTATGTGGTCGTAGATCGGTTTTCGAAGATGGCCCACTTTATCCCTTGTTCGCGCACTGCGGATGCGTCCCACATCACCGATCTTTTTGTCCGAGAGGTCGTGTGTTGTATCCAAACAAGTAGGTAAACTAAACTTATTCTTAAAGTCGCAGCCAAAACCTAAGTATTGGCGCACAGGGACTTGTCACCCCTTGATACGGCTCTAAAAACTTGTTCGGTTACCACACTTGTTGTTATCTCCATAAGTGCATGAATACTCGAAGTAATAATTAAGATATCGAACCCACAGAAACCTATGTTGTCGAATACCAAATAGTTGATTTCTTACTATCTAGGCAATTCGAAGTAGTGAAAAATAGCAATTGGAAACTAAAACAGAATTATCAGAGAGAAAAGCTAGGACTAGGGTTTCGTTCACTTTAACTTTTATGACTAGATATGAATAAGGATTTCGTCAGTTCAATTTTATCATGATGAAGATGTAATTTACTTAATAAAAGGATTGTTTCACTTTCGTGCAAACAACCGCACATGGATTTATCTTCGCTTTCGCACAAGATTCATCACAATGCTGAAGATAAGTAAATCATCAAACAATGAACTCAAGGATCACTTTCGTGCATCCGAATTCTAGGTTGATAACCTATAGTGGAGTCTCAAGGATCACTTTCGTGCATCCGAGTCTCAACACAAGTTTTACACATGGATCTCCAATGTTCCTATTCTTGCTTTCGCACAAGATCTCCACGTTTGACAAATAGACATCGATTTATAGATTCATGTTATAATCATGGCAATTATTCTACTAGAATAGATCAAGTTGGATCTAACCTAAGGAAGGGTTCCTAACATGCAATTCCAAGGTTCCAAATTCTCAAGCAATTACCTTTTAGTCAATAGCGAAAATTCTAAGAACATAATTAATAACATGGACTTATAGAGAGTCTAAGCACAATTATCACATGAGCAAAATCATCATGCTAAGATTAAACGCAACGAAATATTGAAAAAGTAGTCATCTAGTCATTGGAAATTAAGTGAATTACTCCCCCATGTCCCAAAAGTAGTTTAAGCTATCATCGTGAAGGAATTACAATGAGTCATGGTTTCAGAAGATTGAAAATCAAAGGAAAAGAGAAGTTTAGAAAATACAGCACGACTGTCAAGTATTTCACAGCCGTAATTTGCAAAGAATGTCGATGAACAGTGTCGGTGACTCTTTTTTCTTCGATTTCTCTTCCAATTGATCTCCTTTCGATTTGAAACTTCTGGAGTGTTGTCTCCTCCTTCAAACGAAGCTTCAGTAGAAAAATCATGGCCGGAGATCGTCTGGATTGAGCACGGAGGCAAAACCCTAGGTGGCGGCGTGAATCGCAATGTCTCCCTCGATAGTGGATGAAAAATGGGGCTTCCAGTGTGTGCATAATTCTCCCGTCCAAAGCTCCCCGATTACTTCTTACGACATCCAATTTAAAGCTCTGGATCACTTGCAATCTTCTCCACAAGAATCGGGCGTCGATATTGACCTGGGCGTCATGATCAAATAAGGAATTACGGCAGTGTAATAGTTCACGGCATTGCCGTAAAATCCCTCGACTATTCTATTTTTGAAAAGGTTGGAAATTACGGCACCGTAATCTAGTTTACGGTAGTGCCGTAAAATCGGCTGAACTCTCTGTTCACGAATGTCTGGCAATTACGGCCCGTGTAGTTTCTTACGGTAGTGCCGTATAATTGAGCAAAGTTTTTGTTCTGAAGCGTTCTGAAATACGGTACCGTAATATTGTTTACGGCGGTGCCATAAAATCTGAACAACTTTCTGTTCTGAAATTCTTCAAAATACGGCAGGGCTCGGATTTTACGGTACTGTCTAAAATTACAGTACCGTAAAATGGATTACGGCACTACCGTAATTTGCAGACTTGCTCCGTTTTACGTGAAATTTTTTGGGTGATCTCCTCTTGATGATGGTAATCCTTATATGTATTTGATTTTGCTTGAAAATGCCTAAAAATAGTGCCTTTTTACCTGAAAACTATGAAAAACCAAAATAGAAGTAGACTTTGCAATATTCGATGAATTTAGCACGAAAACAAGTGAAAGATCTTCAATCTAGCATGAAAAGATATCCAAAATGATATAAAATATACTATATATTTTGGTGTCATCAAAATACATAAGGCTCAAACTTTGCTTGTCCTCAAGCAAAAATCAAAATTTTGAAATCAAAATTTGATTAAAAGAATAACCTTTTCATGCTCAATAAATTTCTAAAATACAACCCATCAATGAAAAACTCTATCGATTGATTTACAAAACTTCAAATAAACATATCATCTTTAGAACTCAATCCTCTGGATCCATAATTCAATCAAATAAAACTTCTTAACAAGTACAATAAATAGAATTTTCAATCCCATGATTTCACCCAATTTTCAGTTCAAATCTATCATGCTTTTGTTTACAGGAATTAGGTTTCCAAGATCTTTTTCCACTCATTTTTTTTTTGGCATGTACCCACATAGATACATACTTTTTCTATTCCTTTTTGCATCATTCACATTCTCTAACTCGATTACCACCTTTTTTCTAGTGATGATATTAGAGTGCACGGATCACATAATCAATGCAATAGAACTCATATCCTCTAATTTGGAATGAATTTACTAAGGACAGCGGAGTTTATGTGAAATGATTTCTCTCATGGCATGTACCCACATAGATACATATTTTTTCTATTTATTGCTTCAACCCATGACCTTCGGTACCACTGCGGTTTCCCACAGTGCCAAGTAGGGGAGTCCTCACCATTATTTTGTGGATCTTGGATTCTTATTTCCCAACAAATAACAAGAATAGACTAAACATCTACTAGGTTGATCAATTGATCTCAATTCATAAATCATACTCATATACCCATTTTTATTCAAAAGAAACTTTTCACCTTTAGATTTTATTCCTTAAACAATACATTTACCCAAAATTTCATGCATTAACTAATTTCATATTTCAATAGACAAATATGTATTGAAGAAATAAATTTAACATGATGGGGCTATAACTCTAATCAAGAATTTGAGTTCATTCATAATCAAAAATCATCAACACATCTCAAAACATAATCATATATCAAAATATTTTCATCATCACATCATGTCAACAAGAATTAATATCATCATAATGTAGTACAACCATATCGAAAAGTGAATTAGAATATCAATATTCATCATACAACCATATTGAAAACCAAGTAATCATATCAAAAATCAATGGCGGCGATTATGAAGCGTCATCCTTCCCTTCATCATATGAAAAATCAATGAGATATATATGGACAAACACAGTATGGTAAAGAAGTAAAGGAAAACAATACTCACAAAGTAAGTACTCATCGCCATCTGACCGTGTAGCCTCAGAGTCTTTTGCAGTAGCCTCCATGGGATCATAATATGGTGTTCCTCCTTGATCACCCTGGTATCCATAATCTCTATGATCTGCATAACCAAAACGGTCAAAAAGGAAGTTACCCATGTCTTCCATATGATTACATAACCTCTCCATATCCCTCTGGATGTGCCATAGAGTCTCTTCCATCCTCTCCTGGTGGCGTTCTTGATTATACATCTGTGCTGTGAGCGCTTGGAAACCTGGATCGTGGTGGCTAGCAAAACCACCCCTTGTCCCATGTGAAGAAGTACCGGCGGCTTGTGCAGAAACGTGAGGTGGTGACTCCATCCCATACGGATTACTCCTTCCACCCCAGGTGGGTGGTGGTGGAACTGTATCAAGTGGCGAAGTAAAAACTGCCTTAGCTTCACTGGGAGATAACTTCCAGTTGGCTCTATCTCTGACTGTGGTCTTCTCAACGCAAGGTAAAGGTAGAGGAGGGACATTTGGCCCAAGGACCAAACAAAAAGTGTCTCCTTCTCTTACAATCATCTTCATTGCTATGCAAGACTCAATGTCGAGTCTTGCATTCCCTCGTGCCAACTCAATCCCATATGGCTCAATCCCGAAATACCTAGCTATAGGAGTGATCGGACCTCCTATCACGACTGATCCTCTAGTTGCTCTGGCTACCTTGTCCATATGCTTAACCATGAAGTAGGCGACATCCACAGCAAATCCACTGAGCATCCCCCAAAGAAGATAGAGCTCATGCTGACGAACCATGCCGTCACTATCCCCTCTACCGAACATTGTGTGTGCTAGAACCCTGTGAGCATATCTGATACAAGGGTTCATGATCTTGCTAGCTCTGGCAGAAACAGCATAGAAACGGTTCTCAATTGTGATTTGGCTCCAAAAGATGTTCTTCATGAATCCTAGGGGTATCTCAGTGTACCCTCCTGTGCTTAGTCCAAAGATATCTCTTACTTCTTGCAGTGTAAGCTCTCTCTCTTTATTCGCCAATCTGAAAGTAATTTTTCCATCAGCAGGGCCATGGGAATACTCTTTCAGCTCTATGATCAGACTGCTCAAGAACTCCAAAACAAGAGGTAAATATTAGTGCGGAGTCATCTGGAAAAACTTCTTGGCTTGGATTCTTTCAAACATCCAAAGCACATCTTCATAAAGTCCCAAGGCTTCAAGTGTTCTTCGATCAGCATATTTGGTGTTGATGATTTTTCTTTCCAATAGCTTGTTGTATCTAGCCTCCTGCATCTCATTCCTAAAGATGATTCCATGGGGGTTCTGAGGTTGAGATGGTTCTGCAGGAGCTTTCCCCTTCTCTATTGGGAAAATTACCTTCCTCCTTGGCATATTTGTTAACAAGCTGCAAACTCACAATTTAATGGCAGCAAAACAATAATAGAGTTCAATTCAAGTCAAATGGCATCCTATCAACATGTTCTATTATCATAAAAACAGGGCATAAACAGAGCATGCAATCTCAATCTCATCTCAATATGACAGGCATGAATCATAGTTTCTGCATCATGAATAATACTAATCAAGTAAATAGGAAGCAAAAATCAACTCATAACTCCAGCTCAAACTCCAAAAATCAACAAAACCATGAGTGAACAGTAACTTTACCACGTTTCAACCTATTTTAGCTCAAATCGCCTATTAAATCGTTCCAAATTCTTTTGAAACAACAAGGAATTGAAAGTTCATTCTCTAACGAGTGAATAGAAATAAAAATCACTCACAATGGTTGAGAATCGAGCGAAAACGAGCGAAAGGGGCGAAAAATAAAAAAAAGCTCGTTAAATCAGAAAAATCGGTGAAACGGTTACCCAATCGACGGCGAGAGTTGAACGGGAAAGGTCGCCGGTGTCCACTGAAGGTCGGAGACGATCGGAGATTCAAGAGTAGCTCGAGAGCAAGTGAGAACGAAGGTAAAACCCTAAAAATGGCTCGACAGAAACCCTAAATACGGCACAGAATTGCGTGTCTAAAAGCAGATTACGGCAGTGTAATATCTTATTGCACTGTCATAAAATTACGACAACTCTCGGGTCGAAAACAATTTGAAAATACAGTACTGTAAAACAGCTTACAGTACCTGCCGTAAAACTCAAACAGCAAAATTTTTATTTTATTTTTTCATTATTATTTATTATTTATTATTTATTTTTATTTTTTCAAAAATTAAAAATTCAGAAACTCGAAAATAAAATTTCATGAAAATACGGTACCGTAAAATATCTTACGGCGGTACCGTAAAAATAAGGAAACTCTTGGGTGGATTTTGGAACCAAAATACGGTACCGTAACCTGCCTTACGGTAGTGCCGTAATTTGCTCCAAATCATAATTTACCTACAAAAATAAAAGAAAAATTAGTATTAAGCTAAAATTAAGTTAAAGAAAACAAAATAGAGGTTAGAAAGCTTGGGTTGCCTTCCAAGAAACGCTAATTTAAATGTCATTAGCTTGACCCTTTAACACTCAGGTTTGATCGTGAATTCCTAGATTTCCACTCTGATTTTTCAACATAAGGCTCAATCTTGAAACAGTATCCAAATTTGCTCAGAATCCTTTCTATTTTGTCAATCAATCTAGAGCTTTCTCTTCTTTTCTTCCTCCTTGTCTTTTTCTTTTTCTGCAATTTCTCATCAATACCTTCAAAAAGATTATCAGATTCATTATTTGAGGTTTCATCAAATAGACTTGAAACATCATAAAATTCATCATTACATATTTCAACATTACAACAAGATCCTGAGTATGAAAGTTTGTTCAATGAATCATTAGGATTAAATTCAATCTTGTTGTCACATATATCAAAAGTAATCTTTCCCTCTTTCACATCTATATTTGCCTTAGCAGTGGCCAATAATGGTCTACCGAGAATTATAGGATTTCTAGAATTTTCCTCCATGTCTAACACTACAAAATCTGCAGGAATGAAAAGCTTACCAATTTGTACAGGAACATTCTCTAAAATACCTACAGGATACTTTACCGATGAGTCTGCGAGCTGTAAGGATATGGATGTATGCTTTAGCTCTCCAAGATTTAGTTTCCTGTAAGTAGAAAGAGGCATTAGACTCACACTGGCACCTAGGTCACATAAGGCTCGGTCAAAAGCCATAGTGCCTATTGAACAAGGTATAGAAAAACTACCTGAATCCTTCAGTTTAGGTGGCAGTTTGTTCTGTATGATAGCACTACAATCTTTAGTTAAAGTAACAGTGCATGTGCCATAATCATCTAGTTTCCTTTTACTAGACAAAATTTCCTTTAAAAACTTGGCATAAGATGGCATTTCAGTAATAGCTTCCGTAAATGGAATGTTAACATATAGCTTTTTCAGGATTTCAAGGAATTTGCTAAACTTTTTGTCTAATTTATTCTGAACTAACCTTTGAGGAAAGGGTATAGGTGGCTGGTAAGGAGCAGACAAATCAGGTTTAGAATTGTCTTTTTCACATGATTCATCTCCTTTAGGTTTATCACCCTTTTGAGGTGGTAAACAAGTTTGGGGTTCCTCATGTGAAGAGGATTCTCCTAACTCTAATTCCTCTTCATTATCATCAAGCCTTTTTTTAGTGTTTTCAAACCTCCCTCTAGGTTCTCCTAGTTGTTTCCCACTTCTAGTCATGATGGCATTGCAGTGCTCCCTAGGATTTATCTCAGGTTTTGCAGGCAACTTCCTAGGGGGTCTGTAAGGTACACTAGCATGTTGGGCAATCTGATTTTCAAGAATTTTGTTGTGGGCTTCTACTATTTCCAATCTGGAGTTGATTTGATGAAAAATTTCTTTAAATTCTTCAATTTGTCTATTTTGATTTGACATGAGTTGGTCTTGCTTAGACATAAACTCTTCAATTTTTCTATTTTGGTTTGACATGAGTTGGTCTTGCTTAGACATAAACTGATTTTGACTAGCCATAAGTTTTTCAAACATGGATTCTATATTTGAATTCTGATTTTGATTTTGATTAAAGTTCTAATTTGGTCTTTGATATCCTTTATTCTCAGTGTTTCCCCCTACATTATTATTGTTTTTCCATGAAAGGTTGGGGTGATTTCTCCATCCAGGGTTATATGTACCAGAATAGGGATTATTAGGTCTACTTTGATTATAATTCCCTATGGCATTCACATGTTCATTACCCTGATCAACAACTATTCTAAAAATATTCAGCAGTATGACCATCATTGCCACAAATTTCACAAGTGATAGTAGAAACAGAATCAGTTTGCATAGAATTAAACTTTCTGCACAAAAATTCTACCTTCTCTGCTAAGGATCGCCATCCATCACTTTCACCCTTACCTTGAGAAGGCTTGTAAAGTACTCCTCTCTCGGCAGTCCATTGATTGTGATTTAATGCCATCTCCTCTAGCAGTCTGAAGGCAGCATCTGGTGTTTTGCTCATAAGAGCTCCTCCTGTAGCAGCATCCACAGTCATTTTAGTATTATCCGATAATGTATAGTAAAAAATTTACAGTAAACTCCAATCTTCAATGCCATGGTGAGGACACTTCCGCTGTAATTCATTGAATCTCTCCCATGCCTCACTGAACGACTCCCCACTTCTTTGTTGAAAGTTTGTAATTTGATTCCTCAACTGAAGTGTCTTGCTTGGGGGAAAGTATTTTGTCAAGAAGGAATTTGACAGTTGATTCCAAGTGGTGAAGGTACCGGTTGGTTGTGATTGAAGCCATGTCTTTGCCTGGTCACTAAGAGAAAAAGGAAAAAGTCTTAATTTCAATGCATCGCTAGAAACACTATTAAATTTAATAGTATCGCATAATTCAAGAAATGAGGCCAAGTGTTGGTTGGGATCCTCCAATGGAGATCCTCCAAATTGATTTGGTTGAAACATTGAAATAAAAGCAGACTTAATCTCGAAGTTGTTAGCCTCTATTGCTGGCCTAGCAATACTAGAATGAATTTCATGTTCATTAGGGGCTGCATAGTCCCTAAGTGTTCTCTGATTGTTCTTATTGTCTCCCATCTCTAATATTTCTTCTTGTAACTCCAGTTGAGATGTCTCTTGCAGTTCTTCTTATAATCTCAACTTTCTGCGCACTCTTAATGTTTTATTGATTTCAGGATCCAATGGTACAAGTGGTCCTGACCTAAGACTCCTACGCATGCAAAGTAGATAGATCAAGTGATTTCAAGAAACAAAAAATAAGCAGTAAATAAAAACCTAATCTGGCAATAATCTCAACGTCTCTAATATCGATAAAAACTAAGGTCCCCGGCAACGGCACCAAAAACTTGTTGTATCCCAACAAGTAGGTAAACTAAACTTATTCTTAAAGTCGCAGCCAAAACCTAAGTATTGGCGCACAGGGACTTGTCCCCCCCTGATACGGCTCTAAAAACTTGTTCGGTTACCACACTTGTTATTATCTCCGCAAGTGCACGGATACTCGAAGTAATAATTAAGATATCGAACCCACAGAGACCTATGTTGTCGAATACCAAATAGTTGATTTCTTACTATCTAGGCAATTCGAAGTAGTGAAAAATAGAAATCGGACACTAAAACGGAATTATCAGAGAGAAAAGCTGGGACTAGGGTTTCATTCACTTTAAGTTTTATGATTAGATATGAATAAGGATTTCGTCAGTTCAATTTTATCATGATGAAGATGTAATTTACTTAATAAAAGGATTGTTTCACTTTCGTGCAAACAACCGCACAGGGATTTATCTTCGCTTTCGCGCAAGATTCATCCCAATGCTGAAGATAAGTAAATCATCAAACAATGAACTCAAGGATCACTTTCGTGCATCCGAATGCTAGGTTGATAACCTCTAGTGGAGTCTCAAGTATCACTTTCGTGCATCCGAGTCTCGACACTAGTTTTACTCATGGATCTCCAACGTTCCGATCCTTGCTTTCGCACAAGATCTCCATGTTTGACAAATAGACATCGATCTATAGATTCATGTTATAATCATGGCAATTATTCTACAAGAATATATCAAGTTGGATCTAACCTAAGGAAGGGTTCCTAACATGCAATTCTAGGGTTCCAAATTCTCAAGCAATTACCTTTCAGTCAACAGCCAAAATTCTAAGAACATAATTAGTAACATGGACATATAGAGAGTCTAAGCACAATTATCACATGAGCAAAATCATCATGCTAAGATTAAACGCAACGAAATATTGAAAAAGTAGTCATCTAGTCATTAGAAATTAAGTGAATTACTCCCCCATGTCCCAAAAGTAGTTTAAGCTATCATCGTGAAGGAATTACAATGAGTCATGGTTTCAGAAGATCGAAAATCAAAGGAAAAGAGAAGTTTAGAAAATACAGCACGGCTGTGAAGTATTTCATAGCTGTAATTTGGAAAGAATGTTGATGAACAGTGTCGGCGACTCTTTTTTCTTCGATTTCTCTTCCAATTGATCTCCTTTTGATCTGAAACTTATGGTGTGTTGTCTCCTCCTTCAAACGAAGCTTCAGTAGAAAAGTCACGGCCGGAAATCGTCTGGATCGAGCGCGGCGGTGAAACCCTAGGCGGCAGCGTGAATCACAATTTCTCCCTCGACAGTGGATGAAAATTGGGGATTCTGGTGTGTGCGTAATTCTCCCATCCAAAGCTCCCCGATTGCTTCTTACGGCATCCAATTTAAAGCTCTGGATCGCTCGCAATCTTCTCTTCAAGAATCGGGCGTCGATATTGACCTAGGCGTCGTGATCAAATAAGGAATTACGGCAATGTAATAGTTCACGGCACTGTCGTAAAAACCCTCGAGTATTCTGTTCCTGAAAAGGTTGGAAATTACGGCACAGTAATCTGGTTTACGGTGGTGCCGTAAAATCGCCTGAACTCTCTGTTCGCGAATGTCTGGCAATTACGGCCCGTGTAGTTTCTTACGGTAGTGCCGTAAAATTGAGCGAAGTTTCTGTTCTGAAGCGTTCTGAAATACGGTACCGTAATATTGTTTATGGCGGTGCCGTAAAATCTGAAAAACTTTCTGTTCGGAAATTCTTCAAAATACGGCAGGGGTCGGATTTTACGGTATTGTCTGAAATTACGGTACCGTAAAATGGATGACGATACTGCCGTAATTTGCAAACTTGCTCTGTTTTACGTGAAATTTCTTAGGTGATCTCGTCTTGATGATGGTAATCCTTCTATGTATTTGATTTTGCTTGAAAATGCCTAAAAATAGTGCCTTTTTACCTAAAAACCATGAAAAACCAAAATAGAAGCAGACTTTGCAATATTCAATGAATTTAGCATGAAAACAAGTGAAAGATCTTCAATCTAGCATCAAAAGATATCCAAAATGATACAAAATATATTATATATTTTGGTGTCATCATCGTGCATCTTCATGGTCTTCCCGACATGATCGTGTCCGATCGCGACACACATTTTGTGAGCCATTTCTGGCACTCACTTTGGGCACTGCTACACACCACCCTGAAATTCTCCACGGCCTATCACCCTAAAACCGTTGGGCAAACCAAAGTTGTTAATCGTAGTTTGGGCAATCTCTTCCGTTGCCTCGTCGGTGACCATCCGAGGTCTAGGGATTTTGTATTACCCATGGCTGAATTTGTGTACAATAGTGCTTCTAATAGGTCTATAGGTCTCAGCCCCTTCCAGATTGTCATGGGCCATCAGCCGCGTAAACCTATCGACCTGCATGACCTTCCAATGGAGTCCCATCTCTCCCTGCATGCATACTCATTTGCCCAGCATATCGCTAGTTTGCATGATGAGGTTCGGCGTCGTATCTTTTTGGGCAACACTCACAATGCGGTGAAGGCCAACGAGCATCATAGGCCACACCACTTTTCTATAGGTGAGCTGGTAAGGGTGCGCGTCCACCCCGAGCATTTATCCAACAAAGCACACTTTAAGCTTCAGCCGCATTACATGGGACCCTATGCAGTGGTACACAGGATTGGCTCCAACACCTATGAGCTGGACTTACCCAAGGACATGGGGATACACCCCATCTTCAACGTGGTGGACCTCCTCCCCTTCTACGGCCCTTTGGAGGCGCCTTCTGACCCCGACGACCCGCTGCCCCCTAGTTCTCCAGAGGAGAACTCATCAGATCACGCAGCGGAAGCGGATGCAGGAGCAAACGAGCCCATGAACACACTTAAGGACGGCCCAAACTCCCTAGAAGGCACTTGGGAAGGCTCCCCAGGACGTGGGGAAGATACATCACAATTTTCAGTGCAGTCAGAGTTCCCCAGACCCCGACACGGCCCGGCCATGCGCCCCATCACGGCCGTGACACGGTCATCCAGCTGCGCGAACGCCGAAACGCCCGTACCACTAGCCGTGCCTTCCTTGGCCAACATTCATGGAGCAAAGCACGCCCGTGCTCTTCAACACGGCCATGCCTTGTCCGCCTCGGCCAACAACGCCGAGTTCGACACACCTGCTGCCACGCCCGTGCTTCCGACCGTGCTTCCCTCGGCCGATTCTGCAGTTAACGAACATGGCCGTGCTCCTCGGCACGGCCATGCTGTGTTCTCTTTGGCCAACAATACCAAGCTCGAGACGGCCTTGGACACGCCCGTGCCAGCACCCGTGTTCTCCTCGATCGAAGACCCAGTGTCACAACCTTAGATAATAGCAATCCATAATAGAAAATTCATACACATCATTTTCACAAGGATCGACAATCAAAATCAAGATCTAATGCCCTAAACAACAAAATATATGTTAAAATGCCATCATCTAAGTTGCACTAGAACAATATCCATTCTTTCAAAGTCTTTTACCCAATAGCAAGGTAAACTCATACAATCCAAAATCCGAGAGCTAAATATACTATCATCATATGCCATTGAAATCAAATTTCAAAAAAACTAGAAACATTTTCATCACAACAAGTCATAATACCACTCCTAAATACAAGTCTTTTATGGAACATACAATGTTTCCAAGATTACAAAATTCTATGATTTAGCCAAAATTCCAAAATGAGCTTCCAAAATTTCATGCTTCTGCCCACAATGCGTAGCCAGGCTAATCTGCAATAAGGGTTAGTGCAAGCAAGAATGAGCATAAATTGCCCAGCAAGTAACCCCAAGGGCTAAGGGGAATAGAACCAAAGAGGATAAACATATCAATGAAGTAGTTAACACAATGAAACAATAATGAAGGGCAACATAATTCCCTTAAGCACATAATTTGGGTAAGGAAAGCAAGATAGTAACAAATTCCCCATGGATGAGACATTTGATTCACAATTAGTCATTGATCATTATTGAGCATAGGGGTGCATTCATATCATGAATAGTCATAGATCATAAATGTGGGGGAGACAATCAAAATTCATAATTCCTTCCACGTCTAGAAGTTGAACCCATCCTTGTCAGGAGAGAGAACAAACAAAAGCTAGCTAGAGTATCTTAGGGCTCTTCATACAAATAGATAGTGGGATTCAAGCGGTGGCTCCCATGAATTCAAGAGGTAGCCCCCACCTTTTTAGGGGTGTGGCACTTTGCTCCATGTAGCACTTTGCTCCACAACTATCATGATGTAGTGGGATTCAAGCGGTGGCTCCCATGAATTCAAGAGGTGGCCCCCACCTTTTTAGGGGTGTGGCACTTTGCTCCATGTAGCACTTTGCTCCCAACTACGAAATGAGAAGTGAGACTCAAGAGGTGGCCCCCACCTTTTTAGAGGTGTGGCACTTTGCTCCCAACAACTCCTTTGAATGGAGGGATTCAAGAGGTGGCCCTCACCTTTTTAGGGGTGTGGCACTTTGCTCCACATCCATCCACAAATCTCTCATTTGGGTTCACTCAAATTCTCCCCACAATATAACTTTCATAAGAAGAGCACTATGTCAAAGAGTTTGAGCATAACATTGATAATAACATATAACCTCAGTCATTGAATATATCAATTGTCATAGGACACAAGCATAACATTGATAATGAGATTTTTAGGGCCGGGAGATAAGTTCCACATAATGTGCTAGTGTTCATACCTTGAGTTCAAAGCCACAAGTTAAGTCATAGGGAAACCGGTTTCATATAGATCAGGTTGCTCCCAAAATAAATTGAAGCTCAAAGCACAATACAACTTTAGTGGTAAGCAATTAACCAAACATAACATATTCATATTGTCAGATTGCAACATATAATTTAGGTCAAATACCTAACCAAAACTAGTCAATATGATCAAAATGAAGCTTTTCGAGTCTAGGTTCCAATGAAATCAATTGTACAAGATTTCGAGTTGTAGTCAGTGAGATATGGGGGTTCGAACACAAAAAGGTTTGGATTTTTAGATTTTCAGAAAATAGATTCATATGTCATAATTGCAACACATGTTTCAGACCGTGTAAGTAACCTAAAATAGGAAATATGATATTCAAAATGAATCTATTTGAATCTACTTTCCAATAGAACTGAATTCGTTGGATTTGAAGTTATAGCCAGGGAGGTATGGGTGTTCGAACATAGAAAGGTCAGGATTTCAGATTTCCAAAAAACAGATTCGTAAATCAGAATTGTGACACATATTTCAGATCCAATAACTAACTGAAAATAGGCAATATAGTAGTCCAAGTGAATCCCTTCGAGTCTACTTTCTAATAAAACTGATTTGATAAGATTTTGAGCTATACCTAGGGAGATATGAGGGTTCGACCACATAAAGGTCGAAATCCAGATTTCCAGAAAACTGATTTTGTACAGCTAGATAACGATATAGATTGAAACACGAATACAGCTCGGATGTGGTCAATATCACATTCAAATTAACGTGGAATGAATCTAGTTTCATACAAAAATTGTTTCGTGCGATTTGGATCTATAGATCATGAGATATTGGGGTTAAAGCAGAGCAAGGTCAGGCAGGCGACTACAATTTCAGCAGAACCAACATTTCATAATCATCACGCATTTTCAGATTTGACTCCATAGAATAGAAAACACAAGATCTAAGATCCAAATCGAAATCATAAGACACAAGGACATGAAGTTATCTAGAATATGAAGGGAAGAACTAGATTTATCAAAACAAAGAGCAAGATTACTTGCCTAAAGGTGTTGAAAGTCCTCCTCCAATCCCTTCCACTTGTTGGCGGCTGAACTAGGGCTTCTCCCAACAAAAGCGTGATCAGCCCCCTTCACGATTTTGCTTTACCAAAATATCACTCTCAAAGGCTTAGTTGGTAAGTTGTTTCCAAAAATACCCCTTAAGACTCCAACAAGGAGATTTAAGCCCATAATACCAAGATACCATCCTCACCCTACAAAAATTTCAAAATTTCAAGCATGCTTAATTAACCAAGGGATATGATTTACTAAATTCATTATTGACATACCATCATAAGGGGTTCATAAATTTTAGGGTATTACATCTCTCCCTCCTCAAAAGAACATTAGTCCCCTAAAGTTGCATTACCTTGATTATCAAAAAGATATGAATGGATTATTTTCATATCTACCTCTAATTCCCAAGTTGGCTCTTCAATTGAGTGATGTTGCCAAATAACCTTCACAAGTGGAATAACCTGGTTTCTCAAGATCTTTTCCTTCATATCCACAATTCTTATGGGTCTTTCAACATAAGATAGGTCTTCTTCAATCTGAATAGGCTCATGCTCAATGACATGAGATGGATCATGATGATACTTCCTCAACATGGACCAAGGATGAACATGAACCAAGGATGGTGGTAAAGAAATTCTATAAGCAACCGAGCCAACCCTTTCAAGAATTTCAAAAGGTCCAATAAATCTTGGGCTTAGCTTCCCCTTCTTCCCAAACCTCATAACACCTTTAGAAGGAGAAATCTTTACAAAAACATGATCACCAACTTGAAACTCAAGTTCCCTTCTTCTATTGTCTGCATAACTCTTTTGGCGGCTTTGAGCTACTTTTAGTTTATCCTTTATCACATGTATTTTCTCAGTGGTCTCTTGCACTGCATCTGGGCTTAAGAGTCTTCTATCACCAACCTCTTCCCAACAAATAGGAGTTCTACATTTTCTCCCATACAAAGCTTCATAAAGAGCCATTTGAATACTTGAATGAAAGCTATTATTGTAGGTGAATTCAATAAGAGCAAGATCCTTATCCCACTCACCCTTCCAATCCATGATGTAAGCCCTTAGCAAATCTTCAAGAGTCTGAATGGTTCTTTCTGATTGCCCATCTATTTGAGGATGATAAGTTGTGCTAAATTTGAGTTTAGTTCCCAAAGCTTCTTGCAGTCTCTTCCAATATCTAGAAAGGAATCTTGAATCTCTATCAGATACAATCTCAGCTGGAACACCATGCAATCTCACTATTTCATTTATATACATACTAGAGAGTTTATCAAGTGAGTAAGTCATTCTGATGGGCAAGAAATGTGCAGATTTTTTTAACCTATCAACAATAACCCAAATAGCATCATGATTTCTAGAAGTCTTAGGCAATCCTGAAACAAAATCCATTCCAATGCTTTCCCATTTCCATTCCGGTACCCTCAGAGGTTGATGTAAGCCACCCGGTCTTTGATGTTCAACCTTAACCAATTGACATGTTAAACAATTTGGAAACATACTGTGCAATATCATTCTTCATACCACTCCACCAAAAGGTTTTCTTTAAGTCTTGATACATTATAGTGCTGCCTGGGTGAATATAATACTTTGAGTTGTGAGATTTTTGCAATATGCTGGCCTTAATTTCAGAATCCTTAGGAACACATATTCTATCCTTGAACCTCAAAATGTCATCCCCTCTCATGCAAAAGTCCTTCCTCAATCCATTTACACTATCTTCTCTGAGTTGCATTTGACTGAGATCCTAAAGCTGTCCATCCTTAATTTGTTGATTAAAGCCAGATTCAATCCTAAAAGAAGCAAGTAATACCTTTGGCTCATGTTTGATCACTTTAAGATTGCATGCCTGTATTGGTAGAATAAGATAAAAAGCCTCAATAAATCATATCAAGTCCCGTTACTTAGCCTTCTGACGCGTAACCCTCGTCAAACTGTCGATCGATGGTGTTGTGCACTGTTTCCCAATCTTGTGGGACACACACATCTATCTTCAGGAGGTGTGTGGTGACAATAATTTCCCCAGTCCGGATAAAACTCCGGACGCGCCTTTCGCAAGTAAATTGTTGGCCCTGGGTATAACGGTCAGGTCGGACTTCACTAGGATTTTTCATATGTGGTGGTTCACATGATGAAATTTCTAGAGGCAACCTCAAGAGGTTAGGGCTTTGTGTTGTATCCAGCCCTCGCTGGACACAAATTGCTTGAATGGTCTTGAGAAGGGGAATTGCCGAGTAGCAATTGGCGAGCCTACCTTAGTAAGCATGTGTCACCTTGTGCAGTACATCCCACCCTAGTGGGACGCAAGGCCGTGTACGAAATGAGGATCCCATCTCACTAAGGAAGTCAGGTGACGTCTCTATCAATTTTTGAGGATTATCGATTCGAATAAAACAGTGAGAAACAATCATTTATCAAAGGTTAGAATAAATGATTGACTATGTGATACTGATCTGGTCTTGTCTTTGTTCTAGATGGCTTCTACAAGCAATAATGATAGCAGACTGTCATTTCGTTCCTTCTTGAGGAAGGAGAAGTTGGTTGGAACTAACTTCGAGAACTGGTACCATACTTGAGGATTGTCCTCAAGCTCAAAGAAAAGCTGTGTCTCCTTGGGTAGCCTTTTCTTGAACCCATCTCATCTACAGCCTTGTTGGCTAAAGAGGATACCTGTGGGGTAGCTTGTCTAAAGCTAGCATGTCGCCTGTGTGTGCGAAAGCAACGTGTTGAGCTGATCATAGTTTAGATATTCTAAAATAGCTCTTTAAGGGATAAGCTAGAATAGAATGCTATAACCTCTAAAGTAGTCCTATAATGAAGGAAAGCCTTAGGGCTTGTCCAACGCATTAAAGATGAAAAAGGGTGCAGGAGATAAGGTGCTTGAGAATGATTGCTAGCGACCTCAAAACAAGGAGAAGAGAAGTAGCCCTTCGTCTTCTAGCTTAGGTAATTATGTTACCAAAGTTTAGTTGTCTATTTCTGACACATAGGTATGTCATACCGCATGATGAGACCAATACTTGCAAAAGTGTCTTGGTGCTCAACGGAAATAGGGCAACGCTGACGCAGAGAGACTGACCTACTAGTTGGAGCATCTATTGCTACCATAGCTGTAGGAGACATCACTTTCTCTGGGATCAAGACTTTGTTAGAACTTCAATATCTTCATGTTCTATCTGTATGTAAAGTTATATGAGTAACATACTATATGGATTAAATTAAGTGGTTCTGTACCTATCTCTAGCACTGTTGTTTGGACCTTGTAAAACAAGAACCTCATTTACTATCTCCATGCGAATGGATTTATGGCTTCAATCTCTTTTCAGGAGAATGAGTCGGATCTACCTCTTTTGAGAGCTAGACTCACACGAGCCTTGTTTGCTAAGGACAACAACAGCGATGCTCTTCACTTTTTTAGAAGTGGAAGATTAGGAGACTTGTTGGACCTCATAAACTTTAGTGTGTGTGGACAGGTCTAATAAGTAAGCCAAAGATTGGGTACTAGTCCTTTACAGACATATCTGACAGATATGAATTAAGGAAGCTAGCTTAATAGATCCATAAATAGCTTTCTGACTTGTTGGAAAGAACTTGAGCCATAGTTTATGATTATCTTGATGAGTATGAGATTCCTCATAGCTCACTCCTTCTAGAACTCTTTTTAAGGGAGAGTGTCTAAACGGAGGAATCAAGTCAAGCTTGGCATGATTCGATACAGGTTAAGTCATGTTACTCCTTGTTAAAGGTTGTGCAAAAATGAATAGTTTTTCTTGAACACTGATAGATGTTCCATATCTGATGTATATGTGTATGGGGTATCCTTTGTGAATACTACTTCCATGATCCCACAGGAGAGCAACTTGGTTGCTGCTTAGAGTGCTAATTTTCTTAAGAAAATTTTTCTCTTGAAAAAGGCTAGTGGGAGGAAGTATCACTTGGATATAGTCCAAGGTCAGCTATTTGACACACTTGGTCAAAGATGGAATCTTAGCCAGTTATATAGGTTGTGAGTAACCTGAGGTTCATAACACTCAGGCTGTATATGTCGAAGAGATTCGTCTGGGGGATGAGTGCAGTGGGAGCTGAGTGCCTGAGTGCAGTGGGAGCTTGATGACATCTCTAGTCTTGTATGTTGAGGACATACAGATCATCAAAGGTGACATCTTGATCCTTCACTTGGTGAAGAGATGATTGGGAAATATCTTGTGATGAATGACTTAGTAGACATCACCTATGGAGTAGGTGTGAGAGTTTTTGAAACTCCAAGTGCTAAGTCATATAACATACATCGATGATGGTATGTTATAGACCAGATGTGGTTTGTGCTGAGAGCATAACCAATGGATACTAGGTCCAATCTAGGTGCATGGCACTGGATAAAGAGAAAGAAACATCCTTAGGTTGTGCAAAGAACTAAGTGGTGGTTCTTGGTCATCAATAACAGGAAACGCTCAGTGTATTCACTTGGCAGCTTGTTCCAGTCAGACCAGTGACAATCTAGCTGTTCCTGTAGTGGTGCTAGAAGCTTTGGGAGCTTCAGAGCAGACTACTTGAAAGCAGAGTATGCAAATGCTTTTGGGAAGCAATGGGAGTTCTTCGTTGAACTTCACAAGCGTACTCAGATGCTTATACCATGTCTTGGGGACAGAGGTAATAAAGATATAGCAAATATGAACCCTGATACAATCATGATAGGCCCATAGACTAATGCTCTGGCACAGTAGGAGCGTGGCAAGTCGCGCTTAGGACACGGTGTTGAGGTTGCTCAATGCAAGGTCCTAGTGCAAGTGGGAGATTATTAGTGTTTATGCCCTAGGTCCTCAGGATGGTCCATTGGGATATGTGTATCACATCTAGTTGATAGATGAGTTATCCTGGCATTGTCGTTGTTATGCAAGTTTGTACATCTGCGCATATGTACATTTGCATATACAATGTCCCTAAGAGGTAGATTTTATCTAGTCACTGTGTTTATCCCTGGTCGAGAATCATAGTAGATATGGGACAGCTATGATTCACTTGAGACTGGTATATTCACTGGTTGAGCACGGGTTGCTAACGCAAGCATATGGGTATATCAAGGGAGATATACTAGATCAACCCGCTGTGAGGATTTATCTCGGTGTCACGAGATGAATATCACAGTGACAAAGTTGCACTTGTCCTAGACTTGAGGGCGTTGGTATCTCTAAATAGTGATTGATGTACTTTGATGCAACCTAACGCTTCGCCGTAAAAGGTGAGTCATACCGGTTGTCATTGGGTATGTCGCAAGCTGATGACACCAAAATATATAGTATATTTTGTATCATTTTAGATACCTTTTCATGCTAAATTGAGGATCTTTTACTTGTTTTTATGCTGAATCCATCAAATATTGCAAAGTCTACTTCTATTTTGGTTTTTCATGATTTTCAGGCAAAAAGGCATCATTTTAGGGTGTTTTCGAGCAAAATCAAACACATAGAAGAATTCTCATCATCAAGAACAAGATACATGACAAATTTCACGTAAAACAGAGCAACTCACCAAAATACGGTAGTGCCGTAATTTATATTACGGTACCGTATTTCCATACTATACCGTAATATCGGAGCACCTACCGTAATTTGGGAAAACTTCAAATCAGAAGATTGTGCGAAAAATACGGCACTGTTGTAATATTTTACACGGCCATATTTTGGAGCACTTTCGGAATAGAGACCATTGCTGAAATTACGGCACTGTCGAAAACTATTTCACGGGCCGTATTTTCCAGACGTTTCCGACCAGAGAGTTCAGCCGATTTTATGGCAGTGTTGTGAACCATATTACGGTGCCGTATTTCCCAGCACTTTCAGAATAGAACACTTGAACGATTTTACGACAGTGCCATGAACTATTACACTGTCGTATTTCTGTTTTTGAACGCGACTCCCAGGTCAATTTCGACGCCCGATTTTTGTGGAGAATATTGCGGGCGATCCAGAGCTTTAAATTGGATGCCGTAAGAAGAAGGAAGGGAGCTTACGACGAGAGGATCACGTAGACACCAAAAGCCCCAAATTGCATCCACTATCGAGGGAGAAATCACGGTACACGCCGCCGCTTAGGGTTCCACCGCTGCGACCAATCCAGAGCACCTCCGGCCGTGATTTTCATACTGAAGCTTCGCCTAGAGAAGGAGACAATGTGCCAAAAGTTTCAGAACGAAAAGAGATCAATTTGAGGAGAAATCAAAGGAAGAAGAAGCACCGCCACTATTCACCACTTTCATTGCAAATTACGGCCGTGAAATATTCCACAGCCGTGTTGTATTTTCCTAAAACTCCTTTCTTGTTGATTTTTGATCTTCTGAAATTATGGTATTTTGTAATTCCTTCACCCATGCTATTTTAAACTTATTTTGGGACATAGGGGAGTAATTCCCTTTGATTTTCTTAATGACTAGATAATCTTTTACTTTCATCATGATTATTCTACTTTGATAATTTTACCTATGCGATTATTGCTCTAAGATTCTCCTTAGTTTGGTTTTTGTCATCATGATTTAGAATTTTTGCAATAAGGACCGGAAGGTTATTTGCTTGACAACTTGGAACCCTAAAATTGATTAATAGGAACTCACCGTAGGAAACTAGATTAAGTTCTTATTTCTTTAGTTTAGTAAGTTAAATTGCCATGATGATATTAATGAACTTAGGATTGAGTTATTGTGTCAAACGTGGCGATCTTGCACGAAAGTGAGGATTGGAACGTTGGAGAACCATAGGTAAAATGTGTGTTGAGTCTCGGATGCACGAAAGTGATCCTCGAGATTCCACTCAAGGCAATCAACTTAGAACTCGGATGCACGAAAGTGATCTTTAAGTTCTTTGATTGATGATTTACTTATCTTCAGCTT
The DNA here is from genome assembly GCA_027563935.2 of Costus lasius. Classification (NCBI taxonomy): domain Eukaryota; kingdom Viridiplantae; phylum Streptophyta; class Magnoliopsida; order Zingiberales; family Costaceae; genus Costus; species Costus lasius. The sequence continues at coordinate 99,046,573 of CM050448.1, forward strand.
GGGATGAATCTTGCACGAAAGTGAAGAATTATCTCTGCATGGTTATCTGCACGAAAGTGAGATAATCCCTTTTTAAAATAAATTGAGTCTTTATCATGTTAGAATTCGACTGATGAACATCTTTATATATCTAGTCATGGAAATCTGAGAGAATGAAACCCTAGTCCTAATTTCTCACTAACATTATTCTCCCGCGTGTTTTCACTCTCTGCTTGCCTTTCTCTTTTTCAATTGCCTAGATAGGAAGAAATCAATTATTAGGTACTTGACAGCATAGGTCTCTCTGGGGATCGATATTTACTTTATTACTTCGAGTATCCGTGCACTTGCGGACACTACAAGTTAGGGACAACAAGTTTTTGGAGCCATGCTAGGGAGTGACAATAGCCCTGTACGCCAATACCTTTGGGTGCGACACCTGAAACGAGTCTACCTACTTGTATTTAAAAGTGTGTCCTTTCGGATCACATCAAGTTTTTGGCGCCATTGCCGGGGAGACCTTAGTTTTGCCAATATTGAAGATATTAAGAGTATTACTAGACTAGGCTTTATTTCCTTTATTAACTGTTTTTTGTTGAAATCACTTGATCTATCTATTTTGCATGTGCAGGAGTCTTAGGTTAGGACCACTTGTTCCATTTGGTCCTGAAATCAATAAAACACTTAGAGTGCGCAGGAAGTTAAGACTGGAAGAAGATTTACAAGAAACATCACAGGAGATACAAGAAGAAATTGTGGAGATGGCAAACAATCAAAGAACATTGAGGGACTATGTAGCCCCTAATCCACAAGAAATTCACTCAAGCATTGCTAGACCAGCAATAGAGGCTAACAACCTTGAGATTAAGCCTGCTTTTATTTCCATGATTCAACAAAATCAGTTTGGAGGATCTCCACTGGAAGATCCAAACCAACACTTGGCTTTATTTTTAGAACTATGTGATACTATAAAAATTAATGGAGTTTCTAACGATGCACTAAGATTGAGATTATTTTCTTTTTCTCTTAGGGACCAGGCAAGAATATGGCTTCAAGCACAACCAACCGGAACCTTCACAACTTCGGATTGATAGGTCTCCGCAAGTGCACGGAATTATCGAAGTAATAAAAAAATATCGATCCACAGAGACCTTATTGTTAATTACCAAATAATTATTTTCTTGCTGGCTAAATAAACCAAATATGATGAAAGTAAGCAGTATAGCTAACACGAAGGATAATCAGAGAGATAAACAAGGGAATAGGGTTTCATACTCCTTGATTTCAATGATAAGATATAAATAAAAGGTTCGTCAATCAAATCTTGCTATGATAAAGATCTAATTTACTTCATAAAAGGATTCTCTCACTTTCGTGCAGACAATTAAGCAGGGACCAATCCTCGCTTTCGCGCAAGATCTATCCCAACGCTACAAATAAGTAAACCATCAACAAAGAACTCAAGGATCACTTTCGTGCATCCGAATTCTAAGTTGATCATCACAAGTGGAGCCTCAAGGATCACTTTCGTGCATCCGAGTCTCAACACAGGTTCTACCTAGGGTTTTCCAATGTTTCGATCCTCACTTTCATGCAAGATCTCCACGTTTGACACAATAACTCACTCCTAGATCAATATTATTAAACATGGCAATTAATCTACTAGAACAGATCAAATTAGATCTAACCTAAGGAAGGGATCTTAACATGCAATTCTAGGGTTCCAAGTTCTCAAGCAAATCACCTTTTAGTCTCATTGCAAAAACTCTAAAACATACATAATACTATAGATCTATGGAAAGTTAAAGACAATTCATCACAAAAGTAGAATTATCACAATGAAGATTATCATGGCAAAAAAGAAGAATTATCTAATCATTAAAAATCAAGGGGATTACACCCCATGTCCCAAAATATGTCTAAGCTTGCATGGAAGAGAAAATACAATAAATCATAGTTTAGAAAAATTAGAAATCAGAGAAGAAGAAAGAGAAAACAACGTTACAACACTTTTATAATTTAAATTACACCCGTAATTTCGTGATGAATACTGCTGTCACCACTGTTTTGTTGATTTCTCTTCTAATCGGACTCCAAATGCTCTGAAACTTTTGTGGTGTCTTCCTCTCCTCTAGGCGAAGCTTCTGCGTGAAATTCACGGCCTGAGGCGCCCTCTACGCCTCTCGGTGCGAGAACAAACCCTAGCCACCTCTCTGGCGATTCTCTCTCGATACTGGATAAAAGTTCTTACTTTTCGTGCATCTTCTCCTCTTAAAGACGAGTCTGGAATATCTTTCGGATCTCAATTTGGACCTCTAGATCAAAAGTTATGTCCCTCGCAAGTTTCGGGCCCGAAAGTCTCGCGCGACCAGGTGCAAATTACGGCCGTGTAATATCTTACGGTAGTGCTGTAAAATCATTCTGTGAACGCTGAGTCAAAATTACGGCCCATAAACTATTTCTCAATGGTGCCGTAAAATCAGACGAGTTCTCTGGTCTGAATCAGCTAGGAATTACGGCACGTAAAATGGGTTACGGCAGTGCCGTAAAATCTACAAAGTTCTCTGCTCTGAAAGCGCTGAAAATTACGGCAGTGTAATTATTTATGGCAGTGCCGTAAAATCAGGAAAAATTTCTTTTTGAGAAATAACCAAAATATGGTAGTGCTCTGATTTTACGGTACTCGCGAAAAATACGGTACCGTAAAATAGGTTACGGCACTGCCGTATTTTGCAAGGTTGCTCCGTTTTGCATGAAATTTCTTGGGTGATCTCCTCTTGATGATGGTAACTCTTCTATGTGTTTGATTTTGCTTGAAAACTCCTTGAAATAGTGTCTTTTTACCTGAAAACCATGAAAAACTAAAATAGAAGTAGACTTTGCAATATTTTATGAATTCAGCATAAAAATAAGCAAAAAGATCCTCAATTTAGCATGGAAAGATACATAGAATAATACAAAATATACTATATATTTTGGTGTCATCAAAATACATAAGGCTCAAACTTTGCTTGTCCTCAAGCAAAAATCAAAACTTGATTAAAAGAATAACCTTTTCATGCTTAATAAATTTCAAAAATACAATCATCAAAGAAAAATTCCATCAATTGATTTATAAAACTTCAAGCAAACATATCATTCTTAGAATTCAACCTTCTAGATCCACAATTCAATCAAATAAAACTTCGCAACTTGTATAATAAATAGAATTATCAATCTCATGATTTCACCCGGTTCTCAGTTCAAATCTATCATGCTTTTGTTTACAGGAATTAGGTTTCCAAGATCTTTTTCCACACATGATTTTTTTTTTGTGTATTTTGTTTATTTTTGTGAAGATGGCATGTACCCACTTATATACATTCTTTTTATTTTTGACTTCAACTCTTATCTTCGGTACCACTGTCAATTTTACACAGTGCCAAGTAGAGGAGTCTTATTATTTTTCACTCTCATTATTTTTCATGCATAGACTTCAACCCATGTCTTAGGTACCACTATCAATTTTACATAGTGCCAAGTAGGGGAGTCTCTCACTATTTTTATGGATCTTGGATTCTTCCTTCCCAACAAATAGCAAAATAGACTAAACATCTACTAGGTTGATCAATTGATATCAATTCACAAATCATACTCATATGCTCATTTTATTCAAAGGAGTAGTTTCACTTTTAGGTCTTATTCTTCAAATAACACATCTACCCAAAATTTCATGCATCAACCAATGTCAAATTTCAAAGATAGATACGCATTGAAGAAATAAATCTAACATGAGAGGGTTTTTTCTCTAATCACAAGTATAAATACTCACATCATCAAGGAAGATATTTTATCAATAGAAATTTTATCAATAAATCATGTCATTAAAGTAAAAAGTGGATCATATGCTTTCATCAATTTTAACAACACATTTGAATAATATCATCATCAAAACAATGAGTTCCATATATCCATAAAATCATTTTTCAAGAGAAAACCAATAAGTAGTAAAAATATGATAAAGTCAAAGATGCACTATAAGAAATAGTCATTAATAAGAGAGTGCAAGTGATACTCACAAAATTATATAGATCATGCTCAATCATTGTCAGGCCAATGCAGCTGGGCCCAAAGATATGCCTTTTGAAAATTTTCTGCAAAATTTAACGTACATAAGGCTCACATAAGGCTCAGATCAAAAATAGTCTCAAAAATAATAATGATAAAAATAATTCTCTCAAGGGAGAATCAGAGATGTCGCTGGAGGTCTAAAGAGGATTCCGGTGGAAAGAGTCGAGCAGGCAAGAAGCAGGTAGCTGAAAAGCTGCTGTCAATGATGATGATGCCGACAGTAGAATGAGTAATCTCTAGTGGCCTGCTAGAGATCACAGTCCTGGAGGTGAGATTGTCGGCTGGTGGGTGTGAGAGATAGCTCTGCAAAAATAGAAAATCAGTCACTAATGAATATTCTACTGTATAAATAAAATAAATGGAATAAGAGGCAGCAAAAGAAGTAAGAATCTGCAGATGGTATAATCCAGTGTCGACGGCTGGATACAGTGATGTCAGAGGGAGATGTAGTGGTGGTTTAGAGGTGGAAGACAGTTGCTCTTGAAGATTTCTGAATCTGGATGCAAAATAAGCAATAACTGGTAGAAAGCAAACTGTGCTGTTTTTGAATTTTTTATGAAAAATAGCCATACCCTAAAATAAAATTTAATGATCCAAATAGAAAACAGACAAAACTATGACGTAGAATAAAACTTGATGTTTCCAGGTATGTAAAAAATAAAGGATCAAAATCTGTCAGGAATTCAGGGTATCAGCAGAAAGAAGGCTACTCAGATTAAAAACTGCACAAACTGCACAAAAGTTAATCAAATTCGATAAGTTGGCATATGTTTCAGAAAGATCCATGGATTTTAAAATTTAGCAAAAATATCCAATAAATAGACAAAGATGAGTACTTCCATGTTGTGCAAAAAATTAAAAATTTTCGCAACCCAGTTTCTTAAAATCGCAGCGAGAAAACACCAAGACAGAAAACAGAAAGCAGAAAGCAGAGTTAAAATACGGTATCGTAAAATGTCTTACGGCAGTGCCGTAATTTCACAAAATTTTAGAAACGAAAACCCTCAAGATTACGACACGTGAAGTCAAAAACGGTCAGAAAATACGGTACCGTAAAGAGAATATGGTACCCGCCGTAAAATCCATAAAACTCTCGGGAGAAGAAATCAACACACATTACGGGCGTGAAATAGATTACGGCAGTGCCGTATTTTGCGCAAAAACTTGCTTTCCCTGCAAAAATAAAAGAAAAATTAATTCTAAAAATAAACTAAAATAAAAGAAACTAAACTAAGACAAAAGTGCTTAGGTTGCCTCCCAAGAAGTGCTAATTTTATGTCCATAGCTTGACCAAAAATGAAATCTCATGGTGAAGTAGGTGAATCAGTTCCAAAGTATAAAGCATGTAATTTTCTGCATTTTCTTTTTCCAAAAATTTTAGCCACTGATCCAAAAATCCAGAATTGCATACAAATCATGATCAATGTGGCTTTCTCAAGTATGCAGAAATTAAAATTTTTAAATCCTCTCATGGTAATCTTTATGATTTTCCTATGTTTGTCAAAAAGTAAAATCATATGTCCTTTCTTCAAATTTATGTTTTCAATGGCAATGAGAAAAGGACTTTGATCAAAATATTCAAGCATTGGATCATCATAATATTAGTCTTTCCATTCTACATCAAATTCCTCAATAAACACAAATTTTCAAATAAATCACAAGAGTCAATAATAGGTATGGGCAAAGTATCATCATGGTGAGATTCATCAATTTTTGCAACATTCAAATCCTTATCATGTTCCTCATGCACATCATCAAATAATTTGTCAATTTCAAAATTATCATCAAAATCAAGATGAGACTCTACAAAATCAATTTCCTCATGCCTCCCCACAAATAATTCATCATCAGAAGAGTCAAAATCAGAATCATATGAGAAATAAGATTTATCAATGTTTACAAAAGAATCAGAGTTAACGTTAGGAGTTTTATCATAAATTTCATCAATATCCCCAAAATCACAGTGGGGCTCATCAATGTCTATAATTTTTGAACCTTCATCATGCTCATCTAATTTAACCATAAACAAGATATTATCAAAATCAGAATTATCATCAAAAGAAGGTTTTTCAATTTCAATTTTCTCAATCTTTTCCTCAAATAGACTATCAGATAAATCAATATCAAAATTATCAACAACAGGGTGAGATTCATTAAAGTTCACATAAGGCTCAATCTCAATGTTGGGGTATGCCCTTAAGGCTAATGTTTGAGGCCTTGGGATTATATCAGTATCATATATAAACTCAATGTTTATAAAGGCAATGGTTGTTATTCAGGTTGTTACATTATCTGCTGCAATATGTATACTTCTGAATAATGTCTCAATGATGTTCAGCTTGGCTGACATGCAGTTTTGTCCTTAGTCGAGATATCTTGGTGAACATGAGATAGCCTTGATATGATTGAGACTAATATGTGTTCTAATCTTATAGGATGCTTCGAGCATGGAATAAGATGTAGACTCATGGGTACATTGGATGTACTGGACAGACCCTACTTAGGATATTCAATTGCTTGTCACAATGTGAATAATCCTTGTATGCAAACAAGTGGCATACTTCCTCTGACTTGAGATCACTTGTGTTTCTAAATGATGATTGGCATTGTTTTGAGGTAGTTCAATATCATTTGAAACATAATGGTTATAGACTATCTTGGATAATGAGCATGAGTCATGTTAGGGCGCTAGTGATAGATATAGGATTGCCGTCTCCTTGGAAGGAGTGTGATGTTCTATAGGGGCCCCCTGGATGAGATGATTGAGAAAGTGTATGGCCATACCCAGATGACTATGTTTCATCTGATCTAATCATTCTCATCATATTGGAATTACAGGCTTGACACGCTTGTCCAATAAGAACATCCAGTGGCAAAGGAAACATGTATGCCTAGTGAAGTGGATTCACACTTGTGCTGTGGTTTGGGTGTAGTCTTGGAAGACTCTTTCCTTTATATCGGGAGACAGTGATGTGTTGCTAGATACCCCTCACTGATCGTGATAACGTAAGTTATCGTTACTGACATTAAAGGAAACCCTTAGGGTCGCACAATTTGATGATATGGCTTACTTGAGTCAGATCGTGTGGACTGAATTGTTTTGATTCAGTTTAAAGGGATTTAATCTCTGATTGTAAGTGAGATCTGGTCTGATCATGTTTGATTGATTAGGGCTTGAGATCGGTAAGCTTCGATTGGGAGAATTGATGCTAGATCGGTGAGATCAAGAGCATCAAGAGATGAACGGTTAGATCTTGAACCATTTGGTTCAGTAAGATCTAGACCATGGCTTGGGCTGATTTGATTTGGTCTTTGAACCAAATTGAAATGGATCGAATTGGCTTGAACCGGTTCACTGAAGGGTCCCCTTCAAGGGGGAGCGCAAGCGGTTAAAAAAAACCCTTTCAAGAGGGGGGCCGAAAACCCTAAACAAGGGGGCGCATGCATTTTGCTAGGGTTTCAAGAATTCAATCGCTTATGTGCTCATATGATCAACTATAATATTTCATTAGATCAAGAATGTGATCATACCAATGCCATAGATCGGATGTCGGCTTGGAAGCAAAGTTCAAAGAGAACTTCTCCAAAGGAATCGCACACAAGAAGAAGAAGGCCTACACCTTGAACGTCCCTTGTGCTAGCAAGGCTCCAAAGTATCCCTTGTCGCGTGAAGGAGTTTTGGAGATCAAGCTTGGCGAGAGCAACCTTCCTCCTCTTCTCGTCCGAATGCTCTCACCTCCAAGGATGAACGTTGAGAAGAGAGGAGTGAAGTCGAGCGTTCAAAACGCTTTGGCGTTAAGGTGAAGTCGCCTTCAATACTTTCCATAAATGGAAGAGATGAAGCTATGCGCCCATTACCGAACCAAAACGCCTAACCCCTTGAACCAAGCGTTCACCCTTGTGAACCGGTTCAAGCCACTTCAATCCATTTCAATTTGGTTCAAGAACCAAATTAAACCAGCCCAAGCCATGGTCTAGATCTCATTGAACCAATGGTTCAATATCTAACCGTTGATCTCGTGATACTCTTGATCTCACCGATCTAGCATCAATACTCTCGATCGAAGCTTACCGATCTCAAGTCCCAATCAATCAAACATGATCAGACCAGATCTCACTTACAATCAGAGCCTCTATCCCTTTAAACTGAACCCAAACAATTCAGTCCACACGATCTGACTTAAGTAAGCCATATCATCAAATTGTGCGACCCTGAGGGTTTCCTTTAAATGTCGGTAACGATAACTTTCGTTATCACGATCAGTGAGGGGTATCTAGCAACACATCACTGTCTCCCGATATAAAGGAAAGAGTCTTCCAAGACTTCACCCAAACCACAGCACAAGTGTGAATCAACTTCACTAGGCATACATGTGTCCTTTGCCACTGGATGTTCTTATTGGACAAGCGGGTCAAGCTTGTAACTCCAATACGATGAGCATGATTAGATCAGATGAACATAGTCATCTGGGTATGGCCATACACTTTCTCAATCATCTCATATAAGGGGGGGCCCCCTTTACAACATCACACTCCTTAAACAAGGAGACGGCAATCCTTTATCTATCACTAGTGCCCTAACCTGACTCAAGCTCACCATCCAAGATAGTCTATAATCATTATGTTTCAAATGATATTGAACTACCTCAAAACAATGACAATCATCATTTAGAAACACAAGTGATCTCAAGTCAGAGGACATGTGCCACTTGGTGCTTACAAGGATCATTCACATTGTGACAAGCAATTGAATATCCTAGTAGGGTCTGTCCAGTACATCCAATGTACCCATGAGTCTACATCTTATTCCATGCTCGAAGCATCCTATAAGATTAGAACACATATTAGTCTCAATCATATCAAGGCTGTCTCATTTTCACCAAGATATCTCGACTAAGGACATATGCATGTCAGCCTAGCTGAACAGCTTTGAGACATTATTCAGAAGTACACTTATTACAGCAGACAAGGTAGCAACCTGAATAATAACCATGCCTTTATAAACATAAGAGTTTATTACATGATACTTATACAATCCCAAGGCCTCAAACATTAGCCTTAAGGGCATACCCCAACAATCTCCCACTTGCACTTAATCTAATGGTTGAGAAATCTCAAACCCATATTATTACAGTGCTTCTCATGCTTCTGCTGCGCCAGAGGCTTGGTAAGCGGGTCTGCCAGATTGTCATCTGTATGAACCTTGCATATTTTGATCTCGCCACGATCAATGATCTCCCGGATCAAGTGAAACCGTCTCTGTATGTGCTTGGACTTCTGGTGCGACCGTGGTTCCTTTGCTTGTGCGATTGCTCCAGTGTTACCACAGAAGATAACCAAAGGATCTGCACTCGAAGGAACGACACCAAGTTCTCTCACGAACTTACGAATCCACACTGCCTCCTTGGATGCTTCCGAGGCTGCAACATACTCGGCTTCTGTTGTGGAATCAGCAACAGTTGACTGTTTGAAACTCTTCCACACCACTGCTCCACCATTCAAGCTAAAAACATAGCCTGATTGCGATCGGAAATCATCCTGGTCCGACTGGAATGAAGCGTCAGTATATCCCTCTATACTGAGTTCTTCCTGACCACCATATATCAAGAACATATCTTTGGTCCTCCGCAGATATTTTATAATGTTCTTGACCGCAATCCAGTGCGCCAAACCTGGATTACTTTGGAATCGACTGGTCACGCTTAACCCGTAAGCGACGTCTGGGCGAGTACACAACATCGCATACATAATGGACCCAATAGCCGAAGCATAAGGCGTATTGTCCATTTCATCTTTCTCAGTCTGTGTTTGTGGACACTGACTCTTCGAAAGATTCAGACCATGTCTGACTGGAAGATATCCTCGTTTAGAATTCTCTAAATGAAATCTCTCCAGGACTTTATCGATGTAAGTACTCTGGCACAGCCCGAGAAGCCTCTTAGATCTATCCCTGTAGATCTTCACACCTAACACATAGGCTGCTTCTCCCAAATCTTTCATCTGGAAACATTTCCTTAACCATGCTTTAACAGCATGCAGTTCAGGAATATCATTTCCAATGATCAAGATATCATCGACGTAGAGGATTAGGAATGTAATTACGCTCCCACTAAACCTCTTATATACGCACGGGTCATCTTCGTTCTTGATGAAGCCAAACTCAGAGATTGATTCATCAAAACGAATATTCCAGCTTCTTGATGCTTGCTTAAGTCCATAAATGGACTTCTTTAACTTGCATATTTTATGACGATCTGATGGATTAGTGAAACCTTCAGGTTGTGTCATATACACATCCTCATCCAGATTTCCATTAAGGAAAGCTGTCTTCACATCCATCTGCCAGATCTCATAATCATAATATACTGCTATCGCGAAAAGAATCCGAATAGACTTAAACATGGCTACAGGAGAGAAAGTTTCATCATAATCTAACCCGTAGATTTGTTTGAAACCTTTCGCAACTAGCCTGCCTTTATAGGTAACAACGTTACCATCCATGTCAATCTTCTTCTTGAAGATCCATTTACAGCCTATTGGGATTACTCCCGGAGGCGGATCAACCAAATCCCAGACCTGGTTATCTGACATGGAGTCCATCTCGGCTCGCATAGCATCAAGCCATCTAGCTGACTCCGGTCCACTGACCGCATCCGCATAAGTGAGGGGTTCATCATTATCAATGATGTAGACTCCGTCATAGCGCTCAGGCTGTCGACGGATCCTTCCCGATCTTCGCGGTTCCCGTGATATTTGAGCCTCAAGTTGTTCAATAACCTGATCTACCGGCTCAGGCACATCCAACTGTGCTTGACTACTTTGTCCTTCCTCTGGAATCTCATCCAGCTTTATTTCTCTCCCACTGGCCTCTTGCAGAAGAAACTCCTTCTCAAGAAATATGGCCGTCCGAGCAACAAATACTTTGTTCTCCTTGGGATCGTAGAAATAATAACCCTTAGTTTCCTTAGGGTAACCGACAAAGATACATTTCTCAGATCTGCTCTCCAGTTTCCCAGAGGCGAGCTTTTTGACATAAGCCTCGCAACCCCAGATCCTGATAAATGTCAAGCTCGGCTGTTTCCCATACCATAACTCATATGGCGTCTTTGAAACTGCCTTGGATGGCACTCGGTTTAGTACCTTTGCAGCTGTCTCCAGTGCAAAACCCCAAAAGGAGTATGGAAGAGTAGCCTGACTCATCATAGAACGAACCATATCAAGTAACGTTCTATTTCTCCTCTCGGACACACCATTCCATTGCGGTGTTCCTGGCGGAGTGAGCTGTGAGATAATCCCACACTCCTTTAGATAGTCAGTAAACGCATGACTCAAGTATTCTCCACCTCGATCTGAGCGAAGTGCCTTGATATTTCGGCCTAGCTGATTCTGTACTTCATTTTTGAACTCTTTGAACTTGTCAAAAGATTCACTCTTATGTCTCATCAAATAGATATACCCATACCTACTGAAATCATCAGTAAAGGTAATGAAGTACTGATAGCCACCTCTGGCATGTTTACTAAATGGCCCACACACATCACTGTGTATAAGGTCAAGTAAACCTGAAGCCCTTTGACCTTTATTAGAAAAAGGTGACTTCGTCATTTTACCCATCAAACAAGCTTTGCATGTATCAATCTCCTCATAGGAGAATGATCCCAGCAGTCCATGATCATGCAACCGCTTAATGCGCTTCTTGTTAATATGGCCTAAACGACTATGCCATAGCAAGGTGCTGTCATCAGCATACTTGGCTTTCTTATTATCAATGTTTTGTATAGAATTTTCCATGTCCAACATGAACAACCCATTGTTAATTGAACCAGTTGCATACACAATATTATCACAAGATAAAACACACTTTGAAATATTGCATTCAAAGGCAAATCCTTTCCTGACAAGAGCAGGAATAGAGATAATATTCTTGGTAATACTGGGTACAAAATAACAATTGTTTAATTCCAATACAATGCCAGATGGTAAAGAAATGAAATAGTCTCCTACAGCAACAGCAGCAACCCGTGCCCCGTTTCCAACGCGTAGGTCTACCTCATGCTGTCCCACCTGCCTTCTTCTCTTGAGTTCCTGTACATTTGAACAAATGTGAACTCCACATGCAGTGTCCAACACCCATGATATGGTAGAAGAAGATAACATGACCTCAGTCACATATATACCTGAGCCAGAAGCGATGCTTCCCCTCTTATCTCCTTGGAGCGCTTTACAGTCCTTTTTCCAGTGACCCAGCTGGCCACAGTGGAAACACCTGTTGTCCTTCGACCGCTTTACCTTCTGTTTCAGAGCCTTACTGTAGTTCTTGACAGGGGCCTTGCCCTTCTTCCCCTTCTTCTTGTTCCTTGAGGGAACCAATAAGACAGAGGTTGAAGGCTTTCCCTTCAGAGTTTCCTCAGTAGTCAAGAGCATATTCAACAGCTCTGCCGGAGTACAATCGATTTTGTTCATATTAAAGTTAATGATGAACGCATCGAAAGAAGGCGGAAGAGACTGCAGAATAATATCCACAGCAAGCTCCTGGTTGATGGTATGCCCCAGTTTCTCCAGAGCCTCCTTGTGCCCAATCATCTTGAGCACGTGAGCTCCCACTGGGCTCCCTTCAGCCAGTTTGCTCTGAAAGAACAGCTTCGTCAGATTATAGCGTTCTGTCCTCGCCTGTGCAGCATACAGCATCTTGAGGTTCGCTATAATCTCTATAGCCGACATATCCTCATGCTGACGGTGCAGCGGTGGCGTCATAGACGCTAGCATCAGGCAAGCGACATCAATGCTATCATTGACATGCTTTTCATAGGCATCGCGAACCGCCCTTGCGGCGTTCGCAGCGGGTTGAGGCGGCACAGCCGTCTCGAGGACATACAGTTTCCTCTCTGCCTTAAGAACGATCTTAAGGTGTCCGAACCAGTCAGAGAAGTTCGGCCCAGCAAACTTCTCCCTTTCCAGTAGGGATCGCACATTGAAGCTCATGGTGTTCGTTGCTGCAGGAATCTACAACAATGCAAGAACAGCAAGGTCAGTATCAATGTTAAGAATCAATCAGGACTTAAGAATGATTCCTTTTCTCACTATTTTAACTGACTGTAAAATCCAGTAAAACAGTCCGAAAGAGTAACACTCTTTTAGTGAGATGGGATCCAGATTTCATACTTGGTCTCCGCGTCCCGCTCAGGCGAGATAAGATGCACAGAGATGACAAGCACTAATTTCTGGTAGGCTGTCCCAGCCAATCGCCAACCCGTGCGATTCCCCTTCACCTGGGCAATCCAGCAGACTGTGCCAACTGAGTTGGTACAACACAGTCTCTGATCCCTCAGATGGCTGCCTCCATGTGCTACCATATGCGCCACATATGTAGTCTACATGGTCAAGCTGACCCGACCTACTCCCTGGACCACCACGTGCTATGCTGAGCAACGAGAAGCGATAAATCCCTTCTCTGTAACACGCAGGTGAAATCCAGCACCGTCTGAAGATAGATGGACGTGCCCACTGAGTGGGTACAACACGGCTCCAACGATAATCAGAATAGTGAGGTTTCGCGTTAGAAGGCTTACGAGCTTGATATGTTAGCGTTTGGATTTTAACGGTCTTTTATCTTCTTCACTATCATGCAAGTCCTATGGTGATAGCAGAAGATAAACTCATGCAGTTCTAATTATATAAGCAATAAAAAGAAAGCATGCATCTTATGTGGTAAAAGCCCAAAGCCTAAGTAAGACCTTAAGAAACTTAAGTCTTCACTTGCTCTTCTTGGGACTTTTGCATCTCATCTGGTCCAACCCAGGGCCCTAGCGCCAAGAGCACCTCAGGTGCGCCACCAGCTGAAAGCCCCTCTTGGATGTGTGCCTTTGTGCTCTTGTCTAATCAAATACAATTTGATCTATCTAGACAAGTTTGACTCGCAGGTCAATTATACATTATAAATTAAGTACAAATGTGATTCGCAGATCACAAATTAATTTACAAGTTTAATTCCAGGCACGCAGGCCCCAGCACAGCACACATTAGGGCAACCCACATAAGATTAAATAAACAAACATCATGGCATCAATCAACATGTGATCCAATCATGAAATTAAAATTTTGAAAACCCCATGGCATCAATTTTAATTTCCTTATGTGCCCCTACAACCTTACAATGGTACAATGATAGGGATCCACTCATCCATCTAATCAGATCCTCTGCCCTTGTATGCACCGAGTCCTAACTGACCCGTGTTGACCTAATGGTCAACCATGCATGCGCCAAGGGCTGAACAACCCTCATGAGTTCTGGCAAGCGGGTGTGACCCCGGGCCTAGCTCATGTGTGTTCACTGGTTGTCTCAACCAGACCTCGCTACACGCCTAAGGTGCGATCGACCTATGGCCACCTCGTGCTTGCGCACAGGTGCCATCTAGTCGATCCATCTAGGCTGTCAGATGGTCTGATCAGACTATTGGATCTAATCTAGAGGTGACTTCAACCCCATCAACCCATCTAAGGGTTTATTGTAGGTGCGGCTTAGATCTAATATGCAAGGCGCGCATGTCATTTAGGGTTTTTAAGAAAAACAACTACAACAACATGAAAGAAGCGCAATCATCATACATGCGCCATTCAACTAGCGCCAACACAACATAACTCTCATACATGCGCAACATGAACATACTATCCACTAGTATAATCGCATGAAGAGAAAACATAGATCTAAGCATCAAACATATATGGATCACAAAACATACATAGCAATCATATGAATCATATAAGATCCTAGCTCTGATACCAATTGAAGGGTCCCCTTCAAGGGGGAGCGCAAGTGGTTAAAAAAAACCCTTTCAAGAGGGGGGCCGAAAACCCTAAACAAGGGGGCGCATGCATTTTGCTAGGGTTTCAAGAATTCAATCGCTTATGTGCTCATATGATCAACTATAATATTTCATTAGATCAAGAATGTGATCATACCAATGCCATAGATCGGATGTCGGCTTGGAAGCAAAGTTCAAAGAGAACTTCTCCAAAGGAATCGCACACAAGAAGAAGAAGGCCTACACCTTGAACGTCCCTTGTGCTAGCAAGGCTCCAAAGTATCCCTTGTCGCGTGAAGGAGTTTTGGAGATCAAGCTTGGCGAGAGCAACCTTCCTCCTCTTCTCGTCCGAATGCTCTCACCTCCAAGGATGAACGTTGAGAAGAGAGGAGTGAAGTCGAGCGTTCAAAACGCTTTGGCGTTAAGGTGAAGTCGCCTTCAATACTTTCCATAAATGGAAGAGATGAAGCTATGCGCCCATTACCGAACCAAAACGCCTAACCCCTTGAACCAAGCGTTCACCCTTGTGAACCGGTTCAAGCCACTTCAATCCATTTCAATTTGGTTCAAGAACCAAATTAAACCAGCCCAAGCCATGGTCTAGATCTCATTGAACCAATGGTTCAATATCTAACCGTTGATCTCGTGATACTCTTGATCTCACCGATCTAGCATCAATACTCTCGATCGAAGCTTACCGATCTCAAGTCCCAATCAATCAAACATGATCAGACCAGATCTCACTTACAATCAGAGCCTCTATCCCTTTAAACTGAACCCAAACAATTCAGTCCACACGATCTGACTTAAGTAAGCCATATCATCAAATTGTGCGACCCTGAGGGTTTCCTTTAAATGTCGGTAACGATAACTTTCGTTATCACGATCAGTGAGGGGTATCTAGCAACACATCACTGTCTCCCGATATAAAGGAAAGAGTCTTCCAAGACTTCACCCAAACCACAGCACAAGTGTGAATCAACTTCACTAGGCATACATGTGTCCTTTGCCACTGGATGTTCTTATTGGACAAGCGGGTCAAGCTTGTAACTCCAATACGATGAGCATGATTAGATCAGATGAACATAGTCATCTGGGTATGGCCATACACTTTCTCAATCATCTCATATAAGGGGGGGCCCCCTTTACAACATCACACTCCTTAAACAAGGAGACGGCAATCCTTTATCTATCACTAGTGCCCTAACCTGACTCAAGCTCACCATCCAAGATAGTCTATAATCATTATGTTTCAAATGATATTGAACTACCTCAAAACAATGATAATCATCATTTAGAAACACAAGTGATCTCAAGTCAGAGGACATGTGCCACTTGGTGCTTACAAGGATCATTCACATTGTGACAAGCAATTGAATATCCTAGTAGGGTCTGTCCAGTACATCCAATGTACCCATGAGTCTACATCTTATTCCATGCTCGAAGCATCCTATAAGATTAGAACACAT
Organism: Costus lasius; assembly: GCA_027563935.2. Taxonomy (NCBI): domain Eukaryota; kingdom Viridiplantae; phylum Streptophyta; class Magnoliopsida; order Zingiberales; family Costaceae; genus Costus; species Costus lasius. The sequence goes on from CM050448.1 coordinate 99,062,933, forward strand.
ATTAGTCTCAATCATATCAAGGCTGTCTCATGTTCACCAAGATATCTCGACTAAGGACATATGCATGTCAGCCTAGCTGAACAGCTTTGAGACATTATTCAGAAGTACACTTATTACAGCAGACAAGGTAGCAACCTGAATAATAACCATGCCTTTATAAACATAAGAGTTTATTACATGATACTTATACAATCCCAAGGCCTCAAACATTAGCCTTAAGGGCATACCCCAACATTCACATGTGTGAACGCTTGGTTCAAAGCTTGAAGGCGTTTTGGTCGGTTTTGAGATCATGGGCGCATGGCTTCATGACTTTCTATTTTTGGAAAGTCATTAACGCCACTTCCTCTCAACGCCTAAACGCTTGCCTCTTCTCGACGCCCCCTCTCTGGTGTGTGATTCTTCAAGCCTTGGAGAGCATTCGGACAAGCCAAGGAACAAGGAGATCTCATCCCTTCAAGCGATTAGGACACTTAGAGATCCTTGCTAGCACAAGGAGCGACAAGAAGAAAGCTTCTCTCATCTTGTGTGCGGTGCCTTTGGAGAAGAAGCACTCGCATCTTTGCTTCCAAGTCGCCATCCTTGCAATGGCAATGGTATGAATCCCTTTCGCTCTATACAAGCCTTAAGAGTTGATTATATGACATGCATATCAAATTTCTATGAAACCCTAGCTTCCGCATGTATGATCCTTGTTATGCGCCTATTAGGGTTTCTTCCCCCTGTTTTTGGGGACCTTTCAATTGGTATCAGAGCATAGGTTCATTGTATGTTCATATGATTGCTTTTGTGATCCTTGTTTGCGCTTATGATAAGATCTAAGGTTATCATCATGCGAAAATACTAGATGTATGTTCATTACTTGTGGCGCATGTATGATGTTTATTGTTGGCGCAAGTAGATGTTTTTGTCAAAACTTAACTTCTTGCGCGCTCCATCTAGATCTATAAGTGCCTGCTTTAAAAACTTAGACGGGTTATTAGGGTTGAAGTCATCAATCGAGTCTAGACCCAACAGTCTGATCAGACTATCTGACAGCCTAGATGGGTCGACCAGATGGCACCTATGCGCGAGCATGAGGTGGCTATAGGTCGACTGCAGACAGGCGTGTAGCGATATCTAGTTGACACAACCAGTGAACGCTCATGAGTTAGGCCCGGGGTCACACCCGCTTGCCAGAACTCATGAGGGTCGTTCAGCCCAGCGCATGCATGGTTGACCATTAGGTCGACTTGGTGCATGCAAGGGCAGTGGGTCTGACTAGGTCTGATGAGTGGATCCCTATTAATGGACCGTTGTAAGGTAGTAGGGCACATAAGGAAATAAAATTGATGCCATGGGGTTTTTCGAAATTTTATTTTCTTGTTTTTGGATCACATGTTGCTTGTATACCATGTTTGGTGTTTATTTAAATCTTATGTGGGCTGCCCTATTTAATGTGTGCTGTGCTGGGGCCTGCGTGCCTGGATGTATATTGTAAATTATTTATTGTGATCTGCGCATCACATTTTAATTAATTTATAAAGTGTAATTGACCTGCGTGTCAATCATGTCTAGATAGATTAAATTGTATTTTAATCAGACATGAGCACAGAGCACACTTGGCAGAGGCGCATGCAGCAAGTGGCTTCACCAGTGGGAGGTCTAGGGTTCGACTCTAGGACAGGCGCATTTTACCTGGTGGGCGCACCTGAGCTGCAGTGGGCGCTTGGGCCCGGGTTGGGCCAGAGAAAATGCAAAAGACCCAAGAAGAGCTCAAGTGAAGACTTAAGTTAATTAAGGTCTTACTTAGGCTTAATGGGTTTTTTACCACATAAGATCATCATGCTTTTAATTTACTGTTTCAGTAATTTAGTAACTGCATGATTTATTCTTCTCCTATCACCATAGGATTTGAATGATAGTAAGAAGATAAAAGGACCGTTAAAATCCAACGTTAAATATCAAGCACGATAGCCTTCTGACGCGAAACCTCACTGTTCTGACTATCGTTGGGGCCGTGTTGTACCCACTCAGTGGGCACGCCCATCTATCTTCAGACGGTGTGTGATTACACCTGCGTGTTACAGAGAAGGGATTTATCGCTTCTCGTTGCTCAGCATAGCACGTGGTGGTCCAGGGAGTAGGTCGGGTCAGCTTGACCATGTAGGCTACATATTGAGCATATGGTAGCTATATGGAGGCAGCCATCTGTGGGATCAGAGACTGTGTTGTACCAACTCAGTTGGCACAGTCTGCTGGATTGCCCAGATGAAGGGGAATCGCACGGGTTGGCGATTGGCAGGGATTGCCTACCAGAGATTAGTGCTTGTACTCTCTGTGCATCTTATCTCGCCTGAGCGGGACGCGGAGACCAAGTATGAAATCTGGATCCCATCTCACTAAAAGAGTTTCACTCTTTCGGACTGTTTTACTGGATTTTTCAGTCAGATAAAATAGTGAGAAAAGAATTATTCTTAAGTCCTGAATTGATTCTAACATTGATACTGACCTTGCTGTTCTTGCATTGTTGTAGATTACTGCAGCAACGAACACCACAGCCTTCAATGTGCGATCCCTACTGGAAAGGGAGAAGTTTGCTGGGCCAAACTTCTTAGACTGGTACGGACACCTTAAGATTGTTCTTAAGGCTGAGAGGAAACTGTATGTCCTCGAGACGGCTATACCGCCTCAACCCGCTGCGAACGCCGCAAGGGCGGTTCGGGAAGCTTATGAAAAGCATGTCAATGATAGCATTGACGTCGCTTGCCTTATGCTTGCGTCTATGACGCCACAGCTGCAACGTCAGCATGAGGATTTATCTGCTATAGAAATTATAGCAAACCTCAAGATGTTGTATGCAGCACAGGCAAGGACTGAACGCTATAATTTGACTAAACTTTTCTTTCAGAGCAAACTGACTGAAGGGAGTCCAGTTGGAGCTCATGTGCTCAAGATGATTGGGTACAAGGAGGCTCTAGAGAAACTGGGACACACCATCAATCAGGAGCTTGTTGTAGATATCATCCTGCAGTCTCTCCCGGCCTCTTTCGATCCATTTATTATTAATTTTAATATGAACAAGATCGACTGTACGCCAGCAGAGTTACTGAATATGCTCTTGACAACTGAGAAGACTCAGTCTCGTGAGAAGGGAACGCCTTCATCCTCTGTCCTCATGGTTCCTTCTAGGAACAAGAACAAGGGGAAGAAGGGCAAAGCCCCTGTCAAGAGCTACAACAAGGCTCTGAAGCAAAAAGTAAAGCGGTCGAAGGAATACAGATGTTTCCATTGTGGCCAGCTGGGTCACTGGAAAAAGGACTGTAAAGCGCTCCAAGGAGATAAGAAGGGAAGCAACTCTTTCGCTTCTGGCTCAGGTATTTTTGTGACTGAGGTCATGTTTTCTTCTTCTATATCATGGGTGTTGGACATTGCATGTGGAGTTCACATTTGTTCAAATGTACAGGAACTCAAGAGAAGAAGACAGGTGGGACAGCATGAGGTGGACCTACGAGTAGGAAACGGGGCACGGGTTGCTGCTGTTGCTGTAGGAGTTTATCACATCTCTTTACCATCTGGTCTTGTATTAGAACTGGACAATTGTTATTTTGTACCGAGCATAACTAAGAATATTATCTCTATTCCTGCTCTTGACAGGAAAGGGTTTTCCTTTGAATGCAAGATTTCAAAGTGTTACATTTCTTTTGATAATATTGTTTATGCTACTGGGTCAATTAACAATGGGTTATTCATGTTGGACATGGAATGTTCTATACAACAGATTGATATTAAGAAAGCCAAGTATGCTGATGACAGCACCTTGCTATGGCATAGTCGTTTCGGCCATATTAACAAGAAGCGCATTAAGCGATTGCATGACTATGGACTGCTGGGATCATTCTCCTATGAGGAGCTTGATACATGCAAAGCTTGTTTAATGGGTAAAATGACGAAGTCTCCTTTTTCCAACAAAGGTCAAAGGGCTTCAGGTTTACTTGACCTCATTCACAGTGATGTGTGTGGGCCATTTAGTAAACATGCCAGAGGTGGCTATTCATACTTCATTACCTTTACTGATGATTTCAGTAGGTATGGTTATGTCTATCTTATGAGACATAAGAGTGAACTTTTGACAAGTTCAAAGAATTCAAAAATGAAGTACAAAATCAGCTAGGCCGAAATATCAAGGCACTTCACTCAGATCGAGGTGGAGAATACTTGAGTCATGAGTTTACTGACTATCTGAAGGAGTGTGGGATTATCTCACAGCTCACTCCGCCAGGAACACCGCAATGGAATGGTGTGTCCGAGAGGAGAAATAGAACATTACTGGATATGGTTCGTTCTATGATGAGTCAGGCTACTCTACCTTACTCCTTTTGGGGATTTGCACTGGAAATAGCTGCAAAGGTACTAAACCGAGTGCCATCCAAGGCCGTTTCAAAGACTCCATATGAGTTATGGTATGGGAAACAGCCGAGCTTGACATTTATTAAGATCTGGGGTTGTGAGGCTTATGTCAAAAAGCTCGCCTCTGGGAAACTAGAGAGCAGATCTGAGAAATGTATCTTTGTCGGTTACCCTAAGGAAACTAAGGGTTATTATTTCTACGATCCCAAAGAGAACAAAGTATTTGTTGCTCAGACGGCTATTTTTCTTGAGAAAGAATTTCTTCTGCAAGAAGCCAGTGGGAGAGAAATAAAGCTGGATGAGAATCCAGAAGAAGGACAAAGTAGTCAAGCACAGTTGGATGAGCCTGAGCCAGTAGATCAGGTTACTGAACAACCTGAGGCTCAGATAACACGGGAACCGCGAAGATCGGGAAGGATCCGTCGACAGCCTGAGCGCTATGACGGAGTCTACATCATTGATGATGAACCCCTCACTTATGCGGATGCGGTCAGTGGACCGGAATCAGCGAGATGGCTTGAAGCTATGCGAGCCGAGATGGACTCCATGTCAGATAACCAAGTATGGGATTTGGTTGATCCGCCTCCGGGAGTAATCCCTATAGGCTGTAAATGGATCTTCAAGAAGAAGATGGACATGGATGGTAATATAGTTACCTATAAAGGCAGGCTAGTTACGAAAGGTTTCAAACAAATCTACGGGATAGATTATGATGAAACTTTCTCTCCTGTAGCCATGTTCAAGTCTATTCGGATTATTCTCGCGATAGCGGCATATTATGATTATGAGATCTGGCAGATGGATGTGAAGACCGCTTTCCTTAATCGAAAATTAGAAGAGGATGTGTATATGACACAACCTGAAGGTTTCACTAATCCATCGGATCGTCATAAAATATGCAAATTAAAGAAGTCCATTTATGGACTTAAACAAGCATCAAGAAGCTGGAATATTCATTTTGATGAATCAATCTGTGAATTTGGTTTTATCAAGAATGAAGATGACCCGTGTGTATATAAGAGGTTTAGTGGGAGCGTGATTACTTTCCTAGTCCTCTACGTCGATGATATCTTAATCATTGGAAACGATATTCCTGAACTACATGCTGTCAAAGCATGGTTAAGAAAATGTTTCCAGATGAAAGATTTAGGAGAAGCAGCCTATGTATTAGGTGTGAAGATCTACAGAGATAGATCTAAGAGGCTTCTCGGGCTGTGCCAGAGTACTTACATCAATAAAGTCCTAGAGAGATTCCATTTAGAAAATTCTAAAAGAGGATATCTTTCAGTCAGACATGGTCTGAATCTTTCAAAGAGTCAGTGTCCACAAACACGGACTGAGAAAGATGAAATGGACAATACGCCTTATGCTTCGGCTATTGGATCCATTATGTATGCGATGTTGTGTACTCGCCCAGACGTTGCTTACAGGTTAAGCGTGACCAGTCGATTCCAAAGTAATCTAGGGAAGGCACACTGGATTGCGGTCAAGAACATTTTGAAATATCTTCGGAGGACCAAAGATATGTTCTTGATATATGGAGGTCAGGAAGAACTCAGTATTGAAGGATAAACTGACGCTTCGTTCCAATCTGACCAGGATGATTTCCGATCGCAATCAGGCTATGTTTTTAGCTTGAATGGAGGAGCAGTGGTGTGGAAAAGTTTCAAACAGTCAATTGTTGCTGATTCCACAACAGAAGCCGAGTATGTTGCAGCCTTAGAAGCATCTAAGGAGGCAGTGTGGATTCGTAAGTTCGTTCAGGAACTTGGTGTTGTTCCTTCGAGTGCAGATCCTTTGGTTATCTTCTGTGATAACACTGGAGCAATAGCACAAGCAAAGGAACCACGGTCGCACCAGAAGTCCAAGCACATACAGAGAAGGTTTCACTTGATCCGGGAGATCATTGATCATGGCGAGATCAAAGTCTGCAAGGTTCATACAGATGACAATCTGGCAGACCCGCTTACAAAGCCTCTGGCGCAGCAGAAGCATGAGAAGCACTGTAATAATATGGGTTTGAGATTTCTCAACCATTAGATTAAGTGCAAGTGGGAGATTGTTGGGGTATGCCCTTAAGGCTAATGTTTGAGGCCTTGGGATTATATCAGTATCATGTATAAACTCAATGTTTATAAAGGCAATGGTTGTTATTCAGGTTGTTACATTATCTGCTGCAATATGTATACTTCTGAATAATGTCTCAATGCTGTTCAGCTTCGCTGACATGCAGTTTTGTCCTTAGTCGAGATATCTTGGAGAACATGAGACAGCCTTGATATGATTGAGACTAATATGTGTTCTAATCTTATAGGATGCTTCGAGCATGGAATAAGATGTAGACTCATGGGTACATTGGATGTACTGGACAGACCCTACTTAGGATATTCAATTGCTTGTCACAATGTGAATAATCCTTGTATGCAAACAAGTGGCATACTTCCTCTGACTTGAGATCACTTGTGTTTCTAAATGATGATTGGCATTGTTTTGAGGTAGTTCAATATCATTTGAAACATAATGGTTATAGACTATCTTGGATAATGAGCATGAGTCATGTTAGGGCGCTAGTGATAGATATAGGTTTGCCGTCTCCTTGGAAGGAGTGTGATGTTCTATAGGGGCCCCCTGGATGAGATGATTGAGAAAGTGTATGGCCATACCCAGATGACTATGTTTCATCTGATCTAATCATTCTCATCATATTGGAATTACAGGCTTGACACGCTTGTCCAATAAGAACATCTAGTGGCAAAGGAAACATGTATGCCTAGTGAAGTGGATTCACACTTGTGCTGTGGTTTGGGTGTAGTCTTGGAAGACTCTTTCCTTTATATCGGGAGACAGTGATGTGTTGCTAGATACCCCTCACTGATCGTGATAACGTAAGTTATCGTTACCGACATTTAAAGGAAACCCTTAGGGTTGCACAATTTGATGATATGGCTTACTTGAGTCAGATCGTGTGGACTGAATTGTTTTGATTCAGTTTAAAGGGATTTAATCTCTGATTGTAAGTGAGATCTGGTCTGATCATGTTTGATTGATTAGGGCTTGAGATCGGTAAGCTTCGATCGAGAGAATTGATGCTAGATCGGTGAGATCAAGAGCATCAAGAGATGAACGGTTAGATCTTGAACCATTTGGTTCAGTAAGATCTAGACCATGGCTTGGGCTGATTTGATTTGGTCTTTGAACCAAATTGAAATGGATCGAATTGGCTTGAACCGGTTCACATGTGTGAACGCTTGGTTCAAAGCTTGAAGGCGTTTTGGTCAGTTTTGAGATCATGGGCGCATGGCTTCATGACTTTCTATTTTTGGAAAGTCATTAACGCCACTTCCTCTCAACGCCTAAACGCTTGCCTCTTCTCGACGCCCCCTCTCTGGTGTGTGATTCTTCACGCCTTGGAGAGCATTCGGACAAGCCAATGAACAAGGAGATCTCATCCCTTCAAGCGATTAGGACACTTAGAGATCCTTGCTAGCACAAGGAGCGACAAGAAGAAAGCTTCTCTCATCTTGTGTGCGGTGCCTTTGGAGAAGAAGCACTCGCATCTTTGCTTCCAAGTCGCCATCCTTGCAATGGCAATGGTATGAATCCCTTTCGCTCTATACAAGCCTTAAGAGTTGATTATATGTCATGCATATCGATTTTCTATGAAACCCTAGCTTCCGCATGTATGATCCTTGTTATGCGCCTATTAGGGTTTCTTCCCCCTGTTTTTGGGGACCTTTCACTCAAAACAATCATGATCACCGGGGGATTTTTCTAGTTCAAGCTCCTCAGTATCAAATTCAAATTGTGGTTCAGAAGCATGATCAGAGCAATCATCATATAAAGAAGTTCAGTTTTCCCATCTAGAATACAATTGATCTCTTTCTTGCCATGATAAATTGGGATTTAAAAATGGGCAATAAGAGGAACAATGATCAGGATATCCACAAATAACACAGCTATCAGAACAACAAGATTTCATAACAGGGTGCTTATTAGAAGTGTTTAATTTATGAACCAAATAATCTATCTCATCTTCAGCAGTGCACCATGAATCATCTTGATAACATGAAGAATTAGAATTTTGAGGCATGTTAAATTTGCAATCACAAGTATAATGATCAGAAGATTTACAAATATTGCAATAAATAAGAGGAATATTGTATAATTTCCACATTTCTCCAAGAGTCATCTGTGAATAATCTTTATGCTCACCTTGAGGCATATATACCTTACTTCTTTGAGATGCCCATGAATTGTGATGAAAAGACATATTTATCTATCAAGGTCTGAAAGATAATCCAATACCAATCAATCAAATTGTTTTTTTTTCAGAATATAAAAAAAAACTAAAAAGAATAAAACACAAGCAAATTGACAAATTTAAGAATTCACAGTTCTGTCACAACTGTGAAAATCCAAAACCTGCAAAAACAAAAAACAAAGTTAAATCTAAAATAAATAAAACTTAGTCTAGCAATACTAACAACTATTTGATATTAACAAAACTAAGATCCCCGGCAATGGCGCCAAAAACTTGATAGGTCTCCGCAAGTGCACGGAATTATCGAAGTAATAAAAAAATATCGATCCACAGAGACCTTATTGTTAATTACCAAATAGTTATTTTCTCGCTAGCTAAGTAAACCAAATATGATGAAAGTAAGCAGTATAGCTAACACGAAGGATAATCAGAGAGATAAACATGAGAAAAGGGTTTCATCCTCCTTGATTTCAATGATAAGATATAAATAAAAAGTTCGTCAATCAAATCTTGCTATGATAAAGACCTAATTTACTTCATAAAAGGATTATCTCACTTTCGTGCAGATAATTACGTAGGGACCAATCCTAGCTTTCGCGCAAGATCTATCCAAACGCTGCAGATAAGTAAACCATCAACAAAGAACTCAAGGATCACTTTCGTGCATCCGAATTCTAAGTTGATCATCACAAGTGGAGCCTCAAGGATCACTTTCGTGCATCCGAGTCTCAACACAGGTTCTACCTAGGGTTTTCCAACGTTTCGATCCTCACTTTCGCGCAAGATCTCCACGTTTGACACAATAACTCATTCCTAGATCAATATTATTAAACATGGCAATTAATCTACTAGAACAGATCAAATTAGATCTAACCTAAGGAATGGATCTTAACATGCAATTCTAGGGTTCCAAGTTCTCAAGCAAATCACCTTTCAGTCTCATTGCGAAAACTCTAAAACATGCATAATAACATAGATCTATGGAAAGTTAAAGACAATTCATCACAAAAGTAGAATTATCACAACGAAGCTTATCATGGCGAAAAAGAAGAATTATCTAATCATTAAAAATCAAGGGGATTACACCCCATGTCCCAAAATATGTCTAAGCTTGCATGGAAGAGAAAATACAATAAATCATAGTTTAGAACAATTAGAAATAAGAGAAGAAGAAAAAGAAAACAACGTTACAACACGGGTGTAATGTAAATTACACCGGTAATTTCGCGATGAACAGCGCTGTCACCGCTGTTTTGTTGATTTCTCTTCTGATCGGACTCCAAACGCTCTGAAACTTCTGTGGTATCTTCCACTCCTCTCGGCGAAGCTTCTACATGAAAATCACAGCCTGAGACGCCCTCTACACCTCTCGGTGTGAGAACAAACCCTAGCAACCTCTCTGGCGATTTTGCTCTCGATACTGGATAAAAGTTCTTCCTTTTACTTCGTGCGTCTTCGCCTCTTAAAAATGAGTCCATAACATCTTTCAGATCTCAATTTGGAGCTCTGGATCAAAAGTTATGGCCCTCGCAAGTTTCAGACCCGAAAGTCTCTCGCGACCAGGTGAAAATTACGGCCGTGTAATATCTTACGGCAGTGCCATAAAATCATTTTGTGAACGCTGAGTCAAAATTATGGCCCGTAAACTATTTCTCAATAGTGCCATAAAATCAGACGAGTTCTCTGGTCTGAATCAGCTGGGAATTACGGCACGTAAAATGGGTTACGGTAGTGCCGTAAAATCTGCAAAGTTCTCTGTTCTGAAAGCGCTGAAAATTACGGCAGTGTAATTATTTACGGCAGTGCCGTAAAATCAGGAAAACTTTCTGTTTGAGAAATCACCAAAATACGGCAGTGCTCTGATTTTACGGTAGCCGCGAAAAATACGGTACCGTAAAATAGGTTATGGCATTGCCGTATTTTGCAAGGTTGCTCCGTTTTACGTGAAATTTCTTGGGTGATCTCCTCTTGATGATGGTAACTCTTCTATGTGTTTGATTTTGCTTGAAAACTCCTTGAAATAGTGCCTTTTTACCTAAAAACCATGAAAAACCAAAATAGAAGTAGACTTAACAATATTTGATAAATTCAGCATAAAAATAAGCAAAAAGATCCTCAATTTAGCATGAAAAGATACATAGAATAATACAAAATATACTATATATTTTGGTGTCATCAGGGATCAACTGTCAAATTCCTTGTTGATGAAATACTTCCCTCCAAGTGATAAGTATCCACAAGTGCACGGATTTATCGAAGTAATAAAAGTTATCGATCCCACGAGGACTACGAAGCTAAGTACTGACTTCTCGACTTGTTTGAATTCAGGCGGACAAAATCAATGGTGTTCTTCTAAACTTTTATGGACATGCAAACTCGAAAACAGCTTTTTAAGGGGTTCAGTTTCTAATGAGTCGGGAATTCATGGGTTCGCCACATTGACAATTATGAGTTGTTAAAAGAATAACTAATTCACAGAAATTATCTAACAAGAAAGGAACTCTTCCTAAGGTGCATACTACCTCCTCCCGAAGCGTAGTACGGTATTCAACTAAATTAACTAACTACTCCCGTGATAGTTAACCCAATTGAACCCCTTAAGCTCTATGAAGCGTTTGTTTAACCCTTCAGACAAATCCAAACTACTCCCGTGATTGGATTCGTAGGTCTAGTTGAAATAGATCGGACGGTGCGATTCACCTCCCGGTCCTTCTCGCAACGTCTAAGACATAAAAATACTTGGCCAGGGTAAATTACGAGATAGGTAATATTTCAACTAAATCATGCAGAAAAATTCTAATGAAAATAGTAAAAGCATGGATTAACTCATAAAAGTCAAAGGGCTACGCCCAATCATCCCGACAAAGGTTTCTACTCGCTCATGTTAGTATGGAAATACAAGGTGTTGTGATGAACTAGTAAATGCATAAAAGATTGCAAGAAATCACTAAAAAGACAACAGGTTTGAAACCAAGGGAAATCTTGTCGGAAAAGTGTTTGAAACCAGGTTTTCGCCCTTGTCACCGCCGCTGTTCATCTTCGTCTATCGAAGCTCCCTTAAATCGATCAAAATCTCATTTTTTATAGCTAGACCAGTTTAGAACCCATCAAGGAATGGTTCTGCAAAGTTTGGCTCAAATTCGGTTCAAAACGAGTGAGAATCGAGCGAAAAACTCGTCAGGAGAAAACTTTTACGGCCCGTGATGTGTTTACGGCTTTGGCCTGTTGGGGTATGCCCTTAAGGCTAATGTTTGAGGCCTTGGGATTGTATAAGTATCATGTAATAAACTCTTATGTTTATAAAGGCATGCTTATTATTCAGATTGCTACCTTGTCTGCTGTAATAAGTGTACTTCTGATTAATGTCTCAAAGCTGTTCAGCTAGGCTGACATGCTGTTATGTCCTTAGTCGAGATATCTTGGTGAACTTGAGACAGCCCTGATATGATTGAGACTAATATGAGTTCTAATTTTATAGGATGCTTCGAGCATGGAATAAGATGTAGACTCATGGGTACATTGGATGTACTGGACAGACCCTACTAGGATATTCAATTGCTTGTCACAATATGAATGATCCTTGTTTGCACTAAGTGGCACATGTCCTTTGACTTGAGATCACTTGTGTTTCTAAATGATGATTGTCATTGTTATGAGGTAGTTCAATATCATTTGAAACATAATGATTATAAACTATCTTGGATAATGATCATGAGTCAGGTTAGAACACTAGTGATAGATAAAGGATTGCCGTCTCCTTGTTCAAGGAGTGTGATGTTCTAAAGGGCCCCCCTGTATGAGATGGTTGAGATAGTGTATGGCCATACCCAGATGACTATGTTCATCTGATCTGATCATGCTCATCATATTGGAGCTACAAGCTTGACATGCTTGTCCAATAAGAACATCCAGTGGCAAAGGAATCATGTAAGCCTTGTGAAATGGATTCACACTTGTGCTGTGTTTTGGGTGTAGTCTTGGAAGACTCTTTCCTCTATATCGGGAGACAGTGATGTGTTGCTAGATACCCCTCACTGTTCGTGATAACGTAAGTTGTCGTTACCGACATTTAAAGAAAACCCTTAGGGTCACACAAGTTGATGATATGGCTTACTTAAGTCAGATCATGTGGACTGAATTGTTTGGGTTCAGTTTAAAAGGATATAATCTCTGATTGTAAGTGAGATCTGGTCTGATCATGTTTGATTGATTAGGGCTTGAGATCGGTAAGCTTCGATCGAGAGAAGTGATGCTAGATCGGTGAGATCAGAAGCATCAGGAGATCAACGGTTAGATCTTGAACCATTTGGTTCAGAGAGATCTAGACCATGGCTTGGGCTGGTTTCATGTGGTCTTTGGACCAGATTGATTGAACCAAAGTGAACCAAATTCAAACCGGTTCACTTATGTGAACGCTTGGTTCGAATGGTGTTAGCGTTTTGGTTGTTGATGAGCGCATACTTCCAATTAAGGAAAGTGATCAAAGCCTCTCTTCATAACGCCTAAACGCCAAGCCGTTGAATGTGTGACTTCACTTCGCTTGGCTTTGATCATATCGAAACGGTGTGAAAAAGGAAAAGAGGTGTGGAGCTCTCGGCAAGAGATTGATCTCTCATCATCCTCACGCGACAAGCACCTTTGAAGCTCTTTGCTAGCACAAGGATCTCAAAGAGTAGTCCTTGATCATCTTGTGTGTGACGACAAGGAGGAGGCCTCTTTTGTTCTCTTGATTCCAAGGCACCATCCAATCCGATGGCTATGGTATGAACTCCCTCTTGTTCCATTCAATCGCTTGAAGTTGATCATGAAAACATATTACATGCGATTTGTGAAACCCTAGCATCTTCATGTAAGAATGAATTATGCGCCACCCTTACATAGGGTTTTCGACCCCCCCTCTTGAAAGGGGTTTTATCCGCTTGCGCTCCCCCTAGAAGGGGACCCAACATGGCCGTAATTCTTTTGGCGTATAATGCTTTTGGTCACAGAAACTTTTACGGCCCGTGATGGAATTACGGCTTCACCCGTGAAAGTTTTGGTGGACTTTTATACTTAGCCAATTTTCACCTCCCACTCGTCGTCGTGTTTACGGCCGAATCCACAATTACGGCCAAGGCCGTAAATGTCTCGTTCTTTACCGTTTTTGCTCCAAATTTAACGTGTGGGCTCGGGATCTCCTTGGGAATCGTGCTTTGACCTTAAAACTCTTGAATTCTTTTATTTTTATGCCTTTTTACCCATATTTTCAATAAAACCAAAAAAAGTGAGGATTCTGTGTAAAGTAAGATAAAAACTCTAGAAGTAACACAAAATCGTGCAAATAAGTCCAAAATATGATGTAAAACATAGGCAAAAACACTATATAAATGCAACACATCAAAATACCCTAAACTTAGAATTTTGCTTGTCCTCAAGCAATTCTCGAATATGTATGATGAATGTAAAGATAAGGAACACTCATTTGTTTTTGCCGCTAACAATATCCTTAGTCCACAAATTAAGTAATCAATCTTTCAAACTCAAGTAATTCAAGAAAAATCATAATAGAGATAATTTCCCAAGAGGTTACAATCCAAGAAAGATAAAATTCACAATTAATGTCATAATGTTCATTCTTCACATGCTAAATATTACATACTTTCAACTTAATAAATCTATTTTACTCAATAGATAAAAATTTATTTCAAGAATCTTGGTGATGTTAAAAATAAGAGATTTTTAAAGCAATTTGGTCTTTAAACGGTTATATGCCCTTTCCTGTTAGCATCATAACATTGTTTAAAGTATACTGCAAAGCAGTATAATTTAACTCATAGTCTCAATCATAAAGTCAGCGGAGTTGTCAACTTGACCTACAGCTTTCTCTTTTTCTCCATTTTTATTCTCTTCTCTTTTATCTTTTTTTTTTTCAGAGAAAGCCGGTCAGTGGCATGGTATTTAAATCGTTGTTGATCTTTCTACATGAGGGATAAATATTTATTTTTAAAATTTTCCCTCTGTTACTTGATTGCAATAGACTTAAAGTATACCAATTCATGGTATAATATAACTCATGACTTTAGATTCCTCAACCAGAGGAGTTGGAGCAAATCTCAAATTAAAGATATATCACCAAATTCTATTCATAAAAATTTTCATTAAGCAAAAATAGATAAATTAAATTTCAAGTATAAAGATACTATTCATGCGTCGTTTGAACATATAACAATTTACAAATGCATTTTATCAATACCAGAATTGAATTTACTCAACAATTTAACTCTACATGAAATCTCAAAATTCCTAAGTCATCAAATCAATCACTCAAAATGTTTCCTAAGTTTAAAATTAAGGATAAAACAAATTTGATTATCCTTAATAATCATAAACATTCAGAATACATATTTATAAAGCTTTAAAGACCGAGTAAAATATGGAAATAAGCACCCTAGACTTAATTTATTGCAGGTGTGGAAATATCAAATCAATGAAGAATTTCAGAAAAATTTTTGCAAGAGTTCCCTTTGTATTTGTTGGTGAAACCCTGTACAGTTATATCAAAAGATGAAAATTATAGCCCGAGAAAGAAAAAAAATATATATATATATATATATCCAGAAAATTTATGACCACGAAGATACTCAATTTTTACATGGCAATCAACTTCCAGATATCAAATACCATCTAGTTTTACAAACTACAACACAATTTACCACTTTCAGTTACTATTTCAAACCAAATATTAAAGATGCATCAGAATCATTCCAATCATGCGGAAAATCATCAACCAGACACCCAAAACTATCATATGGCACCACATAGACATGATAAATACCAAACAAGTACAAAACCATCATAACTAAGTGATGTTCAGCACCCTAGGACTCAATACCATCTATTGTATACAATATCGAGCTAAGTATCGAGCAACATCTATAAATAACCAAAATGAATTGCGTAATATCCCGATACAATGCACACACACAAATAAAAATTGAAAAGATGGTGTGAGGTTGCATCGGCATCAAATCTACTAAGCCTGCGCATAAATTAGACAACTGTGAGACTACTCATGCGATACCAAAAATATGCATAAAGAATTGAAACTTGATACTCACAAAGTCTATCAATCCGTCTCCGTATGCTCAGAGTCCTCCTCCTCATCCCTGGTATGTCTCGTCGATGATGATGATGGGAGACGACGCCATAACAACTCCTCTATCGCGCGTAGTGAGTCGAGAGCTCTCAACTGTCCCTGCTCCAGGCACGATATGTCATCGCGCATCCTCCTCTGCTCAGCTCGCATCTTCTCCACCGATGGATCTGATCGTGTTGGTGTGGACGGTCTGGCAGATGTAGAAGGCTGATCAGCAGCTGATGGCACAACTGGAGGTACATGCTCTGAAGATCTGGGCTGTGATGGTGGTGAAGCTGCCTCCTTAGGATCTCCCCCAAGTATGGGATCTATGATCCAATTCTACTAAACACTAACCGTGGTACGGTTCATGTTCGGCAGCCTCATGGTAATTTCTGTGTGTCTGGACATAAGATGGTACGAGCTCCCAAGCCTCGTAATCATCCTAATGGCAACACATGCATCTATATCTAGTCTGGGATTACCCTTTGCCTCGTTCAACCCCGAAGGATCGACACCGAGGGCAAGGGCAATCGAAGTAACTAATCCTCCCATCACGAGGACTCCTCTCCGAGCTCTGGCGGCTTTCTGGATCTTCTTCATCAGGTAGAATGAAGTGCTGACTCTGAATCCTCTAAGCATGGCCCATAGAAAGAATAACTCTGTAGATCTGACCATACCATCGCTCTCTGCCCGCCCAAAAATGGTATGTGCAAGCACCCTATGTATATATCTAAAAACTGGGCTGGTCAGACGCGATGCTCTGGCGGTCCTAGGGTCAAATCCCTGCTTGCCAGTAATCTATCTCCAAAAGGTCCCCTCTGAAAACTCACGAGGACGATGTCTGGTCACATCCGAGGGGAATCCAAATATGTGGCCCAGCTGGTCCAATATAAGCATATGCTCCCGGTTCCCAAACCAGAATGACATCCTCCCAGGATCTCCGTCATCATGGTACCTTAATGAAATCTGGACGGTGCTGAAAAACTCCAAAGTGAGCTGGGTGTATGTAGGGTGCCTCTGCTGGTAAAAATCCTGCCACCCTATGTTCGTGAACATCCACTGGATGTCGTCGAACAATCCTAGGGACTATAGTGTCTGGTCATCCCAATATCGTGTGCTGATCACCCCTCTAGTGGATAGAGCACGATATCTCCTCTCGATCTCCCTACTCCTATGACGAATCTGACGCGGGTAGGGAGTAAGCACTAGAGGTGGTGATCACGCCCGTCTCCTCTCCGGGATAATGGCCTCTGGTATAGGAGGTGATGGCTCAGGTGATGAGAGCTCTGGTGAAGGTAGATGAATCTCGGGTGAGGGTACTGGTGCTACTGGAATGGGTGATGGCTCTGTTGGCTCAGTCATATGTGGGATCTCAGAAACTGATGGTGGAACTATCTCAGGAAAAGCAGAAGACTCCTATGCAACTGACGGTGAAGAAGAATGAAGCTCGGGTATCTCCACTGATATCTCTGGCAAGTCTACGAATATCTCAGGTGATCCCTCCTTTGGATCTGACAATACTGGTGTACTAGCCTAAGGGATAGGCAGATCTCCCTGGGCTGAGGAGGATGATACTATCTCGGGTGTGTGTGCTATATCATGTGGAGTGTCTACCTCCATACCCTGAGCGTCAGTAGGTGCCACAGACTCTGGTAAATCTGTGGAAGGCGCTAATATGGCAGGACCCTCCACATCCATCGGTACAGCATCTGTCTATGCCTCCTCCACTCTCTCAATCTCTGGTATAGTGGGAACATAAGCTGGGGGTGCTATTGGAGTCTCTGCAGTTTCCGTGACAGGTGATAGAGGGCGAGTGGTCCTCCTCCCCCAAATACTAGTGCCTCGACCGGTACGCTTCCTAGCTTACCGTCTGGCGATCCTCTGATCGCGGCTCTCTAGCCTGTCGGCCGGCCTCTCTGAAGTAATCTCCAACTCTGGAGAACTAACAGGCTGTGGCTCTACCATATGTGATGTGCTGGGTACTGAGGATGCACTCGGGGCCTCTAATGCCTGTGCATGGGTCTCAGGCTCTGAGTCAGGATAAACTATCCTCTCAAAAGTGTCTAGTAACACTCTGGACACCATCCTATACATGTAACATGGTTCCAGCCCAGGATATCTGCTCTTCATCACTGCCCCATAGGGCCTAGACCTCACAGATCTCTTCGGTGCCATAGTATCAAGCAGATCAATCCAAAATATGTAAACCTAACTCGAAAATCGTGGTACTACAGTAACCGTGGTATTTGGCCGTGAAGGTCGTGAGTGAAATCATCCCAGAATTCGAACAAAATAACTCCAAATCGGTGCAAAAGGTATGTGATTCAAGTTCTACTGATGAATCACAAGTCAGAGTAAAGAAAACTCACGAATCTTTGCGCAAATCGGGCTTGAATCGGCTGGAAGACAGGTTTTGGCGACTCGGCGGACAAGCGTCTATTCTTCACGAAATCCGATGGAAATCCGGCGAAAGGTCGTCGGAAAGCACTCTTTGGAAGTGGAGGAACACTGATGGAAAGTTTTTGTCGCAGCTCGTAGGAAAAATCATCGAAAATCAGCGAATTACGAGAGTAAACGTAAACCCTAAACCGCTCGTGAGCTTTAAGCCGTAAGAACTTACGGCCGGTAAACATGTCACGGCTAGGGCCGTAAACTCGCCTTAGCATACAGCGTCCCGTTAACTTTGTCATCTTTGCGTTCACAGCTACGCGATAATTACGGCTCGACCCATAAATGTCGCGTTTTACCTTAGCTTTTCATCAGAAAAATCCGCAAAAATCTCCGAAAAATTCCTACACATAAAACATCGAATTCAGAAGAATTTTCGTATGTAATAGTTCATCAAATGATATGGAGAAAGCTTAAAACAAAAATAAAAATTGAGAAAATGCTCCTAGGGTTTATAAAGAAAAATTCAAAACTAAAATAGAAAGGTATGCTGAAATTAATGAAAATTCAGAGCTGCTGGGTTGCCTCCTAGGAAGCACTTGTTTATGGTCTTTAGCTTGACCAAGACAGTGTTCATGACTCTTCTGGTGGATACAAGGTGCAGTGGATAATTGGCAGTTGTTGCTCCTGACACCTTTCCGATTCATTGTACAGATTTAACTTTATAGTTCTAGGTAATGTCCATGTCTTAGCTTTCTTTGATTCCCCCTTTTTATGCTTTTCCCAATTTTCTGAGAGACGTCTATCGATTTCAAAATCACTTTCTTTATCAAAGTTGTTCTCGTTCACCCCTGGAGATTTATTGGAATCTGCAAAATTAATCTGTTTAGCTTCGGATGAAAAATCAAGGATCAACTTGCTATCATTCAAATTCAAAGTAAGTTTTTCATGCAACATGTCAATAATAGCTCCTGTGCTTGCTAAAAATGGTCTTCCTAGAATGACAGGGAAGTTAACATTTTCCTTCATATCAACAACCATAAAGTCAGTAACGATAGAAAATTCATTAATTTTAACTGTTACACTCTCCAATATACCAGTTGGTTGTTGATCAAATCCATTAGCAAATTTAACATATGTGTTAGTGGGTTTAAGTCTTTCACTATCTATTTTCTCAATCAAGTATGATGATATCAAGCTAATGCTAGCTCCTATGTCGTACAAAGCATTTTCAACAGATAACTTACCAATCTTGCATGGAATCGAAATACTCCCAGGGTCTCTTACCTTAGTTTATTTCAATGTTCTGACTTATTTGGTCCTTCTTTACCTCAGTTTTACCAGTCTCATGTCCCTTTTATTCTGTTCTAAACAACCTCTGGGGAAAAGGAATTGGAGGGACAAATGCAGGTGGGCCTACATATTTCTCTTCATCCCTTACTTCCTTGCAATATTCTGCTTCTAGAACAATGCTTATAGACTGATCTACAGACTCCTCAACAGGTTCCTCAAGTATCTCCTTATTTTCAGCATTCATTACAGTGACTGCATTGACGTGCTCCCTGGAATTCATCTCAGGCTGTCCTGGTAATCTCCCTGGAGGTCTAATGGCAGTGCTTACTTGCTATGCAATCTAATTTTCCAATATCTTGTTGTGAGTAGTCAAAGCTTGCACACAAGATGTCAACTGCTTGATCTGATCAGCGAGATCGTCAGTCCTTTGCTGTTGTTTCATAACAACTTCCAGCATGGAATCAAAGCTCGACTTTTGGGGCTGCCCATACTGTCTTGGCCGGAAACTTGGTGGTGGCTTATTATTCTGCTGTGAATATTGAGGAGGAACTTGCCCTTGATTTTGCTTGTAAGACAAGTTGGGGTGGTTCCTCCATCCTGGGTTGTAAGTAGCAGAGTAAGGGTCATTTGCGGGTCTCTGATTATAATTCCCCACAGCGTTCACTTGCTCTTGATCTGATTCCTCCTGTGAAGAAGTTATGATCCGACATTCAGATGCATTGTGCCCTGTTATACCACATACCTCACAAGAAACCATGTTAACTAAACTAGGTGAAAGAGATAAGGAATCAATATTCTGAACTAGAGAATCTACCTTAGCTGCCAGTGATGTCAAGGAATCAACGTGAAACTTACCAAATCCCGTGGAAGTAGTGCTCCGCTCACTTGACCATTGGTTGTGGTTCATGGCCATATCCTCTAGAAGAGCAGTTGCTTCTTCCATGTTCTTGCTCATGATCGTTCCTCCAGCCGCAGCGTCCACCATCATTTTGGTGTTAAAGTCCAATCCGTTGTAAAAGATTTGGACTAAAATTCAGTCTTGAAGTCCATGATGTGGACACATGCGTTGTTGCTCCTTGAAACGCTCCCAAGCCTCATAAAGCGATTCTCCCTCTTGCTGTGTAAAGCACGTGATCTTGTTGCGCAGCTGAACAGTTTTGCTCGGTGGGAAATATTTGTTCAGGAATGCTCTAAACAACTGTTCCCAGGTGGTGAATGATCCTGCTGGCATCGAGTACAACCAAGCTCTAGCACAGTCCCTGAGAGAAAACAAGAATAGTCTCAGTCTTATGGCATCAGATAAAACTCCGTTAATTTTAACTATATCGCAATATTCAAGAAAAACAGCTAAACGAAGATTCGAATCCGAATTTGGGGAACCCCCAAATTGGTTTTGCTGAACCATCGTCATTAGCGCTGGCTTTAACTCGAAATTGTTTGTCTCTACATTGGGTCGAACGACGCTTGGATTGAACCCTTGTACATTAGGTGTGGCGAAGTCCCTCAAAGATTGATGATGATTGTCCTCCGCCATCTCTCCTTTCTCAGAATTCTTTTTAGCCTCAAACTGCAGTCTCCTTCGAAGGCAGAATGTGCGCTCAATTTCTAGGTCTTCTGGAAGCAAAGCACCTGCATGAGAAACTTTGGGCATACAACGTGTAAGTAAACAATAAAAAGAAAAGAATAGTAAAAACTAATGGCAAAAGAAAAGAAAAATGTCTAATCTCCTAACTTATCAATTAGTCAATATTAACTATCTGTCGTCCCCGGCAACGGCGCCAAAAACTTGATAAGTATCCGCAAGTGCACGGATTTATCAAAGTAATAAAAGTTATCGATCCCACGAGGACTACGAAGCTAAGTGCTGACTTCTCGAATTGTTTGAATTCAGGCGGACAAAATCAATGGTTCTTCTAAACTTTTACGGACATGCAAACTCGAAAATAGCTTTTTAAAGGGTTCAGCTTCTAACGAGTCAGGAATTCATGGGTTTGCCACATTGACAATTATGAGTTGTTAAAAGAATAACTAATTCATAGAAATTATCTAACATGAAAGGAACTCTTCCTAAGGTGCATACTACCTCCTCCCGAAGCGTAGTATGGTATTCAACTAGATTAACTAACTACTCCCGTGATAGTTAACCCAATTGAACCCCTTAAGCTCTATGAAGCGTTTGTTTAACCCTTCAGATAAATCCAAACTACTCCCGTGATTGGATTCATAGGTCTAGTTGAAATAGATCGGACATTGCGATTCACCTCCCGGTCCTTCTCGCAACGTCTAAGATGTAAAAATACTTGGCCAGGGTAAATTACGAGATAGGTAAAATTTCAACTAAATCATGCAGATAAATTCTAATGAAAATAATAAAAGCATGGATTAACTCATAAAAGTCAAAGGGCTACGCCCAATCATCCCGACAAAGGTTTCAACTCGCTCATGTTAGTAGGGAAATACATGGTGTTGTGATGAACTAGTAAACGCATAAAAGATTGCAAGAAATCACTAAAAATACTACAGAACCGCCTTCTCCTTGATCCGAGGATGAGGATTGGCTGATCTATCGTCGCCTTCAGGGGAAATCTGGCCGAAAAAATGTTTGAAACTAGGTTTTTGCCCTTATCGCCGCCGCTGTTCATCTTCATCCGTCGAAGCTCCCTTAAACTGATCAAAATCCCATCTTTTATAGCTAGACCAGTTTAGAACCCATCAAGGAACGGTTCTGCAAAGTTTGGCTCAAATCCGGTTCAAAACGAGTGAGAATCGAGTGAAAAATTCGTCAGGCGGAAACTTTTACGGCCCGTGTTGTGTTTACGGCTTCGGCCGTATTTCTTTCGGCGTATAATGCTTTTAGTCACAGAAAATTTTACGGCCCGTGATGGAATTACGGCTTCACTCGTGAAAGTTTCGGTGGACTTTTATACTCAGCCAATTTTCACCTCCCGCTCGTCGTCGTGTTTACTGCCGAATCCACAATTATGGCCAAGGCCGTAAATGTCTCGTTCTTTACCGTTTTTGCTCCAAATTTGACGTGTGGGCTCGTGATCTCCTCGGGAATCATGCTTTGACCTTAAAACTCTCGAATTCCTTCATTTTTATGCCTTTTTACCTACATTTTCAATAAAACCAAAAAAAGTGAAGATTCTGTGCAAAGTAAGATAAAAACACTAGAAGTAACACAAAATCGTGCAAATAAGTCCAAAATATGATGTAAAACATAGGCAAAAACACTATATAAATGCAACGCATCACCAAGCAAGACAATTCAGCTGAGAAATCAAATCACAAGTTTCCAACAAAAAGATGGAGAATCTTTTAGTGAGGCATGGGAGAAATTTAATGAATTACAATAGAAGTGTCCTCACCATGGCATTGAAGATTGGGTTTTATTGCATAATTTTTATAATAGATTACTCTATAACACCAGACTAACTGTGGATGCTGCCTTTAAATTGCTGGAGGAGATGGCTCTCAATCACAATCAATGGATTTCTGAGAGAGGAGTATTCTACAAACCATCTCAAGGAAAGAGTGAGAATGATGGATGGTGATCCTTAGCAGAAAAGGTAGATTCTTTATGCAGTAGATTCGATTCTTTCAAAATGCAAGCTGCTACTGTTTCCTCTATCACTTGCGAAATTTGTTGTAACATCGGTCACTCATCTGAAAACTGTAGAGTTGTTGTAGATCAAGGGGATGAATATGTCAATGCTTTGGGGACTTATAATCAAAGTAAAACCAATGATCCCTACTCTAGTACTTATAACCCTGGATGGAGAAATCACCCCAACCTTTCATGGAGAAACAATAACAATGAAAAAGGACAAACTGAGAATAGAGGATTCCAAAGGACAAATCCAAACCAAAACCAAAACATAAATCAGAATTCTAGTGTAGAATCCATGTTTGAAAAAATTATGCAAATCAAAATCAGTTTATGTCTAATCAAAGCCAAATCATGACAAATCAAAGTAGATGAATTGAAGAATTTAAGGAAAGTCTTAATCAAATCAACTCCAGATTGGAAAGAGTAGAGGCACACAATAAGGCTTTAGAAAACCAAATTGCACAACAAGCCAGTACTTCTTATAGACCCCCTGAAAAATTGTCTGCTAAACCTGAGATAAACCCTAGGGAGCATTGTAATGCCATCATGACTAGAAGTGGGAAACAACTAGGACAGCCTAAAGGGAAGGTTGAATTTAAGGAAAAAGAGTCTTATTATAATCATAATGAGGAATTAGAATTAGAAAAATCCTCTAAACATGAACAAACCCTACCTAGTTTAACACCACAAAAGGGTGATGAACCAAAAGGGGATGTGCCATGTAAAGAAGATAATTCTAAGTCTGATTTGCCTCCACCCTATAGACCACCAATACGTTTTCCTCAAAGGCTAGTTCAAAACAAACTAGACAAACAATTTGCAAAATTCCTTGAAATCTTGAAAAAGCTTTACATTAATATTCCTTTTACTGAAGCTATTTCTCAAATGCCTTCATATGCAAAGTTCTTGAAAGAAATATTGTCTAGTAAGAGAAAGTTAGATGATTATAGTACTTGCACTGTAACATTGACTGAAGATTGTAGTGCGGTCATTCAAAATAAACTGCCACCAAAACTGAAGGATCCAGGTAGTTTTTCTATACCTTGTTCAATTGGCACTATGGCTTTTGACCGAGCCTTATGTGATTTAGGTGCAAGTGTAAGTCTAATCCCTCTTTCTATCTACAGGAAACTGAATATTGGAGAGCAGAAACCTACATCCATATCTTTATAGCTCGCGGATTCATCGGTAAAGTATCCTATAGGTATCTTAGAGAATGTTCCAATCAAGATAGGTGAGTTTTTCATACCTGCAGATTTTGTAGTTTTGGACATGGAAGAAAATTGCAAAAACCCTATAATTCTAGGTAGACCACTGTTAGCCACTGCTAAAGCAAACATAGATGTGAAAGAAGGAAAAATCACTTTTGATATATGTGAAAACATTATTGAATTTAATTTTAATGACTCTTTGAATAAACTTTCTTACTCAGGATCATGTTGTAGTGTTGAGGTGATTGATGATATTGTTTATGATGTTTGCAATTTATTTGATGAATCCTCAAATATTGAAAGTGACAAATCTTCTGAGGTAGTTGATAAAGTGTTACATGAAAAGAAAGACAAAATTTCAAGAAGAAGGAGAAAAAGAAGAAGAAGATCTAGATTGTTTGCCAAAGGAAAGAAAATTTGGAGCAAATTTGGAGATTGTTTCAAGTCCGAGCCTTATGTGGTTCAATGTGATGCCCAACCCAAAGAAAGATCAGAGGGGCAATCGAGGAATTCACGATCACACCTGAGTGCAAAAGGGTCAAGCTAATGACCTTTAAATTAGCGCTTCTTGGGAGGCAACCCAAACTTTCTAACCTTTATTTATTTTATTTTACTTAATTTTTGCTTAGGACTAATTTTTATTTTATTTTTGTAGGAAAATCGTGATTTGATGCAAATTACGGCACTACCGTAAAGTCTATTATGGTACCGTATTTTCGGTTCACTTTCCACTGGAGAGTTGTGACGAAAATACGGCACCGCCGTTATTACTTACATGGTACCGTAATTTGTTGCCAAAATCAACCCGAGAGTCTCTTCGTTTTTACGGCACCACCGTAAGTTGTTTTACGGTGCCGTATTTTCATGAAATTTCTTTTTTTTTTCATCAAAAAAAAATCGCTGCTTGATTTTTACGTCGGTACCGGAAACTGCTTCACAGTACCGTATTTCTGATCCAGTTTTGACCCGAGAGTAGTCGTAATTTTACGCTAGTGCCGTAAGACATTACACTGCCGTATTTTATTTTCTGACACGTGAGCTCTGTGCCGTATTTAGGGTTTTGACTAGACCATTTTTAGGGTTTTTACCTTCGTTCTCACTCGTTTTTGAGCCGTTCTTGGATTTCTAATCATCTCCAACCACCCGGGGACGCCGGCGACCTTTCCTGTTCAGCTTTCGTCGTCGATTAGGTACTCATTTCACCGATTTTACTGATTTGACGAAGTGTTTATCAAGTTTCGCCCCTTTCACTCGTTTTCACTCGTTTCTCAACCATTTTGAGTGATTCTTGTTTTCATTTACTCGTTAGAGGACACACTATCGATCCTTTGCTGGATTCAGACCGATTTCCGACACCAATTTGAGCCGAAACATGTTGAACGAATTCAAAATCACTGTTCATCAACATTTACTCTGTTTTTAGCTGATAATACTTGTAGAACATGTTGATAGGATGCCAATGACTAGATTTAAACTGTTATATTGTTATGCATTGAATTATAAGTTTGCAACTTGAGTTCATACTCATGGCACCGAGAACAAAGTCAATTTGTCTAAGAAGAAAGGGGAAAGCCCCTGCTGAATCATCTCAACCACGTAATGCCCATAGGATCATCTTCAGAAATGAAATGCAGGAATCTAGATACAACAAAATTTTAGAAAGAAAAATCATCAACACCAAGTATGCTGATCGAAGAACATTGGAAGCCTTGGGGCTTTATGAGGACGTGCTTTGGATGTTTGAGAGGATCAAGGCTAAGCAGTTCTTCCAAATGACTCCGCACACTTATCTACCACTTGTTTTGGAGTTCTTGAGCAGCTTAATAATTGACTTGAAGGAATTTTCTAATGGACCTGCAGAGGGGGAAATCCAGATACTCTATTGCGGGTGACCTCGTAGGATCCTAATGACGATGGCAATGATGTAAACATCATAAGTAGTGAGGGGTATCTAGCAACACATCACTACTACCCATGTCATAGGACTTAAGTCATATGGCAACAACTCCTAACCAAACAACGAGGATTCCCATGCATTATAGATCCCTTTGCCTAAACTGATATCCTGCCATTGGATTAGTCTCAAGTTCATCAGTCCAATGCATTGGTCATGACTCAACTAGTGTGGCCACACATTCCTGTCATGCACCAATAAGGTGGGGCGCCCCCGAGTGGATATCATGCTTCCAATAAGGAAGGGGCAAATCCTACTATTGGTCATCCATGTCTCTACATGACTTATGACATGCCCAATGACAGTCGTTTTGGTCTCCCAATTACGGAGAGATGTAAGACTGTATCAAACCATACCCATCATCAAATCTAGACAAGAATACCTCAAGTCTAAGGATCAATGCAAACCTCTTACATGTGAGATTGACTTATTGACTAGACAAGTCAATCCTCAAAGTGGATCACTCCAGTGCATCCAATGCACCTGTATGTCTGCGTTACTGTGCCCCGCACCTAACCAGCCCATACACCAGTCTCACATGTACTAAAATTGTCCCATATCTGCTAAGGTACCTTGACTGGGGATAGCTTACGAGAAAAGATCCAACCAAACTCCTGGGACATTATTTATGCAACTCAATACATCAACGCAGGTAGAGAAGTCTGCATAATAACGACCATGCCTCTATAAAGAATAACAATTTCATCAAAGTACATTCAAACAATGCCCGACCATGTCCAAACATTGGTCTGTAGGGCATAAACACAAACGTCACCAACATCCCCTGTTTCCGCCTGATGGCTCGTCCTCGTTAAACCATGAGCACACTCCATCCAAACGTCCGATTGAGCTCAACTTTTGCCCACGCCTTTCCTTCGGGCCGATGAACCAGTGGCCAGAAGGATCTTTTCATCCGATGATGGGATCGTTGGAAACAGAAGAATTTCATCAACGCCATGCTCTGCTTCCACATTCCTTGTTTCCACCTCAACGTGTCTTGCTTTTCCGTTGGGTCGTCATCTCCGATCCCTTATCCGCCACTGCACACTACCCTCACCAACTCC
Organism: Costus lasius; assembly: GCA_027563935.2. NCBI lineage: Eukaryota > Viridiplantae > Streptophyta > Magnoliopsida > Zingiberales > Costaceae > Costus > Costus lasius. The sequence continues at coordinate 99,090,220 of CM050448.1, forward strand.
GTCGTCCGCCTGCTGCTTCAACGTCTGTCACCGACGATCACTGCCGTTCAGCCGCCAACAACCGCCAGCTACTCCTGTTGGTGTATATGCCCTAGGACCTACTTTTGGTCCATCTTTGTACTACTTGACTCTGATATTAATATATATCTTTCTGGCATTGTCGTTATCATTGTTTGTCTACACCTGTGATTGTGTACTTACATGATAATGTCCCTGGAGACAGATTGGATCTGTGCTCGAACTATAGTCCCCAGTCGATGTACCTTAGTGGATATGGGACAGCTATGGTACTTGTGAGACTGATATGTGGGCTGGTTAGGCACGTGGTGCTAACGCAGACACATGGGTATATCATTGGAAGATATACTGGATAGACCCGCTGTGAGGCTATGACTTGGTGTCATGAGTTATCCTCACAAGTGACAGGAGATGCATTGATCCCTTGACTTGAGGTCATTGGCCATTCTATATGGTTAGGGATATGCTTTGATACAACCTAACACCTCGCCGTAGTTGGGGGGTAATAACGGTTGTCATTGAGCATGTCACGACCCATATGAGAAGGTCAATGGACAGACAAAGGATTTGCCCCTTCATGAAGGAAGCTTGATATCCATGGAGCTCCTCTATGGTTCTATGACTGAAAGTGTATGGCCATACCCAGGTACGAACCTGATTTAGTCATAGCCATGTGATTGGATGAAAACAAGTGGTGACACACTTGTCCAATCGGATATCAGTACGGCAAAGAGACTGTAATGCATCTGTACCTAGTTGCGATGATGGGGATGTCGATGTCGATATCCATTCCGATGACTTGGGTAGTAGTGATGCACTGCTAGGTGCCACTCACTGCTTGTGGTGACATTTGGTCAGCACTGCCAACGTCAGAGGGACCTACAGGGTCGCACACCTTGATACTCGAGTTCTCGTATTGATCGGGAAGCCTTATGATCGAGTTATTGGATAACTCGGATCTATTTGGGAGATTTCATCAGCGCCAATGGGCCTAATGAGATGGAAGAATGTTATTGGAGCCAAACTTCATTTTTGGCAGGTTGACCCGTATTTGACCATGGTTGGCCACATTTGAATTAGGGTTGCATTGGATTGGATCCAAGTGCTTAATCAACCCATGTAATGAAGTTTGGGCTAGCTCGTTATCCAATGAGGCCCGATAACAAGTTCTCATGAAGTGAGAAAAGGTTAAAATGGTATAATGGGGACAAAACTTCTCCCCTAGGCGCCTATGGGCATAATGGGAAGAAGTGGCGCAATTTGCTTCATTAGGAAGCTTTAGGCGCCTTGCCCCTCTACCTTGGATGGTATGCTTGCTTCTATGGCAAGTCTTGGGGCTGATATGGCTTGATAGACTTCTTTGGAAGGTCTCATGCGCATATGGATAATTAGGAGAGGTTTATGGTAAAGTCTTGGAGACTTTCCTTACCTCAAACCCTAATTACTCTCTCCCCTTTACCCTAGCCGCCTCCTCCTTTGAGAATTGCGCCCACACCCTATTATTGCTGCCCCCTCTTGCCTCTCTATATATACATGGGTATATGCGTGAGCAAGGGATTGATTTTTTTGGCGTGAGCAAGAATTAGAAGGGTAAAGAGGGAGGCTTTGGCGAAAGTCTTCTCTTCCATCTTCATCCTAGTCACAACTCTCTTCTATCCTTCTTCTCTTGGAGCAAGGACGGATAGGACTTGGTGTCTTCACCCTCTTGCCTCTTATCTTGGCGCACCTTCTCTAGGAGTTGGCGCAAGTAAGGATGAGGAATTGAAGACATGGCGGCAACATCTCCATCTTTCTTCTTCATTGGCGCTTCTACTTTAGAAGTGGCGCAAGGGTTGAAGAAAGTGCACGAAGGCTTGGATCTTCTTCCCGAGGCTAGCACCGGGCGTGGAAGAAGAGGACTCGAGGCATCCGTGTGTGTGAGACTGCAGAGGGCGCACGCTTGGGTGCCTATCACGACATCGACCTCATCTTGCTCTGAGGTATTTTCTAACTCATCGTGTCGACCCCCTTGCATGCGATCTTCACTAGGTTTTTGGGACGGACCTGTTTCGGGGACATTCTTCCGCTGTGCAATGTATGTATGTGTCTCTGAAAAATTATAAAATGTCCACGGGGTTTCCCAACAGTGGTATCAGAGCGACTTGCAAGACTCGAACGATGTTTTATGCTTTTCTTTCATGCTCACATGCCATATCTCTATTTTCGAAAAATAGCATAATGCATGGCAAACGATTTTTCTAAGTAGGAAAAATTAGGGTTTCTTGTTTCTATCATCCTCTCAATCTCTTTTGGATTTTTGGACTATTTTTCTTATCTGATTTAAAGATCAAAGGCGCACGTAGTTTTGTCAAGTAGGACGGGCATTGTGTCTTCGGACTGGCCAAGTCTCTTGATCTGACAAAATTGCCAGCCGAAAGGATCTCTGAAATCATCTTGAAAAATAAATCGCAATTAACCAAAAGATTTGTGATAAGAAGATGAGAAAAAGAGACTGGTTTTAATGAAAAAGTAAAATTTCAGATTTTATGTTTTTCATGAGCATGTAGAATTGCATGAGTAAATACCTTGATTGTGCATGATGTTGTGGTCGTATGTCAAGCCCCCTAGCATGCCTGTGATGTATCCTTGTGAGGCCTGCGTGCCGCTTTTCTTTTTTGCTTTTAACTAAGAAGAAGATTAGGGTGGCGCATCTACTTGGAGCAAGGTGCATGCTTGCTTGGTTGCGCATCCTTGCCTGATGGCGCAACAAGCTTCAAAGGTGGCACATCCTTGCATGGGGGCGCAAGTTAGGGTTTGGCCGAGCCTTGTGCTTGTGTGCTATCCCTCTTGTGGCTTGCTAGATGGTGCACCTTCTTTGGAGGAAGACCATGGCATTGGCCGAACCTTGTGGGTGTACCCCTAGGGTTTGAGAGCTAAACCATGGGAGAATGACCTTGGAGCCAACCTTGAAGATATAGCTAGAGGTCGGCTAGGCTAGGTCTAATTTTGGGGCTTGAATCCTAGGTCAAGAGTTGAACCCCTTTTTGGCATGGATTGGTTCAATGTCTTGAATGGGCTATGATCACATCATCCTTTTATTGCTTTCTTTACAAAAGCTAAAGCATGCCTGTGATGTTTTATCGTTATGTTATCACCATAGGATTGCATGCCTGTAATGATAGACATAAGATAAAACTGAGATGATGAGACCTTAAACAAAAACCCTCAATTAAAATATCAAGTCTAGTAGCCTTCTAACGCGTAGCCCTCACTAAGCTATCGATAAGTGGAGTTGTGAACTGTTTCCCACCCTCGTGGGACACACCCACTTATCTTTAGAAAGTGCGTGGTGGCAATGGTTTCCCCAGTCCAGTTTTAACCTGGGCGTGCCTTCGCAAGGAAACTCGTTGGCCCTGGGCATAACAGTTAGGGATGGACTTGACTAGAAGTTCACATGTGCTGGGCACATGGTGAAAGTCTAGAGGCATCGTTGAGAGGTAAGGGTTTCATGTTGTATCCAGCCCTCGCTGGACATGAAATGCCTGGACTGTCTCAATAAGGGGAATTGCTTGGAGCAATCGGCCGGCGCGCCCACCTTAGGAAACATGGGTCACTTTGTGCATCTCATCCCACCCTCGTGGGACGCGAAGCCCTGTGTGGAATGAGGATCTCATCTCACTAGGAAATCTTGGATTTCTCGATTGACTTTGTGGGTTGTCAATTCGATTAAAAATAGTGGGAGCCATGGTCATTTAAAAGGCAAGTCCAGTTTAAATGACTCGAAGTAGTACTAATCTGCTGTTTCTTGGTTGTTGTAGAACAATGGCTATTAACAATAGCAGTTGGTCACTGCGATCTACCCTGGATAAGTTGGTTGGATCCAACTTACTAGATTGGTATATGAACTTGAGAATAGTGCTCAAGCTCGAGAGGAAGCTTTATGTTCTTGAGCGTCTTATTCCTGAGCCACTTCCATGCTCGGCCTCAGCGGCTGAGAGGGATGCTTATGATAAGCATCAGGTTGATACTTTGGAGGTTGCTAACCAACATGTCACTTGAATTTAAAGGGTGATATGAATCGAAGAGTGCCTCTGAAATTATTTTAATCTAAGGCAGCTCTTTGATGAATTGGTTGAGCTCAATCCTGCTAAAGTTGATATTCAGTGTGTTGAGCCGAAAGGCTTGACCAAGGAACTGAAATTAAAGATGGATATGATCAGGAATAATAGGTGCTATTCATGTGGAGGGCCACCTCACATGTTGAAGGACATGTTGCAACTTCAGAATGAGGAGAAGAAAGGCAAGGCCTTGTCTTCATGCTCAGGTATTTATGTTACCGAAGTCAACCTTTCTACTCCTATGACATGGGTATTGGATACCGCATGTGGAGTACAAATATGCAAAGGCTCAGAAAGGATAGATCGGTAAGGCCTAGAGAGATTGACCTACGGATAGGTAACAGGGCACAAGTTGCTGCTGTTGCTGTAGGAGTTTTTCTCCCTGCCTTCTGGACTTCAGTTAAAGCTAGACAATTGCTATTATGTACCTTCCCTTACCAAAACATTGAATCCACTCCTTGCTTGGCAAAGAAAGGATTTAGGTTTGAAATAAAAGAGAACTTATATTCTTTTTCTTTTGCAAACATCTTTTATGGGAAGGGTACTTTGTGCAATAGTCCGCATGTCTTGGACATGGTTAGCTCTATTTGTAACATAAATATTAAAAGGACCAAACTGAGTGGTTCAGTTGGTGCTTTCCTACGGCATTGTCGATTAGCCCATATAAACAAGAATCGCATTCGACAACTCCATGCAAATGGGTTGCTAGATTCGAGTTCCTTGGAGGAACTTGATACATGTGAGACTTGTTTATTAGGGAAAATGACAAAGACGCCCTTCACCAAGATTGGTGAGAGGGCAGGAGGTTTGTTGGATCTCATACATAGTGATGTGTGTGGGCTATTCAATAAACAAGCCAAAGGAGGGTATAACTACTTCATCACATTTACTGATGACTTCAGTAGATATGGTTATGTCTACATGATGAGACATGAAGTAGAGAACCAGCTTGGTAGATCCTTTAAGAATCTTCGATCAGATCGTGATGGAGAGCACCTGAGCAGTGTATTCTTTGACTATCTGAGTAAGTGTGGGATCCTATCCCAACTCACTCCTCCTAGAGCACCTCGGTAGAATGGTGTATCTGAAAGGAGAAATCGAACCTTATCGAACCTTGTTGGACATAGTTCGGTCTATGATGAGTCATGCAACTCTACCTCCCTCATTCTGGGGACATGCACTTGAAAAAGCTTCTCTAATACTGAATAATGTTCCATCTAAGAGTGTCTGAAAGATTTCATACGATGTATGGAATGGGAGACGCCCTAATCTCACTTTTATCAGGATCTAGGGATGTGAGGCTTATGTCAAACGTCAGGATTCTAGCAAGCTAGAACCTAGATCTGATAAGTGTATGTTTGTGGGGTACCCTAAGGAGACTAAGGGTTACTACTTCTATATTCCCACCGAGAACAAAGTTTTTGTTGCTCGGGGTGCGGTCTTTCTAGAGAAAGAATTTCTCATGAAAGAAGTTAGTGGGAGGAAGTTTGACTTGGACAAGGTCCAAGTGCAACCACAAGACATAGAGATGGGAACCTGAGCCACCTGCACCGGTTGCTAGGCAGCCTGAGGCTCAGACACAGGCCCCATGTAGGTCTGGGAGGTTTCGTCGTACACCTGAGAGGTATGGGTCGCTGCCGACCCAACACGACGGGATCTTCATCATGGAGGATGAACCCAGGACTTATGATGAGGCGGTCAGTGGACCGGACTCCGAGAGATGGCTTGAGGCCATGCGATCCGAGATGGATTCCATGTCGGCTAACCAAGTCTGGGATTTGGTTGAGCTGCCTGATGGGGTAAAACCCATAGGGTGTAAATGGGTCTTCAAGAGGAAGATAGACATGGATGGCAAAATAGTTACCTATAAGGGTAGACTAGTGGCTAAAGGATTTAAACAAGTCCACGGGGTGGACTATGATGAAACCTTCTCGCCAGTTGCCATGATCAAATCCATTCGGATTCTGCTTGCTATAGCTGCATGTCATGAGATATGGCAGATGGATGTGAAGACAGCGTTCCTTAACAGGAAGCTAACTAAGGATGTGTATATGACATAACCTAATGACTTCATCCATCCTGCAGATACTAGTAAAGTCTGCAGGCTAAAGAAATCCATTTACGGATTAAAGCAAGCATCTCAAAGTTAGAATCTTCAGTTTGATGAAGCTGTGAGAGATTATAGCTTTATCAAAAGCGAAGATGACGCCTGTGTATACAGAAAATTCAGTGGGAGCTTGGTGACTTTTCTGGTCATGTATGTCGATGACATACTGCTCATCCGAAACGACATCCCTAGTCTTCAAGCTGTGAAGACATGGTTAGGGGAGTGTTTCGAGATGAAGGACTTAGGGGAGGCCGCCTATATTCTAGGCGTGAGGATCTACCGGGATAGATCCAAGAGGCTCTTGGCCCTTAGTCAGAGTACCCACATTGATAAGGTCCTGGAGAGGTTCAACTTGGAGCAATCCAAGAAGGGATACCTTCCAGTGAGACATGGCCTTACTCTCTCAAAGAACCAGTGTACCAACACAGAGCCTGAGAGAGATGACATGAGTCGAGTGTCCTATGCTTTGGTGGTGGGATCGATCATGTATGCAATGTTGTGTACTAGACCAGTTGTGGCTTATGCTGTGAGCATAACCAGCCGATACCAATCCAATCCTAGTTTACAGCACTGGGTGGCTGTAAAGAATATCCTTGAGTATCCTGAAAGGGACTAACGATTTATTCTATAAAGTCTACGGGGGACAAGAAGAACTCAGTGTGCAGGGCTTCACTGATGAGTCATTCCAGTCTGATCCTGACGACTTCAGATCGCAGACCAGCTATTAGTTTAAGATGGTTGGAGGTGCTGTATGCTGGAAGAGCTTCAAGCAATCCACCATAGCTAATTCTACAACCGAAGCTGAGTATGTGGTTGCTTCTGAGGCAGCCAATGAAGCCGTTTGGATCAGGAAGTTCTTTTCTAAACTTTAGTTGGTTCCAAGTGCAGTGGACCCCATTGAGCTCTACTATGACAACAATGGGAACTGCACATAATAAGGAACCACGGTCTCATCAAAGGTCCAAACGCATACTCAAGAGATTTCGCCTGATCAAAGAGATCATTGATCGAGGTGATGTCAAGATTAGCAGAATTGACACAGAGAGCAATCTAGCAGACCCACTGACCAAGGCTTTGGCGCAGCAGAAGCATGATGGTCGTACTAGAGATATGGGGTTGAGGTTGCTCAACCTCTAGGTCTTAGTGCAAGTGGGAGATTGTTGGTGTATATGCCCTAGGACCTACTTTTGGTCCATCTTTGTACTACTTGACTCTGATATTAATATATATCTTTCTGGCATTGTCGTTATCATTGTTTGTCTACACCTGCGATTGTGTACTTACATGATAATGTCCCTGGAGACAGATTGGATCTGTGCTCGAACTATAGTCCCCAGTCGATGTACCTTAGTGGATATGGGACAGCTATGGTACTTGTGAGACTGATATGTGGGCTGGTTAGGCACGTGGTGCTAACGCAGACACATGGGTATATCATTGGAAGATATACTGGATAGACCCGCTGTGAGGCTATGACTTGGTGTCATGAGTTATCCTCACAAGTGACAGGAGATGCATTGATCCCTTGACTTGAGGTCATTGGCCATTCTATATGGTTAGGGATATGCTTTGATACAACCTAACACATCGCCGTAGTTGGGGGGTAATAACGGTTGTCATTGAGCATGTCACGACCCATATGAGAAGGTCAATGGACAGACAAAGGATTTGCCCCTTCATGAAGGAAGCTTGATATCCATGGAGCTCCTCTATGGTTCTATGACTGAAAGTGTATGGCCATACCCAGGTACGAACCTGATTTAGTCATAGCCATGTGATTGGATGAAAACAAGTGGTGACACACTTGTCCAATCGGATATCAGTACGGCAAAGAGACTGTAATGCATCTGTACCTAGTTGCGATGATGGGGATGTCGATGTCGATATCCATTCCGATGACTTGGGTAGTAGTGATGCACTGCTAGGTGCCACTCACTGCTTGTGGTGACATTTGGTCAGCACTGCCAACGTCAGAGGGACCTACAGGGTCGCACACCTTGATACTCGAGTTCTCGTATTGATCGGGAAGCCTTATGATCGAGTTATTGGATAACTCGGATCTATTTGGGAGATTTCATCAGCGCCAATGGGCCTAATGAGATGGAAGAATGTTATTGGAGCCAAACTTCATTTTTGGCAGGTTGACCCGTATTTGACCATGGTTGGCCACATTTGAATTAGGGTTGCATTGGATTGGATCCAAGTGCTTAATCAACCCATGTAATGAAGTTTGGGCTAGCTCGTTATCCAATGAGGCCCGATAACAAGTTCTCATGAAGTGAGAAAAGGTTAAAAGGGTATAATGGGGACAAAACTTCTCCCCTAGGCGCCTATGGGCATAATGGGAAGAAGTGGCGCAATTTGCTTCATTAGGAAGCTTTAGGCGCCTTGCCCCTCTACCTTGGATGGTATGCTTGCGTCTATGGCAAGTCTTGGGGCGGATATGGCTTGATAGACTTCTTTGGAAGGTCTCATGCGCATATGGATAATTAGGAGAGGTTTATGGTAAAGTCTTGGAGACTTTCCTTACCTCAAACCCTAATTACTCTCTCCCCTTTACCCTAGCCGCCTCCTCCTTTGAGAATTGCGCCCACACCCTATTATTGCTGCCCCCTCTTGCCTCTCTATATATACATGGGTATATGCGTGAGCAAGGGATTGATTTTTTTGGCGTGAGCAAGAATTAGAAGGGTAAAGAGGGAGGCTTTGGCGAAAGTCTTCTCTTCCATCTTCATCCTAGTCACAACTCTCTTCTATCCTTCTTCTCTTGGAGCAAGGACGGATAGGACTTGGTGTCTTCACCCTCTTGCCTCTTATCTTGGCGCACCTTCTCTAGGAGTTGGCGCAAGTAAGGATGAGGAATTGAAGACATGGCGGCAACATCTCCATCTTTCTTCTTCATTGGCGCTTCTACTTTAGAAGTGGCGCAAGGGTTGAAGAAAGTGCACGAAGGCTTGGATCTTCTTCCCGAGGCTAGCACCGGGCGTGGAAGAAGAGGACTCGAGGCATCCGTGTGTGTGAGACTGCAGAGGGCGCACGCTTGGGCGCCTATCACGACATCGACCTCATCTTGCTCTGAGGTATTTTCTAACTCATCGTGTCGACCCCCTTGCATGCGATCTTCACTGGGTTTTTGGGACGGACCTGTTTCGGGGACATTCTTCCGCTGTGCAATGTATGTATGTGTCTCTGAAAAATTGTAAAATGTCCACGGGGTTTCCCAACAACTCCAACGATTGCTTCACGCATGCTTGTCGCGCGGAAACGAAGCGTCGTGCGTGGACGCGTGCAAATGTTTTCCTTTTCCAAACAATGACAAAAAAAAAGCTGAGGTAAAAAAAATCAATGAAGAAAAAAAAATGCTGCTGAAAAAAAAATGTTGTTTAAGAAAAAAATCTGAAAAAAAAAGTTGAGGAAAAAAAAAGCTGAAAAAAAAGAGATGGCTGTTTAAAAAAAATCTAAAAAAAAGAGCTAAGGAAAATAAAAAAAAGAAAGAAAAAAAAGTGGAGTTTTGACTATTTTGACTTTACTTTGACTTGCAGGTTCAAAATTATTTTACCAGGTGGTAAAATTTTCAAGGAGGGGAAATCTGATGCAGGAGCATCTTTAGGGACTTAATCTTGTGTTTACTTTCACCTTGTTTTGTTGTAATTAGTCTATATTTTATTTTCTAAGCACTTTAAATTCTTAGTTAATGTGTTAGGTTGCAATTAGCTTAGGTTTTATTCTCCTTGTTTTGTTAGGATCAGTCAAGTCAAGGTCAATATTCAAAAGTTAGCCATCTCTTCAAATCAGGAAGTTCCAAGCTTCATCCAAAATCTACAAAGTCAAAGTCAACATGCAATGCCAAGCCTGAATCATCTCCACCCAGCTCCACGCGCCTGCAAAGCCAGCCAAGCAAACAGCCAAGCCAGATGCCACAAAGCCAAACTCAAATCAACATTTCAAATGACACTCGACTGCAATCCCATCCCTTCACTACAGCCAATCGAAGCAAGCAAACGTGCCAGCCAATTTTCAGCATGCGCAAAGATATGCGATTAGCCGAAAAAGCCTCCACGCCTTCTCAAATTACTTCACCCGCAAGTAACGAATGCATGCAGCCACGCCAACCTTCACAAACCCAGCTGACGCATGCGCAGGCACCTCCAGCTATCCAATCAAACTGAAGCAACAAAGCCACCCAATCTTCACAGAATCTCAGTTGCTACATGCGCTAAGAAATACCATTACTTCACTTGCATGCACCCGGGCACGCCTTCACGTCTCTCAACCGAAGCCTTCCCAAGAGATATTTTATCCAAGCAACAATCACCCAACCGCCCCTCACAACCAATGGAATCACTTAGAAGAAATACTCCATTCCACCATCCATTTCAAAGCAAGAAAAGATGGCCTTTAGATCCAATTTGAGAGGATGTTAACGTTGAGGGTGAAATGGCTTTAAAAGCTAATGTAATCTTCATATTGGGATAAGTTGAAATGAATATTTTTGGAACCTTTTGTGGTGTGTCTTCCTCCTTGTGAGGTTAAGGTTAGGGTTATGTAGTTATCCTCTTCCCCCTTAGCTTGCTAAGCTAAGGGTTTCTCTTCTCTTCTTCTTCCTCTTCTTTTCTCTTCTCCAGCAACTCCAAACTTCTGCCCTGCATTAGTGGTATCAGAGGAACTGTGAGAAACTCTTGTCTTTTCACACCGATCCACCATTGCCCACCATTCATCATTGCCATGTTTGCACGTTCATCGCCGGAGCTGGTCGCCTAGTTCTTTTCAGAACCCACGGCCAGCAATGATGGAAATGCTCAATAGGTTCATTTCCATCACCAACCCGTGAGGATAACTTCGTAATCCAGAGTTTGTTCCACCTCAAAGTCTTGGCAACCTCTTCGTTCATTGCTTCACCGGAGTTGACCGCCTGGTTCTCTTCAGAACCCACGGTCAGCGATGAAGGGAAGCTTACGCATCACCTTCTCCGATCAGCGATGAAGTGTCAGAGATTTCACTCGCGTTGCCACCTCCTGCATCAGCGCCAAGCTGTGCCATACAGCGTCATCTTCTCCATCAGCCAGAGAACCACTCTAATGATGTCTCGACCTTCTGCATCAGCAACACGCTACCAGCCGCACTCGCGCACTTCACCGCCATGTCCTTCGCTGCCAGGATTGCATCTCCTGAGCTATGGTTGAAAGACCCCTAAATCTAGGGGGGCCGAAACCCTAAGGGTGGCGCAAAAGAAAGTTTTCGCATGGGAAGCTAGGGTTTCAACAACAATCGCATATATGTTTATATGATCAACCTCTTATAGTTAGGAATCATACCATAGCCATTTCTATTGGATGGTGTCAAGGAAGAAGAGATTCGATTGAAACTCCTCCAAAAGGTGCGCACACAAGGTGATGCCGCCTACTCCTTGAGATCCTTGTGCTAGCAAGGTTCTTCAAGGGTCTTTGATCGAATCAAAGGGATGAGATGTCTTCATCCACTCGGCCGAGACCTCTCCAAGACGTGAAGGAAGCTTTTCACCCGTGAGAGAGCGTCGAGAGCAAGAGTCAAAACGTATTGGCGTTCTCGAGAGGTGGCGCATGAAGACTTACTAAAAATAGCAAGCCATGAAGAGCATGCGCCCACTTCTTCATAACCGACAATAACGCTTCAAAGATTGAACCATGCGTTCATTCTCTTGAACCGGTTTAATCTAATTGACCCAACTCAATTTGGTTCAAAGACCAAATCAAAACAGCCCAAGTCATTTGGTCTAGATCATCTTAATCAAACCGTTCATCTCGTGATGCTTTTGATCTCACCGATCTAGCATCAATTCTCTCGATCGAAGCATACCGATCTCAAGTCCTAATCAATCAAACATGATCAGACCAGATCTCACTTACAATCAGAGTCTAAATCCCTTTAAACTGAACTTAATCAATTCAGTCCACACGATCTGACTTAAGTAAGCCATATCATCAAATTGTGCAACCCTGAGGGTTTCCTTTAAATGTCGGTAACGATAACTCACATTATCACGATCAGTGAGGGGTATCTAGCAACACATCACTGTCTCCCGATATAAAGGAAAGAGTCTTCCAAGACTACACCCAAACCACAGCACAAGTGTGAATCCATTTCACAAGGCATACAAATTTCCTTTGCCACTGGATGTTCTCATTGGACAAGCGTGTCAAGCCTGTAACTCCAATATGATGAGCATGATTAGATCAGATGAACATAGTCACCTGGGTATGGCCATACACTTTCTCAATCATCTCATCCAGGGGGGGCCCCATAGAACATCATGCTCCTTAAACAAAGAGACGGCAATCCTATATCTATCACCAGTGCCCTAACCTGACTCATGATCATTATCCAAGATAGTCTATAACCATTATGTTTCAAATGATATTGAACTACCTCAAAACAATGACAATCATCATTTAGAAACACAAGTGATCTCAAGTCAGAGGAAGTATGCCACTTGTTTGCACACAAGGATTATTCACATTGTGACAAGCAATTGAATATCCTAGTAGGGTCTGTCCAGTACATCCAATGTACCCATGAGTCTACATCTTATTCCATGCTCGAAGCATCCTATAAGATTAGAACACACATTAGTCTTAACCATATCAAGGCTGTCTCATGTTCACCAAGATATCTCGACTAAGGACATATAGCATGTCAGCCTAGCTGAACAACATTGAGACATTATTCAGAAGCACAGTTATTGCAGCAGACAATGTAACAACCTGAATAACAACCATTGCCTTTATAAACATAAGAGTTTATACATGATACTGATAGTATCCCAAGGCCTCAAACATTAGCCTTAAGGGCATACCCCAACAATGGTCGCTTGGTTCTTTTTAAAACCCACGACTTAGTAATGAAGGAGCGCTTCCATCGCCACCTTTGTCTCTGTCAAGCTGCGCCGATCTCAAGAGCTCTCTGTCTCCTGGTGCTATGAAACTCATCTCCTCGCCGGCGATCTCAAGCTCCTTCCCTGACCTGGCAGCAGATAACCGGCGTCAACCCCCCGTCGCTGCCATGATTCACCTCCCGAGCTGTGGTCGCCTGGTACTTGTCAGAACCCACGACTCAGCAATGAAGGAGGACAAGTTGCGCTAGATCCCAAGCTCCGTCTCCAGCCTTGCAGCAGATAACCGACATCAATCTCATTGTCCCCGCCTAGTCATCTGCTTGGTTCTTTCTAGAACCCGCGGACGACGCAGGTTGCGGATGTTCCTCATCCACCTCGAAGAGCTCATCATCCGGACGTTTGATCGGTCGCAAAGTTTGTCCACGCCTTCTCCCCCATTCGGAAGACCGGTGATCGGAATGATCTTTCCATCCGACCAGGGGATCGTCGGAATCGGAAAGTTCGTCAGCGCCCCTGTTCCGCGATGAAGGGATCACCTGTTAGGGAATACCGGGTGTAATTTAAAATTTTTGCAGTCCCAGGACGCAGCGGAAGCATTACACCCGAAACATATTCCTTTGCCCAAGGATCCATGCGAGGGAGAACAGAAGGATGTGACAAGGATAATACCTCTATTGCTTGCTCGGTTCTTGAAGCCATGTTCGAAGACGATCAAGTGCTCGCCCTCTACAAGTATCCACGCGTCGACTCCTTGATCGTTGCTCCCTTCCATGCTTGGTGCTAGCCTTGGGAAGAGAATCAAGCCTTAGGGTTCCTTCACTTCTCTTGCGCCACCTCAAAGATGAAAGCACCAAGAAGAGATGAGGAGGAAGATGATGCCGCCAAGCTCTTCTTGTTCTTGTGCCAAGACAAGGAAAAGATGATGCTCGCGGCTATGGAAGAATATGAACACACCATGCACTCCTCCTTCTTCCACCAAAGAGAGAGGAAGAAGAGGATGCTTGCGGCTTCAAGGAGGAAGAAGGTTGCACCACCTCTATGCACTCTCGCCCTTATGCTTGCGCCTCCTCTTGATGTGCTCACGCCTCCAAGGATTGAACACACGAACCAACCTCCGAAGAGGGGGCGGCAAGGGTCCTATTAATAGGACAAGGGGCGGCTAGGGCAATAGCTAGGATCATGCCAAGTGGGCAGCTAGGATAAAGGAGTCTTGAGGTAAGGAAAGTATCCAAGACTTTACCATAAACCTCATTCAACCTATCCTAATTTTCCCAATGGCCATATCAGCCCAAGACATGCCTTAGAGGCATGCATTCCATCCAAGGAGAAGGGCTAGGCGCAACAAGCAAGAGGAATTCGGCTAGGGTGGTGTCTTGGGAGAAATTAGGGTTTGAGGTAAGGTAAGTCTCCAAGACTTTACCATATACCTCTTCCAAACATCCATATGCACCTAGGAACTTCCCATAAAAGTTCTCAAGCCATTTTAGCCTCAAGACTTGCCTTAGAGGCAAGGTTTCCATCAAGGGAGAAAGGGCTAGGTGCCTTTTACTTCCTTAATGAAGCAAAACCGCCCACTTCACCCCATTATGCCCCTAGGCGCTAATGGGTGAAGACTTCTCCCCATTATACCCTTTTAGCCAATTCTCTCTTCATGACAACTAATTATTGGGCCTCATTGAATAATGAGCAAGCCCAAACTACATGGCATGGGTTGATTAAGCTATTGGATCCAATCCAATGCAACCCTAATCCAAATGTGAGCAATCTAGGTCAATTTCGGGTCAACCTGCCAAAAATGAAGTTTGGCTCCAATAACCTTCTTCCAACTCATCAGGCCCATTGGAGCTGATGAAATCTTCCAAATGGATCCAAGTTATCCAATAACTTGATCCTAAGGCTTCTGATTAAAGCAACGTCAAGAGTCTATTGCGTGTGACCCCGTAGGATCCTAATGACGATGGCAATGATGTAAACATCATAAGTAGTGAGGGGTATCTAGCAACACATCACTACTACCCATGTCACAGGGCTTAAGTCATATGGCAATAACTCCTAACCAAACAACGAGGATTCCCATGCATTATAGATCCCTTTACCTAAACTGATATCCTACCATTGGATTAATCTCAAGTTCATCAGTCCAATGCATTGGTCATGACTCAACTAGTGTGGCCACACATTCCTGTCATGCACCAATAAGGTGGGGCGCCCCCGAGTGGATATCATGCTTCCAATAAGGAAGGGGCAAATCCTACTATTGGTCATCCATGTCTCTACATGACTTATGACATGCCCAATGACAGTCATTTTGGTCTCCCAATTACGGAGAGACGTAAGACTGTATCAAAGTATACCCGTCATCAAATATAGACATGAATTCCTCAAGTCTAAGGATCAATGCAAACTTCTTGCATGTGATATTGACTTGTTGACTAGACAAGTCAATCCTCACGGTGGATCACTCCAGTGCATCCAATGCACCTGTATGTCTGCGTTACTTTGCCCCGCACCTAACCAGCCCATACACCAGTCTCACATGTACTAAAGCTGTCTCATATCTGCTAAGGTACCTTGACTGGGGATAGCTTATGAGAATGGATCCAACCAAACTCCTGGGACATTATTTATGCAACTCAATACATCAACACAGGTAGAGAAGTCTGCATAATAACGACCATGCCTCTATAAAGAATAACAATTCCATCAAAGTACATTCAAACAATGCCCGACCATGTCCAAACATTAGTCTGCAGGGCATAAACACCAACAATCTCCCACTTGCACTAAGACCAAGGGCAACTGATGTTTAGTCAGTTCCAATGTCTCTAGTATGACCAATTTAGCTTCCGCTGCGCCAGAGGCTATGTCAGTGGGTTTTTCCATATTGCTATCTGTGTTTATTTTAACAAATTTGATCATCATCCTTATCCATGATCTCTAAGATCAGATGATATGCTGCAGTACATACTTGAGCACTAAGTTCCTTCACTTATGCGATGGCCCCAGTAAGAACTATACTGGACCATCAAGCACCAGGAACTAAATCAAGTTCTAATGAATGAAGCTGCTTCCTTGGCTGCCACAAGAAGCTGCAATGTACTCAACCTTATTTGTAGAATTTTGCCACTATGGTTTGCATAATGCTCTTTCAGCACACAACACCACAACAAGGCAAAGTGCAAATCCTGGCTGTGGTCATAAGACTGGAATGAAGTATCAGTGTACCCTTGTACACAAAATTCTTCCTGTCTATCATAGACTAGACTTCAATCCTTTATACTTCCCAAGTATATATAAGGATTGCTTTCACAGCTATCCAGTGTCAAACACTAGGATCTGATTGAAACTTACTAGCTATGCTCCAAGCATTTGCCACAAATGGTCTTGTGTATATTACTCAAAACATGATCTATCCTATACACCATGTTTCAGGATTTTAGACCCATGTTATTACTCTCCAACTGTGTCAACATCCTCATGAGAGTCAGACCATATCTCTCTGGAAGGTATCAATATTTGGAATCATCCAATATAAACATCTCCAGAAACTCTTGGATGAACATAGATTGACTAAAGGGCAAAGACTTTCTTGGATCTCTATCTATAGATCCTCATGCCTAGGATGTAGGCATCATTCCCTAGATCATTCTTCTCGAAATACATCTCAAGCCTTTTCTTCACCATGTGAAGAGCTAAGATGTCATTCCATGTGAGGAGAATATCATCAATCATCTAGAACAAGAAATACTATTAAGGTGCTCTCACTGATCTTCTTGTAAACACAGGCTCTTTTCAACATGCTTGTATAAGACCATGCATATCCTTATGGCCTCTGTATGAAAACCTTTCAGCTATTTCCATATGGACATACTCTTGCAGACATCCATTAGGAAAAGCAATTTTTAACATGCCATAACAGAGATTGCAACAAGCAGATACCTAATGGACTTAAACAAAGCTTTTGGTGAAAAATTTCATCACTATCCACCCAGTGGATTTGCCTGAAATTTCTGTTCATTAGCTTGCCTTTACAGTAACAATGTTACCTTCCATGTCTATCTTCCTAGAAGATTCATTTACAGCCTGTGGGTATAACCCCTTTGGCGTCTCATCCAAGTCCCAAACTTGATCAACAGACATGGAGTCCATTACGGTTCTCATGGCGCTTAGCCATGTCCTGGAATCTGGTCCACTGACCTCGTCCATTTCATCATAAGTCTTAGGTTAATCCCAGATGAAAAATTCGTCATGCCCAGCATTTCGAATCCATCCAGACTCATGTCGTTCCTGTGTTACTTGAACCTCAGGTTGACTTTCAACCTGTATGTGAGATTGCACACTCCATTTGTGTCTAAATGTATTGTGGTTGATTCTGGACCTTGTCTCAATCAAATCTACTCCCACTAGCTTCTTTCAAAGAAGTATCTCCTCAAGAAAGACAGCAGTATCGAGCAACAAATATTTTGTTCTCCTTGGGATAGAAATTGCACCCTTCAGTGCCCCACAAACATATACTTTTGAGATCACTGCATATTACATTCCCAATTCCATTGAAGGAATGGGATATTTGCAGTTCGCAACTCAAAAGCTACCTTAGACACTTTCTTATGGAGTGACAGTACATCTGTTTGCATGGCATCATAGTTGTATATTTGCATGACTATTCAAAGATGGAACCACATCCAATGTGTTCCTCTTTCTTTCTTTGAAATTCACCACACAGTGGTGTTCTAAGTAAGCTGTGAGATAACCCCACACTCTTTAGGACAGTCATCAAATTCTCCACTAATCACCTTGATCCAATCAAAGTGCTTTAATAGATCCTCCAATTTGACTCAATACTTCATTTGTGAACTTCTTGGATTTCTCCAAAGTTCATAGGTTGGATAAGGCATACCCACACTTGATGAAGTATATAACACCTCTTAGTGCTTGTTTACATGGGTCCACACACATTGCTGTGTAATAGATCCAACAAGCCACTTATGTTGGTGTATATGCCCTGCAGACCAATGTATGGACATGGTCAGGCATTGTTTAAATGTACTTCGATAGAATTAATGAAATTGATATAATCAATAAAGGCATGGTCGTTATTATGCAGATTGCTTTACCTGCGTAGATGTATTGAATTGCATAGATAATGTCCCAGGAGTTTGGATTGGATCCATTCTCATAAGTAATCCCCGGTCAAGGTGCCTTAGCCGATATGGGACAGCTTTGGTACATGTAAGACTGGTGTATGGGCTGGTTAGGTGCGGGGCACAGTAACGCAGACATACAGGTGCATTGGATGCACTGGAGTGATCCACCGTGAGGATTGACTTGTCTAGTCAACAAGTCAATCTCACATGCAAGAGGTTTGCATTGATCCTTAGACTTAAGGTATTCATGTCTAGATTTGATGATGGGTATGCTTTAATACAATCTTACGTCTCTGGGAGATCAAAACGACTGTCATTGGGCATGTCATAAGTCATGTAGAGACATGGATGACCAATAGTAGGATTTGCCCCTTCCTTCCGAGGAAGCAT
This sequence comes from Costus lasius, assembly GCA_027563935.2. Taxonomy (NCBI): domain Eukaryota; kingdom Viridiplantae; phylum Streptophyta; class Magnoliopsida; order Zingiberales; family Costaceae; genus Costus; species Costus lasius. Next base: position 99,108,847 of record CM050448.1, read on the forward strand.
GATATCCACTTTGGGGCTCCCCACCTCATTGGTGCATGACAGGAATGTGTGGCCACACTGATTGAGTCATGACCAATAGATTGGATTAATAAATATGGACTAATCCAATGGCGGGATATCAGTTTAGGCAAAGGGATCTAGAATGCATGGGAATCCTCGTTGATTGTTAGGGAGTTGTTGCCAAATGACTTAAGTCCTATGACATGGGTAGTAGTGATATGTTGCTAGATACCTCTCACTACTTATGATGATATTCAATCATCATTGCTATCGTCATTAGGATCCTACCGGGTCACACGCAATAGACTCTTGACGTTGTTTTATGATCTGGAAATCTTGGAATATATTTAAGTTCATCATTCTGAGTCCAAGACAGATTCATAGTTGAATCTGAGTCCAATTGGGATTCATGAGTTTGTATATGTATCCTAGTCAAGTTGGACTTGAACAAGGGATTATATACCATGTTGGATTCGAATCCTAATCTAATTAGGAGTTGGAATCCTAATCCTATTAGGAATTGGAATCCTAATCCAACTAGGAGTTGGAATCCTAATCTAATTAGGAGTTGGAATCCTAACCCTATTAGGAATTGGAATCCTAATCCAACTAGGAGTTGGAATCCTAATTTAATTAGGAGTTAGAATCCTAACCCTATTGGGAAATAGAGTCCTATTCCAACTGGGAGTTGGAATCCTAATTCAATTAGGAGTTGGAATTCTAATTCTACTAGAAATGAGAATCCTAATCTAATTAGGATTCAAATCCTAATGAGAATTAGATTTGGATAAGGCCCATAGTGGTTGGGCGCAAATCCTAATCCAACTAGGATTCAAATCCTAAAGAGAATTGGATTTGGATAAGGCTCATTGTGTTGAGCGCAAATCCTAATCCAATAAGGATTTATTTCCACTGGCCTAATTAGTGTTGAGATCCAAATCCAATTAGGGATTGTGGATTAATTCTAATTGAGGTAAGTTTGAATCCTAATAGGAGTTCGAAATACACTTGGCACATGGGATAATTCCATATATGGAATTTGCGCCAATGTGAAGTGTATGAATCCTTTTGGAAATTGGTTTCCTCAATTGGAAACATGCTTGGACGTGTGGGCTGATATGAAGGCGTGTATTGCTTGGTTATATCAAGCAAGAAATCAGCCAATCTCATATGGAAAGTCCTAATTAGAATGAAACTCAAATATCCTCTCTTGATATGGCAAGAAGCTAGATTATTTCTATGCTTCAATTAGCGCCAATTCAAGAAGGTATGTGGCTAATGTCTTGTGGCAATTCCTTGGAGGAATTGCGCCAAGAGCATATATGGCAAGTCCCAATTAATTGATTTCAATGACTAGCTCTTAAATTGGCAAGAAGCTTGATACTTTCTAAGCCTTATTCTTGCGCATATTCAAGGCTAGTAGCGGCTGATCAATTAGGGATAATTCCTTGGAGGAATTGTGCCAATCTATAGTTGGAAAGAGAATGGGCGGTGGAGGCTTGAAAGGCTATAAAAGAAGGGGTATGCGCCCCTCTCTATGGATGCTGAATTCGCCAAAGCAAGGCAACTTGGAGTTGCGCAAGCTTTGGATATCTAAGCCGCCCTCTTCCTTTATAATTACGCCACCTTCCTTCATCCTCTTGTTTGTTGGCCGAGAGTCTCCTTGGAGGAGTCTTGTTGGTGTGAAGAACAAAAGGAGAAGGAGAAGGAGATTCCAAGAGGTGATCTTCTCTTCCCGAGGCTAGCACCGAGCGTGGAAAGGAGCAACGTTGAGAAGGTCGACGCGTGGATACTTGTAGAGGACGAGCACGTGAGCGTCTTCAACTTGGCACCTTCATCCTAACAAGCAATAGAGGTACTAACCCTAGCACATCCTTGTGTTCTCTCTCTCGCATGGATCCTTGGGAAAGGAATGTGTTTCGGGTGTAATGCTTCTTCCGCTGCGTCCTGGGACTGCAAATTTTTAAATTACACCCGGCATTCCCCAACAACTTACCCTTCAACCCTTTATGGTGAAGGCAGCATCTGTCACTTTATTCCTTTGAACAAGGCTCACATTTATCATAATCCTAAAAGGATAATGATCCCGATAGTCCATTGACCTTTGGATGTGACCATTGTTCGATGGTTCAAGAGACAATGCCATAAGAGGATGTTAATTGAATCAATGGATCTGATATTGTGTTACATATAGAGCCACAAACTATTATCAACTGTATCACTTCAATAGAACATCTCAGTTTTAAAGAAAAATATCATTTATTATTTCAAACTGAAATCCTTTCCAAAAGGAATGATGTTCTAATACATAAGCTAATACATAATAGCAAAGTTCTAGATAAAGTCTTCAAGGCAGTGAGATGATATCAACAGCAGCATCCAATGCTCCGTCTCTGACCCGAGAGTCGATCCCACCAAGCCTCATGATCCTACTTCTTTTGAGCTCTTGCATATGAAAAACATATGTAAGCTTCACATGCGGTACTTAGTACCCATGAATAAGAAGTAGACAAAAGACCTCAATAACACAATACCTGAAGCAGATGGATTACATCCCTTCTTCTTTGTCATGCTCTTCTTGGCCATCAATCCTCTTTGAAATACCCATGCATTCCCAGTCTTCCGAAGTATTAGCTTTGAAGATACAGAACCATGGTCATTCTCAAATTTAGGCATACACTCTGAAGATCCAACAGAACTCTCCTGATCATTGTCTATAGAGCATGGTGTGAAGAGACCTTTGAGATGTATGATAAGATCATAAATCCCCATCTCATCACACTCAACCTTGACCTCTGGGATCATGCACTCTAAGACAAGAGCAGTGTACTGTTCGTTATCTTCACAATGTTCAAGATAGACATTCCACTCCCACTCAGTAGTGAAATACACACTGGGCTGGGATGGAGGTCTTTCAAGAAGATGTACCTTATTTTCTTGTTCGAGTATCATGGACAAAATCTTGAACCACTTTGTCCAATTTGTCCCATCCAATTTTTCAGGTAGGCATGCCAGCCAATTGTGCCGTGCACAATTCCTCTTAGTTAAGACAGACTAGGCACCCTGTGTCCAGCGAGGGCTGGATACAGCACAGAACCCTATCCTCTCAACAGCTGCCTCTAGTGATTCATCATGTTAGTGACATATGAAAAAACTAGTCAAGTCAGATCCTAACCGTTATGCCCAGGGTCAACGAGTTTCCTTGTGAAGGCGCGCCCGATTAAAATGGACTGGGGAAACCATTGACACCACACACCTCCTAAAGATAAGTGGGTGTGTCCCACGAGGGTGGGAAACAGTTCACAACACCACCGATCGATAGTTTGATGAGGGCTACGCGTTAGAAGGCTATTGACTTGATATTTCAATGAGAGTTTTTGCATGTTTATTTTATTCTTTTCTAGCATGCAGTTTTCCTATGGTTATGGCAGCAAAGGAAAAACATCACAGGCATGCTATGGACAAAATAATAAACCATCACAGGCATGCTAGTTTGGTCGATATGGTCATAGCCCTTTTCATACACATAACTTGTCACGAGCCATGTGACATGTTATCGTGCATCCAAGGGTTGCGAGTCCCTAAAGCAGATCAGCCCATGCCAGAAGCCAAAAGCATGTGTCCTTCCTTCAGCCGCAAGTCCATCACCACGCTTCCAAAGCTGGCGCCACTTCTGACTCCGATTGAAGAAGACTCCTTGTTGTCAAGATAAAGCCTTAACCTATCTTATAATTCAACATCTATTCTAAACAAGATGAAAAATTCTTTACAACAAGATAGGGAGAGAACCACACGCAGGTGGAAAGAGATTTTACAAGCATTCATCACAAGTGGAAACATGCTTCCACATCACAACACAGGAGGGCACTCGCTATGACTATATCAACCCAATCAAGTGGCGCATGTAAAATTTGAAAATCTAGAAAATCAAATTTTAGCACCTTATGCGCCAACATCATCCAAAGCACTCTCTTAACCAAATTTATGCCAAAATTTAGATCAAGTTCCATGATGATTTCATAGACCCTATCAGCTGGAAGTTTTGTCAGATCAAGAGACCCGGCCAGTCCGAAGACACAATGCCCATCCTACTTGACAAAACTACGTGCGCCTTCGGTCTTAAATCAAATTTTGGCCATAAATTGAAAAGAGAGGTTTAGATGAAAAACGTTTTCTACGTGAAACGCGCATGGATAGAAGAAAAATTTTCCAAAAAATTTTTCATACAAGCAAACATACACCTTGTGTTTCTTGCAAGTAGCTCTAATACCACTGTTAGGGAATACCGGGTGTAATTTAAAATTTTTGCAGTCCCAGGACGCAGCGGAAGCATTACACCCGAAACATATTCCTTTGCCCAAGGATCCATGCGAGGAAGAACACAAGGATGTGACAAGGATAATACCTCTATTGCTTGCTTGGTTCTTGAAGCCATGTTCGAAGACGATCAAGTGCTCGCCCTCTACAAGTATCCACGCGTCGACTCCTTGATCGTTGCTCCCTTCCACGCTTGGTGCTAGCCTCGGGAAGAGAATCAAGCCTTAGGGTTCCTTCACTTCTCTTGCGCCACCTCCAAGATGAAAGCGCCAAGAAGAGATGAGGACGAAGATGCTGCCGCCAAGCTCTTCTTGTTCTTGTGCCAAGACAAGGAAAAGATGATGCTTGCGGCTATGGAAGAATATGAACACACCATGCACTTCTCCTTCTTGTACCAAAGAGAGAGGAAGAAGAGGATGCTTGCGGCTTCAAGGAGGAAGAAGGTTGCGCCACCTCTATGCACTCTCGCCCTTATGCTTGCGCCTCCTCTTGATGTGCTCACGCCTCCAAGGATTGAACACACGAACCAACCTCCGAAGAGGGGGCGGCAAGGGTCCTATTAATAGGACAAGGGGCGGCTAGGGCAATGGCTAGGATCATGCCAAGTGGGCAGCTAGGATAAAGGAGTCTTGAGGTAAGGAAAGTATCCAAGACTTTACCATAAACCTCATTCAACCTATCCTAATTTGCCCAATGGCCATATCAGCCCAAGACATGCCTTAGAGGCATGCATTCCATCCAAGGAGAAGGGCTAGGTGCAACAAGCAAGAGGAATTCGGCTAGGGTGGTGTCTTGGGAGAAATTAGGGTTTGAGGTAAGGTAAGTCTCCAAGACTTTACCATATACCTCTTCCCAACATCCATATGCACCTAGGAACTTTCCATAAAAGTTCTCAAGCCATTTTAGCCTCAAGACTTGCCTTAGAGGCAAGGTTTCCATCAAGGGAGAAAGGGCAAGGCACCTTTTACTTCCTTAATGAAGCAAAACCGCCCACTTCACCCCATTATGCCCCTAGGCGCTAATGGGTGAAGACTTCTCCCCATTATACCCTTTTAGCCAATTCTCTCTTCATGACAACTAATTATTGGGCCTCATTGAATAATGAGCAAGACCAAACTTCATGGCATGGGTTGATTAAGCTATTGGATCCAATCCAATGCAACCCTAATCCAAATGTGACCAATCTAGGTCAATTCCCGGTCAACCTGCCAAAAATGAAGTTTGGCTCCAATAACCTTCTTCCAACTCATCAGGCCCATTGGCGCTGATGAAATCTTTCAAATGGATCCAACTTATCCAATAACTTGATCCTAAGGCTTCTAATTAAAGCAACGTCAAGAGTCTATTGCATGTGACCCCGTAGGATCCTAATGACGATGGCAATGATGTAAACATCATAAGTAGTGAGGGGTATCTAGCAACACATCACTACTACCCATGTCATAGGACTTAAGTCATATGGCAACAACTCCTAACCAAACAACGAGGATTCCCATGCATTATAGATCCCTTTGCCTAAACTGATATCCTGACATTGGATTAGTCTCAAGTTCATCAGTCCAATGCATTGGTCATGACTCAACTAGTGTGGCCACACATTCCTGTCATGCACTAATAAGGTGGGACGCCCCCGAGTGGATATCATGCTTCCAATAAGGAAGGGGCAAATCCTACTATTGGTCATCCATGTCTCTACATGACTTATGACATGCCCAATGACAGTCGTTTTGGTCTCCCAATTACGGAGAAACGTAAGACTGTATCAAAGCATACCCATCATCAAATCTAGACATGAATACCTCAAGTCTAAGGATCAATGCAAACCTCTTGCATGTGAGATTGACTTGTTGGCTAGACAAGTCAATCCTCACGGTGGATCACTCCAGTGCATCCAATGCACCTGTATATCTGTGTTACTGAGCCCCGCACCTAACCAGCCCATACACCAGTCTCACATGTACCAAAGCTGTCCCATATCTGCTAAGGTACCTTGACTGGGGATAGCTTATGAGAATGGATCCAACCAAACTCCTGGGACATTATTTATGCAACTCAATACATCAACGCAGGTAGAGAAGTCTGCATAATAACGACCATGCCTCTATAAAGAATAACAATTCCATCAAAGTACATTCAAACAATGCCTGACCATGTCCAAACATTGGTCTGCAGGGCATAAACACCAACACTCCTCATGATTTTTCATAGCCCGTTGGTACTTCCTCACATGGGACGAGGGGTGGTTTTGCTAGCCATCACGATCCAGGTTTTTAGGCTCTCACAGCATAGATGTACAACCAAGAACGCCACCTGCATGGGATGGAAGAGACTCTGGGATACATCCACAGGGATATAGAGAGATTGTGTAATCATGTGGATGACATGGGCAACTTCCTTTATGACCGTTTTGGTTATGCAGATCACAGAGACTATGGATATCAAGGTGATCAAGGAGGAAGACCATACTATGATCCCATGGAGACTACTGCAAGGGACTCTGAGGCCACACGATCAAATGGCGATGAGTAGATGCTTTGTGAGTATTATCTTCCTATATTTCTTTGCTATGCCATATTTTTCTATATCTTATTGTTGTTTCATATGATGAAGGGAAGGATGATGCTTTACGACCACCACCACTGCTATTCTTGACATGCTTATATTTTCGATGTGGTTGTACAATAATAATGATTACACTGATGATTTACTTTTCGATATGTTTGTACCATGCGATGATGATATTATTTTTCTTGAGATTATTGGATGCATGTGATTTACTTTGCTTGTTGCTTCTATCTTGAAAGATTTTCATTGATGATGATGATAAGTATTTTCTTGATGATTTGATTGATGATAAATGAACTCAAATTCATGATTGAAGATATAACCCTATCATGTTAAATTTATTTCTTCAATACATATTTGCCTATTGAAATATGACGTTGATTGATGCATAAGATTTTAGGTAGATGTATTATTTGAAGAATAAAATTTAAAGGTGAAACTTCTCTTTTGAATAAAATGAGCATATTAGTATGATTTGTGAATTGAGATCAATTGATCAACCTAGCAGATGTTTAGTCTATTTTGCTCTTTGTTGGGAAATGAGAATCCAAGATCCATAAAAATAGTGAGAGACTCCCCTACTTGGCACTATGTAAAATTGATAGTGGTACCTAAGACATGGGTTGAAGTCTATGACAAAAAGATAATGAGAGAAAATGATAATAAGACTCCTCTACTTGGCACTATGTAAAATTGATAGTGGTACCGAAGAAAAGAGTTGAAGTCAAAAATAAAAAGTATGTGTCTATGCGGGTACATGCCATCTATGAAAAAATGACAAAATACATGAAAAAGAAAAAAAAATATGTGTGGAAAAAGATCTTGGAAACCTGCTTCCTATAAACAAAAGCATAACGGATTTGAACTGAAATTAGGTGAAGTCTTGAGATTGAAAATTCTATTTATTATACGGTTGCGAAGTTTTATTTGATTGAGTTGTAGATCTAGAGGATTGAGTTCTAAGAATGATATGTTTATTTAAAGTTTTGTAAATCAATTGATAGAATTTTTCATCGATAGGTTGTATTTAAGAAATTTATTGAGCATGAAAAGGTTATTCTTTTAATCAAAATTTTGATTTCAAATTTTGATTTTTGCTTGAGGACAAGCAAAGTTTGAGCCTTATGTATTTTGATGACACCAAAATATATAGTATATTTTGTATCATTTTAGATACCTTTTCATGCTAAATTGAGAATCTTTTACTTGTTTTTATGCTGAATCCATCAAATATTGCAAAGTCTACTTCTATTTTGGTTTTTCATGATTTTCAGGCAAAAAGGCATCATTTTAGGGTGTTTTCGAGCAAAATCAAACACATAGAAGAATTCTCATCATCAAGAAGAAGATACATGACAAATTTCACGCAAAACAGAGCAACTCACCAAAATACGGTAGTGTTGTAATCTATATTACGGTACCGTATTTCCATACGATACTGTAATATCGGAACACTTGCCGTAAATTGGGAAAACTTCATATCAGAAGATTGTGCAAAAAATACGGCACTGCCGTAAGATTTTACACGACTATATTTTGGAGCACTTTCGGAACAGAGACCATTGCTGAAAATACGGCACTGCCGTAAACTATTTCACCGGCCATATTTTCTAGACGTTTCCGACCAGAGAGTTCAGCCGATTTTACGGCAGTGCCGTGAACCATATTACAGTGCCGTATTTCCCAGCACTTTTAGAACAGTACACTCGAGCGATTTTACGGCAGTGCCGTGAACTACACTACCGTATTTCTGTTTTTGAACGCGACTCCCAAGTCAATTTCGACGCCCGATTTTTGCGGAGAATATTGCGGGTGATCCAGAGCTTTAAATTGGATGCCGTAAGAAGAAGGAAGGGAGCTTACGACGAGATGATCACGTAGATACCAAAAGCCCCAAATTGCATCCACTATCGAGGGAGAAATCACGGTACACGCTGCCGCTTAGAGTTTCGCCACCGTGACCAATCCAGAGCACCTTCCGCCGTGATTTTCATACTGAAGCTTCGCCTGGAGAAGGAGACAACGTGCCAGAAGTTTCAGAACGAAAGGAGATCAATTTGAGGAGAAATCAAAGGAAGAAGAAGCGCCGCCATTGTTCACCACTTTCATTGCAAATTACGGCTGTGAAATATTTCACAGCCGTGCTGTATTTTCCTAAAACTCCTTTCTTGTTGATTTTTGATATTATGAAATTATGGTATTTTATAATTCCTTCACCATGCTAGCTTAAACTTATTTTGGGACATGGGGGAGTAATTCCCTTTGATTTTCTTAATGACTAGATAATCATTTACTTTCATCATGATTATTCTACTTTGATAATTTTACCTATGCGATTATTGCTCTAAGATTCTCCTTAGTTTGCTTTTTGTCATCATGATTTAGAGTTTTCACAATAAGGACCGGAAGGTGATTTACTTGAGAACTTGGAACCCTAAAATTGATTAATAGGAACTCACCGTAGGAAACTAGGTTAAGTTCTTATTTCTTTATTTTAGTAAGTTAAATTGGCATGATGATATTAATGAACTTAGGATTGAGTTATTGTGTCAATCGTGGAAATCTTGCACGAAAGTGAGGATCAGAACGTTGGAGAACCATAGGTAAAATGTGTGTTGAGTCTCGGATGCACGAAAGTGATCTTCGAGATTCCACTCGAGGCAATCAACTTAGAACTCGGATGCACGAAAGTGATCTTTGAGTTCTTTGATTGATGATTTACTTATCTTTAGCTTGGGATGAATCTTTCACGAAAGTGAAGATTTATCTCTGCATGGTTATCTGCACGAAAGTGAGATAATCCCTTTTTGAAGTAAATTGAGTCTTTATCATGTTAGAATTCGATTGATGAACATCTTTATATATCTAGTCATGGAAATCCAAGAGAATGAAACCCTAGTCCCAATTTCTCTCTGACATTATTCTTGAAGAGTCCCCTTCAAGGGGGAGCGCAAGGGGGTGAAACCCTAAGGGTGGCGCATATTTCATTTACGCATGAAGATGCTAGGGTTTCAACAAAATCGCATGTAATACATTCTTATGATCAACTTCAAATGATTGAATGGATCAAGAGGAAGTTCATACCATAGCCATGAGTGGATGCGGCTTGGAAGCAAAGACCAAGAGAGATCTTCTCCACAAGTGACGCACACAAGAAGAGAGATGGCTTCCTCTTGTTGATCTTTTTGCTAGCAAAGATCTTCAAGTGTCCTTGCCGTATGGAAGGGAAGAGAACTTCTTGCTTGGCGAGACTTCCTTCACTTGTTTTCGTCAAAAAACCTCTCCACCGAAAAAGGGGGAAGCCTTCACAAGAGAGGATCCGTCGAGAGAGTGAGTAACCTCTCACACTAATGTGGAGGCGTTACATACATTCCATTTGGAAACCGAATTCCCAAAATGGAAAGTAGTCAAGGCTCATGCATTCACCCTTAAGTGAACCAAGCGCTTATCTCATCTCCCATGAACCATGCGCTCATTCATGAGCCGGTTCAATGTCGGTTTGGTCCAAGACCAATTAACCCAAGCCATATGGTCTAGATCACAATAAACCCTAAAGGTTCAAGATCTAACCGTTCATTTCTTGATGCCCCTGATCTCACCGATCTAGCATCAACTCTCTCGATCAAAGCTTACCGATCTTAAGCCCTAATCAATCAAACATGATCAGACCAGATCTCACTTATAATCAGAGATTAAATCCCTTCAAACTGAACCCAAACAATTCAGTCCACACGATCTGACTTAAGTAAGCCATATCTTCAAATTGTGCGACCCTGAGGGTTTCCTTTAAATGTCGGTAACGATAACTTACGTTATCACGATCAGTGAGGGGTATCTAGCAACACATCACTGTCTCCTGATATAAAGGAAAGAGTCTTCCAAGACTACTCCCAAATCACAGCACAAGTGTGAAGTTACTTCACGAGGCATACATGTTTCCTTTGCCACTGGATGTTCTTATTGGACAAGCGTGTCAAGCCTATAGCTCCAATATGATGAGCATGATTAGACCAGATGAACATAGTCACCTGGGTATGGCCATACACTTTCTCAATCATCTCATTTAGGGGGGCCCCTTTAGAACATCACACTCCTTAAACAAGGAGACGGCAATCCTATATCCATCACTAGTGTCCTAACCTGACTCATGATCATTATCCAAGACAGTCTATAACCATTATGTTTCAAATGATATTGAACTACCTCAAAACAATGACAATCATCATTTAGAAACACAAGTGATCTCAAGTCAGAGGACATGTGCCACTTGATGCATACAAGGATTATTCACATTGTGACAAGCAATTGAATATCCTAGTAGGGTCTGTCCAGTACATCCAATGTACCCATGAGTCTACATCTTATTCCATGCTCGAAGCATCCTATAAGATTAGAGCACATATTAGTCTCAATCATATCAAGGTTGTCTCATGTTCACCAAGATATCTCGACTAAGGACATTACAGCATGTCAGCCTAGCTGAACAGCATTGAGACATTATTCAGAAGCACACTTATTGCAGCAGACAATGTAACATACTGAATAACAACCATTGCCTTAATAAACATAAGAGTTTATATACATGATACTGATGTAATCCCAAGGCCTCAAACATTAGCCTTAAGGGCATACCCCAACAATTCTCCCACGTGTTTTCGCTCTCTGCTTGCCTTTCTCTTTTTCGATTCCCTAGATAGGAAGAAATCAATTATTTGGTACTTGACAGCATAGGTCTCTCTGGGGATCGATATTTACTTTATTACTTTGAGTATCCGTGCACTTGCGGACACTACAAGTTAGGGACAACAAGTTTTTGGAGCCGTGCCAGGGGTGACAATAGCCCTATACACCAATACCTTTGGCCGCGACACCTGAAACGAGTCTACCTGCTTGTATTTAAAAGTGTGTCCTTTCGGATCACATCACAAGCCGTATGAGAGGAAACAAAAGGAAACAACTTTTCATTAAAAGCAACATGTCGATAGATATAAATTCGGCCAGTTGGAACATGAAGACAACAGTAACTATGGTGTATAGTACTATACCCAATGAAAACACATAATTCAGAATGTGGTTGAAGTTTATGTTTGGTATATGGACGAAGCCAAGGATAGCATGTGCAACTAAAAATTCGAAGGAATTTGTAATCTGGTGGGTGTTTGTATTGATTTTCCAGTGGAGTTTGATTTTGAATGAGAGAAGTTGGAATCTGATTAATGAGATAGACTGCTGTAGTAACAACATCATCCCAATGCTTATTAGGGATCGAGGCATGCTGTAAAAGTGCAAGAGCAGTTTCAATAATGTGGCAATGTTTTTTTTCCACAGTTCCATTTTGTTCAGGGGTATGAGGACAAGAGATGCAATGAGTAATACCGTGAGCAATGAGATGCTTATGAAGAGCTTGATATTCGCCTCCCCAGTCATAATGAACACTTAGAATTTTTCGATTGAAGAATCGCTCAACCTGTTTCTAGAAGTTGCAAAATATGTCTACAATATTAGACTTTCTTTTCATTAAGAAAAGTCATCCAAATTTCCTGTAATGGTCAACAAAAGAGACATAATAAGTGTAACCATGGTATGATAAAATAGGTGCAGGACCCCAGATATCAGAGTCAATAATTTCGAAAGGAAATATAGATTTATTCGTAGAAGATAAAAATGGGAGTTTATGACTCTTTGCTTGCATACAAGCATTACAATATGTAGAAATAGACTCATTTGTGGTAGATAACCCATAACGATTTATTATTCGAGTGATAAGTCAAAGAGAAGGATAACCGAGGCGAGCATGCCAAGATGATGAGGTAGTGCATTCCCCAAGAAAGATAGCTTTTGACTATAGTGGAATGTGATAAAGGCCATGTCTAATTCCTACCCGAAGAAGAGTGCTTCCCGTGGTCCGGTCTTTTACAAAACATTCGTTAGGATGGAATTCAAAAAACACATTCTTATCCTGTGTAAATTGATGAACAGATAATAAATGTTTAGTAATAGAAGGAACATAGAGGACATTGTGCATGTTAAAGGAGTGATTGGATGAAGAGAGCAATGAATTTCCAATATGGGTAATATGCAAACTTGTGCCATTGCCTATTTGTACCGTGTCAGGACCATTGTAGGGAATTACTTCTTGTAGATTATTGAAATCCGAGGTAACTTGATGTGTTGCTCCAGAATATGAATACCATTATGTGGATGCCAGATGATGAGGAGAACTTGGTGCAGTCAAAGAATAGACACCTGGTTGTGACTGTGGCGTTGTGTGTTGTTGTCTAGAGTAACCTCCATATGTTGTATCAAACCTTTTATTGCAATCACGAGCAGAATGTCCTAGAATAAAATAGATTTGACAACTCACTCGACCACCACCTTGGCGTTGACCATGGCCACGGTTGTTATAGTAGTTTCGACCACATTTTTGGTGTTGAATTAGATGATTGGTATTGTGGACAGAGGGTGATATAAGGTCAGGATTTCTCATTTGTAAGAACCGTTCATAAGATGAGAGTATCCCATGGACCTCTTCTAAAGGAAGATCATTAGCACCAGTAATAATACTTTGCACAAAATTATCATATGAGTGACCCAAACCATGGATTACATGCATAATAAGATCTGCATCAGATATAGAATGACCAATTTCATGAAGATTATTAGCAATATGTTTTATTTTCTACATATAATCATAGATGGAGTCACTCCCCCATTGTACCATCTGTAATTGTGTCTTAAGTTGTAGAATTCTGGCATAAGAGTATGATTGAAAAGCTTTACCAAGAGCATCCCATATAGCCTTTGAAGATTCAAGACCAACCACAATGGGAAAAACTCCTTCCGTGAGTGTAGAGTTAATCCAAGTTAATATTAATTGGTCTTTGGTTACCTAGTTATGGAAGGCAGAGTCAAGAGGAGAAGGGATTGGATCAGTGCCATCAATAATTCCCAATAGTCCATGTGTTTTAAGTAATGGAATAAACTGTGTTTTCCATGACAAGTAATTATCATTTGTCAATTTTAAAGGTAAAAAAGGAACACCGCTTAGAGTAATATGTATGTTTGAAGATCCACTGGACTGATTTGTAGACAAGATAATTTTGGAAGTCTTGTAAGAAGCTGAATTATAAAGAAACAGGATTAACTCACAACTTGAGTAGAGTGATCCTGCAATCGGCTTCCTGAAGTAGTGGCAATGAAGAAGAGAAGAAGAGATCAAGGTGGATGCAATCGGCCGGAAGAAGAAGAAAGCCTATGTGCTTTGGATCTTCACAGAGAAATAGCAATGATTGTAAATCTTCTCTGGCGTCATTGGGAGAGGCGGAGTCTGTTCGGATTAGGCCGAATCCAACAAGAGAAGGCCAGCGGAACAGGGGCGCTGAGTCACTTGGCCGACATGAGCCTCGTCGCCGAGAGAAGAGAGAAGACTAGGAGGGCAGTGCTGCCATCATGCGGCGCTGAATAGAGGAGATTGCAGCGGAGCTTTGACCAGAAACAGAGATAAAAAAGAGGTGGTGCACATCACTCTTGTAGAGGTAGAGAGGGCAAGGCACCTAATAGATCTTGGAGGAGACTATTGTTTCTCTGATACCATGTAAGATGAATGAAGTTATAGAGGCGATGGAAAGGAAAGTAGAATGGGTTGAATAATTTTATTTCTCTACATTCTGTTTTTATGCAGGATTGGAGTGTAAACATAAGGTAAGAATAAATCTGTACAAGGAGAGAATTGAATTAGAAACTGTAATGTTAATTTGATATTTATTTGATCTAGTCCAGATTCTTTGCCCTTTGATTGTGTGTTTTGTTTGATGGGAGAATATCTTGATAGTTATTCTTATACTCCCTTGGCAACTCTTCACTCGTCTTGTTCATCACACTGAGTTTCCTTCAACATGGTTGAAGCACAGTTATTGATTGTCATTGTAGCCTAAACTCACTAAAGTATTGTCACTGAGACAATCTCCTTGGCTCAAAATCAGTTGTTGTTGTGGCCATTTACCACGACAGGAAATTATGTCGCCATAATCTTATACTAAAAATGGGAGAAGAAGTCTGCAACCTTTCTTGCCGTCTCTCTCGCCAACCTTTTGTGCCTTAACAGACACAAAAGGCAAAAGATGAGTCCTGATTATTCCAAACAACACCAACAACTTTTTGTATGTTATTTTACCACCTTAATACATGTTTTTGTTCATGTGCTACCTTCATCCTCATTAGGGACATGAAGCATGTTATCCAAGATTTTGGACAAAAGTTATTTCCCAGTATTGTGACGAAAAAGGTTATTAGTGTGGCATAAAAATTAGCAAACATGGTATATTAATTTTTTGAGTGAAAATTCAAAATTTTTATGCTATTGGTGACTGTGTAGGACCAGCAAGCATGTTGTCATTTTTGGATAGCAAGAATGTGCCACCTAGATGAGGCCAACAAGTCCAAATTTTCATGATGATTTACTTTAGCAAGCATGTTGACTAATTTTGGTTTTTTTTCTATGGCATGTAGAATCTATGCATAGTATCCTTGATTGCATATATGCATTGATATGGGTATTGACAAGTCCCATGGATTATATATGGATGCATATATCTACTCTACCACGTATAGTTGTAAAATTGTTATGCGGTCTACGACCCAATCCTCCATCTCTATATCTCGTTGTAAAATTTTTGTGTACTCTCCTTTGGAAGATGTAATTATAGAATAGGTTAGTTAAACATTTTAGCCATTGAAATGAACCATGGAGGAGGTGTTGGGAAACCTCGGGGATTTTAAACTTTTATATACATCACAGATACATACAGTAGAAGCAAATCCCCAAAATAGGCCAGTCCCAAAAACCTAAAAGATCGATGCTTGCGAGGGGGTCGACACAATGAGTAGAGATAGTACCTTAAAGCAATTGATGGAGATGTTGATGTAGGTGCCCAAGTGTTCGCCCTCTGCAGTCTCGCACACAGCCGATGCTTGAGTTCTCTTCTTTCACTCTCGGTGCAAGCCTCGGGAAGAAGATCCATGCCTTTGGAAGGGTCTTCCTGGATAACTTGCGCCACCCACAAGGATGAGGATTCGGCAAGAGGAAGAGGAAGGGAGGAAGCCGCCAAGCCTTCTTGTACCTTACGCCAAGGGAAGGAAGAAGGAAGGATGAAGAAGCTTGCGACCTTTGAAGGAAGAATAGCTCCTAACTTGCGCCCCCTTTGTTGTCCACGCCTCCAAGAGATTGTACAACCAGAGGGGTCAGCTAGGGTCTCTTTAATAAGAACAAGAGGCGGTTTAGGGAGTATGGTAAGTGTGGGTGATTAGGGAATGGATTAAGGTTAACATTCAATGAATTATTTTAATCAAATTCTTAATCCCATATGTGCCTAAGCCTTGCCTAAGCAAGCCCATGCCATATGCGCCCAATCCATACCATATGAGGCAATTATTCCATGTTTGCACCAAGACCTAGCCAAAGCATCCTGATAGATTGCCTAATGTGTCATAGGCGCAAATCCTAATTTAATTAGGACTGTAATTATGTAAACAATCAGCCCACATGTGCCTATCACAATCCAATTAATATCTCAAGTGATTAAATCAAATCCAATCTCAATCAATCATTTGGAAGATACCAATCAAGGCCATAGACGCCAATCCTAGTCCAACTAGGAGTCCTTATGCGCCTATGCCTGTTAATTCTCCACATTATACACTTTAGCCCACTTATCTCTTCATTACAACTAATTAGCAAGCCCCATTGGGTAATGGTCTAGCCCAAACTTCATTATGCATGTTAACCAAGTCATTGGATTCAATCCAATGTAACCCAAGGTCAAATAAGGTTAACCATGGTTAATTTTGGTCAATATGCCAAAAATAAAGTTTGGCTCCAATAAGCTTATTCAATCTCATCAGGCCCATTGGCACTGATGAAATCACCCAAATAGATCCGAGTTATGAAATAACTCGATTCGAAGGCTATCTAATCAATATGAAAACTCGAGCATCAACGTGTGCAACCTTATAGGTTCCTTTGAGGTTAGCCGTGATGAACTTAGGTCATCACAAGCAATGAGTGACACCTAGTAGTGCATCGCCGCTACCTAAGTCTTCGGAATGGACATCGACATTGACATCCCCATCATCGCAACAAGGAACAAATGCATTACCATCCCTTTGCCAAACTGATATCCGATTGGACACGTGTGTCACCACTTATTTTCACTCAATCTCATGGTCATGACTAAATCAGGTTCTTACCTGGGTATGGCTATATACTTTCAGTGATAGAACCATAGGGGGCCTCATGGATATCAAGCTTCCCTTAGGAAGGAACAAATCCTATATTTATCCATTGATCTTCTCATATAGGTCGTGGCATACTCAATGACAACCATTATGACCTCCCAACTATGGTGAGGTGTTAGGTTGTATCATAGCATGTCCCTAACCATATGGAAGAGTCAATGACCTCAAATCAAAGGATCAATGCATCTCTTATCACTTGTGAGGTTAACTCATGACACTAAGTTACAGCCTCACAGCGGGTCGATCCAGTATATCTACCACTAATATACCTATATGTCTGCGTTAGCACCTTGTGTCTAACTAGACCATATACCAGTCTCACATGTACCAGAGCTATCCTATATCCACTTAGGTACTTGACTCAGGACAGAATTTGAGAACAGATACAATTTGTCTCAAAGGATATTATTATGTAAGTACATAATCGCAAATGTGAACAATGCTTAATAATGACAATACCAGAATGATATATATAAGATATCAATATCAAATAGTACCTAAGATAGACCAACAATTAGTCCTAAGGGCATATACCCTAACAAGAGGCACATCATGTGGTGTTCAATGCGGCCTTGGTGGCCGATGCCTAGTGGTGTGGCGTATAATACCTTGCTACTTGTCTCGGGATGAAGGGTGTTTAGGTTTGTGACGTAGATGCAAGTGCATGGTTATATCGAAATAATAATTAAAATTATCGTTCTCACAAGGATCTTGTAATGCCCCCTAAAATATTTTAGAATATTTGAAATAAAATTTAGTACGAATGCAACAATATGTTTCTAGCGCAAGCAAGCAACCACTAGGGCATGTTCACATCATTTATTTATTTTGGGTTGACTACTTTTTAGACCCGAGTTGCACTGATGTGGCGATGGGCACTTCGCCCATGTCTCTATCCTCTTTGGCGAGCTGAGTTTTAAGGTTGGGTAAGTTTTCTCCCTCGAGACAACTATGCCTCATCTCCCTAGCTTCCTCTGGCATTGAGTCACGTGAGGCATGTGGAGATGCAGTAGGATTCGTTTAGAGAGGATTGCTGGAGAAGCTGAGCCGCCAAGCAACAGCTCATCTTTAAAATATTCATAAGCCATAAAGGCCAAGTATTTTTTTTAATTCAATTACTCACAACCCATCAAGACCGAGTATCAAATCTAAATTCAAATACACACAAGCCAGCAAGGCTAAGTGCATACCAAATTCAAAATACTCACAAGCTATTAAGGCCGAGTATCAAATCTAATTTAAATACACACAAGCCATTAAGACTGAGTACTTTTTAAATTCAAATACTCATAAGTCATCAAGGCTAAGTACATACTAAATTCAAATACCCATAAGCCTTGCAAACCAAGTGTATTTTAAATTTAGATACTCACAAGTCATGAAGACCGAGTACCTACCAAATTTAAATACTCATAAGACATTAAGACCGAGTATCAAATATAAATTCAAATACTCATAAGCCGTCAAAGCTGAGTATCTATCAAATTCAAATGCTTGTAAGTTATCACAGCTAGATAGTCATCAAATTTAAATACCCACATGTTCTCATAAAATTGGACATCCACCAACTAACCAAGATTGTTTCAAATTTTAAGTTTTTCATGAGCCATGTATTGATATGATAATTACAAATTATATTGTTCTCCAATTTATGAATGATGTTAAATTATATAAATCTCTTAATCAAATATGTCTTGATTTTATAGGTAATTAATAATGTGTGTTTACATTCATTGGAAGCTAGAATCAATTAAACCAAATGCTATATAATTATAAGGTGAATTTAAATAAATTATATTATATTATAAATATAATACTTTTTAACCCTAGAGTATGGAAATGGTAAATATACAAGCAATATAATTAGTCAATTAGTCATCAAAACATAGAAACAAACATTATCTTCACTATATGGATGTTCACTAGACCCCTGGTTTCCAAGAGCATGGGTTCCAAAAACCTAAGCCTTTTATGACCTCAGTATGTCAAAAGTATCTTCTATTTGATTAGACTGCAACTAATCTCATAATGATTTCTAGTATTTTAAAGCCATCGGCTTTCATCTTTGGACCCTTGCAGCCTTTGTCTCTCACTCATGTAAACATATATACTTGGGTGTATCCATATATTTTCTCGGTGGATACAACATAGAGGGGGTTGATGGATAAAAGCTTTAAGTTGGACTTTGAGGCTTATATTTTTTCTTTAATTAATATATGAAATTTATGAAAGTCTAAACAAGGCCCCTATCATTTTATTGTTTTCTCAATGTGTCCCTTAAAATTTATTTAATGATTTCTATATTTTTTTTAAGCGTCGACCCTAGAGTATTCAATTTATCTTAGTTTTGTTCAATCTATTTTCTCTAGTCCTTCAATTGCAATATTAATTTTTTTTTACTTAGTCATTTGAAATACTTTTAATAGTTTAATAACCAAATTATGTAATTTTTTTAATTTCTAAAATTTTCGGCTTTTTGTGTTTGGATTCAGACATTTGATTGGTTTTTTTCGTCTAAATTTAGACAGTGAAGTTTACTATATGTCCGTAAGTTGTCTCTAAATATATTTCTTGATTTATTCAATAGTTTTATTAATTCTTCACAGTCATTTTGGTTGCATTCCTATTTAAATATTTACTCTTTTAGTTTTTAATTGCATGAATGTAATGTTTGTTCTCAGTTTACCCAAAAAAAAAAAACTTTATTTTTGCATTATGGTCCTAAAGTTTATTTTTAGCACTAAATTATTGCTTTTATTAAGATTCAAAGAGAATAAAGGAAAAGAAAGTGACCATGCTTCTTTAACATATTTCCTTAAAATAATTGAAATGATAGCATTTTCGTAGTAAATGGCCGAATATACATACAAAAGTTTTTTTTTTTTTTTCATGGACTAGGCTGATGTTGGTAAATATATAAAAAAAATCTCTTGTGAAAGGATTAGAAATTATGTTTTGTATGTTAATAAAATTAATTAATGATTTTAATTTGCATTGTCATCCTAGATTTAGAAACGATCAACATGAACATATAATCTTTAATAAAATATTAGCATTTTATATCTATTTGTTCTTGAAATTAGATCCGAAGTTAATGGTGGTCAATGAATAATGGAACTATTCTAATGCTTCCATGTAATTATGTATGCTCCATTATTATTCTATTTTCTTCTCCTATAATTAGTCACATTGCAATTGCCATTTTGCATTCCTCCAAGATGAGTTACAGTCGGCTGTCATCATTCTTCATTCTTTCTCTACTCTCATTTCAGCTTGTACATGGTGACAATGCAAATACAAGCGATGTTACATCTGGAGTTGCTAAAGGATTAAGTCGCAAAGTGTTCCCGAAGGGCTTTGTGTTCGGCACTGCAGCATCTGCCTACCAGGTTGAGGGAATGGCGCTCAAGGGCGGCAGAGGCCCCAGCATCTGGGACGCCTTTGCTAGAATCCCTGGTAATTCAGTTGGACGATTACCTAAATGTTATTTTATAAACTTTTTCAACCATCATGTATCTGCGAATGCAGGATTGATTCCAGAGGACGCCACAGGTGATGTTACGGTTGACGAGTATAATCGCTACAAGGTGGAGTAGTACAATGTTAATTATTATCCATTTTTCCTAATATTTTAAGTATAATTTGCACATAGATTTATGCTTTTACTCGAATTAATCATGCAGGAAGACGTTGACATCATGAGAGATTATAATTTCGATGCTTATCGGTTCTCAATCTCTTGGACAAGGATTTTCCCAAGTACTTAATACCCGATTTTTTATTTAATTAAATGTTTGACTTGAATTATAATGTAACCAACCCTTCAATTAAATGTTTGTCTTTCCTAGATGGAACTGGAGAAATTAATTGGGAAGGTGTAGATTATTACGATAGACTAATTAACTACTTGATTCTGAAAGGTAATTTTTTTTTTATTTATAGAATAATCTATTGCTAGTTAATTATTCATAATTTTGCTTTAAAATATTTATATGTTTGTATATCTATTATTATTATTTCCCTCCAGGTATTACTCCCTATGTCAACCTCTACCACTATGATCTCCCTTTAACCATTCATGACCAATACTTGGGTTGGTTGAGCCCCAACGTAGTGTAAGCGTGTTAATGCACTTTTTGTAATGATTTGACTTGTTATTTTTATACATTGATACATGCTTTTTTTCTTTTTTTCTTTTTACCTTTTTTGTTTTGCACAGGCAAGCTTTTGCTGATTATGCTGATTTTTGTTTCGAGAAATTTGGTGATAGAGTCAAGAATTGGTTTACGTTTAATGAACCGAGAGTGGTGGCAGCCCTTGGTTATGATACTGGTTTCCATGCTCCTGGAAGATGCACGGGCTGTGAAAGCGGAGGAAACTCAGCCACCGAGCCTTATGTTGCTGCTCATAATCTCATCTTATCTCATGCAGCTGCGGTTGACAGATATCGACAAAAGTACCAGGTATATTCATTGATCTTATCATGATTCCTCCCTCCCTTGTTTAAAGATTCAATGAGAAAGCTCGGCTAAATTTATCATATGCAGGCGGACCAAAAAGGTAGAATTGGAATTCTTTTAGATTTTGTTTGGTACGAGCCTCATACTTACTCGGTGCAAGACAAACTCGCGGCACAAAGGGCCAGAGATTTTCACGTCGGATGGTAATACTACCGCTCAAATAAACGAAAAATTCGTTACTTGATCATGACAATGCCATGTATATTTCAGGTTCCTTCACCCTCTAACGTATGGATATTATCCCAAATCCATTCAAGACATTGTTGGGGACAGACTTCCAGAATTTAACGAACAACAAGTCCAGCTCGTGAAAGGTTCATTTGACTACTTGGGAGTAAACCAATACACGGCTTACTATGCCAAGGATAATGGCGTTATTGATGCAACGCCTACAAGCTACCAAGACGATTGGCACGTCGAGTTTAAATGTCAGATTGGATCATCCTCGTTTCTCAATATGTGTATAATCAGTTTTCTTATTAATGTGACTTTTGCATCTTTTACTTTTGTAGATGATCGAGATGGTGTGCCAATTGGTCCGCGGGTAAATTTGATTTCTTTTTTGTTTTTGTTCATCTGATTATTAGATCCAATTTGTTTGTATAAATGTAGCTATCAAGTTCACACTTGAATTGCAGGCCCACTCAGACTGGCTCTACATAGTTCCTTGGGGACTGTACAAAGCAGTGACCTATGTGAAGAAATATTACCAGAATCCAACCATCATTCTAGCTGAAAATGGTACCAGGCATTCTTTTATGCTTTGTTTCAACACCATATTTCTAATCTGATTGATGATAATTGTAGGAATGGATCAGCCTGGCAATGTCACTCACGCTAAAGGACTGCAGGACGTGCACAGAGTGCAATATTACAAGAACTACATTACTCAGCTAAAGAGGGCTGTAGACGATGGCGCTCAAGTGATCGGATACTTTGCCTGGTCTCTTCTTGATAACTTCGAATGGAGGTTGGGATTCACCTCCAGGTTTGGAATCGTCTACGTCGATTTCAGGACTAACAAAAGATATCCCAAGATGTCGGCCCAATGGTTCAAGAAACTCCTCAGGAACAGGAAGACCACCCAATAAATTTTTACAACTTAGATTACTGTATTTTCTTAGGTCATCCGAAGTTCATAGATGTGTTTTTTTTTTCTTTTCAGAAAAATAAAACTTGCTGCATTTGTGAATAAAATCATATATATATTTCCTGTTTCTTATTCGTATATTAACTCCAAAGGATGTATCCCTTACCATCCATACATATACATCAAAGCTATGCCAATAATTTTCTCATTCCATATGTCCAAGAGATGCATTTTTACTCTATCTTTAATGTTTCACTCAAAAATAAATTATTCTACTATGCAATCTAGAATATGATCACAAACCAACATCATGATCGCTAAAATACACTATACATCACTTTTGATAATACGATTTCATCTCCTACCAAGCATCAACTAGAAAATTCATGATCAAAGTACTTATATATATATATACTTGTAGTATTGAATAAAAATATGTCCCTACTTTACTAAAAAAAGTAAGATTTTGTTATCGACAATTAACATTCTTAAGAATTAAACTAATTACACTTCCAAAAAATGTTTATATTAAGTACTTTTCATGTTATATATAACAAATGAATATAAGCTATAATGGCTAATAAAAATATTTATATAAACATCTTAATTGTTTTAAATAGTTAATTTAAAATTTAATTATTATTATAATTTGACTATTCAAAAGTATTTGAGTAGACTCTAATAACACTTGAACTCATGATACATATGATATTTTTTTTTCTCACATAATTTATGACAATTGAAATTTAGCTAAAAACTACAACATGAGTGTATATTTGCTTGGCATGTAAATTTAACAATACATTCATATTTAATTCATTTGTCATGTTTTTGTAATTATTTTCAATCTTAAAAGATTTTATGCAATCATAATATTATTTGTGGGGAAATTTGCTATAATTAATTTTAACAATAAAATTTGCAAGAATTTAAAAAATATTAGTTGTATAAATTAAAAGAAGAGTTCAAGAATTAAAAACTCAGTTGCGCATTACAACTTATCCTTCTATACGAAAGTTTCACGCTCTAATAAAGTGTGACCTCTTTATCTTCTAAGGAGATTCTATTAAGAATGAAGCGTGAAGATAACAATGTTTTTCTCCAAAGATTTTAAGGTACTCAAAAACTTAATATTATAGAGTTAACTATATCTAGAAGCATTCGATTCTTTCTTTTAGCTATACTATTTCATTGAGGTGAATGAGGAGGTGTAACTTGATAAATTATAATATGTTCTCAACAAAAGCAAGGTAAATTCACTAGAAACATATTCATCTTCTCTATCTGATCAAATAATTATTAATCTTTTTATCTTATTGATTTTTAACTTAATTCAAAATTATCTTTTTATTAATTGATTTAAAATTAACATGACCAAGTCTACTATTCTAAATATCATTCAATTCAGAATCTAAGACAATGGAAGATGAAGAAAGTTGATCTTTATTAATTTAAAAATGGATTAAAATGATTTTGAAGAATCCTTCTGAAATGAACCATTTTATGAATAAAATTATTTTTTTGGTAATCACAACTTTATTTGCTTCTAATACAATTTTGAAACTTGATTATACAAGAAGTGATCAACTAATAAGGTTCATCCATACACTTATAACTACTAGAACATTGCTGAGAAGTAATAATTTCAAATATGTGAACTTCAAGTTGACATTTTTCATGTCTTTAAATGAAAGAATAATAGCCATGGGCCCAATATGGATGCATGACTGAATGTGTGTGACCACACCTAGGTGAAAACCTGATTTAATTATGACTATTAGATTGGGTTAAACAAGTGTGACACGCTTGTCCAATCAGGATATTAGTCTGTCATCGGGACTATAGTGCACAGGTATTTTGTAGTGGTTTAGGGGGTATCGATGATGACGGCCATTTCGATAACTTGGGTAGCAGCGATGTACTCTTAGGTGCCACTCACTGCTTGTAATGATAAGAGATCATTACTGCCAATGTCAGAGGAACCTACAGGGTCACACACCTAGACACTTGTGATCTCGTATTGATCTGGTAGCCTTATATTGAATCGTTTGATGATTCGGATCAGTTTAAGAGTCCATTGCATCACGGATGCAGCTATTGAGGTGGAGAACTTTATATAGAGTTTTATTATATTTTGATATCAGTTGACCTCTAGTTGACCTATGGGTTACCACATTTGGCCTCTGATGACTAGGTCCTACTCGACGGGTCAAATGTTAAGGTTAACACCGAAATGATTCAGTTGATTGTTGACTTGATTCATATGTGCTTGTCTTGTCTTGGAGCAACCTTAGCCACCCAAGAAACTTTCTCCTCTCAACCGTAGTCGCCCTCCCTCTTGCTTGGCACCGCCCATAGCTTGTAGTTATCGCCCCTTCCTGATGTAGGTACACCCCCAAGGAGATCAACAAGGCTCAAGAAGACCCCAATTCGTTATGGGATGAATGTGTGATGCCCATTGACATTTTGTGAATCTGTTGGAAAACTTGTTATTTTGTTGCATTGTAATATGTTACAAATGCTATTTTATTTTCAGCACTTGATATTATGTTGTCGCTAGGACTAGCCTAGGTTTATTTTGAAATCTCATTTTTATTTTGTAGTGATTGTAGTAGGTTGCTATAGCCTAGGTTCTCTTGCACACATGTATTGCACAAAACAGTCACCTAGCTCCCTCAACACCATGTGACAGTGACCTTTATGTTCTGAAGTTCAACTCCATCCGGCTCAAGGAAAACCAAGCATTTGAAGACCAATTCAACATCAATCCGAGAAGGTCAAGATCAATACCATCCATTTACCAATAGCCTCCACAAATAACTTCAGTCCAGAACCTTCAAGCCCACGAGGATCAATCCACATAAGCCCACTTATCAACTCCCTCATCCACAAGAATCAGTCCACAAAGACCCACTTACCAATACCCCCCCTCCAACGGCTACAATTTCTTACCTGAATGCCCATGAAGCTAGCCGACGTCAAGATCCACTCACCACTCACTCAACCAACGAATACTACAGCTAAGGGAATACCAAAGGTCAAGAGATGTAATCGTTGAGGGATAGGTTTTAAGCTTGTGTTGTATCATTTTGGAACTTAATCTGAAATATCTTGAAATCTGAAGCCTTGTGTTTGTGTTCTTGAGTTGAGCTTGCCCCTCTTTGGGTTGAGCTTGCTCCCCTCCAGTTACCAGTCCTCCATCGTTTCCACGTTTCACTACCGATCATCTTCCACCCAACCCAAGCTGCGCTACTGTTCCATTACAGTTCACCAACACCACCCCCTTGCTGCGTCACTGTTCATTGCCAGGCTCAAGTTCTAGGAGGACTGATTTCGGAAGCTGAAGTTGAACCACGTTGAAGCATCTTCATCAATCTTGGAAGCTTAGCCTTATATTGAATCATCGTATTGATCTAGTAGCCTTATATTGAATCGTTGGATGATTCGGATCAGTTTGGGAGTCTATTGCTTCACACATGTAGCTATTGAGGTGGAGAACTTTATATAGAGTTATATTTTATTTTGAGTTGAACATTGTTTTCATCTTTATAGTTGTCTCGGGCCAGGGGGGGGCGCTGTTCACCCCTACAGCTATCGAATCTCTTATTGTTATGAAGATGATAGACTGTGAGGGAGATAATTTTTGTCTTACTTTCAGGGGTAGTGATGTGAGCCTCCCTCTCCCGAACCAGCAACGTTCAACTATTCGAGATGGGAGGAACACGCGGATACATCTTATCATAGAAGAGGATGTTCCTATTGACACTGCCCCTCCCCCCACCATCCTCTCGACAGTTCAGATTTGGGAAGCATTTTGCTTCTGCCTTTTGTTGATGCTGTTTCATATGCTAACATCGAGTTCTAGCTGCGAGAGATTTGGGAAGACCAAAATCAGATGCATTTGGACTCACTTGATCAGGCACAGCAGATCAAAGAAATTAATGTCACATATTTATATAGCATTTTCTATATGATTTTATTGACGAAACCATCTTCATCCCATGATTTACTCTATATAATTGCCTTATTTGAATTATATTTATGGAATCTACATCTCTGTTGGCATTTTCATGTTTCCAAGTTAAAATGATCATTAAGCAGGCAGATTTTGAGATTTCAAGATAAGAGGAGGTCTTCCAATATTAGGGCGAATCCACCTAGAGATTTTCAAAGCATTGGGAGCTTCTACCAAGAATCATGACCGGGTCATGATCGGGATCATGACCATGATGTGCTTCTGCACCTACGAACTAAAACCGAGCAGATCATGACCGGGTCATGATCGGAATCACGCCCATGACTGTGGACCCGCCTATTTCAAAACTAATGTTTTTAACCATGGTTTTCTTAACCCAATTGAAGGAGAAGGAGGAGGGCAACTGATGCAGGAGCAAACGGGCCTATGAACATACTTGAGGACGGCCCAAACTCCCTAGAAGGCACTTGGGAAGACTCCCCAGGACATGGGGAAGATACAACATGATTTTCAGCGCGATCGGAGCTTCCCAGACCCTGACATGGCCAGGCCGTGACGACGATCACGCCCGTGACAAGCACGCAACCCATCTGCACGCCTGTTCTCGCGACCGTGTTCGGCGCCGCACCAAACCAACCCGGACACGGCCAGGCCATGAAGCAACTTTCTGTGGATTTTGGGCCCAACATTATGGCCCGTAAAGAGGACTATGGCTCTGACCTCTTGCCCCAACACGGCCAGGCCGTGAAGACCAGCACGGCCGTCACACGGTCCAACCGCAACGCGGACGTGAACATGGCCCGCGACACACCCGTGCCCCCGGCCGTAACCTCCGCGACGGAACCTGGAGCGTCCGAACACGCTCGTGACCACCGACACGGGCAGGCCGTGTTCGCCTCTGAAGATCAGATCAGGCCCCGACGACCCCATTTCGACGTGCACCACCCCCCCTATTTTGTTGCCCTACCTCATGATGATCCAAAGGAGCCCAACAAGGTGATAATCCGGCGATCCCAATGCCAGAGCAAGCCTCCGGATCATTTCATGGACGTCGTTAGCCCCCTTTCTGAAAGTAACCCTAGGTCACATATGCATATAAAATTTTTCGCATGACTAGGTCCAAAATCGAATGACTTAAACATATGATCAACATATGAAGACTTGTATAGAACAAGTGAGGATGTTACCATGGCCATGAGAGGCGGCTTGGAAGAAAAAGGGGGAGCGGCTCTTCTCCAAAGGAATCACACACAAGATGGATTTTCGCTTCTTCCTTGTAATCCTTGTGCTAGCAAAGATCCAAAGAGTCTATGATCGTGTGAGGAGATGTCCTCTTCTTGCTGGCTGCACTACTCCCTCTCTTGGCGTGAAGACGAACCAAAAACCCGAGAGGAGCAAGGGGCGAGAGGGGCGTTCATACGTTCGAAAACGTGGGACGTTTCTCAAGAGAAAAATCGGCTTCCAAATATAGTAAGTGTTTAACTCCCCATGAAGCCATCGAAACTCCTCTCCCCTTTGAACCATGCGTTCACTTAAGTGAACCGGTTCAATTCCATTTGGTTCAAGGACCAAATCGTACCAGCCATGGTTTTGATCTCTTTGAACCTCATGGTTCAAGATCTAACCACACATCTCAATGAACCTCTTGATCTCTACGATCAAGCATCAATTTTCCCGATCGAAGCTTACTGATCATATGTCCTAATCAATCAAACATGATCAGACTAGATCTTACTTCCGATCAGAGTTTAAATTGCTTTAAACTAAACTAGAATAATTCCAGTCCACACGATCTGACATAAGTAAGCAATATCATCAAATTGTGCGACCCTGAGGGTTTCCTTCAATGTCGGTAACGACAACTTACGTTATCACGATCAGAGAGGGGTATCTAGCAACACATCACTGTCTCCCGATATGAAGGAAAGAGTCTTCCAAGACTACTCCCAAACCATAGCACAAGTGTGAATCCAATTCACTCAGTATACATGTTCCCTTTGCCACTGGATGTTCTCGTTGGACAAGCATGTCAAGCCTGTAATTCCAACATGATGAGAATGGTTAGATCAGATGAACATAGTCATCTGGGTATGGCCACACACTTTCTCAACCATCTCATCCAGGGGGCCCCTTTAGAACATCACACTCCAACTAGGAGAGGCAATCCTATATCTATCACTAGTGTCCTAACATGATTCATGCCCACTATCCAAGATAATCCTTAACCATTATCTTTCAAATGATATTGAACTACCTCAAGACAATGTCAATCATCACTTAGAAACACAAGTGATCTCAAGTCAAAGGGAATATACCACTTGCTTGCTTATAAGGATTTATTCACATTGTGACAAACAATTGAATATCCTAAGTAGGGTCAGTCCAGTACATCCAATGCACCTATGTGTCTAAATCTTATTCCATGCTCGAAGTATCCTATAAGATCAGAACACATATTAGTCTCAATCATATCAAGGCTGTCTCATGTTCACCAAGATATCTCGACTAAGGACAACCCTGAATGTCAGCAAAGCTGAACATCATTGAGACATTACTCAGAGGTATACATACAGCAGCAGATAATGCAACAATCTGAATAACAACAATTGCCTTTATAAACAAGTACTCAGTTTATACATGATACTGATAATAACCCAAGGCCTCAAACATTAGCCTTAAGGGCATACCCCAACAATCTCCCACTTGCACTTAAACTAATGGTTGAGAAATCTCAAACCCATATTATTACAGTGCTTTTCATGCTTCTGCTGCGCCAGAGGCTTTGTAAGCGGGTCAGCTAGATTGTCATCTGTACGAACCTTGCAGATCTTGATCTCTCCTCGATCTATGATCTCACGGATCAAATGAAACCTTCTCTGTATGTGCTTGGACTTCTGGTGTGACCGTGGTTCCTTTGCTTGTGCAATCGCTCCAGTGTTATCACAGAAGATAACCAATGGATCTGCACTCGAAGGAACAACACCAAGTTCTTGAATGAACTTACGAATCCACACTGCCTCCTTTGATGCTTCTGAGGCTGCAACATACTCGGCTTCTGTTGTGGAATCAGCAACAATTGATTGTTTGAAACTCTTCCACACCACTGCTCCTCCATTCAAGCTAAAAACATAGCCTGACTGCGATCGGAAATCGTCTTGGTCAGATTGGAACGAAGCGTAAGTATATCTTTCAATACTGAGTTCTTCCTGACCTCCATAAATCAAGAACATATCTTTGGTTCTCCGAAGATATTTCAAAATGTTCTTGACCGCAATCCAGTGTGCCTTCCCTGGATTACTTTGGAACCGACTGGTCACGCTTAACCCGTAAGCGACGTCTGGGCGAGTACATAACATTTCATACATGATAGACCCAATAGCCGAAGCATAAGGCGTATTGTCCATCTCATCTTTCTCAGACTGTGTTTGAGGACACTGGCTCTTTGAAAGATTCAGACCATGTCTGACTGGAAGATATCCTCTTTTAGAATTTTCTAAATGGAATCTCTCCAGGACCTTATCGATGTAAGTACTCTGGCATAGCCCTAGAAGCCTATTAGATCTATCTCTATAGATCTTCACACCTAATACATAGGCTGCTTCTCCCAAATCTTTCATCTGGAAACATTTTCTTAACCATGCTTTGACTGCATGCAGTTCAGGAATATCGTTTCCAATGATTAAGATATCATCGACGTAGAGGACTAGGAAAGTAATCACGCTCCCACTAAACCTCTTATATACACACAGGTCATCTTCATTTTTGATGAAACCAAATTCACAAACTGATTCATCAAAACGAATATTCCAGCTCCTCGATGCTTGTTTTAGTCCATAAATGGACTTCTTTAATTTGCATATTTTATGACGTTCTAATGGATTGATGAAACCTTCAGGCTGTGTCATATACACATCCTCTTCTAGTTTTCCATTAAGGAAAGCGATCTTCACATCCATTTGCCAGATCTCATAATCATAATATGCTGCTATCGCGAGAATAATCCGAATGGACTTGAACGTGGCTACAGGAGAGAAAGTTTCATCATAATCTATCCCGTAGATTTGTTTAAAACCTTTCGCAACTAGCCTTCCCTTATAGGTAACCACGTTACCATCCATGTCTTTCTTCTTCTTGAAGATCCACTTACAGCCTATAGGGATTACTCCCGGAGGCGGATCAACCAAATCCCAGACTTGGTTGTCGGACATGGAGTCCATCTCGGCTCGCATAGCTTCAAGCCATCTTGCTGATTCCGGTCCACTGACCGCATCCGCATAAATGAGGGGTTCATCATTAATGATGTAGATTCCGTCGTAGCGCTCAGGCTGACGACGAATCCTTCCCGATCTACGCGGTTCCCGTGATATCTGAGCCTCAGGTTGAACATTAACCTGATCTATTGGCTCAGGCTCATCCAACTGTGCTTTACTGCTTTGTCCTTCTTCTGGAATTTCATCCAGCATTATTTCTCTCCCACTGGCCTCTTGCAGAAGAAATTCCTTCTCAAGAAAAATAGCCGTTTGAGCAACAAATACTTTGTTCTCTTTGGGATAGTAGAAATAATAACCCTTAGTTTCTTTAGGGTAACCGACAAAGATACATTTATCTGATCTGCTCTCCAGTTTCCCAGAGGCGAGCTTTTTGACATAAGCCTCGCAACCCCAGATTTTGATAAATGTCAAGCTCGGCTGTTTCCCATACCATAACTCATATGGAGTCTTTGAAACTGCCTTGGATGGCACTCGGTTTAGCACCTTTGCAGCTGTTTCCAGTGCAAATCCCCAAAAGGAGTAAGGTAGAGTAGCCTGACTCATCATAGAACGAACCATATCCAATAAGGTTCTATTTCTCCTCTCGGACACACCATTCCATTGTGGTGTTCCTGGCGGAGTGAGCTGTGAGATGATCCCACACTCCTTCAGATAGTCAGTAAACTCATGACTCAAGTATTCGCCACCTCGATCTGAACGAAGTGCCTTGATATTTCGGCCTAACTGATTTTGTACTTCATTTTTGAATTCTTTGAACTTGTCAAAAGATTCACTCTTATGTCTCATTAGATAGACATAACCATACCTACTGAAATCATCAGTAAAAGTAATGAAGTATGAATAGCCACCTCTGGCATATTTACTAAAAGGCCCACACATATCACTGTGAATAAGGTCAAGTAAACCTGAAGCCCTTTCACCTTTATTAGAAAAAGGAGTCTTCGTCATTTTACCCATTAAACAAGCTTTGCATGTATCAAGCTCCTCATAGGAGAATGATCCCAGCAGTCCATGATCATGCAACCGCTTAATGCGCTTCTTGTTAATATGGCCTAAATGACTATGCCATAACAAGGTGCTGTCATCAGCATACTTGGCTTTCTTGTTATCAATTTGTTGTACAGAATATTCCATGTCCAACATGTATAACCCATTGTTAATCGACCCAGTTGCATAAACAATATTATCATATGAAATACAACACTGTGAAGTTTTGCATTCAAAAGAAAAACCTTTCCTGACAAGAGTAGGAATAGAGATAATATTCTTAGTTATGCTTGGTACGAAATAACAATTGTCAAGTTCTAATACAAAACCAGATGGTAAAGAGATGTTATATTCTCCTACAGCAACAGCAGCAACCCGTGCCCTGTTTCCAACTCGTAGGTCCACCTCATGCTGTCCCACCTGTCTTCTTCTCTTGAGTTCCTGCACATTTGAACAAATGTGAACTCCACATGCAGTGTCCAACACCCATGAAATAGAAGAAGCTAGCATGACTTCAGTCACGTAAATACCTGAGCCAGAAGTGAAAGGCTTGCTTCCCTTCTTCTCTCCTTGGAGCGCTCTACAGTCCTTCTTCCAATGACCTAGCTGGCCACAATGGAAGCATCTGTTGTCCTTTGACCGCTTCATCTTTTGTTTCAAAGCCTTGTTGTAGCTCTTGATAGGGGTTTTGCCCTTCTTCCCCTTCTTCTTATTCCTAGAAGGAACCATTAAGACAGATCCTAGAAGGAACCATTAAGACAGAGGATGAAGGCTTTCCCTTCTCAAGAGTCTGCTCTGTGGTGCAGAGCATGTTCAGTAACTCTGCCGGAGTACAGTCGATTTTGTTCATATTAAAATTAATAATGAACGAATCGAAAGAAGCCGGGAGAGACTGCAAGATAATATCAACAACAAGTTCTGAATTGATGGTATGTCCCAGTTTCTCTAGGGCCTCTTTGTACCCAATCATCTTGAGCACATGAGCTCCCACTGGACTCCCTTCAGTCAGTTTGCTATGAAAGAAAAGTTTTGTCAAGTTATAGCGTTCTGTCCTTGCCTGTGCAGCATACAGCATTTTGAGATTTGCTATAATATCAATAGCTGACAAATCCTCATGCTGACGCTGGAGCTCGGGCGTCATTGACGCAAGCATAAGGCAAGCGACATCAGTACTATCACTGACGTGCTTCTCATAAGCATCCCGAATCGCCCTTGCGGCATTCGCAGCGGGTTGAGCCGGTATTGCCGACTCAAGGACATACAGCTTCCTCTCAGCTTTAAGCACAATCTTAAGCTGTCTGTACCAGTCTGAGAAGTTTGGCCCAGCAAACTTCTCCTTTTCCAATATGGATCGCAAATTAAGCCCTGTGGTGTTCGTTGCTGCAGGAATCTACAACATGGCAAGAACAACAAGGTCAGTATCCATGTTAGAATCATTCCAGGACTTAAGAGTGATTCTTTTCTCACTATTTTGTTTGACTGAAAAATCCAATAAAACAGCCCGAAAGAGTGAAACTCTTTTAGTGAGATGGGATCCAGATTTCACACTTGATCTCCGCGTCCCGCTCAGGCGAGATAAGATGCACAGAGAGTTCAAGCACTAGTCACTGGTAGGCTATCCATGCCAATCGCCAACCCGTGCGATTCCCCTTCATCTAGGCAATCCAGAAGACCGTGCCAACTGAGTTGGTACAACACAGTTTCTGATTCCTTAGATGGCTGCCTCCATATAGCTATCATATGCTCAATATGTAGCCTATATGGTCAAGCTGACCTGACCTACTTCCTGGACCACCACGTGCTATGCTGAGCAACGAGAAGCGATAAATCCCTTCTCTGTAGCATGTAGGTGTAATCCTGCACCGTCTGAAGATAGCTGGGCGTGCCCACTGAGTGGGTACAACACGGCCCCAACGATAGTCAGAACAGTGAGGTTTTGCGTCAGAAGGCAATCAAGCTTGATATGGTCGGTGGATTTTAACGGTCCTTTTATCTTCTTACTATCATGCAAAATCTATGGTGATAGCAGAAGAATAAATATGCTTGTGCTAATATTACTTAAAACAATAAGTAGAAAGCACAATTATCTTATGTGGTAAACGCCGATAAAAGCCGAAGTAAAGCCCTAGTTTTACAAAAGTCTTCACTTGAGCTCTTTATGGGACTCTTGTACTTCATCTGGCCCAACCCGGGCCAAAGCGCCCTGCAGGCAGTATGCGCCTGTTCTAGAGTCGAACTCTAGACCTCCCACCTGGTGAAGCCACTGACTGCAAGCACCTCTGCCATGTGTGCTCATGTGCTCATGTCTGATCAAATTACATTTTAATCTATCTAGACATGGTTTGACTCACAGGTCAAATATACATTTTCATAAATTAAAGTGTGATTCGCAGATCACAGCAAAATTTATATTAAATTCCAGGCACGCAGGCCCCAGCACAGCACACCAAAAATAAGGGCAGCCCACATAAGATTAAATAAACACCCAATGAACATGTCAAACATGTATACATGTGATCCAAACAGAAAATAAAATTTTTGAAATACCCATGGCATCAATTTTATTTCCTTATATGCCCTGCTACCTTACAATGGTCCATTAACAGGCATCCACTCATCAGACCAAGTCAGACCCACTGCCCTTGCATGCACCCAGTCATAACTGACTTGCGTCGACCTGATGGTCAACTATGCATGCCTTAAGGGCTGAACGTCCCACATGATTTCTGGCAAGCGGGTGTGACCCCGGGCCTAAATCATGATCGTTCACAAAGCGCCTCAATCAGACATCGCTACACGCCCTTCTGCAGTCGACCTATAGCCACCTGTATAGCTTGCGCACAGGTGCTATCCGGCCGACCCATCTAGGCTGTCAGATGGTCTGATTAGGCTATTGGGTCCAGACTTGACTAACGACTTCAACCCTATTAACCCGTCTAAGTATTTGAAGCAGGCGCTTAGTTAGATCTAGTGAGGGTCGCGCATGATAATAAGTTTTGATTGAAAACTATTATTATAAGCGCAAACAAACATCACACATGTGCAAGCTTAGTTGAAAACAAAACACATGTAGATCTAACACATGAAATGAATTTGCGCATGATAACTAAAGCATGCGCATCTAGTAGATCTACCAAATCATAAAACAAACATGGATCACAAGAAAGCAATGATATGTATCAAGCCAAAACCACGCTCTGATACCAATTGAAAGTAACCCTAGGTCACATACGCATATAAAATTTTTCGCATGACTAGGTCCAAAATCGAATGACTTAAACATATGTTCAACATATGAAGAGTTGTATAGAACAAGTGAGGATGTTACCATGGCCATGAGAGGCGTCTTGGAAGAAAAAGGGCGAGCGGCTCTTCTCCAAAGGAATCACACACAAGATGGATTTTCGCTTCTTCCTTGTAATCCTTGTGCTAGCAAAGATCCAAAGAGTCTATGATCGTGTGAGGAGATGTCCTCTTCTTGCTGGCCGCACTACTCCCTCTCTTGGCGTGAAGACGAACCAAAAACCCGAGAGGAGCAAGGGGCGAGAGGGGCGTTCATACGTTCAAAAACGTGGGACCTTTCTCAAGAGAAAAATCGGCTTCCAAATATAGTAAGTGTTTAACTCCCCATGAAGCCATCGAAACTCCTCTCCCCTTTGAACCATGCGTTCACTTAAGTGAACCGGTTCAATTCCATTTGGTTCAAGGACCAAATCGTACCAGCCATGGTCTTGATCTCTTTGAACCTCATGGTTCAAGATCTAACCACACATCTCAATGAACCTCTTGATCTCTACGATCAAGCATCAATTTTCCCGATCGAAGCTTACTGATCATATGTCCTAATCAATCAAACATGATCAGACTAGATCTTACTTCCGATCAGAGTTTAAATTGCTTTAAACTGAACTAGAATAATTCCAGTCCACACGATCTGACATAAGTAAGCAATATCATCAAATTGTGCGACCCTGAGGGTTTCCTTCAATGTCGGTAACGACAACTTACGTTATCACGATCAGAGAGGGGTATCTAGCAACACATCACTATCTCCCGATATGAAGGAAAGAGTCTTCCAAGACTACTCCCAAACCATAGCACAAGTGTGAATCCAATTCACTCAGTATACATGTTCCCTTTGCCACTGGATGTTCTCGTTGGACAAGCATGTCAAGCCTGTAATTCCAACACGATGAGAATGGTTAGATCAGATGAACATAGTCATCTGGGTATGGCCACACACTTTCTCAACCATCTCATCCAGGGGGCCCCTTTAGAACATCACACTCCAACTAGGAGAGGCAATCCTATATCTATCACTAGTGTCCTAACATGATTCATGCCCCCTATCCAAGATAATCCTTAACCATTATCTTTCAAATGATATTGAACTACCTCAAGACAATGTCAATCATCACTTAGAAACACAAGTGATCTCAAGTCAAAGGGAATATACCACTTGCTTGCTTATAAGGATTTATTCACATTGTGACAAACAATTGAATATCCTAAGTAGGGTCAGTCCAGTACATCCAATGCACCTATGTGTCTAAATCTTATTCCATGCTCGAAGCATCCTATAAGATCAGAACACATATTAGTCTCAATCATATCAAGGCTGTCTCATGTTCACCAAGATATCTCGACTAAGGACAACTCTGAATGTCAGCAAAGCTGAACATCATTGAGACATTACTCAGAGGTATACATACAGCAGCAGATAATGCAACAATCTGAATAACAACAATTGCCTTCATAAACATGTACTCAGTTTATACATGATACTGATAATAACCCAAGGCTTCAAACATTAGCCTTAAGGGCATACCCCAACACTTTCCACCCAAACTGAGGTGACTCAACCCAAGGACACTACGAGCCAACTACTGCCTGAGGACCCATCCCCGAGTGGGCTGCTCAATCTCATCAGTAACTCGGCCCAAGATCGAGCCGCCACGGTGGTAACTCAGCCCACGAAGTCCAAATTCTGCTGTTTTGTAGCCATGTGCTCCGAGCGAGTCTAAGCCGCCCCCGTACGAAGACGCAGGATCGTGCTACCAGCTTCAAAGAATATTAGGTAGTAGTTTGTTACTATTTGTCTTGTAGTTGCAGCTTGACCACTTTAATGGCCTGCAATAGTTGTTAGGTGGTTAAAGTTCCTTGTCTCTTATGCATTTTGTTTGTTCCCACCCCTCTTATTCTATAAAAGGGGGGGTAGGGCTAGTGTGTTAGCTAGTTCTCTTAGAGGTAGAGATCTCCTTGCGAACAAGAGAGCTTCCAGCTTGTGTGGAGGGTGAAGTCGCTTCGCCTTCGGAGTTTGTAAGAGTTGGTGACCGGTGTCTCGACTCGACATGTCTCCAGCTTGTGTTCTTCGCTTTATAAGAAGTAAATTCTACCTTTCCGGTGGGTCAGCTTCACCTGTTTTCTTTACGTTTTCATCGCATTCCTTCACTGTGGTTTTCTTCGATCCTTCACGCCCGGCCATCCGCCATCAGAGGCGTGGTCAGATCTCTTATTTTTGGTTTGTTTCTGCTTCATAGGCGCGTGAGCTAAACCGCGCGAAACCGCAGTCCCCAATGTGAGCTACGCTTAAACATGCTAAGTGAGTTGCAGGAAATTGCTAAAATTGCTACGAGGTTAGTGCGTTGCATTATTTTAGTTGGGTGCCGTTCTCTTCATTTGCATTCGTGTTGCCCTAATCGAACTCGTCGCTGTTTCGTCGTGCTTTCTACTGGATTCCTTGCACTTTTTTGACGTGTGTTCTCTTCCCTCGTCTCACGACCCTCTCCCGTTTTATCGCGCATTGTGTAAAACCCTAGAGTACGGCTTAAGGACCCCCTCACCTATTAGTTGCTACATCAATTCAGGTATCAGAGGAAGTTGCGCGTTCGATTCTTATCGTTCGCACGATCCCTCTTCATCGCATTGCATATTTCTACATCCTTTCGGTGTTTTCAGCATTTCGCATTAGTCGTGTCCCCCTTGTTTGTGTATGGTGACTACGCGGTCACAAATCATGTCGTCTCAATACTCGAAAACCATCTCCGAAACCCAAGAGTCGGTCCAACCTTCGGAAGGGGCTAATTCCCATCTAGCATCTATGGCTACGCTTGAGGAGTGAATCGATGCAAAGCTTGAGGCACTGTCCGCACGTGTGGACGCCCAAAGCGAGCACCCATGCCATGGTCCAGCAGATTTTGGCTGGAATCCAACATCTTGTTAGTCGCCCCGGGCCCTTGGAACATGAGCGCCCGACTCCGGTAAACCCTCTGGTGTCCGCAAACCCAGCCCCCACTAGAGAGTTGCCTCTGTTGGCCGCGCCCACCCGGCGGCGTGTCCAAGAGGAGGAATGGGGTCGCACACGGCCATACGAGGCCCTTAGGAACCCTATCCCCGGTGACGACCCGCTTGATGACGATGACGTTTGGGCTGCGCAAGGTCCTCAGCCCGATGGGCGCTTCGGCCATGCTTGGGCCACGCCCCGTACCCCATCCCACACCCATGTCGAGCATCCTCGGACGGACGACAACTTCCATCGTTATATTCAACATACCCCCGCGCCTTTCAAGGGTGGTCTTGACCCCACTGTGTTTCTTGACTGGGTAGCGTCCGTTGATGCACACTTCGACCTTATAGGGCTTCCGGCGCACTCCCGAGTTAGGTATGTGCGGCTTGAAGGGCCTGCACATTTACATTGGGAAAACGTGGAGTGCCTAAATACGCAGCAAGCTCTTCCCCCGATCACCGAGTGGGCAGAGATGCGATATCGCCTCCGTGAGCGCTACGTCCCTACCTCGTATAGGCAGTGTCTCCTTGAACAGTATAGTAGCCTACACCAAGGCTCGAGCACCGTCTCACCTTCGAGACGTTTCAACCCCATTGTAACCTATAAGAGGACCCCGAGTTGTCATTGTCCAAGTTTAGGAATGGGCTCCGTGCCGATATCCGCTGAGCCTTGCCTACGTATGGCTCGGAAACCTTTGACCAAACCTTCCAGCGTGCTAGAGACATCGAGCAAGACCTCCACGCCGCTGCAAGGCGCAACGACTTTGGGCCCCATCAGTGCCCCCATACGGTCAGTCCTCCACTGCCCCACCTGCGACTTGAGCGTCCGGAGCCTCGTCCGGACCTACGACCCACACCCCCGAACCATCAGCCCCCTAGGCAGCGCACACACCTTGAGGCTTCGCCTTCTCGGCCCACTTCGGAGGAGAAGGGCAAGGCCCCAGCAGTCTAAACCCCTAGTCGTATCACCTGCTACAACTGTTTGCAGCCGGGTCACATGTCGCGTGAGTGTCCTAAGAAAATTGCTCGAGCCGACACCGGTCCGGCCCGCGTCGCTACCATAACCCCCGCTGAGCATGATGTCGAGGCTGAGTACTACACTAGTGGCAAGGAGTCGGGTCCATCCACACTTATCGTATGCTGCAACCTTGTGCAGCCCGCCCCTACCGAGGATTGGAGGCACTTGGGCATTTTCACGACTTACATTAAGTGCAATGGGCACTCGTGTAAGATCGTCATTGACGGTGGTAGTAGCTTGAACGTGGTCTCTTGGACCGCGGTCATGCGTTTCGGCCTTCCCCTTGAGCTCCATCCGAGACCTTACTCTATCGCATGGGTCGATACCACAAGCCTTCCGGTCACACACCAATGTCAGGTCCCCATCGCATTTGGGAACTATCGTGAGAAGATATTGTGCGACGTTGCGACTATGGACGTCGCCCACGTCCTCCTTGGCCGTCCATGGTTGTACGATAGAGACATAGTCCACTATGGCCAATCAAACACTTATGTGTTTGACCACGATGAGCAGAAGATCTGTTTGATCCCAGCTCCGCCCAAGGAGCTTCGTGCGTCCACCTCGAAGGGCCTGATCACACCCTCGGCACCTGCCCCTCCGCGTCACCCCATGGTCTCCCTCATGTGCACCCTCGCACTGGTTTGCGAGGCTCATGGGGCCAAGACCGTCTACGCGCTCATGGTGCGCGAAGTGCAGGATATTGTCCCTTGCCCTAATCCGGTGCCTCCTGTCGAGGTGTCCGCCCTCCTTGCCGAGTTTAGTGATATCAGCCCCGAGGATTTGCCTCATGGCCTTCCCCCGGAAAGGGAAATTTAGCATGCGATTGACCTCATCCCGCCTAACTTGCCCCATCATCGCCTTAACCCCATGAAGCATGCTGAATTACAGCGTCAAGTGGATGATCTCCTCACTAAGGGGTACACCCATGAAAGTCTCAGCCCTTGTGCCGTTCCCGCGCTCCTCACGCCCAAAAAGGACGGGTTGTGGCGCATGTGTGTCGATAGCCGCACCATCAATAGGATCACTGTCAAGTATCGCTTTCCCATCCCCCGGCTAGATGACATGTTAGATTTGATCTCCGGAATGTCTTGGTTTTCCAAGCTCGACCTCTAGAGCGGATATCACCAGGTCCGCATTCGCGAGGGCAATGAGTGGAAGACCGCGTTCAAGACCAAGGATGGTCATTACGAATGGCTTGTCATGCCATTCGGGTTGTCGAATGCCCCATCTACATTTATGCGCTTGATGAGTCATGTCCTCTGGCCATACATGGGCAAGTTTTTGGTCGTCTACTTCGATGACATTCTGTTCTTTAGTCGGACCCGCGATGAACACTTGGAGCATCTTCGCTCCACTTTTGCCCTCCTGCGGAAGGAGCACCTCTTCCTTATCACGAAGAAGTGCGCCTTCCTGACCAATAACGTGTACTTCCTCGGGTATATCATCTCTGACCGCTCGCTGTTTGTTGACCCTGCGAAGTTGGAGGCCATCCGGCATTGGCCTGAGCCTCGCACCGTGATTGAGGTCTGTAGTTTCTTGGGTCTTGCAGGCTTTTACCGCTGCTTCATCCGTGGGTTTAGCACGATTGCAACCCCCTTAACCCAGCGTCTCTCTAAGGACGAGTTTGAGTGGACCCCTGCCACTCAACGAGCTTTCGATGCACTTAAGGATGCCTTGACCACTGCTCCTATCTTGCACCTCCCTGTTCATCGCTTCGAGATCATCTTTTGCTCGAGCTTCACACGGGTGGCGTCGCCGACCATCATGGCCGCGACAAGACCCTTGAGATGGCAGAGGAGCGCCTGTTTTGGCCGTCCCTTCGCAAAGACGTTGAGCGCGTTGTGCACCACTACGGCACCTGTCAGTTATCCAAACCCCGCCCTCCGAATATAGGTCTCTATACCCCATTACCAGTGGCCACCGGCTCGTGGTGCGACCTGAGCATGGACTTTGTCCTTGGGTTGCCTCGGACTGCCTACTGTTTCAATTCCATCTACGTGGTCGTAACCATCGAAGATGGCCAACTTTATCCCGTGTTCGTGCACTGCGGATGCATCCCACGTCGCCCATCTTTTTGTCCGGGAGATCGTACATCTCCATGGTCTTCTCGACACGATCATGTCCGATCGTGACACGCGTTTTGTGAGCCATTTCTGGCGCTCACTTTCGGCACTTCTACACACCACCCTAAAATTCTCCATGGCCTATCACCCTCAAACCGATGGGCAAACCGAAGTTGTTAATTGTAGTTTGGGCAATCTCCTCAGTTGCCTCGTCGA
Source organism: Costus lasius (assembly GCA_027563935.2). Taxonomy (NCBI): domain Eukaryota; kingdom Viridiplantae; phylum Streptophyta; class Magnoliopsida; order Zingiberales; family Costaceae; genus Costus; species Costus lasius. The sequence goes on from CM050448.1 coordinate 99,150,448, forward strand.
CGACCATCCAAGGTCCTGGGATTCCATCTTACCCATGGCTGAATTTGCGTAAAATAGTGCATCTAGTAAGTCTATGGGTCTCAGTCCCTTCCAGATTGTCATGGGCCATCAGCCGCGTAAACCCATCGACCTGCATGACCTTACCATGGAGTCCCATCTTCCCCCTCATGCATACTCATTTGCCTAGCATATCGCTAGTTTGCATGATGAGGTTCGGTGTCGTATCTTTTTGGGCAACACTCACAATGCAATGAAGGCCAACAAGCATCGTAGGCCACATCACTTTTCTATAGGTGAGCTGGTAAGGGTGCGCATCCACCCCGAGCGTTTGTCCAACAAAGTACACTTTAAGCTTCAGCCACGTTATATGGGACCCTACGCGATGGTACGCATGATTGGCTCCAATGCCTATGAGCTGGACTTACCCAAGGACATGGGGATCCACCCGGTTTTCAATGTGGCGGACCTCCTTCCCTTCTACGGTCCTTTGGAGGTGGCTTCTGACCCCGACGACCCGCTGCCCCCTAGTTCTCCAGAGGAGAACTCATCAGATCACGTAGCGGAAGCTGATGCAGGAGCAAACGGGCCTATGAACATACTTGAGGACGGCCCAAACTCCCTGGAAGGCACTTGGGAAGACTCCCCAGGATGTGGGGAAGATACAGTGCGATTTTCAGCGTGATCGAAGCTTCCCAGACCCCGACACGGCCAGGCCATGACGACGGTCACACCCGTGACAAGCATGCAGCCCATCTGCATGCCCGTTCCCGCGACCGTGTTCGGCGTCGCACCAAACCAACCCGGACACGGCCAGGGCGTGATGGAGAGCACGACCGTGAAGCAACTTTCTATGGATTTTTGGCCCAACATTATGGCCCGTAAAGAGGACTACGGCCCCGACCGTCCGCTCCAACCGGCTAGGCCGTGAAGACCAGCACGGCCGTGACACGGTCCAACCGCAACGCGGATGCGAACACGGCCCGCGACACGCCCGTGCTTCCGGGCGTAACCTCAGTGACGGAACCTGGAGCTTCTGAACACGCCCGTGACCACTGGCACAGGCAGGCTGTGTTCGCCACTGAAGATCAGATCAGGCCCTGACGACCCCATTTCGACGTGCACCCCTACTTTGTTGCCCCACCTCATGATGATCCAAAGGAGCCCAACAAGGTGATAATCCGGCGATCCCAACGCCAAAGCAAGCCTCCGGATCGTTTCATGGGCGTCGTTACCCCCCTTTCCACCCAAACTGTTATAACCTGAAATTTTATAAATTTAATTTTATAAATTTAATTTTGGAATTTTTATGATTTTTAGAGAATTTTTCAGAATTTAAAAAGGGTTAAAAAGTTAAGTTTTTAATCAAAACTTTGATTTTGCGCTCGCGGGGGCTCGAACCCGCGTCGCGCGGAAGCGAAGGAATCCGTCTAACCAACGGGACAAATTGCGATTTTAATATAATATCGGATTTGATAATTTTGTATTAGATTTGAATTTTTATTTTGGGGACCGAGTCAACCCGTCGTCTTCCCCGCGGATCTCGGCGATTTTCTCGCCGCCGCGTTCTCGCCGTCTGGAACGAGTTTTCCCTCTATATAATGGGGCTTCTGCTCTCGTAGATTCGATTCGAACCCTGGAACATCTTCACCCCTTGAAGCGCCGCCAGGAAGGAGAAATCGCTCTCAAACTCGTCGTCGGAGTTCGAGCGGCCCCGCCTCGTGTTCCAACCATCCAGCGCCTCCATCGACGGCGATCTCTGTGTTCTGGGCAACGATATATCATCGTAGCAAGGTATCCTACCTTTCCTGAAGTTTTGGTGAAGTTCGGTTTCGGTATAGATGGGTTTGGTTAAGTTTTGTGTATCGACGGCGGCGGCGCCACCGTCGATACCTTCTGTCACTTCGGATGCTTCGACCGTGGGTCGAAAACTCACCGAAGCTGGTCGTAGAGCCCCGCTTCATCGTCGGGAGTCTACTGGAAAAGTTTGGCGGCGATCCGATCTTCGACGCGCCCTCGGGAGCTCGCCGGCGCAAGCAGCGGACGCAAGTCCGGCAGCCTTGCATGGCGGCGTTTGGGCGGCGCGAGCAAACTTCGGTTCGGTCCGAAATTTGGGTTTGGGCAGCGGTTTATTTATAAATAAACCGGTCGCTGAGTTTTGAAATTGATTTGAACCGGACCGAGCGGTTCAATTCCAGTTTGGGTCAGTAATTGAATTTAGACCGGTTCGACCCCAATTCGGTCGAATCCTGACCGGTTCAGGTAGTCGTTGGAAAGGTAATTAAATTTCCTATCTAATGGTATTCTGTATAACTTTATATGAGGTTTATATTTTGTGTAATTGAAGTTAGAAGTCTCGGTTTAACTTGGTTCAGGGTGAATTTGATCGGTTCAGTGCAATTCTGTCCGGTTCAGTGGGTTTTAGGTTTGGTTCATATGATCTGAGACTGGTTCTCTAGGTTTAGGGTTATGTTCTACATGTTGGTAGTTTTAGTTTTCAAATTAGAATGTTTAATGATAGAGTTCATGTACAAATTCATGTTACAGAGTGGTTGGTCCAATAATCGGCTTGCATTGTTTGATATACAAACTTGTTGACTTTTCAAGATGATTCAGAATAACAGCGATTGAGGTAGGAATCTTACCCTACTCCTTTCTTACAGTGTCAATAATAGGAATTGCTACTTAATCCTTTGACTTGATATATGATTTATTGGCTTATGAGCCTGGTTAAACAATTGTGTATCTGAGATATTGACACATAAGTATGTGAAACCGTTGTAAATCTGAGATGATAAAGTCGTGATATATTTTGACCGCTGACCTGGATGATTTATTCTCCAGTGGCTTGTTTATCTGAGTTATAGTTCTGATTATATCGGACTATCTGAGCTGCCGGTTAGGGCACCGCCAGTTGTCCTCGGGACAATACTACGGATGTCAGATGTTGGACGCAACATTCACCGGACTGTTTGAGACAGTCGTTCCATTGCATGAGCAACAGTGGAAACACTCTGAAAATGAGTGCGGCTCTTAATTGAGATCTGTTGGCCAGCTTGATGATTTGCACGACATTCTTATATTATTTGTATATTATTGTTTCAGTCATTGAATTATCCTGTTATTTGATTCCCTCACCATGTTTGTTGATTCCTACTTAGCATTTTTGCTAACTCCCTTTGTTTCTCTTCCAGGTACAGAGTTAACTTCTGGGAGGGATAGAGTAGATAGCAGATACCAAACCGAGTTGAGATAGTTGTCTTTGTATTTTATTCAGTTGATAAATTGAATAGTTGTATTTAGATATTGTGTTATAAAGTTGTTGATGTCAAATTTGGATTATTTATTAAATAAATGAATGGTGATTATTGTAGTTCTCTGGTTCCTATCAATATTGTTACTCCCTGGGGAACCCTGAGCTAGAAATAGCCGGCTTCCGCCGGGGCGTGACACAAACTGAGGTGACTCAACCAAAGGACACTACGAGCCAACCACCTGAGGACCCATCCCCGAGTGGGCCGCTCAATCTCATCAGTAACTCGGCCCAAGATCAAGCCGTCACGGTGGTAACTCAGCCCACGACATCCAAATTCTGCTGTTTTGTCGCCATGTGCTCCAAGTGCGTCTAAGCCGCCCCCGTACGAAGACACAGGATCATGCTACCAGCTTCGAAGAATATTAGGTAGTAGTTTGTAAGTATTTTTCTTAAAGTTGCAGCTTGACCACTTTAGTGGCCTGCAATAGTTGTTACGTGGTTAAAGTTCCTTGTCTCTTATGCATTTTGTTTGTTCCCACCCCTCTTATTCTATAAAAGAGGAGGTAGGGCTAGTGTGTTAGTTACTTCTCTTAGAGGTAGAGATCTCCTGGTGAGCAAGAGAGCTTCCAGCTTGTGTGGAGGGTGAAGTCGCTTCGCCTTTGGAGTTTGTAAGAGTCGGCAACCGGTGTCTCGACTCGACGTGTCTCCAGCTTGTGTTCCCCGCTTTATAAGAAGGAAATCCTACCTTTCTGGTGGGTCAGGTTCCCCTATTTTCTTTACATTTTCATCACATTCCTTCGCTGTGGTTTTCTTCGATCCTTCACCCCCGGCCATCCGCTATCGGAGGCGTGGTCGGATCTCTTATTTTTGGTTTGTTTCAGCTTCATAGGCACGCGAGCTAAACCACGCGAAACCGCAGTCCCCAACACGAGCTACGCTTAAACGTGCTAAGTGAGTTGCAGAAAATTGCTAAAATTGCCACGAGGTTAGTGCATTGCATTATTTTAGTTGGGTGTCATTCTCTTCATTTGCATTCGTGTTGCCCTAATCGAACTCGTCGCTGTTTCATTGTGCTTCCTACTAGATTGCCTGCACTTTTCCGACATGTTTTCTCTTTCCTCGTCTCACGACCCTCTCCTGTTTTATCACGCATTGTGTAAAACCCTAGAGTACGGCTTAAGGACCCCCTCACCTATTAGTTGCTATATCAGCAACTCTATAACTTCTCCCCTTGATTAGTAGCCCTCATAATGAAGTTTTGGTGGAAAACTTCCATCATTAGGGAAGTTACGTGAGGAAGAAGCTTGGGGTTAATGGCAGGAATTGGGGAAGAAGCGACAGTAGTGTCTTTTGGGTAATCGGTGGACCTCTTGGCGACAAGGTGAAATCCAGCAGATGTAGGAGGGAAGATATAAGCTTGGAGGAGGCTTTGGAGAAGGGGGATTTGGCAGGAGACTTGATTGAGAGTATTGGGAAACCCCGGGGATATTTTATAATTTTTTCAGAGTCATATCAACACAAACACATTGCACAGCAGAATAATATCCCCGAAATAGCCCGATCTCAAAAATCCAGTGAAGATCATCAAGTGAGGGAGTCGACACGTTGAGATAGAAAATACCTTAGGAGCAAGACGAGGCCGATATCGAGGTAGGCACCCAAGCGTGCGCGCTCTGCAGTCACACACACATGGATGCCTCGAGTTCTCTTCTTCCTCGCCCGTTGCTAGCCTTAGGAAGAAGATCCAAGCCTTTGTCCTTCTTCTATGCTTGCGCCACCTTCAACAAGATGCGCCAATGGAAGTAGAAAGAGGGAGAAGAATGTCGCCAAGAGCTTCCCACACTTGCGCCAAGAAGAGGAAGGGAAGAGGACACTTGCGGCTAGGGTTTGATGGAAGAGAAGCTTGCGCCAAGGTCTCCTTTGCTCTCGCCCCTTTGATGCGCTCATGCCTCTTGAATGAATGTATGCCATGCCTCACACATGTGTGGCCGCATATATAGAACAAGGAGTTGGCAAGACAATAAGGGGTGGGCGCAAGTTCAAGCAAGAGGGGCGGCTAGGGTTAGGGTGAGGTGGCAATTAGGGTTTATGGCTTTGGAAAGTCTCCAAGATTTTTCCATAAACATCATGCAATCGCCCAAGACTTACTATATAAGTCCATCATGCCTTAGATACCTCAACCCTTGCCATAGAGACAAGGTTTCCAACTAAGCATGAAGGGGGAGGCGCCATATCCTTCCTAATGAAGCAACATGCGCCCACTCCTCCCCATTGTACCCTTGCCAATGGGAGGAGACTTCTCCCCATTATACCCTTTTAGCCTATTGCTTCTTCATCACAACTTGTTATTGGGCCTCATTGGATAATGAGCTAGCCCAAACTTCATTACATGGGTCGACTAAGCAATTGGATCCAATACAATGCAACCCTAATCCAAATGTGAACAACCATGGTCAATTTCGGGTCAACCTGCCAAAAATGAAGTTTGGATCCAATAACTCTCTTCCATCTCATCAGGCTCATTGGCGCTGATGAAATCTCCCAAATAGATTCGAGCTATCCAATAACTTGATCATAAGGCTTCCCGATCAATACAAGAACTCGAGTATCAAGGTGTGCGACCTTGTAGGTTCCTCTAACGTTGGCAGTGTTGACCTAAGGTCACCACAAGCAGTGAGTGGCACCTAGCAGTGCATCGCTGCTACCCAAGTCATTGGAATGGATATCGACATCGACATCCTCATCATCGCAACTAGGTATAAATGCATTACAATCTCTTTGCCGAACTGACATCCGATTGGACAAGTGTGTTACCACTTATTTTTGATCCAATCTCATGGCTATGACTAAATCAGGTTCTCACATGAGTATGGCCATACACTTTCAGTCATAGAACCATGGAGGAGCTCCATGGATGTCAAGCTTCCCTCAGTAAGGGGCAAATCCTCTGTCAATCCATTGACCTTCTCATATGGGTCGTGACATGCTCAATGACAACTGTTATGACCTCCCAATAATGGCAAGGTGTTAGGTTGTATCAAAGCATGTCCCTAACTATATAGAATGACCAATGACCTCAAGTCAAGAGATCAATGCATCTCCTATCACTCGTGAGGTTAACTCATGACACCAAGTCATTGCCTCACAGCGGGTCGGTCCAGTATAACCACCACTGATATACTCATATGTCTGCATTAGCACCTCGTGCCTAACCAGCCCATATATCAGTCTCACAAGTACCAGAGTTGTCCCATATCCACTCAGGTACATCGACTGGGGACATCTATTGGAGCATAGATCCAATCTGTCTCCAGGGACATTACCGTGTAAGTACATAATCGTAGATGTAGACAAACATAGATAATGACAATGCCAGAATGATATAAGAGTATCAATGCAAAGTAGTACAAAGATGGACCAAAACTAGGTCCTAGGGCATGTACACCAACAATCTCCCACTTGCACTAAGACCTAGAGGTTGAGGAATCTCAACCCCATATCTCTAGCCTGACTATCATGCTTTTGCAGTGCCAAAAGCCTTAGTCAATGGGTCTGCCAGATTGTTCTCTGTGTCAACTCTGCTAATCTTGACATCACCCCTGTCAATGATCTCTCTGATCAGGTGAAATCTCCTGAGTATGTGTTTGAACCTTTGATGAGACCGTGGTTCCTTGGCTTGTGCAATTGCTCTATTGTTGTCACAGTAGAGCTCAATGGGATCCACTACACTAGGAACTACCTGAAATTCAGAAATGAACTTCCTTATCCAAACAGCTTCTTTAGCTGCCTTAGAAGCGGCCACATACTCAGCCTCGGTTGTAGAATCAGCTATGATGGATTGCTTGAAGCTCTTCCAGCATACAACACCTCCATTTATCTTGAACACATAGCCGGCCTGTGATTTGAAGTCGTCAAGGTCAGACTGGAACGATGCATCTATGTAGCCTTGCATACTGAGGTCTTCCTGTCCCCCATAGACCAAGAACAGATCCTTAGTTCTTCTCAAATACTTAAGGATGTTCTTTACAGCCACCCAGTGCTGCAAACCTGGATTGGATTAGTATCGGCTGGTTATACTCATAACATAAGCTACATCTGGTCTAGTACACAACATTGCATACATAATCGATCCCACTGCCAAAGCATAGGGCACTCGACTCATGTCATACCTCTCAGCCTGTGTGGTGGGACACTAGCTCTTTGAGAGAGTAAGGTCATGTCTTACTAGAAGGTATCCTTTCTTGGATTGCTCTAAGTTCAACCTTTCCAGGACCTTATCAATGTAGGTACTCTGACTAAGGGCCAGGAGTCTCTTGGATCTATCCCAGAAGATCCTCGTGAAAGTTCCACTAAGGGGGCGAAACCCTAATCATGCGCATATAAAAATTGCATGGGCGGAATCTAGGGTTTCCTAGGATCGCATGTATGAACATAGATCAACTTTAATAACAAGTATAGATCAAGTTAAGATCATACCAATGCCATTTCTTGGATGGCATCTTGGAAGAAGAGGGCAATGTGGCTCTCCTCCAAAGGTGGCGCACACAAGGTGAAGATGACTACTCCCTTGGCGTTCCTTGTGCTAGCAAAGCTCCAAGGTCTCCTGATCGCGTGAAGGAGATTGAGATGATCTCTTGGCTTTCTTATCTTCTCCTTTGCATGAAGTCTCAACACACGAGAGAGAGGCATCGAGAGGAAGAGGCGAAAAGAGATGCACCCACGAACGAATGTGGAGGCGTTCACGCTATTTTGGAAAACATAACTTCCAAAAATAGCAAGCCACTAACATCATGCGTTCATGCGTTCACTCCAAGTGAACGATCGCATTTTTCTTCTCCCTTGAACCAAGTGCTCATTTGATGAACCTGGTTCAATTGAATTTGGTTCAAGGACCAAATCAAACCAAGCCTTGGTCTAGATCAAATTAAACCATAAGGCTCAAGATCTAACCATTCATCTCTTGATGCTCTTGATCTCACCGATCTAGCATCAATTCTCTCGATCGAAGCTTACCGATCTCAAGCCCTAATCAATCAAACATGATCAGACCAGATCTCACTTACAATCAGAGTTTAAACTCCTTTAAACTGAACCAAAACAATTCAGTCCACACGATCTGACTTAAGTAAGCCATATCATCAAATTGTGCGACCCTAAGGGTTTCCTTTAAATGTCGGTAACGATAACTCACGTTATCACGATCAGTGAGGGGTATCTAGTAACACATCACTGTCTCCCGATATAAAGGAAAGAGTCTTCCAAGACTACACGCAAACCACAGCACAAGTGTGAACCCAAGTCACTTGACATATGTGTTTCCTTTGCCACTGGATGTTCTTATTGGACAAGCGTGTCAAGCCTGTAATTCCAATATGATGAGAATGATTAGATCAGATGAACATAGTCATCTGGGTATGGCCATACACTTTCTCAATCATCTCATCCGGGGGGCCCCTATAGAACATCACACTCCAATCAAGGAGACGGCAATCCTGTATCTATCACTAGTGCCCTAACATGACTCATGCTCACTATCCAAGATAGTCTATAACCATTATGTTTCAAATGATATTAAACTACCTCAAAACAATGCCAATCATCATTTAGAAACACAAGTGATCTCAAGTCAGAGGAAATATGCCACTTGTTTGCATATAAGGATTATTCACATTGTGACAAGCAATTGAATATCCTAAGTAGGGTCTGTCCAGTACATCCAATGTACCCATGAGTCTACATCTTATTCCATGCTCGAAGAATCCTATAAGATTAGAACACATATTAGTCTCAATCATATCAAGGCTGTCTCATGTTCACCAAGATATCTCGACTAAGGACAAAACTGCATGTCAGCCAAGCTGAACAGCATTGAGACATTATGCAGAAGTATACATATTGCAGCAGATGATGTAACAACCTGAATAACAACCATTGCCTTTATAAACATAGAGTTTATACATGATACTGAAATAATCCCAAGGCCTCAAACATTAGCCTTAAGGGCATACCCCAACAATCTCCCACTTGCACTTAATCTAATGGTTGAGAAATCTCAAACCCATATTATTACAGTGCTTCTCATGCTTCTGCTGCGCTAGAGGCTTTGTAAGCGGGTCAGCTAGATTGTCATCTGTATGAACCTTGCAGACTTTGATCTCGCCACGATCAATGATCTCCCGGATCAAATGAAACCTTCTCTGTATGTGCTTGGACTTCTGGTGCGACCGTGGTTCCTATGCTTGTGCTATTGCTCCAGTGTTATCACAGAATATAACCAAAGGATCTGCACTCGAAGGAACAACACCAAGTTCCTGAACGAACTTACGAATCCACACTGCCTCCTTGGATGCTTCTGAGGCTGCAACATACTCGGCTTCTATTGTGGAATCAGCAACAATTGACTGTTTGAAACTTTTCCACACCACTGCTCCTCCATTCAAGCTAAAAACATAGCCTGATTGCGATCGGAAATCATCCTGGTCAGATTGGAACGAAGCGTCAGTATATCCTTCAATACTGAGTTCTTCCTGACCTCCATATATCAAGAACATATCTTTGGTCCTCCGAAGATATTTCAAAATGTTCTTGACTGCAATCTAGTGTGCCTTCCCTGGATTACTTTGGAATCGACTAGTCACGCTTAACCCGTAAGCAACGTCTGGGCGAGTACACAACATCGCATACATAATGGACCCAATAGCTGAAGCATAAGGCGTATTGTCCATTTCATCTTTGTCAGTCTGTGTTTGTGGACACTGACTCTTTGAAAGATTCAGACCATGTCTGACTGGAAGATATCCTCTTTTAGAATTTTCTAAATGGAATCTCTCCAGGACTTTATCGATGTAAGTACTCTGGCACAGCCCGAGAAGCCTCTTTGATCTATCTCTGTAGATCTTCACACCTAATACATAGGCTGCTTCTCCTAAATCTTTCATCTGGAAACATTTTCTTAACCATGCCTTAACCGCATGTAGTTCAGGAATATCGTTTCCAATGATTAAGATATCATTGACGTAGAGGACTAGGAAAGTAATCACGCTCCCACTAAACCTCTTATATACACACGGGTCATCTTCATTCTTGATGAAACCAAATTCACAGATTGATTCATCAAAACGAATATTCCAGCTTCTTGATGCTTGTTTAAGTCCATAAATGGACTTCTTTAATTTGCATATTTTATGACGATCTGATGGATTAGTGAAACCTTCAGGTTGTGTCATATACACATCCTCCTCTAATTTTCCATTAAGGAAAGCGGTCTTCACATCCATTTGCCAGATCTCATAATCATAATATGCCGCTATCGCAAGAATAATCTGAATAGACTTGAACATGGCTACAGGAGAGAAAGTTTCATCATAATCTATCCCGTAGATTTGTTTGAAACCTTTCGCAACTAGCCTGCCTTTATAGGTAACCACGTTACCATCCATGTCAATCTTCTTCTTGAAGATCCACTTACAGCCTATAGGGATTACTCCCAGAGGCGGATCAACCAAATCCCAGACTTGGTTATCTGACATGGAGTCCATCTCGGCTCGCATAGCTTCAAGCCATCTCGCTGATTCCGGTCCACTGACCGCATCCGCATAAGTGAGGGGTTCATCATCAATGATGTAGGCTCCGTCATAGCACTCAGGCTGTCGATGGATCCTTCCCGATCTTTGCGGTTCCCATGATATCTGAGCCTCAGGTTGTTCAGTAACCTGATCTACTGGCTCAGGCTCATCCAACTGTGCTTGACTACTTTGTCCTTCTTCTGGATTCTCATCCAGCTTTATTTCTCTCCCACTGGCTTCTTGCAGAAGAAATTCCTTCTCAAGAAAAATAGCCGTCCGAACAACAAATACTTTGTTCTCTTTGGGATCGTAGAAATAATAACCCTTTGTTTCCTTAGGGTAACCGACAAAGATACATTTCTCAGATCTGCTCTCTAGTTTCCCAGAGGCGAGCTTTTTGACATAAGCCTCGCAACCCCAGATCTTAATAAATGTCAAGCTCGGCTGTTTCCCATACCATAACTCATATGGAGTCTTTGAAACGGCCTTGGATGGCACTCGGTTTAGTACCTTTGCAGCTGTTTCCAGTGCAAATCCCCAAAAAGAGTAAGGTAGAGTAGCCTGACTCATCATAGAACGAACCATATCCAGTAAGGTTCTATTTCTCCTCTCGGACACACCATTCCATTGCGGTGTTCCTGGCGGAGTGAGCTGTGAGATAATCCCACACTCCTTCAGATAGTCAGTAAAGTCATGACTCAAGTATTCTCCACCTCGATCTGAGCGAAGTGCCTTGATATTTCGGCCTAGCTGATTTTGTACTTCATTTTTGAACTCTTTGAACTTGTCAAAAGATTCACTCTTATGTCTCATTAGATAGACATAACCATACCTACTGAAATCATCAGTAAAGGTAATGAAGTATGAATAGCCACCTCTAGCATGTTTACTAAATGGCCCACACACATCACTGTGAATGAGGTCAAGTAAACCTGAAGCCCTTTGACCTTTGTTGGAAAAAGGAGACTTCGTCATTTTACCCAATAAACAAGCTTTGCATGTATCAAGCTCCTCATAGGAGAATGATCCCAGCAGTCCATGATCATGCAACCGCTTAATGCGCTTCTTGTTAATATGGCCTAAACGACTATGCCATAGCAAGGTGCTGTCATCAGCATACTTGGCTTTCTTAATATCAATCTGCTGTATAGAACATTCCATGTCCAACATGAATAACCCATTGTTAATCGACCCAGTAGCATAAACAATATTATCAAAAGAAATATAACACTTTGAAATCTTGCATTCAAAGGAAAACCCTTTCCTGACAAGAGCAGGAATAGAGATAATATTCTTAGTTATGCTCGGTACAAAATAACAATTGTCCAGTTCTAATACAAGACCAGATGGTAAAGAGATGTGATAAACTCCTACAGCAACAGCAGCAACCCGTGCCCCGTTGCCGACTCGTAGGTCCACCTCATGCTGTCCCACCTGTCTTCTTCTCTTGAGTTCCTGTACATTTGAACAAATGTGAACTCCACATGCAGTGTCTAACACCCATGAAATAGAAGAAGATAACATGACTTCAGTCACGTAAATACCTGAGCCAGAAGCGGAAGAGTTGCTTCCCTTCTTATCTCCTTGGAGCGCTTTACAGTCCTTTTTCCAGTGACCTAGCTGACCACAATGGAAACATCTGTATTCCTTTGACCGCTTTACCTTTTGTTTCAGAGCCTTGTTGTAGCTCTTGATAGGGGCTTTGCCCTTCTTCCCCTTCTTCTTGTTCCTTGAAGGAAACATTAGGACAGAGGATGAAGGCGTTCCCTTCTCACGAGACTGAGTCTGCTCTGTAGTCAAGAGCATGTTCAGTAACTCTGCCGGCGTACAGTCGATCTTGTTCATATTAAAATTAATAATGAATGGATCGAAAGAGGCCGGGAGAGACTGCAGGATGATGTCTACAACAAGCTCCTGATTGATGGTGTGTCCCAGTTTCTCTAGAGCCTCCTTGTACCCAATCATCTTGAGTACGTGAGCTCCCACTGGACTCCCTTCAGTCAGTTTGCTCTGAAAGAAAAGTTTAGTCAAGTTATAGCGTTCAGTCCTTGCCTGTGCAGCATACAGCATCTTGAGGTTTGCTATAATTTCTATAGCAGATAAATCCTCATGCTGACGCTGCAGCTGTGGCGTCATAGACGCTAGCATAAGGCAAGCGACATCAATGCTATCATTGACATGCTTTTCATAAGCTTCCCGAACCGCCCTTGCGGCGTTCGCAGCGGGTTGAGGCGGTATAGCCGTCTCGAGGACATACAGTTTCCTCTCAGCCTTAAGAACAATCTTAAGGTGTCCGTACCAGTCTGAGAAGTTTGGCCAAGCAAACTTCTCCCTTTCCAGTAGGGATCGCACATTGAACGCTGTGGTGTTCGTTGCTGCAGTAATCTACAACAATGCAAGAACAGCAAGGTCAGTATCAATGTTAGAATCAATTCAGGACTTAAGAATGATTCTTTTCTCACTATTTTATCTGGCTGAAAAATCCAGCAAAACAGCCCGAAAGAGTAAAACTCTTTTAGTGAGATGGGATCTAGATTTCATACTTGGTCTCCGCGTCCCGCTCAGGCGAGATAAGATGCACAGAGAATACAAGCACTAATTTCTGGTAGGCAATCCCTGCCAATCGCCAACCCGTGCGATTCCCCTTCATCTGGGCAATCCAGCAGACTGTGCCAACTGAGTTGGTATAACACAGTCTCTGATCCCACAGATGGCTGCCTCCATATAGCTACCATATGCTCAATATGTAGCCTACATGGTCAAGCTGACCCGACCTACTCCCTGGACCACCACGTGCTATGCTGAGCAACGAGAAGCGATAAATCCCTTCTCTGTAACACGCAGGTGTAATCACACACCGTCTGAAGATAGATGGGCGTGCCCACTGAGTGGGTACAACACGGCCCCAATGATAGTCAGAACAGTGAGGTTTCGCGTCAGAAGGCTATCGTGCTTGATATTTAACGTTGGATTTTAACGGTCCTTTTATCTTCTTACTATCATTCAAATCCTATGGTGATAGCAGAAGAATAGATCATGCAGTTACTAAATTACTTAAACAGTAAATTAAAAGCATGATGATCTTATGTGGTAAAAGCCCAGTAAGCCTAAGCGCCCAAGCGCCCACTGCAGCACAGGTGCGCCCACCAGGTAAAATGCGCCTGTCCTAGAGTCGAACCCTAGACCTCCCACTGGTGAAGCCACTTGCTGCATGCGCCTCTGCCAATTGTGCTCTGTGCTCATGTCTAATTAAATTACAATTTAATCTATCTAGACATGATTGACTCGCAGATCAATTACACTTTATAAATTAATTAAAATGTGAAGAGCAGATCACAATAATAATTTACAAATAATAATCCAGGCACGCAGGCCCCAGCACAGCACACATTAAATTTAGGCAGCCCACATAAGATTAAATAGACAATCATTCATGTTATACAAACATCATGTGATCCAATCAAGAAAATAAAATTTTTCGAAAAACCCATTGGCTTCATTTTATTTCCTTATGTGCCCTACTACCTTACAACGGTCCATTAATAGGGATCCACTCATCAGACCTAGTCAGACCCACTGCCCTTGCATGCACCAAGTCATAACCGACTTGAGTCGACCTCATGGTCAACAATGCATGCATTAAGGGCTGAACGTCCCTCATGAGTTCTGGCAAGCGGGTGTGATCCCGGGCCTTAATCATGAGCGTTCACTGGTTGTCTCAATCAGACATCGCTACACGCCTTTCAGCAATCGACCTATAGCCACCTCATGCTTGCGCATAGGTGCCATCTGGTCGACCCATCTAGGCTGTCAGTGTTGGGGTATGCCCTTAAGGCTAATGTTTGAGGCCTATGGGAATGTATCTGTATCATGTAATAAACTGTTATGTTTATAAAGGCATGGTTATTATTCAGTTGTCTACATTGTCTGCTGCAATATATGTTCTTCTGAATAATGTCTCAAAGCTGTTCAGCTGGGCTGACATGCTATATGTCCTTAGTCGAGATATCTTGGTGAACATGAGACAGCCTTGATATGATTGAGACTAATATGTGTTCTAATCTTATAGGATGCTTCGAGCATGGAATAAGATGTAGACTCATGGGTACATTGGATGTACTGGACAGACCCTACTAGGTTATTCAATTGTTTGTCACAATGTGAATAATCCTTGAGTGCAACAAGTGGCACATTTCCTTTGACTTGAGATCACTTGTGTTTTCTAAATGATGATTGTCATTGTTTTGAGGTAGTTCAATATCATTTGAAACATAATGATTATAGACTATCTTGGATGGTGAGCTTGAGTCAGGTTAGGGCACTAGTGATGGACATAGGATTGCCGTCTCCTTGTTTAAGGAGTGTGATGCTCTAAAGGGGCCCCCTGGATGAGATGATTGAGAAAAGAGTATGGCCATACCCAGGTGACAGTGTTCATCTGTTCTAATCATGCTCGTCATATTGGAGTTACAAGCTTGACACGCTTGTCCAATAAGAACATCCAGTGGCAAAGGACACATGTATGCCTAGTGAAATTGATTCACACTTGTGCTGTTTTTGGGTGTAGTCTTGGAAGACTCTTTTCTTTATATCGGGAGACAGTGATGTGTTGCTAGATACCCCTCACTGATCGTGATGACGTGAGTTATCGTTACCGACATTTAAAGGAAACCCTTAGGGTCGCACTGTTGGAGTATGCCCTTAAGGCTAATGTTTGAGGCCTTGGGATTGTATTAGTATCATGTAATAAACTCTTAAGTTTATAAAGGCATGGTTATTATTCAGGTTGTTACCTTGTCTGCTGTAATAAGTGTACTTCTGAATACTGTCTCAAAGCTGTTCAGCTAGGCTGACAGGCTATATGTCCTTAGTCGAGATATCTTGGTGAACATGAGACAGCCTTGATATGATTGAGACTAATATGAGTGCTAATCTTATAGGATGCTTCGAGCATGGAATAAGACGTAGACTCATGGGTACATTGGATGTACTGGACAGACCCTACTGGGATATTCCATTGCTTGTCACAATGTGAATGATCCTTGTAAGCAGCAAGTGGCACATGTCCTCTGACTTGAGATCACTTGTGTTTCTGAATGATGATTGTCATTGTCTTGAGGTAGTTCAATATCATTTGAAACATAATGATTATAGACTATCTTGGATGGTGAGCTTGAATCAGGTTAGGGCACTAGTGATAGACATAGGATTGCCGTCTCCTTGTTTAAGGAGTGTAGTGTTCTAAGGGCCCCCCTATATGAGATGATTGAGATAGTGTATGGCCATACCCAGATGACTATGTGCATCTGATCTAATCATGCTCATCGTATTGGAGTTACAAGCTTGACCCGCTTGTCCAATAAGAACATCCAGTGGCAAAGGACACATGTATGCCTTGTGAATTGAGTCACACTTGTGCTATGGTTTGGGAGTAGTCTTGGAAGACTCTTTCCTTTATATCGGGAGACAGTGATGTGTTGCTAGATACCCCTCACTGATCGTGATAACGTAAGTTATCGTTACCGACATTTAAAGGAAACCCTCAGGGTCGCACAATTTGGTGATATGGCTTCCTTAAGTCAGATCGTGTGGACTGAATTGTTTTGGTTCAGTTTAAAGAGATTTAATCTCTGATTGTAAGTGAGATCTGGTCTGATCATGTTTGATTGATTAGAGCTTTAGATCGGTAAGCTTCGATCGAGAGAGATGATGCTAGATCGATGCGATCAGAAGCGTCAGATGATGAATGGTCAGATCTAGGACCTTGGGGTCTAATTTGATCTAGACTTAATTTATGGGCTGATTTGGTTTCGCTATTGAACCAAGGATATTGAACCGGCTCATGGGTTGAGCGCTTGGTTCAAGAGGGAGAAGAGGTTGCGTTTGGTTCATGGAAACGTGAACGCCAACTCTTAATCGTTGCCAATTTTGGAAAGTTCCAAAAGCATAACGCATATGCGTTCATGGCTTGATGTCTCTCTAATGTTTTTCGGTTTTGCTTCTTGGACGTGGTTTTGGAACGGCTTGCTCGTGTGGAAGGCATCGTTCTTGCGCCAAGGAAGAAGAGCTCTCGAAAAGAAGGAAGCCCTTTTCATCTAATCTCCTACACACGGTTGGAAAAGCTTGGCAATCTTGCTAGCACAAGAGTTGCGCAAGGAGGAAGCTTTCATCCCTTGTGTGTGATTTCTTTGGAGAAGATCCCTTCGATCTTTCTTCTTCCAAGCCGCACCTTCCCATGGCCATGGTAACGAATCTCTCACTTGTTATTCAAGTTGATTATATGAAAGTATAGAATGCGATCTTATGTGGAAACCCTAATTCCGCTGCTATGAGAAAGAAACATATGACTTGCGCCCCCCCTCATGAAAGGGGTTCTTCTCACAATAGGTTTTGCGCTCCCCTCCTGAAAGGGTTCCATCACGCACAATTTGATGATATGGCTTACTTAAGTCAGATCGTGTGGACTGAATTGTTTGGGTTCAGTTTAAAGGGATTTAATCTCTGATTGTAAGTGAGATCTGGTCTGATCATGTTTGATTGATTAGGGCTTGAGATCGGTAAGCTTCGATCGAGAGAATGGATGCTAGATCGGTCAGATCAGGAGCATTAAGAGATCAACGGTCAGATCAAAAGCCTTATGGTTTAATTATGATTTGGGCTAGTTGCTTGGCTTGATTGGTTCTTAAATTGAACCAAAATGAACCGGCTCACTAAATGAGCGCATGGTTCAAGGGGAGAGGAGTTGACGACATGTTCACTTGGTGTGAACGTTGGGGCGATGAGTGGTTACTATTTTTAGTAACCATGATCTCCACTTGGAGAGCGCTCTCGTCCAAATAGAGTATGCTCTATTTTCGCCTCTACGTTTTTTCCCTATCGCCCATATTCCTCTCGACACCTTGTGTGAGTGCGGCGACGCTTGAAGGATAGAGGAGGATTCGGCCAAGAGAGATTGAGATCTCATCATTCCCTTTCACTCGACAAGGACCTCTTGGAACCTTGCTAGCACAAGGAGCACCAAGGGAGATAGCGTCATCATCCTGTGTGTGACGACAAGGAGAAGATCTCATTTGATCTTTGCTTCCAAGGCGCCATCTTGAAATGGCCATGGTATGAATTCTTTTTCATATTTTAAAGTTGATCATAATACATGCTATGCGATCTTAGAAACCCTCTTCCGCTGTTTTAAATCCCTTACTTGCGCCTATTAGGGTTTCCTTCCCTCTTTAGGGGACTTTCAATTGGTATCAGAGCCAGTTTATCATGCATGTTTTTATGATTGCTTAATGTTTGATCCATATTTGCGCATATGCCTAGATCTTATTGACATGCGAAAGTTTCATGATATTATGTATCATCTTGCGAAAATACATCCCATATGTATGTTTCTATATCTTGCGCATGTTTGATGTCTTGGCGCATTTACAATGTTGTTGGTTTTCTTAAAAACTTAAACACATGCGCGACTCACTATAGATCTAAGGCCTTACTGTAAACCCTTAGACGGGTTACTAGGGTTGAAGTCATCCCCTAGGTTAGATCCAACAGTCTGATCAGACCATCTGACAGCCTGAATGGGTCGACCAGTTAGCACCTTGGCGCAAGCCTATGGTGGCTATAGGTCGACTGCAGACAGGTGTGTAGCGATGTCTGATTGAGACAACTTATGAACACACATGAGTTAGGCCCGGGGTCACACCCGCTTGCCAGACCTCATTGTGGTTGTTCAGCCCTGGCGCATGCATGGTTGACCTTATGGTCGACACAAGTCAGTTAGGACTTGGCGCATGCAAGGGCAGTGGATCTGACTAGGTTGGATGAGTGGATCCCTAGTAATGGACCGTTGTAAGGTAGTAAGGGCGAATAAGGAAATTAAAATTGATCCCATGGGGTTTTTCGAAAATTTTAATTTTTATGGATCACATGATTACTGATTGGATGCATATGTTTGTCTATTTAGTCTTATGTGGGCTGCTCATATTAATTGTGTGCTGTGCTGGGGCCTGCGAGCCTGGGATTTAAAAAATTGTAAATTAATTATTGTGATCTGCGCATCACATCGCTTTAATTTATAAAATTGTAATTGACCTGCGTGTCAATCTTGTCTAGATAGTTAAATTTGTAATTTAATTAGACAAGAGCACAGAGCACACTTGGCAGAGGCGCATGCAGCAGTGGCTTGACCAGGTGGGAGGTCCAGGGTTCGACTCCGGGACCAGGCGCATTTTCCCTGGTGGGCGCACCTGTGCTGTAATTGGCGCTTGGGCCCTGGTTTGGGCCAGATGAGCAGCAAAAGACCCATGAAGAGCAAGTGAAGACTTAAGTTAGGTTAAGGTCTCACTAGGGCTATGGGCTTTTACCACATAAGATTCATGCTTTCTTTTATTTATTGTTTAAATATTAGAATTGCATGATTAAGTTTATCTTCTGCTATCACCATAGGAATTGCATGATAGTGAAGAAGATAAAAGACCGTGAAAATCCAACGCGAAATATCAAGCTCGTAAGCCTTCTGACGCGAAACCTCACTGTTCTGATTATCGTTGGAGCCGTGTTGTACCCACTCAGTGGGCACGTCCATCTATCTTCAGACGGTGTGGGACTACACCTGTGTGTTACAGAGTGGGGATTTATCCCTTCTCGTTGCTCAGCATAGCACATGGTGGTCCAGGGAGTAGGTCGGGTCAGCTTGACCGTGTAGGCTACATATGTGGCGCATATGGTAGCACATGGAGGCAGCCATCTGTGGGGTCAGAGACTGTGTTGTACCAACTCAGTTGGCACAGTCTGCTGGATTGCCCAGATGAAGGGGAATCGCACGGGTTGGCGATCGGCAGGGAATGCCTACCGGAGATTAGTGCTTGTACTCTCTGTGCATCTTATCTCGCCTGAGCGGGACGCGGAGACCAAGTATGAAATCCGGATCCCATCTCACTAAAAGAGTACTACTCTTTCGGGCTGTTTTGCTGGATTTTTCAGCCAGATAAAATAGTGAGAAAAAGAATCTTTCTTAAGTCCTGATTGATTCTTATACATTGATACTGACCTTGCTGTTCTTGCATTGTTGTAGATACCTGCAGCAACGAACACCATGAACTTCAATGTGCGATCCCTACTGGAAAGGGAGAAGTTTGCTGGGCCGAACTTCTCTGACTGGTTTGGACACCTTGAGATCGTTCTTAAGGCAGAGAGGAAACTGTATGTCCTCGAGACGGCGATACCGCCGCAGCCCGCTCCGAACGCCGCAAGGGCGGTTCGGGAAGCCTATGAAAAGCACGTCAATGATAGCATTGATGTCGCTTGCCTGATGCTAGCGTCTATGACGCCACCGCTGCAGCGTCAGCATGAGGATATGTCAGCTATAGAGATTATAGTGAACCTCAAGATGCTGTATGCTGCACAGGCGAGGACAGAGCGCTACAATTTGACGAAGCTCTTCTTTTAGAGCAAACTGGCTGAAGGGAGCCCAGTGGGAGCTCACGTGCTCAAGATGATTGGGCACAAGGAAGCTCTGGAGAAACTGGGGCACACCATCAACCAGGAGCTTGCTGTGGATATTATTCTACAGTCTCTCCCGCCTTCATTCGACGCGTTCATTATTAACTTTAATATGAACAAAATCGATTGTACTCCGGCAGAGCTGCTGAATATGCTCCTCACCACTGAGGAGACTCTGAAGGGTAAGCCTTCAACCTCTGTCTTGATGGTTCCTTCTAGGAACAAGAAGAAGGGGAAGAAGGGCAAGGCCCCTGTCAAGAGCTACAGCAAGGCTCTGAAGCAGAAGGTTAAGCGGTCCAAGGAATACAGGTGTTTCCACTGTGGCCAGCTAGGTCACTGGAAAAAGGACTGTAAAGCGCTCCAAGGAGATAAGAGGGGAAGCTTCGCTTCTGGCTCAGGTATATTCGTGACTGAGGTCATGTTCTCTTCTTCTATATCATGGGTGTTGGACACTGCATGTGGAGTTCACATTTGTTCAAATGTACAGGAACTCAAGAGCAGAAGACAGGTGGGACAGCATGAGGTGGACCTACGCGTTGGAAACGGGGCACGGGTTGCTGCTGTTGCTGTAGGAGACTATTTCATTTCTTTACCATCTGGACTTATATTGGAACTAAACAATTGTTATTTTGTTCCCAGTATTACTAAAAATATTATCTCCATTCCTGCTCTTGTCAGGAAGGGATTTTCCTTTGAATGCAATATTTCAAAGTGTATTTTGTCTTTTGATAATATTGTTTATGCAACTGGTTCAATTAACAATGGGTTATACATGTTGGACATGGAATGTTCTATACAGCAAATTGATATTAAGAAAGCCAAGTATGCTGATGACAGCACCTTGCTATGGCATAGTCGTTTAGGCCATATTAACGAGAAACGCATTAAGCGGTTGCATGATCATGGACTGCTGGGATCATTCTCCTACAAGGAGATTGATACATGCAAGGCTTGTTTAATGGGTAAAATGACGAAGTCACCTTTTCTTCACAAAGGTCAAAGGGCTTCAGGTTTACTTGACCTTATACACAGTGATGTGTGTGGGCCATTTAGTAAACATGCCAGAGGTGGCTATCAGTACTTCATTACCTTTACTGATGATTTCAGTAGGTATGGGTATGTCTTTTTAATGAGACATAAAAGTGAATCTTTTGACAAGTTCAAAGAGTTCAAAAATGAAGTACAGAATCAGCTAGGCCGAAATATCAAGGCACTTCGCTCAGATCGAGGTGGTGAATACCTAAGTCATGCGTTTACTGACTATCTGAAGGAGTGTGGGATCATCTCACAGCTCACTCCGCCAGGAACACCGCAATGGAATGGTGTGTCCGAGAGGAGAAATAGAACGTTACTTGATATGGTTCGTTCTATGATGAGTCAGGCTACTCTTCCATACTCCTTTTGGGGTTTTGCGCTGGAAACAGCTGCAAAGGTACTAAACCGAGTGCCATCCAAGGCAGTTTCAAAGACGCCATATGAGTTATGGTATGGGAAACAGCCAAGCTTGACATTTATCAGGATCTGGGGTTGCGAGGCTTATGTCAAAAAGCTCGCCTCTGGGAAACTAGAGAGCAGATCTGACAAATGTATCTTTGTCGGTTACCCTAAGGAAACTAAGGGTTATTATTTCTACGATCCCAAAGAGAACAAGGTTTTTGTTGCTCGGACGGCCATATTTCTTGAGAAGGAATTTCTTCTGCAAGAGGCCAGTGGGAGAGAAATAAAGCTGGATGAGAATCCAGAGGAAGGACAAAGTAGTCAAGCACAGTTGGATGAGCCTGAGCCGGTAGAACAGGTTATTGAACAACCTGAGGCTCAGATATCACGGGAACCGCGAAGATCGGGAAGGATCCGTCGACAACCTGAGCGTTATGACGGAGTCTACATCATTGATAATGATGAACCCCTCACTTATGCGGATGCGGTCAGTGGACCGGAGTCAGCGAGATGGCTTGAAGCTATGCGCGCCGAGATGGACTCCATGTCAGATAACCAAGTTTGGGATTTGGTTGATCCGCCTCCGTGAGTTATCCCTATAGGCTGTAAATGGATCTTCAAGAAGAAGATTGACATGGATGGTAACGTAGTTACCTATAAAGGCAGGCTAGTTGCGAAAGGTTTCAAACAAATCTACGGGATAGATTATGATGAAACTTTCTCACCTGTAGCCATGTTTAAGTCTATTCGGATTCTTTTCGCGATAGCTGCATACTATGATTATGAGATCTGGTAGATGGATGTGAAAACAGCTTTCCTGAATGGAAATCTGGATGAGGATGTGTACATGACACAACCAGAAGGTTTCACTAATCCAGCAGATCATCATAAGATATGCAAGTTAAAGAAGTCCATTTATGGACTTAAGCAAGCATCAAGAAGCTGGAATATTCGTTTTGATGAATCAGTTACTGAATTTGGTTTCATCAAGAACGAGGATGACCCGTGTGTATATAAGAGGTTTAGTGGGAGCGTGATTACTTTTCTAGTCCTCTACGTCGATGACATCTTGATCATTGGAAATGACATTCCTGAAATGCATGCTGTGAAGGCATGGCTAAGGAAATGTTTCCAGATGAAAGATTTAGGAGAAGCAGCCTATGTGTTAGGTGTGAAGATCTACAGGGATAGATCTAAGAGGCTTCTCGGGCTATGCCAGAGTACTTACATCGATAAGGTCCTGGAGAGATTTCATTTAGAGAATTCTAAAAAAGGATATCTTCCAGTCAGACATGGTCTGAATCTTTCAAAGAGTCAGTGTCCACAAACACAGACTGAGAAAGATGAAATGGACAATACGCCTTATGCTTCGGCTATTGGATCCATTATGTATGCGATGTTGTGTACTCGCCCAGACGTCGCTTACGGGTTAAGCGTAACCAGTCGTTTCCAAAGTAATCCAGGTATGGCGCACTGGATTGCAGTCAAGAACATTTTAAAATATCTGCGGAGGACCAAAGATATGTTCTTGATATATGGTGGTCAGGAAGAACTCAGTATTGAAGGATATACTGACGCTTCGTTCCAGTCGGACCAGGATGATTTCCGATCGCAATCAGGCTATGTTTTTAGCTTGAATGGAGGAGCAGTGGTGTGGAAGAGTTTCAAACAATCAACTGTTGCTGATTCCACAACAGAAGCCGAGTATGTTGCAGCCTCGGAAGCATCCAAGGAGGCAGTGTGGATTCGTAAGTTCGTAAGAGAACTTGGTGTCGTTCCTTCGAGTGCAGATCCTTTAGTTATCTTCTGTGATAACACTGGAGCAATCGCACAAGCAAAGGAACCACGGTCGCACCAGAAGTCCAAGCACATACAGAGACGGTTTCATTTGATCAGGGAGATCATAGATCGTGGCGAGATCAAAGTCTGCAAGGTTCATACAGATGACAATCTGGCAGACCCGCTTACCAAGCCTCTGGCGCAGCAGAAGCATGAGAAGCACTGTAATAATATGGGTTTGAGATTTCTCAACCATTAGATTAAGTGCAAGTGGGAGATTGTTGGGGTATGCCCTTAAGGCTAATGTTTGAGGCCTATGGGAATGTATCTGTATCATGTAATAAACTGTTATGTTTATAAAGGCATGGTTATTATTCAGTTGTCTACATTGTCTGCTGCAATATATGTTCTTCTGAATAATGTCTCAAAGCTGTTCAGCTGGGCTGACATGCTATATGTCCTTAGTCGAGATATCTTGGTGAACATGAGACAGCCTTGATATGATTGAGACTAATATGTGTTCTAATCTTATAGGATGCTTCGAGCATGGAATAAGATGTAGACTCATGGGTACATTGGATGTACTGGACAGACCCTACTAGGTTATTCAATTGTTTGTCACAATGTGAATAATCCTTGAGTGCAACAAGTGGCACATTTCCTTTGACTTGAGATCACTTGTGTTTTCTAAATGATGATTGTCATTGTTTTGAGGTAGTTCAATATCATTTGAAACATAATGATTATAGACTATCTTGGATGGTGAGCTTGAGTCAGGTTAGGGCACTAGTGATAGACATAGGATTGCCGTCTCCTTGTTTAAGGAGTGTGATGTTCTAAAGGGGCCCCCTGGATGAGATGATTGAGAAAAGAGTATGGCCATACCCAGGTGACAGTGTTCATCTGTTCTAATCATGCTCGTCATATTGGAGTTACAAGCTTGACACGCTTGTCCAATAAGAACATCCAGTGGCAAAGGACACATGTATGCCTAGTGAAATTGATTCACACTTGTGCTGTTTTTGGGTGTAGTCTTGGAAGACTCTTTTCTTTATATCGGGAGACAGTGATGTGTTGCTAGATACCCCTCACTGATCGTGATGACGTGAGTTATCGTTACCGACATTTAAAGGAAACCCTTAGGGTCGCACAATTTGATGATATGGCTTACTTAAGTCAGATCGTGTGGACTGAATTGTTTGGGTTCAGTTTAAAGGGATTTAATCTCTGATTGTAAGTGAGATCTGGTCTGATCATGTTTGATTGATTAGGGCTTGAGATCGGTAAGCTTCGATCGAGAGAATGGATGCTAGATCGGTCAGATCAGGAGCATTAAGAGATCAACGGTCAGATCAAAAGCCTTATGGTTTAATTATGATTTGGGCTAGTTGCTTGGCTTGATTGGTTCTTAAATTGAACCAAAATGAACCGGCTCACTAAATGAGCGCATGGTTCAAGGGGAGAGGAGTTGACGACATGTTCACTTGGTGTGAACGTTGGGGCGATGAGTGGTTACTATTTTTAGTAACCATGATCTCCACTTGGAGAGCGCTCTCGTCCAAATAGAGTATGCTCTATTTTCGCCTCTACGTTTTTTCCCTCTCGCCCATATTCCTCTCGACACCTTGTGTGAGTGCGGCGACGCTTGAAGGATAGAGGAGGATTCGGCCAAGAGAGATTGAGATCTCATCATTCCCTTTCACTCGACAAGGACCTCTTGGAACCTAGCTAGCACAAGGAGCACCAAGGGAGATAGCGTCATCATCCTGTGTGTGACGACAAGGAGAAGATCTCATTTGATCTTTGCTTCCAAGGCGCCATCTTGAAATGGCCATGGTATGAATTTTTTTTCATATTTTAAAGTTGATCATAATACATGCTATGCGATCTTAGAAACCCTCTTCCGCTGTTTTAAATCCCTTACTTGCGCCTATTAGGGTTTCCTTCCCTCTTTAGGGGACTTTCAGTCAGATGGTCTGATCAGACTGTCGGGTCTAGACTGGACGATGACTTCAACCCTAATAACCCGTCTAAGCTTTTGAAGTAGGCGCTTAGATCTAATGAGGGGCGCGCAAGTAATGTTTTGAGAAAAACCACTCAGCAAGCGCCAATCATCATGCATGCGCCAACAAGTAATAAACTTACGTCTATTTCCGCATGCTCTTTTAGATCTACTAACAAGCGCAAACTAGGATCACAATAAGCAATCATATGAAACATACAAGGAACCCTGGCTCTGATACCAATTGAAAGTTCCACTAAGGGGGCGAAACCCTAATCATGCGCATATAAAAATTGCATGGGCGGAATCTAGGGTTTCCTAGGATCGCATGTATGAACATAGATCAACTTTAATAACAAGTATAGATCAAGTTAAGATCATACCAATGCCATTTCTTGGATGGCGTCTTGGAAGAAGAGGGCGATGTGGCTCTCCTCCAAAGGTGGCGCACACAAGGTGAAGATGACTACTCCCTTGGCGTTCCTTGTGCTAGCAAAGCTCCAAGGTCTCCTGATCGCGTGAAGGAGATTGAGATGATCTCTTGGCTTTCTTCTCTTCTCCTTTGCGTGAAGTCTCAACACACGAGAGAGAGGCGTCGAGAGGAAGAGGCGAAAAGAGATGCACCCACAAACGAATGTGGAGGCGTTCACGCTATTTTGGAAAACATAACTTCCAAAAATAGCAAGCCACTAACATCATGCGTTCATGCGTTCACTCCAAGTGAACGATCGCATTTTTCTTCTCCCTTGAACCAAGTGCTCATTTGATGAACCTGGTTCAATTGAATTTGGTTCAAGGACCAAATCAAACCAAGCCTTGGTCTAGATCAAATTAAACCATAAGGCTCAAGATCTAACCATTCATCTCTTGATGCTCTTGATCTCACCGATCTAGCATCAATTCTCTCGATCGAAGCTTACCGATCTCAAGCCCTAATCAATCAAACATGATCAGACCAGATCTCACTTACAATCAGAGTTTAAACTCCTTTAAACTGAACCAAAACAATTCAGTCCACACGATCTGACTTAAGTAAGCCATATCATCAAATTGTGCAACCCTAAGGGTTTCCTTTAAATGTCGGTAACGATAACTCACGTTATCACGATCAGTGAGGGGTATCTAGCAACACATCACTGTCTCCCGATATAAAGGAAAGAGTCTTCCAAGACTACACCCAAACCACAGCACAAGTGTGAACCCAAGTCACTTGACATATGTGTTTCCTTTTGTTAGGGAATGCCGGGTGTAATTTAAAATTTTTGCAGTCCCAGGACGCAGCGGAAGAAGCATTACACCCGAAACACATTCCAGTCCCAAGGATCCATGCGAGGGAGAGAACACAAGGATGTGTTAGGGTTAGTACCTTTATTGCTTGTTAGGATGAAGGTGCCAAGTTGAAGACGCCCAAGTGTTCGTCCTCTACAAGTATCCACGCGTCGACTCCTTGATCGTTGCTCCCTTCCACGCTTGGTGCTAGCCTCGGGAAGAGAATCAAGCCTTATCACTCTCTTCAAAACTTGCGCCACCTCCAAGGTAGAAGCGCCAAGAAGAGATGAGGAGGAAGATGATGCGCCAAGTACTTCCTTCTTCTTCTTTGCTTGCGCCACCTCCAAGGTGCGCCTATGGCCAAGGGATGATGAGGGCTTGTGGCAAGAAGACGCCACCAAGCTCAAAGAATCCTTGCGCCAAGAAGATGAGAAGAAGAACAAGAAGAACTTGCTTGCGCCTTTTGATGGAAGAAGGAGAGCTCCAAGCCCTCAAGTTGTCGCCACCCTAAACTTCCAATTCTCTCCAAGAGATGTCGCCACCAAGCCCTTCTCCAAGTTGCGCCAAGAGGAGAAGAAGGAGAAGAAGGCTTGCGGCTACAAAGAGGAGGAAGGTTGCGCCACCTTGATGTTGTCGCCCTTTGCCCTAGCTCACACCTCTCTATGTTTGTTCACACCTCCAAGGAATCGAACCAACGACTACAAGAGAGGGCGGCAAGGGTCCTATTAATAGGACAAGGGGCGGCTAGGGCAATGACTAGGATCATGCCAAGTGGGCGGTTAGGATGAGAGGGGTTTGTGGTAAGGAAAGTCTCCAAGACTTTGCCATAAACCTCATTCAACCTATCCTTATTTGCCCAATAGCCATATCAGCCCAAGACATGCCTTAGAGGCATTCTTTCCATCCAAGGAGAAGGGCTAGGCGCAACATGCAAGAGGTATTTGGCTAGGGTAAGGGTTTGAGTGCATGTAGGGTTTATGAGATAAGGAAAGTCTCCAAGACTTTACCATAAACATCTCCCTACTTCTCATATACGCTCAAGCTCTTTCCAAAAGAGTCCTCAAGCCATATCAGCCCCAATACTTACCATAGAGACAAGATACCATGAAGGGATGAAGGGGGAGGCGCCACTTCCTTCCAAAGGAAGCAACTTATGCCACCCACACCCCATTATGCCCCTAGGCGCCAATGGGGTTGGGTTTCTCCCCATTATACCCTTTTAAGCCAATTCCCTCTTCATGACAACTTATTATTGGGCCTCATTGGATAATGAGCTAGCCCAAACTTCATGGCATGGGTTGATTAAGCCATTGGATCCAATCCAATGTAACCCTAATCCAAATGTGACCAATTAAGGTCAATTTCGGGTCAACCTGCCAAAAATGAAGTTTGGCTCCAATAACTTTCTTCCAACTCATCAGGCCCATTGGCGCTGATGAAATCTTCCAAATGGATCCAAGTTATCCAATAACTTGATCCAAAGGCTTCTGATTAAAGCAACGTCAAGAGTCTATTGCGTGTGACCCCGTAGGATCCATATGACGATGGCAATGATGTCAACATCATAAGTAGTGAGGGGTATCTAGCAACACATCACTACTATCCATGTCATAGGACTTAAGTCATTATGGCAACAACTCCTAACAAGCAACGAGGATTCCCATTGCATTACAGATCCCTTTGCCTAAGCTGATATCCTGCCATTGGATTAGTCTCAAGTTTATTATCCAATGCATTGGTCATGACTCAACAAGTGTGGCCACACTTTCCTGTCATGCACCAATAAGGTGGGGCGCCCCGTGGTGGATATCATGCTTCCTCGGAAGGAAGGGGCAAATCCTACTATTGGTCATCCATGTCTCTACGTGACTTATGACATGCCCAATGACAGTCGTTTTGATCTCCCAATTACGGAGAGACGTAATACTGTATTAAAGCATACCCTTCATCAAGTCTAGACATGAATACCTCAAGTCTAAGGATCAATGCAAACCTCTTGCATGTGAGATTGACTCGTTGACTAGACAAGTCAATCCTCACGGTGGATCACTCCAGTGCATCCAATGCACCTGTATGTCTGCGTTACTGTGCCCTGCACCTAACCAGCCCATACACCAGTCTCACATGTACCAAAGCTGTCCCATATCTGCTAAGGTACCTTGACTGGGGATAGCTTGTGAGAATGGATCCAATCCAAACTCCTGGGACATTATATATGCAATTTAATACATCAATGTAGGTAAAGCAATCTGCATAATAACGACCATGCCTTTATTGATTATATCAATTTCATTAATTCTATCAAAGTACATTCAAGCAATGCCTGACCATGTCCATACATTGGTCTGTAGGGCATATACACCAACACCTTTGCCACTGGATGTTCTTATTGGACAAGCGTGTCAAGCCTGTAATTCCAATATGATGAGAATGATTAGATCAGATGAACATAGTCATCTGGGTATGGCCATACACTTTCTCAATCATCTCATCCAGGGGGCCCCTATAGAACATCACACTCCAATCAAGGAGACGGCAATCCTGTATCTATCACTAGTGCCCTAACATGACTCATGCTC
This sequence comes from Costus lasius, assembly GCA_027563935.2. Taxonomy (NCBI): domain Eukaryota; kingdom Viridiplantae; phylum Streptophyta; class Magnoliopsida; order Zingiberales; family Costaceae; genus Costus; species Costus lasius. The sequence continues at coordinate 99,179,830 of CM050448.1, forward strand.
ACTATCCAAGATAGTCTATAACCATTATGTTTCAAATGATATTGAACTACCTCAAAACAATGCCAATCATCATTTAGAAACACAAGTGATCTCAAGTCAGAGGAAATATGCCACTTGTTTGCATATAAGGATTATTCACATTGTGACAAGCAATTGAATATCCTAAGTAGGGTCTGTCCAGTACATCCAATGTACCCATGAGTCTACATCTCATTTCCATGCTCGAAGCATCCTATAAGATTAGAACACATATTAGTCTCAATCATATCAAGGCTGTCTCATGTTCACCAAGATATCTCGACTAAGGACAAAACTGCATGTCAGCCAAACTGAACAGCATTGAGACATTATTCAGAAGTATACATATTGCAGCAGATGATGTAACAACCTGAATAACAACCATTGCCTTTATAAACATAGAGTTTATACATGATACTGAAATAATCCCAAGGCCTCAAACATTAGCCTTAAGGGCATACCCCAACACCTCGCGCCTAGGATATAGGCAGCCTCCCCTAAGTCCTTCATCTCGAAACACTTCCCTAACCATCTCTTCACAGTTTGAAGACTAGGGATGTCATTTCCGATGAGCAGTATGTCATCCACATACAAGACCAGAAAAGTCACGAAGCTCCCACTGAATTTTCTGTATACACAGGTGTCATCTTCACTTTTGATAAAGCCATAATCTCTCATAGCTTCATCAAACCGAAGATTCCAACTTTGAGATGCTTGCTTTAATCCATAAATGAATTTCTTTAACCTGCAGACTTTACTGGCATCTGCAGGGTGGATGAAGCCATCTGGTTGTGTCATATACATATCCTCAGTCAGCTTCCCATTAAGGAACGCTGTCTTCACATCCATCTGCCATATATCATAGTCATGATATGCAGCTATAGCAAGCAGAATCCAAATGGATTTGATCATGGCAACTGGTGAGAAGGTTTCATCATAGTCCACCCTGTGGACTTGTTTGAATCCTTTAGCCACTAGTCTACCTTTATAGGTAACTATGTTGCCAGCAATGTCTGTCTTCCTCTTGAAGACCCATTTACACCCTATGTGTTTTACCCCATCAGGCAGCTCAACCAAATCCCAGACTTGGTTAGCTGACATGGAATCCATCTCGGATCGCATGGCCTCAAGCCATCTCTCAGAGTCTGGTCCACTGACCGCCTCATCATAAGTCCTAGGTTCATCCTCAATGATGAAGATCCCGTCGTGTTGAGTCGGCAGCCCCATACCTTTTAGGGGCATGACGAATCCTCCCAGACTTATGTGGGGTCTGTGTCTGAGCCTCAGGTTTCCCAGTAACTGGTGCAGGTGGCTCAGATTCCATCTCTATATTTTGTGGTTGCACTTGGACCTCGGCCAAGACAAACTTCCTCCCACTGACTTCTTTCATGAGAAATTCTTTCACTAGAAAGACAGCACCCCAAGCAACAAAGACTTTGTTCTCGGTGGGAACATAGAAGTAGTAACCCTTAGTTTCCTTAGGGTAGCCCATAAACACGCATTTATCATATCTATGTTCTAGCTTACTAGAATCCTGACATTTGACATAAGCCTCACATCCCCAGATCCTGATAAAAGAGAGGTTAGCGTGTGTCCCACTCCATACCTCGTATGGTATCTTGGAGACACTCTTAGGTGGAACGTTATTCAGTATCAGAGAAGCTGTCTTAAGTGCATGACCCCAGAATGAGGGTAGTAGAGTTGCATGACTCATCATAGATCGAACCATTGAGGTGTTCCAGGAGGAGTGAGTTGTGATAAGATCCCACACTCTCTTAGATAGTCAAAGAACTCACCGCTCAGGTACACTACACCACGATCTAATCGAAGAGCCTTAATGGATCTACCAAGCTGGTTCTCTACTTCATGTCTGAACTCCTTAAATTTCTCAAAGGATTCAGACTTATGTCTCATCAGGTAGACATAACCATATCTACTGAAGTCATCAGTAAATGTGATGAAGTAGTTGTACCCTCCTCTGGCTTGTTTATTGAATGGCTCACACACATCACTATGTATGAGATCCAATAAACCTCCTACCCTCTCACCAATCTTGGTGAAAGCGCCTTTGTCATTTTCCCTAATAAACAAGGTTCACAAGTATCAAATTCCTCTAAGGAACTTGAATCTAACAACCCATTTGCATAGAGTTGTTTGATCCGATTCTTCTTTATATGGGCTAATCGACAATGCCATCAGAAGGCACCAACTGAACCACTCAGTTTAGTCCTCTTACTATTTATTTTGCAAATAGAGTTATCCATGTTCAAGACATACAGACCATTGTACAAAGTACCCTTCCCATAGAACATATTTGCAAATGAAAAAGAACAAGAGTTCTTATTTATTTCAAACTTAAATCCCTTTCTTGCCAAACAAGGAATGGATACCATGTTCTTATTAAGCAAAGGTACATAATAGCAATTATCTAGCTCTAATTGAAGTCCAGAAGGCAAGGAGAGAGTCAAAACTCCTACAGCAACAGCAGCAACCTGTGCCCCATTTCCAACTCATAGGTCAATCTCTCCAGCCTACACCGATCTACTTATCTTGAGCCCCTGCATATTTGTACAAATATGAGCTCCACATGCTGTATCTATTGTAGTCCGCAAGTGCACGGATACTCGAAGTAATAATTAAGATATCGAACCCACAGAGGCCTATGTTGTCGAATACTAAATAGTTGATTTCTTACTATCTAGGCTAATCGAAATGATGAAAATAGCAATTGGAAACTAAAACGGAATTATCAGAAAGAGAAGCTGGGATTAGGGTTTCGTTCACTTTAACTTTTATGACTTGATATGAATAAGGGTTTCGTTAGTTCAATTTTATCATGATGAAGATGAATTTACTTAATAACAGGATTGTTTCACTTTCGTGCAAACAACCGCACAGGGAATTATCCTCGCTTTCACGCAAGATTCTTTCCAACGCTGAAGATAAGTAAATCATCGAACAATGAACTCAAGGATCACTTTTGTGCATCCGAATTCTATGTTGATAATCTCTAGTGGAGTCTCAAAGATCACTTTCGTACATCCGAGTCTCAACACTAGTTTTACTCACGGATCTCCAACGTTCCGATCCTTGTTTTCGCACAAGATCTCCACGTTTGACAAACAGACTCGATCTATAGATTCATGTTAAAATCATGGCAATTATTCTACTAGAACAGATCAAATTAGATCTAACCTAAGGAAGGGATCCTAACATGCAATTATAGGGTTCCAAATTCTCAAGCAATTACCTTTCGGTCTCAAGCGAAAATTCTAAGAACATAATTAGTAACATGAACTTATAGAGAGTCTAAGCACAATTATCACATGAGCAAAATCATCATGATAATATTAAACTCAACGAAATAGTAAAAATAGTCATCCAGTCATTGGAAATCAAGTGAATTACTCCCCCATGTCCCAAAAATATTTTAAGCTATCATCATGAAGGAATTACAATAGATCATGGTTTCAGAGGATCAAAAATCAAAACAAAAGGGAAGTTTAGAAAATACAGCATGACTGTGAAGTATTTCACAGCCGTAATTTGCAAAGAACCGTTGATGAACAGTGTCAGCGACTCCTTTTTCTTTGATTTCTCTTCCAATCGATCTCCTTTCGGTCTGAAACTTCTGGCACATTGTATCCTCCTTCAGACGAAGCTTCAGTATGAAAATCACGGCCGGAGATCGTCTGGATCGAGCGCGGCAGCGAAACCCTAGGCGGCGGCGTGTATCAAAATTTCTCCCTCGACAGTGCACGAAATTTGGGGCTTTCGGTCTCTCCCTAATCCTCCCGTCCCTAGCTTCCTTTTTGCTTCTTACAGTATCCAATTTAGAGTTCTGGATCCCCCGCAATCCTCTCCGCAAGAATCGGGCATCGATATTGACCTGGGCGTCGCGTTCAGAACAGGAATTATGGTAGTGGAATAGTTTACGACATTACCGTAAAATCGCTCGAGTCTTTTGTTCTGATTTCATCTGGGAATTACGGCACCGTAATATGGTTTACGGTAGTGCCATGAAATCGGCTGAACTCTCTGTTCGCGAACGTCTGGAAATTACGGCCCGTGTAGTTTCTTACGGTAGTGCCGTAAAATCGGGCGAAGTTTCTATTCTGAAGCGCTCCGAAATACGGTACCATAATATTATTTACGGCAGTACCGTAAAATCCAAAAATCTTTCTGTTTGTAAACTCCTCAAAATACGGCAGGGCTCGGATTTTATGGTACTGTTTGAAATTACGGTACCGTAAAATGGATTACAGCACTGCCGTAATTTGCAGACTTGCTCCGTTTTATGTGAAATTTCTTGGTTGATCTCCTCTAGATGATGGTAATCCTTCTATGTATTTGATTTCGCTTGAAAACTCCTTGAAATAATGCCTTTTTACCTGAAAACCATGAAAAACCAAAATAGAAGTAGACTTTGCAATATTCAATAAATTTATCATGAAAACAAGTAAAAGATCTTCAATCTAGCATGAAAAGATATCAAAAATGATACAAAATATACTATATATTTTGGTGTCATCAAAATACATAAGGCTCAAACTTTGCTTGTCCTCAAGCAAAAATCAAAATTTGAAATCAAAGTTTGATTAAAAGAGTAACCTTTTCATGCTCAATAAATTTCTAAAATACGACTCATCAATGAAAAATTCTATCAATTGATTTATAAAATTTCAAATAAACATATCATTCTTAGAACTCGACCCTCTAGATCCATAATTCAATCAAATAAAACTTCGCAACATGTACAATAAATAGAATTTTCAATCTCATGATTTCACCCAATTTTCAGTTACAGGAATTAGGGCTCCAAGATCTTTTTCCACTCATATCATTTTTTTTATTTATTTTTCTTTTTTTCTTTTTGACATGTACCCACATAGATACATACTTTTTCATTCCTTTTTGCATCATTCACATTCTCTAACTCGATTACCACCTTTTTTCTGGTGACGAGATTAGAGTGCACGGATCACATAATCAATGCAATGGAACTCATATCCTCTAATTTGGAAAGAATTTACTAAGGACAGTGGAGTTTATGTGAAATGATTTCTCTCATGGCATGTACCCACATTGATACATACTTTTTCTATTTATTACTTCAACCCATGACCTTCGGTATCACTGTGCTTCCCCACAGTGCCAAGTAGGGGAGTCCTCGTTATTTTTGTGGATCTTGGATTCTTATTTCCCAACAAATAACAAGAATAGACTAAACATCTACTAGGTTGATCAATCGATCTCAATTCATAAATCATACTCATATACTCATTTTATTCAAAAGAAAAATTTCACCTTTAGATTTCATTCTTTAAAAAATACGTCTATGTAAAATTTCATGCATCAACGAATTTCATATTTCAATAGACAAATATGTATTGAAGAAATAAATCTAGCATGATAGGGTTTGTCTCTAATCATGAATTTGATTTTCATTCATCATCAAAAATCATCAATGTTTTATTCTTCTTCTAATCTCAACTTTCTACACACTCTTAATGTTTTATTGATTTCAGGATCCAATGGTACAAGTGGTCCTGACCGAAGACTCCTGCACATGCAAAGTAGATAGGTCAAGTGATATCAAGAAACAGAAAATAAACAGTAAATAAAAACCTAATCTAGCAATAATCTCAACGTCTCTAATATCGACAAAAACTAAGGTCCCCGGCAATGGCGCCAAAAACATGTTGTAGTCCGCAAGTGCACGGATACTCGAAGTAATAATTAAGATATCGAACCCACAGAAACCTATGTTGTCGAATACCAAATAGTTGATTTCTTACTATCTAGGCTAATCGAAATGATGAAAATAGCAATTGGAAACTAAAACAGAATTATCAGAAAGAGAAGCTGGGACTAGGGTTTCATTCACTTTAACTTTTATGACTAGATATGAATAAGGGTTTCGTTAGTTCAATTTTATCATGATGAAGATGAATTTACTTAATAACAGGATTGTTTCACTTTCACGCAAGATTCATCCCAATGCTGAAGATAAGTAAATCATCGAACAATGAACTCAAGGATCACTTTCGTGCATCTGAATTCTATGTTGATAATCTCTAGTGGAGTCTCAAATATCACTTTCGTGCATCCGAGTCTCAACACTAGTTTTACTCACAGATCTCCAACGTTCCGATCCTTGCTTTCGCACAAGATCTCCACGTTTGACAAATAGACTCGATCTATAGATTCATGTTAAAATCATGGCAATTATTCTACTAGAACAGATCAAATTAGATCCAACTTGAGGAAGGGATCCTAACATGCAATTATAGGGTTCCAAATTCTCAAGCGAAAATTCTAAGAACATAATTAGTAACATAAACTTATAGAGAGTCTAAGCACAATTATCACATGAGCAAAATCATCATGCTATTAAACTCAACGAAAAAGTAAAAATAGTCATCTGGAAATCAAGTGAATTACTCCCCCATGTCCCAAAAGTAGTTTAAGCTATCATCATGAAGGAATTACAATAGATCATGGCTTCAGAGGATCGAAAATCGAAGTAAAATAGAAGTTTAGAAAATACAGCACAGCTGTGAAGTATTTCACAGCCGTAATTTGCAAAGAACTGTCGATGAACAGTGTCGGCGACTCCTTTTTCTTCGATTTCTCTTCCAATCGATCTCCTTTCGGTCTGAAACTTCTGGCATGTTGTCTCCTCCTTCAAATGAAGCTTCACTATGAAAATCACGGCCGGAGATCGTCTGGATCGAGCACGGCAGCGTGGATCAAAATTTCTCCCTCGATAGTGCATGAAATATGGGGCTTTCGGTCTCTCCCTAATCCTCCCGTCCCCAGCTTCCTTTTTTCTTCTTACGGTATCCAATTTAGAGTTCTGGATCGCATGCAATCCTCTCCACAAGAATCGGGCATCGATATTGACCTGGGCGTCGCGTTCAGAACAGGAATTACGGCAGTGGAATAGTTTACGGCACTACCATAAAATCACTCGAGTCTTCTGTTCTGATTACGTCTAGGAATTATGGCACCGTAATATGGTTTACGGTAGTGCCGTGAAATCGGCTGAACTCTCTGTTCGTGAACGTCTGGAAATTACGGCCCGTGTAGTTTCTTACGGTAGTGCCGTAAAATCGGGCGAAGTTTCTATTCTGAAGCACTCTGAAATACGGTACCTAAATATTGTTTACGGCAGTACCGTAAAATCCGAAAATCTTTCTGTTTGCAAACTCCTCAAAATACGGAAGGGCTCAGATTTTACGGTACTGTCTAAAATTACGGTACCGTAAAATGGATTACGACACTGCCGTAATTTGCAAACTTGCTCCGTTTTGCATGAAATTTCTTGGTTGTTCTCCTCTTGATGATGGTAATCCTTCTATGTATTTGATTTCGCTTGAAAACTCCTTGAAATAACGCCTTTTTACCTGAAAACCATGAAAAACCAAAATAGAAGTAGACTTTGCAATATTCAATGAATTTATCATGAAAACAAGTAAAAGATCTTCAATCTAGCATGAAAAGATATCAAAAATGATACAAAATATACTATATATTTTGGTGTCATCAGTATCCAATACCCACGACATAGAAGTCGAAAGGTTGATTTCTGTAACATAAATTCCTGAGAATGAAGACGAAGCCTTGCCTCTCTTCTTCTCATTCTGAAGTCGCACCATGTCCTTTATCATGTGAGGTGGTCCTCCACATGAGTAGCACTTGTTATTCCTGACTCTTTCCATCTTTATCTTCAATGTCTTAGTTAAGCCTCTCAGCTCAACACATTGAATGTCTACTTTAGGAGGGTTGAACTCAACCAATTCATCAAAGAGCTGCCTTAGATTAGAAATAATCTCAGAGGCACTCTTAGATTCATATTGCCCTCTTAATTCAGGTGACATGTTGGTTAGCATCAAATTAGTAACCTCTAAGGTATCAGCCTGATGCTTATCATAAGCATCCTTCTCAGCTGCTGAGGCCGAGCATGAAAGTGGCTCAAGAATAGGCTGCTCAAGGATATAGAGCTTCCTCTCGAGCTTGAGCACATTTCTTTAGTTCATATACCAACCCAGTAAGTTGGATCCAACCAACTTATCCCTTTCTAGGGTAGATCGCAGTGACCATCTGCCATTGTTCACAACCATTATTCTACAACAACCAAGAAACAGCAGATTAGTACTACTTTCAGATCATTTAATTTGGACTTGTATTAAATGACCATGACTCCCACTATTTAAATCGAATTGACAACCCACAAAGTCAATCAGGAAATTTAAGATTTCCTAGTGAGATGGGATCCTTATTCCACATGAGGCTTCGCATCCTACGAGGGTGGGATGAGATGCACAAAGTGATCCATGTTTCTTAAGGTGGGCACACCAGCCGGTTGCTCCAAGCAACTCCCTTTGTTTAGACAGTCTAGGCATTTCACGTCCAGTGAGGGCTGGATACACCATGAAACCCTAACCTCTCAATGATGCTTCTAGAGTTTCATCATGTGCCCAGCACATATGAAAATCTAGTCAAGTCCATTCATAACCGTTATGTTCAGGGCCAACGAGTTTCCTTGCGAAGGCACACCCAGGTTAAAACTGGACTGGGGAAACCATTGCCACCATGCACATTATAAACATAAGTGGATGTGTCCCATGAGGGTGGGAAACAATTCACAACTCCACTGATCGATAGCTTAGTGAGGGCTACGTGTTAGAAGGCTACTAGACTTGATATTTTGAATGAGGTTTTTTAAGGTCTCATCAGTTTTATCTTATGTTTAACAATATAGGTATGCAATCCTATAGTGATAACATAATGACAAAACATCACAGGCATGCTTTAGCAGATATTGAAAGCAGTAAAAGAATGATGTGATCATATCCTATTCAAGACATTGAACCAACCCATGCCAAATGGTGGTTCAACTGCTGACCTAGGACTCAAGCCCCTGGAACTAGACCTAGCGTAGCCAACCTCTAGCTTGGTCTTCAAAGTTGGCTTCAAGGTCCTTCTCACCATGGTTTAGCTCTCTGATGTAGGACGAAGACACGTGTTCTGAAGACCCAGACTCAGACCCTACTTTTCTTTATTTGCAGAAAATAAAATTACATAATTAAACAAATCATCCCGCTTATTTAGATCCATCCACTTAAAGTGTGTAAATCCATTACCCAATATTGTGAACCGCTGATTTCAGTTGGATCAGATATGATCTGTAGGATTCAGCAAAGCTGAAAGAGGCGAGATTGAGAATCAGAATCCTGTGTTCGCTCGCTTCGAAGACTAGGAGAACTCGTTGCAGACCGGCACTCATCGTCCGATGATCTGTCGGCGAAGCTGCTTCGGGTAGAAGCTCTACACGTCCAGTTGTGTGATGGCTGGATTACGGCATCGTATGGTGGCGGATCAGCGAAGGATGTAGGCGAACAGATCGGTTTAGGCGGAAACAGGGGTCACCGAAGAATCTCTCGATTCCGGTGATCCTATTGTCAAAAAGTTAGATGCTTTTGTCTGTCGGTGCGCAAGAGGGAGGAGGATCTTCTTCCTGAGTGTGAGCTCGATCCGATGGGCGGATGTGATTAACGGAGCAAGGATGTCAGTAGAGTAGTGGGTTCTGAAAAGAACTAGGCGACTCCTCATAGATCCGTCGAATCTGATGATCTAATCGTCAGATGGTCGGATCATTGAACCAAGTGATTCGTCATTGAGAGCAGGATGCTTTACCGGAGTTTGGGGACGATCGGCTGGTTGGATCATCACCGGAATGATGTGACAATCGGTGGAGTCGCGGGTTCTAAAAAGAACCAGGCGACTCCTTGCAAATCCCTTGAATCCGATGATCTAACCGTCAGATGGTTAGATCATTGAGCCAAGAGTTTCGTCTTTGAGAGCAGAATGCTTCGCCCGAGTTTGGTGATGATCAACCAGCCGGATCATCGCTGGAAAGGCGTAGACCGCGGGTTCTGAAGAGAACCAAGCAGCCAGCGAGGTTTGCTTTGTCGAACAGAGTTCAAAGCGTGTTGTCGGGAAGGTTTGCATGGAGAGACATTGTAGAGAATTTGGTAGGACGAGAAGAAGAAAATAGAGGAGATAGAGCAGGAGGGTGCACATCGCCGGAGAGGAGAAGAAAGGAAGGGGAAGAAGAGAAGAGGGGAAGCTAGGTGACACCAGCACCTCAGAAGAGGAGGAAGAGGAAGGCGCACAACGCCAACACACAGATCACATCATTTTTCCCAAATTCTATTCTCTATCCATTACAATCGATTACTACATATTTATAATCAATTAGGTAAATTGTTTCCAATTTTACCTAATTAATTACCAAAACCGCAAAAGCTAATAAAGGAAAAAAAATAAAATATCCATATGGTTATTAATTCCCTTGGATTTACATAATATTATTTTTTTTTGAAATAAACAAAAACTTCTAAAGGGAAACCCTAGAGGTAGTTCTAAGGGAAACCCTAGAAGCACCCTCATGGGTTCAGCCAATGCCAAGGCTTCCTCCAAGGAAGATGCGCCACCATGTAAGGAGCCAAGATAGCTAGCACACAAACCCAAAGGGTTCGGCCATGCCAATTTGCGCCACTTAGCATGCATGCACCATCAAGGGAGATGCATGCGCCAATGCTCCAAGTGATATGCGCCACCCAAATCTTCCTCTTAGTTAAAACAAAAAGAAAAGTAGCACGCAGGCCTCACAAGAGTACATCATAGGCATGCAAAGGGGCTTGACTCATGACCACAACTTTATGCACAACTAAGGTATTTACTCATGCAATTCTACATGCTCATGAAAAATATAAAATCTAAAATTTTACTTTTTCATAAAACATGTCTTTCTTCCACGTCATCTTATCACAGATCTTTTGATCATTTGAGATTATGTTTCTTTATAATTTGATAGATCCTGTCAGCTCGCAATTTTTGTCAGATCAAGAGACTAGGCCAGTCCGAAGACACAATGCCCGTCCTACTTGACAAAATTATGTGCGCCTTTGATCTTAAATCAATGAAGAAAATAATCTTTCAACAATCCAAAAGAAATTGAATAGAAGATAGAAAGCAAAGACCTACAATTTTTCTTACTAGAAAAATCATGCGCCACTAACATGCAATTTTTGAAAATTCAGATATGGCATGTGAGCATGAAAAGCATGAAAGTACATCGTTCGAGTCTCGTAACCTCACTATGATACCACTGTTAGGAAACTCTGGGGATATTTTATAATTTTTTAGAGTCATATCAACACAAACACATTGCATAGTGGAATAATATCCCCGAAACAAGCTGGTCCCAAAAACCCAGTGAAGATCAAGCGAGGGAGTCGACACGATGAGATAGAAAATACCTTAGGAGCAAGACGAGGCCGATGTCGAGGTAGGCGCCCAAGTGTGCACCCTCTACAGTCACACACACACGAATGCCTCGAGTTATCTTCTTCCTCGCCCGGTGCTATACTCAGGAAGAAGATCCAAGCCTTTGTCCTTCTTCTATGCTTGTGCCACCTTCAACAAGATGCGACAATGGAAGAAGAAAGAGGGAGAAGAGTGCCACCAAGAGCTTCCCACACTTGCGCCAAGAAGAGGAAGGGAAGAGGACACTTGCAGCTGGGGTTTGATGGAAGAGAAGCTTGCGCCAAGGTCTCCTTTGCTCTCACCCCTTGATGTGCTCACGCCTCTTGAATGAATGCATGCCATGCCTCATGCATGTGTGGCCGCATATATAGAACAAGGAGGTGGGAAGACAATAAGGGGTGGGCGCAAGTTCAAGGAGAGGGGCGGCTAGGGTTAGGGTGAGGTGGCAATTATGGTTTATGGCTTTGGAAAGTCTCCAAGACTTTTCCATAAACATCATGCAATCGCCCAAGACTTACTATATAAGTCTATCATGCCTTAGATACCTCAACCCTTGCCATAGAGACAAGGTTTCCATCTAAGCATGAAGGGGGAGGCGCCATATCCTTCCTAATGAAGCAACATGCGCCCACTCCTCCCCATTATACCATTAGGCGCCAATGGGAGGAGACTTCTCCCCATTATACCCTTTTAGCCTATTGCCTATTCATGACAACTTGTTATTGGGCCTCATTGGATAATGAGTTAGCCCAAACTTCATTACATGGGTTGATTAAGCAATTGGATCAAATCCAATGCAACCCTAATCCAAATGTGACCAACCATGGTCAATTTTGAGTCAACCTGCCAAAAATGAAGTTTGGCTCCAATAACTCTCTTCCATCTCATCAGGCCCATTGGCACTGAAGAAATCTCCCAAATGAAAGTGCCCCTTAGATTAGGGGGTCCCCTTCTAGGGGGAGCATAACCCTAAGGCATATGGCGCATAAAATTTTCTTCTTGCGGAACTAGGGTTATAGGATCGATATGCATGCTAAAAGATCAACTTGATAATAAGAAAACAATCATACCATCGCCATGGAGAAGATGTTTCCTTGGAAGCAAAGATCAAAGTAGATCTTCTCCTTGTCGTCACACACAAGATGATGTCGCTATCTCTCTTGGTGCTCCTTGTGCTAGCAAGGTTCCAAGAGGTCCTTGTCGAGTGAAGGGAAAATGAGATCTCTTTCTTCTTGGCCTAATCCTCCTCAACCTTCAAAGCGTCGCCACACTCACGAGAGAGACGAGAGGAATATGGGCGAGAGAAATCTGAGTGAGCGAAAATAGAGTATATTCTATTTTGATGAGCGCACTCTCCAAATGGAGATCATGGTTACTAAAAATAGTAACCACTCCTCACCACAACGTTCACGCCAAGTGAACTTGTCGCCTACTCCTCTCCCTATGAACCAAGCGCTCATTTAGTGAGCCGGTTCACTTTGGTTCGGTTTAAGAACCAATCAAGCCAATGATCTAGTCTAGATCTTAAATAAACCCTAAGGTTCACGATCTAACCGTCGATCTCAACGATGCCCCTGATCTGACCGATCTGGCATGCATTCTCTCGATCGAAGCTTACCGATCTCAAGCCCTAATCAATCAAACATGATCAGACTAGATCTCACTTACAATCAGAGATTAAATCCCTTTAAACTGAACCCAAACAATTCAGTCCACACGATCTGACTTAAGTAAGCCATATCATCAAATTGTGCGACCCTAAGGGTTTCCTTTAAATGTCGGTAACGATAACTCGCGTTATCACGATCAGTGAGGGGTATCTAGCAACACATCACTATCTCCCGATATAAAGAAAAGAGTCTTCCAAGACTACACCCAAACCACAGCACAAGTGTGAATCATTTCACAAGGCATGCATTTTTCCTTTGCCACTGGATGTTTTTATTGGACAAGCCTGTCAAGCTTGTAATTCCAATATGATGAGCATGATTAGAACAGATGAACACTGTCACCTGGGTATGGCCATACACTCTCTCAATCATCTCATCCAGGGGGCCCCTTTAGAACATCACACTCCTTAAACAAGGAGACGGCAATCCTATGTCTATCACTAGTGCTCTAACCTGACTCAAGCTCATCATCCAAGATAGTCTATAATCATTATGTTTCAAATGATATTGAACTACCTCAAAACAATGACAATCATCATTTAGAAACACAAGTGATCTCAAGTCAGAGGAAATGTGCCACTTGTCTTAATCAAGGAATATTCACATTGTGACAAACAATTGAACATCCTAGTAGGGTCTGTCCAGTACATCCAATGTACCCATGAGTCTACATCTTATTCCATGCTCGAAGCATCCTATAAGATTAGAACACATATTAGTCTTAACAATATCAAGGCTGTCTCATGTTCACCAAGATATATCGACTAAGGACATAATAGCATGTCAGCCCAGCTGAACAGCATTGAGACATTATTCAGAAGAACATATATTGCAGCAGACAATGTAGCTAACTGAATAACAACCATGCCTTTATAAACTTAAGAGTTTATTACATGATACAGATACATTCCCACAGGCCTCAAACATTAGCCTTAAGGGCATACCCAAACAATCTCCCACTTGCACTTAATCTAATGGTTGAGAAATCTCAAACCCATATTATTACAGTGCTTCTCATGCTTCTGCTGCGCCAGAGGCTTGGTAAGCGGGTCTGCCAGATTGTCATCTGTATGAACCTTGCAGACTTTGATCTCGCCACGATCTATGATCTCCCTGATCAAATGAAACCGTCTCTGTATGTGCTTGGACTTCTGGTGCGACCGTGGTTCCTTAGCTTGTGCAATTGCTCCAGTGTTATCACAGAAGATAACCAAAGGATCTGCACTCGAAGGAACAACACCAAGTTCTCTCACGAACTTACGAATCCAGACTGCCTCCTTGGATGCTTCCGAGGCTGCAACATACTCGGCTTCTGTTGTGGAATCAGCAACAGTTGACTGTTTGAAACTTTTCCACACCACTGCACCTCCATTCAAGCTAAAAACATAGCCTGATTGCGATCGGAAATCATCCTGGTCCGACTGGAACGAAGCGTCAGTATATCCTTCAATACTGAGTTCTTCCTGACCACCATATATCAAGAACATATCTTTGGTCCTCCGCAGATATTTTAAGATGTTCTTGACTGCAATCCAGTGCGCCATACCTGGATTACTTTGGAAACGACTGGTTACGCTTAACCCGTAAGCGACGTCTGGGCGAGTACACAACATCGCATACATAATGGAACCAATAGCCGAAGCATAAGGCTTATTGTCCATTTCATCTTTCTCAGTCTGTGTTTGTGGACACTGACTCTTCGAAAGACTCAGACCATGTCTGACTGGAAGATATCCTCGTTTAGAATTCTCTAAATGAAATCTCTCCAGGACCTTATCGATGTAAGTACTCTGGCACAGCCCGAGAAGCCTCTTAGATCTATCCCTGTAGATCTTCACACCTAACACATAGGCTGCTTCTCCTAAATCTTTCATCTGGAAACACTTCCTCAGCCATGCTTTAACAGCATGCATTTCAGGAATGTCATTTCCAATGATCAAGATGTCATCGACGTAGAGGACTAGGAAAGTAATCACGCTCCCACTAAACCTCTTATATACACACGGGTCATCCTCGTTCTTGATGAAACCAAATTCAGTGACTGATTCATCAAAACGAATATTCCAGCTTCTAGATGCTTGCTTAAGTCCATAAATGGACTTCTTTAACTTGCATATCTTATGACGATCTGCTGGATTAGTGAAACCCTCAGGTTGTGTCATATACACATCCTCATCCAGATTTCCATTAAGGAAAGCTGTTTTCACATCCATTTGCCAAATCTCATAATCATAATATGCAGCTATCGCGAAAAGAATCCGAATAGACTTAAACATGGCTACAGGTGAGAAAGTTTTATCATAATCTATCCCGTAGATTTGTTTGAAACCTTTCGCAACTAGCCTGCCTTTATAGGTAACCACGTTACCATCCATGTCAATCTTCTTCTTGAAGATCCATTTACAGCCTATAGGGATAACTCCCGAAGGCGGATCAACCAAATCCCAGACTTGGTTATCTGACATGGAGTCCATCTCGGCGCGCATAGCTTCAAGCCATCTCGCTGACTCCGGTCCACTGACCGCATCCGCATAAGTGAGGGGTTCATCATTGTCAATGATGTAGACTCCGTCATAGCGCTCAGGCTGTCGACGAATCCTTCCCGATCTTCGCGGTTCCCGTGATATCTGAGCCTCAGGTTGTCCAATAACCTGTTCTACCGGCTCAGGCTCATCCAACTGTGCTTGGTCACTTTGTCTTTCTTCTGGATTCTCATCCAGCTTTATTTCTCTCCCACTGGCCTCTTGCAGAAGAAACTCCTTCTCAAGAAATATGGCCGTCCGAGCAACAAAAACCTTGTTCTCCTTGGGATCGAAGAAATAATAACCCTTAGTTTCCTTAGGGTAACCGACAAAGATACATTTGTCAGATCTGCTCTCTAGTTTCCCAGAGGCGAGTTTTTTGACATAAGCCTCGCAACCCCAGATCCTGATAAATGTCAAGCTTGGCTGTTTCCCATACCATAACTCATATGGCGTCTTTGAAACTGCCTTGGATGGCACTCGGTTTAGTACCTTTGCAGCTGTTTCCAGTGCAAAACCCCAAAAGGAGTAAGGAAGAGTAGCCTGACTCATCATAGAACGAACCATATCAAGTAGCGTTCTATTTCTCCTCTCGGACACACCATTCCATTGCGGTGTTCCTGGCGGAGTGAGCTGTGAGATGATCCCACACTCCTTCAGATAGTCAGTAAACGTATGACTTAGGTATTCACCACCTCGATCTGAGCGAAGTGCCTTGATATTTCGGCCTAGCTGATTCTGTACTTCATTCTTGAACTCTTTGAACTTGTCAAAAGATTCACTCTTATGTCTCATCAGATAGACATACCCGTATCTACTGAAATCATCAGTAAAGGTAATGAAGTACTGATAGCCACCTCTGGCATGTTTACTAAATGGCCCACACACATCACTGTGTATAAGGTCAAGTAAACCTGAAGCCCTTTGACCTTTGTGAGGAAAAGGTGACTTCGTCATTTTACCCATCAAACAAGCTTTGCATGTATCAATCTCCTTATAGGAGAATGATCCCAGCAGTCCATTTTCATGCAACCGCTTAATGCGTTTCTCGTTAATATGGCCTAAACGACTATGCCATAGCAAGGTGCTGTCATCAGCATACTTGGCTTTCTTAATATCAATTTGCTGTATCGAACATTCCATGTCCAACATGTATAACCCATTGTTAATTGAACCAGTTGCATAAACAATATTATCATAAGACAAAATACACTTTGAAATATTGCATTCAAAGGAAAACCCCTTCCTGACAAGAGCAGGAATGGAGATAATATTTTTAGTTATACTGGGAACAAAGTAACAACTGTTTAGTTCCAATACAAGTCCAGATGGTAAAGAAATAAAGTAGTCTCCTACAGCAACAGCAGCAACCCGTGCCCCGTTTCCAACTCGTAGGTCCACCTCATGCTGTCCCACCTGCCTTCTTCTCTTGAGTTCCTGTACATTTGAACAAATGTGAACTCCACATGCAGTGTCCAACACCCATGATATAGAAGAAGAGAACATGACCTCAGTCACGAATATACCTGAGCCAGAAGCGAAGCTTCCCCTCTTATCTCCTTGGAGCGCTTTACAGTCCTTTTTCCAGTGACCCAGCTGGCCACAGTGGAAACACCTGTATTCCTTGGACCGCTTCACCTTCTGCTTCAGAGCCTTGCTGTAATTCTTGACCGGGGCCTTGCCCTTCTTCCCCTTCTTCTTGTTCCTTGAAGGAACCATCAAGACAGAGGTTGAAGGCTTACCCTTCAGAGTTTCCTCAGTGGTCAAGAGCATATTCAACAGCTCTGCCGGAGTACAATCGATTTTGTTCATATTAAAATTAATAATGAACGCGTCGAATGAAGGCGGGAGAGACTGCAGAATAATGTCTACAGCAAGCTCCTGGTTAATGGTATGCCCCAGTTTCTCTAGAGCCTCCTTGTGCCCAATCATCTTGAGCACGTGAGCTCCCACTGGGCTCCCTTCAGCCAGTTTGCTCTGAAAGAAGAGCTTAGTCAAATTATAGCGTTCAGTCCTCGCCTGTGCAGCATACAGCATCTTGAGGTTTGCTATAATCTGTATAGCTGACATATCCTCATGCTGACGCTGCAGCGGTGGCGTCATAGACGCTAGCATCAGGCAAGCGACATCAATGCTATCATTGACGTGCTTTTCATAGGCTTCCCGAACCGCCCTTGCGGCGTTCGGAGCGGGCTGCGGCGGTATCGCCGTCTCGAGGACATACAGTTTCCTCTCTGCCTTAAGAACGATCTTAAGGTGTCCAAACCAGTCAGAGAAGTTCGGCCCAGCAAACTTCTCCCTTTCCAGTAGGGATCGCACATTGAAGTTCATGGTGTTCGTTGCTGCAGGTATCTACAACAATGCAAGAACAGCAAGGTCAGTATCAATGTATAAGAATCAATCAGGACTTAAGAAAGATTCTTTTTCTCACTATTTTATCAGGCGTGAAAAATCCAGCAAAACAGCCCGAAAGAGTAGAACTCTTTTAGTGAGATGGGATCCAGATTTCATACTTGGTCTCCGCGTCCCGCTCAGGCGAGATAAGATGCACAGAGAGTACAAGCACTAGTTTCTGGTAGGCATTCCCTGCCGATCGCCAACCCGTGCGATTCCCCTTCATCTGGGCAATCCAGCAGACTGTGCCAACTGAGTTGGTACAACACAGTCTCTGATCCCACAGATGGCTGCCTCCATGTGCTACCATATGCTCCACATATGTAGCCAACACGGTCAAGCTGACCCGACCTACTCCCTGGACCACCATGTGCTATGCTGAGCAACGAGAAGGGATAAATCCCTACTCTGTAACACACAGGTGTAATCCCACACCCTCTGAAGATAGATGGACGTGCCCACTGAGTGGGTACAACACGGCTCCAACGATAATCAGAACAGTGAGGTTTCGCGTCAGAAGGCTTACGAGCTTGATATTAAGCGTTGGATTTTCACGGTCTTTTATCTTCTTGCCTATCATGCAATTTCTATGGTGATAGCAGAAGATAATTTAATCATGCAATTCTAATATTAAGCAATAAAAGAAAGCATGAATCTTATGTGGTAAAAGCCCATAGCCCTAGAAGACCTTAACCTAATTTAAGTCTTCATTTGCTCTTCATGGGTCTTTTGCTGCTCATCTGGCCCAAACCAGGGCCCAAGCGCCATCTGCAGCATAGGTGCGCCCACCAGGAAAATGCGCCAGGTCCTAGGGTCGAACCCTAGACCTCCCACCTGGTCCAGCCACTTGCTGCATGCGCCTCTGCCAAGTGTGCTCTGTGCTCTTGTCAAATTAAATTACAAATTTAACTATCTAGACAAGAGTGACACGTAGGTCACTTACAATTATAAATTAAAACACAGTGATGCGCAGATCACAATAATTAATTTACAACAATTAATACAGGCACGCAGGCCCCAGCACAGCACACAATTAATATGGGCAGCCCACATAAGACTAAATAGACAAACATATGCATCAATCAACAACCATGTGATCCATCATAAAAAATTAAAATTTTCGAAAACCCCATGGGATCAATTTTAATTTTTCCTTATTTGCCCTACAACCTTACAACGGTCCATCACTAGGGATCCACTCATCCAACCTAGTCAGATCCACTGCCCTTACATGCACCAAGTCCTAACTGACTTGAGTCGACCATAAGGTCAACCATGCATGCGTCAGGGCTGAACGACCACACTGAGGTCTGGCAAGCGGGCGTGACCCCGGGCCTAACTCAGGTGCGTTCATTAATCGTCTCAATCAGACATCGCTACACACCTGTCTGCAGTCGACCTATAGCCACCATAGGCTTGCGCCAAGGTGCTATCTGGTCGACCCATTCAGGCTGTTAGATGATCTGATCAGACATTCTGGATCTAACCTAGGGGTTGACTTCAACCCTAATAACCCGTCTAAGGGTTTATAGTAAAGCCTTAGATCTATGATGAGTCGCGCAAGTATTCAAGTTTTGTAAAACAAAAACAAGATGCGCCAACTTACAACATACATGCGCCAATAGATGGAAACATATATCATACATGAAGTTTCGCAAGATGATAAAACCTATCATACAACTTTCGCATGTTATAAAGATCTAAGCATATGGAATCACAAGGCCAAAGCAATCATAATGAACATGCATTCAACCATGCTCTGATACCAATTGAAAGTGCCCCTTAGATTAGGGGGTCCCCTTCTAGGGGGAGCATAACCCTAAGGCATATGGCGCATAAAATTTTCTTCTTGCGGAACTAGGGTTATAGGATCGATATGCATGCTAAAAGATCAACTTGATAATAAGAAAACAATCATACCATCGCCATGGAGAAGATGTTTCCTTGGAAGCAAAGATCAAAGTAGATCTTCTCCTTGTCGTCACACACAAGATGATGTCGCTATCTCTCTTGGTGCTCCTTGTGCTAGCAAGGTTCCAAGAGGTCCTTGTCGAGTGAAGGGAAAATGAGATCTCTTTCTTCTTGGCCTAATCCTCCTCAACCTTCAAAGCGTCGCCACACTCACGAGAGAGACGAGAGGAATATGGGCGAGAGAAATCTGAGTGAGCGAAAATAGAGTATATTCTATTTTGATGAGCGCACTCTCCAAATGGAGATCATGGTTACTAAAAATAGTAACCACTCCTCACCACAACGTTCACGCCAAGTGAACTTGTCGCCTACTCCTCTCCCTATGAACCAAGCGCTCATTTAGTGAGCCGGTTCACTTTGGTTCGGTTTAAGAACCAATCAAGCCAATGATCTAGTCTAGATCTTAAATAAACCCTAAGGTTCACGATCTAACCGTCGATCTCAACGATGCCCCTGATCTGACCGATCTGGCATGCATTCTCTCGATCGAAGCTTACCGATCTCAAGCCCTAATCAATCAAACATGATCAGACCAGATCTCACTTACAATCAGAGATTAAATCCCTTTAAACTGAACCCAAACAATTCAGTCCACACGATCTGACTTAAGTAAGCCATATCATCAAATTGTGCGACCCTAAGGGTTTCCTTTAAATGTCGGTAACGATAACTCGCGTTATCACGATCAGTGAGGGGTATCTAGCAACACATCACTATCTCCCGATATAAAGAAAAGAGTCTTCCAAGACTACACCCAAACCACAGCACAAGTGTGAATCATTTCACAAGGCATGCATTTTTCCTTTGCCACTGGATGTTTTTATTGGACAAGCCTGTCAAGCTTGTAATTCCAATATGATGAGCATGATTAGAACAGATGAACACTGTCACCTGGGTATGGCCATACACTCTCTCAATCATCTCATCCAGGGGGCCCCTTTAGAACATCACACTCCTTAAACAAGGAGACGGCAATCCTATGTCTATCACTAGTGCTCTAACCTGACTCAAGCTCATCATCCAAGATAGTCTATAATCATTATGTTTCAAATGATATTGAACTACCTCAAAACAATGACAATCATCATTTAGAAACACAAGTGATCTCAAGTCAGAGGAAATGTGCCACTTGTCTTAATCAAGGAATATTCACATTGTGACAAACAATTGAACATCCTAGTAGGGTCTGTCCAGTACATCCAATGTACCCATGAGTCTACATCTTATTCCATGCTCGAAGCATCCTATAAGATTAGAACACATATTAGTCTTAACAATATCAAGGCTGTCTCATGTTCACCAAGATATATCGACTAAGGACATAATAGCATGTCAGCCCAGCTGAACAGCATTGAGACATTATTCAGAAGAACATATATTGCAGCAGACAATGTAGCTAACTGAATAACAACCATGCCTTTATAAACTTAAGAGTTTATTACATGATACAGATACATTCCCACAGGCCTCAAACATTAGCCTTAAGGGCATACCCCAACACCAAATAGATCTGAGCTATCCAATAACTCGATCATAAGGCTTCTCGATCAATACGAGAACTCGAGTATTAAGGTCTGTGACCCTATAGGTTCCTCTGACGTTGGTAGTGCTGACCTAAGGTCACCACAAGCAGTGAGTGGCACCTAGTAGTGCATCGCTGCTACCCAAGTCATTGGAATGAATATCAACATCGACATCCCCATCATCGCAACTAGGTACAGATGCATTACAGTCTCTTTGCCGAACTGACATCTGATTGGATAAGTGTGTCACCACTTGTTTTTCATCCAATCTCATGGCTATGACTAAATTAGGTTCTCACCTGGGTATGGCCATACACTTTCAGTCATAGAACCATAGAGGAGCTCCATAGATGTCAAGCTTCCCTCAGGAAGGGGCAAATCCTCTATTTGTCCATTGACCTTCTCATATGGGTTGTGACATGCTCAATGACAACCGTTATGACCTCCCAATGATGGCGAGGTGTTAGGTTGTATCAAAGCATGTTCCTAACCATACAGAATGGCCAATGACCTCAAGTCAAGGGATCAATGTATCTCCTATCACTTGTGAGGTTAACTCATTACACCAAGTCATTGCCTCACAACAGGTCGGTCCAGTATATCCACCACTAATATACCCATTGACGACACCAAAATTTATAGTATATTTTGTGTCATATCATTAGTATTTTTGAGTCATATATATGCTCCTTTGCTATTTTTATGCCCTTTTTATCCAATATTACAAAATCTACATCTATTTTGGTTTTTGATAATTTTCAGGTAGAAAGGCACGATTTTAACTCATTTTCAAGCAAAATCAAATACATAGAAAAATTGCCATCAACAAGAAGTGGTTACATGACAAATTTCATGCAAATCGGAGCCAAAACCCAAATTATGGTAGTGCCATAATTTACATCACGGTACTGTATTTTCGAATACTACCGTAATTTTGGAGCATTGCCGTATTTTGGGTGATTTCTGTACAAAAGGTTTTGGAGAAGTTACGGCACTGCCGTAACTAAAATCATGGTGCCGTATTTTGAAGCAACTTAAGACGCGAGAGATTTCCAGAAATTACGGCATTGCCGTAATGGATTTCACGGTACCATAATTCCAGACAAATTTCCACACGAGAGTTCACGCTGAAATTACGGCAGTGTCGTAACCAATATTATGGCCGTAATTATGACTTGGAGACGTGATTTTCATGGTCAAATTGAAGTCTGATTTTTGCGCTATCGATTGCGGACGATCGAGGCAATTAAATTCAAAGCTGTAGCAAGCAAAGGGGGAGCCTCGGAGGAGGAGAACACGCCAAGGGCGAAAGCCCTAATTTTTGTCCACTATCGAGGGAGAAATTGACTTTCACGCCGCCACCTTAGGTTTCACCGCCGGGAAGTGTGCAACGCATCTTTGGTCATGAAATTTGAGGGGAAGCTTCGCTTGGAGGAGGAGACGATACCCCATAAGTTTCAGAGAGAAAGGATCTCGGTTGGAGGAGAAATCAACGGAAGAAGAGGCGCCACCACTGTTCATTGCGGGTTCTTGGAGGAAATTACGGCTGTAATTTCTATTACAGCCATGCTGTAAAGTTGTTATCTCCTTTCTTTTGATTTCTGATCAATCTGATACTATGGATTATTGTAACTCTTTTACCATGCTCGCTTAGACCTCTTTTGGGGCATGGGTTGTAATCCCCTTGATTTCTTATGACTATATAACTTCTATTTTGTCAGAATAGTTTTATTATGATAATTCTACTTATGTGATGATTGCCTATAATTCTCCATAGTTTTCTTATTATCATGCATGTTTTAGAGTTTTCGCAATATGGACTGAATGGTGATTTGCTTGAGAACTTGGAACCCTAAAATTGAATTTAGGAACTCATCGTAAGAAATTTGGTTAGTTCTTATTTCTTGATTTTAGCAGAATAATTTTCATGTTTGATAATTTGAATCTAGTATCGAGTAATTTTGTTAAATGTGAGGATCTTGCATGAAAGTGAGGATTAGAGCGTTGGAAAACCATAAGTAAAACTTGTGTTGAGACTCAGATGCACGAAAGTGATCGTTGAGATTCCACTCGAGATGAGCCACTTAGAATTTGGATGCATGAAAGTGATCCTTGAGTTCTTTGATGGATGATTTACTTATCTTCAGCTTGGGATAGATATTGCGCGAAAGCGAGGATCGATCCCTGCATGATTGTCTACACGAAAGTGAAATAATCCTTTTATGAAGTAAATTATATCTTTATCATGATAAAATTAGTCTCACAACCTTTTATTCATATCTGGTTATTGAAATTAAGATGGATGAAACCCTAGTCCTAGTTTATCTCTCTGATTTCGTGTTCTTTCTATCATTTACTTCCTGTATAATCGATTGCTTAGCTAGTGAGAATACAATTATTTGGTATTTAACAATAACGTCTTTGTGGTTCGATATCTTTCTTTATTACTTCGAGTATCTATGCACTTGTGGAATACAATAAGTTTTTGGCATCGTTGCCGGGGATTTTAGTTTTGTTAATATCAAAATAGTTGTTAGTATTGCTAGACTAATTTTTATTTATTTTAGTTTTAACTTTGTTTTATGTTTTTGCAGGTTTTGGATTTTCACAGTTGTGACAGAACTGTGATATCTGAAAATTGTGAATTTGCTTGTGTTTTATATTTTCTATTATATATATATATATATATTATGTAAAAAAAAGAAAAAAAATATTAACTGATTGGTGTTGGATAATCTTTCTGTTCTTGATAGATTTGAAGATATGTCTTTTAATCACAACTCGTGGGCAACTGAAAGTGGTGAGGTATACATGCCACAAGGTAAGTATAAAGATGGTTCATTGTGCACTCTTGCAAATAAATTGAAATTACACTCTTATTCTTCTATTAGATGTAATATTTGTAAATGTTATGATCATTATGCTTCTAATTGCCAATTTTTTAACTCCTCCAAATCATGTTTCTGAACCATACTTTGAGGATACTGAGAAATCTTGGTTAAAACCCATGCTTGAAAAATTCATGACAAATTGAAGTAAGAAAATTGAATATCTTAAAGGAATAATTAGTCAACTTGCATCTCAAGTAGAATCTTTAACAGCTCATAAGAAAATTTTAGAAGCTCGGATAGCACAACAAGCTTGTTTATTTGAGTTTGATTTGGAAACTGAAGAACTTGATTTAGAAAAGTCCCCCTCTGATTATGATTGTTTTGAGATTGAGCCTTATGTGAGCATTGATGAATCTCACCCTGATTTTGATGATTGTAAAATTGATTCATTATGATGTGGGACCAAAGCAGGACCTTCGGAGGTCCACCCGGGTCCGAAAGAAGCCCTCTCGGTATGGCTATCCTAGCCATTAGATATGGCTTCCTTAGGACCCCTTTTGTTGCTTATTTTGTCTTAGATTAGGGTGCATCATATGGTAGGTTAGATCCACCCTCCAATTACACCATGTAGTTACATGCCTAGGATCCGCCACTTATGTATAGTAGGTTAGTGCATGAAATTGATGTAATAGTATAGGTCAACTCCATTCTTGGGATGCAAGTCAAAATCAGGTCAAGACAACTCCAAGAGATGCCATGGGCCATCAGCCCAACTCAAGAGAGAATCAGCCCACCCCAACCTAATGAAGCAACACCACAAGTACCTCAAATTCCACCATCCTAGTTGGCAGCCATGTGGAGTTTGCCTTCATCTCCAACCAAGACAAGAAGCAGCCTGCACAAAGTCCTACTTCAGCCCATCATGCGCCAGCCATTAAAGTCAAGGAGCAGCTTGAGCAATGTCCACTTCAGTCCATCATGCGCCAGCCATTGAAGTCAAGGAGCAGCTTGCCAATGTCAGCCTTTGCAACAACTTCAGTCCCTTCAAGCGTCAGCCACCCATGCCAATCTGCAGCCTGCACAATGTCAGCCATCAGCAGCCTCTTCAGTCCATCCTCAACTCAGTTTCCGAACTTACCAACCTGCTGAAGACTCCAAAGCTCAACCTCCAAGCAACCGCCCATTTGACAAGAAATCAGCCATTGAGTTGTCTACATCATGTTTGCTTGTATGACTTGTTTTTGTGCTTAGGAAGGGAGATAACTGTTGGAGACTCTCCTATATGATGTATCTTCTTGTAAAGCCACCAGGTAGAGTTGAATGAATTTTCAAATTTCAGAAGTGTGTCTTCTAATGGTGTGTGTCACCTAACCCCTCCCTTTCTTCCAACCATTGCCGAGAGTTCCATTCCACCCCCCCTCTTGCTCTTCAACCTTCCACCTCCACTTGCGCTTGTCATGAAGATGGGAGCTCACGCCACTTCCTCCCTTTAGCCTTGAAGAGTCCTCAGCCATGATGAGAAGCTGGACACATCCGAGACTCAAGAAGGTGTTATCAACCCCATGCCAAGATCAAGCCACCACCCTAAGTTAGCTAAGTTGCGCAAGGCCAAGGAGGGCATACAAGTTCATCCCCCCCCCCCTTTCCCCCTTAACTAGTTAGTCTCAAAAGTGTTAGCAAGGGAATTTGGAGGCTATCCTCCCCCTTGAATGTTCTTATGTGAATGGCCTCTTAATATTTTTGTCAAACTCACCCACGCATGTGTGGGATGCTGCAATGCTATGTGTGTAAGCTCATAGGGCCCTACTTCGTGAGATTCAACCATTGGACCGGTGAAGAACGGGAAGGTCACCCTTTCTATTCTCAAAGGGTGCAAGGTGAGTTCCTCCCTTAGAGTAGCTCTAATGCTTATGATAGAATCGCATGCCTAGATCTATTTGAAGTTGTAGAACCGCATGCTCAAGCTTTATTCAAAGTTTCATCTTATCTAGAAGCGCATGTTAGGATTCTCTTGATAAGTAGTTTCGGTTTTCACTACTATATACCAAAGAAACAAACTACTTTCAAACTACGTTAGTTCAAGGGGTTTGTTAACCTATACTTAATTAGCCAAAATGTTTTCGAAGCGCGTTGTTTGAATGTTGCATGCTTGGTGACCCCCATCATCTTGGTATCAGAGCTTAGGCTCTTAGAGTAGGATTTTATAAGACCAAAACTTTATTTTCCTACTACTAAGACGATTTTTGGACCTAGGTGCTTGAAAGAATTTGATTAACTATATTGTATCACCTTAGGGTCTATTTTCAAAACCTTACTCATTTCGAAAATGGCTACTAGATCCGGTGCCCCCTATGGTCTTAATCAAGCTATTGACCATGAGGTGAGTGCCCTTTCAATAGAGATGGCTTCCCTTAAAGAAACCCTAGCAACCCTTCAACACTCCATAGGTGTTATAGACAATAGGCTTAACACCCTAGAGTCTAACTCTAAGATGGATCCCCAAACTACTAGCCGACCTAATAGTGGATCCCACACAAGGGAACCAAATGTTCAAGGATCTCCTTCACACACCCCTAGAGTCAATCATGCTCAAACCGAATGGGAAGGGCCTCATGCCCCTCAACCCCCCTATCATAGACCTAGAGAGTATGATGTGCAACGTGCCATCAAGATCAATCCCCCTACTTTTGGTGGGTCTCTTAACCCCAAGGAATTCCTAGATTGGGCCACAAAGCTAGATCAATACTTTGACTATAGCCTTATGCACCATGAAAGTAAAGTTAGGTTCACCAAGTGCTTACTAGAAGGACCCGCTAGACTCTATTGGACCCATATCGAGAGAACCATAGAAAGGGATGGTAAGCCACCCGTTGAGTCTTGGGATGAAATGAAATTCCTACTTAGGCAAAAGTATGTCCCACCTGGTTTCATGCAAAAGCTTAAGGATGAACTTGGTAGTCTCACTCAAGGCTCCTCTACTGTAGAAGCCTATCAAACCAAGCTAGAAGAACTCCTCATTAGGTGTGAAGTCAAGGAAGACCAAGGTATGATCCTAAGTCGGTTCAAGAATGGACTTAGACCTGACATTAAGAGGGCCTTGACCTACTTCCAATTAGATACCCCGGAGATAGCCTATCAAAGAGCCATGGAAGTTGAACAAGAACTTAAGAATAGGAAGGAGACTCTCCCTCCCCGACCCATCTATAGGCCAGCTCCTATGCACTTGCCTTCTAGCTCAAACCCAAAACCAAAAACTGCTCAAACTACTGACAACTCCATCCCCATTTGTTATAACTGTAGGCAAAAGGGACACTTTGCAAAAGAATGCCCTAAGAAGGTCATGGTTTTATCTGAGGAAAACATAGACCCTGAGCCCACCTTTGAGGAAGACCCTGATCAAGAGATTGAGGTCAACGACTATGACAGTAGTGATGATATCTTCAACACCTTAGGGGTAGTTAGGTGTACCCTTGTCAAACCTACCCCCACTGAGGACTGGCGCCGGACCAGTATCTTCCACACCTACACCAAATGCCATGGTCACATGTGCAAGGTGGTCATTGATGGTGGAAGCAGCCTCAATGCTGTCTCCCACATAGCTGCTACAAAACTGAACCTCAAGATGGAACCCCGACCTAGCCCTTACAATATTTCTTGGGTTAACCAAACCAGTGTCCCTGTGACCCATAGGTGCCTCGTACCTATCCAGTTTGGTACATATGAGGACAAGATTTGGTGTGACGTCCTTACTATGGATGTAGCCCAAATCCTCTTAGGACGCCCTTGGTTATATGACATGGATGTTGTCCACTACGGTCGGACCAATACCTATGTTTTTACCCATAAGGATCAAAAGATTAGGTTGAAACCCTCTCTTCCCAAAGAACTTAGAGCCACAACCAGTAAGGGTAAGATAGAGGAACCCAAGAAAGGCCAACCTACCATTCAACTTATAAGGCCTCAAACTTTCACTAAGGAAATTATAGCAGATCAAACCCTTTATACCTTAGTCATCAAAGAAGTCAACCCTGAAGTAGAAGAGAAGCCTTCCCCAGAAGTAGAATCCATACTCCAAGAATTTAGTGAGCTCACTCCAGAGGACCTCCCTGAAGGACTGCCACCTCTTAGGGATATACAACATGCCATAGACCTTGTCCCTGGATCCTCTCTTCCCAACCTACCCCACTATAGGATGAACCCTACCGAGCATGAGGAGCTCAAAAGACAAGTAGATGATTTATTGTGTAAGGGTTACATCAGGGAAAGCCTAAGTCCCTGCGCCGTCCCAGCCCTTCTTACCCCAAAGAAGGATGGCAGTTGGCACATGTGTATAGATTGCAGAGCTATCAACAAGATTACTATCAAATATAGGTTTCCCATACCTAGACTTGATGACTTGCTAGATATGTTAGTAGGATCCAAATGGTTTTCCAAGCTTGACCTCAGGAGTGGATATCATCAGGTTAGGATTAGAGAAGGGGATGAATGGAAGACCGCCTTCAAAACCAAAGACGGCTTATATGAATGGTTAGTCATGCCTTTCGGGCTAACCAATGCCCCTTCCACATTTATGAGGCTTATGACCCTACATAGGGAAGTTCCTAGTTGTATACTTTGATGACATACTTATCTATAGTAAGTCACAAAAGGAGCACCTAGGGCACTTAAGGCAGACTCTAACCCTTCTTAGAGATGAAAAGCTGTATGTCAACCTGAAGAAATGTTCTTTTCTATCTCCCAAAGTTGTCTTTCTAGGGTTTATTGTTTCTGACCTAGGGCTTCAAGCTGATCCATCTAAAGTCCAAGCCATCTTAGACTGGCCAGAGCCCAAGACCCTTACTGAAGTTAGGAGTTTTCATGGCCTTGCTACCTTCTACCGTAGGTTCATACGGAATTTTAGCACCATAGTAGCTCCTATCACCAACTGCATGAAACAAGGGGACTTTACTTGGACTAAGTCTGCCAATAGGGCTTTCACTGAGCTAAAGAGTAGGATGACCTCCGCCCCTGTTTTAAGGTTGCCTGACTTTGGCAAGGTCTTTGAGGTTGATTGTGATGCTTCGGGCATTGGCATAGGTGGGACCCTCAGTCAAGAAGGTCACCCTATTGCCTTCTTCAGTGAAAAGCTGAATGAGGCCAAGCAGAAATACTCAACCTACGACAAAGAGTTCTATGCCGTGGTTCAATCTTTGAGGCATTGGCGGCACTACCTTCTCCACCATGAGTTTACCTTAAATAGTGATCACCAAGCCCTGTCTTACCTTAGTGCCCAAAGAAAACTCAATGCTAGACATGCCAAGTGGGTAGAGTATTTACAACAGTACACTTTTGTCTTAAAGCACAAGTCTGGAGTTAACAACAAAGTTGCTGATGCTCTAAGTAGGGTAGTCTTCATTTTGCAAACTATGCATGCTGAACTTGTAGGATTTGAACATATGAAAACTGCTTACCTAGATTGCCCTGACTTTTCTGCTACTTATGCTGATATGACTAGAGATGTTATGAGTCACCCCTTGTACACCCTTCGGGATGGGTATCTCTTCCTTGGGCCAACACTCTGTGTGCCTAAGTCCTCAATCCGGGATTTCCTAGTTTGGGAACTCCATGGAGGAGGGTCTGCTGGGCACCATGGTCGAGAGAAGACCCGTGCCTTGGTCGAGGAACGATTCTTTTGGCCTCAACTCTACCGAGATGTGGCCAAGGTAGTTAGGCATTGTGGAACCTGTCAAGCCACTAAAGTCCAGAAGCATAATTTTGGACTGTACACCCCTCTGCCTATTCCCCAGGCACCGTGGCAGGACATTAGTATGGACTTTGTTCTAGGATTGCCTAGGACTGCTGCTAGGCATGACTCTATTTATGTTGTGGTAGACCGGTTCACAAAAATGGCTCATTTCATACCTTGCACTAAAACTACCGATGCCTCCCACATGGCTAGGATCTTCTTTAGAGACATTGTTAGGTTGCATGGTACCCCTCTCACTATAGTTTCGGATAGAGACACTAGATTTGTTAGTCATTTCTGGAGGACGCTATGGGCTCTATTGGGCACAAAACTGAAGTTCTCGACGGCCTACCATCCCCAAACGGATGGGCAGACCGAAGTGGTCAACAGATCACTTGGGAGCATCCTTAGGAGTCTTGTAGGAGAGCACCCCAGTGATTGGGACAAGCTGTTACCTACAGCTGAGTTTTCCTACAATAGTGTTCCTAACAGGACTACTGGTCTGTCTCCTTTCCAGGCAAACTTAGGATACCAGCCTAACAAGCCCATTGATCTATTTTCAGCCCCTAAACATTGCAAGACTTCTATTTCGGCCCGAGATTATGCTTTCCACATTTCGCAATTACATCATGAGCTATTCAGTAAGATTCAAGACTCTGTTAATCAATATCGTGACGATACTAATAAACATCGCCGAGAGAAGGTATTTTCTGTAGGGGATCAGGTTATGTTACGGGTCCGCGAGGAACGCATCCAAGGACCAGGCCGCAAGTTGGACGCCAAGGGCATCGGGCCCTTCACTATTCTGAAGAAGGTCAACAATAACGCCTATCTCCTGGACCTACCGCCAGAACTGGGGATATCCTCCACCATCAATGTGGAGGATCTGACACTGTATCATCCGCCTCTCTCTATACAAGAACCAGACACTTGCCACGACTCAGAGATTGAGGCCATACTCGAGGACCAGACCCGACTCACCCCTGATGAGGTACAGCTTTATTACCGCATCAAATTTACTGATGGTGAGGAAGCCTGGCTCCCCGAGGCTGAGCTTGCTAGGTTCGCA
This sequence comes from Costus lasius, assembly GCA_027563935.2. Classification (NCBI taxonomy): domain Eukaryota; kingdom Viridiplantae; phylum Streptophyta; class Magnoliopsida; order Zingiberales; family Costaceae; genus Costus; species Costus lasius. The sequence continues at coordinate 99,210,890 of CM050448.1, forward strand.
CCCGAGCTTCTCCAAGGGTACAAAGATAATTCTCCAGAGGAGAATTTCTCCCACCCCGGGAGAGCTGATGTGGGACCAAAGCAGGACCTTCGGAGGTCCACCCGGGTCCGAAAGAAGCCCTCTCGGTATGGCTATCCTAGCCATTAGATATGGCTTCCTTAGGACCCCTTTTGTTGCTTATTTTGTCTTAGATTAGGGTGCATCATATGGTAGGTTAGATCCACCCTCCAATTACACCATGTAGTTACATGCCTAGGATCCGCCACTTATGTATAGTAGGTTAGTGCATGAAATTGATGTAATAGTATAGGTCAACTCCATTCTTGGGATGCAAGTCAAAATCAGGTCAAGACAACTCCAAGAGATGCCATGGGCCATCAGCCCAACTCAAGAGAGAATCAGCCCACCCCAACCTAATGAAGCAACACCACAAGTACCTCAAATTCCACCATCCTAGTTGGCAGCCATGTGGAGTTTGCCTTCATCTCCAACCAAGACAAGAAGCAGCCTGCACAAAGTCCTACTTCAGCCCATCATGCGCCAGCCATTAAAGTCAAGGAGCAGCTTGAGCAATGTCCACTTCAGTCCATCATGCGCCAGCCATTGAAGTCAAGGAGCAGCTTGCCAATGTCAGCCTTTGCAACAACTTCAGTCCCTTCAAGCGTCAGCCACCCATGCCAATCTGCAGCCTGCACAATGTCAGCCATCAGCAGCCTCTTCAGTCCATCCTCAACTCAGTTTCCGAACTTACCAACCTGCTGAAGACTCCAAAGCTCAACCTCCAAGCAACCGCCCATTTGACAAGAAATCAGCCATTGAGTTGTCTACATCATGTTTGCTTGTATGACTTGTTTTTGTGCTTAGGAAGGGAGATAACCGTTGGAGACTCTCCTATATGATGTATCTTCTTGTAAAGCCACCAGGTAGAGTTGAATGAATTTTCAAATTTCAGAAGTGTGTCTTCTAATGGTGTGTGTCACCTAACCCCTCCCTTTCTTCCAACCATTGCCGAGAGTTCCATTCCACCCCCCCTCTTGCTCTTCAACCTTCCACCTCCACTTGCGCTTGTCATGAAGATGGGAGCTCACGCCACTTCCTCCCTTTAGCCTTGAAGAGTCCTCAGCCATGATGAGAAGCTGGACACATCCGAGACTCAAGAAGGTGTTATCAACCCCATGCCAAGATCAAGCCACCACCCTAAGTTAGCTAAGTTGCGCAAGGCCAAGGAGGGCATACAAGTTCATCCCCCCCCCCCCTTTCCCCCTTAACTAGTTAGTCTCAAAAGTGTTAGCAAGGGAATTTGGAGGCTATCCTCCCCCTTGAATGTTCTTATGTGAATGGCCTCTTAATATTTTTGTCAAACTCACCCACGCATGTGTGGGATGCTGCAATGCTATGTGTGTAAGCTCATAGGGCCCTACTTCGTGAGATTCAACCATTGGACCGGTGAAGAACGGGAAGGTCACCCTTTCTATTCTCAAAGGGTGCAAGGTGAGTTCCTCCCTTAGAGTAGCTCTAATGCTTATGATAGAATCGCATGCCTAGATCTATTTGAAGTTGTAGAACCGCATGCTCAAGCTTTATTCAAAGTTTCATCTTATCTAGAAGCGCATGTTAGGATTCTCTTGATAAGTAGTTTCGGTTTTCACTACTATATACCAAAGAAACAAACTACTTTCAAACTACGTTAGTTCAAGGGGTTTGTTAACCTATACTTAATTAGCCAAAATGTTTTCGAAGCGCGTTGTTTGAATGTTGCATGCTTGGTGACCCCCATCACATTATTTGTGGAAAAGTTTGAGAAAATTGATTTTGAAAAATCCCCTCTTGATTTAAGTGATAGTGATGAAATTGATTCTTTCGATGATATATTACTTGTGGTTAAATCTGATGAAGGATATAAGGGGACTGATTTAGAAAAATCTTACTCTGATTTTGTTAGTAATTTTGAAATTGATGAAGTGCATGAGGAACTGAAAAATGATTTGAATATTACAAACACTGATGAATCTCACTTTGATGCTTTGCCCATGTCTACTGATTTATTTGAAAAATTATACTTTATTGAAAAATCTAATGTGAGAAAGAAAGATTATTTTAATGATCCAATACTTGAATCTTTTGATGAAAGTCCTATTGCAATTGAAGATATAAATTTGAAGAAAGGACTTATGATTTTACTTCCTAATAAATATAGGAAGATTATTGAATATCCTTTGAGTAGAATTGAAAATTTTGATTTTGATTTCTAAATATTTAAGAAAGTCATGTCGATCTTGATTTACATGAAATTTTAGATGTTTGGATTAATGGCTAAACTTTTTGGACAAAGGAAATGCAGCAAGCTATATGCTATTTATTATGGTACTGATCCACCTACTTCACCATGATATTTGAATTTTGGTCAAGCTATAGACCTAAAAATTAGCGCTTCTTGAGAGGCAACCCAAGCACTCTTTTATTACTTAGTTTCTTTTATTGTAGTTAATTTTTAGAATTAATTTTTCTTTTCTTTTAGTAGGGAAAATTGAATTTTGCGCAAAGTACGGCACTGCCGTAATCTTTTTCACGGGCCGTAATTTAGGTCAATTTCTTTCCCGAGAGTTAACTGATTTTTACGGCCCTACCGTAATCAATTTTACGGTACCGTAATTTCTGATCGTTTTCGACTTCACGTGCCGTATTTTTGAGTGATTTTTGATCCAAAAGTTTTATGGCTTTTACGGCAGTACCGTAAGGATTTTTACGGTACCGTATTTCCTGCATATTTTTCACCAAGAATTTAATGCATATTACAGCACTGCCGTATAGGATTTCATGCCTGTAATTTGAAAACTGCATTCTGCTTATTTGATTAGGTGTTTTCTTGCTGTGATTTTAAGAAACTAGGTTAGAAAAATTTTTGATCTTTGGCACAAACATGAAGTACTCATCTTCTACTTTTATTTGGATATTTTTGTAGAATTTTAAAGTCCTTGGATCATCCTATAATGCATGCAAACTTTTCGAATCTGATTAACTTCTGTGCAATTTTTGATTTAGTAATCTGAGTAGCCTTCTTTCTGCTGATACCCTAAATTCATGGCAGATTTTGATCCTTTCTTTTTCATGGACTCGGAAAGAACAAGTTTTATTCTACTTCATGGTTCTATCTATTTTCTTTATGGATCATTAAAACTTATTCTTGGGTATAGCTACTTTTTGTAACTGAATTAGTAGGCTGCTTTATCCTTGCACACCTGCAGCTTCTTCTCCAGATTTGCAGCACCTCTAGCTAGCCCAACCACCACCACTCCAGCTACCTCTGACACAACTGTTTCCAGCCGTCGACACTGGATTATACTATCAGCAGCCTCTTACTTCTTTTACTGCCTCTGTTTTCATTGATTTTATTTATTTTCGTAGTAAGATCTTCATTAGTGACTCTGATATTTTTTTTATTTATGCAACATTATCTCGCGCCCACCAGCCAACGGTCTCACCTCCAGGACTGTAATCTCTAGCAGGCCACTAGAGACTGCTCATCATCACTCTGCTATCGTTACCATCATCTTCATTACTAGCAGCTTTTCATCTAGCATCTGTTCCACCTCTGCTTCTCACCTGCATCAGTTCCTCCACCGGCATCTTCTTTGGACCACTGATAACATCTATGATTTTCCTTTGAGAAAAATATTTCCTATCATTTCTTTTTAAAGCAAGAGACTATTTTTGGTTTGAGCCTTATGTACCTTAAATTGTGTAGGTAAAATTTTCAAAAGACACATCTTTAGACCTAGCCGCATCTACCCCGATTTTGTACCCAGGATGATGATTGAGCCTGATATATAGTTTTGTGAGTATTGTTTGCACTTTCTTGTGATTTGATTACTTGATTTGATATGATTATCTACAATTTTCTTCTCCAAAAATTTCTATCACTTTACACCCTTTGCATTGTTTGAGCCTTATGTGATTATATAGATCTATCACTTTACATCTTTTGATTGTATGATTTAATGCTTCACATCCTTTTACATTGATTTTGATATTTTTGATGCTTAAATTTTTTTATGACTTAAATCCATGTGATAAGTAGTGTGTAGATTTTTCTATGATTATGCATGTCAATTTCATATGAATGGAGATATACCTATTATGTTGAATTTATTTCTTAAATATATATCCACTTGTTGAAATCTTTCATTGATTGATGCATAAGGTTTTGGGTAGGGATGTTGTTTGATGAATGAAATCTAAGAGTGAAACATTTTTCTTGAATAAAATGAGCATATGAGTGTAATTTTTGAATTGATATCAATTGATTAACCTAGTTGATGTTTAGTTTATCTTATTATTTGTTGGGAAGAAAGAATCCAAAATCCACAAAAAAGAGTGAGAGACTCCCCTACTTGGCACTATGTAAAATTGACAGTGGTACCAAAGGACATGGGTTGAAGTCTGAAAAGAAAAAAATTAAAGAGAAAAAAAAAGAAAATGACTCCCCTACTTGGCACTTTGTAAAATTGACAATGGTACCAAAGGACATGGGTTGAAGTCTGAAAAGAAAAAAATTAAAGAGAAAGAAAAAGAAAATGACTCCTCTACTTAGCACTATGTAAGATTGACAGTGGTACCGAAGATAAGAGTTGAAGTCCAAATAAAAAGTGTGTATCTATGTGGGTACATGCCATCAAAAATGAAAAAAAAAGGTAAAATGAAAAAAGAAGAAAATTTTGAGTGGAAAAATATTTTGGATATCCTATTCCTGTAAACAAAAGTATGATAGATTTAAATTGAAACTTGGGTGAATTCATGAGACTGAGATTCTGTTTATTATACAAGTTATCAAATTTTATTTGATGAAAGTTGTGAATCTTAAAGATTAATTTCAAAGGATGATGTATTTATCTAAAGCTTTATATAACATTAGTGGAATATTTCATGAGTGATTATATTTTAGAAATTTATTTTTCATAAAAGGTCATATTTTCCATAGCATTGTTCTTTATTCTATTTTATTTGCTTGAGGACAAGCAAAGTGTAAGACTTATGTGTTTGATGACACCAAAATTTATAGTGTATTTTGTGTCATTTCATAGGTATTTTTCAGTCATATATATGCTCCTTTGCTAATTTTATACCCTTTTTATCAAATATTACATAATCTACTTCTATTTTGGTTTTTGATGATGTTCAGGTAGAAAGGCATGATTTTAAGGTGTTTTCAAGCAAAATCAGATACATAGAAGAATTCCTATCATCAAGAAGAGGTTACATGACAAATTTCACGCAAATTAGAGCCAAAACCCAAATTACGGCAGTGACGTCATTTACATCACGGTATCGTATTTTCGAATACTATCGTAATTTTGGAGCAATGCCGTATTTTGGGTGATTTCCGTACATAAGGTTTTGGAGAAATTATAGCACTGCTGTTACTAAAATCACGGTGCCGTATTTTGAAACAACTTAAGACCCGAGAGATTTCCAAAAATTACGGCACTGCCGTAATGTATTTTACGGTACCATAATTCTAGACAAATTTCCACCCGAGAATTCACGCTGAAATTACAGCAGTGCCGTAACCAATATTACGGCCGTAATTATGACCTGGAGACGCGATTTTCACGGTCAAATTGAAGTCCAATATTTGCGCTATCGATTGTGGACGATCGAGGCTATTAAATTCAAAGCTGTAAGAAGCAAAGGGGGGGCCTCGGAGGAGGAGAACACGCCAAGGGCGAAAGCCCTAATTTTCATCCACTATTGAGGAAGAAATCGACTTTGTAGTCTCACACACACGGATCCCTCGAGTCCTCTTGTTCCACGCCCGGTGCTAGCCTCGGGAAGAAGATCCAAGCCTTAGGGAGCCCCTTCTAGCCCACTTGCACCATCCTTAAGATGACATTCACCAAGGAGAGAGGTAGAAGGTGAGTGGCGCCAAGAGGAGATAGAGAAGAAGAATTGCGGCTCTATGGGAGATGATGTCGCCAAGCTTCTCCAACAATTGCGCCAAGAGGAGCGAAGGAGAAGAGCTTGCGGCTAGGTATGCAAGAGATGCTTACCCCTCTTGTTATTTGCTCTTACCCTTGTGGTTCATGCCGATTGTATTAATCGATCATGGTCCTTGCACTTGCATATATTTTGCTATATAGATGCAAGGGGGCGGCAAGACAAAGGTGTAGGTGCAAGACACATGAAGGAGGCAGCTAGGATTAAGGGGAGGGAGCAATTAGGGTTGGAGGTAAGGAAAGTCTCCAAGACTTTACCATAAACCTCTTCCCCTCTTCCATATGTGCTAAGGACTTACTACACAAGTCCATTCAGACATATTTGCCCCAAGCCTTGCCTTAGAGGCAAGCCTTCCATCCAAGGAACAAAGGGGGAGGTGCCAAAAGCTTCCTAATGACGCATTAGCCGCCTACTTATCCCCATTAAGCCCCTACGCACCAATGGGATAAGTTTCCTCCCCATTATACCCTTATGCCCTATTCTCTCTTTATAGCAACTTGTTATTGGGCCACATTGGGGAATGAGCTATTGGTGTGTATGCCCTGAGACCTAGTATTGGTCCATCTTTTGTACTACTTGATATATATATATATATATATATATATCATTCTAGCATTGTCATTATCAATATTTGTCAACATCTGTGATTATGTACTTACATAATAATGTCCCTAGAGACAGATTGGATCTATGCTCAAATGGTTGTCCCCAATCGATGTACTTGAGTGGATATGGGATAGCACTGGTAATTGTGAGACTGGTATATGGGCTGGTTAGGCATGAGGTGCTAACGTAGGCATATGGGTATATCAGTGGTGGATATACTGGACCGACCTACTTTGAGGCTATGATTTTGTGTCATGAGTTATCCTCACAAGTGACAGGAGATGCATTGATCCATTGACTTGAGGTAATGGACCGTTCTATATGGTTAGGACATGCTTTGATATAACCTAACACCTCACTGTAGTTGGGAGGTAATAACGGTTGTCATTGAGCATGTCATGACCCATATGAGAAGGTCAATGGACAAATAGAGGATTTGCCCCTTCCTGAGAGAAGCTTGATATCCATGGAGCTCCTCTATGGTCTATGACTGAAAGTGTATGGCCATACACAGATAACAACTAGATTTAGTCATAAAATGTGATTAAGTGAAAACAAGTGATGACACACTTGTCCAATCGGATATCAGTTCTATAAAGGGACTATAATCTATCTGTACCTAGTTGTAATGATGGGGATGTCGTTGTCGATATCCATTTCGATGACTTGGGTAGCAGTGATGCACCACTAGGTGCCACTCACTGCTTGTGGTGATCTAAGGTCAGCACTGCCAACGTTAGAGAAACCTACAGGGTCGCACACCTTGATACTCGAGTTCCCGTATTGATCGGGATGCCTTATGATCGAGTTATTGTATAGCTCCGATCTATTTCGGAGATTTCGTTAGCGCCAATGGGCCTGATGAAATGGAAGAATGTTATTGGAGCCAAACTTCACTTTTGGCAAGTTGACCTGAAATTGACCATAGTTGGTCACATTTGGATTAGGGTTGCATTGGATTGGATCCAATTGCTTAATCAACCCATGTAATGAAGTTTGGGCTAGCTCATTACCCAATGAGGCCCAATAACAAGTTGTCATAAAGAGAGAATAGGCTAAAAGGGTATAATGGGGAGAAGTCTCCTCCCATTGGCACCTAAGGGCATAATGGGGAGGACTGCGTGCATGTTGCTTCTTATGGGAGGTTTTGGCGCCTAGCCCTTTCATGCTTAGATGGAAACCTTGTCTCTATGGCAAGGGTTGAGGCATCTAAGGCATGATAGACTTCTATGGTAAGTCTTGGGCGATTGAAGGGATTTATGGTAAAGTTTTGGAGACTTTCCTAAACCTTAACTCTAATTGCCATCCATTAACCCTAGCCGCCCCCTCTCTTTGTGATATGCACCTATCCCTTCTATTGACGTGAGCAACCAACAAGAAGGGGCATGAGCAATAGCTAGTGGCGCATCTCTTCCATCTTCCTAGCCGAGAGCCATCTTCATCCTTTCCCTTGGCGCAAGGTGGACTTGAAGTTGGCAGTTTCCTCATCTCCTCATCCTCTTCATTGGGGCATGATCCTTGGAGGTTGTGCAAGCTTTGAACAAGGTGATCTAAGGCTTGGATCTTCTTCCCGAGGCAAGCACCGGGCGTGGAAGAAGAGAGCTCGAGGCATCTGTGTGTGTGAGACTACAGAGGGCGAATGCTTGGGCGCCTACCTTGACATCAGCCTCATCTTGATTCTATGGTACTTACTATCTCATCGTGTCGAACCCCTCGCAAGACGATTTTCACTGGGTTTTTGGGACCGACCTGTTTCGGGGATATTATTCCACTGCATTTGTAATGTATTCTCTGTGAAAAATTATAAAATATCCCTAGGGTTTCCCAACATGAGCTAGCCAAAACTTTATTCTACAAGTTGATTAAGCCATTAAATCCAATCCAATACAACCCTATCAAATGTGACCAACCACGGTCAATTTTGGGTCAACCTGCCAAAAATAAAGTTTGGCTCCAATAAGTGTTGTACTCTGCATGTGCACAGATACTTGAAGTAATATTTAAGATATCGAACCACAGATACCTTGTTGTTAAGTACTGACTAATTGAGTTTTCACTAGCTAAGCAAATCGAGAATCGTGAAAATAGTGATCAAACGGTGATTGGAGAAAATCAGAATGAGAGAATCGGGACTAGGGGTTTATTCATCTTAATATTTATGACTAGATATGATTAAAGATTCATCAATATATTTTTGTTATGGTCAAGATATAATTCACTTGATAAACAAACTAACTCACTCTCGTTCAGTTAATTTACAAAGAACGATCCTCACTCTCGTGCAAGATCAATTCAATGCTAAATATAAGTGAACTTTGGTTAAAGAGATTAAGAATCACTCTCGTGCATTCCATCTCAATACCAAGATCTCAAGCGAAACTAAGCACTCTCGCACCTTAGTTTCACAGGTTTTACTTAATGCTTTCTAGCAATCTAACATCTATCTCTAGCATGTTTTCATGTCTGAAACAACAATAATTTCTTGTTCATAACATTAACAAGAAATAAACATCTAAAACCTAAAGATAAGAGCACAACCAATCTCTCACGAAGGGTTCTTATTATAGATTCTAGGGTTCCAAGTCCTATGACATCATCTTCTCAGTCCATAGCATAAAACTCCAAAACATGTTAATGTATGATGCTAAAAATGATTAAAGGCATAAATCACTTAAGTAAAATAACCATAGCAAAATATATTGATGAAAGAAAAGTTATCTAGTCATTGATATATCAAGAGAATAACACCCCCACATCCCAAGAGGAAATTAAGCTAGCATGACGGAAGATTCACAGCAAAGCATAGTTTTTGAATGATTAGAGACAGTAAAGAAGGGGTAAGAATTACAAAACAGGGTTGCAACAGGATTGCAACCCGAAATTGCTTTCACAGTCGCGATGAACAGTGTCACGAGTGTGTTTTTGCTTTGTTTCTCCTTCTATCGGTCTCCTCTCACTCTAAAACTTCTGTGGCGCATTCTTCTTCCTCAGGCGAAGCTTCCTTTCAAAAAATGTGGCCGGAGATGGTCTGTGCAGTGAACAGCGATAAACCCTAGCGCGGCGGCGATTTCTTTAAATTCTCTCTAAGTCGTGGATAAAAATTGTTCTTTTGCTTTGCAACTCTCCACCATTTTATCCTGAATCTTCCCCTTCTTCCGGATCTTCAATTGGTGCCCTAAGTTTCGAGAAATCATGTTTTGAATTTTGCGGCAGAAAACTCAGAATTCTGGGTTTCAAAATACGATACCGTATCTGGATTACGGCAGTGCCGTATTTTCCTTCTGTAAGTTATAAGTAGCAAATACGGGTACCGTATCAATGTCGCCCAATTATACGGCAGTGCCGTATTTTTGCTAGAAGGTCCATTTTGACTTGAAATTTGTTGTGTAAACTCCTCTTGATGTTTAGAACTCGTTCATGCATTGATATTGCTTGAAAACCAGTGATAATGATGCCCTTTTACCTGAAATAGGTCAAATCCAAAGATTGTGTAGATTCCGAAGTTTTTGGTAAAAAAGGTATAAAAATATGGCAAGAGAGTAAGATTATGGTTCAAAACACTGCTAAATAAGTTTGAAAAACACTATGAAATTTAGAGTCATCAAACACATAAGGCTCAACTTTGCTTGTCCTCAAGCAAAAATCAAGAAATTGATTAAAGGAGAAAACTTTCTCATGACGAATAAATTTTTAAAACGCAATCACCAATGAAAATTTTCATCAACCGTTTTATGGAATTTCAATAGACATATCACCCTTTGATTTTGATCCTCAAGTTTCATTACTTAGTCAAATAAAACTTCACAAATTGTATAATAAGCAGAATATCAATCTCAAGACTTCATCCAGTTTTCAATTCATAACTATCAACTTTTGTTTACAGGATTAGGGTTTCCAAGATATTTTTCCACTCAGAACCTTTCATTTTTTTTTATTCATTCACATTCTCTAATTCGATTACCACCCTTTTCTTTTTTTTGATGACGAAATTAGAGTGCATCGATCACATAACCAATGCAATAGAATTCATATCCTCTTATTGAAAAGAATTTACCAAGGATAGCGGAGTTTATGTGAATTGATTCCTCTCATGGCATGTACCCACATAAATACATACTTTTTCTATTTATTACTTCAACCCATGTCCTTCGGTACCACTGTGCTTTCCCACAGTGCCAAGTAGGGGAGTCCTTACTTTATTTGGATCAAGGAACCTTTCTTCCCAACAAATAGTAAATAGCATAAATATCAACCGAATTAATCTATCAATATAAATTCAAAAATTACACTCATATGTTGATTTTATTCAAAGAAATAACTTCCCTCTAAAATCAAACTCATCAGACAATATGTTCATCCAAAACACCATTTATCAATCAATGAAAAATTTCAATAGGTAGATATGTATTAGAGAAACAAATTCATCATAATATGTAAATAATCACGAAAAATTTCGGCATGATAACGGTTGTATTTTCTTAGATAAACAAACCACATGGGCATCAATAACAATCATCAAATATCAAATGACATACTAAACATCATAATATCAATCCAAAACATCAAATATCAAACATCAACTACAACCATATCGAATAGTAAGTATAGCAAATTATCCAAATATGTCGATACAACCAAATCGAAATCATATAGTAATAAAAACTAAGACGTGAGAATCCCTAGCAGTAGGAGACAAGCAGTTTGCAAAGTCATCCTTTCCTACACAAGCTGAGATCAACATGAATTAGTGAACTCAAATAAGGTATGAAACTAGGAATGAGATACTCACAAAATCTTACTCATCTGATTGTGTCTCCTCCTCGTCCTCTTCAGCTGGGGCAATAGCTATGGGATCGTGAAATGCTCCCTCACCTGCATCGCCATAGATATCACCTCTCCTGGGGTCTTCATAGCCAAAACGATCATAGAAGAAATTCCCCATGTCCTCTACATAGTTTCCCAACGCCTCGACATCCAAATGAATGTGACTTATTTGCTCATGTATCCTCCCTATGCCTCCCATCACCCTCTCCATACGCTGCTCCTGCCTATATAACTGTGCAGTGATAGTCTGAAACCCTGGGTCTCGGTAACTCTGCCAATCTCTCTGATCTGTGCAGTGAGGACGATCCGGCGGCCCCATGCGGTGGTGGCTCAGTGACTCTAGGTGGCGAGGAGTCAATGCCCATACCAAGTGAGTCATCACCCCAAGTAGGAGGCGGTGGTGGAAATGATGTCTCCGGTGCAGGTGTATGATGACACCAAAATTCATAATATATTTTGTGTCATTTCATGTGTCTTTTTGTGTCATAATTATCCTCTTTTGCTTGTTTTTAAGCCTTATTTGTCAAATATTACAGAATCTACACCATTTCTTATTTTTGATCTTTTTCAAGTTACAAGTGCCATATTTTGATGGATTTTGGAAGATTTGAGCACACCAATGGATTCCAGACGTCGAAACGAAGCTACCCATCAATTTTCATGAAATTTGGAGCTAATTTGCAAGAATACGACACTACCGTATTTTTAGGCAAATCTGTCACGGTACCGTATTTTGCATCAGACAGCAACCAGAAAATACGGCACTTCCGTATATAGTTACATGGTACTGTATTTCCAGACAATTTCAACTAGAGAATTCTAGCAAAAATACGGCACTACCGTATTTTTGGGAGAAATTCTCACGGTACCGTATTCTCCATAAAAACTCATCTAGAATACTTTTGCAAAATACGGCACTGCCTATACAGATACACGGTGCCGTATTTACAGACAATTTTCTACAGAACCCCAGAGACAAAAATACGGCACTACCGTATTTTTGGGTACAACTTTCACGGTGCCGTATTTTGGGAGGATTTTCGTGAGTTTTTCGGGTCCTATTGTTGCGCAGGCCATAACGTTTGATCCAAAAGTCTAAAGTAAGCTCCGAAAGATGTTCCGGACTCGTCTTTAAAGGGATAACACGCACGAAGTGGAAGAAAGAACTTTTATCAAGTATTGAGAGAGAAATTGAGAGAACATAGCTTAGAGTTTGGCTTCACGCCGAGAGGCATGGAGGCCACCTCGGGCCGTGATTTTTACACTGAAGCCTCACATGGAGGAGAGGAGGACGCACCAGAAGTTTCAGAGCGTTTGGAGTCCGATCAGTGGAGAAATCAATAAAACAGCGGTGACAGCGCTGTTCAAAGGCAATTACAGTGCTGTAATCGAAATTACAGCACCGTGTTTTGTAACTTCTACCCTTCTCCTTTGATTTTTGATACTTTGAAACTATGGTTGATTGTAATCTTTCCTTTATGCTAGCTTAGATCTTCTTTTGGGACATGGGGTGTAATCCCCTTAGTTTGTTAATGACTAGAAAACATTGATTTTTGTCAAGTTTAATTTTAATATGATAATTTTACTTTTGTGATTGATTGTTCTTTAATTCTCTTTAGTTTTATAAATATCAGCATGTTTTAGAGTTTTGCGAAATAGACCGAGAGGTTGATCGTTTGAAATTCGGAACCCTAGGAATCATTGAGTTTGGAACTATCGTAAGAGATTAGGTAGTTCTTCGAATTCTGATTTTTAGTGATTTTATTGCCATGTTAAATTTCTAATACTTTGGATTGAGTTAATGTGTAGACTTGATTTGATCTTGCACGAGAGTGAGGATCGAGTCGTCGGAAAACCATAAGTAAAACCTATGTTGAGTTTCAGGATGCACGAGAGTGATCCTTGAGATTCCACTTGAGATGATTGACTTAGAATTCGGATGGACGAGAGTGATCCATGAGTTCTTTGTTCAATGATTCACTTATCTTTAGCATTGAGAATAGATCTTGCACGAGAGTGAGGATCGGTTATCTGCATGATTGTTTGCATGAGAGTGAGACAATACCTTTATGAAGTGAATTAGGTCTTTATCATAATAGAATTAAACTGACAACCTTTATTTCCTTCTAGTCATTAGAATTAAGGTAGATGAAACCCTAGTCCCAGTTTCTCTCTAATTATCTTTTTCGTGTGTTCTCCATCATTGCTTTTCATCATATTCGGTTTGCTTAGCTAGTGAGAAAACATCTATTTGGTACTTAACAAGTTTTTGGCGCCATTGCCGGGGACCTTAGTTTTGTTATTATCAAAATATTTGTTAGTATTGCTAGACTAGGTTTTATTGATTTTAGATTTAACTTTGTTTTTTGTTTTTGCAGGTTTTGGATTTCACTAGTTGTGACAGGACTGTGATATCTAAAAATTTGTGAATTTGCTTGTGTTTTAGATTTTCTATTTTTTATATATTCTGAAAAACAAAATAGTTCTTATTGATTGGTGTTGGATTATCTTTCTGTTATTGATAGATTTGAAAATATGTCTTTTTATCACAACTCCTGGGCAACTGAAAGAGGTAAGGTGTACATGCCATAAAATGATTCACGATGCACTCTTGCATATATATCGAAATTACACTCCTATTTTGTGACATGTAATATTTGTAAATCATCAGATCATTATACTTCTGATTGCAAATTTTTAATTCCTCCAAATTCTAATTCTTCATGGTATCATGATGATCATTATGAATCTAGTTGGGAAAATCAAACTCCTTTTTATGGTGATTGCCCAAACAATAATTATGAACCATGCTTTGAGAAAACTGAAAAATCTAGTTTAGAGGGCATGTTTGAGAAATTCATGAGTTCACAATTGAAACAAGATGTGAGTGAGACCCTCAAACAAATCAATTCTAGGTTGGATGGCATGGTTGCACACAATGAAATTTTAGAAACCCAATTAGCACAACAAAATTGTTTGTTTGAATTTGATTTGGAAACTGAGAAAGTTGATTTAGAAAATTCCCCCTATGATTATGATTGTTTTGAGATTGAGCCTTATGTTAACATTAGTGAATCTCATTCTGATTTTGATAATTGTGAAATTGATTCCTTTGATAATTTATTTGTGGAAAAATTTGAGGAAATTGAAATTGAAAAACCCTCTTCTGATGAAATTGATTCTTTTAATGTTATATCATTTATGGTTAAATCTTATGAGTTTGAAAATTGTGATATTCATGTACCTCAATTTGATTTTGATGATATTGTTGAAATTAATGATAAATCTTTTGTCGTTAACTCTGGTTCTATTAATTCTTTTGCTAACATCGATAAATCTCATGATTCTTCATATGATTCTGATTTTGACTCTTCTGATGATAAATTATTTGTGGGGAGGCATGAGGAAATTGATTTTGAAGAGTCTCATCTTGACTTTAATGATGATTTCGAAATTGCTAAATTATTTGATGATGAACATGAGGAAATTGATAAGGATTTGAATATTGTGAAAATTGATGAATCTCACCATGTTGATGTTTTGCCCATATCTTTTGTTGAATATTTTGATGAATTTGAAAAATTATGCTTTATTGAGGAATCTAATGAAAGACATAAACATTATTATGATGATCCAATGCTTGATTATTTTGATCAAAGTCCTACTTCTATTGCTATTGAAAATATTAATTTGAAAAAAGGACTAATGATTTTGCTTTTTGAGAAACATAGGAAGATCATAGAGATTACTTTGAGTGGATTTGAAAATCTTGATTTTAAATTCTGCATGTTTAAGAAAGCCACATCAATCATGAATTGTGTGAAATTTTGGATATTTGGATTAGTGGCTAATCTTTTGGGAAAAAGGAAATGCATAAGATTGTATGCTTTATACTTTGGAACTGATTCGCCTGCTTCACCATGAGATTTGAGTTTAGGTCAAGCTATGGACCAAAAATTAGCGCTTCTTGGGAGACAACCCAAGCACTTTTGCCTTAGTTTAGTTTCTTTTATTTTAGTATATTTTTAGAATTAATTTTTTTTTGCAGGAAAATAAAATTATTTACGGTTGCACTGCTCTCCTTGGACACCTGCGGCTTCTTCTCCAGATTTGCAGCACCTCTAGCCACCACTACATCTGCCTTTGACATCACTATCTCCAGCCGTCGACACTGGATCATACCACCAGCAGATTCTTATTTCTTTTGCTGCCTCTTATTCCATGATTTTATTTATTTTTGCAGCAGTTCTTTATTATTGACTTTGATTTCTTTTATGCAGTACTATCTTTTGCACCGGCCGACGATCTCACCTCTATGACTGTGTTCTCTAGCAGGCCACTAGAGATTACTCACTCTACTGTCGGCACCATCACCATCATTGCTAGCAGCTT
Organism: Costus lasius; assembly: GCA_027563935.2. Lineage (NCBI taxonomy): Eukaryota > Viridiplantae > Streptophyta > Magnoliopsida > Zingiberales > Costaceae > Costus > Costus lasius. The sequence continues at coordinate 99,226,706 of CM050448.1, forward strand.
TTCAGTAAAAATTATCTAAAGGCACATCTTTGGACCTAGCAGCATCTGCCCTGACACTGATTTTGATCTGAGCCTTATGTACTTTGGGTCAGAGCTTGCTATATAGTTTTGTGAATATTGTTTACACTCTCTTGTATTCATGATTATTTCATATGGTTGCATCTTTGATTTGTTATCACTTTACACCCTTTGCATTCTTTGAGCCTTATGTAATTATATGGACCAATCATGTTACACTTTTGACTATGATTATATGAGTTTTCATGCTTCACACCTTTTGCATTGAATTAGAAATTTTTTATGGACATGATAAGATTGATAAGTTGATAATATGTTTTTCTTAGATGGGTATATTTTTCTACATTAATTATGAAAGTTCATGCTAATGCTTGTGAATGAAGATATACCTATTATGTTGAATTTATTTCTTCAATATATATCTACTTGTTGAAATTATCCATTGATTGATGCATATGTTTTGGGTAGGTATGTTGTTTGATGAATGTAATCTAAGAGTGAAGCATCTTTCTTGAATAAAATGAGCATATGAGTGATATTTTTGAAGTGATGTCAATTGATTAGCCTAGTTGATGTTTGGTCTATTTTACTATTTATTGGGAAGGAAGAATCCATGATCCACAAAAATAGTGAGAGACTCCCCCTATTTGGCACTATGCAAAATTGACAGTGGTACCTAAGACATGGGTTGAAGTCAAAAATTATATAAAAAAAAATTTGATGAGAGAAAAATTTTGGGTAGGTATGAGAGAATGACTCCTCTACTTGGCACTGTATAAAATTGATAGTGGTACCAAAGATAAGAGTTGAAGTACAAATAAAAAGTGTGTATCTATGTGGGTACATACCATCAAAAACACATAAAAAAAAAATTGGCCTGGAAAAAGATTTTGGATATCAAATTCCAGTAAACAAAAGTTTGATAGATTTAAACTAAAACTTGGGTGAATTCATGAGACTGAAATTCTTTTCATTATTTGAGTTGCGAAGTTTTATTTGATCAAAGTTGTAGATCTTAAAGATTAATTTCAAAGGACGATGTATTTATCTGAAATTTTGTGCAAAAAGTTGATGGAATATTTCATGAGTGATTATATTTTAGAAATTTATTTTTCATAAAAGAGCATATTTTCCATACTTAGCATTGTTCTTTATTTTATATGCTTGAGGACAAGCAAAGTTTGAGCCTTATGTGTTTGATGACACCAAAATTCATAATATATTTTGTGTCATTTCATGTGTCTTTTTGTGTCATAATTATGCTCTTTTGCTTGTTTTTAAGCCTTATTTGTCAAATATTGTAGAATCTACACCATTTCTTGTTTTTTATCAATTTCAGGTTAAAAGTGCCATATTTTGATGGATTTTGGAAGATTTGAGCACACCAATGGATTCCAGACGTCGAAACGAAGCTACCCATCAATTTTCATGAAATTTGGAGCTAATTTGCAAGAATACGACAATACCGTATTTTTAGGCAAATCTGTCACGGTACCGTATTTTGCATCAGACGACAACCAGAAAATACGGCACTGCCATATACAGTTACATGGTACCGTATTTCTAGACAATTTCAACCAGAGAATTATAGCAAAAATACGGCACTGCCGTATTTTTAGGAGAAATTCTCACGGTACCGTATTCTCCATAAAAACTCGACCAGAATACTTTTGCAAAATACGGCATTGCCGTATATAGATACATGGTGCCATATTTATAGACAATTTTCTACAGAACTCCAGAGACAAAAATACGGCACTACCATATTTTTGGGTACAACTTTCACGGTGCTGTATTTTGGGAGGATTTTCGCGAGTTTTTCGGATCCGATTCTTGCATAGGCCATAACGTTTGATCCAGAAGTCCAAATTAAGCTCCAAAAGATGTTCCGGACTCATCTTTAAATGGAGAACATGCACGAAGTGGAAGGAAGAATTTTTATTGAGTATTGAGAGAGAAATTGAGAGAATGGCGCTTAGGGTTTGGCTTTATGCCGAGAGGCATGGAGGCCACCTTGGGCCGTGATTTTTACACTGAAGCCTTGCCTGGAGGAGAGGAGGACGTACCAGAAGTTTTAGAGCGTTTGGAGTCCGATCGGAGGAGAAATCAACAAAACAGCAGTGACAGCGCTGTTCAAAGGCAATTACGGTGTTGTAATTTCGATTACAGCACCGTGTTTTGTAACTTCTACCCTTCTCCTTTGATTTCTGATACTTTGAGACTATGGTTGATTGTAATCTTTCCTTCATGCTAGCTTAGATCTTCTTTTGGGACATAGGGTGTAATCCCCTTAGTTTGTTAATGACTAGAAAACATTAATTTTTGTCAAGTTTAATTTTAATATGATAATTTTACTTTTGTGATTGATTGTTCTTTAATTCTCTTTAGTTTTATAAATATCAGCATGTTTTAGAGTTTTGCAAAATAGACCGAGAGGTTGATCATTTGAAATTCGGAACCCTAGGAATCATTGAGTTTGAAACTATCGTAAGAGATTAGGTAGTTCTTCGAATTCTGATTTTTAGTGATTTTATTGCCATGTTGAATTTCTAATACTTTGGATTGAGTTAATGTGTAGACTTGATTTGATCTTGCATGAGAGGGAGGATCGAGTCATCGGAAAACCATAAGTAAAACCTGTGTTGAGTTTCAGGATGCACGAGAATGATCCTTGAGATTCCATTGAGATGGTTGACTTAGAGTTCGGATGCACGAGAGTGATCCTTGAGTTCTTTGTTTAATGATTCACTTATCTTTAGCATTGAGAATAGATCTTGCACGAGAGTGAGGATCGGTTATCTGCACGATTGTTTGCACGAGAGTGAGACAATACCTTTATGAAGTGAATTAGGTCTTTATAACAATAGAATTAAACTAACAACCTTTATTTCCTTCTAGTCATTAGAATTAAGGTGGATGAAACCCTAGTCCTAGTTTCTCTCTGATTATCTTTTTTGTGTGTTCTCCATCATTGCTTTTCATCATATTCGGTTTGCTTAGCTAGTGAGAAAACATCTATTTGGTACTTAACACGTAGGTCTCTGTGGTTCGATATTTTTATTACTTCGAAGTATCTGTGCACTTGCAGACACAACAGTGTAGCATAAGATATACAACTCGGCTATAGCTTCCAATTATCGAGGCTCTGCACTGAGGTCCGTTCGGGGTTAGGCAATGGTAACGTGGGGAGTCCAGGCTGAAAGATCAAACAATATGTGTCTCCATCACGCTGAATCATATTCATTGTATTGCATGACTCAATATCTATTCTGGAGTTGCCTCTAACAACCTTGATCCCATAGGGCACAATCCCTAGATGTAGTGTCATAGGAGTAAGAAAACCTCCGATCACTATAGCTCGCTTCTTAGCCCTTGACACTTTACTCAGGTGTCTCATGAAAAAGAAAGCTATATCCACTGTGAAACCATGAAGCATACTCCAAAGCAGGAATAACTCAGCACGACAAACAATACCATCACTATCCCCTCGCCCGAATATGGTGTGCGCGAGAACACGGTGGGCATATCTGATGCAGGGGTTTGATACTCTTGAGGCTCTTGCTATTGATGCTGAAAATCTGCTGTCTGATGATATCTGGTTCCAAAAGATATGCTCAATGAATCCAATGGGTGGCTCTGTGCGCCCCTTCCATGGGAAGTGAAATATATGCCGAATTTCCTTAAATGAGAGTCTCTTTTCCTCATTCATCATCCTAAATCTAATATCTCCTTCAGCTGTGTGGTCCATGTATTCATCCCAACTAACTTCCAAACTACTAAGAAATTCTAGAACAACAGGTAAGTAAGTTTCAGGTGTCATCTCGAAAAACTCTCTCAATCCTACCTTGTCATACATCAAAAATACATCATCTTTCAGTCCAAGGAGCTCTAAAGCTCTAACATCGGTGTATTTTGTTTTTACAATGCGTCGAGTAAGTAGCATGTTATATCTCTGCTCTTGTTCCTCATCCCTAAACATGATACCGAATGGATTCGGTGGTGGCATTGGAGATTTTGCGGGGGCTTTCCATTTCTTCTTTGATAACATCTTCTTGGTAGGTGCCATGATATTGTGCATGGGAAACAAATTACAACTGAAGAAAAATCGGAAGCTGAAAACGTTACCAAAGGTCATGCGCGGCTGGGAGTAGGGCTGGTTTTCACGCTTCGAATTTGGATTTCTGGTGGAAGATTGAGCTTCGAATTCTCTTGGGGTATGATCTCCTTCCTCCCTCGAAGATCTCTGAGCCTGGAAGCAAGCCAATCATCGCTCGGACGGGAATAATCGAAAGGGGCAAAATCACGGCGGAAAACCTTCAGCGCGCCTGAAAACGAGCTCAATCGAGCTTGAAATCGTCAAGATCTTTGCTTGGAATTGGATGAAACTTGTAGAGAGAGGTCATACGAAGGCTAGGGAAGAAAAAGCTCGAAGAAAAACGCAAGGTCGGTGCAAAATCGTGGGAAGAAGCCCTAAGAACAGTGCGCCAAACCCTAAATACGGCACGTGAACACGTGGGGTCGAATGAAAATATGATACTGTATGGAGAATATGGCAGTGCCGTATAATGGCTACAGATTCTGTGCTGGAAAACGCAACAAATACGGCACCGTGCATTATCCCACGGTGGTGTGGTATAATGCAAAAACTCTTTGTTCAAATCTTTCCAAAAACACAGTACCATGCAAATGTTTGCGGCACTGCCGTGAAATCACAAAAATTCTCTTTTCAAAAACGGTGAAAAATACGGTACCATGCAGATACGATGGTGTCGTATTCTGTAAAAACCTTCTGTAAAGAAACAACCAAAAATATGGTACCGTGCAAATGTCCACGGTACCGCCGTATTTTGCAAATAAAAGCGCAAAAAAAATCGCTAAAAATCATAAAAAATGAGAAAAAGAAGAATTGACCCAAAACAAAGCAAATTAAGGCAGAAACAAACTAAAATCAAAATGAAAAAAAAAATAGTTTGCTTGGGTTGCCTCCCAAGAAACGCTAATTTAATGATCATTAGCTTGACCCTTTCACACTTGGATTCACTTGTATTTCATCAAGTAGATAATTCTCCCCTTCTTCAATCTGTTCTCCATGATAGTAGTGTTTCAATCTTTGTCCATTAACCTTGAATACTCTCTCTTCACTCCATATATCGATGGCTCCGTACGGATAAGTCTTCTTCACCTGAAAAGGCCCAGACCATTGAGACTTAAGTTTACTAGGAAAAAGTCTCAATCTAGAATTAAACAAAAGTACGAAGTCACCTGGTTGAAATTATTTTCTGAGTATATGTCGATCATGCCATCTCTTGGTTCTTTCCTTGTAAATCTTTGCATTCTCATAAGCAGAGAGCCTAATCTCTTCAAGCTCACTCAGTTGCAATTTTCTCTTTTCACTTGCACTTTTCAAGTCAAAGTTCAATGCTCTAATCGCCCAAAATGCTTTATGCTCAAGCTCTATAGGAATGTGACATGATTTACCATAAATTAATTGAAATGGAAACATACCTATTGGTTTTTGAAAGCAGTCCGATATGCCCAAAGTGCATCATCAAGCTTGAAAGCCCAGTCCTTCCTTGTTCATGACACTATCTTTTCCAATATCCCTTTAATCTCTCTGTTAGATATCTCCACTTGTCCACTTGTTTGGGGATGGTAAGGTGTTACAACTCTATGATTCACCCCATATTTTCTAAGTAAAGCTGAGAATTTGTGTCCAATAAAGTGGGATCCTCCATCACTAATCACAACTCGTGGTACTCCAAAGCGTGGAAAGATAACTCTTTTAAACAATTTCACCACAACCCTAGAATCATTAGTAGGAGAAGCAATGGCTTCTACCCACTTGGAAACATAATCTACCGCCACGAGTATATACTTATTACCTCCAGATGATGGGAAAGGTCCCATGAAATCAATACCCCAAACATCAAATATTTCAACTTCAAGTATTGTGGACAATGGCATCTCATTCCTTCTATTGATGTTCCCCATCCTTTGACAATTATCACAAGACATTATAAAATTCCTTGCATCCTTAAATAATGTGGGCCAATAAAATCCAGATTGTAATACCTTGAAAACTGTCTTCTCAGTACTAGCATGCCCTCCATATGATAATCCATGACACTACGATAATGTCTTTCATTTCTTCTTCGGGGATACATCTCCTAAATTGTCACATCCCGTTATCTTAACCCCATACAAGCAACACAAATCACAAAAGAAACAGGATGTGTCAGACAAGATCGATTCATATGCTAGGTAAAACCAAGTTCAAGAAAACACGATCTGAAAATTTTCAAAATCCATACATACAAAATCTCCACAAAACACAATTTCATAAATGTACCTGCCACCACGCAATCCTTGCACTAGACATATGCAAGGCAACAGTTATATCAAATCCGTATAAAATTCATAAAATCCATAAATCACATAAATCACATAAGGGTACCTGCCACCAGGCAATACTTGCACTAGACATATGCAAGTTCACATTTATATCAAATCCGATTGCAAAAATACAAATCGACTTGAAATTCAAAACAAAACCACAACGTCGATTCTATAATTTCATAACTAACATCACTGATACCAAACACCGAAACCAGGTCAAAGCCCGCGGTGACACAAAAATCAGAATATCAAACTGCCATAACCGGCAACACAAGTTCACATAGTTTGGCCACAACTGGCAACATAAGTTCATATAATTCGGCCACAACCGGCCCCAGTAATTAAGCACAAAAGTCTTATTCATTCAACTGGCATATCACGATATTCATATAAAATGCTAACTGGAAATGCGCCCCTGCTCTACACCTGAAAATAATGAGGGGTGAGCTACACAGCCCAGTGAGTGGATAGTCTCAAACGACCATCCATAACATACACTCAAAAATACATGCAGATTATTTTAAAAACATTTAACAGAATATCATGTCAACATATGACAAACTTAAAGAACAGAATTCATATAAAACAGTCAGATGTACACTGCTAAAACATCACCTAATTATCACTACAGAGTAACCAGGTTCTAGAGTTATACTCTAAACCAACTAAACACACCAACCACTTAATTAACCTAGTTGTTCAGCATATATTCAGTAGTGACCATTATGGTCTAACCCGGCTTTGGCCTAAGCACTGGGAGACTGCAAATCACATGCAACATATAGATGGACGGTGTGTAGATTCAAGAGGTGGCCCCCGCCAGGTCACGACATGGCACTTTGCTCTACGATCACCCCATAATCACAAAAATCTAAGCGTTCTAAGAGTGACGACATCAAGAGGTGGCCCCTGTCTGACCAAGACATGGCACTTTGCGTCTTATATCACTCATTCTCCCAAAGGGTTCCTTAGCTGAACAACACAGACACATCTTATATCTTATTTCACATCATAGAGGACTCCTAAGTGTCAACTAGACTCTAGGATAGTCATCACAATAATCATATCGGGCAGGCTGAACATCAACCCCCATCACAATAATCATAACAGGCAGGCTGAACATCAACCCCCTCACATATCACAACAGGCAGGCTGAACATCAACCCCCTCACATATCACAATACAGGGCCGAAATTCAAACCCTTAACATATCACATATAGACTATCCCCTTGAGTTTAAGGTAACACCTAGCCTTAGTCCTATCCATTCCATCTTCTTTCATAACACATAATATAAAAAATCACATAATATTCAAACATCACAAAGTAGTGTAGTCCTTAGGTTTCATGCTGATTAATTCAGTCTAACCTTGCTAAATTATCACCCAATGTTCTCAAACATGAATACATGGTCTTAGATAAATAAACATGAGTTTTATAACATTATTAGCATTTATCAAGCATCCATAAAATCGACATATAGCATTTATCAAGCATACATAAAAATCAACATAAAATTAAACATAAAATTTAAAACATGTATTCATACAATTGCTTTACAAATCACTACATGTAACCCACGGTTAACATAACATATTATCTACTAAATTTTAAACCTTAGTTAACATGAATATCATGCTCAAAATCATTGGTTTAAAACTTCCTAAATTCCATAAATTAATACCTTAAATTTCATATTACAAACTTTCGGTTTTCATAAAACAATCATCAAGATTTCGGTTAAAAGTTTTCATAAAACAACCATCAAGATTTCGGTTTCATAATTAACATCAAAATTTCAGTTTTCATAAATAATTATCAAGATTTCGAGTCTCATAATTATTATCAAGAATTCGGTTTTCATAACAATTATCAAGATTATTTCGGTTTTAAACATGGAAAGATTTCAAGCAACCAAATTTTTCATGTAGCATAACCATAATCATATTGATGTAAATTTTGAATAAGACACCCCACTCACCTCAACCGAGAATACCAAGATGAAGATCCTCCACAAAATTCGTCTAAGGGCTTTGAATTGATCCTAGGAAGACGCCAACAATGGACAATAAACGCCTCCAAACACCAAAGACGCCGGCCAAAGGAAGAAAGGAAGAGGAAGAGAAAATCACCCAAGAACTCTTCAAGAATCGCCAACTTCTTCAAGCCGTCGCCCAATGTTTTTCTCCAAGCTAAAAAAACGCCTACCTCTTTACCCTAGTCGCTAAATCCCCCCCCCCCCCCCCCTAAAATTTAAATTTCGGTTTTTAATGTTTAACCCGCTAACCAATTAATTCAAAAGGGTTTAACCCATTTAACTAATAAATTTGAATTTTAAACCCAATTAGTGCAAACCCAATAACTCATAATTTAAGTGAAAATCCAATAAGGGTTAAACTAACATCCAATAAGCTAGTTAACTAATTAAATTTAACATCCATTAAGCTAATTAACGTCCAACAAAATTAACAACCAATAATCTCTAATCTAATTAACTATAAATTAACAACCAAAAATCTCTAGTTAATTAACTATAAATTAACAACCAAAAATCTCTAGTTATTTAACTATAAATTAACAACCAATACATAGAAAAATATCACAGTCAATAATTTTATTTAAATCATGAACAAAATATCACAGCCAACGAGTTTATTTAAATCAAAATAATGCTTACCAGGACTTAAGATCCTTGGATCTTACATAAATATTCCATCTGCACATCTTTTGAACACATAAGGCTCATCCCAGAAATGGTGTTTAACATCTACTAAAAATGTTTTCTTGCCATGGGAAGTCAAATCAACAGGAAATATATTAGCAACAAGATAATTCACAATATCTACATACCAAGGAGCCTTAATTTATTCAACTCTCATCAGTTGTTCCTCAGGAAAGGAATCATTAATTTCAGCATTTTCATCTTCTACAATCATCCTTGAAAGGTTGTCTGCAACTAAATTCTCAGTTCCTTTCTTATCTTTGATTTCCAGGTCAAATTCTTGCAGAAGCAAAATCCATCTCAACAACCGCGGCTTACTGTCCTTCTTCGGCATCAAATATTTAACTGCAGCATGATCAGTATACACTAAAACTTTTGAATTTATCAAGTAAGATTTGAATTTGTCAAATGCAATAACTATTGCCAACAATTACTTCTCGGTAGTGGTGTAATTCCTTTGTGTTTCATCTAAAGCTTTACTGGCATAAGAGATCACATAAGGCTTCTTTCCCTTTCTTTGCCCTAGAACGGCTCCAACTGCAAAGTCACTAACATCACACATAAGCTCAAAAGGTAACTCCCAGTCAGGTGGTTGCATAATGGGTGCTGATGTCAAGGCCTTCTTCAGTTCCTAAGAAGCAAACAGACATTTCTCATCAAAGCAGAATTTGGCATCTTTACAAAGTAAATCAGTTAGGGGTTTAGCAAGTTTAGAGAAGTCCCTGATGAATTTCCTGTAAAACCCTACATGTCCCAAAAAACTCCTAATCTCCATGACAGTGGTGGGTGGCGCCAACTTCTCAATCACTTCTATCTTGGCTTTGTCCACCTCTATCCCTCTCTCTGAAATAAGATGACCCAAAACTATTCCCTGTCTAACCATAAAGTGACACTTTTCCCAATTCAAGATAAGGTTAGTCTCTTCGCATCTCTGTAAAACTCGAGATAGATTAGCCAAGCAGTCATCAAAAGAGAAACCATAGACAGAAAAAATCATCCATAAAAACATCCATGAAATCTTCAATAAATTTAGAAAAAATTGCCATCATACACCTTTGAAAAGTAGCAGGTGCATTGTACAAACCAACGGGCATTCTTCTATAAGCAAAAGTACCATATGGACATGTAAAGGTGGTCTTATCCTAATCATTAGGATGAATGGGAATCTGAAAAAAATCCGGAATATCCATAAAAAAACAAAAGTAAGAGTGTTTAGCAAGTCTCTCAACCATTTGATCAATAAAAGGCAAGGGAAAATGATCTTTCCTAGTGGCTGTATTTAATTTTCTATAATCAATACACATACTCCAACTAGTGACTGTTCAAATGGGTATCAACTCATTATCTTTATTTTTCATTACAGTGACACCTCCCTTTTTAGGAACACAATGTACAGGACTTACCCACTTACTATCTGGGATAGGGTAGTGATGACACCAAAATATGTAGTATATTTTGTATCATTTTAGATACCTTTTCATGCTAAATTGAGGATCTTTTTACTTGTTTTTATGCTGAATCCATTAAATATTGCAAAGTCTACTTCTATTTTGGTTTTTCATATTTTTCAGGCAAAAAGGCACTATTTTAGGCATTTTCAAGCAAAAATCAAATACATGGAAGAGTTCTCATCATCAAGAAGAAGTCACCCAAGAATTTTCATGCAAATCGAGGCAAATAACCCAAAATACGGTAGTGCCGTAAAGGATTTTACGGTACTGTATTTTACACGGCTACCGTATTATCGAGATCACGGCCGTATTTTGGTGATTTACCGAACAGAAGGCTTTCGCGAAATTACGGCACCACCGTAAGAATTTACACGGCCGTATTTTGGGGCGCTTTCGGAATAGAGACCTTCGCTAAAATTACGGCACTGCCGTAAACCAGTTTACGGGCGTATTTACTAGACCTCTTCAGAATAGAAAGTTGCCCTGAAATTACGGCACTGCCGTAAACCAGTTTACGGGCCGTATTTTCCAAACGAATTCGACTAGAGAGTTCAGCCGATTTTACGGCACTACCGTAAACCAAATTACGCTACCGTATTGTTCCAGCAATTTCAGAACAGAATAATCGATGGATTTTACGGCAGTGTCGTAAGATATTACACTGCCGTATTCCGGTGTTTGAACGCGATTCCCAGGTCAATGTCCACGCCCGATCCTTGCGGAGATGATTGCGGATGATCCAAAAGTTTATATTCGATGCCGTAAGAAGCAATAGGAGAGCTTTTCATGAGAGGATTACAGAGAGACAAAAGGCCCCTATTTTGATTGACCATCGAGGGAGAAATCGCGATCCACGCCGCCGCCGAGGGTTTCACCGCCGCGCTCGATCCAGACGACCTTCGGCCACGATTTTTCTACCGAAGCATCGCCTGGTGAAGGAGACAACGTGCCGGAAGTTTCAGATCGAAAGGAGACAAATTGGAGGAGAAATCAGGGGAAGAAGGATCGCCACCATTGTTCACGCCTTCTTTTGTAAAATACGGCTGTGAAATACAACGTGCCGGAAGTTTCAGTCGTGCCGTATTTTCTAAAAACTCTTCCTTTTGTTGATTTTTGATTTTCTGAAATTATGGAATATTGTATTTCCTTCGCCATGCTAGCTTAAACTACTCTTGGGACATGGGGGAGTAGTTCACTTGACTTTTAATGATTAGATAACTTCTTTTTCAATATTTCATTGAGTTTGATTTTAGCATGATGATTTTGCTCATGTGATAATTGTGCTTAGACTATCTTTAAGTTCATATTATTAATTATGTTCTTAGAATTTTCGCTTGAGACTGAAAGGTAATTGCTTGAGAATTTGGAATCCTAGAATTGCATGTTAGGATCCCTTCCTTAGGTTAGATCCATCTTGATCTTTTCTAGTAAAATAATTGTCATGATTATAACATGAATCCATAGATCGAGTCTATTTGTGAAACGTGCAGATCTTGTGTGAAAGCAAAGATCGGAACGTTGGAGGTCCTTGAGCAAAACTAGTTACGAGACTCGGATGCACGAAAGTGATCCTTGAGACTCCACTAGAGATTCTAGAGCTCAGATGCACGAAAGTGATCCTTGAGTTCATCCTTTGATAATATCTTCTTCATGATGAAATTGAATCAATGAAATCCTTATTCATGTCTAGTCATAAAAGTTTAAGTGAATGAAACCCTAGTCCCAGCTTTTCTCTCTGATAATCCCGCTTTTAGTTACCGATTACTATTCTCACGATCTCGTTTTGCCTAGTTAGTAAGAAATCAACTATTTAGTATTCGACAACGTAGGTCCCTGTGGATTCGATACTTTTTTATTACTTCATATACCTATGCACTTGCGGTTTAACAACAAGTTTTTGGTGCCGTTACCAAGGATTAGTCCAAGGAACATGCGTGCCAGATTTGTTGTGTTCCCTTTCGGGCTATCAAGTTTTTGGCGCAGTTGCCGGGGACCTTAGTTTTGTCGATATTAGAGACGTTGACATTATTGCTAGATTAGGTTTTTATTTACTATTTTTTTTATTTACTGCTTATTTTCTATTTTTTGAAATCACTTGATCTGTTTACTTTACATGCGCAGGAGTCTTAGGTCAGGACCACTTGTACCATTGGATCCTGAAATCAATAAGACATTAAGAGCGCGCAGACAGTTGAGGTTAGAAGAATCATCATAAGAAGAACTACAAGAACAATCCCAACTAGAGTTACAAGAAGAGATTTTAGAGATGGGAGACAATCAGAACCATCAGAGAACACTTAGGGACTATGCAGCCCCTAATTATCATGAAATTCGTTCTAGTATTGCTAGGCCAGCAATTGGGGCCAACAATTTCGAGATTAAACCTCAACTCATTGCAATGTTTCAACAAGATCAGTTTGGAGGATCTCCATTGGAGGATCCCAACCAACACTTGGCCTTATTTCTTGACTTATGCGATACTATTAAGATGAATGGTGTTTCTAACAATGCATTTAGACAAAGACTTTTTCCTTTTTCTCTTAGGGACCGGGCAAAGACATGGCTTAATTCACACCCAGCCGGTACCTTCACCACTTGGAATCAACTGTCAAATTCCTTCTTGAACAAATACTTTCCACCAAGGAAGACACTTGAATTGAGGAACCAAATTACAAACTTTCAACAAAGAAGTTGGGAGTCGCTCAATGAAGCCTGGGAGAGATTTAATGAACTGCAGCGAAAGTGTCCTCACCATGGATTAGAACTTCAAACTTTAATGCAAACTTTTTATATTACATTATCTGATCAGACTAAAATGATTGTGGATGCCGCTGCAGGAGGAGCTCTTATGAGCAAAACACCAGATGAAGCCTTCAGACTGCTAGAGGAGATGGCAGAAAACCATAATCAATGGACTACCGAAAGGAGAGTACTGTACAAGCCTTCTCAAGGTAAGAGTGGAAGTGATGAAATACGCTCCTTAGAAGAGAAGGTAAAATTTTTTTGTAGTCAGTTAAATTCCATGCAAACTGCTTCTATTTCTGCTATCACTTGTGAAAACTGTGGTAATGATGGTCATACTGCTGAATATTGTAGAATTGTCGATCAGGGTAATGAGCATGTGAACCCCATAGGGAATTACAACCAAAGTAGACCTAATGATCCCTATTCTAATACATACAACCCTGGATGGAGAAATCACCCCAACCTTTCATGGAAAAACAATAACAATGTAGGGGGAACAATGAAAATAAAGGATTCCAAAAGCAAAATCTGAACCAAAACATAAATCAAAATTCTAATGAGGGATCCATACTTGAAAAACTTTTGGCCAACCAAAATCAGTTCATGTCTGATATAAAAGAATACATGTCAAATCAAAACAAGCAAAATGTGGAATTTAAGGAAAATTTTCATCAAATCAACTCTAGACTGGATATAGTAGAAGCCCACAACAAAATTCTTGAAAACCAAATTGCACAGCATGCTAGTGTTCCTTACAGACCTCCTAGGAAATTGCCTGCAAAACCTGAGATAAACCCTAGGGAGCACTGTAATGCCATCATGACTAGAAGTGGGAAACAACTGGGAGAACCTAGAGGGAGGTTTGAAAACACTGAAGAAAAGCTTAATGATAATAAAAGGGAATTGGAGATAGGAGAATCTTCTTCACATGAGAAACCCCAAATTTGTTTATCACCTCAAAAGGGTGATGAACCAAAAGGGGAGGAATCATGTGAGAAAGATAATCCTAAATCTGATTTACCTAATCCTTACCAAACACCTATACCTTTTCCTCAAAGGTTAGTTCAACATAAACTAGACAAAAAGTTTGGCAAGTTTCTTGAAGTTTTTAAAAAGCTTTATAATAATGTTCCAATTCTTGAAGCTATTATTGAAATGCCATCATATGCCATGTTTTTAAAAGAGATATTGTCTAGTAAAAGAAAATTGGATGATTATGGTACTTGCATGGTTACACTAACAGAAGATTGTAGTGCAGTCATACAGAATAAATTGCCACCTAAATTGAAGGATCCAGGTAGCTTTTCTGTACCCTGTTCAATTGGCACCCTATCTTTTGACTGAGCCTTATGTGACTTAGGTGCGAGTGTAAGTTTAATGCCTCTTTCTACTTACAGGAAACTGAATTTGGGAGAGCTAAAGCCTACATCAATATCTTTGCAGCTCGCAGACTCATTAGTGAAGTATCCTGTAGGTATGTTAGAGAATATTCTAATAAAGATAGGTGAGTTTCTCATACCTGCAAATTTTGTAATATTGGACATGGTGGAAAATTGTAGAAATCCTATCATTCTGGGTAGACCACTATTGGCCACAGCTAAAGCAAAAATTGATGTGGAATCAGGAAAAATTACCTTTGATATATGTGATAACAAGATCGAATTTAGTCTTAATGATTCAACAAACAAACTTTCATACTCAGGATCTTGTTGTAGTATTGAAATATTTAATGATGAAATTTATGATGTTTCAAGTTTGTTTGATGTAACCCCAAATAATGAATCTAACAATCTTTTTGAGGGTATTGATGAGAAATTGCAGAAGAAGAAAAAGCCAAAGAGGAAGAGAAGAAGAGAAGGCTCTAGGATGATTGAGAAAATAGAAAGAATTCTAAGCAGATTTGGATATTGTTTCAAGATCAAGCCTTATGTTGTAAAATCAGAGTTGAGATCCAGAAATCCACGATCAAACCTGAGTGTTAAAGGGTCAAGCTAATGACCTTTAAATTAGCGCTTCTTGGGAGGTAACCCAAGCTTTATCACCCTTATTTTAGTTTTATTTACCTTGATTTTTGCTTAGGACTAATTTTTATTTTATTTGTAGGTTTTTCGTGATTTGGAGCAAAATACGGCAGTACCGTAAAGGATTTTATGGTACCGTATTTCAGTCTACTTCCGACCAGAAAGCTGCGACGAAATTACGAGACTATGGCTATCATGGTGATCAGGGAGGAACCCCATACTTTGATCCTGAGGAGATTGCTGCGAGAGACTCGGAGGCTACGTGATCTGACGATGATGAGTAGAGGCTTTGTGAGTATTATCTTCCCTTACCTTTTTGCTATACTATGATTTTCTTTATCTCACTGTTGTTTTATATGATGAAGGGAAGGATGGTGCTTCCATGACTGCCGCCACTGCATTCTGTTTTATATTATTTCGATATGGTTGTATGATGATGATGATATTGATCTTTACTGATTCGATGGGGTTGTATGATATTTTGATATTCTGATGTTTGATATGATATACATGATGATATATTTTTGTTAATATGATATTGTGATAATTGATGGTGATGATGAGTTCACTCTTAATTTATACTGTTGATGACTTGAATGATTCATGATCTCAAATTCATGATTGAAAACATAACTCCATCATGTCAAATTTATTTCTTCAATACATATTTGTCTATTGAGATATGACATTGATTGATGCATAAAATTTTGGGGAGATATATTATTTGAAGAATGAAATTTAAAAGTGAAACTTCTCTTTTGAATAAAATGAGTATATTAGTATGATTTATGAATTTAGATAAATTGATCAACCTAGTTGAGGTTTAGTCTATTTTTGCTATTTGTTGGGAAATAAGAATCCGAGATCCATAAAAAAATAGTGAGAAACTCCCCTACTTGGCACTATGTAAAATTGATAGAGGTACCTAAGACATGGGTTGAAGTCTATGCATGAAAAATAATGAGTGGTGAAAAGAATAAGACTCCTCTACTTGGCACGGTATAAAATTGACAGTGGTAACGAAGAAAGAGTTGAAGTCAAAAATAAAAAGTATGTGTCTATGTGGATACATGCCGTCTATGCAAAGACAATGAAAAAAGAAACAAAAAAAAATTATGTGTGGAAAAAGATCTTGGAGACCTAATTCGTGTAAACAAAAGCATGATAGATTTAAATTGATACTGGGTGAAATCATGAGATTGAAAATTCTATCTATTGTACAAGTTGCGAAGTTTTATTTGATTGAGTTGTGAATCTAGAAAATTGAGTTCTGAGGATGATATGTTTACTTGAAATTTTGTAAATCAATTAATAGAATTTTTCATTGACAAGTTGTATTTTAGAAATTTATTGAGCATGAAAAGGTTATTCTTTTAATCAAATTTTCATTTTTGCTTAAGGACAAGCAAGGTTTGAGCCTTATGTGTTTGATGACACCAAAATATGTAGTATATTTTGTATCATTTTAGATACCTTTTCATGCTAAATTGTGGATCTTTTTTACTTATTTTCATGCTGAATATATTAAATATTGCAAAGTCTACTTCTATTTTGGTTTTTCATGTTTTTCAGGCAAAAAGGAACTATTTTAGGCGTTTTCAAGCAAAAATCAAATACATGGAAGAGTTCTCATCATCAAGAAGAAGTCACCCAAGAATTTTCACGCAAATCGAGGCAAAGAACCCAAAATACGATAGTGCCGTAAAGGATTTTACGGTACCATATTTTACACGGCTACCGTATTATCGAGATCACGGCCGTATTTTGGTGATTTACCGAACAGAAGGCTTTCGTGAAATTACGGCACCACCGTAAGAATTTACACGGTCGTATTTCGGGGCGCTTTCGGAACAAAGACCTTCGCTGAAATTACGGCACTACCGTAAACTAGTTTACGGGCCGTATTTTCCAGACATCTTCAGAACAGAAAGTTGCCCTAAAATTACGGCACTGCTGTAAACCAGTTTAAGGGCCGTATTTTCCAAACGAATTCAACCAGAGAGTTCAGCCGATTTTACAGCACTGCCTTAAACCAAATTACGCTGTCGTGTTGTTCCAGCAATTTCAGAACAGAATAATCGATGGATTTTACGGCAGTGTCGTAAGATATTACACTGTCGTATTCCGGTGTTTGAACGCGATTCCTAGGTCATTGTCCACGCCCGATCCTTGCGGAGATGATTGCGGACAATCCAGAAGTTTATATTCGATGCCGTTAGAAGCAATAGGAGAGCTTTTCATGAGAGGATTACAGAGAGACAAAAGGCCCCAATTTTGATTGACCATCGAGGGAGAAATCGTGATCCCCGCCGCCGCCGAGGGTTTCGCCGCCGCGCTCGATCCAGACGAGCTCCGGCCGCGATTTTTCTACCAAAGCATCGCCTGGTGAAGGAGACAACGTGCCGGAAGTTTCAGATCGAAAGGAGACAAATTGGATGAGAAATCAGGTGAAGAAATATCGCCACCATTGTTCATGCCTTCTTTTGTAAAATACGGCTGTGAAATACTTCACAGCCGTGCCGTATTTTCTAAAAACTCTTCCTTTTGTTGATTTTTGATTTTCTGAAATTATGGAATATTGTATTTCCTTCGCCATGCTAGCTTAAACTACTCTTGGGACATGGGGGAGTAGTTTACTTGACTTTTAATGATTAGATAACTTCTTTTTCAATATTTCGTTGAGTTTGATTTTAGCATGATGATTTTGCTCATATGATAATTGTGCTTAGACTATCTTTAAGTTCATATTATTAATTATGTTCTTAGAATTTTTACTTGAGACTGAAAGGTAATTGCTTGAGAATTTGGAACCCTAGAATTGCATGTTAGGATCGCTTCCTTAGGTTAGATCCATCTTGATCTTTTCTAGTAAAATAATTGTCATGATTATAACATGAATCCATAGATTGAGTCTATTTGTGAAACGTGGAGATCTTGTGCGAAAGCAAAGATCAGAACGTTGGAGGTCCTTGAGCAAAACTAGTTGCGAGACTCGGATGCACGAAAGTGATCCTTGAGACTCCACTAGAGATTCTAGAGCTCGGATGCACGAAAGTGATCCTTGAGTTCATCCTTTGATAATATCTTCTTCATGATGAAATTGAATCAACAAAATCCTTATTCATGTCTAGTCATAAAAGTTTAAGTGAACGAAACCCTAGTCCCAGCTTTTCTCTCTGATAATCCCGCTTTTAGTTACCGATTGCTATTCTCACGATCTCATTTTGCCTAGTTAGTAAGAAATCAACTTTTTAGTATTCGACAACGTAGGTCCCTGTGGATTCGATACTTTTTTATTACTTCGTATACCCGTGCACTTGCGGTTTAACAATAAGTTTTTGGTGCCGTTACTAAGGATTAGTCCAAGGTACACGCGTGCCAGATTTGTTGTGTTCCCTTTCGGGCTATCAGGTAGATAATACCTGCATCAAGCAATTTCAGTACTTCCTTCTTCACCACTTCCTTCATAGACGGGTTGAGTCTCCTTTGAAAATCTTCATGTGGCTTGTTCTCATCTTCCATGTGAATCCTGTGCATACAAAAAGAAGGATTAATTCCTTTCAAGTCATCAATGGTATACCCAATTACCTTTCTATGAATTCTCAACTCCTTCAAGAGCAAATCAGTTTCCCTGGCATCTAATTGAGCATCCAGAATCACAGGGTAATTAGAGTTAGGACCAAGAAATTCATATCTAAGGTTATCAGTTAAAACTTTCAACTCAACTTTAGGCATCTTTTCACTTTCATCATCAAAAGTAGCACAATCTAAAATATCATGTTTTTCATCATCAAAATCAGAATTATCAATTTTTTCACAAGAATTTTCCAAGGAATCAAAACAAGAATCAAAAGTAGAAATATCAATAGAAGAATCATCAAATAAACAACTAATATCATAAACCGTGTCATCAATAGCATGGATAGTGCAACAAGAACTAGCATATGCAGATTTTTTCAATGAATTATTTAATTCAAACTCAATCTTATCATTGCCAATTCTTAAAGTAAGTTTACCGTTCCTTACATCAATAAGGGCTCCAGTAGTGGCTAAGAACGGTCTACCCAGAATAATAGGAATTTTGGCATCCTCTTCCATTTCAAGCACCACAAAATCAGTAGTTATGAAATACTTACCAACTTGGATAGGAACATCCACTAGAATACCTACTGGATATTTTATTGATCGATCAACGAGCTGCAAAGATATTGAAGTGGGTTTAGGAGCTCCCATATCCAGTTTCCTGCACATAGATAAAGGCATAAGACTCACACTAGCTCCTAGATCACATAAGGCTCGATCGAAAGCAACATTACCAATGGAACAAGGAATAGAGAAACTACCTAGATCCTTTAATTTTGGTGGTAACTTGTTTTGAATAAGAGCACTGCATTCTTCAGTTAGTGCCACAGTACCATAGTCCTCTATTTTTCTTTTATTGGATAAAATCTCTTTTAAAAACTTTGCATATGTAGGCATTTGAGATAATGCATCAGTAAAAGGAATATTAATGTATAACTTTTTCAGCACTTCCAAAAATTTCCCAAACTGCCTATCTAACTTAGCTTGCATAATCCTCTGGGGAAAAGGGATAGGTGTCCTATATGGTGGTTGTGAACTAGGTCCAGGTACCTCAACTTCACAAGGTAAGTCACCTTTCTGTGAAGACTCATCCTGCTTAGAAGGAGAAGAATTAGGAAGGGACTGCACTTGTGTGGGTTGTGGTTCCAAAACTGGTTCATCACTAGGTCTGACATTAGGCTCAACTTCTTCTTCATCTAATGGTACCCTTGGATCTTCCAATTGTTTTCCACTCCTGGTTATGATGACATTACAATGTTCCCTAGGGTTAGGTTCAGGTTTTGCAGGTAACTTCCCTGGGGGTCTATAAGGTGCACTAGCCTGTTGTGCTATCTGAGTTTCTAACATCTTATTATGAACAACAACACCATCCAACCTAGAATTTAGCTGCTTAAGGGTTTCTAAAATCTCATCTTTTTTGCTCATCTGCTTACCCATGAATTTCTCAAACATCTCTTCTAGACTAGATTTTTGGGGTAGACTCTGGTTTGACTGTCTCTGATTATACCCCATAATCTCATTTTGCCCACTAGTTTGATTGTTACTCTTCCAAGACAAGTTAGGATGGTTCCGCCAACCAGGATTGTAGGTATTGGAGTAAGGGTCATTAGATCTACCTTGATTGTAACCCCCCACTGCATTAACTTGCTCACTCTCCTGGTCAACTATAACCTTGCACTCCTCAGCATAGTGTCCATGGTTCCCACAAACTTCACAAATAGCAGAAGATACAACAGCGGTTTGCATTTGAAAAGAATCAAAACGGTTGCATAATGAATCTACCTTTTCTGCAAGAGAACGCCAACCATCACCAACGTTCTTATCATGAGAAGGCCGATAAAGCACTCCTCTCTCAGAAGCCCACTGGTTGCGATTTAGCGTCATCTCCTCAATCAAGGCATAGGCAGCATCAACAGTCTTGTTCATCAGTGCTCGCCCTACAGCAGCATCAACAGTTAAGCGTGTGTTGTAAAGCAAACCATTATAAAAAGTTTGAATTAACACTCAATCTTCTAATCCATGATGAGGGCACTTCTGTTGTAACTCATTGAAGCGCTCCCACGCTTCACTAAATGATTCACCATCTCTCTGAGCAAAGCCTGAGATTTGGTTCCTCAACTGAACCATCTTACTGAGAGGAAAATACTTCTGCAAGAAGGCATTTGACAACCACTCCCAAGTAGTAAACGTCCCAGTTGGATGTGAATGAAGCCAAGCTTTTGCTCTGTGTCTTAGAGAAAAAGGAATTAATGGTGTAAACGTCCCAGATACACCATTAATTTTCAGGGTGTCACAAAATTCAAGGAAAAGAGATAAGTGTTGGTTTGGATCTTCCAAAGGAGATCCTCCAAATTGGTTCTGTTGGATCATTCACAAGAACGCTGGTTTAATCTCAAAGTTGTTAGCACCTATAGTAGGCCTAGTAATGCTGGATCGAATTCCCTGAGTACTCGGGGCTGCATAGTCTCTAAGTGTTCTCCCCTCTGCCATGATGGATTCTTCTTCTCTCCATTATGCAAATCTCAACTTCCTGCGCAATCTAAGAGTTCTATTAATTTCAGGATCAAAAGGAACTAATGGTCCTGACCTAAGATTTCTGTGCATAAGCAAGTAGAAAGTCAGAAAAGTTCAGAAATTGTAGAGCTTAAAAGAAAATCAAAATCTATCACAGAAAAACAAAAAACAAAAAACAAACAAAAAATTAGTCTAGCAATACTAACAATTATATCAATATCAACAAAACCAAGGTCCCCGGCAACGGGGCCAAAAACTTGTTGTACTCCGCAAGTGCACGGAAACTCGAAGTAATATTTAAGATATCGAACCACAGAGACCTCGTTGTTAAGTACTGACTAATTGAGTTTTCACTAGCTAAGCGAATCGAGAATCATGAAAATAGCGATCGAACGGTGATTGGATAACATTAGAATGAGAGAATCGGGACTAGGGGTTCATTCATCTTAATATTTATGACTACATATGATTAAAGATTCATCAATCTATTTTTGTTATGGTCAAGATATAATTCACTTGATAAACAAACTAACTCACTCTCGTGCAGTTAATTTACAAAGAATGATCCTCACTCTCATGTAAGATCAATTCAATGCTAAATATAAGTGAACTTTGGTTAAAGAGATTAAGAATCACTCTCATGCATTCCATCTCAATACCAAGATCTCAAGCGAAACTAAGCACTCTCCTACCTTAGTTTCACAGGTTTTACTTAAGGCTTTCTAACAATCTAACATCTATCTCTAGCATGTTTTCATGTCTGAAACAACAATAATTTCTAGGTCATAACATTAACAAGAAATAAACTTCTAAAACCTAAAGATAAGAGCACAACCAATCTCTCGCGAAGGGTTCTTATTATAGATTCTAGGGTTCCAAGTCCTATGATATCATCTTCTCAGTCCATAGCATAAAATTCTAAAACAAGTTAATGCATGACGCTAAAAATGATTAAAGGCATAAATCACTTAAGTAAAATAACCATAGCAAAATATATTGATGAACGAAAAGTTGTCTAGTCATTGATATATCAAGAGAATAACACCCCCATGTCCCAAGAGGAAATTAAGCTAGCATGACGGAAGATTCACAGTAAAACATAGTTTTTGAATGATTAGAGACAGTAAAGAAGGGGTAAGAATTACAAAACAGGGTTGCAATAGGATTGCAACCCAAAATTGCTTTCACCGTTGCGATGAATAGTGTCACGAGTGTGTTTTTTCTTTGTTTCTCCTTCGATCGGTCTCCTCTCACTCTAAAACTTCTGTGACGCGTTCTTCTTCCTCAGGCGAAGCTTCCTTTCAAAAATCATGGCCGGAGATGGTCTGTGCAGTGAACGGCGACGAACCCTAGCGCAGCAGCGATTTCTTCAAATTCTCTCTAAGTCGTGGGTAAAAATTGTTCCTTTTGCTTTGCAACTCTCCGCCATCTTATCCTAAATCTTCCCCATTTTCTGGATCTTCAATTGGTGCCTTAAGTTTTGAGAAATCGTGTTTTTAATTTTGCGGCGGAAAACTCATAATTATGGGTTTCAAAATACGGTACCGTATCCAGATTACGGCAGTGCCATATTTTCCTTCTGTAAGTTCTGGGCAGCAAATACGGTACCGTGTCAATGTTGCCCAATTATACGGCAGTGCCGTATTCTTGCTGAAGTCTTCTAGTCAGAATTGCCACAAAATACGGTACCGTGTACCTTCATATGGTAGTGTCGTATCTTGTTTAAGTCCTCGGATTGAAATTTGATGGAAAATACAGTACCGTGTAGCTTCATATGGCAGTGTCGTATTCTTGTCAAACCTTTCTGGTCGAAAACACTGAATAATATGGCACTATGTAGTTCCATACGGTAGTGTCGTATTTCACCCAAGTCTTCTGGTTGGTGTCTGATGCAAAATACGGTACCGTGTGATTCATGCCCAAAAATATGGTCGTGCCGTATTTTTGCTAGAAGGTCCATTTTGACTTGAAATTTGTTGTGTAAACTCCTCTTGATGTTTCGAACTCGTTCATGCATTGATATTGCTCGAAAACCAGTGATAATGATACCCTTTTACCTAAAATTGGTCAAATCCAAAGATTATGTAGATTCCGAAGTTTTTGGTAAAAAAGCTATAAAAATAAGGCAAGAGAGTAAGATTATGGTTCAAAAGACTACTAAATAAGTATGAAAAACACTATGAAATTTAGAGTCATCAATAAGTCTCTTCCATCTCGTTAGGCCGATTGGCACTGATGAAATTTCCCAAATAGATATGAGCAATCCAATAACTCGATCATAAGGCTTCCCGATCAAAATGAGAATTCAAGTATCAAGGTGTGCAACCCTATAGGTTCCTCTGACGTTGGCAGTGATGACCTAAGGTCATCACAAGCAGTGAGTGGCACCTAGCAGTGCATCGCTGCTACCCAAGTCAATGGAATGAATATCGATATCGACATCCTCATCATCGCAACTAGGTACAGATACATTACAGTCTCTTTGCCAAACTGATATCCGATTGGACAAATATGTCACCACTTGTTTTCATCCAATCTCATGGTCATGACTAAATTAGGGTCTCACTTGGGTATGACCATACACTTTTAGTTGTAGAACCATAGGGGGGCCCTATGGATATCAAGCTTCCCTCAAGAAGGGGCGAATCCTCTGTTTGTCAATTGACCTCTCATATGGGTCGTGACATACTCAAGGACAACCGTTATGACCTCCCATCTACTATGAACTGTTTTATTGTATCAAAGCATGTCCTTAACCATATAGAAGAGTCAATGACCTCAAGTCAAGGGATCAATGCATATCCTGTCACTTATGAGGATAACTCATAACACCAAGTCATTGCCTCACAACAGGTCGGTCCAGTATATCTACCACTAATATACCCATATGTCTGCGTTAGAATCTCGTGCCTAACCAGCCCATATACCAGTCTCACAAGTACCAGAGCTGTCCCATATCCACTTAGGTACATCGACGGGGGACTATAGTTTGAGCACAGATCCAATCTGTCTCTAGGGACATTATCATGTAGGAACACAATCACATATGTAAACTAAGTATAATAATGACAATGCCAGAATGATATATCTAAGAAATATCAATGTCAAGTAGTACAATGTATAGAACAAAACTAGGTCTTAGGGCATAAGCGCAAACAATCTCCCACTTGCACTTAGACCTAGAGGTTGAGGAACCTCATCCCCTTATCCCTCGTATGACCATCATGCTTCTACTGCGCCAAAGCCTTGGTCAGTGGGTCTACTAGATTGTTCTCTGTGTCAACTCTGCTAATCTTGACATCACCTCGATCAATGAACTCTCTGATCAGGTGAAATCTCCTAAGTATGTGTTTGGACCTTTGATGAGACCGTGGTTCCTTTGCCTATGCAATAGCCCCATTATTGTCACAATAGAGCTCAATGAGATCCACAGCAGTTGGAACCACCTGAAGATCAGAAATGAACTTCATTATCCAAAGCGGCTTCTTTGGCTGCCTCAGAAATGAACTTCCTAAACATTGAGCTCTTCCTGTCCTGCATAGACCAAGAACAAATTCTTAGTTCTTCTCAGATACTTCAGGATGCTCTTTACAGCCACCTAGTGCTGCAGACCTAGATTGGATTTGTATCGGCTAGTTATGCTCACAGCATAAGCCACATCTAGTCTAGTACATAACATTGCATATATGATCGGGCCTACTGCCGAAACATAGAGCACTTGACTCATGTCATCCCTCTCAGCCTATGTGGTGGGACATTGGCTCTTTGAGAGAGTAAGGCCATTTCTCACTAGAAGTTATCCTTTCTTAGATTGCTCCAAGTTGAACCTCTCCAGGACCTTATCAATGTAGGTACTTTGCCTAAGGGCCAAGAGCCTCTTGGTTCTATCCAGGTAGATCCTCACGCCTAGGACATAGGCGGCATCCCCTAAGGCTTTCATCTCGAAACACTTCCCCAATTATGTCTTCACAGACTGAATACCAGGGATGTTGTTTCTGATGAGTAGTATGTCATCGAAATACAAGACCAGAAAAGTCACCAAGCTCCCACTGAATTTTCTATACACACATGCATCATCTTTACTTTTGATAAATCCATAATCTCTTATAGCTTCATCAAACCGAAGATTCCAACTTTGAGATGCTTGATTTAATCCATAAATGGATTTCTTTAGTCTGTAGACCTTATTGGTATCTGGAGGATGGATGAAGCCATCAGGATGTGTCATGTACACATCCTCTGTCAGTTTCCCATTCAGTAATGTTGTCTTAACATCCATCTGCTATATCTTATAGTCATGATATGCAGCTATAGCAAGCAGAATCCAAATGGATTTGATCAGGGCAACTAGCAAGAAGGTTTCATCATAGTCCACAAGTCTACCCTTATAGGTAACTATATTGCCATCTATGTCAGTCTTTGCACAAACTTATCTCTGGTGGATACTCAGGATACCAAAGACTTGTTGTGTCCAAAAACTTGTTGTTACTTCCGCAAGTGCACGGATACTCGAACTAATAAAGAAAGTATCGAATCCACAGAGACCTACATTGTCAAGTACCGAATAATTGATTTCTTACTATCTAGGCAATCGAATAGAAATCAAGCAATGATCGAAAAAAAAAACACACGGGAGAGTATAATTAGAGAGAAACTGGGACTAGGGTTTCACTCACTTTAATTTTCATGACTAGATAAAAATAGATGTTCATCAATCCAGTTTTACAATGATAAAGATATAATTAACTTCATAAGTGGATTATCTCACTTTTGTGTAGACAACCATGCAGGGACTAATTTTTGCTTTCGCGCAAGATTTATCCTAACGCTGTAAATAAGTAATTCACCAAATGAAGAATTCAAGGATCACTTTCGTGCATCCGAATTCTAAGTTGATCGTCTCGAGTGGAATCTCAAGGATCGCTTTCGCGCATCCGAGTTTCAACACATGTTCTACCTTTGGTTCTCCAATGTTTTGATCCTCACTTTCGTGCAAGATCTCCACGTTTGACACAATAACTCAATCCTAGGTCCATAATTATCAAACATGGCAATAAAATTACTAAAATCAAGAAATAAGAACTTAACCTAATTTCTTACGGTGAGCTCCTATTATTCAATTTTAGGGTTCCAAGTTCTCAAGCAAATCACTTTTCAGTCCATATTGCGAAAACTCTATATCATGAATGACAATAAATAAACTAAGGAGAATATTAGAGCAATAATCGCTTAGGTAGAATCATCAAAATAGAACTATCATGATGAAAGTAAAAAGTATATAGTCATTGAGAAAATCAAAGGGAATTACTCCCCCATGTCCTATAATGGTTTAAGCTAGCATAGTGAAGGAGTTACAACAATCCTTGATTTCAAAAGATCAAAAATCAAAGGGAGAAGAGGGTTTCTAAAAATACACCACGGCTGTAATATAAATTTCAGTCAAAATTTTGAGTTGAGCGTCAATGAACAGTAGCGGTGCCTTCCTTTTTGTTGATTTCTCCTCCAATTGATCTCCTTTCTCTCTGAAACTTCTGGGGCGTGTTCTTTTACTCGAAGCGTAGCTTCCCTTCAAATTTCACGACCGGAGATGCATTGTGTGCGTCGCGGGGGTGAAACCCTCGGCGGTGGCTGAAATCTCGATTTCTCTCTATATGGTGGATGAAAATTGGGGTTTTTGGTGTCCTTCTCTTCTCTTCGTCCAGTGCTTCCTTTCTTCTTCTTACGGCTTCAAGTTTAAAGGTCTGGATCATCCAAAATCTTCTCCGCAAAAATTTGGCTTCGAATTGGACTGTGGAAGTCACGTTTGGAAATGGAATTACGGTAGTGTAATATGTTACGACACTGCCGTAAAATTGGGAGAGTTCTCTGTTCTGAAAGTGATGGCAAATACGACACCGTAAAATGCTTTACGGCGGTGCCGTAAAATTGGCTGAACTCTTTGGTTGAAAATGTTTGGAAATTACGACCCGTGAAATAGTTTACAGTAGTGCCATAATTTCAGTGAATATCTCTAGGCTGAAAGCGCTCCAAATTATGGCTGTGTAATTTCTTACGATAGTGCTGTAAAATCTGGAAAACATTCTGGTGGAAAACTCCCCAAAATTGCAGCAAGTGCTCTGATATTACGGTATCATACGGAAATACGATACCGTAACAAAGATTATGGCCCTGCCGAATTTTGGTTTGTTGCTTCGATTTGCGTGAAATTTGTCATGTGATCTCCTCTTGATGATGGTACCTCTTCTATGTGAAAGGTCCCCACAAGGGGGCGAAACCCTAAATCATAGGCGCATATGAAGAATGAAAGCAACGGAATGGGGGTTTCTAGATCTTGCATGGTATTATGATTAACAAAACCGATTGTATAGTAGTGATAGAACCATACCATAGCCATTTCTAGATGGCGTCTTGGAAGCTAGAGAACAAGAGAGGTCTCCTCCAAATTGTCGCACACAAGATGAGGTATAGCTTCTTCTTGTCGTCCCTTGTGCTAGCAAGGATCGTCCAAGTATCCTTCTCGTATGGAAGGGATGAGATCTTCTTGGCTTGGCGAAAAACTTCCTTCTCCTTTCGTCAACACCACATGCACTCTCGAATGAGCAAGCGACGAGAGGAAGGAGCGACAATAGGCGTGTGAGAGGAGTAACGTGAGGCGATGTCACATTTAGGAGTCATGGTTTCTAAAAATAGAAACACTCCCACGTTCATGCACTCATACGACCATGGGTTTACCCCAAGCGCAAACTTCTCTTCACCCTTGAACCATGCGCTCATTCATGAGCCGGTTCACTTTGGTTCGGTTCAATAACCAAATAAGCCAAGCATTCAGTCCAGACCATAACAAACACTTAGGTTCTTGATTTGACCGTCAATCTCTTGATGCTCCTGATCTGACCAATCTAGCATCCAATCTCTCGATCGAAGCTTACCGATCTGAAGCCCTAATCAATCAAACATGATCAGACCAGATCTCACTCACAATCAGAGATTAAATCCCTTTAAACTGAACTCAAACAATTCAGTCCACACGATCTGACTTAAGTAAGCCATATCATCAAATTGTGCGACCCTGAGGGTTTCCTTTGAATGTCGGTAACGATAACTCACGTCATCACGATCAGTGAGGGGTATCTAGCAACACATCACTGTCTCCCAATATAAAGGAAAGAGTCTTCCAAGACTACACCCAAAAACAACACAAGTGTGAATCAACTCACAAAGCATACATATTTCCTTTGCCACTGGATGTTCTTATTGGACAAGCGTGTCAAGCTTGTAACTCCAATATGATGAGCATGATTAGATCAGATGAACATAGTCACCTGGGTATGGCCATACACTTTCTCAATCATCTCATCCAGGGGGCCCCTTTAGAACATCACACTCCTTAAACCAGGAGACGGCAATCCTATGTCTATCACTAGTGCCCTAACCTGACTCAAGCTCATCATCCAAGATAGTCTACAACCATTATGTTTCAAATGATATTGAACTACCTCAAAACAATGACAATCATCATTTAGAAAACACAAGTGATCTCAAGTCAGAGGAAATGTGCCACTTGTTACATTCAAGGATTATTCACATTGTGACAAACAATTGAATATCCTAGTAGGGTCTGTCCAGTACATCCAATGTACCCATGAGTCTACATCTTATTTCATGCTCGAAGCATCCTATAAGATTAGAACACATATTAGTCTTAACCATATCAAGGCTGTCTCATGTTCACCAAGATATATCGACTAAGGACTTTATTGCCTGTCAGCCTAGCTGAACAGCTTTGAGACATTATTCAGAAGAACATATATTGCAGCAGACAATGTAGCTAACTGAATAATAACCATGCCTTTATAAACATAAGAGTTTATTACATGATACCGATACAAACCCAAGGCCTCAAACATTAGCCTTAAGGGCATACCCCAACAATCTCCCACTTGCACTTAATCTAATGGTTGAGAAATCTCAAACCCATGTTATTACAGTGCTTCTCATGCTTCTGCTGCGCCAGAGGCTTTGTAAGCGGGTCTGCCAGATTATCATCTGTATGAACCTTGCAGATTTTGATCTCGCCACGATCTATGATCTCCCTGATCAAGTGAAACCGTCTCTGTATGTGCTTGGACTTCTGGTGCGACCGTGGTTCCTTTGCTTGTGCGATTGCTCCAGTGTTATCATAGAAGATAACCAAAGGATCTGCACTCGAAGGAACAACACCAAGTTCTCTCACGAACTTACGAATCCACACTGCCTCCTTGGATGCTTCCGAGGCTGCAACATACTCGGCTTCTGTTGTGGAATCAGCAATAGTTGACTGTTTGAAACTCTTCCACACCACTGCTCCTCCATTCAAGCTAAAAACATAGCCTGATTGGGATCGGAAATCATCCTGGTCAGACTGGAACGAAGCATCAGTATATCCTTCAATACTGAGTTCTTCCTGACCACCATATATCAAGAACATATCTTTGGTCCTCCGAAGATATTTTAAGATATTCTTGACTGCAATCCAGTGTGCCTGACCTGGATTACTTTGGAACCGACTGGTCACGCTTAACCCGTAAGCGACGTCTGGGCGAGTACACAACATCGCATACATAATGGAACCAATAGCCGAAGCATAAGGCGTATTGTCCATTTCATCTTTCTCAGTCTGTGTTTGTGGACACTGACTCTTCGAAAGATTCAGACCATGTCTGACTGGAAGATATCCTCGTTTAGAATTCTCTAAATGAAATCTCTCCAGGACTTTATCGATGTAAGTACTCTGGCACAGCCCGAGAAGCCTCTTAGATCTATCCCTGTAGATCTTCACACCTAATATATAGGCTGCTTCTCCTAAATCTTTCATCTGGAAACATTTCCTTAACCATGCCTTAACTGCATGCATTTCAGGAATGTCATTTCCAATGATCAAGATATCATCGACGTTGAGGACTAGGAAAGTAATCACGCTCCCACTAAACCTCTTATATACACACGGGTCATCCTCGTTCTTGATGAAACCAAATTCAGTGACTGATTCATCAAAACGAATGTTCCAGCTTCTTGATGCCTGCTTAAGTCCATAAATAGACTTCTTTAACTTGCATATCTTATGACGATCTGATGGATCAGTGAAACCCTCAGGTTGTGTCATGTACACATCCTCATCCAGGTTTCCATTAAGGAAAGCTGTTTTCACATCCATTTGCCAGATCTCATAATCATAATATGCAGCTATCACGAAAAGAATCCGAATAGACTTAAACATGGCTACAGGTGAGAAAGTTTCATCATAATCTATCCCGTAGATTTGTTTGAAACCTTTCGCAACAAGCCTGCCTTTATAAGTAACTACGTTACCATCCATGTCAATCTTCTTCTTGAAGATCCATTTACAGCCTATAGGGATTACTCCCGGAGGCGGATCAACCAAATCCCAAACTTGGTTATCTGACATGGAGTCCATCTCGGCGCGCATAGCTTCAAGCCATCTCGCTGACTCCGGTCCACTGACCGCATCCGCATAAGTGAGGGGTTCATCATTATCAATGATGTAGACTCCGTCATAGCGCTCAGGCTGTCGACGGATCCTTCCCGATCTTCGCGGTTCCCGTGATATCTGAGCCTCAGGTTGTTCAATAACCTGTTCCACCGGCTCAGGCTCATCCAACTCTGCTTGATCACTTTGTCCTTCCTCTGGATTCTCATCCAGCTTTATTTCTCTCCCACTGGCCTCTTGCAGAAGAAACTCCTTCTCAAGAAATATGGCCGTCCGAGCAACAAAAACCTTGTTCTCTTTGGGATCGTAGAAATAATAACCCTTAGTTTCCTTAGGGTAACCGACAAAGATGCATTTGTCAGATCTGCTCTCTAGTTTCCCAGAGGCGAGCTTTTTGACATAAGCCTCGCAGCCCCAGATCCTGATAAATGTCAAGCTCGGCTGTTTCCCATACCATAATTCATATGGCGTCTTAGAAACGGCCTTGGATGGCACTCGGTTTAGTACCTTTGCAGCTGTTTCCAGTGCAAAACCCCAAAAGGAATATGGAAGAGTAGCCTGACTCATCATAGAACGAACCATATCAAGTAACGTTCTATTTCTCCTCTCGGACACACCATTCCATTGCGGTGTTCCTGGCGGAGTGAGCTGTGAGATAATCCCACACTCCTTTAAATAGTCAGTAAACGCATGACTTAGGTATTCTCCACCTCGATCTGAGCGAAGTGCCTTGATATTTCGGCCTAGCTGATTTTGTACTTCATTTTTGAACTCTTTGAACTTGTCAAAAGATTCACTTTTATGTCTCATTAAATAGACATACCCATACCTACTGAAATCATTAGTAAAGGTAATGAAGTACTGATAGCCACCTCTGGCATGTTTACTAAATGGCCCACACACATCACTGTGTATAAGGTCAAGTAAACCTGAAGCCCTTTGACCTTTGTGAGGAAAAGGTGACTTCGTCATTTTACCCATCAAACAAGCTTTGCATGTATCAATCTCCTTATAGGAGAATGATCCCAGCAGTCCATGATCATGCAACCGCTTAATGCGTTTCTCGTTAATATGGCCTAAACGACTATGCCATAGCAAGGTGCTGTCATCAGCATACTTGGCTTTCTTATTATCAATATTTTGTATAGAACATTCCATGTCCAACATGTATAACCCATTGTTAATTGAACCAGTTGCATAAACAATATTATCAAAAGATAAAACACACTTTGAAATGTTGCATTCAAAGGAAAATCCCTTCCTGACAAGAGCAGGAATGGAGATAATATTTTTAGTAATACTGGGAACAAAATAACAATTGTCTAGTTCCAATACAATTCCAGATGGTAAAGAAATGAAATAGTCTCCTACAGCAACAGCAGCAACCCGTGCCCCGTTTCCAACGCGTAGGTCCACCTCATGCTGTCCCACCTGTCTTCTTCTCTTGAGTTCCTGCACATTTGAACAAATGTGAACTCCACATGCAGTGTCCAACACCCATGATATAGAAGAAGAAAACATGACCTCAGTCACATAAATACCTGAGCCAGAAGCGAAGCTTCCCCTCTTATCTCCTTGGAGCGCTTTACAGTCCTTTTTCCATTGACCCAGCTGGCCACAATGGAAACACCTGTATTCCTTGGACCGCTTCACCTTCTGCTTCAGAGCCTTGCTGTAGCTCTTGACAGGGGCTTTGCCCTTCTTCCCCTTCTTCTTGTTCCTGGAAGGAACCATTAAGACAGAGGTCGAAGGCTTTCCCTTCAGAGTCTCCTCAGTAGTGAGGAGCATATTCAGCAGCTCTGCCGGAGTACAATCGATTTTGTTCATATTAAAATTAATAATGAACGCATCGAAAGAGGGCGGGAGAGACTGCAGAATAATATCTACAGCAAGCTCCTGATTGATGGTATGCCCCAGTTTCTCTAGAGCCTCCTTATGCCCAATCATCTTGAGCACGTGAGCTCCCACTGGGCTCCCTTCAGCCAGTTTGCTCTGAAAGAACAGCTTTGTCAAATTATAGCGTTCTGTCCTCGCCTGTGCAGCATACAGCATCTTGAGGTTTGCTATCATGTCTATTGCAGACATATCCTCATGCTGACGCTGCAGCGGTGGCGTCATAGACGCTAACATCAGGCAAGCGACATCAATGCTATCATTGACGTGCTTTTCATAGGCTTCCCGAACCGCCCTTGCGGCGTTCGGAGCGGGCTGAGGCGGTATAGCCGTCTCGAGGACATACAGTTTCCTCTCTGCCTTAAGAATAATCTTAAGGTGTCCAAACCAGTCAGAGAAGTTCGGCCCAGCAAACTTCTCCCTTTCCAGTAGGGATCGCACATTGAAGTTCATGGTGTTCGTTGCTGCAGGTATCTACAACAATGCAAGAACAGCAAGGTCAGTATCAATGTTAAGAATCAATCAGGACTTAAGAAAGATTCTTTTTCTCACTATTTTATCTGACTGAAAAATCCATTAAACAGTCCGAAAGAGTAAACACTCTTTTAGTGAGATGG
The DNA here is from genome assembly GCA_027563935.2 of Costus lasius. NCBI lineage: Eukaryota > Viridiplantae > Streptophyta > Magnoliopsida > Zingiberales > Costaceae > Costus > Costus lasius. The sequence continues at coordinate 99,260,152 of CM050448.1, forward strand.
GATCCAGATTTCATCCTTGGTCTCCGCGTCCCGCTCAGGCGAGATAAGATGCACAGAGAGTACAAGCACTAATCTCTGGTAGGCTGTCCCAGCCAATCGCCAACCCGTGCGATTCCCCTTCATCTGGGCAGTCCAGCAGACTGTGCCAACTGAGTTGGTACAACACAATCTCTGACCCCACAGATGGCTGCCCCCATGTGCTACCGTATGCGCCACATATGTAGCCTACATGGTCAAGCTTACCCGACCTACTCCCTGGACCACCACGTGCTATGCTAAGCAACGAGAAGGGATAAATCCCTACTCTGTAACACGCAGGTGTAATCCCGCACCGTCTGAAGATAGATGGACGTGCCCACTGAGTGGGTACAACACGGCTCCAACGATAGTCAGAACAGTGAGGTTTCGCGTCAGAAGGCTTACGAGCTTGATATTTTAGCGTTGGATTTTAACGGTCTTTTATCTTCCTCACTATCATGCAATTCCTATGGTGATAGCAGAAGATAAATTAAAACATGCTGTTCTACTTATATAAGCAATAAAAGAAAGCATGGATCTTATGTGGTAAAAGCCCATAGCCTAAGTAAGACCTTAACCTAACTTAAGTCTTCACTTGCTTTTGCTTCATGGGGCTTTTGCTGCGCATCTGGCCCAAACCAGGGCCCAAGCGCCATTTGCAGCTGAGGTGCACCCACCAGGTAAATGCGCCTGGTCCCAGAGTCGAACCCTGGACCTCCCACCTGGTCAAGCCTCAAGCTGCATGCGCCTCTGCCAAGTGTGCTCTGTGCTCTTGTCTAATTAAATTACAAATTTAACTACCTAGACAAGATTGACACGCAGGTCAATTACATTTTATAAATTAAAAGCAATGTGATTCGCAGATCACAATCTAAAATTAATTTACAAAATTAATACAGGCACGCAGGCCCCAGCACAGCACAGAATTAACATGGGCAGCCCACATAAGAATAAATAGACAAACACATGGCATCAATCATCATGTGATCCAATCATTAAAATAAAATTTTCGAAAAACCCCATGGGCATCAATTTTATTTTGCTTATATGCCCTACAACCTTACAACGGTCCATTACTAGGGATCCACTCATCCAACCTAGTCAGATCCACTGCCCTTACATGCACCAAGTCCTAACTGACTTGAGTCGACCATAAGGTCAACTATGCATGCGCCAGGGCTGAACAACCACAATGAGGTCTGGCAAGCGGGTGTGAGCCCGGGCCTAACTCATGTGCGTTCATAGGTTGTCTCAATCAGACATCGCTACACGCCTGTCTGCAGCCGACCTGTAGCCACCACGTGCTTGCGCACAGGTGCTACCTGGTCAACCCATCAAGGCTGTCAGATGGTCTGATTAGACTTTTTGGATCTAACCTAGGGGGTGACTTCAACCCTAATAACCCGTCTAAGGGTTTAATGCAAGGCCTTAGATCTAGTGAGTCGCGCATGTTATAATAGTTTTGATAAAACAACAACAATTAAAATGCGCCAACATACATGCGCCAAGACAAACTTACAAGTTTCGATTATGACAACTTAACATGTATTTGCGCATGTAATCAAGATCTAAGCGTTATTCACAAACAAGGATCACAAAAGGGCTTAAGCAATCATAAAACATGCGTTAACCTGGCTCTGATACCATTTGAAAGGTCCCCACAAGGGGGCGAAACCCTAAATCATAGGCGCATATGAAGAATGAAAGCAACGGAATGGGGGTTTCTAGATCTTGCATGGTATTATGATTAACAAAACCGATTGTATAGTAGTGATAGAACCATACCATAGCCATTTCTAGATGGCGTCTTGGAAGCTAGAGAACAAGAGAGGTCTCCTCCAAATTGTCGCACACAAGATGAGGTATAGCTTCTTCTTGTCGTCCCTTGTGCTAGCAAGGATCGTCCAAGTATCCTTCTCGTATGGAAGGGATGAGATCTTCTTGGCTTGGCGAAAAACTTCCTTCTCCTTTCGTCAACACCACATGCACTCTCGAATGAGCAAGCGACGAGAGGAAGGAGCGACAATAGGCGTGTGAGAGGAGTAACGTGAGGCGATGTCACGTTTAGGAGTCATGGTTTCTAAAAATAGAAACACTCCCACGTTCATGCACTCATGCGACCATGGGTTTACCCCAAGCGCAAACTTCTCTTCACCCTTGAACCATGCGCTCATTCATGAGCCGGTTCACTTTGGTTCGGTTCAATAACCAAATAAGCCAAGCATTCAGTCCAGACCATAACAAACACTTAGGTTCTTGATCTGACCGTCAATCTCTTGATGCTCCTGATCTGACCAATCTAGCATCCAATCTCTCGATCGAAGCTTACCGATCTGAAGCCCTAATCAATCAAACATGATCAGACCAGATCTCACTCACAATCAGAGATTAAATCCCTTTAAACTGAACTCAAACAATTCAGTCCACACGATCTGACTTAAGTAAGCCATATCATCAAATTGTGCGACCCTGAGGGTTTCCTTTGAATGTCGGTAACGATAACTCACGTCATCACGATCAGTGAGGGGTATCTAGCAACACATCACTGTCTCCCAATATAAAGGAAAGAGTCTTCCAAGACTACACCCAAAAACAACACAAGTGTGAATCAACTCACAAAGCATACATATTTCCTTTGCCACTGGATGTTCTTATTGGACAAGCGTGTCAAGCTTGTAACTCCAATATGATGAGCATGATTAGATCAGATGAACATAGTCACCTGGGTATGGCCATACACTTTCTCAATCATCTCATCCAGGGGGCCCCTTTAGAACATCACACTCCTTAAACAAGGAGACGGCAATCCTATGTCTATCACTAGTGCCCTAACCTGACTCAAGCTCATCATCCAAGATAGTCTACAACCATTATGTTTCAAATGATATTGAACTACCTCAAAACAATGACAATCATCATTTAGAAAACACAAGTGATCTCAAGTCAGAGGAAATGTGCCACTTGTTACATTCAAGGATTATTCACATTGTGACAAACAATTGAATATCCTAGTAGGGTCTGTCCAGTACATCCAATGTACCCATGAGTCTACATCTTATTTCATGCTCGAAGCATCCTATAAGATTAGAACACATATTAGTCTTAACCATATCAAGGCTGTCTCATGTTCACCAAGATATATCGACTAAGGACTTTATTGCCTGTCAGCCTAGCTGAACAGCTTTGAGACATTATTCAGAAGAACATATATTGCAGCAGACAATGTAGCTAACTGAATAATAACCATGCCTTTATAAACATAAGAGTTTATTACATGATACCGATACAAACCCAAGGCCTCAAACATTAGCCTTAAGGGCATACCCCAACACTATGTATTTGATTTTGCTTGAAAACACCTAAAAATAGTGCCTTTTTACCTGAAAATTACCAAAAATCAAAATAGAAGTAGATTTTGCAATATTTGATAAATTTGGCATAAAAAAAAGGCAAAAGAGCTTCAATTTAGCATGAAAAGGTATATAAAATGATACAAAATATATTATATATTTTGGTGTCATCAGTCTTCCCTTTGAAGACCCATTTATAGCCTATGGGTTTTAGCCCATTAGGTAGCTCAACCAAGTCCTAAACTTGGTTAGTCGACATAGAATTCATCTTGAATCGCATGGCCTCAAGCCATCTCTCAGAGTCCGGTCCAGCGACCGCCTCATCATAGGTCCTGGGCTCATCCTCAATGATGAAGATCCCATCGTGTTGGGTTGGCAGCAACCCATACACCTCAGGTGTATGACGAATCCTCCCAGACCTACGTGGGACCTATGTTTGAGGCTCGGCTGCCTAGCAACCGGTGCAGGTGGCTCAGGTTCCATCTAGGTGTCTTCTGGTTGTACTTGGACCTCGTCCAAGTCAAACTTCCTCCAACTATCTTCTTTCATGAGAAATTCTTTCTCTAGAAAGACAACACCCCAAGCAACAAAGAGTTTGTTCTCGGTAGGGACATATAAGTAGTATCCTTTAGTTTCCCTAGGATACCCCACAAACACACATTTGTCAGATCTGGGTAATAGCTTGTTAGAATCTTGACGTTTGACATAAGGCTCATATCCCCAGATCCTGATAAAAGAGAGGTTTGGGCGTCTCCTACTCCATACCTCGTATGGAATTTTGGAGACACTATTAGATGAAATGTTGTTCAATATGAGAGAAGCTGTCTCAAGTGCATGACTCCAGAATGAGGGTGATAGAGTTGCATGACTCATCATAGATCGAACCATGTCTAACAAGGTTTGATTTATCCTTTCAAACACACTATTCCATTGAGGTGTTCCATGAGGAGTGAGTTGGGATAAGATCCCACCCTCTCAAAGATAGTCAAAGAACTCACCGCTCAGGTACACTCCACCACGATCTGATTGAAGAGTTTTGATAGATCTACCAAGCTGGTTCTCTACTTCATGTCTGTACTCCTTAAATTTCTCAAATGATTCAGATTTATGTCTCATCGAATAGACATAATGATAGCCCGAAAGGGAACACTACAACTCTGGCACGCGTGTACCTTGGACTAATCCTTGGTAACGGCACCAAAAACATGTTGATAGGCTTCCGCAAGTGCACGGAACTATCGAAGTAATAAAGAAAAGTATCGAATCCACAGGGACCTTATTGTTAATTACCAAATAATCATTTTCTCGCTAGCTAAGTAAACCGAATTTGACAGAAGTAACTATGTAGAGAATATGCTAAAGAGATAATCAGAGAGATAAACATGGGACTAGGGTTTCATCCTCCTTGATTCTAATGATAAGATATAAATAAAAAGGGTCGTCAATCAAATCTTGTTATGATAAAGACCTAATTTACTTGATAAAGGTATTGTCTCATTTTCGTGCAGACAATCATGCAGATAACCGATCCTCACTTTCGTGCAAGATCTATTTTCAATGCTGAAGGTAAGTAAATCATCAATCAAAGATTACAGGGATCACTTTCGTGCATCCGGATTCTACACTAGTTTTACTCATGGAACTCCAATGTTCCGATCCTCACTTTCGTGCAAGATCTCCACGTTTGACAAATAGACTCGATCTATAATACATGTTATAATCATGGCAATAATTCTACTAGAACAGATCAAATAGTAACTACCTAAAGAAGGGTTCCTAACATGCAATTCTAGGGTTCTAAGCTCTCAAGCAAATCACCTTTCAGTCTCATTGTGAAAACTCTAAGAACATAATTAATAACATGCAATTATAGAGAATCTAAGCACAATTTATCACAAGAGTAAAATTATCACAACAAGGATTATCATGACGAAAGAAAAGAGTTATCTAATCATTAAAAATCAAAGGGATTAAACCCTATGTCCCAAAACAGTATTAAGCTTGCATGGAGAAGAAAATACAATAATCCATAAATTCATAAGATCAAAAATCAACTAGAAAAGAGGTTTTCAAAATACAGCAGGGCTGTGAAATATTTCACAGCCGTATTTTGCAAGCAGAACTCGATGAACAGTGCTGTCACCACCGATTTTGTCAATTCCTCCTCCAATTGAACTCCTTTTCCTCTGCAACTTCTGGGCTGTTTTCTTCTCCTCTAGGCAAAGCATCTGCGTGAAAATCAAGGCCTGAGGTGCCCTCTACATCTCTCGGTGTGAGAACAAACTCTAGCCGCCTCTCTGGCGATTTCTCCCTGGATACGTAATAAAAGTTCCCTTTTCCACTTCGTACGCCTTCTCCTCTTAAAGACGAAGCTGCAACAACTTTCAAATCTAAATTTGGAGCTCTGGATCAAATGTTATGGCCTTCGCAATTTTCGGGCCGAAAAACTCGTGTTTTGACTGGAAATTACGGCGGTGTAATATGTTACAGCGGTGCCGTAAAAATCAGTTGAAGCTTCTGATCTGATGTCGTCTGTGAATTACGACACCGTAATATGGTTTACGGCCAGTGCCGTAAAATCGGCTAAACTCTCTATTCGTAAACGAGTGAAAAATACGGCCCATGAAATCCCTTACGGTAGTGCCGTAAAATCTGGTCTGAAGCACTGGAAAATACGGTCGTGTAAATTCTTACGGCAGTGCCGTAAAATCTAAAAATCTTTTTTTTCAGAAAATCACCAAAATACGGCCGTGTTCTTGATAATACGGTAGCCGCAGAAATACGGTACCGTAAAATGGCTTACGGCACTGTCGTATTTTGGTTCTTTGCCTCGATTTACGTGAAAATTCTTGTGTGACCTTCTCTTGATGATGGTAATTCTTCCATGTCTTTGATTTTGCTTAAAAATGCCCAAAATCCTTTTTGCGTGAAAATCATGAAAAACAAAAATAGAAGTAGACTTTGCAATATTTGATGAATTTAGCATAAAAACAAGCAAAAGATCTTCAATTTAGCATGAAAAGGTATCTAAATGATACAAAATATACTACATATTTTGGTGTCATCAAAATACATAAGGTTCAAACTTTGCTTGTCCTCAAGCAAAAATCAAAATTTGAAATCAAAGTTTGATTAAAAGAATAACCTTTTCATGCTCAATAAATATCTAAAATACAACTTATCAATGAAAAATTTCATTGATTGATTTACAAAACTTCAAATAAACATATCATCCTTAGAACTCAACCCTCTAGATTCACAATTCAATTAAATAAAACTTTGCAACTTGTATAATAAATAGAATTTTTTCAATCTCATGATTTCACCTAGTTTTCAGTTCAAATCTATTATGCTTTTGTTTATAGGAATTAGGTTTCCCAAGATCTTTTTCCACACATAATTTTTTCCTTTTTCTTCTCTTTTTTTTTTGCAAAGATGGCATGCACCCACATAGATACACACTTTTTATTTTTGACTTCAACTATTTTCTTCGGTACCACTGTCAATTTTACACAGTGCCAAGTAGAGGAGGTCTTATTCTTTTTATCTCTCATTATTTTTCATGCATAGACTTCAACCCGTGTCTTAGGTACTACTATCAATTTACATAGTGCCAAGTAGGGGGAGTCTCTCACTATTTTTATGGATCTTGGATTCTTCCTTCCCAACAAATACCAAAATAGACTAAATATCTACTAAGTTGATCAATTGATATCAATTCACAAATCATACTCATATACTCATTTTATTTAAAGGAGTAGTTTCACTTTTAGATCTTATTCCTCAAATAACACATCTACCCAAAGTTTCATGCATCAACCAATGTCAAATTTCAAAAGATAGATATGCATTGAAGAAATAAATCTAACATGATAGGGTTTTTTCTCTAATCACAAGTATAAATACTCACATCGTCAAGGAAGACATTTTATCAATAAATCATGTAGTAGAAAGTGGATCATATGCTTTCATCTGTTTTATCAACAAATTTGAATAAAATCATCATCAAAATAATGAATTCCATATATCCATAAAATCATTTTTCAAGAGAAAACTAATAAGTAGTACAAATATGATAAAGTCAAAGATGCACTATAAGAAATAGTCATTAATAAGAGAGTGTAAGTGATACTCACAAAACTAAATAGATCATGCTCAATCATTGTCAGGCCAATGCAGCTGGGTCCAAAGATGTGCCTTTTGAAAATTTTCTAGAAAATTTAAGATACCATAAGGCTCACATAAGGCTCAGATCAAAAAACAGTCTAAAAATAATGATAAAAATAATTTTTCTCAGAGAAAGAATCAGAGATATCATCGAGGGTCTAGAAGAGTGCTGGTGGAACAGATGCTAGCTGAAAAGCTCCTAGCAATGGTGGTGATGGTGCCGATAGTAGAGTGAGTAATCTCTAGTGGCCTGCTAGAGATCACAGTCCTGGCGGGTGAGATCGTCGGGCTATGGAAGATAATACTGCACATAAAAAAAATCATTGTCAGTAATGAAGAGTCTACTGCATAAATAAATAATATCATGGAATAAGAGGCAGTAGAAGAAATAAGAATCTGCAGATGGTATAATCCAGTGTCGATGGCTGGAAAAAGTGATGTCAGAGGTAGATGCGGTGGTAGAGGTGCTGCAAATCTGGAGAAGAAGCTATAACAGGTAGAAAGCAAATCAAGCAGTTTTTGAAATTTTTTTATGAAAAATAGCCATACCCAAGAATAAGATTTAATGATCCAAACAGAAGACAGACAGAATCATGAAATAGAATAAAACTTGATCTTACCAGGTATGTGAAAAATAAAGGATCAAAATTCTATCATGAATTTAGGGCATTAGTAGAAAGAAGGCTACACAGATTACAAAACTGCAAAACTGCACAGAATTTAATCAGAATCAAAAAGTTGCTATGTGTTCTAGGATGATCCATGAACTTTAAAATTCTGCAAAAATATCCAAATAATAGACAAAGATCAGTACTTCCATGTCGTGCCAAAGATCAAAAATTTTCGTAACCCAATTTCTTAAAATCGTAGCGAGGAAAACACCTACTCAATAAGCAGACTGCAGTGTTAAAATACGGTACCGTAAACTTTCTTACGGCAGGTACCGTAATTTGCAAAGAACTCTTGGTTAAGAAATAATCAGGAAATACGGTACCGTGGAATTGTTTACGGGTACCGCCGTAAAATCTAGAAAACTCTCGGGAGAAATTCAGAGGCAAATTACGTGCGTAAAATAGATTACGGTAGTGCCATATTTTTGCACAAAATTTGATTTTCCCTGCAAAAATAAAAGAAAAATTAATTCTAAAAATAAACTAAAATAAAAGAAACTAAACTAAGATAAAAGTGCTTGCATTGCCTCCAAGAAGCGCTAATTTTAGGTCCATAGCTTGACCAAAAATCAATATCATGGTGAAGCAGGTGAATCAGTTCCAAAGTATAAAGCATGCAATTTCTTCCTTTTCCGTTGTCCAAAAATTTTAGCCACTAATTCAAAAATACAGAATTGCAAATAAATCAAAATCAAAGTGGCTTTCTCAAATATGTAGAGATCAAAATCAAAATTTTCAAATCCTCTCATGGTAATCTTTATGATTTTCCTATGTTTGTCAAAAAGTAAAATCATAAGTCCTTTCTTCAAATTAATATTTTCAATGGCAATGAGAAAATGACTTTGATCAAAATAGTCAGGTATTGGATCATCATAATAATGTTTATGTCTTTCATTAGGCTCCTCATTAAAAATCAATTTTTCAAATTCATCAAAAGATTCAACAAAAGATAAGGGCAAAACATCAGAGTGAGATTCATCAGTGTTTGTAACATTCAAATCTTTTTCAACTTCCTCATGTTCATCATCAAACAATTTTTCAATATCAAAATTATCAACAAAATCAAGATGAGACTCTTCAAAATTAATTTCCTCATGCTTCCCCACAAATAATTCATCATCAGAAGAGTCAAAATCAGAATCATATGAAAAAGAATTAATAGAATCAGAGTTGACCATAAGAGATTTATCATTAATTTCAAAAATATCACCAAAATCACAGTGGGGCTCGTTAATGTCTGTAATTTTCAACCCTTTATCAAATTTATCAGATTCAACCATAAATAAATTTACATCAAAATCAGAATTATCATCAAAAGAAGGGTTTTCAATTTCAATTTTCTCAACTTTTTTCTCAAATAAATTATCAGATGAATCAATATCAAAATTATCAACTAGTAGAGTGAGATTCATGAACATCCACATAAGGCTCTATCTCAAAACAATCATGATCACAGGGGGAATTTTCTAAATTAAGTTTTTCAGTATCAAACTCAAATAAGCAATCATGCTGTGCAATCTGGGTTTCTAGCAGTTCAGTATTAATAGTCAAGGATTGACTATTTTTCCATCTATCATACATTTCATATGATTCTTTATATGACAAATTGGGATTTAAAAATGGACAATCAGAGGTACAATGATCTAAATATCCACAAATATCACATCTAATGGGGAGAATAAGAAGAATTTAGCTTTTCAGTTTCAAATTCAAATAAACATGCTTGTTGTGCTTTCTGGGTTTTTAGCAATTCAACATGTGCAATCATGTCATCCAACCTAGAATTGAGTTGTTTAATGGTCTCATTCAAGTCATCATTAGTATCCTCATAGTATGGTACAAAAACATGATTTGAGTAATCATCATAAGAAGAAGTTTGATTTTTCCCAACTAGAATCATAATGATCATCTTGATACCAAGAAGAATTAGGATTTGCATAATTAAATTTGCAATCAGAAGTATAATGATCAAAAGACTTACAAATATTACTTGAAACAATATGAGAGTTTAATTCCCATATTTCTCCAAGAGTCATATGTGAATAATCTTTATGCTTACCTTGTTTGCATGTTTTCCTTACTTCTTTCAGAAGCCCATGAATTTTGATAAAAAGACATGTCTTCAAATCTATCAAAAAGATAATCCAACACCAATCAATCAGAGAATGTTTTTTTTAAAAAAATAAATAAATAAACACAAAACACAAGTAGATTCACAAATCTTCAGATATCACAGTTCTGTCACAACTGTGAAAATCCAAAACCTGCAAAAAAGAAAAAACAAAGTTAAAATCTAAAACAAAAATACTTAGTCTAGCAATACTAACAACTATTATGAGAAATCAAGTATCGGATTGTTGGAGAACCTTAAGTAGAGCCTGTAAAAATTATAGTATGAAAGTATGTAGTTTTACTTGAGATAATTGACTTAGGATTTGGATGCACAAAAGTGATCTTTGAGTTCTTTGTCAATGATTTACTTATATTTAACATTGAATAAATCTTGCATGAGAGTGAGGATTGGTTCTTTGTAAATTGTCTGTGCGAAAGCGAGATGAATTCTTTATGAAGTAAATTATATCTTTATCATAATAAAGTTAGACTGACGAACATCTATTCATGTCTAGTCATGGAAATTAAGGTGGATGAAACCCTAGTCCCAGTTTCTCTCTCTGATATTTTTGTGTAACTTTTGATAGTTTGGTTGATATTTTCGACTGCCTAGCTAGTGAGAAATTGATTATTCGGTACTTGACAAACGAGGTCTCTGTGGTTCGATATCTTAATTATTACTTTGAGTATCCGTGCACTAGTGGACACAACAAGTTTTTGGGCCGTTACCGGGGACCTTGGTTTTTATCAATATTAAAGATATTGAAAGTATTGCTAGACTATGCTTTGTTCTATTTTATGTTCTTTTCTACTTACTTGAGTTTATCTGATCTTTCTACTTTGCATGCGTAGGAATCTTTGATCAGGACCTTTAGTTCCTTTTGATCATGAGATTAACAAAACTCTTAGACTGCGCAGAAAACTTAGATTTCAAGAGAGACAAGAAGGAGAAGTAGTTATGGCAGAATAGAGATCACTTAGGGACTTTGCAGCCCCTAATCCACAGGAGATACATTATAGCTTTGCTAGACCGGCTATAGAGGCTAACAACTTTGAAATCAAGCCTTCTTTCTTGTTTATGATCCAACAGAACCAGTTTGGAGGATCTCCTCTTAAAGATCTTAATCAACACCTTGCTTTGTTTCTTGAACTATGTGATACAATTAAGATTAATGGCGTTTCTAACGATGCACTAAGACTGAGATTGTTTCCTTTTTCTCTTAGGGACCGAGCACGTTCTTGGCTTTAACCTCAACCTACCGGTACCTTCACCACATGGGAACAATTATCAAATGCTTTCTTGATGAAATACTTTTCACCTAGCAAGACCATCCAGTTAAGAAACCAGATCACAAGTTTTGCACAGAGGGATGGTGAATTTTTTAGCGAGGCATGGGAGTGTTTTAATGATTTACAACGGAAGTGTCCTCACCATGGCCTTGAAAATTAGGTTTTAATACATACTTTTTAGAATGGATTTCTTTATAATACCAGACTAACTATTGATGCTCCAGCAGGAGGAGCTCTCATGAGCAGAACCATTGAAGATGCTTTCAAGTTGCTAGGGGAGAAGCTTTAAATCACAACCAGTGGACTACAGAGAGAGGAGTGTTGTATCGACCTTCTCAGGGTAAGAATGAAAGTGATAACTGGCGCACCTTAGCAGAAAAGGTAGATTCTTTGTGCAACAAATTTGATTCCTTTTAAATGCAAACAACTATAGTTTCATCTTCTGTTGTGTGTGATATTTGTGGTAATAATGGTTATTATTCTGACTAATGTAAAGTCATTGCTAATCAGGGTTGTGAACAAGTTAATGCTTTAGGGAATTATACTCAAAACAGAAACAATGATTCATATTCTAGTACTTACAACCCTAGATGGAGGAGCCACCCCAATTTATCTTGGAAGAGTAATAACAATGTTGGGGCACAACCTGAGAATAGAGGGTATCAAGAAAGGCCAAATCAAAACCAAAATCAACCCCAAAATTCTAATGTAGAGTCTATGCTTGAAAAATTAATGGCTAGTCAAAATCAGTTCATGATAAATCAAAATAAGGAAATTGAAGATCTTAAGGGAATGGTTAGCCAACTTGCTTCTCAAGTAGGATCTGTAGCAGCCCACAACAAAATGTTAGAAAATTAAATAGCACAACATGCAAGCACTTCTTACAGACCCCCAGGAAAATTACCTACTAAACCTGAACCAAACCCTAGGGAGCACTGTAATGCTATTATTACTAGAAGTGGGAAGCAATTAGAGGAACCTAAAAAGAAATCTGAGAATAATGAAAAAGAGCCTAATGATGAACATGACAATGAATTAGATTTGGAAAAATCTTCTGTGCATGAACAGTCCCAAACTAGTTTGCTACCTCACCAAGGTGATGAACCATGTTAGAATGATTTTTCTAAACCTAGTTCTCCAGCACCTTATAGGCCACCTATACCCTTTCCCCAGAGATTAGTACAAGCAAAATTAGACAAGCAATTTGGGAAATTTCTTGATGTTTTAAAGAAGCTTTATATTAATATTCCATTCACTGAAGCTTTATCTCAAATGCCTTCAGATGCTAAATTTTTGAAAGAGATTTTATCAAATAAGAGAAAGATAGAGGACTATGGTACTGTGGCTTTAACTGAAGAATGTAGTGCTATTATCCAGAATAAAATGCAACCGAAATTAAAAGATCTAGGTAGTTTCACTATAACCTTGTTCTATTGGTTGTATGGCTTTTGACTAAGCCATATATTGATTTGGGTGCTAGTGTAAGCCTAATGCCATTATCTATTTGCAGCAAATTGGACATTAGCGAGCTTAAACCAACTTCAATATCCTTGCAACTTGCTGATTCATCAGTAAAGTACCCAGTTGGTATTTTAGAAAATGTTCCAGTTCAAATAGGTAAGTATTTCATTCCAGCATATTTTGTAGTTCATGAGAGGGAGGAAAGTCATAAGAATCCCATTATACTTGGTAGACCTTTTTTGGCCACGGCAGGAGCAGTCATAGATGTTAGGAAAGGAAAACTCACATTTGATATTTGTTAAAATATAATTGAGTTTGATTTAACAGATTCATTGAAAAAAAGCATCATATTCAGGGTCATGTTGTAGTATTGATGTAATAGAAGATGTTGTTAGTGATATACATAACTTATTTGATGAGCCCTCTATTGTTGAGACTGACACTTTTTCTGAGTGTGTGAATAAAGGATTTCAGGAGAATGCTGATTCAAAAACTGAAAAGAGAAAGAAGAAGAGACAGAAAAGAAGAGAAAGATTGAAACTGCTTAAGAAAGGAAAAAGGTTCTTGGGTAAAGTTGGACACTATTTCTTGAATGAGCCTTATGTACTGAGAAGTGGGGAACAAAACATGGAGAAGTCAGAATACCGACTGAAGGCACAACCACGATCAAATCCAAGTGCATAATGGTCAAGGTAATGACCTTTAAATTAGCTCTTCTTGGGAGGCAACCCAAGCACTCTTACATTAGTTTATTTTCTTTTACTTTGTTTTTATTTTTATTTTTGCTTTTAGAACTAATTTTTCTTCTCTTTTTCTAGGTAAAATCAAATTTTGGCATAAATTATGGCACTATCGTAATGAAAATTACGGTGCCATATTTCCAGTCCGTTTTTGACTAGAAGGTTGAGATGCCATTACAGCACTCCCGTAAGTATTTCTACGGGCCATATTTTTGCTCTAAAATATTCCCGAAAGTTTTATCGCTTTTACGACACTACCATAAATAATTTTACGGGCCATATTTTCACAAAAGTTTCCACCCAAGAGTTTCCGCGATTCAACCTGTATTACGGTAGTACCGTAAATAATTTTATGGGCTGTACTTTTTGTATTTGATTTTTAATTTTTCTTAAAAAAAAATTCTGTGATTGTTTTTACGGTATTACCATAACCAATTTCACGGCACTGTATTTTTTAGCGTTTTCTCTACCGAGAGTTTTGATCATTTCACGACCGTGCCGTAACCATTTTTGTGGTACCATATTTGCTACAGGTTTTTGACCCTAGAGTTTTTTGGAAATTATGGTACTACCGTAACTCTTTACACGGTACCATAATTAGGGACATTTTTTTTTGACCCGAGAGTTTGAGCCATTTTACGCTACTACTGTATAGATATTACGGCCTGTGTTTTTCGAATTCACCATATTACGGTGCTGCCGTAATAGAAATTATAGCCGTAATTCTATCGGCCCACACGATTTACCCTACTGTTTTTAGGGTTTCTGTACCATTTTTCCCCATTCTCTTGCGCTGACTTCGAACCTTCGACCTTCAGAGCACACCGACGACCTTTCCCATCCAGTTCCGGATGCCGATTTGGTACTTTCTTACCCGATTTTTCTATTTTGGCTAGTTTTCACAAGATTTCTGCCCTTTCCTTTGTTTCTTTTCGTTGCTTGGTCGAATTCTGAAATCTTTGTTCGCATTTTCTCGTTAGATGGTAGGCAACCCTTCCTTGTTTTGTTTTTAGAGGTTTTTGATTAGTTTTGGGAGAGATTTTGAGTTTCAAACGAGCTAGATTAACCTTGTTCTTCATATTTACTATTCACCCCTATTTTCTCTAGCTAAATCTTTGAGTATAAGCATGGATTTTAACTGATTCTCGTTCTTATGATGGTTGAGAGTGAAGATGTTGATTCCCTAGGAAAGTGACTGTGTAATTTTTATTAGAGTTCGAATTTTGCTATATGTGTTCGAATTTCAGTTGCAGCTATAGTTCAACTCTTGTACTTCAGCATGGCACCCAAGATTAAGGCTGTGGTTTCAAAAAGAAAAGGCAAGGGACCAGCTAAATTTTCAACCCCACCGAATCCCTATGGCATGATTTTTAGGGATGAAATCCAGGAAGCTAGATAGAACAAATTGGTTGAGAGGAGAGTTGTAAATACAAAATATGCTGATCGTCGTACCTTGGAAGCCCTAGGGTTTTATGAAGATGTGTTTTGGTTGTTCGATCCAATTAGAGCGAAGAAGTTTTTCCAGATGACCCCACAGACTTATTTGCCCTTGGTGCTGGAGTTTTTGAGCAGTATAGATATGGACTTACATGAGTTTACTGATAGACATGCTGAAGGTGAAATCACCTTCTGCATTGCTAACATTAAGAGGAGGCTCACCATGAGAGACACCAGGACTATATTCCATTTAGCACCTGGAGGACACACATGTGTATCACTTGGGTTTATCGAGAGTGTATTTTGGAACCAAATTTCTTCAGAGGTTCACTTTTTAGCAGTAGCAGCCAGAGCTTCCAAGATTACTAACCCCTGTATCAAGTATGCGCACAGAGTTCTTGCTCACATAGTGTTTGGGAGAGGCGATAGTGATGGCATGGTGAGACAGACTGAACCCTTCTTCTTATGGAGTATGTTATACGGATATCCACTGGATATTGCATTCTTCTTTGTCAAACATATGGATAAAGTGGCAAGGGCAAAGAAAGGAGCCATTGTGATAGGTGGTTACATTACACCTATAGCTTTGTATCTTAATGTTGAACCTTATGGGATTAAGGTGGCCAAAGGAAATTCTAGATTGGACATGGAGTCATGTATGGCCATGAAGATGATTGTTAGAGAAGGTGACACCTTCTCTTTGGTTCTTGGACCAGGAGGTCAGAAATTGCCCTTGCCCAACACTAAGAAAACCTCTATGAAGAATCATGCAAATTGGGGTGGTAGAGATGACCCCAACACTGAGAAAACCTCTAGCGACACCGATTATGCTATGCCACCCCCTCTTGATACCATACCACCACCACCCACCTGGGGTGGTAGAGATGACCCATTCGATATGGGTATGGATCCACCATCTCAGGGAGCTTCAGGATCCTCACACCGAGCTACAGATAGAGGATGGTCGAGTGCCATCGACCCAGGGTTTTAGGCTCTCTCCGCTCAGATGTACCGTCAGGAACATCGCTTGGAGAAGATGCTTGATTCTATGGGGAGGATGTCTGACACCATGCATCACATTCACCAGGATGTAGAAGAGTTAAGTAATTACATGGAAGAGATTGGAAACTTTCTCTATGATCATTTTGGTTTTGAGGATTCCAGGAGAGGTGGAGTTTATGGTGGTTATCAGGGAGAGCAGCAAGACGATCCCATGGATACAGCTGCCGAGGACACAGAGAAAATCAGATATGATGATGATGAGTAGAGTTTTGTGAGTATTTTTTTCCTTACTTCTTTATACTTCATTTTCCTTATCTTATTGATGTTTCATGGTCTTTATAGGGAAAGATGACTCCTCCAAACTTTTTGTGTCTGCTATCACTATCTTTCTTGCTCTCATTTGACTGCTTAATCATTCGATGTGGTTTTATAATATTTTGATATTGATATTGATTTCGATTGGGTTGTATTACATTTGATGATATTTTGATATTGAGCACCTTGTGGAGGTGCATATGGTTGCATGATGACTTGTATGATTTGAATTCGGAATGAGTATATGCTATTCTTGTTGATATGATTATTTTGTGGCCTAGTCTATTTTTGAAGAAAATTCTTGTTGATATTATGGTTTTCTTGATGGAGAATTTGTTCATGAATGTGATTAGGACTAGACCTATTATGTTAAATTTATTTCTCTAATATATATCTGCCTGATGGAGTTTTCATTGATTTATGAATAAAATTTTGGGTAGACATATTATTTGATGATTTTGGTTTGAAAAGTGAAGCTACTTCTTTAAATAAAATTAACATATGAGTATGATTTTTGAATTGATATTGATTGATTAATTTAGCTGATGTTCATACTATTTGCTATTTGTTGGGAAGAAAGATTCCATGATCCAAATAAAGAGAGTGATGACTCCCTTACTTGGCATTGTGCAAAATTGACAGTGGTAGCATACGATATGGGTTGAAGTCAAAATGAGAGAAAAAAAAATCAAGAGAATGACTCCTCATCTTGGTACCGTGTTGATTTGCAGTGGTACCTAAGTTTAGAGTTGAAGTCCAAAAAGAAAATGCATGTATCTTTGTGGGTTCATACCTTGGAGAGAAATCGTTTCACGTTAACTTTGCTATCTTTGGTAAAATTCTTCCTATAAAAGAGATATGAGTTCTATTACATTGGCTATGTGATCAGTGTACTCTAACTTCGTCACCAGAAAAAAGGTGTTAATCGAATTAGAGAATGTGAATGATGCATAAAAGGGAGGAACTAAAAAATTATGAGTGGAAAAAGATCTTGGAAATTCTATTCCTATAAACAAAAGTATGATAGTTTTCAACTAAAACTGGATGAAATCTTGTGATTGAAATTCTATTTATTGTACAAGTTGCGAAGTTTTATTTGATTAAGTTGTAGATCTTGATAATTGAATTCAAAGGATGGTATGTCTATTTAAAATTTTATGAAACAATTGGTGAGATTTTTCATTGGTGATTGTATTTTAGAAATTTATTCTTCATAAGAGAGTCTTTTCCTTTGATCAAATTTTGATTATGCTTGAGGACAAGCAAAGTTTGAGCCTTATGTATTTGATAACACCAAAATTTATAGTAAATTTGCTACCATTTGATGGGTATTTTTGTGTCACATTCATGCTCTTTTGCTCATTTTTATGCCTTATTTATCAAATATTACAGAATCTACACCTTTTATGGTTTTTGATCATTTTCAGGTAAAAAGGCATGATTTTTAGGCGTTTTCAAGCAAATTCAAATGCATAGATGAATTCCCACCATCAAGAGAAGATCACATGTCAAATTTCACTCAAATTGGAGCTTTAGACCAAAATACGGTAGGGCTGTAATCCAAATTACGGTACCATGGTTTCAATGCATTTACAGAACAACCACGGGACTGTCGTAATTTCTGAGCACTGCCGTATTTTGGGATGATTTTGTACATAAAGTTTCGCATGAATTACGGCCCTGCCGTAATGAAAATCATGGGCCGTAATATGGGTTCATATTTGTACAGAAAGTTTGGTGGATTTTACGGTGCTACCGTAATGAAAATTACGGGCCGTATTTTGAGTCAATTTTTCACTCGAGAGATTTGAAGAAAATATGGCATAGCCGTAATGCATATTATGGTACCATAATTCTGGGTAATTTTTGCACCGAGAATTTCTGCTGAAATTACGGCTCTGCCGTAATGGTTTTCACAGCTGTAATTGTAATCCAGACCCGTGATTTTCACGGACTATTTGAAGCCTGATTCATGCGCGGATGATTGCGGACGATCCAAGCCATCAATTAGAGATCTGTAAAAAGGGAAATACTCGTCAGATCGAGGAGAGGAGACACACACAAAAAGCCCTAATTCTCATCCACGATCGAGAGAGAATTCGAGATTTTTGCCGTCGCCCTATGTTTCACTGCCGCAAAGTGTACAGTGCATCTCCGGCCATGATACTTGAGGGGAAGCTTCACCTAGAGGAGGAGAACATAACTAGAAGTTTCAGAGTGAAAGGAGATCGATCAGAGGAGAAATCAACAAAGAAATGGTCGCCTGCACTATTCATCAAGCAAATTACGGCTCTATTTTTCATTACAGCCATGGTGTGTTTAGTAATTTCTTCTTTCTCTTTGAATTTTGATCAATCTGAACCATGGATTATTGTAATTCTTCGACCATGCTAGCTTAAATATCTTTTGGGACATGGGGGAGTAATTCCCTAAATTTCTTAATGACTAGATTATTTTTACTTTCGTCAAGTTGATTTTACTATGACAATTCTACTTATGTGATGGTTGCTTTTAATTCTCGATAGATTCATATTAATCAGCATGATTTAGAGTTTTTGTGATATGGACTGAAAAGTGATTTGCAAAAACATGGAACCCTAAAATTGAATGTTAGGAACTCATCGTAAGAAATTAGGTTTGTTCTTATTTCTTGATTTTAGAAGTATACTGCCATGTTGATAATCTGAATCTAGGATTGAGTTATTGAAATAAACATGATGATATTGTGAGAAATCAAGTATCGGATCGTTGGAGAACCTTAAGTAGAACATGTGAAAATTATAATATGAAAGTATGTAGTTTTCACTTGAGATAATTGACTTAGGATTAGGATGCACGAAAGTGATCTTTGAGTTATTTGTCAATGATTTACTTATATTTAACACTGAATAAATCCTGCATGAGAGTGAGGGATTAGTTCTTTGTAAATTGTCTACGCGAAAGCGAGATGATTTCTTTATGAAGTATATTATATCTTTATCATAATAAAATTAGACTGACGAACATCTATTCATATCTAGTCATGGAAACTAAGGTGAATGAAACCCTAGTCATAGTTTCTCTCTATGTTATTTTTGTGTAGCTTTCGATAGTTTGCTTGATATTTTCGACTACCTAGCTAGTGAGAAATTGATTATTCGGTACTTGACAAACAAGGTCTCTGTGGTTCGATATCTTAATTATTACTTTGAGTATCCGTGCACTTGCGGAAACAGCAATGGAGGAGATGGCTTTGAATCACAACTAGTGGAATACAGAGAGAGGAGTGTTGTATCAACCTTCTCATGATAAGAACGAAAGTAATAATCATCTAGGGGGACAAACTGAGAATAAAGGATATCAACAGAGACAAATTCAAAATCAAGACCAACCCCAAAATTCTAGTGTAGAGTCCATGCTTGAAAAATTTATGGCTAGACAAAATCAGTTTATGACAAATCAAAATAAGGAAATTGAAGATCTTAGGGGATTGGTTAGCCAACTTGCTTCTCAAGTAGGATCTTTAGCAGCCCATAATAAAATTTTTTAAAATCAAATAGCATAACAAGCTAGCACTCCGTATAGACCCCCAGGGAAATTACCTGCTAAACTTGAATTAAACCCTAGGGAGCATTGTAATGCTATAAAAACTAGGAGTGAAAAAAAATTGGATGAACCAAGGGGTAGATTAGATGATAATGAGGAAGATCCCAACATAGAACATAGCAATGAACCGGGCTTAGAAATAGAACCTGCTCATGTGCAGTCCCATGGTATTTTGCCACCTCATAAGGGTGATGAACCTAAAGGTGATGAGCCATGTCATATTGATGTTTCTAAACCTAGTTCTCCTGCACCTTATAGGCCACCTATACCCTTTCCCCAGAGATTAGTGCAAGCAAAGTTAGATAAGCAATTTGGGAAATTTCTTGATGTCTTAAAAAAGCTTTATATTAATATTCCATTTATTGAAGCTTTATCTCAAATGCCCATATATGCTAAATTTTTGAAAGAAATTTTGTCAAATAAGAGAAAGATAGAGGACTATGGTACTATGGCTTTAACTGAAGAATGTAGTGCTATTATCCATAACAAGTTGCCACCAAAGTTAAAGTTGCCACCAAAGTTAAAGGATCCAAGTATTTTCTCTATTCCTTGCTCTATTGGGAGTATGACTTTTGACCGAACCTTATGTGATTTGGTGCCTTTATCTATTTGCACGAAATTGGACATGGGAGAGCTTAAACTAACTTCAATATCTTTATAGCTCGCTGATAGCTCGATAAAGTATCCTATTGGAATCTTAGAGAATGTCCCAATCCAAGTAGGTAAGTATTTTATTCCAGCAGATTTTGTAGTTCTTCAGATGGAGGAAAGTTATAAAAATCCAATTATTCTTGGTAGACCATTTTTAGCCACAGCAGGTGTACTCATAGATGTTAGGAAAGGAAAACTCACGTTTGATATTTGTGAAAATATAATTGAGTTTGATTTAACAGATTCATTAAAAAAAGCATCATATTCAGGATCATGTTGTAGTATTGATTTAATTGATAATTTTGTTAGTGATGTGCACAATTTATTTGATGAAACCTCTAATTTTGAAAGAAACATCTCTCTTGACTGTGTGAATGAAGAATTTCAGGAGAAAACTAATTCAATTTTTGAAAAGAGAGAGAAGAAAAGACAAACAAGAAAAGGAAGATCGAAATTGCTTGATAAAGGAAGAAAGATCTTAGGTAAAGTTGGACACTGTTTCATGAATGAGCCTTATGTATCTAGAAGTGGTGAACAAAACAAAGAGAAATCAGAATGGCGACTGAAGGCACCACCACGATCAAATCCTAGTGCAGAACGGTCAAGCTAATGACCTTTAAATTAGCGCTTCTTGGGAGGCAACCCAAGAACTCTTACTTAGCTTAGTCTCTTTTATTTTAGTTTATTTTTAGAGTTAATTTTTCTTCTCTTTTTACAGGTAAAATCGAGTTTGGTACAAAAATACGGCACCATCGTAATGCAAATTACGGGCCGTAATTTTGGTCCGTTTTTGACCAGAAAGTTTTGAGGCCATTACGGTAGTATCGTAAGTAACATTACATGCTGTATTTTCGCTTCAAAATTTTCCTGAGAGTTTTATCGCTTTTACGGCACTACCGTAATGGTTTTCATGGGCCGTATTTTCATGTGATTTTTGATTCGAGAGTTTCCATAATTTGGCTCATATTACGGTAGTACCGTAAACAATTTTACATGGCGTATTTTGTGTATTAAAAAAAATTTTCTGCTCATTTTTACGGCACTACCATAACCGTTTTTATGGTGCCATAATTACGACTGATTTTCGCCTCGAGAGTTTTGAGGTTTTTGCGGCAGTACCGTAACCTCTGTTACGGTACCGTAATACTAGTCCATTTTCAACCCGAGAGCTTTCAGACGTTTATGGCACTACGGTATAGATATTACAGCCCGTGTTTTTTGAACAGAACACATTACGGCACTGCTGTAAGGAATATTACGGCCGTAATTCTATTTGGCCCACGCGATTTCTGTGCCGTTTTTAGGGTTTTATGTACTATGTTTTTGGGATTTCACTCGTTCTCTCACGCTGACCTTCGGTTTACGACCTTCCTTTGCCTTCAGAGCTCGTTGGCGACCTTTCCTGTCCAGCTCCGACCGTCGATCTGGCATTTTCTTGCCTGATTTCTTCATTATGGCGGGTGTTTGCAGGATTTTCGCCCCTTTCCTTGTTTCCTTTTGATTCTTGGTCAATTTTCAAAATATTTGCTTTCATTTGCTCTTTAGATGACAGGCAACTCTTCATAGTTTGTTTCTATAAAATTTTGACTAATTTTGGAGTGATTTTGAGCTTTGAACGAGCTCAATCAGCTGAGTTCTTCAGTTTACTGTTCCGCCCTCATCCCTTTCTAGTCAAATTTTGGGTTTAAGCTTGGATTTAACTGAATCTTGTTTTTATGATGCTTGTTAAGTGAAGATGTTCATTCCTAAGGAAATTGAAGTGTGATTTCTATTAGAACTAGATTTTCGCTATATTGTGTTCAAAATTCAGAATGCAGCCACCAAGGACACAGAGGAGATTGGATCCGATGCTGATGAGTAGAGTTTTGTGAGTATTCCTTTTCCTTACTTCTTTGCATTCCATTTTCCTATCTCATTGATGTTTCATGTTTTTATAGGGAAGGATGACTCTTCCAAACTTTTTGTGTCCGCCAACACTATCTTGCCTTGTTTTTACTTAACTTTATCATGATTCGATTGGGTTGTATGATATTGAGATATTGATAATGAGTTCGATCTGGTTGTATAATATTTGATGACTTGTGTAATTTTGATTCTGAATGAGTATATGCAATTCCTGTTGTTATGATTATCATGTGATGCGGTCTGATTTAAAAAAAAAAGAATTACTGTTGATAGTATGATTTTCTTGATGATGAAATTGTTTATGCCTATGAGTAGGACTAGACCTATTGTGTTGAATTTATTTCCCTAATATATATTTGCCTATTGAAATTTTTCATTGATTGATGTATGAAATTTTAGGTAGACGTGTTATTTGATGAATTTGATTTAGAAAGTGAAGCTACTTCTTTAAATAAAATTAGCATATGAGTATGATTTTTGAATCGATATTGAGTGATTAATCTAGTCAATGTTCATCTTATTTACTATTTGTTGGGAAGAAAGATTCCTTGATCCATATGAGAGTGTGTAATGACTCCCTTACTTGGTACTGTGGAAAATTGGCAGTGGTACCAAAGACATGGGTTGAAGCCAAAATAAAAAAAAATGATGATAGAAAAAAAATTAATGAGAATGACTCCTCGTCTTGGCACCATGTTGATTTGTGGTGGTACCTAAGTTAAGAGTTGAAGTCCAAAGAAAGAAAAAGCATGTATCTATATGGGTACCTACCACAGAGAGAAATCATTTCACATTAACTCCGCTATCTTGTGTAAGATTCTTCCTACTTGTTGGGGTATGCCCTTAAGGCTAATGTTTGAGGCCTTTGGGATTGTAACAGTATCATGTAATAAACTCTTATGTTTATAAAGGCATGGTTATTATTCAGGTTGTTACCTTGTCTGCAGTAATAAGTGTACTACTGAATAATGTCTCAAAGCTGTTCAGGTAGGCTGACAGGCTATATGTCCTTAGTCGAGATATCTTGGTGAATATGAGACAGCCTTGATATGATTGAGACTAATATGTGTTCTAATCTTATAGGATGCTTCGAGCATGGAATAAGATGTAGACTCATGGGTACATTGGATGTACTGGACAGACCCTACTAGGATATTCATATTGCTTGTCACAATGTGAATAATCCTTGAATGCACTAAGTGGCACATGTCCTCTGACTTGAGATCACTTGAGTGACTAAATGATGATTGTCATTGTTTTGAGGTAGTTCAATATCATTTGAAACATAATGATCATAGACTATCTTGGATAATGATCATGAGTCAGGTTAGGGCACTAGTGATAGATATAGGATTGCCGTCTCCTTGTTCAAGGAGTGTGATGTTCTAAAGGGGCCCCCCTATATGAGATGATTGAGAAAGTGTATGGCCATACCCAGATGACTATGCTCGTCTGATCTAATCATACTCATAGTATTGGAGTTACAAGCTTGACCCGCTTGTCCAATAAGAACATCTAGTGGCAAAGGACACATGCATGCCTTGTGAAGTTGATTCACACTTGTGCTGTGGTTTGGGAGTAGTCTTGGAAGACTCTTTCCTTTATATCGGGAGACAGTGATGTGTTGCTAGATACCCCTCACTGATCGTGATAACGAAAGTTATTGTTACCGACATTTAAAGGAAACCCTCAGGGTCGCACAAATTGATGATATGACTTACTTAAGTCAGATCGTGTGGACTGAATTAGTTGGGTTCAGTTTAAAGGGATTTAAACTCTGATTGTAAGTGAGATCTAGTCTGATCATGTTTGATTGATTAGGGCTTGAGATCGGTAAGCTTCGATCGAGAGAGGAGATGCTAGATCGGTGAGATCAAGAGCATCAGGAGATGAACGGTTAGACCTTGAGCCATTAGGTTCATAGAAGGTCTAGACCATGTATTGGCTTGGCTTGGTTTGATTTTGGTCTATGAGCCAAATCAAATTGAACCAAAGAATGAACTGGTTCACTATGTGAACGCATGGTTCATGAAGGAAGGCGTTTTGGCGTTGGAACATGGCTTCATGACTTTCCATTTTGGGAAGTCATGTAACGCCATTTTTGATGTATCGCCTAAACGCTTTTGCTCGCTTGTCATTGACGTTGCTTGCTTGCCATCTCGTGTGGAAGAAGGTGAACGACAAGGGAGAGCTCTCGGCCAAGGAAGCATCTCAACCTATCCCTTCCATTCGGCAAGGACTCTTGAAGATCTTTGCTAGCACAAAGATCAACAAGAAGAAGTCATCCCTCGTTTGTGTGCGTCACTTGTGGAGAAGATCTATCTTGCTCTTTGCTTCCAAGCCGCCTCCTTCCCATGGCCATGGTAACGAATCTTTCATTTGTTGTTTAAGTTGATCATATGAAAGTATAGCATGCGATCAAGTGTAAACCCTAATTCCGCTGCGAAAACAAAGAAGACCACTTGCGCTATCTATAGGGTTTCGCTCCCCCTTGAAGGGGACCCCTCTAAAACCCTACAATTGGTATCAGAGCTGCGGATCTATACTTGTTCATATGATTGCTTGCGCATCTTATGTGTAGATCATCATGTTTGTTCCATGCATATGCTTATGAGTAGATCTAATGATGGTTGATCACATGCCGAAACCTACATGCTAGTTTAGAACTTAGATGTATGTTTCTTCATGATTTGCGCATGTTATATGTCTCTTCATGATTTGCGCATGTTGTTGTGTTGGCGCATGTTAAGTATGTTGAATGGTATTTCATCAAAACTTATACCTACTTGCGCGCAAACAATTAGTTCTATATGCATCTACTATAAACCCTTAGACGGGTTGATGGGGTTGAAAGCATACTCTAGGTTAGATCCAATAGTCTGATCAGACCATCTGACAGCCTAGATGGGTTGACCAGATAGCACCTGTGCGAAAGCACGAGGTGGCTATAGGTTGACTGCATCACAGGCGTGTAGCGAGGTCTGGTTGAGACAGCAATGAACACACATGAGTTAGGCCCGGGGTCACACCCGCTTGCCAGATCTCATGAAGGTTGTTCAGCCCTTGGCGCATGCATGGTTGACCATCAGGTCAACTCGAGTCAGTTAGGACTTGGTGCATGCAAGGGCAAGGATCTAACTAGATTGATGAGTGGATCCCTATCAATGGACCGTTGTAAGGTTGTAGGGCACATAAGAGAATTAAAATTGATGCCAATGGGGTTTTCAAAATTTTATTTTCTATGTAATGGATCACATGATGATTGGTTGATGCCATGATGCCTGTTTATTTAATCTTATGTGGGTTGCCCTATTGTGTGCTGTGCTGGGGCCTGCGTGCCTGGTTAATTATAAATTAATCTTATTTTGTGATCTGCGAATCACATTGTTTTTAATTTATTGTATAATTGACCTGCGAGTCAAGCTTGTCTAGATAGATCAAAATGTATTCTGATTAGACAAGAGCACAAAAGCACACATCGCAGAGGCGCATTCAGCTGGTGGCGCACCTGAGGTGCTCTTGGCGCTAGGGCCCTGGGATGGACCAGATGAGATGCAAAAGTCCCAAGAAGAGCAAGTGAAGACTTAAGTATCTTAAGGTCTTACTTAGGCTTTGGGCTTTTACCACATAAGATCAGCATGCTTTCTTTTTATTCGTTATATAATTAGAACTGCATGAGTTTATCTTCTGCTATAGCCATAGGATTTGCCTGATAGTAAGAAGATAAAAGGCCGTTAAAATCCAAACGCTAAAAATATCAAGCTCGTAAGCCTTTTGACGCGAAACCTCACTGTTCTGACTATCGTTGGAGCCGTGTTGTACCCACTCAGTGGGCACGTCCATCTATCTTCAGACGGTGCGGGATTTCACCTGCGTGTTACAGAGAAGGGATTTATCGCTTCTCGTTGCTCAGCATAGCACGTGGTGGTCCAGGGAGTAGGTCGGGTCAGCTTGACCATGTAGGCTACATATGTGGCGCATATGGTAGCGCATGGAGGCAGCCATCTGTGGGATCAGAGACTGTGTTGTACCAACTCAGTTGGCACAGTCTGCTGGATTGCCCAGATGAAGGGGAATCGCACGGGTTGGCGATTGGCTGGGACAGCCTACCAGAAATTAGTGCCTGTCATCTCTGTGCATCTTATCTCGCCTGAGCGGGACGCGGAGACCAAGTATGAAATCTGGATCCCATCTCACTAAAAGAGTGTTACTCTTTCGGACTGTTTACTGGATTTTTCAGTCAGACAAAATAGTGAGAAAAGAATCTTTCTTAAGTCCTGGATTGATTCTGAACATTGATACTGACCTTGCTGTTCTTGCATTGTTGTAGATTCCTGCAGCAACGAACACCATGAGCTTCAATGTGCGATCCCTACTGGAAAGGGAGAAGTTTGCTGGGCCGAACTTCTCTGACTGGTTCGGACACCTTAAGATCGTTCTTAAGGCAGAGAGGAAACTGTATGTCCTCGAGATGGCAGTGCCGCCTCAGCCCGCTGCGAACGCCGCAAGGGCGGTTCGTGAAGCCTATGAAAAGCACGTCAATGATAGCATTGATGTCGCTTGCCTGATGCTAGCGTCTATGACGCCACCGCTGCAGCGTCAGCATGAGGATATGTCGGCTATAGAGATTATAGCGAACCTCAAGATGCTGTATGCTGCACAGGCGAGGACAGAACGCTATAATCTGACGAAGCTCTTCTTTCAGAGCAAACTAGCTGAAGGGAGCCCAGTGGGAGCTCACGTGCTCAAGATGATTGGGCACAAGGAGGCTCTGGAGAAACTGGGGCATACCATTAACCAGGAGCTTGCTGTAGACATCATTCTGCAGTCTCTTCCGCCCTCTTTCGATGCGTTCATTATTAACTTTAATATGAACAAAATCGATTGTACTCCGGCAGAGCTGCTGAATATGCTCTTGACAACTGAGGAGACTCTGAAGGGAAAGCCTTCAACCTCTGTCTTAATGGTTCCTTACAGGAACAAGAAGAAGGGGAAGAAGGGCAAGGCCCCTGTCAAGAACTACAGCAAGGCTCTGAAGCAGAAGGTTAAGCGGTCTAAGGATAACAGGTGTTTCCACTGTGGCCAGCTGGGTCACTGGAAAAAGGACTGTAAAGCGCTCCAAGGAGATAAGAGGGGAAGCATCGCTTCTGGCTCAGGTATTTATGTGACTGAGGTCATGTTATCTTCTTCTTCTATTTCATGGGTGTTGGACACTGCATGTGGAGTTCACATTTGTTCAAATGTACAGGAACTCAAGAGAAGAAGGCAGGTGGGACAGCATGAGGTAGACCTACGCGTTGGAAACGGGGCACGGGTTGCTGCTGTTGCTGTAGGAGACTATTTCATCTATTTACCATCTGGACTTGTATTGGAATTAAACAATTGTTATTTTGTACCGAGTATCACCAAAAATATTATCTCTATTCCTGCTCTTGTCAGGAAAGGATTTGCCTTTGAATGCAATATTTCAAAGTGTGTTTTATCTTATGATAATATTGTTTATGGAACTGGTTCAATTAACAATGGGTTATTCATGTTGGACATGGAATATTCTATATAAAACATTGATAATAAGAAAGCCAAGAATGCTGATGACAGCACCTTGCTATGGCATAGTCGTTTAGGCCATATAAACGAGAAACGCATTAAGCGGTTGCATGATCATGGACTGCTGGGATCATTCTCCTATGAGGAGATTGATACATGCAAAGCTTGTTTAATGGGTAAAATGATGAAGTCACCTTTTCTTAATAAAGGTCAAAGGGCTTCAGGTTTACTTGACCTCATACACAGTGATGTGTGTGGGCCATTTAGTAAACATGCTAGAGGTGGCTATCAGTACTTCATTACCTTTACTGATGATTTCAGTAGGTATGGGTATGTCTATCTGATGAGACATAAGAGAGAATCTTTTGACAAGTTCAAAGAGTTCAAGAATGAAGTACAAAATCAGCTAGGCCGAAATATCAAGGCACTTCGTTCTGATCGAGGTGGAGAATACTTGAGTCATACATTTACTGACTATCTGAAGGAGTGTGGGATTATCTCACAGCTCACTTCGCCAGGAACACCGGAATGGAATGGTGTGTCCGAGAGGAGAAATAGAACGTTACTTGATATGGTTCGTTCTATGATGAGTCAGGCTACTCTTCCATACTCCTTTTGGGGTTTTGCACTGGAAACAGCTGCAAAGGTACTAAACCGAGTGCCATCCAAGGCCGTTTCAAAGACGCCATATGAGTTATGGTATGGGAAACAGCCAAGCTTGACATTTATCAGAATCTGGGGTTGCGAGGCTTATGTCAAAAAGCTCGCCTCTGGGAAACTAGAGAGCAGATCTGAGAAATGTATCTTTGTCGGTTACCCTAAGGAAACTAAGGGTTATTATTTCTACGATCCCAAAGAGAACAAAGTATTTGTTGCTCGGACGGCCATCTTTCTTGAGAAGGAGTTTCTTCTGCAAGAGGCCAGTGGGAGAGAAATAAAGCTGGATGAGAATCCAGAGGAAGGACAAAGTAGTCAAGCACAGTTGGATGAGCCTGAGCCGGTAGATCAGGTTACTGAACAACCTGAGGCTCAAATATCACGGGAACCGCGAAGATCGGGAAGGATCCGTCGACAGCCTGAGCGCTATGACGGAGTCTACATCATTGATAATGATGAACCCCTCACTTATGCGGATGCGGTCAGTGGACCGGAGTCAGCTAGATGGCTTGATGCTATGCGAGCCGAGATGGACTCCATGTCAGATAACCAAGTCTGGGATTTGGTTGATCCACCTCCGGGAGTAATCCCTATAGGCTGTAAATGGATCTTCAAAAGGAAGATTGACATGGATGGTAACGTAGTTACCTATAAGGGCAGGCTAGTTGCGAAAGGTTTCAAACAAATCTACGGGATAGATTATGATGAAACTTTCTCACCTGTAGCCATGTTTAAGTCTATTCGGATTCTTTTCGCGATAGCGGCATATTACGATTATGAGATCTGGCAGATGGATGTGAAGACAGCTTTCCTTAATGGAAATCTGGATGAGGATGTGTATATGACACAACCTGAGGGTTTCACTAATCCATCAGATCGTCATAAAATATGCAAGCTAAAGAAGTCCATTTATGGACTGAAACAAGCATCAAGGAGCTGGAATATTCGTTTTGATGAATCAATCTCTGAGTTTGGTTTCATCAAGAACGAGGACGACCCGTGTGTATATAAGAGGTTTAGTGGGAGCGTGATTACTTTCCTAGTCCTCTACGTCGATGATATCTTAATCATTGGAAATGATATTCCTGAACTGCATGCTGTTAAAGCATGGTTAGGAAAATGTTTCCAGATGAAAGATTTAGGAGAAGCAGCCTATGTATTAGGTGTGAAGATCTACCGGGATAGATCTAAGAGGCTTCTCGGGCTGTGCCAGAGTACTTACATCGATAAAGTCCTAGAGAGATTCCATTTAGAGAATTCTAAAAGAGGATATCTTCCAGTCAGACATGGTCTGAATCTTTCGAGGAGTCAGTGTCCGCAAACACAGACTGAGAAAGATGAAATGGACAATATGCCTTATGCTTCGGCTATTGGGTCCATTATGTATGCGATGTTGTGTACTCGCCCAGACGTCGCTTACGGGTTAAGCGTGACCAGTCGGTTCCAAAGTAATCCAGGTATGGCGCACTGGATTGCGGTCAAGAACATTTTAAAATATCTGCGGAGGACCAAAGATATGTTCTTGATATATGGTGGTCAGGAAGAACTCAGTATAGAAGGATATACTGATGCTTCGTTCCAGTCGGACCAGGATGATTTCCGATCGCAATCAGGCTATGTTTTTAGCTTGAATGGTGGAGCAGTGGTGTGGAAAAGTTTCAAACAATCAACTGTTGCTGATTCCACAACAGAAGCCGAGTATGTTGCAGCCTCGGAAGCATCCAAGGAGGCAGTGTGGATTCGTAAGTTCGTGAGAGAACTTGGTGTCGTTCCTTCGAGTGCAGATCCTTTGGTTATCTTCTGTGATAACACTGGGGCAATCGCACAAGCAAAGGAACCACGGTCGCACCAGAAGTCCAAGCACATACAGAGACGGTTTCACTTGATCCGGGAGATCATAGATCGTGGCGAGATCAAAATATGCAAGGTTCATACAGACGACAATCTGGCAGACCCGCTTACCAAGCCTCTGGCGCAGCAGAAGCATGAGAAGCACTGTAATAATATGGGTTTGAGATTTCTCAACCATTAGATTAAGTGCAAGTGGGAGATTGTTGGGGTATGCCCTTAAGGCTAATGTTTGAGGCCTTTGGGATTGTAACAGTATCATGTAATAAACTCTTATGTTTATAAAGGCATGGTTATTATTCAGGTTGTTACCTTGTCTGCAGTAATAAGTGTACTACTGAATAATGTCTCAAAGCTGTTCAGCTAGGCTGACAGGCTATATGTCCTTAGTCGAGATATCTTGGTGAATATGAGACAGCCTTGATATGATTGAGACTAATATGTGTTCTAATCTTATAGGATGCTTCGAGCATGGAATAAGATGTAGACTCATGGGTACATTGGATGTACTGGACAGACCCTACTAGGATATTCATATTGCTTGTCACAATGTGAATAATCCTTGAATGCACTAAGTGGCACATGTCCTCTGACTTGAGATCACTTGAGTGACTAAATGATGATTGTCATTGTTTTGAGGTAGTTCAATATCATTTGAAACATAATGATCATAGACTATCTTGGATAATGATCATGAGTCAGGTTAGGGCACTAGTGATAGATATAGGATTGCCGTCTCCTTGTTCAAGGAGTGTGATGTTCTAAAGGGGCCCCCCTATACGAGATGATTGAGAAAGTGTATGGCCATACCCAGATGACTATGCTCGTCTGATCTAATCATACTCATAGTATTGGAGTTACAAGCTTGACCCGCTTGTCCAATAAGAACATCTAGTGGCAAAGGACACATGCATGCCTTGTGAAGTTGATTCACACTTGTGCTGTGGTTTGGGAGTAGTCTTGGAAGACTCTTTCCTTTATATCGGGAGACAGTGATGTGTTGCTAGATACCCCTCACTGATCGTGATAACGAAAGTTATTGTTACCGACATTTAAAGGAAACCCTCAGGGTCGCACAAATTGATGATATGACTTACTTAAGTCAGATCGTGTGGACTGAATTAGTTGGGTTCAGTTTAAAGGGATTTAAACTCTGATTGTAAGTGAGATCTAGTCTGATCATGTTTGATTGATTAGGGCTTGAGATCGGTAAGCTTCGATCGAGAGAGGAGATGCTAGATCGGTGAGATCAAGAGCATCAGGAGATGAACGGTTAGACCTTGAGCCATTAGGTTCATAGAAGGTCTAGACCATGTATTGGCTTGGCTTGGTTTGATTTTGGTCTATGAGCCAAATCGAATTGAACCAAAGAATGAACCGGTTCACTATGTGAACGCATGGTTCATGAAGGAAGGCGTTTTGGCGTTGGAACATGGCTTCATGACTTTCCATTTTGGGAAGTCATGTAACGCCATTTTTGATGTATCGCCTAAACGCTTTTGCTCGCTTGTCATTGACGTTGCTTGCTTGCCATCTCGTGTGGAAGAAGGTGAACGACAAGGGAGAGCTCTCGGCCAAGGAAGCATCTCAACCTATCCCTTCCATTCGGCAAGGACTCTTGAAGATCTTTGCTAGCACAAAGATCAACAAGAAGAAGTCATCCCTCGTTTGTGTGCGTCACTTGTGGAGAAGATCTATCTTGCTCTTTGCTTCCAAGCCGCCTCCTTCCCATGGCCATGGTAACGAATCTTTCATTTGTTGTTTAAGTTGATCATATGAAAGTATAGCATGCGATCAAGTGTAAACCCTAATTCCGCTGCGAAAACAAAGAAGACCACTTGCGCTATCTATAGGGTTTCGCTCCCCCTTGAAGGGGACCCCTCTAAAACCCTACACTACTTATATATGAGTTCTATTACATTGATTACTTGACCAGTGTACTATAACTTCGTCACTAGGAAAAAGGTGGTAATCAAATTAGAGAATCTGGATGATACATAAAAGGGAGGAACTAAAAAATTCTGAGTGGAAAAAGATCTTGGAATCCTCTTCCTTTAAACAAAAGTACGGTAGATTTGAACTAAAACTAGGTGAAATCTTGAGATTGAGATTCTTCATATTATACAAGTTGCAAAATTTTATTTGATTAAGCTGCCTATCTTGAGGATTGAATTCAGAAGATGATATGTTTATTTGAAATTTTATGAAGCAATTGGTGAATTCTTCCATTGGTAATTATATTTTAAAAATTTATTCCTCATAAGAGAGTTTATTCCTTTGATCGGTTTTTGATTTTGTTTGAGGACAAGCAAAGTTTGAGCCTTATGTATTTGATGACACAAAAATTTATAGCATATTTTGTGTCATTTGATAGGTCTTTTGTGTCATATTCATGCTCTTTTGCTTATTTTTATGCCTTATTTGTCAAATATTGCGGAATCTACACCTTTTCTGATTTTTTATCATTTTCAGGTAAAAAGGCACTATTTTAAGGCATCTTCAAGCAAATTCAGATGCACAGATGAATTCCCATCATCAAGAGAACATGTCAAATTGGACGAAGATCAGAGCTTCAGACCAAAATTATGGCAGGGTCGTAATCTAAATTACGGTACCGTGGTTTCACTGAACTTATAGAATAAACCATGGCACTGCCATAATTTTGGGTCGATTTATGTACAAAAAGTTTTGCAGCTTTTACGGCACTACTGTAAACCATATTATGGGCTGTAATTTTAGGAGATTTTCTTACATAATATTTTGCATGATCATGGCACTGCCGTCGTTGTTTTCACGGCCGTAATTACAACCCAGGCGGCCGATTTTCCCGTTCAAATTGAAGCCCCATCTTTGTGCGGATGATTGCGAACGATCTAGACCATCAATTGGAGATCCGTAAAAAAAAAGAATACTCATCAAACTGAGGGGGGAGACACACACGGAAAGACCTAATTTTGATAAACGTTCGAGAGAGAAATCGGGATCTTCATCGTCGCCCTAGGTTTCGCCGCCATGAAGTGTACAGTGCATCTCCAGCCATGAAATTGGAAGGGAAGCTGCGCCAAGAGGAGGAGAACATACCCTAGAAGTTTCAGAGCGAAAGGAGATCGATCGGAAGAGAAATCAACAAAAGAGGCATCGCCGCCACTATTCATCACACGAAACTATGGCTATAATTTTCATTACAGCCGTGCTGTTAGTTGAATTTGTTGGGGTATGCCCTTAAGGCTAATGTTTGAGGCCTTGGGATTGTATAAGTATCATGTAATAAACTCTTATGTTTATAAAGGCATGGTTATTATTCAGGTTGTTACCTTGTCTGCTGTAATAAGTGTACTTCTGAATAATGTCTCAAAGCTGTTCAGCTAGGCTGACAGGCTCTATGTCCTTAGTCGAGATATCTTGGTGAACATGAGACAGCCTTGATATGATTGAGACTAATATGTGTGCTAATCTTATAGGATGCTTCGAGCATGGAATAAGATGTAGACTCATGGGGACATTGGATGTACTGGACAGACCCTTCTAGGATATTCAATTGTTTGTCACAATGTGAATAATCCTTGATAGCAGCAAGTGGCACATTTTCCTTTGACTTGAGATCACTTGTGTTTCTAAATGATGATTGTCATTGTTTTGAGGTAGTTCAATATCATTTGAAAGATAATGATTATAGACTATCTTGGATGATGAGCTTGAGTCAGGTTAGGGCACTAGTGATAGATAAAGGATTGCCGTCTCCTTGTTCAAGGAGTGTGATGTTCTAGAGGGCCCCCCTGTATGAGATGATTGAGAAAGTGTATGGCCATACCCAGATGACAGTGATCATCTGATCTAATCATGCTCATCCTATTGGAGTTACAGGCTTGACATGCTTGTCCAATAAGAACATCCAGTGGCAAAGGAAACATGCATGCCTCGTGAGTTTGATTCACACTTGTGCTGTGGTTTGGGTGTAGTCTTGGAAGACTCTTTCCTTTATATCGGGAGACAGTGATGTGTTGCTAGATACCCCTCACTGATCGTGATAATGTAAGTTGTCGTTACCGACATTTAAAGGAAACCCTCAGGGTCGCACAATTTGATGATATGGCTTACTCATGTCAGATCGTGTGGACTGAATTGTTTTGGTTTAGTTAAAGGAGAGTAGACTCTGATTGTAAGTGAGATCTGGTCTGATCATGTTTGATTGATTAGAGCTTAAGATCGGTAAGCTTCGATTGAGAGTATTGATGCTAGATCAGTGAGATCAAGTGCATCTAGATATGTATGGTTAGATCTTGAACCTTCATGGTTCATACTAGATTTAGACCATGGCATGTCTTGGTTTGGTCTTGGTTTGATTTGGTTGTTGAACCAAAGTCAATTGAACCGGTTCAAGGATGTGAACGCATGGTTCAAATTAATTAAGCGTTTTGATTAGTTCACTAAGTGTGAACGTGTGGAGTGAAGACTTACCATATATGGAAGTCTCAACGCCTAAACGCTTAAGCCAAGAAACGCCTTTGCGTGATGGCTTCTCTCTTGGGCAAATGTGTGCTCTTGAGTGTGCATGATCGCCGAGAGTTGTAGAGAGGCATTCGGCAAGCCAAACCAAGAAGACATCCAAGGATTCTCCTTCAAGCGATTTGGATTCTTCAAGCCCTTTGCTAGCACAAAGGACGACAAGGAGCAAGCCAACTTCTTCTTGTGTGCGCGCCTTGTGGAGGAGACCTCTCTTGTTCTCTTGCTTCCAAGTCGCCATCTTCCTCATGGCTTTGGTATGGATCTAAACTTCATCAAGTTGATCATATTATCTTGCTAAGATCCATGGAAAACCCTTGCTTCCGCTTGTAATTGTCATGCGCCACCCTTAAGGGTTTTTCGCCCCCCTCTTGAAAGGGGTTTCACATGCTTGCGCTCCCCCTTGAAGGGGACCCTTCAATTGGTATCAGAGCATGCGGTTGCAGCATGTTAATATGATTGCTTGATATATATTTTTGTGATCCATGTTTGCGCATGTAAAAGTATGCTTAGATCTAAGTTGCATGCCGAAACTTAACATGAGAATATTTTGTTATTTTGGCGCATATAAGTTGGCGCTTGTCGTTGTAGTTTTTCTAAGAAAAACTAATCACTTGCGCGCCTCACTAGACCTAAGTGGCACCTACTATAAACCCTTAGATGGGTTGATCGGGTTGAAGTCACCTCTAGGTTAGATCCAATAGTCTGATCAGACCATCTGACAGCCTAGATGGATCGACCAGATGGCACCTGTGCGCAAGCACGAGGTGGCCATAGGTCGATTGCATCTTAGGCGTGTAGCGAGGTCTGGTTGAGACAACCAGTGAACACTCTTGAGTTAGGCCCGGGGTCACACCCGCTTGCCAGAACTCTTGAAAGCTGTTCAAGCCCTTAGCGCATGCATGGTTGACCATTAGGTCAACTCGGGTCAGTTAGGACTCGGTGCATGCAAGGGCAGGGGATCTAACTAGATGGATGAGTGGATCCCTATCAATGGACCATTGTAAGGTTGTAGGACACATAAGGAAGTTAAAATTGATGCCTATGGGGTTTTCAAAAATTTAATTTCTTGATTGGATCACATGATGATTGAGACCATATGCTTGTTTATTTAATCTTATGTGGGTTGCCCTAATGTGTGCTGTGCTGGGGCCTGCGTGCCTGGTTAATTATAAGTTAATATTATTGTGATCTGCGAATCACATTTTTTATTAATCTATTGTATAATTGACCTGCGAGTCAAAGCTTGTCTAGATAGATCAAAAATGTATTTTGATTAGACAAGAGCACAAAGGCACACATCCAAGAGGGGCATTCAGCTGGTGGCGCACCTGAGGTGCTCTTGGAGCTAGGGCCCTGGGTTGGACCAGATGAGATGTCAAAGAGCTCAAGTGAAGACTTAAGTAAAATTAAGGTCTTACTTAGGGTTCATGGGCTTTTACCACATAAGATCCATGCTTTCTTTTTATTGCTTATATAATTAGAACTGCATGAGTTTATCTTCTACTATCACCATAGGAATTGCATGATAGTGAAGAAGATAAAAGACCGTTAAAATCCAACGCTAACATATCAAGCTCGGAAAGCCTTCTGACGCGAAACCTCACCGTTCTGACTATCGTTGGAGCCGTGTTGTACCCACTCAGTGGGCACGTCCATCTATCTTCAGACGGTGCTGGATTTCACCTGCGTGTTACAGAGAAGGGATTTATCGCTT
Organism: Costus lasius; assembly: GCA_027563935.2. Classification (NCBI taxonomy): domain Eukaryota; kingdom Viridiplantae; phylum Streptophyta; class Magnoliopsida; order Zingiberales; family Costaceae; genus Costus; species Costus lasius. Next base: position 99,297,128 of record CM050448.1, read on the forward strand.
CTCGTTGCTCAGCATAGCACGTGGTGGTCCAGGGAGTAGGTCGGGTCAGCTTGACCATGTAGGCTACATATGTGGCGCATATGGTAGCACATGGAGGCAGCCATCTGCGGGGTCAGAGATTGTGTTGTACCAACTCAGTTGGCACAGTCTGCTGGATTGCCCAGATGAAGGGGAATCGCACGGGTTGGCGATTGGCTGGGACAGCCTACCAGAAATTAGTGCTTGTCTTCTCTGTGCATCTTATCTCGCCTGAGCGGGACGCGGAGACCAAGTATGAAATCTGGATCCCATCTCACTAAAAGAGTGTTACTCTTTCGGACTGTTTACTGGATTTTTCAGTCAGACAAAATAGTGAGAAAAAGAATCTTTCTCAAGTCCTGGATTGATTCTTAACATTGATACTGACCTTGCTGTTCTTGCTTGTTGTAGATTCCTGCAGCAACGAACACCATGAGCTTCAATGTGCGATCCCTACTGGAAAGGGAGAAGTTTGCTGGGCCGAACTTCTCTGACTGGTTCGGACACCTTAAGATCGTTCTTAAGGCAGAGAGGAAACTGTATGTCCTCGAGACGGCTGTGCCGCCTCAACCCGCTGCGAACGCCGCAAGGGCGGTTCGTGAAGCCTATGATAAGCATGTCAATGATAGCATTGATGTCACTTGCCTGATGCTAGCGTCTATGACGCCACCGCTGCAGCGTCAGCATGAGGATATGTCGGCTATAGAGATTATAGCGAACCTCAAGATGCTGTATGCTGCACAGGCGAGGACAGAACGCTATAATCTGACGAAGCTGTTCTTTCAGAGCAAACTGGCTGAAGGGAGCCCAGTGGGAGCTCACGTGCTCAAGATGATTGGGCACAAGGAGGCTCTGGAGAAACTGGGGCATACCATCAACCAGGATCTTGCTGTGGATATTATTCTGCAGTCTCTCCCGCCCTCTTTCGATGCGTTCATTATTAACTTTAATATGAACAAAATCGATTGTACGCCGGCAGAGCTGCTGAATATGCTCTTGACAATTGAGGAAACTCTGAAGGGAAAGCCTTCAAACTCTGTCTTGATGGTTCCTTCAAGGAACAAGAAGAAGGGGAAGAAGGGCAAGGCCCCTGTCAAGAATTACAGCAAGGCTCTGAAACAGAAGGTCAAGCGGTCGAAGGACAACAGGTGTTTCCACTGTGGCCAGCTGGGTCACTGGAAAAAGGACTGTAAAGCGCTCCAAGGAGACAAGAGGGGAAGCATCGCTTTTGGCTCAGGTATATTCGTGACTGAAGTCATGTTTTCATCTTCTTCTATATCATGGGTGTTGGACACTGCATGTGGAGTTCACATTTGTTCAAATGTACAGGAACTCAGGAGAAGAAGACAGGTGGGACAGCATGAGGTAGACCTACGCGTTGGAAACGGGGCACGGGTTGCTGCTGTTGCTGTAGGAGACTATTTCATTTCTTTACCATCTGGCATTGTATTAGAATTAAACAATTGTTATTTTGTACCCAGTATTACCAAGAATATTATCTCCATTCCTGCTCTTGTCAGGAAGGGTTTTTCCTTTGAATGCAAGACTTCAAAGTGTGTACTTTCTCTAGATAATATTGTGTATGCTACTGGTTCAATTAACAATGGGTTGTTCATGTTGGACATGGAACATTCGATACACAACATTGATAATAAGAAAGCCAAGTATGCTGATGACAGCACCTTGCTATGGCATAGTCGTTTGGGCCATATAAACGAGAAGCGCATTAAGCGGTTGCATGATCATGGACTGCTGGGATCATTCTCCTACAAGGAGATTGATACATGCAAAGCTTGTTTGATGGGTAAAATGACGAAGTCACCTTTTCCTAACAAAGGTCAAAGGGCTTCAGGTTTACTTGACCTCATACACAGTGATGTGTGTGGGCCATTTAGTAAACATGCTAGAGGTGGCTATCAGTACTTCATTACCTTTACTGATGATTTCAGTAGGTATGGTTATGTCTATCTTATGAGACATAAGAGTGAATCTTTTGACAAGTTCAAAGAGTTCAAGAATGAAGTACAAAATCAGCTAGGCCGAAATATCAAGGCACTTCGTTCTGATCGAGGTGGTGAATACCTAAGTCGAGAATTTACTGACTATCTAAAGGAGTGTGGGATTATCTCACAGCTCACTCCGCCAGGAACACCACAATGGAATGGTGTGTCCGAGAGGAGAAATAGAACGTTGCTTGATATGGTTCGTTCTATGATGAGTCAGGCTACTCTTCCATACTCCTTTTGGGGTTTTGCACTGGAGACAGCTGCAAAGGTACTAAACCGAGTGCCATCCAAGGCAGTTTCAAAGACGCCATATGAGTTATGGTATGGGAAACAGCCTAGCTTGACATTTATCAGGATCTAGGGTTGCGAGGCTTATGTCAAAAAGCTCGCCTCTGGGAAACTGGAGAGCAGATCTGAGAAATGCATCTTTGTCGGTTACCCTAAGGAAACTAAGGGTTATTATTTCTACGATCCCAAGGAGAACAAAGTATTTGTTGCTCGGACGGCCATATTTCTTGAGAAGGAGTTTCTTCTGCAAGAGGCTAGTGGGAGAGAAATAAAGCTGGATGAGAATCCAGAAGAAGGACAAAGTAGTCAAGCACAGTTGGATGTGCCTGAGCCGGTAGATCAGGTTACTACACAACCTGAGGCTCAAATATCACGGGAACCGCGAAGATCGGGAAGGATCCGTCGTCAGCCTGAGCGCTATGACGGAGTCTACATCATTGATAATGATGAACCCCTCACTTATGCGGATGCGGTCAGTGGACCGGAGTCAGCTAGATGGCTTAATGCTATGCTAGCCGAGATGGACTCCATGTCAGATAACCAAGTCTGGGATTTGGTTGATCCGACTCCGGGAGTAATCCCTATAGGCTGTAAATGGATCTTCAAGAAGAAGATTGACATGGATGGTAACGTGGTTACCTATAAAGGCAGGCTAGTTGCGAAAGGTTTCAAACAAATCTACGGGATAGATTATGATGAAACTTTCTCACCTGTGGCCATGTTCAAGTCTATTCGGATTCTTTTCGCGATAGCTGCATATTACGATTATGAGATCTGGCAGATGGATGTGAAGACAGCTTTCCTTAATGGAAATCTGGATGAGGATGTGTATATGACACAACCTGAAGGCTTCACGAATCCATCAGATCGTCATAAAATATGCAAGTTAAAGAAGTCCATTTATGGACTTAAACAAGCATCTAGAAGCTGGAACATTCGTTTTGATGAATCAATCTCTGAGTTTGGTTTCATCAAGAACGAGGATGACCCGTGTGTATATAAGAGGTTTAGTGGGAGCGTGATTACTTTCCTAGTCCTCTACGTCGATGATATCTTGATCATTGGAAATGATATTCCTGAACTGCATGCTGTTAAAGCATGGTTAGGAAAATGTTTCCAGATGAAAGATCTAGGAGAAGCAGCCTATGTGTTAGGTGTGAAGATCTACCGGGATAGATCTAAGAGGCTTCTCGGGCTGTGCCAGAGTACTTACATCGATAAAGTCCTGGAGAGATTCCATTTAGAGAATTCTAAACGTGGATATCTTCCAGTCAGACATGGTCTGAATCTTTCGAAGAGTCAGTGTCCACAAACACAGACTGAGAAAGATGAAATGGACAATACGCCTTATGCTTCGGCTATTGGGTCCATAATGTATGCGATGTTGTGTACTCGCCCAGACATCGCTTACGGGTTAAGCGTGACCAGTCGTTTCCAAAGTAATCCAGGTTTGGCGCACTGGATTGCAGTCAAGAACATTATAAAATATCTGCGGAGGACCAAAGATATGTTCTTGATATATGGTGGTCAGGAAGAACTCAGTATAGAGGGATATACTGACGCTTCGTTCCAGTCGGACCAGGATGATTTCCGATCGCAATCAGGCTATGTTTTTAGCTTGAATGGAGGTGCTGTGGTGTGGAAGAGTTTCAAACAGTCAACTGTTGCTGATTCCACAACAGAAGCCGAGTATGTTGCAGCCTCGGAAGCATCCAAGGAGGCAGTATGGATTCGCAAGTTCGTGAGAGAACTTGGTGTCGTTCCTTCGAGTGCAGATCCTTTGGTTATCTTCTGTGATAACACTGGAGCAATCGCACAAGCAAAGGAACCACGGTCGCACCAGAAGTCCAAGCACATACAGAGACAGTTTCACTTGATCCGGGAGATCATTGATCGAGGCGAGATCAAGATTTGCAAGGTTCATACAGATGACAATCTGGCAGACCCGCTTACCAAGCCTCTGGCGCAGCAGAAGCATGAGAAGCACTGTAACAATATGGGTTTGAGATTTCTCAACCATTAGATTAAGTGCAAGTGGGAGATTGTTGGGGTATGCCCTTAAGGCTAATGTTTGAGGCCTTGGGATTGTATAAGTATCATGTAATAAACTCTTATGTTTATAAAGGCATGGTTATTATTCAGGTTTTTACCTTGTCTGCTGTAATAAGTGTACTTCTGAATAATGTCTCAAAGCTGTTCAGCTAGGCTGACAGGCTCTATGTCCTTAGTCGAGATATCTTGGTGAACATGAGACAGCCTTGATATGATTGAGACTAATATGTGTGCTAATCTTATAGGATGCTTCGAGCATGGAATAAGATGTAGACTCATGGGTACATTGGATGTACTGGACAGACCCTTCTAGGATATTCAATTGTTTGTCACAATGTGAATAATCCTTGATAGCAGCAAGTGGCACATTTTCCTTTGACTTGAGATCACTTGTGTTTCTAAATGATGATTGTCATTGTTTTGAGGTAGTTCAATATCATTTGAAAGATAATGATTATAGACTATCTTGGATGATGAGCTTGAGTCAGGTTAGGGCACTAGTGATAGATAAAGGATTGCCGTCTCCTTGTTCAAGGAGTGTGATGTTCTAGAGGGCCCCCCTGTATGAGATGATTGAGAAAGTGTATGGCCATACCCAGATGACAGTGATCATCTGATCTAATCATGCTCATCCTATTGGAGTTACAGGCTTGACATGCTTGTCCAATAAGAACATCCAGTGGCAAAGGAAACATGCATGCCTCGTGAGTTTGATTCACACTTGTGCTGTGGTTTGGGTGTAGTCTTGGAAGACTCTTTCCTTTATATCGGGAGACAGTGATGTGTTGCTAGATACCCCTCACTGATCGTGATAATGTAAGTTGTCGTTACCGACATTTAAAGGAAACCCTCAGGGTCGCACAAATTGATGATATGGCTTACTCATGTCAGATCGTGTGGACTGAATTGTTTTGGTTCAGTTAAAGGAGAGTAGACTCTGATTGTAAGTGAGATCTGGTCTGATCATGTTTGATTGATTAGAGCTTAAGATCGGTAAGCTTCGATCGAGAGTATTGATGCTAGATCAGTGAGATCAAGTGCATCTAGATATGTATGGTTAGATCTTGAACCTTCATGGTTCATACTAGATTTAGACCATGGCATGTCTTGGTTTGGTCTTGGTTTGATTTGGTTGTTGAACCAAAGTCAATTGAACCGGTTCAAGGATGTGAACGCATGGTTCAAATTAATTAAGCGTTTTGATTAGTTCACTAAGTGTGAACGTGTGGAGTGAAGACTTACCATATATGGAAGTCTCAACGCCTAAACGCTTAAGCCAAGAAACGCCTTTGCGTGATGGCTTCTCTCTTGGGCAAATGTGTGCTCTTGAGTGTGCATGATCGCCGAGAGTTGTAGAGAGGCATTCGGCAAGCCAAACCAAGAAGACATCCAAGGATTCTCCTTCAAGCGATTTGGATTCTTCAAGCCCTTTGCTAGCACAAAGGACGACAAGGAGCAAGCCAACTTCTTCTTGTGTGCGCGCCTTGTGGAGGAGACCTCTCTTGTTCTCTTACTTCCAAGTCGCCATCTTCCTCATGGCTTTGGTATGGATCTAAACTTCATCAAGTTGATCATATTATCTTGCTAAGATCCATGGAAAACCCTTGCTTCCGCTTGTAATTGTCATGCGCCACCCTTAAGGGTTTTTCGCCCCCCTCTTGAAAGGGGTTTCACATGCTTGCGCTCCCCCTTGAAGGGGACCCTTCAGAATTTCCTATCTCTCTTCGATTTCTAATCCTTTGAAACTATGGTTTATTGCAATTCTTCAACTATGCTAGCTTAAACACTTTTTGGGACATAGGGTGTAATCCCCTTAATTTCGAATAACTAGATAATTTTTATTTCGTCAGGATAATCTTATTATGATAATTCTACTTTTGTGATATTGCCTTTAGTTATTTCTAATTTCCTATTATCAGCATTTGTTTTTGAGTTTTTGTGATATGGACTGAAAAGTGACTTATGAGAACTTGGAACCCTATAATCATGATTTAGGAACTTATCGTAAGAAATTAGGTTTGTTCTTATTTCTAGATTTTAGAAGTTTATTGTCTCTTCATTTTTTTTTATTGTTTTTGATGGCATGCACCCACATGGATACACACTTTTTATTTGGACTTCAACTCTTTTGTTTGGTACCACTTTCAATTTTACACAGTTCCAAGTAGAGGAGTCATTTTCTTTTTCTCTCTCTCTCTTTTTTTTTTACAGACTTCAACCCATATCCTCGGTACCACTATCAATTTTACGCAGTGCCATGTAGGGGTGTCTCTTTCTCTTTTTGGATCATAGATTCTTTCTTCCCAACAAATAGTAAGATTAACTAAACATCAACTAGGTTAATCAATTGATGTCGATTCAAAAATTATACTCATATGCTCATTTTATTCAAGAAAGACATTTCACTCTTAGATTGCATTCATCAAACAACATACCTACCCAAAACCATATGCATCAATCAATGAAGGATTTCAACAAGTAGATATATATTGAAGAAATAAATTCATCGTGATAGTTATATCTCCATTCACAGGCATATGCATAAGCATTCATCATCATAGAAAAATCCACACAACTCTCATCACATGAATTCAAGTCATAAAAAATTTTTAAACATAAAAAATGTCAATACCAATGCAAAAGGTGTGAAGCATCAAACATATACAATCATGATCAAAAGTGTAAAATGATAGATTCAAGAAACCACATCGAATAAAAATCATAGTAAGTGATACAATCATAGCAAAAGAAATCAAGTAGCAATACCAATTATATCAAATAAAATCACTAGAAAGTCCAAACAATACTCACCCAACAATACTTAAGGAACTCAATCATTGTCTGGGGTGTAGCGTCAGGGTAGGTGCTGCTAAACCATTCTCAAAGATACGCCTTTTGAAAATTTTACCTGCGCAATTTTTAAATAAATAAGGCTTAGATCAAAAATAGTATCTTAATTTAACAAAAAAAATAATTTTTCTCAAATGGGAATCAGAGATATCGCTGGAGGTCCGAAGAGGGTGCCGGTGGAGGAGCTGCTAGCATTGAAGATGATGGTGCCGATAGTAGAGTGATGATGAGTAGTCTCTAGTGGCCAGTTGGAGACTACAGTCCTGGAGACAAAGTCGTCGGCTGGTGGGCAGTGAGTGATGCAGGAGCATACAACATGAAAGAATGGGAAAATCTAGCCCCGATGGTGCCCCAAAAATTTTCTACAGAAAGTTCCTCGGGGTACCCAACGACGAAGACCTCGCTTTGAGAGTACTGCAAACAACTTCCTAAAGATTCACATGCACAAGTCAGAATTTCTAGAGAAAGTTCCTCGGGGTACCCAGCGACGAAAACCTCGCCCCGAGAGTCCCGCAGACAACTACGTGAAGGTTCCCAGGCACAAGTCAGGTTTTCAATAGAAATTTCCTTGGGTCACCCAGTGACGAAAACCTCACCCCGAGAGTTCTGCGGATAACTTCCTGAAGACCCACAAGCACAAGTTGGAAATCCCACAGAATGTTTCTCGGGTCAACCGGCGACGAAAGCCACACCCCGTGGGTCCAACAGACAGCTACCCGAAGCCGCAGAACTGCCCCGATGACCCCATTTCGATGTATACAACCCACCCTACTGAAAGTCCCCTACAACAAGGGGGGGGGGGGGGGCGAAACCCTAATAGGAGGCGCAACAAAACCTCTAGCGGAATCTAGGGTTTCTAACAGGATCGCATAGCATGTAACATATTCAACTTTCTATGAAAAGCGATTCTTACCATTGCCATCGCTTAGATGATGTCTTGGAAGGAAAGGCGCAAATGCTCCTTCTCCTAAGGTGACGCACACAATTGGTGTCGCCTACTCTTCCTTGGTGCTCCTTGTGCTAGCAAGGTTCCAAGAAGTCGTTGTCGAATGGAAGGGAAAGATCACCTTGCTTGGCCGAACACTTCCTCTTTTTCGTCTACACTTCTCCACACGAGAGTGCAAGTGCCGAATACTCAAGTTGGCGACGAGAGAGGAGGAGAAGCGAGAGAGTAGAGCGACTTAGGCATGAACGTGAGTAATGGTCACGTATGTGATCATGCTTTCTAAAAATAGAAAGCCACTTACTCACATGCGATCATGGGTTTACCCCTATCGCAAACTCCTCTCAATTTGAACCACACACTCACTCAATGAGCTGGTTCAATTTGGTTTGGTTTAATAACCAAATAAACCAAATAAACCAAGCAATCAGTCCAGACCACAATAAACCCTAAGGCTCTTGATCTGACCGTCGATCTCTTGATGCTGCTGATCTCACTGATCTAGCATCCAATCTCTCGATCGAAGCTTACCGATCTCAAGCCCTAATCAATCAAACATGATCAGACCAGATCTCACTTACAATCAGAGATTAAATCCCTTTAAACTGAACCTGAATAATTCAGTCCACACGATCTGACTTAAGTAAGCCATATCATCAAATTGTGCGACCCTAAGGGTTTCCTTTAAATGTCGGTAACGATAACTCACGTTATCACGATCAGTGAGGGGTATCTAGCAACACATCACTGTCTCCCGATATAAAGAAAAGAGTCTTCCAAGACTACACCCAAACCACAGCACAAGTGTGAATCCAACTCACAAGGCATGCATGTTTCCTTTGCCACTGGATGTTCTTATTGGACAAGCGTGTCAAGCTTGTAACTCCAATATGATGAGCATGATTAGATCAGATGAACATAGTCACCTGGGTATGGCCATACACTATTCTCAATCATCTCATCCAGGGGGCCCCTTTAGAACATCACACTCCTTAAACAAGGAGACGGCAATCCTTTGTCTATCACTAGTGCCCTAACCTGACTCAAGCTCACCATCCAAGATAGTCTATAATCATTATGTTTCAAATGATATTGAACTACCTCAAAACAATGACAATCATCATTTAGAAAACACAAGTGATCTCAAGTCAGAGGAAATGTGCCACTTGTCGCAATCAAGGATTATTCACATTGTGACAAGCAATTGAATAACCTAGTAGGGTCTGTCCAGTACATCCAATGTACCCATGAGTCTACATCTTATTCCATGCTCGAAGCATCCTATAAGATTAGAACACATATTAGTCTCAATCATATCAAGGCTGTCTCATGTTCACCAAGATATCTCGACTAAGGACTTTATAGCATGTCAGCCCAGCTGAACAGCTTTGAGACATTATTCAGAAGTACACTTATTGCAGCAGACAATGTAACAAACTGAATAATAACCATGCCTTTATAAACATAAAAGTTTATTACATGATACTGATACAATCCCAAGGCCTCAAACATTAGCCTTAAGGGCATACCCCAACACCTACCATGTTGCTTCACCTCATGAAGACCGAAAGGAGCCCAACAAGGTAGTTATCCGGCGATCTCAACGCCCATCTCACCCATCGGACCGCTTCATGTGTGTGATCAGCCCACTCTCCATCCACACCGAAGTGACCCGGCCCAAGGACGCTACAAGCCAATCCCCGAAGGGCCCAACCCCAGATGGGCCTCACAACCATATCAACAACACGACCCCAGAGAAGGCCGCAACGATCGTTACACAGCCCAATACTTCAAAATTCTACTACTTTGTCGCGGTATGCTCTGAGTGCGTCTGATCGCCCAACCACCTCCGTACGAAGACCAGAAGACCATGCACCAGCTTCATAGAATATTTGGTAGAAGTTTGTTTTGTTTTTGTCTTGTAGCTGCAGCTTGACTATTTTATGGGCTGCAGGAGTAGGTTGTTGTTAGGATTTTCGTCTCGTACTGCTTTGTCTTGTTCCCTCCCCTCTTGTTCTATAAAAGAGGAGGCTGGGTTGTTTCATTCCTTAGTTCTCTTTGAGTGTGAGAGTACTCCTAGTGAGCTGAGAGCCTCCATCATTGTAGAAGTCGAAGAGGAGCTTCGCCTTCAGAGTTTGCGGGTCGAGGCCGGTGCCTCGATTCCACATTGCTTCGTTTCCAGCTTTTCAAAGAAGTAAATCCCATCCTTCGCGGTGGGTCAAGTTCGCCTGTTTCTTCACTTCGTTGCGTTGGTGTATTTCCGTTGTGGTTTCTCTTTCTCCACGGGTATCCGTACACCGGAGACGTGGACGTTCCATGTTGTTCTTTGGTGTATTTTAGGTGCATAGGTGTGTGAGCTGTGCGCTGCAAATACGCTAGTTCCCTATTGCGAAGTGCTGAGCTTAAAATCTGCTGCGTGAGTGCGCAAAATTGTTATGTGGTTAGTGAGTTACATTCTGTAGTTGAGTGCCGTTGTGTTCTTTTCGCATTTGTGTTGCCCCGATCGAACTCGACGCTGGTTTCTTCGTGTTTCATCGTGTTTCCCTGCATTTCCGAAGCGCTTTTCACTTCCCTCGTCTAAAGACCCTCTCCCGTTTTCGCGTGCATTGTGTAATCCCTTAGAGTATGGCTTTAAGGACCCTCCCTCCTACAGTAGCTGCATCAATTCTGGTATCAGAGCAAGTTGTGCGATGAATCTTTATTGTTCGTGCGATCCATACTTCTGCATGTTTTCAGCGTTTTCTGCATCCTGCATTTCCCCTTGTTTGTGCATGGTGACCACAAGGTCACAAGTTATGTCGTCCGAGTTTCCAGAAAACCTCCCTAAAACCCAAGTGTCGGTCCAACCCTCGGAAGGGAGTAGAACCCATTTAGAATCTTTGGCTGCGCTTGAAGCGCGTGTAGATGCCAAGTTGGATGCATTGTCCACGTGCTTGGAATCCCACGAAGGGAATACAAGCGCGATGTTTCAGCAAATTATGGCTGGGATCCATAGCCTCACAAGTCGCCCTGAGCCATCGGAGCATAGGCGCTCCAACCCAGTTAACCCACCTCCGTCGGCAAACCCAGCCCCACTGACTAGAGAGTTGCCTCCGATGACCGCACCCCCGCGACCTCGAGTCTTCGAGGATGAGTCTAGTCACTTGCGACCTCATGCGGTCCAGGATAACCTAGGTTATGGGGACGAGCCCCTAGATGAGGATGATGTGTGGGCCGCACAAGGGACCCAACCTAATGGTCATTTTGGACATGCTTGGGCCGGGCAAAGGGGCCCAACCCGACACCACGTAGAGCGCCCTCGCTTGGAGGACGATTTCCACTGGTACATTCGGAACACCCCAGCGCCCTTTGCAGGTGGTCTCGACCCGTCACGAATCCTCAACTGGGTCGCGTCTGTTTACTCTTACTTCGACCTTAGTAACTATCATCCCGACTTGCGTGTTAGGTACGTGCGCACCTTGCTCGAAGGCCCTGCGCGTTTGCATTGGGCAAACGTGGAGTGCCAAAATGCGCAGGAAGCTCTTCCTCCCATCACCACTTGGGAGGAAATGAGGTATCGCCTCTACGAGCTATTGGGGTATGCCCTTAAGGCTAATGTTTGAGACCTTGGGATTGTATCAGTATCATGTAATAAACTCTTATGTTTATAAAGGCATGGTTGTTATTCAGTTTGTTACATTGTCTGCTGCAATAAGTGTACTTCTGAATAATGTCTCAAAGCTGTTCGGCTGGGCTGACATGCTATAAAGTCCTTAGTCGAGATATCTTGGTGAACATGAGATAGCCTTGATATGATTGAGACTAATATGTGTTCTAATCTTATAGGATGCTTCGAGCATGGAATAAGATGTAGACTCATGGGTACATTGGATGTACTGGACAGACCCTACTAGGATATTCAATTGCTTGTCACAATGTGAATAATCCTTGAATGCGACAAGTGGCACATTTCCTCTGACTTGAGATCACTTGTGTTTCTAAATGATGATTGTCATTGTTTTGAGGTAGTTCAATATCATTTGAAACATAATGATTATAGACTATCTTGGATGGTGAGCTTGAGTCAGGTTAGGGCACTAATGATAGACAAAGGATTGCCGTCTCCTTGTTTAAGGAGTGTGATGTTCTAAAGGGGCCCCCTGGATGAGATGATTGAGAAAAGAGTATGGCCATACTCAGGTGACTATGTTCATCTGATCTAATCATGCTCATCATATTGGAGTTACAAGCTTGACACGCTTGTCCAATAAGAACATCCAGTGGCAAAGGAAACATGCATGCCTTGTGAGTTGGATTCACACTTGTGCTGTGGTTTGGGTGTAGTCTTGGAAGACTCTTTTCTTTATATCGGGAGACAGTGATGTGTTGCTAGATACCCCTCACTGATCGTGATAACGTGAGTTATCATTACCGACATTTAAAGGAAACCCTCAGGGTCGCACAATTTGATGATATGGCTTACTTAAGTCAGATCGTGTGGACTGAATTATTCAGGTTCAGTTTAAAGGGATTTAATCTCTGATTGTAAGTGAGATCTGGTCTGATCATGTTTGATTGATTAGGGCTTGAGATCGGTAAGCTTCGATCGAGAGATTGGATGCTAGATCGGTGAGATCAGGAGCATCAAGAGATCGACGGTCAGATCAAGAGCCTTAGGGTTTATTGTGGTCTGGACTGATTGCTTGGTTTATTTGGTTATTAAACTAAACCAAATTGAACCACCTCATTGAGTGAGCGTGTGGTTCAAATTGAGAGGAGTTTGCAATAGGGGTAAACCCATGATCGCATGTGAGTGAGTGGCTTTCTATTTTTAGAAAGCATGATCACATACGTGACCACTACTCACGTTCACGCCTAAGGCGCCCTCATCTCTCGTTTCTCCTCTCTCGCGTCGACAACTTGAGTTATTCGTTCTTGCACTCTCGTGTGGTGAAGAGGTTGACGCAAGGAGAAGGAAGTAATCGCCAAGCAAAGGAGATCTCTCCCCTTCCATTCGACAACGACTTCTTGGAACCTTGCTAGCACAAGGAGCACCAAAGAAGAGTAGGCGACACCAATTGTGTGCGTCACCTTTGGAGAAGGAGCACTTGCGCCTTTCCTTCCAAGACACCATCTAAGCGATGGCAATGGTGAGAATCGTTTTTCATGCAAGTTGAACATATTACATGCATAGATCCTTGAAACCCCTTCCGCTGTGTCAAAATTTTCATATGCGCCTCCTATAGGGTTTCGCCCCCCTTGTTCTAGGGGACTTTCAATTGGTATCAGAGCCAGTTATTGCATGCTAATATGTTTGCTTTCTATGTGATCCTATGCAATGATCTATATGTTACATGCGCTAGTTGAGATAGGCGAATTTTACATGCTTGTTAGAGATGTTTTTATTTCTCCTAGGCGCATGTTTTCTTGTTGGCGCATATGTATGTTTTCTCAAAACTTCTTATGACATGCGCGACTCATTATAGATCTAAGGCCCTGCATTAAACCCTTAGACGGGTTATTAGGGTTGAAGTCATCCCCTAGGTTAGATCCAGACAGTCTGATCAGACCATCTGACAGCCTTGATGGGTTGACCGGATAGCACCTGTGCGATAGCACCTGGTGGCTATAGGTCGACTGCAGACAGGCGTGTAGCGATGTCTGATTGAGACGACTAGCGAACACACATGAGTTAGGCCCGGGGTCACACCCGCTTGCTAGATCTCATGAGGGTTGTTCGGCCCCTGGCGGATGCATGGTTGACCTTTGGTCGACTCAAGTCAGTTAGGACTTGGTGCATGCAAGGGCAGTGGATCTGACTAGGTTGGATGAGTGGATCCCTAGTAATGGACCGTTGTAAGGTTGTAAGGCAAATAAGGAAATTAAAATTGATGCCTATGGGGTTTTCGAAATTTAATTTTCATGACTGGATCACATGTTGATTGATGCCTATGTTTGTTTATTTATTCTTATGTGGGCTGCCCATGTTAAATGTGTGCTGTGCTGGGGCTTGCGTGCCTGGAATTTAAAGTTGTAAATTAATTATTGTGATCTGCGTATCACATTGTATTTAATTTATAAAATGTAATTGACCTGCGTGTCAATCTTGTCTAGATAGATTAATTTGTAAATTAATCAGACAAGAGCACAGAGCACACTTGGCAGAGGCGCTTGCAGCAGAGGCTTGACCAGGTGGGAGGTCCAGGGTTCGACTCTGGGACCAGGCGCATTTTCCCTGGTAGGCGCACCTGAGCTGCATATGGCGCTTGGGCCCTGGTTTGGGCCAGATGAGCAGCAAAAGACCCATGAAGAAAAGCAAGTGAAGACTTAAGTTAATTAAGGTCTTACTTAGGCTATGGGCTTTTACCACATAAGATCCATGCTTTCTTTTATTGTTTAAATAAGTAGAACAGCATGATTTATTTATCTTCTGCTATCACCATAGGAATTCCATGATAGTGAAGAAGATAAAAGACCGTTAAAATCCAACGCTATAATATCAAGCTCGTATGCCTTCTGACGCGAAACCTCACTGTTCTGATTATCGTTGGAGCCGTGTTGTACCCACTCAGTGGGCACGTCCATCTATCTTCAGACGGTGCGGGATTACACCTGCGTGTTACAGAGAAGGGATTTATCGCTTCTCGTTGCTCAGCATAGCACGTGGTGGTCCAGGGAGTAGGTCGGGTCAGCTTGATCATGTAGGCTACATATGTGGCGCATATGGTAGCGCATGGAGGCAGCCATCTGTGGGGTCAGAGATTGTGTTGTACCAACTCAGTTGGCACAGTCTGCTGGATTGCCCAGATGAAGGGGAATCGCACGGGTTGGCGATTGGCAGGGACTGCCTACCAGAGATTAGTGCTTGTACTCTCTGTGCATCTTATCTCGCCTGAGCGGGACGCGGAGACCAAGTATGAAATCTGGATCCCATCTCACTAAAAGAGTTCTACTCTTTCGGGCTGTTTTGCTGGATTTTTCAGCCAGATAAAATAGTGAGAAAAAGAATCATTCTTAAGTCCTGAATTGATTCTTTACATTGATACTGACCTTGCTGTTCTTGCATTGTTGTAGATACCTGCAGCAACGAACACCATGAGCTTCAATGTGCGATCCCTACTGGAAAGGGAGAAGTTTGCTGGGCCAAACTTCTCAGACTGGTTCGGACACCTTAAGATTGTTCTTAAGGCAGAGAGGAAACTATATGTCCTCGAGACGGCGATACCGCCTCAGCCCGCTCCGAACGCCGCAAGGGCGGTTCGGGAAGCTTATGAAAAGCACGTCAATGATAGCATTGATGTCGCTTGCCTGTTGCTAGCGTCTATGACGCCACCGCTGCAGCGTCAGCATGAGGATATGTCTGCTATAGACATGATAGCAAACCTCAAGATGCTGTATGCTGCACAGGCGAGGACAGAACGCTATAATCTGACAAAGCTGTTCTTTCAGAGCAAACTGGCTGAAGGGAGCCCAGTGGGAGCTCACGTGTTCAAGATGATTGGGCACAAAGAGGCTCTAGAGAAACTGGGGCATACCATCAACCAGGAGCTTGCTGTAGACATTATTCTGCAGTCTCTCCCGCCCTCTTTCGATGCGTTCATCATTAACTTTAATATGAACAAAATCGATTGTACTCCGGCAGAGCTGCTGAATATGCTCTTGACTACTGAGGAAACTCTGAAGGTAAAGCCTTCAACCTCTGTCTTAATGGTTCCTTCAAGGAACAACAAGAAGAAGGGGAAGAAGGGCAAGACCCCTGTCAAGAGTTACAGCAAGGCTCTGAAGCAAAAAGTTAAGCGGTCAAAGGAATACAGATGTTTCCACTGTTGGGTCCCTTTCAAGGGGGAGAGAAAACCCTAAATGGTGGCGCATAAATCTTTGCAAGCGGAAGCAAGGGTTTTCATAGATCTTTCGCAAGAACATATGATCAACTTGATGAAGTTTAGATCCATACCATAGCCATGAAGAAGATGGCGACTTGGAAGCGAGAGAACAAGAGAGGTCTCCTCCAAATTGTCGCACACAAAAGGATTGATGACTTGCTCTTTGGATGCTCCTTGTGCTAGCAAGGATCTCCAAGATGTTCTTGATCGAATGAAGGAAAAAGATGGTGTCTTGCTCGGCCGAACTTCTCGTCGTCAACACCTTCAACCCCTTGCATCTCGTCGAGAGAGAGGAGCCGAATGTTGAATGAGGCGTTCAACCACACAATGAACGTGGAGACGTTTTCATTTTTGGACTTTCCAAAAATAGCAACCGAAACCGTTGAAGCGTTTTGCGTTCACATCAAGTGAACCAAACGATCATCCCACTCCATGTGGACCATGCGCTCACACTTGAGCCGGTTCACATGTCAATGGTTCATTGGTCAAACCAAATCAGCCCAAGCAATAGTCTAGACATTATCAAACCCATGTTGGGGTATGCCCTTAAGGCTAATGTTTGAGGCCTTTGGGATTGTAATAGTATCATGTAATAAACTATTGTGTTTATAAAGGCATGGTTATTATTCAGGTTGTTACCTTGTCTGCTGTAATAAGTGTACTTCTGAATAATGTCTCAAAGCTGTTCAGCTAGGCTGACAGTCTATATGTCCTTAGTCGAGATATCTTGGTGAACATGAGACAGCCTTGATATGATTGAGACTAATATGTGTGCTAATCTTATAGGATGCTTCGAGCATGGAATAAGATGTAGACTCATGGGTACATTGGATGTACTGGACAGACCCTACTGGGATATTCCATTGCTTGTCACAATGTGAATGATCCTTATAAGCCGCAAGTGGCACATGTCCTTTGACTTGAGATCACTTGTGTTTCTAAATGATGATTGTCATTGTTTTGAGGTAGTTCAATATCATTTGAAACATAATGATTATAGACTATCTTGGATGGTGAGCTTGAGTCAGGTTAGGGCTCTTGTGATAGATAAAGGATTGCCGTCTCCTTGTTCAAGGAGTGTGATGTTCTAAGGGGCCCCCCCGATATGAGATGATTGAGGAAGTGTATGGCCATACCCAGATGACTATGTTCATCTGATCTAATCATGCTCATCATATTGGAGTTACAAGCTTGACCCGCTTGTCCAATAAGAACATCCAGTGGCAAAGGACACATGTATGCCAAGTGAGTTGATTCACACTTGTGCTATGGTTTGGGTGGAGTCTTGGAAGACTCTTTCCTTTATATCGGGAGACAGTGATGTGTTGCTAGATACCCCTCACTGATCGTGATAACGTAAGTTATCGTTACCGACATTTAGAGGAAACCCTCAGGGTCGCACAATTTGATGATATGGCTTACTTAAGTCAGATCGTGTGGACTGAACTGTTTAGACTCAGTTTAAACGAGTTCAGACTCTGATTGTAAGTGAGATCTAGTCTGATCATGTTTGATTGATTGGGGCTTGAGATCGGTAAGCTTCGATCGAGAGTTTGGATGCTAGATCATAGAGATCAAGAGCATCAAGAGATGAATGGTTAGATCTTGAACCATTTGGTTCAAAGAGATCTAGACCATGGCTTGGGCTGGTTTAATGAACCGAATTGGGTTGAACCTAATTGACTTGAACCGGTTCACATGTGTGAACGTATGGTTCAAGGTGTAAAGGCTTGTTGGGCGGTTTTTCCTTCAAGTGAGCGCATGGCTTGAAAACCTTCCATTTATGGAAGTGTAACGCCATGACTTGATTGGAGAAGGCTTAACGCAAATCGGTTTTACTGAATTGTCATCTTCGTTGGACGAAAGAGGATTCTTGGAGACGGTAGCTCTCGGCCAAGCGCATCTCAACACACGACAAGGACATTGGGATCTCTTGCTAGCACAAGGAAGATCCTAAAGGGTAGCCACCCCTCATCTTGTGTGTGAACTTGAAGAGGAGACCTACTTTGATCTCTTGCTTCCAAGCCGCCACCCTCTTCATGGCTTTGGTATGAGTTCTCATAACTTCAAGTTGATCATATAGTTATCATATTCGATCTTGTTTAGAAACCCTTTTCGCCATGCTTGTTAGAATCGCAAGTTTAGGGTTTCTCCCCCCCTTTGAACTAGGGGTTCCTTCAATTGGTATCAGAGCTGGTTCTTGATATGATCTATATGATTGCTTCAAGTCCTTGTGATCCATACATGTTGCGCTTACTTTTACTTGATGTATGCTTTGTTTACATGTAGTTGCGCTTGTATCATGCTTACATGAAGTTGCGCTTGTATCATGCTTACATCAATTTGCGCTTGTATCATGGTTAGATGAAGTATGCGCTCCCCCTTGAAGGGGACCCCCTTAAAGTTTGCGCTCCCCCCTTGAAGGGGACCCCCTTAGATCTAAGGGTTATCAACTTGCAAGCATGTTGTTTGTTTGTTTGCGCATGTTCTAGAAGTTTTCCAAAACTTATATCTTGCGCGCATGATTAGATCTAAGGTGCCACTATATTAAATCCTTAGATGGGTTGATAGGGTTGAAAGCATCTTCTAGGTTAGATCCAACTAGTCTGATCAGACCATCTGACAGCCTAGATGGGTTGACCTGATAGCACCTGTGCGCAAGCACAAGGTGGCTATGGGTTGACTGCATCTAGGGCGTGTAGCGAGGTCTGGTTGAGACACTATTGAACACACATGAGTTAGGCCCGGGGTCACACCCGCTTGCCAAAACTCATGAGGGTGGTTCAGCCCTTGGCGCATGCATGGTTGACCATTAGGTCAACACGGGTCAGTTAGGACTCGGTGCATGCAAGGGCAAAGGATCTAACTAGATGGATGAGTGGATCCCCATCAATGGACCATTGTAAGGTTATAGGGCTCATAAGGAAATTAAAATTGATGCCATGGGGTATTTTCAAAAAAAAAAAAATTTTATTTCCTGATTGGATCACATGTTGATTGAACCATATGCTTGTTTATTTAGTCTTATGTGGGTTGCCCTATTGTGTGCTGTGCTGGGGCCTGCGTGCCTGGTAATTTATAAGTTAAATTTATTGTGGTCTGCGAATCACTTTTTCATTAATTTATTGTATATTTGACCTGCGAGTCAAAGCTTGTCTAGATAGATCAAATTGTATTTGATTAGACAAGAGCACAAATGCACACATCCCAAAGGAGCATTCAGCTGGTGGCGCACCTGAGGTGCTCTTGGCGCTAGGGCCCTGGGTTGGACCAGATGAGATGCAAAAGAGCTCAAGTGAAGACTTAAGGAAAATTAAGGTCTTACTAGGGTTCATGGGCTTTTACCACATAAGATCATGCTTTCTATTTATTGTTTAAATAATTAGAATTGCATGTTTAAGTTTATCTTCTGCTATCACCATAGGACTTGCATGATAGTGAAGAAGATAAAAGACCGTTAAAATCCAACGCTAATATATCAAGCTCGTAAGCCTTCTGACGCGAAACCTCGCCGTTCTGACTATCGTTGGAGCCGTGTTGAACCCACTCAGTGGGCACGTCCATCTATCTTCAGACGGTGCTGGATTTCACCTGCGTGTTACAGAGTTGGGATTTATCCCCTCTCGTTGCTCAGCATAGCACGTGGTGGTCCAGGGAGTAGGTCAGGTCAGCTTGACCATGTAGGCTGCATATGTGGCGCATATGGTAGCACATGGAGGCAGCCATCTGTGGGATCAGAGACTGTGTTGTACCAACTCAGTTGGCACAGTCTGCTGGATTGCCCAGATGAAGGGGAATCGCACGGGTTGGCGATTGGCTGGGACAGCCTACCAGAAATTAGTGCTTGTCATCTCTGTGCATCTTATCTCGCCTGAGCGGGACGCGGAGACCAAGTATGAAATCTGGATCCCATCTCACTAAAAGAGTGTTACTCTTTCGGACTGTTTACTGGATTTTTCAGTCAGACAAAATAGTGAGAAAAGAATCTTTCTTAAGTCCTGGATTGATTCTGAACATTGATACTGACCTTGCTGTTCTTGCTTGTTGTAGATTCCTGCAGCAACGAACACCATGAGCTTCAATGTGCGATCCCTACTGGAAAGGGAGAAGTTTGCTGGGCCGAACTTCTCTGACTGGTTCGGACACCTTAAGATCGTTCTTAAGGCAGAGAGGAAACTGTATGTCCTCGAGACGGCGATACCGCCGCAGCCCGCTCCAAACGCCGCAAGGGCGGTTCGGGAAGCCTATGAAAAGCACGTCAATGATAGCATTGATGTCGCTTGCCTGATGCTAGCGTCTATGACGCCACCGCTGCAGCGTCAGCATGAGGATATGTCGGCTATAGAGATTATAGCGAACCTCAAGATGCTGTATGCTGCACAGGCGAGGACAGAACGCTATAATCTGACGAAGCTCTTCTTTCAGAGCAAACTGGCTGATGGGAGCCCAGTGGGAGCTCACGTGCTCAAGATGATTGGGCACAAGGAGGCTCTAGAGAAACTGGGGCATACCATCAACCAGGAGCTTGCTGTGGATATTATTCTGCAGTCTCTCCCGCCCTCTTTCGATGCGTTCATCATTAATTTTAATATGAACAAAATCGATTGTACGCCGGCAGAGCTGCTGAATATGCTCTTGACCACTGAGGAAACTCTGAAGGGAAAGCCTTCAACCTCTGTCTTAATGGTTCCTTCTAGGAACAAGAAGAAGGGGAAGAAGGGCAAGGCCCCTGTCAAGAATTACAGCAAGGCTCTGAAACAGAAGGTGAAGCGGTCGAAGGACAACAGGTGTTTCCACTGTGGCCAGCTGGGTCACTGGAAAAAGGACTGTAAAGCGCTCCAAGGAGATAAGAGGGGAAGCGTTGCTTCTGGCTCAGGTATATTCGTGACGGAAGTCATGGTTTCATCTTCTTCTATTTCATGGGTGTTGGACACTGCATGTGGAGTTCACATTTGTTCAAATGTACAGGAACTCAAGAGAAGAAGGCAGGTGGGACAGCATGAGGTAGACCTACGAGTCGGAAACGGGGCACGGGTTGCTGCTGTTGCTGTAGGAGACTATTTCATTACTTTACCATCTGGCATTGTATTAGAATTAAACAATTGTTATTTTGTACCCAGTATTACCAAGAATATTATCTCTATTCCTGCTCTTGTCAGGAAAGGATTTGCCTTTGAATGCAAGATTTCAAAGTGTATTTTGACTTATGATAATATTGTGTATGCAACTGGTTCAATTAACAATGGGTTATTCATGTTGGACATGGAATATTCTATACAAAACATTGATAATAAGAAAGCCAAGTATGCTGATGACAGCACCTTGCTTTGGCATAGTCGTTTAGGCCATATAAACGAGAAGCGCATTAAGCGGTTGCATGATCATGGACTGCTGGGATCATTCTCCTATGAGGAGATTGATACATGCAAAGCTTGTTTAATGGGTAAAATGACGAAGTCACCTTTTCCTAATAAAGGTCAAAGGGCTTCAGGTTTACTTGACCTTATACACAGTGATGTGTGTGGGCCGTTTAGTAAACATGCCAGAGGTGGCTATCAGTACTTCATTACCTTTACTGATGATTTCAGTAGGTATGGTTATGTCTATCTGATGAGACATAAGAGTGAATCTTTTGACAAGTTCAAAGAGTTCAAAAATGAAGTACAAAATCAGTTAGGCCGAAATATCAAGGCACTTCGTTCTGATCGAGGTGGAGAATACCTAAGTCATGCGTTTACTGACTATCTGAAGGAGTGTGGGATTATCTCACAGCTCACTCCACCAGGAACACCGCAGTGGAATGGTGTGTCCGAGAGGAGAAATAGAACGTTACTTGATATGGTTCGTTCTATGATGAGTCAGGCCACTCTTCCATACTCCTTTTGGGGTTTTGCACTGGAGACAGCTGCAAAGGTACTAAACCGAGTGCCATCCAAGGCAGTTTCAAAGACGCCATATGAGTTATGGTATGGGAAACAGCCTAGCTTGACATTTATCAGGATCTGGGGTTGCGAGGCTTATGTCAAAAAGCTCGCCTCTGGGAAACTGGAGAGCAGATCTGATAAATGCATCTTTGTCGGTTACCCTAAGGAAACTAAGGGTTATTATTTCTACGATCCCAAAGAGAACAAGGTTTTTGTTGCTCGGACGGCCATATTTCTTGAGAAGGAATTTCTTCTGCAAGAGGCCAGTGGGAGAGAAATAAAACTGGATGAGAATCCAGAGGAAGGACAAAGTGCTCAAGCACAGTTGGATGAGCCTGAGCCGGTAGATCAGGTTATTGAACAACCTGAGGCTCAAATAACACGGGAACCGCGAAGATCGGGAAGGATCCGTCGACAGCCTGAGCGCTATGACGGAGTCTACATCATTGATAATGATGAACCCCTCACTTATGCGGATGCGGTCAGTGGACCGGAGTCAGCTAGATGGCTTGAAGCTATGCGAGCCGAGATGGACTCCATGTCAGATAACCAAGTCTGGGATTTGGTTGATCCGCCTCCGGGAGTAATCCCTATAGGCTGTAAATGGATCTTCAAGAAGAAGATTGACATGGATGGTAACGTGGTTACCTATAAAGGCAGGCTAGTTGCGAAAGGTTTCAAACAAATCTACGGGATAGATTATGATGAAACTTTCTCACCTGTAGCTATGTTTAAGTCTATTCGGATTCTTTTCGCGATAGCTGCATATTACGATTATGAGATCTGGCAGATGGATGTGAAGACAGCTTTCCTTAATGGAAATCTGGATGAGGATGTGTATATGACACAACCTGAAGGTTTCACTAATCCATCAGATCGTCATAAAATATGCAAGTTAAAGAAGTCCATTTATGGACTTAAACAAGCATCTAGGAGCTGGAATATTCGTTTTGATGAATCAATCTCTGAGTTTGGTTTCATCAAGAACGAAGATGACCCGTGTGTGTATAAGAGGTTTAGTGGGAGCGTGATTACATTCCTAATCCTCTACGTCGATGACATCTTGATCATTGGAAATGATATTCCTGAACTGCATGCTGTTAAAGCATGGTTAGGAAAATGTTTCCAGATGAAAGATCTAGGAGAAGCAGCCTATGTGTTAGGTGTGAAGATCTACCGAGATAGATCTAAGAGGCTTCTCGGGCTGTGCCAGAGTACTTACATCGATAAGGTCCTGGAGAGATTCCATTTAGAGAATTCTAAACGTGGATATCTTCCAGTCAGACATGGTCTGAATCTTTCGAAGAGTCAGTGTCCACAAACACAGACTGAGAAAGATGAAATGGACAATACGCCTTATGCTTCGGCTATTGGGTCCATTATGTATGCGATGTTGTGTACTCGCCCAGACGTCGCTTACGGGTTAAGCGTGACCAGTCGATTCCAAAGTAATCCAGGTTTGGCGCACTGGATTGCAGTCAAGAACATCTTAAAATATCTGCGGAGGACCAAAGATATGTTCTTGATATATGGTGGTCAGGAAGAACTCAGTATAGAGGGATATACTGACGCTTCGTTCCAGTCGGACCAGGATGATTTCCGATCGCAGTCAGGCTATATTTTTAGCTTGAATGGTGGAGCAGTGGTGTGGAAGAGTTTCAAACAGTCAACTGTTGCTGATTCCACAACAGAAGCCGAGTATGTTGCAGCCTCGGAAGCATCCAAGGAGGCAGTCTGGATTCGTAAGTTCGTGAGAGAACTTGGTGTCGTTCCTTCGAGTGCAGATCCTTTGGTTATCTTCTGTGATAACACTGGAGCAATAGCACAAGCAAAGGAACCACGGTCGCACCAGATGTCCAAGCACATACAGAGACGGTTTCACTTGATCCGGGAGATCATTGATCGTGGCGAGATCAAGATTTGCAAGGTTCATACAGATGACAATCTGGCAGACCCGCTTACCAAGCCTCTGGCGCAGCAGAAGCATGAGAAGCACTGTAATAATATGGGTTTGAGATTTCTCAACCATTAGATTAAGTGCAAGTGGGAGATTGTTGGGGTATGCCCTTAAGGCTAATGTTTGAGGCCTTTGGGATTGTAATAGTATCATATAATAAACTGTTGTGTTTATAAAGGCATGGTTATTATTCAGGTTGTTACCTTGTCTGCTGTAATAAGTGTACTTCTGAATAATGTCTCAAAGCTGTTCAGCTAGGCTGACAGTCTATATGTCCTTAGTCGAGATATCTTGGTGAACATGAGACAGCCTTGATATGATTGAGACTAATATGTGTGCTAATCTTATAGGATGCTTCGAGCATGGAATAAGATGTAGACTCATGGGTACATTGGATGTACTGGACAGACCCTACTGGGATATTCCATTGCTTGTCACAATGTGAATGATCCTTATAAGCCGCAAGTGGCACATGTCCTTTGACTTGAGATCACTTGTGTTTCTAAATGATGATTGTCATTGTTTTGAGGTAGTTCAATATCATTTGAAACATAATGATTATAGACTATCTTGGATGCTGAGCTTGAGTCAGGTTAGGGCTCTTGTGATAGATAAAGGATTGCCGTCTCCTTGTTCAAGGAGTGTGATGTTCTAAGGGGCCCCCCCCGATATGAGATGATTGAGGAAGTGTATGGCCATACCCAGATGACTATGTTCATCTGATCTAATCATGCTCATCATATTGGAGTTACAAGCTTGACCCGCTTGTCCAATAAGAACATCCAGTGGCAAAGGACACATGTATGCCAAGTGAGTTGATTCACACTTGTGCTATGGTTTGGGTGGAGTCTTGGAAGACTCTTTCCTTTATATCGGGAGACAGTGATGTGTTGCTAGATACCCCTCACTGATCGTGATAACGTAAGTTATCATTACCGACATTTAGAGGAAACCCTCAGGGTCGCACAATTTGATGATATGGCTTACTTAAGTCAGATCGTGTGGACTGAACTGTTTAGACTCAGTTTAAACGAGTTCAGACTCTGATTGTAAGTGAGATCTAGTCTGATCATGTTTGATTGATTGGGGCTTGAGATCGGTAAGCTTCGATCGAGAGTTTGGATGCTAGATCATAGAGATCAAGAGCATCAAGAGATGAATGGTTAGATCTTGAACCATTTGGTTCAAAGAGATCTAGACCATGGCTTGGGCTGGTTTAATGAACCGAATTGGGTTGAACCTAATTGACTTGAACCGGTTCACATGTGTGAACGTATGGTTCAAGGTGTAAAGGCTTGTTGGGCGGTTTTTCCTTCAAGTGAGCGCATGGCTTGAAAACCTTCCATTTATGGAAGTGTAACGCCATGACTTGATTGGAGAAGGCTTAACGCAAATCGGTTTTACTGAATTGTCATCTTCGTTGGACGAAAGAGGATTCTTGGAGATGGTAGCTCTCGGCCAAGCGCATCTCAACACACGACAAGGACATTGGGATCTCTTGCTAGCACAAGGAAGATCCTAAAGGGTAGCCACCCCTCATCTTGTGTGTGAACTTGAAGAGGAGACCTACTTTGATCTCTTGCTTCCAAGCCGCCACCCTCTTCATGGCTTTGGTATGAGTTCTCATAACTTCAAGTTGATCATATAGTTATCATATTCGATCTTGTTTAGAAACCCTTTTCGCCATGCTTGTTAGAATCGCAAGTTTAGGGTTTCTCCCCCCCTTTGAACTAGGGGTTCCTTCAACCCAATGGTTCAATGATCTAACCGTCCATCCCTCGATGCTCTTGATCTCACCGATCTAGCATCAATACTCTCGATTGAAGCTTACCGATCTCAAGCCCTAATCAATCAAACATGATCAGACTAGATCTCACTTACAATCAGAGTTTAAACTCCTTTAAACTGAACCAAAACAAATCAGTCCACACGATCTGACTTAAGTAAGTCATATCATCAAATTGTGCGACCCTGAGGGTTTCCTTTAAATGTCGGTAACGATGACTTGCGTCATCACGATCAGTGAGGGGTATCTAGCAACACATCATTGTCTCCCGATATAAAGAAAAGAGTCTTCCAAGACTACACCCAAACCACAGCACAAGTGTGAATCAAACTCACAAGGCATACATGTTTCCTTTGCCACTAGATGTCCTTATTGGACAAGCGTGTCAAGCCTGTATCTCCAATATGATGAGCATGATTAGATCAGATGAACATAGTCACCTGGGTATGGCCATACACTTTCTCAATCATCTCATAGGGGGGGCCCCATTAGAACATCACACTCCTTAAACAAGGAGACGGCAATCCTTTATCTATCACTAGTGCCCTAACCTGACTCAAGCTCACCATCCAAGATAGTCTATAATCATTTTATTTCAAATGATATTGAACTACCTCAAAACAATGACAATCATCATTTAGAAACACAAGTGATCTCAAGTCAAAGGACATGTGCCACTTGCAGCATTCAAGGATTATTCACATTGTGACAAACAATTGAATATCCTAGTAGGGTCTGTCCAGTACATCCAATGTACCCATGAGTCTACATCTTATTCCATGCTCGAAGCATCCTATAAGATTAGAACACATATTTGTCTTAACCATATCAAGGCTGTCTCATGTTCACCAAGATATCTCGACTAAGGACATATAGCATGTCAGCCTAGCTGAACAGCTTTGAGATATTATTCAGAAGTACACTTATTACAGCAGACAAGGTAACAAACTGAATAACAACCATTGCCTTTATAAACAAAAGAGTTTATATACATGATACTCATGGAATCCCAAGGCCTCAAACATTAGCCTTAAGGGCATACCCCAACAATCTCCCACTTGCACTTAATCTAATGGTTGAGAAATCTCAAACCCATATTATTACAGTGCTTTTCATGCTTCTGCTGCGTTAGAGGCTTGGTAAGCGGGTCTGCCAGATTGTCATCTGTATGAACCTTGCAGATTTTGATCTCGCCACGATCTATGATCTCCCAGATCAAATGAAATCGTCGCTGTATGTGCTTGGACTTCTGGTGCGACCGTGGTTCCTTTGCTTGTGCGATTGCTCCAGTGTTATCACAGAAGATAACCAAAGGATCTGCACTCGAAGGAACAACACCAAGTTCTCTCACGAACTTACGAATCCACACTGCCTCCTTGGATGCTTCCGAGGCTGCAACATACTCGGCTTCTGTTGTGGAATCAGCAACAGTTGACTGTTTGAAACTCTTCCACACCACTGCTCCACCATTCAAGCTAAAAACATAGCCTGATTGCGATCGGAAATCATCCTGGTCCGACTGGAACGAAGCGTCAGTATATCCTTCAATACTGAGTTCTTCCTGACCACCATACATCAAGAACATATCTTTGGTCCTCCGCAGATATTTTAAAATGTTCTTGACTGCAATCCAGTGTGCCTGACCTGGATTACTTTGGAACCGGCTGGTCACGCTTAACCCGTAAGCGACGTCTGGGCGAGTACACAACATCGCATACATAATGGATCCAATAGCCGAAGCATAAGGCGTATTGTCCATTTCATCTTTCTCAGTCTGTGTTTGTGGACACTGACCCTTCGAAAAATTCAGACCATGTCTGACTGGAAGATACCCTCTTTTAGAATTCTCTAAATGGAATCTCTCCAGGACTTTATCGATGTAAGTACTCTGGCACAGCCCAAGAAGCCTCTTAGATCTATCCCTGTAGATCTTCACACCTAATACATAGGCTGCTTCTCCTAAATCTTTCATCTGAAAACATTTTCCTAACCATGCTTTAACAGCATGCAGTTCAGGAATATCGTTTCCAATGATTAAGATATCATCGACGTAGAGGACTAGGAAAGTAATTACGCTCCCACTAAACCTCTTATATACACACGGGTCAGCCTCGTTCTTGATGAAGCCAAACTCAGAGATTGATTCATCAAAACGAATATTCCAGCTTCTAGATGCTTGTTTAAGTCCATAAATGGACTTCTTTAACTTGCATATTTTATGACGATCTAATGGATTAGTGAAACCTTCTGGTTGTGTCATATACACATCCTCATCCAGATTTCCGTTAAGGAAAGCTGTCTTCACATCCATTTGCCAGATCTCATAATCATAATATGCAGCTATCGCGAGAAGAATCCGAATAGACTTGAACATGGCTACAGGAGAGAAAGTTTCATCATAATCTATCCCGTAGATTTGTTTGAAACCTTTCGCTACTAGCCTGCCTTTATAGGTAACCACGTTACCATCCATGTCAATCTTCTTCTTGAAGATCCATTTACAGCCTATAGGGATTACTCCCGGAGGCGGATCAACCAAATCCCAGACTTGGTTATCTGACATGGAGTTCATCTCGGCTCGCATAGCTTCAAGCCATCTAGCTGACTCCGGTCCACTGACCGCATCCGCATAAGTGAGGGGTTCATCATTATCAATGATGTAGACTCCGTCATAGCGCTCAGGCTGTCGACGGATCCTTCCCGATCTTCGCGGTTCCCGTGATGTCTGAGCCTCAGGTTGTTCAATAACCTGCTCTACCGGCTCAGGCTCATCCAACTGTGCTTGACTACTTTGTCCTTCCTCTGGATTCTCATCCAGCTTTATTTCTCTCCCACTGGCCTCTTGCAGAAGAAACTCCTTCTCAAGAAATATGGCCGTCCGAGCAACAAATACCTTGTTCTCTTTGGGATCGTAGAAATAATAACCCTTAGTTTCCTTAGGGTAACCGACAAAGATGCATTTCTCAGATCTGCTCTCCAGTTTCCCAGAGGCGAGCTTTTTGACATAAGCCTCGCAACCCCAGATCTTAATAAATGTCAAGCTAGGCTGTTTCCCATACCATAATTCATATGGAGTCTTTGAAACGGCCTTGGATGGCACTCGGTTTAGTACCTTTGCAGCTGTTTCCAGTGCAAATCCCCAAAAGGAGTATGGAATAGTAGCCTGACTCATCATCGAACGAACCATATCAAGTAACGTTCTATTTCTCCTCTCGGACACACCATTCCATTGCGGTGTTCCTGGCAGAGTGAGCTGTGAGATAATCCCACACTCCTTTAGATAGTCAGTAAACGCATGACTCAGGTATTCTCCACCTCAATCAGAACGAAGTGCCTTGATATTTCGGCCTAGCTGATTCTGTACTTCATTCTTGAACTCTTTGAACTTGTCAAAAGATTCACTCTTATGTCTCATAAGATAGACATACCCATATCTACTGAAATCATCAGTAAAGGTAATGAAGTACTGATAGCCACCTCTGGCATGTTTACTAAATGGCCCACACACATCACTGTGTATAAGGTCAAGTAAACCTGAAGCCCTTTGACCTTTGTTAGGAAAAGGAGCCTTCGTCATTTTACCCATTAAACAAGCTTTGCATGTATCAATCTCCTCATAGGAGAATGATCCCAGCAGTCCATGATCATGCAACCGCTTAATGCGCTTCTTGTTAATATGGCCTAAACGACTATGCCATAACAAGGTGCTGTCATCAGCATACTTGGCTTTTTTATTATCAATATTTTGTATAGAATATTCCATGTCCAACATGAATAACCCATTGTTAATTGAACCAGTAGCATAAACAATATTATCATAAGATAAAATACACTTTGAAATATTGCATTCAAAGGAAAATCCTTTCCTGACAAGATCAGGAATAGAGATAATATTTTTAGTAATACTGGGAACAAAATAACAACTGTTTAATTCTAATACAATGCCAGATGGTAATGAGATGTAATAATCCCCTACAGCAACAGCAGCAACCTGTGCCCCATTTCCAACGCGTAGGTCCACCTCATGCTGTCCCACCTGTCTTCTTCTCTTGAGTTCCTGTACATTTGAACAAATGTGAACTCCACATGCAGTGTCCAACACCCATGATATAGAAGAAGAAGATATCATGACTTCAGTCACAAATATACCTGAGCCAGAAGCGATGCTTTCCCTCTTATCTCCTTGGAGCGCTTTACAGTCCTTTTTCCAGTGACCCAGCTGGCCACAGTGGAAACACCTGTTGTCCTTTGACCGCTTAACCTTCTGTTTCAGAGCCTTGCTGTAATTCTTGACTAGGGCTTTGCCCTTCTTCCCCTTCTTCTTGTTCCTGGAAGGAACCATTAAGACAGAGGTTGAAGGCTTTCCCTTCAGAGTCTCCTCCGTAGTCAAGAGCATATTCAGCAGCTCTGCCGAAGTACAATCGATTTTGTTCATATTAAAGTTAATTATGAACGCATCGAAAGAGGGCGGGAGAGACTGGAGAATAATGTCTACAGCAAGCTCCTGATTGATGGTATGCCCCAGTTTCTCTAGAGCCTCCTTGTGCCCAATCATCTTGAGCACGTGAGCTCCCACTGGGCTCCCCTCAGCCAGTTTGCTCTGAAAGAAAAGCTTTATCAGATTATAGCGTTCTGTCCTCGCCTGTGCAGCATACAGCATCTTGAGGTTCGCTATAATCTCTATAGCCGACATATCCTCATGCTGACGCTGCAGCGGTGGCGTCATAGACGCTAGCATCAGGCAAGCGACATCAATGCTATCATTGACGTGCTTTTCATAGGCATCACGAACCGCCCTTGCGGGGTTCGCAGCGGGTTGAGGCGGTATAGCCGTCTCGTGGACATACAGTTTCCTCTCTGCCTTAAGAACGATCTTAAGGTGTCCGAACCAGTCTGAGAAGTTTGGCCCAGCAAACTTCTCCCTTTCCAGTAGGGATCGCACATTGAAGCTCATGGTGTTCGTTGCTGCAGGAATCTACAACAATGCAAGAACAGCAAGGTCAGTATCAATGTCTAGAATCAATCCAGGACTTAAGAAAGATTCTTTTCTCACTATTTTATCTGACTGGAAAATCCATTAAAACAGTCCGAAAGAGTAGCACTCTTTTAGTGAGATGGGATCTAGATTTCATACTTGGTCTCCGCGTCCCGCTCAGGCGAGATAAGATGCACAGAGAGTACAAGCACTAATTTCTGGTAGGCAGTCCCTGCCAATCACCAACCCGTGTGATTCCCCTTCATCTGGGCAATCCAGCAGACTGTGCCAACTGAGTTGGTACAACACAGTCTCTGATCCCACAGATGGCTGCCTCCATATAGCTAACATATGCCCCCATATGTAGCCTACATGGTCAAGCTGACCCGACCTATTCCCTGGACCACCACGTGCTATGCTGAGCAACGAGAAGCAATAAATCCCTTCTCTGTAACACGCAGGTGTAATCCCGCACCGTCTGAAGATAGATGGACGTGCCCACTGAGTGGGTACAACACGGCTCCAACGATAGTCAAAACAGTGAGGTTTCGCGTCAGAAGGCTTTACGAGCTTGATATTTTAGCGTTGGATTTTAACGGTCTTTTATCTTCTTAACTATCATGCAATTCCTATGGTGATAGCAGAAGATAAACTCATGCAGTTCTAATTATATAAGCAATAAAAAGAAAGCATGGATCTTATGTGGTAAAAGCCCATAGCCTAAGTAAGACCTTAACCTAACTTAAGTCTTCACTTGCTTTTCTTGGGTCTTTTGCCTCTCATCTGGTCCAACCCAGGGCCCTAGCGCCAAGAGCAGCTCAGGTGCGCCACCAGCTGAATGCGCTTCATTGCCATGTGTGCATTGAATACTTGTCTGATTAAATTACAATTCAATCTATCTAGACAAGATTGACTCGCAGGTCAATTACATTTTATAAATTAAATACAATGTGATTCGCAGATCACAAATAAATATTAATTTATAACTAACCAGGCTCGCAGGCCCCAGCACAGCACACATTAAAGGGCAACCCACATAAGATGAAATAAACAGGCATATGGCATCAATCAACATGTGATCCATTACAAAGAAAATAAACTTTTGAAAACCCATTGGCATCAATTTTACTTTTCTTATCTGCCCTACAACCTTACAACGGTCCATTGATGGGGATCCACTCATCTTATCTAGTTAGATCTGTTGGGGTATGCCCTTAAGGCTAATGTTTGAGGCCTATGGGAATGTATCTGTATCATGTAATAAACTGTTATGTTTATAAAGGCATGGTTGTTATTCAGTTAGTTACATTGTCTGCTGCAATATATGTTCTTCTGAATAATGTCTCAAAGCTGTTCAGCTAGGCTGACATGCTATAAGTCCTTAGTCGAGATATCTTAGTGAACATGAGACAGCCTTGATATGATTGAGACTAATATGTGTTCTAATCTTATAGGATGCTTCGAGCATGGAATAAGATGTAGACTCATGGGTACATGGGATGTACTGGACAGACCCTACTAGGATGTTCAATTGTTTGTCGCAATGTGAATATTCCTTGAGTATGACAAGTGGCACATTTCCTCTGACTTGAGATCACTTGTGTTTTCTAAATGATGATTGTCATTGTTTTGAGGTAGTTCAATATCATTTGAAACATAATGATTATAGACTATCTTGGATGGTGAGCTTGAGTCAGGTTAGGGCACTAGTGATAGACATAGGATTGCCGTCTCCTTGTTTAAGGAGTGTGATGTTCTAAAGGGGCCCCCTGGATGAGATGATTGAGAAAAGAGTATGGCCATACCCAGGTGACTATGTTCATCTGATCTAATCATGCTCATCATATTGGAGTTACAAGCTTGACACGCTTGTCCAATAAGAACATCAAGTGGCAAAGGAATTATGCATGCCTTGTGATTTGATTCACACTTGTGCTATTTTTGGGTGTAGTCTTGGAAGACTCTTTCCTTTATATCGGGAGACAGTGATGTGTTGCTAGATACCCCTCACTGATCGTGATAATGTGAGTTATCGTTACCGACATTTAAAGGAAACCCTCAGGGTCGCACAATTTGATGATATGGCTTACTTAAGTCAGATCGTATGGACTGAATTGTTCGGATTCAGTTTAAAGGGATTTAATCTCTGATTGTAAGTGAGATCTGGTCTGATCATGTTTGATTGATTAGGGCTTGAGATCGGTAAGCTTCGATCGAGAGAATGAATGCTAGATCGGTCAGATCAGATGCATTAAGAGATCAACGGTCAGATCAAGAACCTTGTGGTTTAATTATGATTTGGACTGGTTGCTTGGCTTGATTAGTTCTTAAACCGAACCAATGTGAACCAGCTCATGAAATGAGCGCATGGTTCAAGGCTTGGCGAGTTGTTCACTTGGCGTGAACATTGGAGCGAACGTGGTGGCTATTTTTAGTAACCATGATCTCCACTTGGAGATAACGCTCACGTTCGAATAGTGCTTACTACTCTCGCCTCTCAAGCGACCTCTCTTCTTGACGCTTTCGTGTGTGGCGACGTCTTGAAGGTTGAGGAGGATTCGGCCAAGAAGTTCATCATCCCTTTCCATTCGATCAAGGACACTTTGTAGCCTTGCTAGCACAAGGAGCGACAAAGAGTTTGCCATCATCCTCTTGTGTGCGAGACTTTGGAGAAGTGGCATTTGCGATTTTTCTTCCAAGGCGCCATCTAGAAATGGCTATGGTATGAATCATTTTATTCATGCTGATTTTATAAGCTAATCATAATGCATGCAAAGATCATTGAAACCCTTTTTCCGCTGCATCTATATCTCCATATGCGCCTATAGGGTTTTACCTCCCCTTATTCTAGGGGATCTTTCAATTGGTATCAGAGCGCTGGTTGAAGCATGTTTTTTATGATTGCTTAACGCTTGAGCCATTTTTGTGATCCATGTTGCGAATATTGCCTAGATCTATAAGTTAGATGCGTTAGTTCAAGTTGGCGACATTAGCTTTCCTCTTGGCGCATGTTTTCTAGTTTGCGCAATATGTATGTTTTTCGAAAACTAATATCATATGCGCGACTAATCATAGATCTAAGGCCTTACTGTAAACCCTTAGATGGGTTACTAGGGTTGAAGTCATCCCCTAGGTTAGATCCAACAGTCTGATCAGACCATCTGACAGCCTGAATGGGTCGACCAGTTAGCACCTTGGCGCAAGCCTATGGTGGCTATAGGTCGACTGCAGACAGGTGTGTAGCGATGTCTGATTGAGACAACTTATGAACACACATGAGTTAGGCCCGGGGTCACACCCGCTTGCCAGACCTCATTGTGGTTGTTCAGCCCTGGCGCATGCATGGTTGACCTTATGGTCAACTCAAGTCAGTTAGGACTTGGTGCATGCAAGGGCAGTGGATCTGACTAGGTTGGATGAGTGGATCCCTAGTAATGGACCGTTGTAAGGTTGTAGGGCAAATAAGGAAAAATTAAAATTGATCCCATGGGGTTTTTCGAAAATTTTAATTTTTATGATGGATCACATGATTGCTGATTGGATGCATATGTTTGTTTATTTAGTCTTATGTGGGCTGCTCATATTAATTGTGTGCTGTGCTGGGGCCTGCGTGCCTGGGATTTAAAATTGTAAATTAATTATTGTGATCTGCGCATCACATTGCTTTAATTTATAAAATTGTAATTGACCTGCGTGTCAATCTTGCCTAGATAGTTAAATTTGTAATTTAATTAGGCAAGAGCACAAAGCACACTTGGCAGAGGCGCTTGCAGCAGAGGCTTGACCAGGTGGGAGGTCCAGGGTTCGACTCTGGGACCAGGCGCAAATTCCTGGTGGGCGCACCAGAGCTGCAGATGGCGCTTGGGCCCTGGTTTGGGCCAGATGAGCAGCTAAAGACCCAAGAAGAGCAAGTGTAGACTTAAGTTAGGTTAAGGTCTCACTAGGGCTATGGGCTTTTACCACATAAGATTCATGCTTTCTTTTATTTAAAGTTTGAATATTAGAATTGCATGATTAAGTTTATCTTCTGCTATCACCATAGGAATTGCATGATAGTGAAGAAGATAAAAGACCGTTAAAATCCAACGCTAAAATATCAAGCTCGTAAGCCTTCTGACGCGAAACCTCACTGTTCTGACTATCGTTGGAGCCGTGTTGTACCCACTCAGTGGGCACGTCCATCTATCTTCAGACGGTGCGGGATTACACCTGTGTGTTACAGAGTAGGGATTTATCCCTTCTCGTTGCTCAGCATAGCACATGGTGGTCCAGGGAGTAGGTCGGGTCAGCTTGACCGTGTAGGCTACATATGTGGCGCATATGGTAGCACATGGAGGCAGCCATCTGTGGGGTCAGAGCCTGTGTTGTACCAACTCAGTTGGCACAGTCTGCTGGACTGCCCAGATGAAGGGGAATCGCACGGGTTGGCGATCGGCAGGGACTGCCTACCGGAGATTAGTGCTTGTACTCTCTGTGCATCTTATCTCGCCTGAGCGGGACGCGGAGACCAAGTATGAAATCCGGATCCCATCTCACTAAAAGAGTTCTACTCTTTCGGGCTGTTTTGTTGGATTTTTCAAGCCTGATAAAATAGTGAGAAAAAGAATCTTTCTTAAGTCCTGATTGATTCTTATACATTGATACTGACCTTGCTGTTCTTGCATTGTTGTAGATACCTGCAGCAACGAACACCATGAACTTCAATGTGCGATCCCTACTGGAAAGGGAGAAGTTTGCTGGGCCGAACTTCTCTGACTGGTTTGGACACCTTAAGATCGTTCTTAAGGCAGAGAGGAAACTGTATGTCCTCGAGACGGCAATACCGCCGCAGCCCGCTCCGAACGCCGCAAGGGCGGTTCGGGAAGCCTATGAAAAGCACGTCAATGATAGCATTGATGTCGCTTGCCTGATGCTAGCGTCTATGACGCCACCGCTGCAGCGTCAGCATGAGGATATGTCGGCTATAGAGATTATAGCGAACCTCAAGATGCTGTATGCTGCACAGGCGAGGACTGAACGCTATAATTTGACGAAGCTCTTCTTTCAGAGCAAACTGGCTGAAGGGAGCCCAGTGGGAGCTCACGTGCTCAAGATGATTGGGCACAAGGAGGCTCTAGAGAAACTGGGGCATACCATCAACCAGGAGCTTGCTGTGGATATTATTCTGCAGTCTCTCCCGCCTTCATTCGACGCGTTCATTATTAATTTTAATATGAACAAAATCGATTGTACTCCGGCAGAGCTGCTGAATATGCTCCTCACTACTGAGGAGACTCTGAAGGGAAAGCCTTCGACCTCTGTCTTAATGGTTCCTTCAAGGAACAAGAAGAAGGGGAAGAAGGGCAAGGCCCCTGTCAAGAGCTACAGCAAGGCTTTGAAGCAGAAGGTTAAGCGGTCCAAGGAATACAGGTGTTTCCACTGTGGCCAGCTAGGTCACTGGAAAAAGAACTGTAAAGCTCTCCAAGGAGATAAGAGGGGAAGCTTCGCTTCTGGCTCAGGTATATTCGTGACTGAGGTCATGTTTTCATCTTCTTCTATATCATGGGTGTTGGACACTGCATGTGGAGTTCACATTTGTTCAAATGTACAGGAACTCATGAGAAGAAGACAGGTGGGACAGCATGAGGTGGACCTACGAGTTGGAAACGGGGCACGGGTTGCTGCTGTTGCTGTAGGAGACTACTTCATTTCTTTACCATCTGGAATTGTATTGGAACTAAACAATTGTTATTTTGTTCCCAGTATTACTAAAAATATTATCTCCATTCCTGCTCTTGTCAGGAAGGGATTTTCCTTTGAATGCAATATTTCAAAGTGTATTTTATCTTTTGATAATATTGTTTATGCAACTGGTTCAATTAACAATGGGTTATTCGTGTTGGACATGGAAAGTTCGATACAAAATATTGATAATAAGAAAGCCAAGTATGCTGATGACAGCACCTTGCTATGGCATAGTCGTTTAGGCCATATTAACGAGAAACGCATTAAGCGGTTGCATGATAATGGACTGCTGGGATCATTCTCCTGTGAGGAGATTGATACATGCAAGGCTTGTTTAATGGGTAAAATGACGAAGTCACCTTTTCCTCACAAAGGTCAAAGGGCTTCAGGTTTACTTGACCTTATACACAGTGATGTGTGTGGGCCATTTAGTAAACATGCCAGAGGTGGCTATCAGTACTTCATTACCTTTACTGATGATTTCAGTAGGTATGGCTATGTCTATCTGATGAGACATAAGAGTGAATCTTTTGACAAGTTCAAAGAGTTCAAGAATGAAGTACAGAATCAGCTAGGCCGAAATATCAAGGCACTTCGCTCAGATCGAGGTGGTGAATACCTAAGTCATGCGTTTACTGACTATCTAAAGGAGTGTGGGATTATCTCACAGCTCACTCCGCCAGGAACACCGCAATGGAATGGTGTGTCCGAGAGGAGAAATAGAACGTTACTTGATATGGTTCGTTCTATGATGAGTCAGGCTTCTTTACCCAACTCCTTTTGGGGTTTTGCACTGGAAACAGCTGCAAAGGTACTAAACCGAGTGCCATCCAAGGCAGTTTCAAAGACGCCATATGAGTTATGGTATGGGAAACAGCCAAGCTTGACATTTATCAGGATCTGGGGCTGCGAGGCTTATGTCAAAAAGCTCGCCTCTGGGAAACTAGAGAGCAGATCTGACAAATGTATCTTTGTCGGTTACCCTAAGGAAACTAAGGGTTATTATTTCTACGATCCCAAAGAGAACAAGGTTTTTGTTGCTCGGACGGCCATATTTCTTGAGAAGGAGTTTCTTCTGCAAGAGGCCAGTGGGAGAGAAATAAAGCTGGATGAGAATCCAGAGGTAGGACAAAGTGCTCAAGCAGAATTGGATGAGCCTGAGCCGGTAGAACAGGTTATTGAACAACCTGAGGCTCAGATATCACGGGAACCGCGAAGATCGGGAAGGATCCGTCGACGGCCTGAGCGTTATGACGGAGTCTACATCATTGATCATGATGAACCCCTCACTTATGCGGAAGCGGTCAGTGGACCGGAGTCAGCGAGATGGCTTGAAGCTATGCGCGCCGAGATGGACTCCATGTCAGATAACCAAGTTTGGGATTTGGTTGATCCGCCTCCGGGAGTTATCCCTATAGGCTGTAAATGGATCTTCAAGAAGAAGATTGACATGGATGGTAACGTAGTTACCTATAAAGGCAGGCTAGTTGCGAAAGGTTTCAAACAAATCTACGGGATAGATTATGATGAAACTTTCTCACCTGTAGCCATGTTTAAGTCTATTCGGATTCTTTTCGCGATAGCTGCATATTATGATTATGAGATCTGGTAGATGGATGTGAAAACAGCTTTCCTGAATGGAAATCTGGATGAGGATGTGTACATGACACAACCAGAAGGTTTCACTAATCCAGCAGATCGTCATAAGATATGCAAGTTAAAGAAGTCCATTTATGGACTTAAGCAAGCATCTAGAAGCTGGAATATTCGTTTTGATGAATCAGTTACTGAATTTGGTTTCATCAAGAACGAGGATGACCCGTGTGTATATAAGAGGTTTAGTGGGAGCGTGATTACTTTCCTAGTCCTCTACGTCGATGACATCTTGATCATTGGAAATGACATTCCTGAAATGCATGCTGTGAAGGCATGGCTGAGGAAATGTTTCCAGATGAAAGATTTAGGAGAAGCAGCCTATGTATTAGGTGTGAAGATCTACAGGGATAGATCTAAGAGGCTTCTCGGGTTGTGCCAGAGTACTTACATCGATAAGGTCCTGGAGAGATTTCATTTAGAGAATTCTAAACGAGGATATCTTCCAGTCAGACATGGTCTGAATCTTTCGAAGAGTCAGTGTCCACAAACACAGACTGAGAAAGATGAAATGGACAATACGCCTTATGCTTCGGCTATTGGATCCATTATGTATGCGATGTTGTGTACTCGCCCAGACGTCGCTTACGGGTTAAGCGTGACCAGTCGTTTCCAAAGTAATCCAGGTATGGCGCACTGGATTGCAGTCAAGAACATTTTAAAATATCTGCGGAGGACCAAAGATATGTTCTTGATATATGGTGGTCAGGAAGAACTCAGTATAGAGGGATATACTGACGCTTCGTTCCAGTCGGACCAGGATGATTTCCGATCGCAATCAGGCTATGTTTTTAGCTTGAATGGAGGTGCAGTGGTGTGGAAGAGTTTCAAACAGTCAACTGTTGCTGATTCCACAACAGAAGCCGAGTATGTTGCAGCCTCGGAAGCATCCAAGGAGGCAGTTTGGATTCGTAAGTTCGTGAGAGAACTTGGTGTTGTTCCTTCGAGTGCAGATCCTTTGGTTATCTTCTGTGATAACACTGGAGCAATCGCACAAGCAAAGGAACCACGGTCGCACCAGAAGTCCAAGCACATACAGAGACGGTTTCATTTGATCAGGGAGATCATTGATCGTGGCGAGATCAAAGTTTGCAAGGTACATACAGATGACAATCTGGCTGACCCGCTTACTAAGCCTCTGGCGCAGCAGAAGCATGAGAAGCACTGTAATAATATGGGTTTGAGATTTCTCAACCATTAGATTAAGTGCAAGTGGGAGATTGTTGGGGTATGCCCTTAAGGCTAATGTTTGAGGCCTATGGGAATGTATCTGTATTATGTAATAAACTGTTATGTTTATAAAGGCATGGTTGTTATTCAGTTAGTTACATTGTCTGCTGCAATATATGTTCTTCTGAATAATGTCTCAAAGCTGTTCAGCTAGGCTGACATGCTATAAGTCCTTAGTCGAGATATCTTGGTGAACATGAGACAGCCTTGATATGATTGAGACTAATATGTGTTCTAATCTTATAGGATGCTTCGAGCATGGAATAAGATGTAGACTCATGGGTACATGGGATGTACTGGACAGACCCTACTAGGATGTTCAATTGTTTGTCGCAATGTGAATATTCCTTGAGTATGACAAGTGGCACATTTCCTCTGACTTGAGATCACTTGTGTTTTCTAAATGATGATTGTCATTGTTTTGAGGTAGTTCAATATCATTTGAAACATAATGATTATAGACTATCTTGGATGGTGAGCTTGAGTCAGGTTAGGGCACTAGTGATAGACATAGGATTGCCGTCTCCTTGTTTAAGGAGTGTGATGTTCTAAAGGGGCCCCCTGGATGAGATGATTGAGAAAAGAGTATGGCCATACCCAGGTGACTATGTTCATCTGATCTAATCATGCTCATCATATTGGAGTTACAAGCTTGACACGCTTGTCCAATAAGAACATCAAGTGGCAAAGGAATTATGCATGCCTTGTGATTTGATTCACACTTGTGCTGTTTTTGGGTGTAGTCTTGGAAGACTCTTTCCTTTATATCGGGAGACAGTGATGTGTTGCTAGATACCCCTCACTGATCGTGATAATGTGAGTTATCATTACCGACATTTAAAGGAAACCCTCAGGGTCGCACAATTTGATGATATGGCTTACTTAAGTCAGATCGTATGGACTGAATTGTTCGGATTCAGTTTAAAGGGATTTAATCTCTGATTGTAAGTGAGATCTGGTCTGATCATGTTTGATTGATTAGGGCTTGAGATCGGTAAGCTTCGATCGAGAGAATGAATGCTAGATCGGTCAGATCAGAAGCATTAAGAGATCAACGGTCAGATCAAGAACCTTGTGGTTTAATTATGATTTGGACTGGTTGCTTGGCTTGATTAGTTCTTAAACCGAACCAATGTGAACCAGCTCATGAAATGAGCGCATGGTTCAAGGCTTGGCGAGTTGTTCACTTGGCGTGAACATTGGAGCGAACGTGGTGGCTATTTTTAGTAACCATGATCTCCACTTGGAGATAACGCTCACGTTCGAATAGTGCTTACTACTCTCGCCTCTCAAGCGACCTCTCTTCTTGACGCTTTCGTGTGTGGCGACGTCTTGAAGGTTGAGGAGGATTCGGCCAAGAAGTTCATCATCCCTTTCCATTCGATCAAGGACACTTTGTAGCCTTGCTAGCACAAGGAGCGACAAAGAGTTTGCCATCATCCTCTTGTGTGCGAGACTTTGGAGAAGTGGCATTTGCGATTTTTCTTCCAAGGCGCCATCTAGAAATGGCTATGGTATGAATCGTTTTATTCATGCTGATTTTATAAGCTAATCATAATGCATGCAAAGATCATTGAAACCCTTTTTCCGCTGCATCTATATCTCCATATGCGCCTATAGGGTTTTACCTCCCCTTATTCTAGGGGATCTTTCAAGATCCATGCCCTTGCATGCACCAAGTCCTAACTGACTCGAGTTGACCTAATGGTCAACCATGCATGCGCCAAGGGCTGAACAACCTTCAAGAGTTCTGGCAAGCGGGTGTGACCCCGGGCCTAACTCAAGAGTGTTCACTGGTTGTCTCAACCAGACCTCGCTACACGCCTTTGATGCAGTCGACCTATAGCCACCTCGTGCTTGCGCACAGGTGCCATCTGGTCGACCCATCTAGGCTGTCAGATGGTCTGATCAGACTAGTTTGATCTATACTAGTTGATGCTTTCAACCCCATCAACCCGTCTAAGGGTTTACAATAGGTGCATCTTAGATCTAATGGGGCGCGCAAGTGATATTTGTTTTGACAAACACAAACACAATAACAAGCGCCAACTTACATGCGCCAACATAACAAAATATTCTCATGTGAAGTTTCGGCATGCAACTTAGATCTAAGCATACATTTACATGCGCAAACATGGATCACAAAAATATATCAAGCAATCATATTAACATGCTGTAACCGCATGCTCTGATACCAATTGTTGGGTCCCTTTCAAGGGGGAGCGAAAACCCTAAATGGTGGCGCATAAATCTTTGCAAGCGGAAGCAAGGGTTTTCATAGATCTTTCGCAAGAACATATGATCAACTTGATGAAGTTTAGATCCATACCATAGCCATGAAGAAGATGGTGACTTGGAAGCGAGAGAACAAGAGAGGTCTCCTCCAAATTGTCGCACACAAAAGTATTGATGACTTGCTCTTTGGATGCTCCTTGTGCTAGCAAGGATCTCCAAGATGTCCTTGATCGAATGAAGGAAAAAGATGGTGTCTTGCTCGGCCAAACTTCTCGTCGTCAACACCTTCAACCCCTTGCGTCTCGTCGAGAGAGAGGAGCCGAATGTTGAATGAGGCGTTCAACCACACAATGAACGTGGAGACGTTTTCATTTTTGGACATTCCAAAAATAGCAACCGAAACCGTTGAAGCATTTTGCGTTCACATCAAGTGAACCAAACGATCATCCCACTCCATGTGGACCATGCGCTCACACTTGAGCCGGTTCACATGTCAATGGTTCATTGGTCAAACCAAATCAGCCCAAGCAATAGTCTAGACATTATCAAACCCAATGGTTCAATGATCTAACCGTCCATCCCTCGATGCTCTTGATCTCACCGATCTAGCATCAATACTCTCGATCGAAGCTTACCGATCTCAAGCCCTAATCAATCAAACATGATCAGACTAGATCTCACTTACAATCAGAGTTTAAACTCCTTTAAACTGAACCAAAACAAATCAGTCCACACGATCTGACTTCAGTAAGTCATATCATCAAATTGTGCGACCCTGAGGGTTTCCTTTAAATGTCGGTAACGATGACTTGCGTCATCACGATCAGTGAGGGGTATCTAGCAACACATCACTGTCTCCCGATATAAAGAAAAGAGTCTTCCAAGACTACACCCAAACCACAGCACAAGTGTGAATCAAACTCACAAGGCATACATGTTTCCTTTGCCACTGGATGTCCTTATTGGACAAGCGTGTCAAGCCTGTATCTCCAATATGATGAGCATGATTAGATCAGATGAACATAGTCACCTGGGTATGGCCATACACTTTCTCAATCATCTCATAGGGGGGGCCCCATTAGAACATCACACTCCTTAAACAAGGAGACGGCAATCCTTTATCTATCACTAGTGCCCTAACCTGACTCAAGCTCACCATCCAAGATAGTCTATAATCATTTTATTTCAAATGATATTGAACTACCTCAAAACAATGACAATCA
This sequence comes from Costus lasius, assembly GCA_027563935.2. Taxonomy (NCBI): domain Eukaryota; kingdom Viridiplantae; phylum Streptophyta; class Magnoliopsida; order Zingiberales; family Costaceae; genus Costus; species Costus lasius. Next base: position 99,339,854 of record CM050448.1, read on the forward strand.
TCATTTAGAAACACAAGTGATCTCAAGTCAAAGGACATGTGCCACTTGCAGCATTTAAGGATTATTCACATTGTGACAAACAATTGAATATCCTAGTAGGGTCTGTCCAGTACATCCAATGTACCCATGAGTCTACATCTTATTCCATGCTCGAAGCATCCTATAAGATTAGAACACATATTAGTCTTAACCATATCAAGGCTGTCTCATGTTCACCAAGATATCTCGACTAAGGACATATAGCATGTCAGCCTAGCTGAACAGCTTTGAGACATTATTCAGAAGTACACTTATTACAGCAGACAAGGTAACAAACTGAATAACAACCATTGCCTTTATAAACAAAAGAGTTTATATACATGATACTCATGGAATCCCAAGGCCTCAAACATTAGCCTTAAGGGCATACCCCAACATCCACTGTGGCCAGCTGGGTCACTGGAAAAAGGACTGTAAAGCGCTCCAAGGAGACAAGAGGGGAAGCATCGCTTCTGGCTCAGGTATATACGTGACGGAAGTCATGGTTTCATCTTCTTCTATTTCATGGGTGTTGGACACTGCATGTGGAGTTCACATTTGTTCAAATGTACAGGAACTCAAGAGAAGAAGACAGGTGGGACAGCATGAGGTGGACCTACGAGTTGGAAACGGGGCACGGGTTGCTGCTGTTGCTGTAGGAGACTATTTCATCTCTTTGCCATCTGGGCTTGTATTAGAACTAAACAGTTGTTATTTTGTTCCCAGCATTACTAAGAATATTATCTCTATTCCTGCTCTTGTCAGGAAGGGATTTTCCTTTGAATGCAATATTTCAAAGTGTGTTTTATCTTTTGATAATATTGTTTATGCTACTGGTTCAATTAACAATGGGTTATTCATGTTGGACATGGAATGTTCTATACACGCTATTGATATTAGGAAATCTGGATGAGGAGATTGATACATGCAAGGCTTGTTTAATGGGTAAAATGACGAAGTCACCTTTTCCTAACAAAGGTCAAAGGGCTTCAGGTTTACTTGACCTTATACACAGTGATGTGTGTGGGCCATTTAGTAAACATGCCAGAGGTGGCTATCAGTACTTCATTACCTTTACTGATGATTTCAGTAGGTATGGGTATGTCTATTTAATGAGACATAAAAGTGAATCTTTTGACAAGTTCAAAGAGTTCAAGAATGAAGTACAGAATCAGCTTGGCCGAAATATCAAGGCACTTCGTTCTGATCGAGGTGGAGAATACCTAAGTCATGCGTTTACTGACTATCTAAAGGAGTGTGGGATTATCTCACAGCTCACTCCGCCAGGAACACCGCAATGGAATGGTGTGTCCGAGAGGAGAAATAGAACGTTACTGGATATGGTTCGTTCTATGATGAGTCAGGCTACTCTTCCATATTCCTTTTGGGGTTTTGCACTGGAAACAGCTGCAAAGGTACTAAACCGAGTGCCATCCAAGGCAGTTTCTAAGACGCCATATGAGTTATGGTATGGGAAACAGCCGAGCTTGACATTTATCAGGATCTGGGGCTGCGAGGCTTATGTTAAAAAGCTCGCCTCTGGGAAACTAGAGAGCAGATCTGAGAAATGTATCTTTGTTGGTTACCCTAAGGAAACTAAGGGTTATTATTTCTACGATCCCAAAGAGAACAAGGTATTTGTTGCTCGGACGGCCATATTTCTTGAGAAGGAGTTTCTTCTGCAAGAGGCCAGTGGGAGAGAAATAATGCTGGATGAGAATCCAGAGGAAGGACAAAATAGTCAAGCACAGTTGGATGAGCCTGAGCCGGTGGAACAGGTTATTGAACAACCTGAGGCTCAGATATCACGGGAACCGCGAAGATCGGGAAGGATTCGTCGACAGCCTGAGCGCTATGACGGAGTCTACATCATTGATCATGATGAACCCCTCACTTATGCTGATGGAGGTGGGATCACTCACAAGTAAGGGAGCATTCAAACAACGCTTTCAGAAAATATTTTTTATGTTTTTGATAAGAAAACCGAAATTACTCTAAACGGAGTTGGAAAATATGTTTTGTATTTTTATAGATAAAGAAAACGACACTAAACTATTTAAAAGAAATAGCAATTACCTACAAATTGAAAGACAAGTAGGAATACTCACAGTGCGATCCTTGAGCATAGAAGGATCGTATCGTCCCGATCTTCAACGGTCCTACTCTGATGGAAGGTATTGCATCATTACAAGCAAACACAGGCAAACGAGATCCGCACACACCACGGATTCATATTACAAAGCAAAACTAAGGGGGAGGTTAAGCCTCACAAGTTCCCTTAACACTTAACTAAAGAGAGAGAGGGGGAGGGGAGAAAGCTTGCGCTTAGTGAAGAGTCCTCCAAGTCCTTGCGCCCCTTCAAACAAAGTTTAGATTAGTGTAGAAAACAAGTTCTAGAATCTATAGATGGAAGAGGGGAAAGAACTTAGCCGAATTTGAAGTCTTGTTGGTGTAGCCTTCATGCAAGCCGAAAGTGAAGAACCCCTAAGGGTCTTTGTTGATTGCCGAGGACAAAGGATGAAGCTTCTTAGAGTCCCTCCAAAGGTGCGCAAGATCCTTCAAGTGGTTGAGTTGCGTTGAAGACTTGAGAAGAAAGGGGGAGAAGGGAAAGGGCTCGGCCCTTTAGAGAAGGGGGGAGATAGAATACTCTTAGGCGACAATCACCAATGCTAACACAAGGATTCTTTTCACTAGGCAACTAATAGACAAAGAGAGGGGAGGTTACAATTTATAGGCTCAACAAGCCATGGGCAAGGGTGACAATTCACCCTTGGCGCAATCATAAGGTTTAAGGAAGAAATTAATGACATTTAATACATTTCCTTTAGCCCTTTTGAATTTCGAATTCTTTCTTGATGGAGCTTCCTTGTAGCCGAATTCTTTATGAGCTCCTTCCTTGTTTGCATGGATGAGATGGCGCCTTCATGCCTTGGACTTATTTGAATTCAAAAATCTTCCTTCAAGAGCATGGGCGGTTAAGAGGTTTCCAAGGGTGATTCCTCAAATTGTGGATCTAGATGATGATCCCTTGATTTGTGGATCTAAATGGTGATCCCTTGATTTGTGGATCTAGATTGTTGATGGCTAGGCGCATTAAATTGTGGGCTGATTTCTTGCATTCGAATCATCATCATATTGAGTGGCGCCTAGGTTGATATGGAAGGTGGAGTTGCATTGATTGTAAGCCCCTTCAACTTGGAGTCTTTAGTTGAAGTAGTTGAAGTGCCTCCTTCCATAATTGGAGCTCTACTTGAGTGGCTTTAGCTTGAGCTTCCTAGCTTCCCTTGAGCTGGGCTATAACCTGCCCAATTATTAACACAAAGGCCAGTAGACTATTCTAGAAGCAAATAAGGAAACTACACAATGCACTAGAGCTTTATTCAATGCAAATAAGGAAAGTGCAAATAAGGTAAGAAAGATGACCTAGGAGGGAAAGCCATATCTGATGGGCTTCCTCCTAGTCCTTCCAGACCTCCTTGGGGCAGGGTTGGCCCCTCCATCATTTCTCCCCGGGTGGGAAGAATTCTCCTCTGGAGAATTATCCTTGTACCCTTGGAGTAATTCCGGAGCGGCCTGTGCCAACTCTTCTTCGGGAAGCCAAGCCTCCTCACCCGACGTAAATTTAACACGGTAAAACACTTGTACCTTGTCTGGGGTGAGTCGGGTCTGATCTTCAAGTATGCTCTGCAGCTCAGGCCTGTCAGTCAACTCCCCGATGTGCATCGGCTCCTCATAGTGCGTGAGATCCTCCACATTGACAGTGGTGGGGATCCCCAAGTCCGGTGGTAGATCCAAGATGTAGGCGTTGTCGTTGATCTTTTCTACGATGGTGAATGGCCCGATTCCTTTTGGGTCCAACTTGCGGCCAGATCCATGGATGCGCTCCTCCCTGACCCGCAGTATAACCTGTTCACCTACAGAGAATTTCCTTTCTCGGCGTTTTCTGTTAGCACTCTTGCGATAGGAATTTACAGCATCAAGCATTTGACAGTGAATTTCATGATGTAAATGGGACATGTGAGTAGCAAAATCTTTAGCAGACATAGAAATATGAGAGTGCCTAGGTAAAGGAAACAAATCAACAGGTTTTCTGGGCTGGTACCCTAAGTTGGCCTGAAAAGGGGACAATCCTGTGGTTTTGTTGACAACACTATTATAGGAGAACTCGGCAATGGGCAACAGCTTATCCCATGTGCCTGGGTGCTCTCCTACCAAACTCCTCAAAATGCTCCCTAGTGATCGATTGACCACTTCGGTCTGCCCATCCGTCTGAGGATGATAGGCCGTGGAGAATTTGAGTTTGGTTCCCAACATAGCCCACAGGGTTTTCCAGAAATGTCCAACAAACCTGGAATCCCTATCAGAAACTATAGTCAGAGGGGTACCTCTATGTTTAACAACCTCCTTAAAGAATAACCTAGCTACATGTGATGCATCTGTGGTTTTGTAGCAAGGTATAAAGTGTGCCATCTTGGTAAACCTATCCACTATGACAAAAATGGAGTCATGTCTGGAGGGAGTCCTTGGTAAACCTAAGATGAAGTCCATGCTAAGGTCTTGCCATGGTGCTTGAGGGATAGGTAGGGGTGTGTACAGACCATAGTTATGTTTCTGAGTTTTCCTGGTCTGACAGGTCCTACAATGTCTAACAACCTTAGCTACATCCCTGTAGAGGTTCGGCCAGAAGAACCGTTCCTCCACTAAGGCTTGAGTCTTGTCTCGGCCATGGTGCCCGGCAGACCCTCCTCCGTGGATCTCCCAAACAAGGAAGTCTCGGATTGAGGTCTTGGGAATGCACAACTTTGGCCCAAGAAACAGAAACTCATCCCTTAGGGTATAGAGGGGATGACTCAAAGGATCTATGCTAAGCTCAGAATAAATGCTTGAAAAATCAGGGCATTCTAGGTATTCATGTTTCATGCGATCAAATCCAACTACTTCAACAGATAAAGTTTGCATAAGTAAAACTACTCTACTCAAAGCATCAGCAACTTTATTTTCAATTCCAGATTTATGCTTCAAAACAAAAGTATACTGTTGAAGGTACTCTACCCATTTAGCATGCCTAGCATTTAATTTCTTTTGAGCATTTAGAAAAGATAAAGCTTGGTGATCACTATTTAGAATAAATTCGTTATGTATCAAATAGTGCCTCCAGTGCCTTAAGGATTGCACTACAGCATAGAACTCCTTATCATAGGTAGTATATCTTTGTTTAGCCTCATTTAACTTCTCACTAAAGTAGGCTATGGGGTGACCTTCCTGACTAAGGGTACCTCCTATTCCTACTCCTGAGGCATCACAGTCCACTATGAAAACTTTAGAGAAGTCAGGTAACTTTAGGACAGGGGCAGTGGTCATTCTAGACTTAAGCTCCACAAAAGCTCTACTAGCAGACTTAGGCCAACTAAACTCACCTTGTTTCATACAGTTGGTTATAGGGGCTACTATGGTGCTAAAGTTTCTAATGAACCTTCTATAAAAGGCAGCTAGACCATGGAAGCTCCTAATTTCAGTTAAAGTCTTGGGTTCAGGCCAGTCTAAGATGGCTTGGATTTTGCTAGGGTCAGCTTGAAGTCCTTGGTCTGAAACTATGAGGCCTAAAAAGACAACCCTAGGGGAAAGGAAAGAACACTTCTTCAGGTTTAGGTATAGCTTTTCTTCCTGAAGTAAGTCTAGGATTTTTCTAAGGTGTTCCATGTGTTCTTCTCGGGTCTTGCTATAGATTAGGATGTCATCAAAGTAAACTACTAAGAATCTTCCTATGTAAGGCTTCAAGACTTGGTTCATTAACCTCATGAAGGTTGAGGGGGCATTAGAAAGGCCAAAGGGCATGACTAGCCATTCATACAAACCATCCTTAGTTTTAAAGGCAGTCTTCCACTCATCCCCAAGTCTGATCCTAACTTGGTGGTACCCACTTCTAAGGTCTAGCTTGCTAAACCACTTAGAACCTACCAGCATGTCAAGCATGTCATCTAATCTTGGGATGGGAAATCTATACTTGATGGTTATTCTGTTCATGGCCCTACAGTCTATACACATGCGCCAGCTTCCATCCTTCTTTGGGGTAAGAAGGGCGGGTACTGCACACGGGCTAAGGCTTTCCCTAATGAAACCCTTGTCTAACAGTTCATCTACTTGTCTTTTGAGCTCTTGATGCTCAGTAGGGTTCATCCTATAGTGGGGTAAGTGTGGGAGAGTAGAACCCGGGACAAGGTCTATGGCATGTTGGATTTCTCTAAGGGGGGGTAAGCCATTGGGAAGTTCTTCCCTGGTGAGCTCAGAGTACCCTGAGAGTAGGGTCTCAACTTCTTTGGGTATGGGTGACTCCTCATCTGGATTGGTTCCCTTAATGACTAAGGAGTACACTTGCTTGGATTCTAAGCAGTCTTGGGTAAAGGCATGGGACCTTATGAGTTGGATGGTTGGCTTGGGTTCCTTAGGTTCCTCTATCCTACCCTTGTTGGTGGCAGCCTTAAGTTCCTTAGGCATGGAAGGCTTCAGTTTGATCTTTTGTCCGTCATGGCTAAAGACATAGGTGTTAGTCCGACCGTAGTGGATAACATCCATATCGTATAACCACGGGCGACCGAGTAAGACTTGGGCGACATCCATGGTTATGACGTCACACCAAATCTTGCCTTGGTAGATGGCAAACTGAAGGGGCACTAAGCACCTATGGGTGACTGGGACACTAGACTGGTTGACCCAGGATATGCTATAGGGATTAGGGTGCGGTTCTGCCTTAAGGTTGAATTTTACTAAGGCTGTGTGAGAGACTGCGTTTAGACTACTTCCCCCATCTATCACTACTTTGCACATGTTACCATTGCATTTCGTGTAGGTGTGGAAAATACTGGTCCTACGCCAGTCCTCGGTTGGGGTAGGTTTGATTAGGGTGCACCTAACCACTCCTAATGTGTCGTGGGTTTGTTCTTCACCACTATCATAAGCTAGTTCTTCCCAAACCGTACAACCAGAGTCAGGGTTATGGATTTCCTCATGGTTTTCCTCATAGGTTTCTTCACATTTTTCCTCACCTAAGTACAGGACTCTCTTGGGACAGTCTTTCATATAGTGTCCTACTTGGTGGCAAGCATGGCAGACGACTCTAGGTTCTTGGACAGTCCTAGGTCTAGAGGGTGTTGAGGTTGGGGCTTTGGGTTGAGAACTTGAGGGGCTTGAGGAGGGTGCCTTGGGGTAAGTTCTAGGGGAGCTTAACTCTCTCCTAAAGGCTCTCTTTATGTTTTCCTCTACCTCTAAGGCTCTTTGGTAGGCGACTTCTCTAGACTCTATTTGGAAATAGGTCATTCCTCTTTTGATCTCGGGTCTAAGTCCATTCTTATACCTACTAAGGGAGACATGGTCTTCTTCATGGATGCCACTCCTCAGAAGGAGTTCATCAAACCTAGTGGTGTAATCGGTGACGGTCTGACTACCCTGGACTAGGCTCATGGCTTCATCGATAATCTTAAGTTGGAAATAGGGAGGGACATATTTTTCCCTAAGTTTGTCTCGCATGTCTTCCCATCTCTCAATAGGAGGGCGTCTAAACAACTCTATGTTCTTCTCTATGCTAGTCCAGTATAACCTAGCAGTACCTTCTAGGAGACATCGGGTGAACCTAACCTTGGATTGACTAGGCATCATGCTCCAGTCAAAATACCGTTCAAGTTTATCTACCCAATCTAGGAATTCTCTAGGGTCAAGGGAACCACTAAAGGTTGGTGGTGAGAGTTTGATGTTGCGTTGCACTTCATCCTCTCTAGGTCTGTGGTAGGTTTGAGCACGTGGCTCATTCCACTCAGGGTTTTGGTCTTCCCTAGGTCTTTGATAGGGTCGAGCAAGTGGATCTTCCCATTCAGGTTCTTGGACTCTCCTATTATGGTTCCTATTGTTTTGGGGATGTTCACCTAGGATGGGTTCACTTGAGGGCCGACTAGGGGGTCTATCATCCCTAAGATTTTCAGGATTTGGGAGTCTAGCTCTAATATCCCTAAGTTCCTCTTGGAAGGACGCTATCATGTTAAAGAGTCTAGCCATGTCATTAGGTTCAGCTTGCCTAGTAATATCATTGGATTCAGGGTGGTTATTATAATTTGCTCCTGATCTAGTAGTCATGGTCAAAGATAGTTTTGAAAGAAATTTAGTTTCTGATACCAAACTGATGGAGGTGGGATCACTCACAAGTAAGGGAGCATTCAAACAACGCTTTCAGAAAATATTTTTTATGTTTTTGATAAGAAAACCGAAATTACTCTAAACGGAGTTGGAAAATATGTTTTGTATTTTTATAGATAAAGAAAACGACACTAAACTATTTAAAAGAAATAGCAATTACCTACAAATTGAAAGACAAGTAGGAATACTCACAGTGCGATCCTTGAGCATAGAAGGATCGTATCGTCCCGATCTTCAACGGTCCTACTCTGATGGAAGGTATTGCATCATTACAAGCAAACACAGGCAAACGAGATCCGCACACACCACGGATTCATATTACAAAGCAAAACTAAGGGGGAGGTTAAGCCTCACAAGTTCCCTTAACACTTAACTAAAGAGAGAGAGGGGGAGGGGAGAAAGCTTGCGCTTAGTGAAGAGTCCTCCAAGTCCTTGCGCCCCTTCAAACAAAGTTTAGATTAGTGTAGAAAACAAGTTCTAGAATCTATAGATGGAAGAGGGGAAAGAACTTAGCCGAATTTGAAGTCTTGTTGGTGTAGCCTTCATGCAAGCCGAAAGTGAAGAACCCCTAAGGGTCTTTGTTGATTGCCGAGGACAAAGGATGAAGCTTCTTAGAGTCCCTCCAAAGGTGCGCAAGATCCTTCAAGTGGTTGAGTTGCGTTGAAGACTTGAGAAGAAAGGGGGAGAAGGGAAAGGGCTCGGCCCTTTAGAGAAGGGGGGAGATAGAATACTCTTAGGCGACAATCACCAATGCTAACACAAGGATTCTTTTCACTAGGCAACTAATAGACAAAGAGAGGGGAGGTTACAATTTATAGGCTCAACAAGCCATGGGCAAGGGTGACAATTCACCCTTGGCGCAATCATAAGGTTTAAGGAAGAAATTAATGACATTTAATACATTTCCTTTAGCCCTTTTGAATTTCGAATTCTTTCTTGATGGAGCTTCCTTGTAGCCGAATTCTTTATGAGCTCCTTCCTTGTTTGCATGGATGAGATGGCGCCTTCATGCCTTGGACTTATTTGAATTCAAAAATCTTCCTTCAAGAGCATGGGCGGTTAAGAGGTTTCCAAGGGTGATTCCTCAAATTGTGGATCTAGATGATGATCCCTTGATTTGTGGATCTAAATGGTGATCCCTTGATTTGTGGATCTAGATTGTTGATGGCTAGGCGCATTAAATTGTGGGCTGATTTCTTGCATTCGAATCATCATCATATTGAGTGGCGCCTAGGTTGATATGGAAGGTGGAGTTGCATTGATTGTAAGCCCCTTCAACTTGGAGTCTTTAGTTGAAGTAGTTGAAGTGCCTCCTTCCATAATTGGAGCTCTACTTGAGTGGCTTTAGCTTGAGCTTCCTAGCTTCCCTTGAGCTGGGCTATAACCTGCCCAATTATTAACACAAAGGCCAGTAGACTATTCTAGAAGCAAATAAGGAAACTACACAATGCACTAGAGCTTTATTCAATGCAAATAAGGAAAGTGCAAATAAGGTAAGAAAGATGACCTAGGAGGGAAAGCCATATCTGATGGGCTTCCTCCTAGTCCTTCCAGACCTCCTTGGGGCAGGGTTGGCCCCTCCATCATATGCGGATGCGGTCAGTGGACCGGAGTCAGCGAGATGGCTTGAAGCTATGCGCGCCGAGATGGACTCCATGTCAGATAACCAAGTCTGGGATTTGGTTGATCCGCCTCCGGGAGTTATCCCTATAGGCTGTAAATGGATCTTCAAGAAGAAGATTGACATGGATGGTAACGTGGTTACCTATAAAGGCAGGCTAGTTGCGAAAGGTTTCAAACAAATCTACAGGATAGATTATGATGAAACTTTCTCACCTGTAGCCATGTTTAAGTCTATTCGGATTCTTTTCGCGATAGCTGCATATTATGATTATGAGATTTGGCAAATGGATGTGAAGACAGCTTTCCTGAATGGAAATCTGGATGAGGATGTGTATATGACACAACCAGAAGGTTTCACTAATCCATCAGATCGTCATAAGGTATGCAAGTTAAAGAAGTCTATTTATGGACTTAAACAAGCATCTAGAAGCTGGAATATTCGTTTTGATGAATCAATCTTTGAGTTTGGTTTCATCAAGAACGAGGATGACCCGTGTGTATATAAGAGGTTTAGTGGGAGCGTGATTACTTTTCTAGTCCTCTACGTCGATGATATCTTGATCATTGGAAACAACATTCCTGAAATGCATGCGGTTAAGGCATGGTTAAGGAAATGTTTCCAGATGAAAGATCTAGGAGAAGCAGCCTATGTATTAGGTGTGAAGATCTACAGGGATAGATCTAAGAGGCTTCTCGGGCTGTGCCAGAGTACTTACATCGATAAAGTCCTGGAAAGATTTCATTTAGAGAATTCTAAAAGAGGATATCTTCCAGTCAGACATGGTCTGAATCTTTCGAAGAGTCAGTGTCCACAAACACAGACTGAGAAAGATGAAATGGACAATACGCCTTATGCTTCGGCTATTGGGTCCATTATGTATGCGATGTTGTGTACTCGCCCAGACGTCGCTTACGGGTTAAGCGTGACCAGTCGGTTCCAAAGTAATACAGGTCAGGCACACTGGATTGCAGTCAAGAACATTTTAAAATATCTGCGGAGGACCAAAGATATGTTCTTGATATATGGTGGTCAGGAAGAACTCAGTATTGAAGGATATACTGACGCTTCGTTCCAGTCAGACCAGGATGATTTCCGATCGCAATCAGGCTATGTTTTTAGCTTGAATGGAGGAGCAGTGGTGTGGAAAAGTTTCAAACAGTCAACTGTTGCTGATTCCACAACAGAAGCCGAGTATGTTGCAGCCTCGGAAGCATCCAAGGAGGCAGTGTGGATTCGTAAGTTCGTGAGAGAACTTGGTGTTGTTCCTTCGAGTGCAGATCCTTTGGTTATCTTTAGTGATAACACTGGAGCAATCGCACAAGCAAAGGAACCACGGTCGCACCAGAAGTCCAAGCACATACAGAGACGGTTTCATTTGATCAGGGAGATCATAGATCGTGGCGAGATCAAAGTCTGCAAGGTTCATACAGATGACAATCTGGCAGACCCGCTTACTAAGCCTCTGGCGCAGCAGAAGCATGAGAAGCACTGTAATAATATGGGTTTGAGATTTCTCAACCATTAGATTAAGTGCAAGTGGGAGATTGTTGGGGTATGCCCTTAAGGCTAATGTTTGAGGCCTTGGGATTGTATCAGTATCATGTAATAAACTCTTATGTTTATAAAGGCATGGTTGTTATTCAGTTTGTTACATTGTCTGCTGCAATAAGTGTACTTCTGAATAATGTCTCAAAGCTGTTCGGCTGGGCTGACATGCTATAAAGTCCTTAGTCGAGATATCTTGGTGAACATGAGACAGCCTTGATATGATTGAGACTAATATGTGTTCTAATCTTATAGGATGCTTCGAGCATGGAATAAGATGTAGACTCATGGGTACATTGGATGTACTGGACAGACCCTACTAGGATATTCAATTGCTTGTCACAATGTGAATAATCCTTGAATGCGACAAGTGGCACATTTCCTCTGACTTGAGATCACTTGTGTTTCTAAATGATGATTGTCATTGTTTTGAGGTAGTTCAATATCATTTGAAACATAATGATTATAGACTATCTTGGATGGTGAGCTTGAGTCAGGTTAGGGCACTAATGATAGACAAAGGATTGCCGTCTCCTTGTTTAAGGAGTGTGATGTTCTAAAGGGGCCCCCTGGATGAGATGATTGAGAAAAGAATATGGCCATACCCAGGTGACTATGTTCATCTGATCTAATCATGCTCATCATATTGGAGTTACAAGCTTGACACGCTTGTCCAATAAGAACATCCAGTGGCAAAGGAAACATGCATGCCTTGTGAGTTGGATTCACACTTGTGCTGTGGTTTGGGTGTAGTCTTGGAAGACTATTTTCTTTATATCGGGAGACAGTGATGTGTTGCTAGATACCCCTCACTGATCGTGATAACGTGAGTTATCGTTACCGACATTTAAAGGAAACCCTCAGGGTCACACAATTTGATGATATGGCTTACTTAAGTCAGATCGTGTGGACTGAATTATTTAGGTTCAGTTTAAAGGGATTTAATCTCTGATTGTAAGTGAGATCTGGTCTGATCATGTTTGATTGATTAGGGCTTGAGATCGGTAAGCTTCGATCGAGAGATTGGATGCTAGATCAGTGAGATCAGGAGCATCAAGAGATCGACGGTCAGATCAAGAGCCTTAGGGTTTATTGTGGTCTGGACTGATTGCTTGGTTTATTTGGTTATTAAACTAAACCAAATTGAACCACCTCATTGAGTGAGCGTGTGGTTCAAATTGAGAGGAGTTTGCGATAGGGGTAAACCCATGATCGCATGTGAGTGAGTGGCTTTCTATTTTTAGAAAGCATGATCACATACGTGACCACTACTCACGTTCACGCCTAAGGCGCCCTCATCTCTCGTTTCTCTTCTCTCGCGTCACCAACTTGAGTTATTCGTTCTTGCACTCTCGTGTGGTGAAGAGGTTGACGCAAGGAGAAGGAAGTAATCGCCAAGCAAAGGAGATCTCTCCCCTTCCATTCGACAACGACTTCTTGGAACCTTGCTAGCACAAGGAGCACCAAAGAAGAGTAGGCGACACCAATTGTGTGCGTCACCTTTGGAGAAGGAGCACTTGCGCCTTTCCTTCCAAGACACCATCTAAGCGATGGCAATGGTGAGAATCGTTTTTCATGCAAGTTGAACATATTACATGCATAGATCCTTGAAACCCCTTCCGCTGTGTCAAAATTTTCATATGCGCCTCCTATAGGGTTTCGCCCCCCTTGTTCTAGGGGACTTTCACGAGCGATACATACCCCCCTCCTATAGGCAGCATCTCCTTGATCAGTATAGTAGCCTACACCAAGGATTGAGTACCGTCGAGGAGTATCGCCTCACCTTTGAGACGCTACAACTCAAATGTAAAATACAGGAGGACCCCGAGCTAGTTTTGTCGAAGTTTAGGAATGGTCTCTGTGCGGATATCCGGTGCGCCCTGCCCATGTATAGCTCAAAGGCGTTCGACCAGACCTTCCAGTGCGCTCGCAATATCGCGCGGGATCTTAGGGCTGCGGCTAGGTGCAGCGAGTTCGGATCCCCTAGGCGCCATCGTTTGGGCGGACCTCCGCATGCTCACCCTCGACCCGAGCGCCACGAGCCTCATTCCGACCCACGGGCCGTGCCTACGACCCATCACTCCCCTAAGCGTTCAGCCCCCGAGGCCCCACCTTCTCGCCCCACTTGGGAAGAGAAGGGGAAGGCCCCACTTATCGGCCCGCCTAGTTGCATCAACTTTTACAACTGCCTGCAGCCGGGCCATCTATCCGGTAACTGCCCTAAAAAGTCCATACCCCACAGCGGACAAGGCCCCCACATGTGTGGCCACTATCACCCGCGAGCCTGCGGAGCATGATGTAGAGGTCGAGTGCTACACAAGTGGTTAAGAGTTGGGTCACCCCACACTTGTGGTTGTGCGGTGCACCTTTGTCCATACCCCACCCTCCGAGGATTGGAGGCGTACGAGCATCTTCACGACTTACATCAAGTGCAACGGGCACTCATGTAAGATCGTCATCGATGGTGGTAGTAGTTTGAATGTGGTCTCTCGGACCGCAATCACCCATTTCAGTCTTCCCCTTGAACCTCACCTGAAGCCATACTCGATCGCATGGGTTGACACATCGAGTCTTCTGGTCACCCATGTTGGGGTATGCCCTTAAGGCTAATGTTTGAGGCCTTGGGATTGTATCAGTATCATGTATAAACTCAATGTTTATAAAGGCAATGGTTGTTATTCAGGTTGTTACATTATCTGCTGCAATATGAATACTTCTGAATAATGTCTCAGTGATGTTCAGCTAGGCTAACATGCAGTATAGTCCTTAGTCGAGATATCTTGGTGAACATGAGACAACCTTGATATGATTGAGACTAATATGTGTTCTAATCTTATAGGATGCTTTGAGCATGGAATAAGATGTAGACTCATGGGTACATTGGATGTACTGGACAGACCCTACATAGGATGTTCAATTGCTTGTCACAATGTGAATAATCCTTGTATGCGAACAAGTGGCATACTTCCTCTGACTTGAGATCACTTGTGTTTCTAAATGATGATTGGCATTGTTTTGAGATAGTTCGATATCATTTGAAACATAATGGTTATAGACTATCTTGGATGGTGAGCATGAGTCATGTTAGGGCGCTAGTGATAGACATAGGATTGCCATCTCCTTCATTGGAGTGTGATGTTCTAAAGGGGTCCCCTGGATGAGATGATTGAGAAAGTGTATGGCCATACCCAGATGACTATGTTCATCTGATCTAATCATGCTCATCATATTGGAGCTACAGGCTTGACACGCTTGTCCAATAAGAACATCCAGTGGCAAAGGAAACATGTATGCCTAGTGAAGTGGATTCACACTTGTGCTATGGTTTGGGTGTAGTCTTGGAAGACTCTTTCCTTTATATCGGGAGACAGTGATGTGTTGCTAGATACCCCTCACTGATCGTGATAATGTAAGTTATCGTTACCGACATTTAAAGGAACTTAAGATGGTGCGAACTAGAGGAAATGCTAGCGGCGAGGATGAGCAGACCCCGAATTTCTCAAGGGCTATTCAGGCTCTGACAGGCATGGTACAGCAACAGGGTGCCATGATAGAGAGGCAAGCTCAGATGCTGCAGCAGCAACAGACTCAGCATCAAGAGGCGCAACAGCAGCTCTTGCAGCAGTTGACTCAAGAGAGATCCCAGACTACTACCCGGGCGGTGGGGGATGACTCTCAGGAGGGCGCTCACAGGCGCTATGCCTCACTTGTGAGTGAATTCCAGAAACTGGGTCCCAGCTCTTTTTATGGGGGCTCAGAATCAAGTACTGCAGAAAACTGGCAGTTGGTCTTGGAAAAGATTTTCCAAGTCATGCGTTGCTCGGATGAGGACAAGCTGTGTCTGACCACCTATATGATGCGTGGTGACGCAAATGAGTGGTGGAAGGGCGTGGTGAGGCTTGCTGAAGAAAGACATGAAACAGTAGATTGGCCCTATTTCTTGTCTCAATTTAATGAGAAGTACTTCCCCGATAGCTTGGTTGAGGACCGAGAGGTGGAATTTATTCATCTGGAGCAGGGTGATATGACTGTGGACCAGTATGAGTTACGGTTCACTAAGTTGGGAAAGTATGCCCCTCACCTGATAAACACTGAAAAGAGGAGGGCTACTAAGTTTCTCAGAGGTCTCAGATGGGACATTCGAGAGCAGGTTGGTGCTCAGCACTTGGAGACTTATGTTGAGACTGTTGGGCGAGCACGCACCATTGAGAGGTACATATCTGACAGGAGTTCTAGTGTGGCCGTGACGGTGGTTCCTGCAGTCGAGGCGGCGGCTCCTCAGTATGGTAATGGCGGCAAGGGTAAGAAGTACCCTAAACATAAGGACTACAAGAAGAGCAGGTATAAGCCTTACTCTTACAAGGCACCGCAGCAGTCTAGGGATGCCAGGGATGTAAAGAACAGTATCACAGAGGACCGGAATTGTAATTATTGTGGGCTCAAGGGACATCTAATGAAGGACTGTTATAAGAAGAATGGTGTTTGCTTCAGGTGTAAGAAACCTGGGCACATGGTCAAGGACTGCAAAGAACCTGAGATGCAGCAGAGAGGCGCAGATAAGCCTACAGTCCAAACTCGAGTTTATGCCATGGCTGAGAAGGATACACGGGCTTCCCGATCCGTCGTGGAAGGTACCTTATTTGTATTTGATCAGTTAGCCCGCATTTTATTTGACCCTGGTGCAAATTTGTCTTTTGTATCTGTTAAATTTGCTGCATGTTTACCTGTGTTACCTAAGGTGCTAGATTATGTTGTGTCTGTAAGTACTCCCTTAGGAAAATCATTATCTACAGACACTGTTTGTGCTGATTGTGTAGTGCATGTAGAGGGTTATGAGTTTCTTGTAGATCTAATCCTTTTAGACATGCAAGACTATGATGTCATCCTAGGTATGGATTGGTTATCCTCACATCATGCCACTGTGGATTGCTTTGAGAAAGTAATCACCTTGAATCTGCTAGATGGGAATCGGCTTTTTGTGAGAGGTCTAGTGTCAGACCAAGGACCACATGTGATATCTTTCCTGCAGGCCAGGAAGTTACTTGCTAGTGGGTGCAAGGGTTACCTTGCACATGTTAAGGTGCAGGATGATTCTACTTCTAATTTGACTCAGATGGCGGTGGTGCAAGAGTTTCCTGATGTGTTCTCTGAGGAATTTTCAGGCTTACCACCAATTAGAGAAGTAGAATTTGGCATTGAGTTGGCGCCAGGTACTGCGCCTATCTCCAGAGCTCCTTACCGCATGGCTACATCAGAGTTGGCCGAACTTAAGAAACAACTGGAGGAATTGCTGGAAAAAGGTTACATCCGGCCTAGTGCTTCTCCCTGGGGAGCGCCAGTGCTGTTCGTAAAGAAGAAAGATGGAACCCTGAGGATGTGTATAGACTACAGGCAACTGAACCAAGTGACTATCAAGAATAAGTATCCTCTCCCCAGAATTGATGATCTATTTGATCAATTACAGGGAGCGACAGTGTTCTCTAAGATTGACCTGAGATCAGGGTATTACCAGCTTAGGGTCAAGGATGAGGATATATTTAAGACTGCTTTCAGGACCAGGTATGGGCATTTTGAATTTCTAGTTATGCCTTTTGGACTGACGAATGCACCTGCTGTCTTCATGGATTTGATGAACAGGGTATTTCATGAATTACTTGATTCATGTGTGGTAGTCTTCATAGATGATATCTTGGTGTACTCTCGGACTACTTCGGATCATGTCAGTGACTTGCGCAGAGTGCTGGAAATTCTGAGGAAGAACCGGTTATATGCCAAGGCTAGTAAGTGTGAGTTCTGGCTAGAAAAGATCAGTTTCCTTGGGCATGTGATTTCTGGTCAGGGGGTGTCTGTGGATCCAGTTAAAGTGCAAGCCATCCTCAATTGGGGAAGACCGACTAGTGCTACTGAGATCAGAAGTTTCCTGGGTTTAGCAGGTTCCTATCGGAGGTTTGTTGAGGGATTCTCCAAGCTGGCGGGTCCTTTAACTAAATTGACCAGAAAGGAGGCCAAATTTATTTGGGATGACAAGTGTGAAGAAAGCTTTCAGGAGCTGAAGAGAAGGTTGACTAGTACACCGATCCTCATTATTCCTAGTGATGGGGAAAGGTTTACTGTCTATACAGATGCTTCAGGCAAGGGGTTGGGTTGTGTCTTGATGTAGAAGGGTTCTGTGGTAGCCTATGCTTCGAGACAACTGAAGGAGTATGAGTTGAACTACCCTACTCATGACTTAGAGTTGGCGGCCGTAGTCTTTGCTCTGAAGATATGGCGTCACTATTTGTTGGGTCAGGAGTTTGATCTGTTCACTGACCACCAGAGTCTCAAGTACATCTTCACTCAGAAGGAGTTGAACATGAGACAGAGAAGATGGATGGAGTTGATCAAAGACTATGACTTCTCTATTCAGTATCGGGCTGGAAAGGCCAATGTAGTGGCTGATGCACTGAGCAGACATCCAGTAACTTCAGTAGCGGCACTACGGGTCAGTGAGTGGCAGTTACTTCAGGAGTTCAGCGATCTCAGGATCAGTGTTTCTCCTAGAGTTCAGTCTGGATATGTGGCTTTTCTCAGAGTACAGTCTGCTTTGTTGCAGAAGATCAGAGATCAGCAATCTGTGGATCCAAAATTAATTCAGATCAGGAATAGTTTGGTTACAGGCGCAGTTCAGGACTTTAGCTTGTCTGATGATGGTGTTCTTCGGTTCCGTGGAAGGGTGTGTGTCCCTGAGGAACCGAGCTTGAGGAAAGAAATATTGGAGGATAGCCATAATTCCAAATATTCTCTACATCCTGGCGTGACTAAGATGTATCAGGACCTCAAGAAAAGCTTTTGGTGGCCGGGTATGAAGAAAGAGGTAATTGATTTTATCTCTAGGTGTTTAACCTGTCAGACGGTAAAGGCTAAACACAAGAAACCTGGTGGTTTGTTGCAGCCCCTTCCTATTCCAGAGTGGAAGTGGGAATGCATCAGTATGGACTTTGTGTGTGGTTTGCCCAGAACCAGATTGGGTCATGATGCTATTTGGGTGATTGTTGATAGACTCACTAAATCAGCCCATTTTCTTCCGATCAAGATGACTTATCCTTTAGAGAGATTGGCTAGATTGTATATTGATGAGATAGTCAGACTGCATGGAGTGCCTGTTGATATCGTGTCTGATAGGGACTCTCGGTTTCTGTCCAGGTTTTGGAAGAGCTTACAGGAGGGTTTGGGTACTAAGTTGAGTTTTAGTACAGCATACCATCCTCAGTCTGATGGCCAGACGGAGCGTACTATACAGACTCTAGAAGACCTGTTGAGAGCTTATGTGGTTGATTGGAGTTCTGAGTGGAACCGGGATCTATCTTTGATAGAGTTCACTTATAATAATAGTTTCCACTCCAGTATTCAGATGGCTCCTTATGAGGCTTTGTATGGGAGAAGTTGTAGGACTCCCTTGTGTTGGGAGGAAACCAGTGATAGATTGATTTTGAGATCTGATGCAGTACAGGAGACTACTGATAAGGTCAGAGAGATTCAGGATAAACTGAAGATTTCTCGGGACAGACAGAAGAGTTATGCTGATGACCGTCGTCGTTCCCTGGAGTTTGTGGTAGGGGATCATGTTTTCTTAAAGGTGTCACCTACTAAGGGTGTTATGAGGTTTGGCAAAAAGGGCAAGTTGAGCCCTAGGTTTGTAGGCCCTTTTGACATTATTGAGAGAGTTGGTCCAGTGGCTTACAGGTTAGCTTTACCTCCTGCTTTGGAACATGTGCATAATGTGTTCCATGTTTCTGCTTTGAGGAAGTATCATCCTGATCCATCTCATGTATTGGAATTGGAACCTCTTCAGATTCAGAGTGATTTGACCTTTGAGGAAAAACCTCTCCGGATTGTGGATATAAAGGATAAAGTTCTGAGGAACAAGACTATACCTTTAGTAAAGGTTATCTGGGGAAATCAGTCGGTTGAAGAAGCGACATGGGAGACTGAAGCTGATATGAGGAAGTTTTATGCTTATCTTTTTGATGATATGGATGTTGAGCTTTAGAGGACTAAAGCTTTATAAGGAGGGAGGGATGTAAGATCCAAGGATCTTAAGTCCTGGTAAGTATTATTTTGATTTAAATAAAACCATTGACTATGAATATTACGTTAAGCAGTATTAATTAACTGGCTTATTGATTGTTAATTTATAATTTATTGGTTGTTAATTTGTAATTAATTAATTAGAATTCATTGGTTGTTAATTTGTAATTAATTAAATCCTTATTGGATTTTCGTTAAGTGAATGGTTAAATGGTTAGTTAATGGTTAAATTAATTAGTTAATTATGAGTTATTGGGTTTGCGCTAATTGGGTTTAAAATTCAAATTTATTAGTTAAATGGGTTAAACCCTTTTGAATTAATTGGTTAGCGGGTTAAACATTAAAAACCGAAATTTAAATTTTTAAGGGGTTTAGCGACTAGGGTAAAGAGGTTGGCGTTTTTGTTGGCTTGGAAGAACCTTGGGCGACGGCTTGAAAGAACTTGGCGATTTCCTTGAAGACGATCTTCTTCTTCCTTCTTCCTTGGCCGGCTTTCTTGGGTGCTTGTTGGCGTCTATCTAGAAGCATTTCAAGCCCTTAGACGGTTTGTTGTGGAGGATTTTTCACCTTAGTGTCCACGGTTAAGAGGTGAGTGGAGTGTCTATTCGATTCTATCTATTTGGTTGTGTTAGATAATACATGTAATTGTTTGACATGTAATTGTTTGAAAACCTTACCATGTTGAAAACCGAATTTTGCAAAGGTGAATATACCATGTTGAAAACCGAATTTTGCAAAGGTGAATATATCTCATGAAAACCGAAACTTGTAGCATGAAATTTAAGGTTTTTATAGGGAATTTTGGTAGCATTAAATCATTGATTTTTGAGTATGAAATTCTTGTTAACTAGGTATTTTATAGGGAATTTTGGTAACATTAAATCATTGATTTTTGGTAGCATGAAAATCTTGTTAACTAAGGTTAATATTTGAAGTAGATATTATGCTAGAAACCGTGGGCTATATGTGTTGTATTTTAGTCCTATGATAATGTATTCTTAAATGGTTAATTAGGGTTTAAATTTAAGTAGTTAGTATGTTGGTCATTGTGGAACCGTGGGCTATATATATATATGTTGTATTTTAATCCTATGTTAAATTTTTGAATGCCCTGATAATTGCTAGTAGTGTTAATAATTTTATGGTCATATATCTTATTTGAGAAATTTTGGTGATAACATAGCAAGGTTAGACTGAACTAATCAGCATGAAATATAAGGACTACACTACCATGTGATTATGTGATTTTTATTATGTGATTATGTGATTTTTTTTAATATTATGTGGTTATGTGAATTATGAATATTATGTGTTGTGGTCATGGAATGGTTAGGACTAATGCTAAGTGTAACTGTGTACTCAAGGGGATAGTCTATACGTGATATGTTAAGGGTTTGAATTTCAGCCCTGTATTGTGATATGTGAGGGGGTTGTTGTTCAGCTTGCCTGATGTGATTATTGTGATAAAAGAGGGGGTTGTTGTTCAGCCTGCCTGTTGTGATTATTGTGATGACTATCCTAGAGTCTAGTTGACACTTAGGAGTCCACCGTTGTGAAATAAAATATAAGATGTGTCTATTGTTGTCCAGTAGGAACCCTTTGGGAGAACGAGTGATATAAGACGCAAAGTGCCATGTCTTGGTCGGACAGGGGCCACCTCTTGATGTCATCACTCTTAGACGCTTAGATTTTCGTGTTATGGGGTGATCGTAGAGCAAAGTGCCACGTCGTGACCTGGCGGGGGCCACCTCTTGAATCTACACACCGTCCATCTATATGTTGCATGTGATTTGCAGGCTTCTCCCAGTGCTTAGGCCAAAGTCGGGTTAGACCATAATGGTCACTACTGAATATGCTGGACAACTAGGTTGATTAAGTGGTTGGTGTGTTTAGTTGGTTTAGAGTATAACTCTAGAACCTTGGTTACTCTGTAGTGATAATTATGTGATGTTTTAGCAGTGTACATCTGACTGTTTTATATGAATTCTGTTCTTTAAGTTTGTCAAATGTTGACATGATATTCTGTTAAATGTTTTTAAAATAATCTGCATGTATTTTTGAGTGTATGTTATGGATGGTCGTTTGAGACTATCCACTCACTGGGCTGTGTAGCTCACCCCTCATTATTTTCAGGTGTAGAGCAGGGGCGCATTTCCAGTTAGCATTTTATATGAATATCGTGATATGCCAGTTGAATGAATAAGACTTTTGTGCTTAATTACTGGGGCCGGTTGTGGCCGAATTATATGAACTTGTGTTGCTAGTTGTGGCCAAACTATGTGAACTTGTGTTGCCGGTTATGGCAGTTTGATATTCTGATTTTTGTGTCACCGCGGGCTTTGGCCTGGTTTCGGTGTGGTATCATTGAATGAATTTATAGAATCGACATTGTGGTTTTGTTTCTAAGTTCGAGTCGATTTATACTTTTGCGATCGGATTTGATATAAATGTGACTTGCATATGTCTAGTGCAAGTATTGCGTGGTGGCAGGTACCTTTATGAAATTGGGTTTTTGTGGAGATTTGTATGTATGGATTTTCGAAATTTTCAGATCGGATTTCCTGGACTTGGTTTTACTTAGCATGTGCATCGATCCTGTGTGATAACATCCTGTTTCTATGTGAATTGTGTTGCTTGTTTGGGGTTAAGATATCGGGATGTGACATGACCAGGTGGGAGGTCCAGGGTTCGACTCTGGGACAGGCGCATTTACCTGGTGGGTGCACCTGAGCTGCAGTGGGCGCTTGGGCCCTGGGTTGGGCCAGATGAGATGCAAAAGACCCATCAACAGCTCAAGTGAAGACTTAAGTTAAATTAAGGTCTTACCTAGGCTTAATGGGCTTTTACCACATAAGATCAGCATGCTTTCTATTTATTGTTTATATAATTATAATTGCATGATTTAATCTTCTGCTATCACCATAGGGTTTGCATGATAGTTAAGAAGATAAAAGACCGTTAAAATCCAACGCTAAAATATCAAGCTCGTACTGGCGCGAAACCTCACTGTTCTGACTATCGTTGGGGCCGTGTTGTACCCACTCAGTGGGCACGCCCATCTATCTTCAGACGGTGTGTGATTACACCTGCGTGTTACAGGGAAGGGATTTATCGCTTCTCGTTGTTCAGCATAGCACGTGGTGGTCCAGGGAGTAGGTCGGGTCAGCTTGACCATGTAGGCTACATATGTGGAGCATATGGTAGCTATATGGAGGCAGCCATCTGTGGGATCAGAGACTGTGTTGTACCAACTCTGTTGGCACAGTCTGCTGGATTGCCCAGATGAAGGGGAATCGCACGGGTTGGCGATTGGCAGGGATTGCCTACCAGAGATTAGTGCTTGTACTCTCTGTGCATCTTATCTCGCCTGAGCGGGACGCGGAGACCAAGTATGAAATCTGGATCCCATCTCACTAAAAGAGTTTTACTCTTTCGGGCTGTTTTGCTGGATTTTTCAGCCAGATAAAATAGTGAGAAAAGAATCATTCTTAAGTCCTGAATTGATTCTCACATTGATACTGACCTTGCTGTTCTTGCATTGTTGTAGATTACTGCAGCAACGAACACCATGAATTTCAATGTGCGATCCCTACTGGAAAGGGAGAAGTTTGCTGGACCAAACTTCTCAGACTGGTATGGACACCTTAAGATTGTTCTTAAGGCAGAGAGGAAGTTGTATGTCCTCGAGACGGCTATACCGCCTCAACCCGCTGCGAACGCCGCAAGGGCGGTTCGGGATGCCTATTAGAAGCATGTCAATGATAGCATTGATGTCGCTTGCCTGATGCTTGCGTCTATGACGCCAGAGCTGCAGCGTCAGCATGAGGATCTATCTGCTATACAAATTATAGCAAACCTCAAGCTGCTGTATGCTGCACAGGCTAGGACTGAACGCTACAATTTGACTAAGCTTTTCTTTCAGAGCAAACTGGCTGAAGGAAGTCCAGTGGGAGCTCACGTACTCAAGATGATTGGGTACAAGGAGGCTCTAGAGAAACTGGGATATACCATCAATCAGGAGCTTGCTGTAGACATCATATTGCAGTCTCTCCCGACCTCTTTCGATCCGTTCATCATTAACTTTAATATGAACAAGATCGACTGTACGCCGGCAGAGTTACTGAATATGCTCTTGACTACAGAGTTGACTCTAAAGGGAAAGCCTGTATCCTCTGTCTTAATGGTTCCTTCTAGGAACAAGAAGAAAGGGAAGAAAGGCAAAGCCCCTGTTAAGAGCTACAGCAAGGCTCTGAAACAAAAGGTTAAGCAGTCGAAGGAATACAGATGTTTCCACTGTGGCCAGCTGGGTCACTGGAAAAAGGACTGTAAAGCGCTCCAAGGAGACAAGAAGGGAAGTTTTGCTTCTGGCTCAGGTATTTATGTGACTGAGGTCATGGTTTCTTCTTCCATATCATGGGTGTTGGACACTGCATGTGGACTTCACATTTGTTCAAATGTACAGGAACTCAAGAGAAGAAGACAGGTGGGACAGCATGAGGTGGACCTACGAGTTGGAAACGGGGCACGGGTTGCTGCTGTTGCTGTAGGCGTTTATTACATCTCATTACCATCTGGACTTGTATTGGAACTGGACAATTGT
Source organism: Costus lasius (assembly GCA_027563935.2). Taxonomy (NCBI): domain Eukaryota; kingdom Viridiplantae; phylum Streptophyta; class Magnoliopsida; order Zingiberales; family Costaceae; genus Costus; species Costus lasius. The sequence goes on from CM050448.1 coordinate 99,363,892, forward strand.
TATTTTGTACCAAGCATAACGAAAAATATTATCTCTATTCCTGCTCTTGTCAGGAAAGGGTTTTCCTTTGAATGCAATATTTCAAAGTGTATTATTTCTTTTGATAATATTGTTTATGCTACTGGGTCGATTAACAATGGGTTATTCATGTTGGACATGGAATGTTCTATACAACAAATTGATAACAAGAAAGCTAAGTATGCTGATAATAGCACCTTGCTATGGCATAGTCGTTTAGGCCATATTAACAAGAAACGCATTAAGCGGTTGCATGACTATGGACTGCTGGGATCATTCTCCTATGAGGAGCTTGATACATGCAAAGCTTGTTTAATGGGCAAAATGACGAAGTCTCCTTTTTCTAATAAAGGTCAAAGGGCTTCAGGTTTACTTGACCTCATTCACAGTGATGTGTGTGGGCCATTTAGTAAACATGCCAGAGGTGGCTATTAGTACTTCATTACCTTTACTGATGATTTCAGTAGGTATGGGTATGTCTATCTAATGAGACATAAAAGTGAATCTTTTGACAAGTTCAAAGAGTTCAGAATGAAGTACAGAATCAGCTAGGCCGAAATATCAAGGCACTTCGTTCAGATCGAGGTGGTGAATACTTGAGTCGAGAGTTTACTGACTATCTGAAGGAGTGTGGGATTATCTCACAGCTCACTCCGCCTGGAACACCGCAATGGAATGGTGTGTCCGAGAGGAGACATAGAACCTTACTTGATATGGTTCGTTCAATGATGAGTCAGGCTACTCTACCTCACTCCTTTTGGGGATTTGCACTGGAAACAGCTGCAAAGGTACTAAACCGAGTGCCATCTTGTAGGGACCCCTTTCGAGAGGGGGGCGAAACCCAGCATGGCGCATATAAGGGAATATAGCAGCGGAAGGGGGGTTTCAAGAGTCGCAAAGCATGTATAAGATGATCAACTTTGAAAGCTTAAATAAATAGGATGTGATTCATACCATGGCCATCGATTGGATGGCGCCTTGGAAGCAAAGACCAAAGAAGATCTTCTCCAAATCGTCACACACAAGATGAAGATGCGCTTCTTCTTGTCGTCCCTTGTGCTAGCAAGGATCGTCCAAGTATCCTTGATCGAATGGAAAGGGAAGGAGAGATGATTACTTGGCGATGCTTTTCTCCTCTTCTCGTCAAGCCCTTGTCCTCACGAGAGTGCAAGCCTCGAATGCTTGAGCGGCGACAAAAGCGTGAGGAAGAGAAAAACAAGAGGCGTGGTCACGTAAGTGATCATGCTTTCTAAAAATAGAAAGTCACACTTCCACTTGCGATCATGGGTTTACCCCAATCGCAAACTTCTCTTAAATTGAACCATGCGCTCACCTTAACGAGCTAGTTCAATTCGGTTTGGTCCAAGACCAATTAACCCAAGCATTATGGTCTAGATCTCAAATAAACCCTAAGGCTCCAGATCTAACCGTTCATCTCCTGATGCTCCTGATCTCACCGATCGAGCATCCATTCTCTCGATCGAAGCTTACCGATCTCAAGCCCTAATCAATCAAACATGATCAGACCAGATCTCACTTACAATCAGAGATTAAATCCCTTTAAACTGAACCCAAACAATTCAGTCCACACGATCTGACTTAAGTAAGCCATATCATCAAATTGTGTGACCCTGAGGGTTTCCTCTAAATGTCGGTAACGATAATTCTCATTATCACGATCAGTGAGGGGTATCTAGCAACACATCACTGTCTCCCGATATAAAGGAAAGAGTCTTCCAAGACTACACCCAAAATACAGCACAAGTGTGAATCCAATTCACAAGGCATGCAAATTTCCTTTGCCACTGGATGTTCTTATTGGACAAGCCTGTCAAGCTTGTAACTCCAATATGATTAGCATGATTAGATCAGATGAACACAGTCATCTGGGTATGGCCATACACTCTCTCAATCATCTCATCCAGGGGGCCCCTTTAGAACATCACACTCCTTAAACGAGGAGACGGCAATCCTATGTCTATCACTAGTGCCCTAACCTGATTCAAGCTCACCATCCAAGATAGTCTATAATCATTATGTTTCAAATGATATTGAACTATCTCAAAACAATGACAATCATCATTTAGAAAACACAAGTGATCTCAAGTCAGAGGAAATGTGCCACTTGTCACGTTCAAGGAATATTCACATTGTGACAAACAATTGAACATCCTTGTAGGGTCTGTCCAGTACATCCAATGTACCTATGAGTCTACATCTTATTCCATGCTCGAAGCATCCTATAAGATCAGAACACATATTAGTCTCAAACATATCAAGGCTGTCTCATGTTCACCAAGATATCTCGACTAAGGACTTATAGCATGTCAGCCTAGCTGAACAGCTTTGAGACATTATTCAGAAGAACATATATTGCAGCAGACAATGTAGCTAACTGAATAACAACCATGCCTTTATAAACATAACAGTTTATTACATGATACAGATACATTCCCATAGGCTTCAAACATTAGCCTTAAGGGCATACCCCAACAATCTCCCACTTGCACTTAATCTAATGGTTGAGAAATCTCAAACCCATATTATTACAGTGCTTCTCATGCTTCTGCTGCGCCAGAGGCTTGGTAAGCGGGTCTGCCAGATTGTCATCTGTATGTACCTTGCAGATTTTGATCTCGCCACGATCTATGATCTCCCTGATCAAATGAAACCGTCTCTGTATGTGCTTGGACTTCTGGTGCGACCGTGGTTCCTTTGCTTGTGCGATTGCTCCAGTGTTATCACAGAAGATAACCAATGGATCTGCACTCGAAGGAACGACACCAAGTTCTCTCACGAACTTACGAATCCACACTGCCTCCTTGGATGCTTCCGAGGCTGCAACATAATCGGCTTCTGTTGTGGAATCAGCAACAGTTGACTGTTTGAAACTCTTCCACACCACTGCACCTCCATTCAAGCTAAAAACATAGCCTGATTGCGATCGGAAATCATCCTGGTCCGACTGGAACGAAGCGTCAGTATATCCTTCAATACTGAGTTCTTCCTGACCACCATATATCAAGAACATATCTTTGGTCCTCCGCAGATATTTTAAGATGTTCTTGACTGCAATCCAGTGCGCCACACCTGGATTACTTTGGAAACGACTGGTCACGCTTAACCCGTAAGCAACGTCTGGGCGAGTACACAACATCGCATACATAATGGATCCAATAGCCGAAGCATAAGGCGTATTGTCCATTTCATCTTTCTCAGTCTGTGTTTGTGGACACTGACTCTTCGAAAGATTCAGACCATGTCTGACTGGAAGATATCCTCGTTTAGAATTCTCTAAATGAAATCTCTCCAGGACTTTATCGATGTAAGTACTCTGGCACAGCCCGAGAAGCCTCTTAGATCTATCCCTGTAGATCTTCACACCTAACACATAGGCTGCTTCTCCTAAATCTTTCATCTGGAAACATTTTCTCAGCCATGCTTTCACAGCATGCATTTCAGGAATGTCATTTCCAATGATCAAGATGTCATCGACGTAGAGGACTAAGAAAGTAATCACGCTCCCACTAAACCTCTTATATACACACGTGTCATCCTCGTTCTTGATGAAACCAAATTCACTGATTGATTCATCAAAACGAATATTCCAGCTTCTAGATGCTTGCTTAAGTCCATAAATGGACTTCTTTAACTTGCATATCTTATGACGATCTGATGGATTGGTGAAACCTTCTGGTTGTGTCATGTACACATCCTCATCCAGATTTCCATTAAGGAAAGCTGTTTTCACATCCATCTGCCAGATCTCATAATCATAGTATGCAGCTATCGCGAAAAGAATCCGAATAGACTTAAACATGGCTACAGGTGAGAAAGTTTCATCATAATCTATCCCGTAGATTTGTTTGAAACCTTTCGCAACTAGCCTGCCTTTATAGGTAACCACGTTACCATCCATGTCAATCTTCTTCTTGAAGATCCATTTACAGCCTATAGGGATTACTCCCGGAGGCGGATCAACCAAATCCCAAACTTGGTTATCTGACATGGAGTCCATCTCGGCGCGCATAGCTTCAAGCCATCTCGCTGACTCCGGTCCACTGACCGCATCCGCATAAGTAAGGGGTTCATCATTATCAATGATGTAGACTCCGTCATAGCGCTCAGGCCGTCGACGAATCCTTCCCGATCTTCGCGGTTCCCGTGATATTTGAGCCTCAGGTTGTTCAATAACCTGATCTACCGGCTCAGGCTCATCCAACTGTGCTTGACTACTTTGTCCTTCCTCTGGATTCTCATCCAGCATTATTTCTCTCCCACTGGCCTCTTGTAGAAGAAACTCCTTCTCAAGAAATATGGCCGTCCGAGCAACAAAAACCTTGTTCTCCTTGGGATCGAAGAAATAATAACCCTAAGTTTCCTTAGGGTAACCGACAAAGATACATTTGTCAGATCTGCTCTCTAGTTTCCCAGAGGCGAGCTTTTTAACATAAGCCTCGCAGCCCCAGATCCTGATAAATGTCAAGCTCGGCTGTTTCCCATACCATAACTCATATGGAGTCTTAGAAACTGCCTTGGATGGCACTCGGTTTAGTACCTTTGCAGCTGTTTCCAGTGCAAAACCCCAAAAGGAGTAAGGTAGATTAGCCTGACTCATCATAGAACGAACCATATCAAGTAACGTTCTATTTCTCCTTTCGGACACACCATTCCATTGCGGTGTTCCTGGCGGAGTGAGCTGTGAGATAATCCCACACTCCTTCAGATAGTCAGTAAACGTATGACTTAGGTATTCTCCACCTCGATCTGAGTGAAGTGCCTTGATATTTCGGCCTAGCTGATTTTGTACTTCATTTTTGAACTCTTTGAACTTGTCAAAAGATTCACTCTTATGTCTCATCAGATAGACATAGCCATACCTACTGAAATCATCAGTAAAGGTAATGAAGTACTGATAGCCACCTCTGGCATGTTTACTAAATGGCCCACACACATCACTGTGTATAAGGTCAAGTAAACCTGAAGCCCTTTGACCTTTATGAGGAAAAGGTGACTTCGTCATTTTACCCATCAAACAAGCTTTGCATGTATCAATCTCCTTATAGGAGAATGATCCCAGCAGTCCATGATCATGCAACCGCTTAATGCGTTTCTCGTTAATATGGCCTAAACGACTATGCCATAGCAAGGTGCTGTCATCAGCATACTTGGCTTTCTTAATATCAATTTGCTGTATTGAACATTCCATGTCCAACATGAATAATCCATTGTTAATTGAACCAGTTGCATAAACAATATTATCTAAAGACAAAATACACTTTGAAATATTGCATTCAAAGGAAAATCCCTTCCTGACAAGAGCAGGAATGGAGATAATATTTTTAGTAATACTGGGAACAAAGTAACAATTGTCTAGTTCCAATACAATGCCAGATGGTAAAGAAATGAAGTAGTCTCCTACAGCAACAGCAGCAACCCGTGCTCCGTTTCCAACGCGTAGGTCCACCTCATGCTGTCCCACCTACCTTCTTCTCTTGAGTTCCTGTACATTTGAACAAATGTGAACTCCACATGCAGTGTCCAACACCCATGATATAGAAGAAGAAAACATGACCTCAGTCACGAATATACCTGAGCCAGAAGCGAAGCTTCCCCTCTTATCTCCTTGGAGCGCTTTACAGTCCTTCTTCCAGTGACCCAGCTGGCCACAGTGGAAACACCTGTATTCCTTGGACCGCTTGACCTTTTGTTTCAGAGCTTTGCTGTAGCTTTTGACCGGGGCCTTGCCCTTCTTCCCCTTCTTCTTGTTCCTCGAAGGAACCATTAAGACAGAGGTCGAAGGCTTACCCTTCAGAGTCTCCTCAGTGGTCAAGAGCATATTCAGCAGCTCTGCCGGAGTACAATCGATTTTGTTCATATTAAAATTAATAATGAACGCGTCGAATGAAGGCGGGAGAGACTGCAGAATAATGTCCACAGCAAGCTCCTGGTTGATGGTGTGCCCCAGTTTCTCCAGAGCCTCCTTGTGCCCAATCATCTTGAGCACGTGAGCTCCCACTGGGCTCCCTTCAGCCAGTTTGCTCTGAAAGAAGAGCTTCGTCAAATTGTAGCGCTCTGTCCTCGCCTGTGCAGCATACAGCATCTTGAGGTTCGCTATAATCTCTATAGCCGACATATCCTCATGCTGACGCTGCAGCGGTGGCGTCATAGACGCTAGCATCAGGCAAGCGACATCAATGCTATCATTGACGTGCTTTTCGTAGGCTTCCCGAACCGCCCTTGCGGCGTTCGGAGCGGGCTGCGGCGGTATCGCCGTCTCGAGGACATACAGTTTCCTCTCTGCCTTAAGAACGATCTTAAGGTGTCCAAACCAGTCAGAGAAGTTTGGCCCAGCAAACTTCTCCCTTTCCAGTAGGGATCGCACATTGAAGTTCATGGTGTTCGTTGCTGCAGGTATCTACAACAATGCAAGAACAGCAAGGTCAGTATCAATGTATAAGAATCAATCAGGACTTAAGAAAGATTCTTTTTCTCACTATTTTATCAGGCTTGAAAAATCCAACAAAACAGCCCGAAAGAGTAGAACTCTTTAAGTGAGATGGGATCCAGATTTCATACTTGGTCTCCGCGTCCCGCTCAGGCGAGATAAGATGCACAGAGAGTACAAGCACTAATCTCTGGTAGGCTGTCCCAGCCGATCGCCAACCCGTGCGATTCCCCTTCATCTGGGCAATCCAGCAGACTGTGCCAACTGAGTTGGTACAACACAGTCTCTGACCCCACAGATGGCTGCCTCCATGTGCTACCATATGCGCCACATATGTAGCCTACACGGTCAAGCTGACCCGACCTACTCCCTGGACCACCATGTGTTATGCTGAGCAACGAGAAGGGATAAATCCCTACTCTGTAACACACAGGTGTAATCCCGCACCGTCTGAAGATAGATGGACGTGCCCACTGAGTGGGTACAACACGGCTCCAACGATAATCAGAACAGTGAGGTTTCGCGTCAGAAGGCTTACGAGCTTGATATTTCATCGTTGGATTTTAACGGTCTTTTATCTTCTTCACTATCATGCAATTCCTATGGTGATAGCAGAAGATAAACTTAATCATGCAATTCTAATATTTAAACAATAAATAAAAGAAAGCATGAATCTTATGTGGTAAAAGCCCATAGCCCTAGTGAGACCTTAACCTAACTTAAGTCTTCACTTGCTCTTCATGGGTCTTTTGCTGCTCATCTGGCCCAAACCAGGGCCCAAGCGCCAATTGCAGCTCAGGTGCGCCTACCAGGGAAAATGCGCCTGGTCCCAGAGTCGAACCCTGGACCTCCCACCTGGTCAAGCCTCTGCTGCAAGCGCCTCTGCCAAGTGTGCTCTGTGCTCTTGTCTAATTAAATTACAAATTTAACTATCTAGACAAAATTGACACGCAGGTCAATTACATTTTATAAATTAAAGCAATGTGATACGCAGATCACAATAATTAATTTACAATTTTAAATCCCAGGCACGCAGGCCCCAGCACAGCACACAATTAATATGAGCAACCCACATAAGACTAAATAGACAAACATATGCATCCAATCAGCAATCATGTGATCCATCATAAAAAATTAAAATTTTCGAAAACCCCATGGGATCAATTTTAATTTTTCCTTATTTGCCCTACAACCTTACAACGGTCCATTACTAGGGATCCACTCATCCAACCTAGTCAGATCCACTGCCCTTGCATGCACCAAGTCCTAACTGACTTGAGTTGACCATAAGGTCAACCATGCATGCGACAGGGCTGAACAACCACAATGAGGTCTGGCAAGCGGGTGTGACCCCGGGCCTAACTCATGTGTGTTCATAGGTTGTCTCAATCAGACATCGCTACACACCTGTCTGCAGTCGACCTATAGCCACCATGGGCTTGCGCCAAGGTGCTATCTGGTCGACCCATTCAGGCTGTCAGATGGTCTGATCAGACTGTTTGGATCTAACCTAGGGGTTGACTTCAACCCTAATAACCCGTCTAAGGGTTTATGGCAGGGCCTTAGATCTAGTGTTAATCGCGCAAGTATTCAAGTTTTGTAAAAACCAACTAAGATGCGCCAACATACAATATACATGCGCAAATGAAACAAAAACAAGTTTCGGCATGATATAATTTCACATGTGAATTTACGCATGTTATAGATCTAAGTATATATCGGCATTCATGGATCACAACACCAAAGCAATCATATAAACATGCGTTCAACCAGAGCTCTGATACCAATTGTAGGGACCCCTTTCGAGAGGGGGCGAAACCCAGCATGGCGCATATAAGGGAATATAGCAGCGGAAGGGGGGTTTCAAGAGTCGCAAAGCATGTATAAGATGATCAACTTTGAAAGCTTAAATAAATAGGATGTGATTCATACCATGGCCATCGATTGGATGGCGCCTTGGAAGCAAAGACCAAAGAAGATCTTCTCCAAATCGTCACACACAAGATGAAGATGCGCTTCTTCTTGTCGTCCCTTGTGCTAGCAAGGATCGTCCAAGTATCCTTGATCGAATGGAAAGGGAAGGAGAGATGATTACTTGGCGATGCTTTTCTCCTCTTCTCGTCAAGCCCTTGTCCTCACGAGAGTGCAAGCCTCGAATGCTTGAGCGGCGACAAAAGCGTGAGGAAGAGAAAAACAAGAGGCGTGGTCACGTAAGTGATCATGCTTTCTAAAAATAGAAAGTCACACTTCCACTTGCGATCATGGGTTTACCCCAATCGCAAACTTCTCTTAAATTGAACCATGCGCTCGCCTTAACGAGCTAGTTCAATTCGGTTTGGTCCAAGACCAATTAACCCAAGCATTATGGTCTAGATCTCAAATAAACCCTAAGGCTCCAGATCTAACCGTTCATCTCCTGATGCTCCTGATCTCACCGATCGAGCATCCATTCTCTCGATCGAAGCTTACCGATCTCAAGCCCTAATCAATCAAACATGATCAGACCAGATCTCACTTACAATCAGAGATTAAATCCCTTTAAACTGAACCCAAACAATTCAGTCCACACGATCTGACTTAAGTAAGCCATATCATCAAATTATGTGACCCTGAGGGTTTCCTCTAAATGTCGGTAACGATAATTCTCATTATCACGATCAGTGAGGGGTATCTAGCAACACATCACTGTCTCCCGATATAAAGGAAAGAGTCTTCCAAGACTACACCCAAAATACAGCACAAGTGTGAATCCAATTCACAAGGCATGCAAATTTCCTTTGCCACTGGATGTTCTTATTGGACAAGCCTGTCAAGCTTGTAACTCCAATATGATGAGCATGATTAGATCAGATGAACACAGTCATCTGGGTATGGCCATACACTCTCTCAATCATCTCATCCAGGGGGCCCCTTTAGAACATCACACTCCTTAAACGAGGAGACGGCAATCCTATGTCTATCACTAGTGCCCTAACCTGATTCAAGCTCACCATCCAAGATAGTCTATAATCATTATGTTTCAAATGATATTGAACTATCTCAAAACAATGACAATCATCATTTAGAAAACACAAGTGATCTCAAGTCAGAGGAAATGTGCCACTTGTCACGTTCAAGGAATATTCACATTGTGACAAACAATTGAACATCCTTGTAGGGTCTGTCCAGTACATCCAATGTACCTATGAGTCTACATCTTATTCCATGCTCGAAGCATCCTATAAGATTAGAACACATATTAGTCTCAAACATATCAAGGCTGTCTCATGTTCACCAAGATATCTCGACTAAGGACTTATAGCATGTCAGCCTAGCTGAACAGCTTTGAGACATTATTCAGAAGAACATATATTGCAGCAGACAATGTAGCTAACTGAATAACAACCATGCCTTTATAAACATAACAGTTTATTACATGATACAGATACATTCCCATAGGCTTCAAACATTAGCCTTAAGGGCATACCCCAACACATCTAAGGCAGTTTCAAAGACTCCATATGAGTTATGGTATGGGAAACAGCCGAGCTTGACATTTATTAAGATCTGGGGTTGCGAGGCTTATGTCAAAAAGCTCACCTCTGGGAAACTAGAGAGCAGATCTGAGAAATGTATCTTTGTCGGTTACCCTAAGGAAACTAAGGGTTATTATTTCTACGATCCCAAAGAGAACAAAGTATTTGTTGCCTGGACGGCTATTTTTCTTGAGAAGGAATTTCTTCTGCAAGAAGCCAGTGGAAGAGAAATAAAGCTGGATGAGAATCCAGAAGAAGGACAAAGTAGTCAAGCACAGTTGGATGAGCCTGAGCCAGTAGAACAGGTTATTGAACAACCTGAGGCTCAGATATCACGGGAACCGCGAAGATCGGGAAGGATCCGTCGACAGCCTGAGCGCTATGACGGAGTCTACATCATTGAGAATGATGAACCCCTCACTTATGAGGATGCGGTCAGTGGACCAGAATCAGCGAGATGGCTTGAAGCTATGCGAGCCGAGATGGACTCCATGTCAGATAACCAAGTCTGGGATTTGGTTGATCCGCCTCCGGGAGTAATCCCTATAGGCTGTAAATGGATCTTCAAGAAGAAGATTGACATGGATGGTAACGTGGTTACCTATAAAGGCAGGCTAGTTGCGAAAGGTTTCAAACAAATCTACGGGATAGATTATGATGAAACTTTCTCTCCTGTAGCTATGTTTAAGTCTATTCGGATTATTCTCGCGATAGCAGCATATTATGATTATGAGATCTGGCAGATGGATGTGAAGACTGCTTTCCTTAATGGAAAACTGGATGAGGATGTGTATATGACACAACCTGAAGGTTTCACTAATCCATCAGATCGTCATAAAATATGCAAGTTAAAGAAGTCCATTTATGGACTTAAGCAAGCATCAAGAAGCTGGAATATTCATTTTGATGAATCAATCTGTGAGTTTGGTTTCATCAAGAATGAAGATGACCCATGTGTATATAAGAGGTTTAGTGGGAGCGTAATCACTTTCCTAGTCCTCTACGTTGATGATATCTTAATCATTGGAAACGATATTCCTGAACTGCATGCGGTTAAGGCATGGTTAAGAAAATGTTTCCAGATGAAAGATTTAGGAGAAGCAGCCTATGTATTAGGTGTGAAGATCTACAGAGATAGATCTAAGAGGCTTCTCGGGCTGTGCCAGAGTACTTACATCAATAAAGTCCTGGAGAGATTCCATTTAGAAAATTCTAAAAGAGGATATCTTCCAGTCAGACATGGTCTGAATCTTTCAAAGAGTCAGTGTCCACAAACACAGACTGAGAAAGATGAAATGGACAATACGCCTTATGCTTCGGCTATTGGGTCCATTATGTATGCGAGATTGTGTACTCGCCCAGACGTCGCTTACGGGTTAAGCGTGACCAGTTGATTCCAAAGTAATCCAGGTCAGGTGCACTGGATTGCAGTCAAGAACATTTTGAAATATCTTCGGAGGACCAAAGATATGTTCTTGGTGTATGGTGGTCAGGAAGAACTCAGTATTGAAGGTTATACTGACGCTTCGTTCCAATCTGACCAGGATGATTTCCGATCGCAATCAGGCTATGTTTTTAGCTTGAATGGAGGTGCAGTGGTGTGGAAAAGTTTCAAACAATCAATTGTTGCTGATTCCACAACAGAAGCCGAGTATGTTGCAGCCTCGGAAGCATCTAAGGAGGCAGTGTGGATTCGTAAGTTCGTTCAGGAACTTGGTGTTGTTCCTTCGAGTACAGATCCATTGGTTATCTTCTGTGATAACACTGGAGCAATAGCACAGGCAAAGGAACCACGGTCGCACCAGAAGTCCAAGCACATACAGAGACGGTTTCACTTGATCCGGGAGATCATTGATCGTGGCGAGATCAAAGTCTGCAAGGTTCATACAGATGACAATCTGGCTGACCCGCTTACTAAGCCTCTGGCACAGCAGAAGCATGAGAAGCACTGTAATAATATGGGTTTGAGATTTCTCAACCATTAGATTAAGTGCAAGTGGGAGATTGTTGGGGTATGCCCTTAAGGCTAATGTTTGAGGCCTTGGGATTGTATCAGTATCATGTATAAACTCAATGTTTATAAAGGCAATGGTTGTTATTCAGGTTGTTACATTTTCTGCTGCAATATGAATACTTCTGAATAATGTCTCAGTGATGTTCAGCTAGGCTGACATGCAGTATAGTCCTTAGTCGAGATATCTTGGTGAACATGAGACAACCTTGATATGATTGAGACTAATATGTGTTCTAATCTTATAGGATGCTTTGAGCATGGAATAAGATGTAGACTCATGGGTACATTGGATGTACTGGACAGACCCTACATAGGATGTTCAATTGCTTGTCACAATGTGAATAATCCTTGTATGCGAACAAGTGGCATACTTCCTCTGACTTGAGATCACTTGTGTTTCTAAATGATGATTGGCATTGTTTTGAGATAGTTCGATATCATTTGAAACATAATGGTTATAGACTATCTTGGATGGTGAGCATGAGTCATGTTAGGGCGCTAGTGATAGACATAGGATTGCCATCTCCTTCATTGGAGTGTGATGTTCTAAAAGGGCCCCCTGGATGAGATGATTGAGAAAGTGTATGGCCATACCCAGATGACTATGTTCATCTGATCTAATCATGCTCATCATATTGGAGCTACAGGCTTGACACGCTTGTCCAATAAGAACATCCAGTGGCAAAGGAAACATGTATGCCTAGTGAAGTGGATTCACACTTGTGCTATGGTTTGGGTGTAGTCTTGGAAGACTCTTTCCTTTATATCGGGAGACAGTGATGTGTTGCTAGATACCCCTCACTGATCGTGATAACGTAAGTTATCGTTACCGACATTTAAAGGAAACCCTTAGTGTTGGTGTATATGCCCAGCAGACCAATGTATGGACATGGTCAGGCATTGTTTTAAATGTACTTTGATAGAATCAATAAAGGCATGGTCGTTATTATGCAGATTGCTTTACCTGCGTTGATGTATTGAATTGCATAGATAATGTCCCAGGAGTTTGGATTGGATCCATTCTCATAAGTAATCCCCAGTCAAGGTGCCTTAGCCGATATGGGACAGCTTTGGTGCATGTGAGACTGGTGTATGGGCTGGTTAGGTGCGGGGCACAGTAACGCAGACATACAGGTGCATTGGATGCACTGGAGTGATCCACCGTGAGGATTGACTTGTCTAGTCAACAAGTCAATCTCACATGCAAGAGGTTTGCATTGATCCTTAGACTTGAGGTATTCATGTCTAGATATGATGATGGGTATGTTTTGATACAGTCTTACGTCTCTCCGTAAATGGGTGATCAAAATGACTGTCATTGAGCATGTCCTAAGTCATGTAGAGACATGGATGACCAATAGTAGGATTTGCCCCTTCCTTCCGAGGAAGCATGATATCCACCTCGGGGCGCCCCACCTTATTGGTGCATGACAGGAAAGTGTGGCCACACTTGTTGAGTCATGACCAATGCATTGGATAATAAACTTGAGACTAATCCAATGGCAGGATATCAGTTTAGGCAAAGGGATCTAGAATGCATGGAATCCTCGTTGCTTGTTAGGGAGTTGTTGCCAGATGACTTAAGTCCCATGACATGGGTAGTAGTGATGTGTTGCTAGATACCTCTCACTACTTATGATGATATTCAATCATCATTGCTATTGTCATTAGGATCCTACCGGGTCACACGCAATAGACTCTTGACGTTGTTTTATGATCTGGAAATCTTGGAATATATTTAAGTTCATTATTCTGAGTCCAAGACAGATTCATGGTTGAATCTGAGTCCAATTGGGATTCATGAGTTTGTATATGTATCCTAGTCAAGTTGGACTTGAACAAAGGATTATATACCATGTTGGATTCGAATCCTAATCTAATTAGGAGTTGGAATCCTAATCCTATTAGGAAATGGAATCCTAATCCAACTAGGAGTTGGAATCCTAATCTAATTAGGAGTTGGAATCCTAACCCTATTAGGAATTGGAATCCTAATCCAACTAGGAGTTGGAATCCTAATTTAATTAGGAGTTAGAATCCTAACCCTATTGGGAAATAGAGTCCTATTCCAACTAGGAGTTGGAATCCTAATTCAATTAGGAGTTGGAATTCTAATCCTAATCTAATTAGGATTCAAATCCTAATGAGAATTAGATTTGGATAAGGCCCATAGTGGTTGGGCGCAAATCCTAATCCAACTAGGATTCAAATCCTAAAGAGAATTGGATTTGGATAAGGCTCATTGTGTTGGGCGCAAATCCTAATCCAATAAGGATTTATTTCCATGGGCCTAATTAGTGTTGAGATCCAAATCCAATTAGGGATTGTGGATTAATTCTAATTGAGGCAAGTTTGAATCCTAATAGGAGTTGGAAATACACTTGGCGCATGGGATAATTCCATATATGGAATTTGCGCCAATTGGGGTGTATGAATCCTTTTGGAAAGTTGTTTCCTCAAGTGGAAACTATCTTGGACGTGTGGGGCTGATATGTTGGCAAATATGGCTTGATTTATTCAAGCAATGATTTGGCCAATCATATATGGAAAGTCCTAATTGAATTGGAACTCAAATTACCTCTCTTGATAAGGCAAGAAGCTAGATTCTTTCCATGCTTCATGTTGCGCCTATTCAAGAGAGGATGTGGCTGAACTCTTATGGCAATTCCTTGGAGGAATTGCGCCAAGAGCATAGAAGGAAAGAGAGGTGGCGGTTTGGCTTGGTCGGTTATAAAAGAAGGGGTATGCGCCCCCTCTTGCGATGACGATTTGGATGATCATTTGATGAACATCAAGTGCAGAATTCTTCTTGAGGAAAAGGCAACTTGGAGTTGCGCAAGCCCTAGAATTCAAGCCGCCCTCTTCTTCTTGTGGAGCGCCACCCTCTCTTCTCTTTCTCTTGTCTTTGGCCGAGAGTCTCCAAGCAAGGAGACAAGTTGGCGTGAAGAGCAAGGAGGAAGGAGAAGGAGATTCCGAGAGGTGATCTTCTCTTTCCGAGGCTAGCACCGAGCGTGGAAGGGAGCAACGTTGAGAAGGTCGACGCGTGGATACTTGTAGAGGACGAGCACGTGAGCGTCTTCAACTTGGCACCTTCATCCTAACAAGCAATAGAGGTACTAACCCTAACACATCCTTGTGTTCTCTCTCTCGCATGGATCCTTGGGAAAGGAATGTGTTTCGGGTGTAATGCTTCTTCCGCTGCGTCCTGGGACTGCAAAAATTTTAAATTACACCCGGCATTCCCCAACACTTAGGGTCGCACAATTTGATGATATGGCTTACTTATGTCAGATCGTGTGGACTGAATTGTTTTGGTTCAGTTTAAAGGGATTTAAACTCTGATTGTAAGTGGGATCTGGTCTGATCATGTTTGATTGATTAGGGCTTGAGATCGGTAAGCTTCGATCGAGAGTAGTGATGCTAGATCGGTGAGATCAAGAGCATCGAGAGATGAATGGTTAGATCTTGAACCTTGAGGTTCAATGAGATTTAGACCAAGGCTTGGTCCTTGAACCAAATTCACTTGAACCAAACCAAATGGAACCGGTTCACTATGGTGAACGTATGGTTCGAATGGTTTGATTGAGGGATGGTAACGTGGGAGTTGAAGTGGAGTTAGTGCTTTCTAAAATTGGAAAGCCATTTTCCTTTGTTGAAAACGTTATGCGTTTTCGAACGTGAAAGGGGATTCTTCACTCTCTCGCCGAGTGCATCCTTTTTGGGTCTTCTCTTCTCTTTTCGGTGGTGACACTTGACGAAAAGAAGAGGGAGTTCATCTACGCCGAGAGTCATCTCTCATCTTCCCTTCAAGCGATTAGGACTCTTGAAGCTCTTTGCTAGCACAAAGGACGATAAGGAGAAAGCCATCTTCACCTTGTGTGCGGCACCTTTGGAGGAGAGCCATATCGCCCTCTAGCTTCCAAGGCACCATCTAAACGATGGCTATGGTATGATCTCTTGTTGATTCTTTGCAATCCTTGAACAAGTTGATCATGTGTTCATGCTAACCAATCTAAGAAACCCTAAATTCCGCTTCGAAAAATTTTATATATATGCGCACGTCTATTAGGGTTTCCCCCCCCCCCCTTAGGGTGGGACTTTCAACCCAACGATGCCAAGTCCCCATCGCTTTTGGGGACTACCGCGAGAAAGTATGGTGTGACGTGGCGGCTATGGATGTCGCCCACGTCCTCTTAGGACGCCCATGGCTATATGATCGGGACATAGTCCACTACGGCCGGTCGAACACTTATGTGTTTGACCACAATGACCAAAAAATACATTTGATCCCGACCACACCTAAGGAGCTGCGTGCTTCCACCTCCAAGGGCGTGGTTGTCCCTCCATCGGTTGCCCCTCCGGCCCCAACTATAGTGTCCCTCATGCGAGCCTCCGCGCTTATGCGTGATGCCACCGAGTCCAAGGTTGTCTATGCCTTAATGGTGCGCGAGTCCTCGAGTGCCCCTCCTCCCGTAGACGAGGAGCGTCCCCCGGAGATCGCAGCCCTCTTGACCGAGTTCTCCGACATCAGCCCGGAGGACTTACCCCATGGACTCCCTCCAAGTAGGGAAATACAACATGTCATTAATCTTGTCCCGGGAGAACCCCTCCCCAACTTACGCCATCACCGTCTAAACACCACTGAACATGCTGAACTGCAGCGTCAAGTGGATGAACTCCTCACCAAGGGGTACATCCGTGAGAGTCTAAGTCCCTGCGCGGTGCCCGCCTTACTCACGCCCAAGATGGGTCATGGCGCATGTGCATTGACAGCCGCGCCATCAATAGGATTACCGTCATGTATAGGTTCCCCATACCTAGGCTTGACGACATGTTGGACTTAGTCTCCGGTGCGTCGTGGTTTTCCAAACTTGATCTTCATAGCGGATATCACCAAGTCTGATTCCGCGAAGGTGATGAATGGAAGACCGTATTCAAGACCAATGACGGTCATTACGAGTGGCTCGTCATGCCATTCGGGTTGTCTAACGCCCCTTCCACATTTATGCGCCTCATGACCCAAGTTCTCAAGCCCTACATGGGCAAGTTCCTAGTTGTCTACTTTGACGACATTCTAATTTTTAGTCGGTCTTGAGAAGAGCACTTGGAGCATCTTCTCTCCACCTTCTACCTCCTATAGAAGGAGCGCCTCTTCCTTAACACGAAGAAGTGCGCCTTCATGACAAATCGAGTCCACTTCTGGGTTACATCATTTCGGATGAGGGTCTTTCTGTTGACCCGGCTAAAGTTGAAGCCATCCGACATTGGCCCGAACCCCGCATGGTGTCCGAGGTCTGCAACTTTTTGGGCCTCGCGGGCTTTTACTGCCGTTTCATTTAGGGTTTCAGCACGATTGCATCCCCACTGACCCAACGTCTGTCCAAGGACGACTTTGAGTTGACCACAGCTACTCAATGTACCTTCGACGCCGTTAGGGATGCCATCATGACCGCACCTGTCTTGCGCCTCCCGGATTTCTCTAAAGTCTTTGAGGTTGCTTGCGACGCCTCCGGTATGGGATTGGAGGTACCCTTAGCCAAGAAGGCCACCCTATCGCCTTCTTTAATGAGAAGTAGAACGCTATCCGGCAGCGTTATTCGACCTACGACAAGGAGTTTTATGCCATCGTTCAGTCGCTTCGTCAGTGGAGGCACTACCTCCTCCACCGTGAGTTTGTCTTGTACAGAGACTGATAAGTGATTTTTACACCATGTTTTTGCCTATGTTTTAGATCATATTTTGGGCTTATTTGCATGATTTTGTGTTACTTTTAGTGTTTTTATCTTACTTTGCATAGAATCTTCACTTTTTCTGGTTTTATTGAAAATATAGGTAAAAAGGCATAAAAATGATGGATTTTGAGGGTTTTGAATCCAAAGCATGATTCCCGAGGAGATCACGAGCTCACACGTCCAATTTGGGGCGAAAACGGTGAAGAATGAGAGATTTACGGCCTTGGCCGTAATTGCATATTCGGCCGTGAAAGCGACGACGAACAGAGGACGAAAATCGGCTAAGTTAAAAAGTTCACCGAAACTTTCACGGGTGAGGCCGTGAATCCATCACGGTCCGTGAAACTTTTTGTGACCAAAAGCATTATACACCGAAATAATTACGGCCGAAGCCGTAAACTCATCACCGACTGTAAAAGTTTCCGCCCCTCGTGTTTCTCACTCGATTCGACTCCAAACTAAACAAAAATTGAACCAAACTCTCCAGAAACCTTCCTAGACCGGTTTTATACTGATTAGACTATAAAATGAATGGTTTTGGAAGGGTTTCGGGGGCTTCGACGCACAAAAACGAGAGGAGGCGGCGGCGACAGCGAGATTCAATTCCAGGGCAGAAAACGATCGGGAAAGCCGCGCAAAGGAAGGATTGGATACTTCATCTTCGTCTCCAAGTCGAGGGGAAGCTTTTCTAATTACTTGTCTAGCGATTTCTTGTATTTTTATTGAGTTTCCATGACATTTTTATCAATGAACATGCTGTTTGTTATGAATATGAACGTGTAAACCTTATTTCGGGATTTTGGGGATTTTGGGGCGAAAACAGTGAAGGATGAGAGATTTGTGGCCTTGGCCGTAATTGCATATTCGGCCGTGAAAGCAACGACGAACAGAGGACGAAAATCGGCTAAGTTAAAAAGTTCACCGAAACTTTCACGGGTGAGGCCGTGAATCCATCACGGTCCGTGAAACTTTCTGTGACAAAAAGCATTATACACCGAAATAATTACGACCGAAGCCGTAAACTCATCACCGTCCACAAAAGTTTCCGCCCCTCGTGTTTCTGACTCGATTCGACTCCAAACTGAACCAAAATTGAACCAAACTCTCTAGAAACCTTCCTAGACCGGTTCTATACTGATTAGACTATAAAAGGAAAGGTTTTGGAAGGGTTTCGGGGGCTTCGACGGACAAAAATGAGAGGAGACGGCAGCGACGGTGAGATCAATTCCAGGGCAGAAAACGATCGGGAAAGCCGCGCAAAGGAAGGATTGGATACTTCATCTTCTTCTCCACATCGAGGGGAAGCTTTTCTAATTACATGTCTAGCGATTTCATGTATTTTTCTTGGGTTTCCATGAGATTTTTATCAATGAACATGCTGTTTGTTATGAATATGAACGTGTAAACCTTATTTCGGGATTTTGGAGAATAGCCCATTGACGATTTATGGATTAAATATATTGTTCTAAATCTTTCACATGAATTTTTATAGTATTGATTTGATTAGAATTGCGTTTATTTCGTGAATTACCCTGATCAAGTAATTTTACGTCTTAGATGTTGCGAGAAGGGCCGGGAGCTGAATCGCAACGTCGGATCTATTCTTTTCAAACCTATGGATCCGATCACGGGAGTAGTTCAGATTCACTTGAAGGATTACCATGGTTTTTCACAGAAATTAATGGGTCTATTTATTTAATTGTCATGGGAGTAGGGAATTAATGTAAATAGATACCGGATTACACTCCGGGAGGAGGTAGTCTGTACTTTAGGAAAAATCTCTTTCAAAACTATAATTTTCGGATCAAAGATTTATTTTTATTAAAGTCATAATCGCTAGCGTTGTGAAACCCTAAGTCCTGATTTTATCTGAATTGATTTTTAGCCAAGACACTAAAACCACTTTTTTTTTTCTTGCATGAGAAGTTTCCAAAACAAAAACCCTATTTGAATCATCTATATATAGATCAATCGTGTAATCGGTACTTGACCGCCTGATCCTCGTGGGATCGATAATCTTTTATTACTTCGATAAAAATCCGTGCACGGATACTCGAAGTAATAAAATAGATATCGAACCATAGAGACCTTGTTCTCAAGTACTGAATAATCGATTTCTCGCTAGCTAGGCAATTGGAAAATAGTGAATCAAACTACCGAAAAGAACACGGAGAAAATATCAGAGAGGAAATCGGCACTAGGGGTTCATCTACTTTAATTTATAATGACTAGATTAAGATAAGCATTTGTCAATCTAATTCTATTATGGTGAAGGTAAAATTTACTTTATAAATAAATTGTCTCGCTCTCCCGCAGACAATCATACAAAGAACCGATCCCCACTCTCGCGCAAGATCTAGTCAATGCTGAAAATAAGTAAACCATCAGCTAAGAAATCAAGGATCACTCTCGCGCATTCGAATTCTAGGTTGATTACCTCAAGTGGAAACTCAAAGATCGCTCTCGTGTATCCGAGTCTCAACACTAGTTTTACTCAAGGGTTTCCAATGACTCGATACTCAATCTCTTGCAATATCAAATCAAGTCTACACATAAACTCAATCCAAAGTATCAGAAATTCAACATGGCAATAAAATCACTAAAAATCATAATTCGAAGAACTACCTAATCTCTTGCGATAGTTACAAACTCAACAATTCCTAGGGTTCCGAATTTCAAACAATCAACCTCTCGGTCTATTTTGCAAAACTCTAAAACATGCTAATATTTAAGACACAAAGGAGAATCAAAGAACTATCAATCACAAAAGTAAAATTATCATATTAAAATTAAACTTGACAAAAATCAATGTTTTCTAGTCATTAACAAACTAAGGGGATTACACCCCATGTCCTATAAAAAGATCTAAGCTTTCATGGTGAAAGGATTACAACAAACCATAATTTCAGAGGATTAGAAAGCGAAAAAGGGGAAGGAAAGTTACAAAACAAGGTTGTAATTGAAATACAACTCGTAATTTCGCATGTGAACAGTGCTGTCACCACTATTTTGATGATTTCTCCCTTGATCAGACTCCAAATGGTCTGAAACGTTTGGGGCGTGCTCTCCTACTCTAGACGAAGCTTCGGTGTAAAAATTACGATCTGAGATGTCCTCTACGCCTCTCGGCGCGAGGACAAACCCTAACCGCCTCTCTAATGATTGCTCTCTCAATTGGTGATAAACATTGGGGATTTCTATTTGTACGTCTTCTCCTCTTAAAGATGAGTCCGCAGCATCTTTCGGATCTCAATTTGGAGCTATGGATCAAAAGTTATGGTCCGCGCAAGATTTGGACCCGAAAAAACTCGCGAAAAACGACCCACAATACGGTACCATGAAAGTTTTATTGTAAAATACGGCAGTGCCGTATTTTTACCCAGAATTCCGAAATTTTCTGTATAAAATCCTCCAAAAATATGGTACCGTGAGATTTTGTCCCAAAAATACGGTAGTGCCGTATTTTGCCCAATACCGTGGTAGTTTGTCCAGAAAATACGGTAGTGCCGTATTTTTGCAATTTGGCTCCAAATTTCATGAAAATTGATGGGTAGCTTTGTTTCGACGTCTGAAATCCATTGGTGTGCTCAAATCTTCCAAATCCATCAAAATATGGCACAATTAACCTGAAAATGTTCAAAAACAAGTAATAGTGTAGATTCTGCAATATTTGATAAATAAGGCTTAAAAACAAGCAAAAGAGCAAAAATATGACACAAAAAGACACATGAAATGACACAAAATATACTATGAATTTTGGTGTCATCAAACACATAAGACTCAAATTTTGTTTGTCCTCGAGCAAATAAATAAGAACAATGTTAAGTATGGAAAATATGCTCTTTTATGAAAAAATAAATTTCTAAAATATAATCACTCATGAAATACTCCATCAAGTTTTTGCACAAAATTTCAAATAAATACATCATCCAATGAATTTAATCTTTAAGATTCACAGCTTTGATCAAATAAAATTTCGTAACTCGCATAATAAAAAGAATCTCAATCTCATGATTTCACCTTTGTTTTAGTTTAAATCTATCATACCTTTGTTTACAGGAATAGAATATCCAAAATCTTTTTCCACTCAAAATCTCTTTTTTTCTCTCTTTTTTTTTTGTGTTTTTGATGGTATGTACCCACATAGATACACACTTTTTATTTGGACTTCAACTCTTATCTTCAGTACCACTGTCAATTTTACACAGTGCCAAGTAGAGGAGTCATTCTCTCATGCCTACCCAAAATTTTTCTCTCATCAAATTTTTTTATAATTTTTGACTTCAACCCATGTCTTAGGTACCAACTGTCAATTTTGCACAGTGCCAAGTAGGGGAGTCTCTCACTATTTTTGTGGATCATGGATTCTTCCTACCCAACAAATAGTAAAATAGACCAAACAACTAGGCTAATCAATTGACACCACTTAAAAAATTACACTCATATGCTCATTTTATTCAAGAAAGATGCTTCACTCTTAGATTACATTCATCAAACAACATACCTACCCAAAACATATGCATCAATCAATGGATAATTTCAACAAGTAGATATATATTGAAGAAATAAATTCAACATAATAGGTATATCTTCATTCACAGGCATTAGCATGAACTTTCATAATCAATGTAGAAAAATCTACCCATCTAAGAAAAACATATCATCAACTTATAAATCTTATCATGTCCATAAAAAATTTCTAATTCAATGCAAAAGGTGTGAAGCATGAAAACTCATATAATCATAGTCAAAAGTGTAACATGATTGGTCCATATAATCACATAAGGCTCAAACAATGCAAAGGGTGTAAAGTGATAACAAATCAAAGATGCAACCATATGAAATAATCATGAATACAAGAGAGTGTAAACAATACTCACAAAACTATATAGCAAGCTCTGACCCAAAGTACATAAGGCTCAGATCAAAAACAGTGTCGGGGCATATGCTGCTAGGTTCAAAGATGTGCCTTTTGAAAATTTTACCTGCAAAATTTAAGGTACATAAGGCTCAGTCTAAAAATAGTCTCTAAAAATAATAATGATAAAAATAATTTTCTAAAAGAAGAATCAGATATATCATCGATGGTCCAAAAGAGGATGCCGGTAGAAAGAATCGAGCAGAGGTGGAACAGAGGCTAGCTGAAAAGCTGCGAGCAATGATGGTGATGGTGCCGACAGTAGAGTGAGTAATCTCTAGTGGTCTGCTAGAGAATACAGTCATAGAGGTGAGATCGTCGGTCGGTGCAAAAGATAGTACTGCATAAAAAAAAATCAGAGTCTATAATAAAGAACTGCTGCAAAAATAAATAAAATCATGGAATAAGAGGCAGCAAAAGAAATAAGAATCTGCTGGTGGTATGATCCAGTGTCGACGACTGGAGACAGTGATGTCAAAGGCAGATGTAGGGGTGGCTAGAGGTGCTGCAAATCTGGAGAAGAAGCCGCAGGTGTCCAACGAGAGCAGTGCAACCATAAAGAATTTTATTTTCCTGCAAAAAAAATTAATTCTAAAAAGAAACTAAAAAAAAAGAAACTAAACTAAGGCAAAAGTGCTTGGGTTGCTTGCCAAGAAGCGCTAATTTTTGGTCCATAGCTTGACCTAAACTCAGTTATCATGGTGAAGCAGGTGAATCAGTACCAAAGTAAAGAGCAAATAATTTTCTGCATTTTCGCTGTCCAAAAAGTTTAGCCACTAAATCAAACATCCAAAATTTCATGTAAATCACAATTGAAGTGGCTTTTTTAAAATTTCAGAAATTAAAATCAAAATTTTTAAATCCACTGAAAGAAATCTTTATGATCTTCCTATGTTTGTCAAAAAGCAAAATCATTAGTCATTTCTTCAAATTAATGTTTTCAATAGCAATAAGAAAAGGACTTTGATCAAAAGATTCAAATATTGGATCATCAAAATAAGTTTTATTTCTTTCATTAGATTCCTCAATAAAGCATGAATTTTTAAATAAATCAAAAGATTCAACAAAAGATATGGGCAAAACATCATAGTGAGATTCATCAGTGTTTGTATTTTTCAAATATTTTTCAATTTCCTCATGTTCATCATCAAACAATTTTTCAATATCAAAATTATCAACAAAATCAAGATGAGACTCTTTAAAATCAATTTTCTCATGCCTCCCCACAAATAATTCATCATCAGAAGAGTTAAAATCAGAATCATATGAAAAATCATGAGATTTATCAATGTTAGCAAAAGAATTAATAGAACCAGAGTTAGCCACAAAAGATTTATCATTAATCTCAACAATATCATCAAAATCAAATTGAGTTACATGAATATCACAATTTTCAAACTCATCAGATTTAACCATAAATGATATATCATCAAAAGCATCAATTTCATCAAAAGAGGAATTTTCAATTTCAATTTCCTCAACTTTTTCCAATAATACATTATCAAAGGAATCAATTTCAGAATTATCAAAATCAGAGTGAGATGCATTAATGTCCACATAAGGCTCAATCTCAAAACAATCATAATCAGTGGGGGAATTTTCTAAATCAATCTTTTCAGCTTCCAAATCAAACTCAAATAAACATGCTTGTTGTGCTAATTGGGTTTCTAAAATTTCATCGTGTGCAACCATGTCATCCAACTTAGAATTGATTTGTTTGAGGGTCTCACTCACATCTTGTTTCATGAACTTTTCAAACATAATCTCTAGGCTAGATTTTTCAGTTTTCTCAAAGCATGGTTCAGAAGTATAGTTTGAGCAATCATCATAAAAAGATCTAGAATCATATTGATTATCTTGATACCATGGTGAATTGGAATTTAAAAATTGACAATTAGAGGAACAATGATCAAAATATCCACAAATTTCACATCTAATAGGAGAAGAAGATTTCTTAATAGAGTGCATAAAAGAGTTAAACGTATCTTGAAGAGACTTACTTGGTGGCATGTATACCTCACCTCTCTCAGTTGCCCAGGAGTTGTAATTAAAAGACATATTTTCAAATTTATCAAAAACAGAGAGATAATCCAACACCAATCAATAAGAACTATTTTTTTTTTCAGAATATAGAAAAATTAAATAAAACACAAGCAAATTTACAAATTTAAGAATTCATAGTTCTGTCACAACTGTGAAATCCAAAACCTGCAAAAACAAAAATTAAAGTTAAATCTAAAATAAATAAAACTTAGTCTAGCAATACTAACAACTATTTTAATATTAACAAAACTAAGGTCCCTGGCAACGGTGCCAAAAATTTTTTGTAGTCCGCAAGTGCACGGATACTCGAAGTAATAAAATAGATATCGAATCACAGAGACCTTGTTGTTGTAGGGTTTTAGAGGGGTCCCCTTCAAGGGGGAGCGAAACCCTATAGATAGCGCAAGTGGTCTTCTTTGTTTTCGCAGCGGAATTAGGGTTTAAACTTGATCGCATGCTATACTTTCATATGATCAACTTAAACAACAAATGAAAGATTCGTTACCATGGCCATGGGAAGGAGGCGGCTTGGAAGCAAAGAGCAAGATAGATCTTCTCCACAAGTGACGCACACAAACGAGGGATGACTTCTTCTTGTTGATCTTTGTGCTAGCAAAGATCTTCAAGAGTCCTTGCCGAATGGAAGGGATAGGTTGAGATGCTTCCTTGGCCGAGAGCTCTCCCTTGTCGTTCACCTTCTTCCACATGAGATGGCAAGCAAGCAACGTCAATGACAAGCGAGCAAAAGCGTTTAGGCGATACATCAAAAATGGCGTTACATGACTTCCCAAAATGGTAAGTCATGAAGCCATGTTCCAACGCCAAAACGCCTTCCTTCATGAACCATGCGTTCACATAGTGAACCGGTTCATTCTTTGGTTCAATTCGATTTGGCTCATAGACCAAAATCAAACCAAGCCAAGCCAATACATGGTCTCGACCTTCTATGAACCTAATGGCTCAAGGTCTAACCGTTCATCTCCTGATGCTCTTGATCTCACCGATCTAGCATCTCCTCTCTCGATCGAAGCTTACCGATCTCAAGCCCTAATCAATCAAACATGATCAGACTAGATCTCACTTACAATCAGAGTTTAAATCCCTTTAAACTGAACCCAACTAATTCAGTCCACACGATCTGACTTAAGTAAGTCATATCATCAATTTGTGCGACCCTGAGGGTTTCCTTTAAATGTCGGTAACAATAACTTTCGTTATCACGATCAGTGAGGGGTATCTAGCAACACATCACTGTCTCCCGATATAAAGGAAAGAGTCTTCCAAGACTACTCCCAAACCACAGCACAAGTGTGAATCAACTTCACAAGGCATGCATGTGTCCTTTGCCACTGGATGTTCTTATTGGACAAGCGGGTCAAGCTTGTAACTCCAATACTATGAGTATGATTAGATCAGACGAGCATAGTCATCTGGGTATGGCCATACACTTTCTCAATCATCTCATATAGGGGGGCCCCTTTAGAACATCACACTCCTTGAACAAGGAGACGGCAATCCTATATCTATCACTAGTGCCCTAACCTGACTCATGATCATTATCCAAGATAGTCTATGATCATTATGTTTCAAATGATATTGAACTACCTCAAAACAATGACAATCATCATTTAGTCACTCAAGTGATCTCAAGTCAGAGGACATGTGCCACTTAGTGCATTCAAGGATTATTCACATTGTGACAAGCAATATGAATATCCTAGTAGGGTCTGTCCAGTACATCCAATGTACCCATGAGTCTACATCTTATTCCATGCTCGAAGCATCCTATAAGATTAGAACACATATTAGTCTCAATCATATCAAGGCTGTCTCATATTCACCAAGATATCTCGACTAAGGACATATAGCCTGTCAGCCTAGCTGAACAGCTTTGAGACATTATTCAGTAGTACACTTATTACTGCAGACAAGGTAACAACCTGAATAATAACCATGCCTTTATAAACATAAGAGTTTATTACATGATACTGTTACAATCCCAAAGGCCTCAAACATTAGCCTTAAGGGCATACCCCAACAGTTGTCAAGTACAGAATAATCAATTTCTCGCTAGCTAGGCAATTGGAAAATAGTGAATCAAACTACCGAAATGAACACGGAGAAAATATCAGAGAAGAAATCGGGACTAGGGGTTCATCTACTTTAATTTCTAATGACTAGATTAAGATAAGTATTTGTCACTCTAATTCTATTATGGTAAAGGTAAAATTTACTTTATAAATAAATTGTCTCGCTCTCGCGCAGACAATCATACAAAGAACCGATCTCCACTCTCGCGCAAGATCTATTCAATGCTGAAAATAAGTAAACCATTAGCTAAGAACTCAAGGATCACTCTCGTGCATCCGAAGTCTTGGTTAATCACCTCAAGTGGAAACTCAAAGATCACTCTCGTGCATCCGAGTCTCAACATTAGTTTTACTCAAGGGTTTCCGACGACTCGATACTCAATCTCTTGCAATATCAAATCAAGTCTACACATTAACTCAATCCAAAGTATCAGAAATTCAACATGGCAATAAAATCACTAAAAATCAGAATTCGAAGAACTACCTAATCTCTTGCGATAGTTCCAAACTCAACAATTCATAGGGTTCCGAATTTCAAACAATCAACCTCTTGGTCTATTTTGCAAAACTCTAAAACATGCTGATATTTAAGACACAAAGGAGAATCAAAGAACTATCAATCACAAGAGTAAAATTATGATAAAGAAATTAGTTTGACAAAGTTAAGATTTTCTAGTCATTAAGAAACAAAGAGATTACACCCCTATGTCCCAAAGAAAGATTAAGCTACCATGATGAAGGAATTATAATAAAACATGTTTTTGTATGAATAGGAATCACAAAGAGGAGAAAAGAGTTACAAAACAGTGCTGTAATGAAATTACAGCACCGTATTTGCCTGGAGTTAGCACTGTCACCGCAGTTTCATTGATTTCTCCTCCAATAGGAATCCTTTTGCTTTGAAACTTCAGATGCACGTTCTCCTTCACCAGGTGAAGCTCTCTGTCCAATTTTGTGGCTGGTGGTGGTCTGTAGGTGGAGAACCGATGAACCCTAGCAATTCTGCCTCTCCCTCAATTTCTCCGTGGATTCGTGATAAAATTAGTTCCTTTTAGTCTAGTTATATTATCCTTGTTAAGGCGAGTTCGCCCCTTCTTTCAGATCTCAATTTGGAGGTCTGGATCAAAAGATATGGTCTTTGCAAGAATCGGGCGAAAAAATTAGAATTTTGAGTTCCAAAATACGGCACCGTGAAGCTTCATACGGCAGTGCCGTATTTCATTCTGTGAGTTTTGGGCAAATAATACGGTGTCGTGAGAATATTTCTTGTAAATACGGTGGTGTCGTATTCTTGCCAAGTACTTCTGGTAAGAATTGTCAGAAAATATGGCACCGTGAAGGTTCATACGGCCGTGCCGTATTTTTGTCAAAACTTTCTAGTTAAATTCGTCCAATTATATGGCACCGTGTATATGTCCAGGGCAGTACCATGAAAGATCCGCCCGAAAATACAATAGTGCCGTATTTCGCCCAAATATGTCCGCTGAGAAATACGGTACCGTGAGAGATCTTGTGAAAAATACGATACTGCCGTATTTTAGCTAGAAGGTGTATTTTGGCTTGAAATTTGTTGTGTAGACTCCTCTTGATATTTTGAATTCGTTCATGCATTGATATTGCTTGAAAACCAGTGATAATAATGCATTTTTACCTGAAATTGATTAAAAACCAAAGATTGTGTAGATTCTGAAGTATTTGGTAAAAAAGGGTATAAAAGCAAAGTAAAAGAGTAAGACTATGGCTCAAAAGACTACCAAATAAGTATGAAAAACATTATGAAATTTGGAGTCATCAATAGGCGTGCGAGCTGTGCGCTGCAAATCCGCTAGTTCCCTACTGCGACGTGCTGAGCTTAAAATCTACTGCGTGAGTGTGCAAAATTGCTACGAGGTTAGTGAGTTACATTCTGTAGTTGAGTGTCGTTGTGTTCTTTTCGCATTTGTGTTGCCCCGATCGAACTCGACGCTGGTTTCTTCACGTTTCATCGTGTTTCCCTGCATTTCTGAAGCGCTTTTCACTTCCCTCGTCTAAAGACCCTCTCCTGTTTTTGCATGCATTGTGTAATCCCATAGAGTATGGCTTTAAGGACCCTCCCTCTTACAGTAGCTCCATCAATTCTAGTATCAGATCAAGTTGTGCAATCAATCTTTATTGTTAGCGCGATCCATACTTAGTCATATTTTTGCACGTTTTCTGCGTTTTCTGCATCCTGCATTTCCCCTTGTTTGTGCATGGTGACCACAAGGTCACAAGTTATGTCATCCCAGTTTCCAGAAACCCTCTGTGAAACCCAAGTGTCGGTCCAACCCTCGGAAGGGAGTAGAACCCATTTAGAATCTTTGGCTGCGCTTGAAGCGCGTGTAGACGCCAAGTTGGATGCGCTGTCCGCGCGCTTGGAATCCCACGAAGGGAATACAAGCGCGATGTTTCAGCAAATTATGGCTGGGATCCATAGCCTCACAGGTCGCCCTGAGCCATCGGAGCATAGGGGCTCCAACACAGTTAACCCACCTCCGTCGGCAAACCCAGTCCCACCAACTAGAGAGTTGCCTCCGATGACTGCGCCCCCGCGGCCTCGAGTCTTCGAGGATGAGTCCGGTCACCTTCGACCTCATGCGGTCCAGGAGAACCTAGGTTATGGGGACGAGCCCCTAGATGAGGATGATGTGTGGGCCGCACAAGGGACCCAACCTAATGGTCGTTTTGGACATGCTTAGGCTGAGCAAAGGGGCCCAACCCGACACCACGTAGAGCGCCCTCGCTTGGAGGATGATTTCCACCGGTACATTCAGAACACCCCCGCGCCCTTTGCGGGTGGTCTCGACCTGTCACGATTCCTCGACTGGGTCACGTCTGCTGACTCTTAGTTTGACCTTAGTGACTGTCATCTCGACTTGCATGTTAGGTACGTGCGCACCTTGCTCGAAGGCCCTCCGTGTTTGCATTGGGCAAATGTGGAGCGCCAAAATACGCAGCAAGCCCTTCCTCCCATTACCACTTGCGAGGAAATGAGGTATCGCCTCCGCGAGTGATACGTACCCCCCCCCCCTTCTATAGGCAGCGTCTCCTTGATCAGTATAGTAGGACCCCGAGCTAGCTTTGAAATGCTACAACTCCGATGTAACTTACAGGAGGACCCCGAGCTAGTTTTGTCAAAGTTTAGGAATGGTCTCTGCGCGGATATCTGGCGCGCCCTGCCCACGTATAGCTCAGAGACGTTCGACCAGACCTTCCAGCGTGCTCGTGATATCGAGGAAGATCTTAGGGCTGCGACTAGGCGCAGCGAGTTCGGATCCCCTAGGGGCCATCATTTGGGCGGACCTCCTCACGCTCACCCTTGACCCGAGCGCCACGAGCCTCGTTCCGACCCACGGGCCGTGCCTGCGACCCATCACTCCTCTAGGCGTTCAGCCCCCGAGGCCCCACCTTCTCGCCCCACTTGGGAAGAGAAGGGTAAGGCCCCACTTATCGGCCCGCCTAGTCGCGTCCACTATTACAACTACCTGCAGCCGGGCCATCTGTCCCGTGACTGCCCAAAAAAGTCCACCACTGTGGACAAGGCCCCTGCTCGTGTCGCCACTATCACCCGCGAGCCTGCGGAGCACGATGTAGAGGCCGAGTGCACTAGTGGTTAAGAGTCAGGTCACCCCACACTTGCGGTTGTGTGGTGCACCTTTGTCCATACCCCACCCTCCGAGGATTGGAGGCGTACGAGCATCTTCACGACTTACATCATGTGCAACCGGCACTCATGTAAGATCGTCATCGATGGTGGTAGTAGTTTGAATGTGGTCTCTCGGACCACGATCACCCGTTTCGGTCTTCCCCTTGAACCTCACCCGAAGCCATACTCGATCGCATGGGTTGACACATCGAGTCTTCCGGTCACCCACCGATGCCAAGTCCCCATCACTTTTGGGGACTACCGCGAGAAAGTATGGTGTGACGTGGCGGCTATGGATGTTGCCCACGTCCTCTTAGGATGCCCATGGCTATATGATCGGGACATAGTCCACTACGGCCGGTCAAACACTTATGTGTTTGACCACAAGGACCAAAAAATACGTTTGATCCTGACCACACCTAAGGAGCGGCGCGCTTCCAACTCCAAGGGCGTGGAAGCGAGTGCCATCCAAGGCAGTTTCAAAGACTCCATATGAGTTATGGTATGGGAAACAGCCTAGCTTGACATTTATTAAGATCTGGGGTTGCGAGGCTTATGTCAAAAAGCTCGCCTCTGGGAAACTGGAAAGCAGATCTGAAAAATGCATCTTTGTCGGTTACCCTAAGGAAACTAAGGGTTATTATTTCTACGATCCCAAAGAGAACAAAGTATTTGTTGCTCGGACGGCAATATTTCTTGAGAAGGAATTTCTTCTGCAAGAAGCCAGTGGGAGAGAAATAAAGTTGGATGAGAATCCAGAGGAAGGACAAAGTAGTCAAGCACAGTTGGATGAGCCTGAGCCAGTTGAACAGGTTATTGAACAACCTGAGGCTCAGATATCACGGGAACCGCGTAGATCGGGAAGGATCCGTCGACAGCCTGAGCGCTATGACGGAGTCTACATCATTGAAAATGATGAACCCCTCACTTATGCGGATGCGGTCAGTGGACCGGAGTCAGCTAGATGGCTTGAAGCTATGCGAGCCGAGATGGACTCCATGTCAGATAACCAAGTCTGGGATTTGGTTGATCCGCCTCCGGGAGTAATCCCTATAGGCTGTAAATGGATCTTCAAAAAGAAGATTGACATGGATGGTAACGTGGTTACCCTATAAAGGCAGGCTAGTAGCGAAAGGTTTCAAACAAATCTACGGGATAGATTATGATGAAACTTTCTCTCCTGTAGCGATGTTTAAGTCTATTCGGATTCTTTTCGCGATAGCTGCATATTACGATTATGAGATCTGGCAGATGGATGTGAAGACGGCTTTCCTTAATGGAAAACTGGATGAGGATGTGTATATGACACAACCTGAAGGTTTCACTAATCCATCAGTTCGTCATAAAATATGCAAGTTAAAGAAGTCCATTTATGGACTGAAACAAGCATCTAGAAGCTGGAATATTCGTTTTGATGAATCAATCAGTGAATTTGGTTTCATCAAGAACAAAGATGACCCGTGTGTTTATAAGAGGTTTAGTGGGAGCATGATTACTTTCCTAGTCCTCTACGTCGATGATTTCTTAATCATTGGAAACGATATTCCTGAACTGCATGCTGTTAAAGCATGGTTAGGAAAATGTTTTCAGATGAAAGATTTAGGAGAAGCAGCCTATGTGTTAGGTGTGAAGATCTACAGGGATAGATCTAAGAGGCTTCTCGGGCTGTGCCAGAGTACTTACATCGATAAAGTCCTGGAGAGATTTCATTTAGAGAATTCTAAAAGAGGATATCTTCTAGTCAGACATGGTCTGAATCTTTCGAAGAGTCAGTGTCCACAAACACAGACTGAGAAAGATGAAATGGACAATACGCCTTATGCTTCGGCTATTGGGTCCATAATGTATGCGATGTTGTGTACTCGCCCAGACGTCGCTTACGGGTTAAGCGTCACCAGTCGATTCCAAAGTAATCCAGGTCAGGCACACTGGATTGCAGTCAAGAACATTTTAAAATATCTGCGGAGGACCAAAGATATGTTCTTGATATATGGTGGTCAGGAAGAACTCAGTATAGAAGGATATACTGACGCTTCATTCCAGTCGGACCAGGATGATTTCTGATCGCAATCAGGCTATGTTTTTAGCTTGAATGGAGGAGCAGTGGTGTGGAAAAGTTTCAAACAGTCAACTGTTGCTGATTCCACAACAGAAGCCGAGTATGTTGCAGCCTCGGAAGCATCCAAGGAGGCAGTGTGGATTCGTAAGTTCATTCAGGAACTTGGTGTTGTTCCTTCGAGTGCAGATCCTTTGGTTATCTTTTGTGATAACACTGGAGCAATCACACAAGCAAAGGAACCACGGTCACACCAGAAGTCCAAGCACATACAGAGACGGTTTCACTTGATCCGGGAGATCATTGATCGAGGCGAGATCAAAATCTGCAAGGTTCATACAGATGACAATCTGGCTGACCCGCTTACCAAGCCTCTGGCGCAGCAGAAGCATGAGAAGCACTGTAATAATATGGGTTTGAGATTTCTCAACCATTAGATTAAGTGCAAGTGGGAGATTGTTGGGGTATGCCCTTAAGGCTAATGTTCGAGGACTTGGGATTGTATCAGTATCATGTATATAAACTTTTATGTTTATAAAGGCAATGGTTGTTATTCAGTTTGTTACATTGTCTGCTGCAATAAGTGTACTTCTGAATAATGTTTCAATGCTGTTCAGCTAGGCTGACATGCTGTATTGTCCTTAGTCGAGATATCTTGGTGAACATGAGACAGCCTTGATATGATTGAGACTAATATGTGTTCTAATCTTACAGGATGCTTTGAGCATGGAATAAGATGTAGACTCATGGGTACATTGGATGTACTGGACAGACCCTACTAGGATATTCAATTGCTTGTCACAATGTGAATAATCCTTTTTTGCATCAAGTGGCACATGTCCTCTGACTTGAGATCACTTATGTTTCTAAATGATGATTGTCATTGTTTTGAGGTAGTTCGATATCATTTGAAACATAATGGTTATAGACTATCTTGGATAATGATCATGAGTCAGGTTGGCACACTAGTGATAGATATAGGATTGCCGTCTCCTTGTTGAAGGAGTGTGATGTTCTATAGGGGCCCCCTAGATGAGATGATTGAGAAAGTGTATGGCCATACCCAGGTGACTATGTTCATCTGATCTAATCATGCTCATCATATTGGAGTTACAAGCTTGACCTGCTTGTCCAATAAGAACATCCAGTGGCAAAGGATACATGCATGCCTTGTGAAGTTGATTCACACTTGTGCTATGGTTTGGGTGTAGTCTTGGAAGACTCTTTCCTTTATATCGGGAGACAGTGATGTGTTGCTAGATACCCCTCACTGATCGTGATAACGTAAGTTATCGTTACCGACATTTAAAGGAAACCCTCAAGGTCGCACAATTTGATGATATGGCTTTCTTATGTCAGATCGTGTGGACTGAATTGTTTTGGTTCAGTTAAAAGGAGTTTAGACTCTGATTGTAAGTGAGATCTGGTCTGATCATGTTTGATTGATTAGAGCTTTAGATCGGTAAGCTTCGATCGAGAGTATTGATGCTAGATCGGTGAGATCAAGTGCATCTGGATATGAATGGTTAGATCTTGAACCTTCTTGGTTCATATTAGATTTAGACTATGGCATGTCTTGGTTTGGTCTTGGTTTGATTTGGTCGTTGAACAAAAGTCAATTGAACCGGTTCAAGAGTGTGAACGCATGGTTCAAGTAATTAGGCGTTTTGATTAGTTCACTAAGCGTGAACGCGCGAGAGTGAAGGCTTACCATATTTGGAAGCCTCAACGCCTCAACGCCATAAGCCAAGAAAGAAACGCCTTTGCTTCAATGCTTCTCTCTTGGGCGAAGTAGAACTCTTGAGTGTGTCTCATCGCCGAGAGTGAAGAGGAGGTATTCAGCAAGCCAAGAAGACATCCAAGGATTCTCCTTCAAGCGATTAGGACTCTTGAAGCCCTTTGCTAGCACAAAGGACGACAAGGAGAAAGCCAACTTCTTCTTGTGTGCGCGCCTTTTGGAGGAGATCAATTTTGTTCTCTACTTCCAAGTCGCCATCTTCCTCATGGCTATGGTATGATTCGATTTAAGATATATGCAACTTCAAGTTGATCATATATGATGCATGCGATTCTTGAAGCCCTATTTCCGCCCATGCAAAAAAGCTTCCATATGCGCATGTTTAGGGTTTCGCCCCCCTCTTGTAAGGGGTCCTTCAAATTGGTATCAGAGCAGGATTTATGCATGCTAATATGATTGCTATGTTTGCTCTTGTGATCCATGCTTGCGCAAGTGTTTAAATCTAATAGTTTCTTCATGCTTTCGCATAACTTGTTGTTGGCGCTTGGCTCATGTTGTTTTATCAAAACTTAACTTGCGCGCCTATGATTAGATCTAAGATGCGCCTATTGTAAACCCTTAGACGGGTTGATGGGGTTGAAAGCATCATCTAGTATAGATCAAATTAGTTTGATCAGACCATATGACAGCCTAGATGGATCGACCTGATGGCACCTGTGCGCAAGCACGAGGTGGCTATAGGTCGATTGCATCACAGGCGTGTAGCGAGGTCTGGTTGAGACAACCAGTGAACACACATGAGTCAGGCCCGGGGTCACACCCGCTTGCCAGAACTCATGTTGGTTGTTCAGCCCTTGGCGCATGCATGGTTGACCATGAGGTCAACTCGAGTCAGTTACGACTTGGTGCATGCAAGGGCATGGATCTAACTAGATATGATGAGTGGATCCCTATCAATGGACCGTTGCAAGGTTGTAGGGCAGATAAGAAAATTAAAATTGATGCCAATGGGTTTTCAAAATTTTATTTTCTTTGTAATGGATCACATGTTGATTGAATGATGCCATGATGCTTGTTTATTTAATCTTATGTGGGTTGCCCTTTTAATGTGTGCTGTGCTGGGGCCTGCGAGCCTGGTAAATTGTAAATTATTATTTTTGTGATCTGCGAATCACATTTTTAATTAATTTACTGTATAATTGACCTGCGAGTCAAGCTTGTCTAGATATATTAAAATGTATTTTAATTAGACAAGAGCACAAAAGCACACATCGCAGAGGCGCATTCAGCTGGTGGGCGCACCTGAGCTGCCATGAGCGCTAGGGCCCTGGGTTGGACCATATGAGATGCAAAAGACCCAAGAAGAGCAAGTGAAGACTTAAGTTGATTTAAGGTCTTACTTAGGCTCTATGGGCTTTTACCACATAAGATCCATGCTTTCTTTTATTTTCTAAATAATTAGAATTGCATGACTTATTTATCTTCTGCTATAGCCATAGGATTTGCCTGATAGTAAGAAGATAAAAAGGACCGTTAAAATCCAAGCTAAAATATCAAGCACGTAATGCCTTCTGGCGCGAAACCTCACTGTTCTGACTATCGTTGGGGCCGTGTTGTACCCACTCAGTGGGCACGCCCATCTATCTTCAGACGGTGTGTGATTTCACCTGCGTGTTACAGAGAAGGGATTTATCGCTTCTCGTTGCTCAGCATAGCACGTGGTGGTCCAGGGAGTAGGTCAGGTCAGCTTGACCATGTAGGCTACATATGGGGCATATGGTAGCTATATGGAGGCAGCCATCTGTGGGGTCAGAGACTGTGTTGTACCAACTCAGTTGGCACAGTCTGCTGGATTGCCCGGATGAAGGGGAATCGCACGGGTTGGCGATTGGCAGGGAATGCCTACCAGAGATTAGTGCTTGTACTCTCTGTGCATCTTATCTCGCCTGAGCGGGACGCGGAGACCAAGTATGAAATCTGGATCCCATCTCACTAAAAGAGTGTTACTCTTTCGGACTGTTTTAATGGATTTTTCAGTCAGATAAAATAGTGAGAAAAGAATCTTTCTTAAGTCCTGGATTGATTCTAAACATTGATACTGACCTTGCTGTTCTTGCATTGTTGTAGATTCCTGCAGCAACGAACACCATGAGCTTCAATGTGCGATCCCTACTGGAAAGGGAGAAGTTTGCTGGGCCAAACTTCTCAGACTGGTACGGACACCTTAAGATTGTTCTTAAGGCAGAGAGGAAACTGTATGTCCTCGAGACGGCTGTGCCGCCTCAACCCGCTGCGAACGCCGCAAGGGCGGTTCGCGATGCCTATGAAAAGCATGTCAATGATAGCATTGATGTCGCTTGCCTGATGCTAGCGTCTATGACGCCACCGCTGTAGCGTCAGCATGAGGATATGTCTGCTATAGAAATTATAGCAAACCTCAAGATGCTGTATGCTACACAGGCGAGGACTGAACGCTATAATCTGACTAAGCTTTTCTTTCAGAGCAAACTGGCTGAAGGGAGCCCAGTGGGAGCTCACGTGCTCAAGATGATTGGGCACAAAGAGGCTCTCGAGAAACTGGGGCATACCATCAATCAGGAGCTTGCTGTAGACATTATTCTGCAGTCTCTCCCGCCCTCTTTCGATGCGTTCATTATTAATTTTAATATGAACAAGATCGATTGTACTCCGGCAGAGCTGCTGAATATGCTCTTGACTACTGAGGAAACTCTGAAGGGAAAGCCTTCAACCTCTGTCTTAATGTTCCCTTCCAGGAACAAGAAGAAGGGGAAGAAGGGCAAAGCCCCTGTCAAGAACTACAGTAAGGCTCTGAAACAAAAGGTCAAGCGGTCGAAGGACAACAGGTGTTTCCACTATGGCCAGCTAGGTCACTGGAAAAAGGACTGTAAAGCGCTCCAAGGAGACAAGAAGGGAAGCATCGCTTCTGGCTCAGGTATATTTGTGACTGAAGTCATGATATCCTCTTCTTCTATTTCATGGGTGTTGGACACTGCATGTGGAGTTCACATTTGTTCAAATGTACAGGAACTCAAGAGAAGAAGGCAGGTGGGACAGCATGAGGTGGACCTACGAGTTGGAAATGGGGCACGGGTTGCTGCTGTTGCTGTAGGAACTTATTTCATCTCATTACCATCTGGATTTGTACTAGAACTGGATAATTGTTATTTTGTTCCAAGTATTACTAAAAATATTATCTCGATTCCTGCTCTTGTCAGGAAAGGATTTGCCTTTGAATGTAATATTTCAAAGTGTGTTCTATCTTATGATAATATTGTTTATGCTTCTGGATCAATTAACAATGGGTTATTCATGTTGGACATGGAATGTTCTATACAAAATATTGATAATAAGAAAGCCAAGTATGCTGATGACAGCACCTTGCTATGGCATAGTCGTTTAGGCCATATTAACAAGAAGCGCATTAAGCGGTTGCATGATCATGGACTGCTGGGATCATTCTCCTATGAGGAGATTGATACATGCAAAGCTTGTTTAATGGGTAAAATGACGAAGGCTCCTTTTCCTCACAAAGGTCAAAGGGCTTCAGGTTTACTTGACCTTATACACAGTGATGTGTGTGGGCCATTTAGTAAACATGCCAGAGGTGGCTATTCGTACTTCATTACCTTTACTGATGATTTCAGTAGATATGGTTATGTCTATCTTATGAGACATAAGAGTGAATCTTTTGACAAGTTCAAAGAGTTCAAGAATGAAGTACAGAACCAGCTAGGCCGAAATATCAAGACACTTCGTTCTGATCGAGGTGGAGAATACCTAAGTCGAGAGTTTACTGACTATCTAAAGGAGTGTGGGATTATCTCACAGCTCACTCCACCAGGAACACCGCAATGGAATGGTGTGTCCGAGAGGAGAAATAGAACGTTACTTGATATGGTTCGTTCTATGATGAGTCAGGCTACTCTTCCTTACTCTTTTTGGGGATTTGCACTGGAAACAGCTGCAAAAGTACTAAACCGAGTGTCATCCAAGGCAGTTTCAAAGACTCCATATGAGTTATGGTATGGGAAACAGCCTAGCTTGACATTTATTAAGATCTGGGGTTGCGAGGCTTATGTCAAAAAGCTCGCCTCTGGGAAACTGGAAAGCAGATCTGAAAAATGCATCTTTGTCGGTTACCCTAAGGAAACTAAGGGTTATTATTTCTACGATCCCAAAGAGAACAAAGTATTTGTTGCTCGGACGGCAATATTTCTTGAGAAGGAATTTCTTCTGCAAGAAGCCAGTGGGAGAGAAATAAAGTTGGATGAGAATCCAGAGGAAGGACAAAGTAGTCAAGCACATTTGGATGAGCCTGAGCCAGTTGAACAGGTTATTGAACAACCTGAGGCTCAGATATCACGGGAACCGCGTAGATCGGGAAGGATCCGTCGACAGCCTGAGCGCTATGACGGAGTCTACATCATTGAAAATGATGAACCCCTCACTTATGCGGATGCGGTCAGTGGACCGGAGTCAGCTAGATGGCTTGAAGCTATGCGAGCCGAGATGGACTCCATGTCAGATAACCAAGTCTGGGATTTGGTTGATCCGCCTCCGGGAGTAATCCCTATAGGCTGTAAATGGATCTTCAAAAAGAAGATTGACATGGATGGTAACGTGGTTACCTATAAAGGCAGGCTAGTAGCGAAAGGTTTCAAACAAATCTACGGGATAGATTATGATGAAACTTTCTCTCCTGTAGCGATGGTTAAGTCTATTCGGATTCTTTTCGCGATAGCTGCATATTACGATTATGAGATCTGGCAGATGGATGTGAAGATGGCTTTCCTTAATGGAAAACTGGATGAGGATGTGTATATGACACAACCTGAAGGTTTCACTAATCCATCAGTTCGTCATAAAATATGCAAGTTAAAGAAGTCCATTTATGGACTGAAACAAGCATCTAGAAGCTGGAATATTCGTTTTGATGAATCAATCAGTGAATTTGGTTTCATCAAGAACGAAGATGACCCGTGTGTTTATAAGAGGTTTAGTGGGAGCGTGATTACTTTCCTAGTCCTCTACGTCGATGATATCTTAATCATTGGAAACGATATTCCTGAACTGCATGCTGTTAAAGCATGGTTAGGAAAATGTTTTCAGATGAAAGATTTAGGAGAAGCAGCCTATGTGTTAGGTGTGAAGATCTACAGGGATAGATCTAAGAGGCTTCTCGGGCTGTGCCAGAGTACTTACATCGATAAAGTCCTGGAGAGATTTCATTTAGAGAATTCTAAAAGAGGATATCTTCCAGTCAGACATGGTCTGAATCTTTCGAAGAGTCAGTGTCCACAAACACAGACTGAGAAAGATGAAATGGACAATACGCCTTATGCTTCGGCTATTGGGTCCATAATGTATGCGATGTTGTGTACTCGCCCAGACGTCGCTTACGGGTTAAGCGTCACCAGTCGATTCCAAAGTAATCCAGGTCAGGCACACTGGATTGCAGTCAAGAACATTTTAAAATATCTGCGGAGGACCAAAGATATGTTCTTGATATATGGTGGTCAGGAAGAACTCAGTATAGAAGGATATACTGACGCTTCGTTCCAGTCGGACCAGGATGATTTCCGATCGCAATCAGGCTATGTTTTTAGCTTGAATGGAGGAGCAGTGGTGTGGAAAAGTTTCAAACAGTCAACTGTTGCTGATTCCACAACAGAAGCCGAGTATGTTGCAGCCTCGGAAGCATCCAAGGAGGCAGTGTGGATTCGTAAGTTCATTCAGGAACTTGGTGTTGTTCCTTCGAGTGCAGATCCTTTGGTTATCTTTTGTGATAACACTGGAGCAATCGCACAAGCAAAGGAACCATGGTCGCACCAGAAGTCCAAGCACATACAGAGACGGTTTCACTTGATCCGGGAGATCATTGATCGAGGCGAGATCAAAATCTGCAAGGTTCATACAGATGACAATCTGGCTGACCCGCTTACCAAGCCTCTGGCGCAGCAGAAGCATGAGAAGCACTGTAATAATATGGGTTTGAGATTTCTCAACCATTAGATTAAGTGCAAGTGGGAGATTGTTGGGGTATGCCCTTAAGGCTAATGTTTGAGGCCTTGGGATTGTATCAGTATCATGTATATAAACTTTTATGTTTATAAAGGCAATGGTTGTTATTCAGTTTGTTACATTGTCTGCTGCAATAAGTGTACTTCTGAATAATGTCTCAATGCTGTTCAGCTAGGCTGACATGCTGTATTGTCCTTAGTCGAGATATCTTGGTGAACATGAGACAGCCTTGATATGATTGAGACTAATATGTGTTCTAATCTTATAGGATGCTTCGAGCATGGAATAAGATGTAGACTCATGGGTACATTGGATGTACTGGACAGACCCTACTAGGATATTCAATTGCTTGTCACAATGTGAATAATCCTTTTTTGCATCAAGTGGCACATGTCCTCTGACTTGAGATCACTTATGTTTCTAAATGATGATTGTCATTGTTTTGAGGTAGTTCGATATCATTTGAAACATAATGGTTATAGACTATCTTGGATAATGATCATGAGTCAGGTTGGCACACTAGTGATAGATATAGGATTGCCGTCTCCTTGTTGAAGGAGTGTGATGTTCTATAGGGGCCCCCTAGATGAGATGATTGAGAAAGTGTATGGCCATACCCAGGTGACTATGTTCATCTGATCTAATCATGCTCATCATATTGGAGTTACAAGCTTGACCTGCTTGTCCAATAAGAACATCCAGTGGCAAAGGATACATGCATGCCTTGTGAAGTTGATTCACACTTGTGCTATGGTTTGGGTGTAGTCTTGGAAGACTCTTTCCTTTATATCGGGAGACAGTGATGTGTTGCTAGATACCCCTCACTGATCGTGATAACGTAAGTTATCATTACCGACATTTAAAGGAAACCCTCAGGGTCGCACAATTTGATGATATGGCTTTCTTATGTCAGATCGTGTGGACTGAATTGTTTTGGTTCAGTTAAAAGGAGTTTAGACTCTGATTGTAAGTGAGATCTGGTCTGATCATGTTTGATTGATTAGAGCTTTAGATCGGTAAGCTTCGATCGAGAGTATTGATGCTAGATCGGTGAGATCAAGTGCATCTGGATATGAATGGTTAGATCTTGAACCTTCTTGGTTCATATTAGATTTAGACCATGGCATGTCTTGGTTTGGTCTTGGTTTGATTTGGTCGTTGAACAAAAGTCAATTGAACCGGTTCAAGAGTGTGAACGCATGGTTCAAGTAATTAGGCGTTTTGATTAGTTCACTAAGCGTGAACGCGCGAGAGTGAAGGCTTACCATATTTGGAAGCCTCAACGCCTCAACGCCATAAGCCAAGAAAAAAACGCCTTTGCTTCAATGCTTCTCTCTTGGGCGAAGTAGAG
This sequence comes from Costus lasius, assembly GCA_027563935.2. Lineage (NCBI taxonomy): Eukaryota > Viridiplantae > Streptophyta > Magnoliopsida > Zingiberales > Costaceae > Costus > Costus lasius. Next base: position 99,405,521 of record CM050448.1, read on the forward strand.
CTCTTGAGTGTGTCTCATCGCCGAGAGTGAAGAGGAGGTATTCGGCAAGCCAAGAAGACATCCAAGGATTCTCCTTCAAGCGATTAGGACTCTTGAAGCCCTTTGCTAGCACAAAGGACGACAAGGAGAAAGCCAACTTCTTCTTGTGTGCGCGCCTTTTGGAGGAGATCAATTTTGTTCTCTACTTCCAAGTCGCCATCTTCCTCATGGCTATGGTATGATTCGATTTAAGATATATGCAACTTCAAGTTGATCATATATGATGCATGCGATTCTTGAAGCCCTATTTCCGCCCATGCAAAAAAGCTTCCATATGCGCATGTTTAGGGTTTCGCCCCCCTCTTGAAAGGGGTCCTTTAGACTAAGCATAAATAGATCGTGTTGAAATAGGACAAGAAGATTCCCCAAGTGGTCTCTAAGACTCTCGTTGATATCAAGTCTTCAAGTAGTAGAGCACATAGGAATGATCTAGGAGGATCCGTTGATTGTGATTCACCTCTCAGTTGTTACCACAATTAACTAAAGTGAAAACCGATCTGGCCAAGAAACGATAAACACGAATGAAACAAACCAAGATCAAATAGCCTCGAAAGATACATCTAAAAGCAATTCTTAACATTAAGACTTGAAAATCAAAAAGATGGGCTACGCCCAAATCCCGATTGAGGTTTTTACTCTAATACATATATGGTTACAATAAGTACAAGCCTTTCGATCAACACGTAAAGAAGACTAAACGAAGTAAAGATGAGAAAAGAATTAAATAAACTCCTTTCTCCCTCCCTTTGAAGTCGCCTTCTTCTTCTTGAAATGACTCGCATTCTTCGTCGCCACCGAAATCTGAGCTCTCGAGCGTAGTCCTCTCTCGCCTTCGACTCCCTTGGAGCCCCAACTGGGCGCTCCTCCTCCCCCCCCCCCCCCCTCCCCACCCCCCCACCCCCCTCCGCGGGCTCTCCTTTTGAATTTAACTTGAGTCCTTTATATAGAAGACCTGGTGGCTCTACGAATTCTGAATTAAATTTGGAATTAAATTTTGAATTAAATACAGGAATTAAATTCTGGATTTAATCCTCCATAACTGTCTCTTAATGGCGTGTCCTTTCACATTCGGAATTAAACTCCCATAATGACACTTGATGGCTACTAAATAATCCTTGTAACTCCCGCATTTATGGTTGTTACGGTAAAGCATTAATTGCGGCTTCTTTAATTCTTGTAATCTTCAGACGATTAATGCTCATTTAATCCATGACAGTCAGTAATAAATTCTGGCGGCTATGGATAAAATCTTGCGCCGGATGCAAGATTTCAGTCGAGAGGCGAATCACGACCATGCCCGTAATTTTCTTGTCGAGGTCGTCTTTAACCGAAAGGTTGTCGTCGAGGAATTTATGATCGCGTCTTTGCAACATGGCTATGCTTGTATAGAAACGGGTCCATCGTATAGCCAGTCAGAGAATTACGGTCATGATGTAGATTATGGCCTTAGTCGTAATTCTTGAAATTACTCCCGTTTGAAGCCAAACTTCTTGTCAATATTCCTGATTCATTCGTGCATGTAAATGTATCTCCATGTAGCTCTAAAAGTGAGCAAATTGTCCTGTATTCAATAAACATGACAAGTAGTGAAGCTGCTGAATAAAATCAATGAAGTAAGCTGGAAAGAGATGGAAAATTATGAAAATAGGTCTCGATTCACAAGTAAATATAGGTCTAAATGATGATATAATTTCGAGACATCAAAATCTCCCAGACTTAAATCATTGCTTGTCCTCAAGCATATAAAGATAAAAGTGGTAGTCAGAAAAAGGTGAAATCAGTTCAAGCTTGTAAAATATTGTGTCCTTGGGAGATATCATTATGAACAAACCTCAGCAAGTCAAGGGATTCAATGTAATCATATCTTCAAGAATAGAGGCGTGAAGATCCAAAAACCGAAGTTAGATAAGGCTTACCTTCATGAGTTGCAATAATCTTCTGTGTGGAGTATGCACTCTGTTCAAACCTGATTCAACCAAAGATACAAGTTGGAAAAGAAATAATGCACTCTTTATTTTTGTGTTATTTTCATCCTCTCTTTTCTTTTTTCTTTTTTTTTGTTATTTGACTTCAACTCATGTCTTCGGTACCACTGCCAATTTTTCGCATTGCCAAGTAGAGGAGTCTTATTATTTTTTTCGTAGACTTCAACTCATATCTTCGGTACCACTGCCAATTTTACGCAGTGCCAAGTAGAGGAGTCTTTTTTTTTCTTTTTTTTTAGAGGAGATAACAACCATCAGATAAGTGCATTAATATGAACCAACAAGTAGTAAGGTGAATCAAATAGATTGAGGTACGTACTTGCACAGAGAGATCATAATCATTACTTTGAAAGTAAAAAAAACTCAATCAAAAATCGGATAGGTCACTCCACAGTCTTTTTTCCATCAAAAGATAATCATACGAATTGCCTAACTTTGAACTCAGATTTAGAGCATAATAATAATATCCCTGAAGGTTTGCATAAGGGGGCGAAACCCTAAAGCATAGGCGCATATGAAGGATGAAAGCAGCGGAAAGGGGTTTTCTAGATCTTGCATGTTATATGATCAACAAAAATGACCCGATTGCAAATAGAGAAGGATCATACCATAGCCATTTCTAGATGGCGCCTTGGAAGCAAAGACCGAAATGGATCTTCTCCAGAGGTGACGCACACAATTGATGTCGCCTACTCCCTTTGGCGATCCTTGTGCTAGCAAGGCCCAAAGATGTCCTTGTCGAGTGGAAGGGAAGAGAACTTCTTGGCTTGGCGATTTTTTCTTGTCGTCTATTCCTCTCCTTCACGCAAGAATGCCTCAAGACCGAAAGCCAAAATGGCGACAAGGCGTGAAGAGGGAAAACGTGAAGCGTGGTCACGTTGAGAAGTGCTATCCAAAAAATAGCATGCCACTTCTCCACATGCGATCATGGGTTTACCCCAATCGCAAACTCCACTTCACCTTTGAACCACGCGCTCATCCATGAGCCGGTTCACTTTGGTTTGGTTCAATGACCAAACACCCCAAGCCATAAGTCCAGATCACATTAAACCCTAAGGCTCCAGATCTGACCGTTCATCTCTTTGATGCTCCTGATCTCACCGATCTAGCATCCAATCTCTCGATCGAAGCTTACCAATCTAAAGCCCTAATCAATCAAACATGATCAGACCAGATCTCACTTACAATCAGAGATTAATTCCCGTTAAACTGAACCCAAACAATTCAGTCCACACGATCTGACTTAAGTAAGCCATATCATCAAATTGTGCGACCCTGAGGGTTTCCTTTAAATGTCGGTAACGATAACTCACATTATCACGATCAGTGAGGGGTATCTAGCAACACATCACTGTCTCCCGATATAAAGAAAAGAGTCTTCCAAGACTACACCCAAACCACAGCACAAGTGTGAATCAACTCACTAGGCATACATAATTCCTTTGCCACTGGATGTTCTTATTGGACAAGCGTGTCAAGCCTGTAACTCCAATATGATGAGCATGATTAGATCAGATGAACACAGTCACCTGGGTATGGCCATACACTTTCTCAATCATCTCATCCAGGGGGCCCCTTTAGAACATCACACTCCAATTAAGGAGACAGCAATCCTATATCTATCACTAGTGCCCTAACCTGACTCAAGCTCATCATCCAAGATAGTCTATAACCATGTTTCAAATGATATTGAACTACCTCAAAACAATGACAATCATCATTTAGAAAACACAAGTGATCTCAAGTCAGAGGAAATGTGCCACTTGTCGCAATCAAGGAATATTCACATTGTGACAAGCAATTGAATATCCTAGTAGGGTCTGTCCAGTACATCCAATGTACCCATGAGTCTACATCTTATTCCATGCTCGAAGCATCCTATAAGATTAGAACACATATTAGTCTCAATCATATCAAGGCTGTCTCATGTTCACCAAGATATATCGACTAAGGACTTTACAGCATGTCAGCCCAGCTGAACAGCTTTGAGACATTATTCAGAAGTACAATTATTGCAGCAGACAATGTAACAAACTGAATAACAACCATGCCTTTATAAACATAAAAGTTTATTACATGATACTGATACAATCCCAAGGCCTCAAACATTAGCCTTAAGGGCATACCCCAACAATCCCATGGATTCAATATGAAATAAGAAACTATCATGATTTTTGTTAAAGATCAAAAATAATATCACCACTTATCTTCATCACAACATATGAAATGTAATATCAAAGCACAAAGCATAAGTATTGTGGTACTACATATCATGTTTTGAAAATGAACCAAACCCAAAATCTCCCAGACTTAGATTATGCATAGTCCCTATGCATAGCATGTAAAGAACACAAAATTTAGAGAAAATGGGATGCAATACTCACAAGATTAGTTAGAGTCATCGTTGGTGCTCGTCTCAGCATCTTCCTCGTGAGGGTCGTCCACATGTCGTGTGAATTTAGCAAGACATTCATAGAAGTTGGTGAAGCTATTGGCATTTGTGGACTTGAATAAAATTATGCATAAGGAAAAGCCAAAGATAGAGCGCGGCCTTGGAATAGCGTCGGATGGAGGAGGCAAAATAGTAGAAGATGCAGGCTAGCGGAAGGGAGTCAGATATGTGCATGGTAGAGAGGTGGAAGTCTTCTCAGCACTCTTGTGTAGCACGTTGATGCAAAGCTGATGTGTGTCTTGGCAGATTAGTAATAAAAGCTCCGGCAGATGAAATTAGTTGGATGAAGATCAACAGTAGTCTCCCCCTTCAGAGTTGCCGGTGTCGAACTTAGAGCAGCAGCAAGATAGATATTCGGTGGTACATAGCAGCAGTAGTATTCTTCAGCAATAGCAGCAGTAGTCAAAAATCGCAACAAAAAGCAGCGTTGAAAATCAGGATTGTCACACGGAAGGAAGAAGCTTCCGTGATCACTCGTGTTGCTGCCGCTGAAGTTGCGCAGAGGAGTAGCTCGGCTGCGATTGAAGAAGAAAAGGAGCGGCTGTAGATTTTGATGTCGCCGTTTTTCTGTTGAAGAAGAAGAAGAGCGGCAGGGTTCGTTGCGGATTAAAGAGGGGCAACGCTGGATTTTGAAGAAACCGCCGCAATTAAAAGTTGCAAGGCGGTGGCTTAATGGCAGAGGAAATCGGCAGAGTTGTCACCAGCTGCCTAGAAATCAATAGCAGAAACGGCGAACGGGTGCCGATTCGGTTCAGATAGTGCCGACGGCGATTTCTGGAAAGGGCGGCGTTGCTTTCAACTTGAACTGATGACAGAATGCTGCAGATTGGAGAGGCGGCGGATGTTTTCACTCGGACTGAAGGAGGCATAGCGCCGATTTCTGTCGTGGCTGGCAATTTCCTGCTGCATATTGATGATAGGAAACCTAGGTCACATGCATAATCGAAAATTTTGCAGCGGCGGCGGAAATACTAGGTTTCAAAGATCGCATGACTTAAACATATGACCAACCTTGAAAGGATAGGTTAGAGCATTACCATTGCCATGCTTTGAGTGGCGGCTTGGAAGAAGAAAGGGGCGAGTGCCTCTTCTCCAAAAGTATCACACACAAGATGAAGTTTGCTTCTCCCTTGTGCTCCTTGTGCTAGCAAAGACACTAGGGGTCTTTGATCGAGTGAGGAGATGAGATGTGCACCCTTGGCTTGGTTAAACTCCTTCTTTTCGTGAAGAGGAAGAAGAATGTGAGAGGAGGAAGAGAGCGGTTTTGAAAACCGAGAGAGAGAGCCCCTGGAAGGAAAGATTCGGTTACCATATTTGGTAAGAACCAAACATGTAACCCCCTTCTTAACTCCCTCTTTAACTCCCATGCGTTCACCCTAAGTGAACCAACCGAAACCTCTCATTTGAACCATGCGTTCACTAAGTGAACCGGTTCAATTTCATTTGGTTCAAGGACCAAATCGAACAAGCCCTGGTCTTGATCTGATTGAACCAAATGGCTCAAGATCCAACCACACATCTCATTGAATCTCTTGATCTATACGATCAAGCATCAATTCTCCCGATTGAAGTTTACCGATCATATGCCCTAATCAATCAAACATGATTAGACTAGATCTCACTTCCAATCAGAGTTTAAATTGCTTTAAACTGAACTAGAATAATTCCAATCCACACGATCTGACATAAGTAAGCCATATCATCAAATTGTGCGACCCTAAGGGTTTCCTTCAACGTCGGTAACGATAACTTACGTTATCATGATCAGAGAGGGGTATCTAGCAACACATCACTGTCTCCCGATATGAAGGAAAGAGTCTTCCAAGACTACTCCCAAAACATAGCACAAGTGTGAATCCAATTCACCCAGCATACATGTTCCCTTTGCCACTGGATGTTCTCGTTGGACAAGCGTGTCTAGCCTGTAATTCCAACACGATGAGAATGGTTAGATCAGATGAACATAGTCATCTGGGTATGGCCATACACATTCTCAACCATCTCATCCAGGGGGCCCCAGTAGAACACCACACTCCAACTAGGAGAGGCAATCCTTTATCTATCGCTAGTGTCCTAACATGACTTATGCCCACTATCCAAGATAATCCTTAACCATTATCTTTCAAATGATATTGAACTACCTCAAGACAATGTCAATCATCACTTAGAAACACAAGTGATCTCAAGTCAGAGGGAATATGCCACTTGCTCGCTTATAAGGATTTATTCATATTGTGACAAACAATTGAATATCCTAAGTAGGGTCAGTCCAGTACATCCAATGCACCTATGTGTCTAAATCTTATTCCATGCTCGAAGCATCCTATAAGATTAGAACACATATTAGTGTAAGATCCAAGGATCTTGAGTCCTGGTAAGCATTATTTTTGATTTAAATAAAATTATTGACTGTGTTATTATTCCTGTGTATTGATTGTTAATTTATGATAAATTAATTAGAGATTTTGGTTGTTGAATTATAGTTAATTAAATTAGAGATTTTTGGATGTTAATGCTAATTAATTAACTAGCTCATTGGATGCTAGTTTTCGGTTAATTAATTAGAGTTTATTGCTTGTTAATTTAAGTTAATTAATTGTTAATTAATTGGAGTTATTGGTTAATTAAATCCTTATTGGATATTAATTACATCCTTATTGGATTTGCGTTTAAGTGAATTCATTAAGTGGATGTTAATTTAAGTTCTTATTGGATTGTCACTTAAACCATGGGTTATTGGGTTTAAAATTCAAATTTAGTTAGTTAAATGGTTAAACCCTATTTGAATTAATGGGTTAATGGGTTAAGAGTTAAAACCGAAAATTCAAATTGATATTTCGGTTAGGGTAGAGTTTTGGCGATTTTTTGGCTTGGAGAAATCTTGGGCGACGGCTTGAAGAGATTGGCGACGGCTTGAAGAACTTGGCGACTTCTAGGCGATTCTTGAAGAGTTCTTGAGGCGATTTTGGTGATTTCTCCATCTCTTTCCCTTTGGCGAATTATTCCTTGGTGTTTGGTAGCATCTTTCAAAGCCTTAGACGAATTTTTGGAAGGGTTTTTCACCTTGTGTTCTCGGTTCAAGGTGAGTGGGTTGTCTAATTGATTTCTATCTATTTGTTTGTGTTAATTGATGAGTTAGATGATATATTCGCTTGTTGGAAATCTTACCATGCTAAAACCGAATTTTGTAAAGTTGATTATATGATGAAAACCGAATTTTGTAAGGTTGATTATATCATGAAAACCGAATTTTTCAAAGGTGATTATATGATGATTATTTAACCGAAAATTTGTATGAAATTTAAGGTATTTTTATAGGAATTTTGGTAGCATTAAATCATTGAATTTTGGGTATGAAATTATGGAAATTTTTCAGATCGTGTTTTCTTGAACTCGGTTTTACCTAGCATATGATCGATCTTATATGAAACATCCTGTATCATTTGTGAATTGTGCCATTTGTTTGGGGTTAAGAATGTGGGATGTTACAATTAGTCTCAATCATATCAAGGCTGTCTCATGTTCACCAAGATATCTCGACTAAGGACAACTCTGAAAATCAGCTAAGCTGAACATCATTGAGACATTACTCAGAAGTATACATATAGCAGCAGGTAATGCAACAATCTGAATAACAACAATTGCCTTTACAAAAACATATACATAGTTTGTACATGATACTGATAATAACCCAAGGCCTCAAACATTTAGCCTTAAGGGCATACCCCAACAAACTCCCACTTACACTTAAACTAATGGTTGAGAAATCTCAAACCCATATTATTACAGTGCTTCTCTGAAAGGTCCCCTAGAACAAGGGGGGCGAAACCCTATAGGAGGCGCATATGAAATTTTTTGACACAGCGGAAGGGGTTTCAAGGATCTATGCATATAATATGTTCAACTTGCATGAAAAACGATTCTCACCATTGCCATCGCTTAGATGGTGTCTTGGAAGGAAAGGCGCAAGTGCTCCTTCTCCAAAGGTGACGCACACAATTGGTGTCGCCTACTCTTCTTTGGTGCTCCTTGTGCTAGCAAGGTTCCAAGAAGTCGTTGTCGAATGGAAGGGGAGAGATCTCCTTTGCTTGGCGATTACTTCCTTCTCCTTGCGTCAACCTCTTCACCACACGAGAGTGCAAGACCGAATAACTCAAGTTGGCGACGCGAGAGGAGGAGAAACGAGAGATGAGGGCGCCTTAGGCGTGAACGTGAGTAGTGGTCACGTATGTGATCATGCTTTCTAAAAATAGAAAGCCACTCACTCACATGCGATCATGGGTTTACCCCTATCGCAAACTCCTCTCAATTTGAACCACACGCTCACTCAATGAGCTGGTTCAATTTGGTTTAGTTTAATAACCAAATAAACCAAGAAATCAGTCCAGACCACAATAAACCCTAAGGCTCTTGATCTGACCGTCGATCTCTTGATGCTCCTGATCTCACCGATCTAGCATCCAATCTCTCGATCGAAGCTTACCGATCTCAAGCCCTAATCAATCAAACATGATCAGACCAGATCTCACTTACAATCAGAGATTAAATCCCTTTAAACTGAACCTGAACAATTCAGTCCACACGATCTGACTTAAGTAAGCCATATCATCAAATTGTGCGACCCTGAGGGTTTCCTTTAAATGTCGGTAACGATAACTCACGTTATCACGATCAGTGAGGGGTATCTAGCAACACATCACTGTCTCCCGATATAAAGAAAAGAGTCTTCCAAGACTACACCCAAACCACAGCACAAGTGTGAATCCAACTCACAAGGCATGCATGTTTCCTTTGCCACTGGATGTTCTTATTGGACAAGCGTGTCAAGCTTGTAACTCCAATATGATGAGCATGATTAGATCAGATGAACATAGTCACCTGGGTATGGCCATACTCTTTTCTCAATCACCTCATCCAGGGGGCCCCTTTAGAACATCACACTCTATAAACAAGGAGACGGCAATCCTTTGTCTATCATTAGTGCCCTAACCTGACTCAAGCTCACCATCCAAGATAGTCTATAATCATTATGTTTCAAATGATATTGAACTACCTCAAAACAATGACAATCATCATTTAGAAAACACAAGTGATCTCAAGTCAGAGGAAATGTGCCACTTGTCGCAATCAAGGATTATTCACATTGTGACAGACAATTGAATATCCTAGTAGGGTCTGTCCAGTACATCCAATGTACCCATGAGTCTACATCTTATTCCATGCTCGAAGCATCCTATAAGATTAGAACACATATTAGTCTCAATCATATCAAGGCTGTCTCATGTTCACCAAGATATCTCGACTAAGGACTTTATAGCATGTCAGCCCAGCTGAACAGCTTTGAGACATTATTCAGAAGTACACTTATTGCAGCAGACAATGTAACAAACTGAATAACAACCATGCCTTTATAAACATAAGAGTTTATTACATGATACTGATACAATCCCAAGGCCTCAAACATTAGCCTTAAGGGCATACCCCAACAATCTCCCACTTGCACTTAATCTAATGGTTGAGAAATCTCAAACCCATATTATTACAGTGCTTCTCATGCTTCTGCTGCGCCAGAGGCTTAGTAAGCGGGTCTGCCAGATTGTCATCTGTATGAACCTTGCAGACTTTGATCTCGCCACGATCTATGATCTCCCTGATCAAATGAAACCGTCTCTATATGTGCTTGGACTTCTGGTGCGACCGTGGTTCCTTTGCTTGTGCGATTGCTCCAGTGTTATCACAAAAGATAACCAAAGGATCTGCACTCGAAGGAACAACACCAAGTTCTCTCACGAACTTACGAATCCACACTGCCTCCTTGGATGCTTCCGAGGCTGCAACATACTCGGCTTCTGTTGTGGAATCAGCAACAGTTGACTGTTTGAAACTTTTCCACACCACTGCTCCTCCATTCAAGCTAAAAACATAGCCTGATTGCGATCGGAAATCATCCTGGTCTGACTGGAACGAAGCGTCAGTATATCCTTCAATACTGAGTTCTTCCTGACCACCATATATCAAGAACATATCTTTGGTCCTCCGCAGATATTTTAAAATGTTCTTGACTGCAATCCAGTGTGCCTGACCTGGATTACTTTGGAACCGACTGGTCACGCTTAACCCGTAAGCGACGTCTGGGCGAGTACACAACATCGCATACATAATGGACCCAATAGCCGAAGCATAAGGCGTATTGTCCATTTCATCTTTCTCAGTCTGTGTTTGTGGACACTGACTCTTCGAAAGATTCAGACCATGCTTGACTGGAAGATATCCTCTTTTAGAATTCTCTAAATGAAATCTCTCCAGGACTTTATCGATGTAAGTACTCTGGCACAGCCCGAGAAGCCTCTTAGATCTATCCCTGTAGATCTTCACACCTAATACATAGGCTGCTTCTCCTAGATCTTTCATCTGGAAACATTTCCTTAACCATGCCTTAACCGCATGCATTTCAGGAATGTTATTTCCAATGATCAAGATATCATCGACGTAGAGGACTAGAAAAGTAATCACGCTCCCACTAAACCTCTTATATACACACGGGTCATCCTCGTTCTTGATGAAACCAAACTCAGAGATTGATTCATCAAAACGAATATTCCAGCTTCTAGATGCTTGTTTAAGTCCATAAATAGACTTCTTTAACTTGCATATCTTATGACGATCTGATGGATTAGTGAAACCTTCTGGTTGTGTCATATACACATCCTCATCCAGATTTCCATTCAGGAAAGCTGTCTTCACATCCATTTGCCAAATCTCATAATCATAATATGCAGCTATCGCGAAAAGAATCCGAATAGACTTAAACATAGCTACAGGTGAGAAAGTTTCATCATAATCTATCCCGTAGATTTGTTTGAAACCTTTCGCAACTAGCCTGCCTTTATAGGTAACCACGTTACCATCCATGTCAATCTTCTTCTTGAAGATCCATTTACAGCCTATAGGGATAACTCCCGAAGGCGGATCAACCAAGTCCCAGACTTGGTTATCTGACATGGAGTCCATCTCGGCTCGCATAGCTTCAAGCCATCTTGCTGACTCCGGTCCACTGACCGCATCCGCATAAGTGAGGGGTTCATCATTATCAATGATGTAGACTCCGTCATAGCGCTCAGGCTGTCGACGGATCCTTCCCGATCTTCGCGGTTCCCGTGATATCTGAGCCTCAGGTTGTTCAATAACCTGTTCTACCGGCTCAGGCTCATCCAACTGTGCTTGACTACTTTGTCCTTCTTCTGGATTCTCATCCAGCTTTATTTCTCTCCCACTGGCCTCTTGCAGAAGAAACTCCTTCTCAAGAAAAATTGCCGTCCGAGCAACAAACACCTTGTTCTCTTTGGGATCGTAGAAATAATAACCCTTAGTTTCCTTAGGGTAACCGACAAAGATGCATTTCTCAGATCTGCTCTCTAGTTTCCCAGAGGCGAGCTTTTTGACATAAGCCTCGCAACCCCAGATCATGATAAATGTCAAGCTCGGCTGTTTCCCATACCATAACTCATATGGAGTCTTAGAAACGGCCTTGGATGGCACTCGGTTTAGTACCTTTGCAGCTGTCTCCAGTGCAAAACCCCAAAAGGAGTAAGGTAGAGTAGCCTGATGTAGATCCCCTTCAAGGGGGAGCGCAAACCCTAAGCATGCACAAATCTCAATTGCATGGGCGGAATTAGGGTTTCCATAGATCGCATGTTGTATATCTATAAGATTAACTTTGTTTGCTTATAAAGATCAAGAGAAGATCTCTTACCATAGCCATGATAAAGGGTGGCGACTTGGAAGCAAGAGGGCAAGTAAGCACTCCTCCAAAGATAACGCACACTAGATGAGAGATGGCTACCCTTTCGGATGTTCCTTGTGCTAGCAAGGGATCTCCAAAACTTCCTTGTCGTGTGTAGATGAAGAGAGGTGCTTGGCCGAGAGCTTCGTTGTACAAGAGTTCCCCTTTCTTTTTTTTCTTTTCTTGTCGAATGAAGATGACAAGAGAGTAATTGGGCAAATGGCGTTAAGGCTTTCATTCAAGTGATGGTGTTACACTTCCAAATATGGAAGGTTATAAAGCCATGCGACCACTTGAAGAAAAACCGCCCAAAATGCCTTCAATCCTTGAACCATACGTTCACCCATGTGAACCGGTTCAAGCCAATTAGGTTCAACTCAATTCGGTTCAAAAAACCAAATCAAACCAGCCCAAGCCATGGTCTAGATCTCTTTGAACCAAATGGTTCAAGATCCAACCGTTCATCTCTGGATGCTCTTGATCTCTCCGATCTAGCATCCACACTCTCGATCGAAGCTTACCGATCTCAAGCCCTAATCAATCAAACATGATCAGACCAGATCTCACTTACAATCAGAGTCTAAACTCCTTTAAACTGAATCCAAACAATTCAGTCCACACGATCTGACTTGAGTAAGCCATGTCATCAAATTGTGCGACCCTAAGGGTTTCCTTTAAATGTCGGTAACGACAACTTACGTTATCACGATCAGTGAGGGGTATCTAGCAACACATCACTGTCTCCTGATATAAAGGAAAGAGTCTTCCAAGACTACACCCAAATCACAGCACAAGTGTGAATCCATTTCACGAGGCATACATGTTTCCTTTGCCACTGGATGTTCTTATTGGACAAGCATGTCAAGCCTGTAACTCCAATACGATGAGCATGATTAGATCAGATGAACATAGTCATCTGGGTATGGCCATACACTTTCTCAATCATCTCATATAGGGGGGCCTTAGAACATCACACTCCTTAAACAAGGAGACGGCAATCCTTTATCTATCACTAGTGTCCTAACCTGACTCATGATCATTATCCAAGATAGTCTATAACCATTATATTTCAAATGATATTGAACTACCTCAAAATAATGACATTCATCATTTAGAAACACAAGTGATCTCAAGTCAAAGGACATGTGCCACTTGTAGCATACAAGGATTATTCACATTGTGACAAGCAATTGAATATCCTAGTAGGGTCTGTCCAGTACATCCAATGTACCCATGAGTCTACATCTTATTCCATGCTCAAAGCATCCTATAAGATTAGAACACATATTAGTCTTAACCATATCAAGGCTGTCTCATGTTCACCAAGATATATCGACTAAGGACATTACTGCATGTCAGCCTAGCTGAACAGCTTTGAGACATTATTCAGTAGTACACTTATTACAGCAGACAAGGTAACAACCTAAATAACAACCATTGCCTTTATAAACTTAAGAGTTTATACAATGATACTATTACAATCCCAAGGCCTCAAACATTAGCCTTAAGGGCATACCCCAACAATCTCCCACTTGCACTTAATCTAATGGTTGAGAAACCTCAAACCCATATTATTACAGTGCTTCTCATGCTTCTGCTGCGCCAGAGGCTTGGTAAGCGGGTCTGCCAGATTGTCATCTGTATGTACCTTGCATATTTTGATCTCGCCACGATCTATGATCTCCCGGATCAAGTGAAACCGTCTCTGTATGTGCTTGGACTTCTGGTGCGACCGTGGTTCCTTTGCTTGTGCGATGGCTCCAGTGTTATCACAGAAGATAACCAAAGGATCGACACTCGAAGGAACAACACCAAGTTCTCTCACGAACTTACGAATCCACACTGCCTCCTTGGATGCTTCCGAGGCTGCAACATACTCGGCTTCTGTTGTGGAATCAGCAACAGTTGACTGTTTGAAACTCTTCCACACCACTGCTCCACCATTCAAGCTAAAAACATAGCCTGATTGCGATCGGAAATCATCCTGGTCCGACTGGAACGAAGCGTCAGTATATCCTTCTATACTGAGTTCTTCCTGACCACCATATATCAAGAACATATCTTTGGTCCTCCGCAGATATTTTAAAATGTTCTTGACTGCAATCCAGTGTGCCTGACCTGGATTACTTTGGAAACGACTGGTCACGCTTAACCCGTAAGCAACGTCTGGGCGAGTACATAACATCGCATACATAATGGACCCAATAGCCGAAGCATAAGGCGTATTGTCCATTTCATCTTTCTCAGTCTGTGTTTGTGGACACTGACTCTTCGAAAGATTCAGACCATGTCAGACTGGAAGATATCCTCTTTTAGAATTCTCTAAATGGAATCTCTCCAGAACTTTATCGATGTAAGTACTCTGGCACAGCCCGAGAAGCCTCTTAGATCTATCCCTGTAGATCTTCACACCTAATACATAGGCTGCTTCTCCTAGATCTTTCATCTGGAAACATTTCCTTAGCCATGCTTTAACAGCATGCATTTCAGGAATATCGTTTCCAATGATTAAGATATCATCGACGTAGAGGATTAGGAATGTAATCACGCTCCCACTAAACCTCTTATACACACACGGGTCATCTTCGTTCTTGATGAAACCAAACTCAGAGATTGATTCATCAAAACGAATATTCCAGCTTCTTGATGCTTGTTTCAGTCCATAAATGGACTTCTTTAACTTGCATATTTTATGACGATCTGATGGATTAGTGAAACCTTCAGGTTGTGTCATATACACATCCTCATCCAGATTTCCATTAAGGAAAGCTGTTTTCACATCCATCTGCCAGATCTCATAATCGTAATATGCTGCTATCGCGAAAAGAATCCGAATAGACTTGAACATAGCTACAGGAGAGAAAGTTTCATCATAATCTATCCCGTAGATTTGTTTGAAACCTTTCGCAACTAGCCTGCCTTTATAGGTAACCACTTTACCATCCATGTCAACCTTCTTCTTGAAGATCCATTTACAGCCTATAGGGATTACTCCCGGAGGCGGATCAACCAAATCCCAGACTTGGTTATCTGACATGGAGTCTATCTCGGCTCGCATAGCTTCAAGCCATCTAGCTGACTCCGGTCCACTGACCGCATCCGCATAAGTAAGGGGTTCATCATTATCAATGATGTAGACTCCGTCATAGCGCTCAGGCTGTCTACGGATCCTACCCGATCTTTGCGGTTCCCGTGATATCTGAGCCTCAGGTTGTTCAATAACCTGATCCACTGGCTCATGCACATCCAACTGTGCTTGACTACTTTGTCCTTCCTCTGGATTCTCATCCAGCTTTATTTCACTCCCATTGGCCTCTTGCAGAAGAAACTCCTTCTCAAGAAATATGGCCGTCCGAGCAACAAATACTTTGTTCTCTTTGGGATCGTAGAAATAATAACCCTTAGTTTCCTTAGGGTAACCGACAAAGATACATTTCTCAGATCTGCTCTCCAGTTTCCCAGAGGCGAGCTTTTTGACATAAGCCTCGCAACCCCAGATCCTGATAAATGTCAAGCTCGGCTGTTTCCCATACCATAGTTCATATGGCGTCTTTGAAACGGCCTTGGATGGCACTCGGTTTAGTACCTTTGCAGCTGTTTCCAGTGCAAATCCCCAAAAGGAATATGGAAGAGTAGCCTGACTCATCATAGAACAAACCATATCAAGTAACGTTCTATTTCTCCTCTCGGACACACCATTCCATTGTGGTGTTCCTGGCGGAGTGAGCTGTGAGATAATCCACACTCCTTTAGATAGTCAGTAAACTCTCGACTTAGGTATTCTCCACCTCGATCAGAACGAAGTGCCCTGATATTTCGGCCTAGCTGATTCTGTACTTCATTTTTGAACTCTTTGAACTTGTCAAAAGATTCACTCTTATGTCTCATAAGATAGACATAACCATACCTACTGAAATCATCAGTAAAGGTAATGAAGTACTGATAGCCACCTCTGGCATGTTTACTAAATGGCCCACACACATCACTGTGTATAAGATCAAGTAAACCTGAAGCCCTTTGACCTTTGTTAGGAAAAGGAGACTTCGTCATTTTACCCATTAAACAAGCTTTGCATGTATCAATCTCCTCATAGGAGAATGATCCCAGCAGTCCATGATCATGCAACCGCTTAATGCGCTTCTTGTTAATATGGCCTAAACGACTATGCCATAACAAGGTGCTGTCTTCAGCATACTTGGCTTTCTTAATATCAACACTTTGTATAGAACTTTCCATGTCCAACATGTATAACCCATTGTTAATTGAACCAGTTGCATAAACAATATTATCTAAAGATAAAACACACTTTGAAATATTGCATTCAAAGGCAAATCCTTTCCTGACAAGAGCAGGAATAGAGACAATATTTTTAGTAATACTGGGAACAAAGTAACAACTGTTTAGTTCTAATACAATGCCAGATGGTAATGAGATGAAATAGTCTCCTACAGCAACAGCAGCAACCCGTGCCCCGTTTCCAACGCGTAGGTCCACCTCATGCTGTCCCACCTGCCTTCTTCTCTTGAGTTCCTGTACATTTGAACAAATGTGAACTCCACATGCAGTGTCCAACACCCATGAAATAGAAGAAGATGATATCATGACCTCAGTCACAAATATACCTGAGCCAGAAGCGATGCTTCCCCTCTTATCTCCTTGGAGCGCTTTACAGTCCTTTTTCCAGTGACCCAGCTGGCCACAGTGGAAACACCTGTTGTCCTTCGCCCGCTTCACCTTTTGTTTCAGAGCCTTACTGTAGTTCTTGACAGGGGCCTTTCCCTTCTTCCCCTTCTTCTTGTTCCTCGAAGGAACCATCAAGACAGAGGTTGAAGGCTTTCCCTTCAGAGTTTCCTCAGTAGTCAAGAGCATATTGAGCAGCTCTGCCGGAGTACAATCGATCTTGTTCATATTAAAATTAATAATGAACGCATCGAAAGAGGGCGGGAGAGACTGCAGAATTATGTCTACAGCAAGCTCCTGGTTGATGGTATGCCCCAGTTTCTCTAGAGCCTCCTTGTGCCCAATCATCTTGAGCACGTGAGCTCCCACTGGGCTCCCTTCAGCCAGTTTGCTCTGAAAGAAAAGCTTGGTCAGATTATAGCGTTCTGTCCTCGCCTGTGCAGCATACAGCATCTTGAGGTTCGCTATAATCTCTATAGCCGACATATCCTCATGCTGACGCTGCAGCGGTGGCGTCATAGACGCTAGCATCAGGCAAGCGACATCAATGCTATCATTGACATGCTTTTCATAGGCTTCGCGAACCGCCCTTGCGGCGTTCGCAGCGGGTTGAGGCGGCACAGCCGTCTCGAGGACATACAGTTTCCTCTCAGCCATAAGAATGATCTTAAGGTGTCCGAACCAGTCTGAGAAGTTTGGCCCAGCAAACTTCTCCCTTTCCAGTAGGGATCGCACATTGAAGCTCATGGTGTTCGTTGCTGCAGGAATCTACAACAATGCAAGAACAGCAAGGTCAGTATCAATGTTTAGAATCAATCCAGGACTTAAGAAAGATTTTTTCTCACTATTTTATCTGGCTGAAAAATCCAGCAAAACAGCCCGAAAGAGTAGAACTCTTTTAGTGAGATGGGATCCAGATTTCATACTTGGTTTCCGCGTCCCGCTCAGGCGAGATAAGATGCACAGAGAGTACAAGCACTAATCTCTGGTAGGCTGTCCCAGCCAATCGCCAACCCGTGCGATTCCCCTTCATCTGGGCAATCCAGCAGACTATGCCAACTGAGTTGGTACAACACAGTCTCTGACCCCATAGATGGCTGCCTCCATGTGCTACCATATGCGCCACATATGTAGCCTACATGGTCAAGCTGACCCGACCTACTCCCTGGACCACCACGTGCTATGCTGAGCAACGAGAAGGGATAAATCCCTACTCTGTAACACGCAGGTGTAATCCCGCACCGTCTGAAGATAGATGGACGTGCCCACTGAGTGGGTACAACACGGCTCCAACGATAGTCAGAACAGTGAGGTTTCGCGTCAGAAGGCTTACGAGCTTGATATGTTAGCGTTTGGATTTTAACGGTCTTTTATCTTCATACCTATCATGTAAGTCCTATGGTGATAGCAGAAGATAAACTCATGCAATTCTAATTATAAAAGCAATAAATAGAAAGCATGCTGATCTTATGTGGTAAAAGCCCATAGCCTAAGTAAGACCTTAATTTTACTTAATTCTTCACTTTCTTTTCATGGGTCTTTTATCTCATCAGGTCCATCCCAGGGCCCTTGCGCCAAGTTCAGCTCAGGTGCACCCACCAGCTGAATGCGCCTCTTTAATGTGTGCTTTTGTGCTCTTGTCTAATCAAATACATTTTGATCTATCTAGACAAGGTTGACTCGCAGGTCAAATATACAATAAATTAATTAAAAGGTGATTCGCAGATCACAATAAAAATTAATTTACAAGTTTAAGTCCAGGCACGCAGGCCCCAGCACAACACACATTTAACATGGGCAGCCCACATAAGAATAAATAAACAAGCATCATGGCATCATTTAATCAACATGTGATCCATTACAAAGAAAATAAAAATTTTGAAAACCCCATTGGCATCAATTTTAATTTTCTTATGAGCCCTACTACCTTACAACGGTCCATTAATAGGGATCCACTCATCCAGCTAGTCAGATCCTCTGCCCTTGCATGCACCAAGTCCTAACTGACTCGAGTTGACCTAATGGTCAACCATGCATGCTACAAGGGCTGAACAACCCTCATGAGTTTTGGCAAGCGGGTGTGACCCCGGGCCTAACTCATGTGTGTTCATTAGTCGTCTCAACCAGACCTCGCTACACGCCCTTGATGCAGTCAACCTATAGCCACCTCGTGCTTGCGCACAGGTGCTATCAGGTCAACCCATATAGGCTGTCAGATGGTCTGATCAGACTAGTTGGATCTTCCCTAGAGGATGCCTTCAACCCTACTAACCCGTCTAAGGGATTATAGCAGGCGCCACTTAGATCTATGGTGATAGGCGCGCAAGATGTAAGGTTTTTCTTTGAAAAACAACTACAACAAGCGCAAACAAGTAACATGCGCCACTTTGATAAACAAGATACATCAAATATCTAGCATGTCATTCTTTGCATGTTGATAAACCAAAGATCTAGGCATAAGCGCAAACTTCTCCAAGCAATGATACAAGCGCAAACAAACTTATGTGCACACAACATCATGTAAGCGCAAGAAAACAAAGCATGAAGTGAGCGCAATATGGCATCATGAATGGATCACAACCTCAGCAAAGCAATCATATAGATGATACTGAAAAACCCTATCCTCTGATACCAATTGTAGGTCCCCTTCAAGGGGGAGCGCAAACCCTAAGCATGCACAAATCTCAATTGCATGGGCGGAATTAGGGTTTCCATAGATCGCATGTTGTATATCTATAAGATTAACTTTGTTTGCTTATAAAGATCAAGAGAAGATCTCTTACCATAGCCATGATAAAGGGTGGTGACTTGGAAGCAAGAAGGCAAGTAAGCACTCCTCCAAAGATAACGCACACTAGATGAGAGATGGCTACCCTTTCGGATGTTCCTTGTGCTAGCAAGGGATCTCCAAAACTTCCTTATCGTGTGTAGATGAAGAGAGGTGCTTGGCCGAGAGCTTCGTTGTACAAGAGTTCCCCTTTCTTTTTTTTCTTTTCTTGTCGAATGAAGATGACAAGAGAGTAATTGGGCAAATGGCGTTAAGGCTTTCATTCAAGTGATGGCGTTACACTTCCAAATATGGAAGGTTATAAAGCCATGCGAACACTTGAAGAAAAACCGCCCAAAATGCCTTCAATCCTTGAACCATACGTTCACCCATGTGAACCGGTTCAAGCCAATTAGGTTCAACTCAATTCGGTTCAAAAAACCAAATCAAACCAGCCCAAGCCATGGTCTAGATCTCTTTGAACCAAATGGTTCAAGATCCAACCGTTCATCTCTGGATGCTCTTGATCTCTCCGATCTAGCATCCACACTCTCGATCGAAGCTTACCGATCTCAAGCCCTAATCAATCAAACATGATCAGACCAGATCTCACTTACAATCAGAGTCTAAACTCCTTTAAACTGAATCCAAACAATTCAGTCCACACGATCTGACTTGAGTAAGCCATGTCATCAAATTGTGCGACCCTAAGGGTTTCCTTTAAATGTCGGTAACGACAACTTACGTTATCACGATCAGTGAGGGGTATCTAGCAACACATCACTGTCTCCCGATATAAAGGAAAGAGTCTTCCAAGACTACACCCAAATCACAGCACAAGTGTGAATCCATTTCACGAGGCATACATGTTTCCTTTGCCACTGGATGTTCTTATTGGACAAGCATGTCAAGCCTGTAACTCCAATACGATGAGCATGATTAGATCAGATGAACATAGTCATCTGGGTATGGCCATACACTTTCTCAATCATCTCATATAGGGGGGCCTTAGAACATCACACTCCTTAAACAAGGAGACGGCAATCCTTTATCTATCACTAGTGTCCTAACCTGACTCATGATCATTATCCAAGATAGTCTATAACCATTATATTTCAAATGATATTGAACTACCTCAAAACAATGACATTCATCATTTAGAAACACAAGTGATCTCAAGTCAAAGGACATGTGCCACTTGTAGCATACAAGGATTATTCACATTGTGACAAGCAATTGAATATCCTAGTAAGGTCTGTCCAGTACATCCAATGTACCCATGAGTCTACATCTTATTCCATGCTCGAAGCATCCTATAAGATTAGAACACATATTAGTCTTAACCATATCAAGGCTGTCTCATGTTCACCAAGATATATCGACTAAGGACATTACTGCATGTCAGCCTAGCTGAACAGCTTTGAGACATTATTCAGTAGTACACTTATTACAGCAGACAAGGTAACAACCTGAATAACAACCATTGCCTTTATAAACTTAAGAGTTTATACAATGATACTATTACAATCCCAAGGCCTCAAACATTAGCCTTAAGGGCATACCCCAACACCTGACTCATCATAGAACGAACCATATCAAGTAACATTCTATTTCTCCTCTCGGACACACCATTCCATTGCGGTGTTCCTGGCGGAGTGAGCTGTGAGATAATCCCACACTCCTTCAGATAGTCAGTAAACGCATGACTCAAGTATTCTCCACCTCGATCAGAACGAAGTGCCTTGATATTACGGCCTAGCTGATTCTGTACTTCATTCTTGAACTCTTTGAACTTGTCAAAAGATTCACTTTTATGTCTCATTAAATAGACATACCCATACCTACTGAAATCATCAGTGAAGGTAATGAAGTACTGATAGCCACCTCTGGCATGTTTACTAAATGGCCCACACACATCACTGTGTATAAGGTCAAGTAAACCTGAAGCCCTTTGACCTTTGTTAAGAAAAGGTGACTTCGTCATTTTGCCCATTAAACAAGCCTTGCATGTATCAATCTCCTTGTAGGAGAATGATCCCAGCAGTCCATGATCATGCAACCGCTTAATGCGTTTCTCGTTAATATGGCCTAAACGACTATGCCATAGCAAGGTGCTGTCATCAGCATACTTGGCTTTCTTAATATCAATATTTTGTATAGAACATTCCATGTCCAACATGAATAACCCATTGTTAATTGAACCAGTTGCATAAACAATATTATCTAAAGATAAAACACACTTTGAAATATTGCATTCAAAGGAAAATACCTTCCTGACAAGAGCAGGAATAGAGATAATATTTTTAGTAATACTGGGAACAAAGTAACAACTGTTTAATTCTAATACAATTCCAGATGGTATTGAGATGAAATAGTCTCCTACAGCAACAGCAGCAACCCGTGCCCCGTTTCCTACTCGTAGGTCCACCTCATGCTGTCCCACCTGTCTTCTTCTCTTGAGTTCCTGTACATTTGAACAAATGTGAACTCCACATGCAGTGTCCAACACCCATGATATAGAAGAAGATGAAACCATGACTTCCGTCACGAATATACCTGAGCCAGAAGCGATGCTTCCCCTCTTATCTCCTTGGAGCGCTTTACAGTCCTTTTTCCAGTGACCCAGCTGGCCACAGTGGAAACATCTGTATTCCTTGGACCGCTTAACCTTCTGCTTCAGAGCCTTGCTGTAACTCTTGACAGGGGCCTTGCCCTTCTTCCCCTTCTTCTTGTTCCTAGAAGGAACCATTAAGACAGAGGTCGAAGGCTTTCCCTTCAGAGTTTCCTCAGTAGTCAAGAGCATATTCAGCAGCTCTGCCGGAGTACAATCGATTTTGTTCATATTAAAGTTAATAATGAACGCGTCGAATGAGGGCGGGAGAGACTACAGAATAATGTCTACAGCAAGCTCCTGATTGATGGTATGCCCCAGTTTCTCTAGAGCCTCCTTGTGCCCAATCATCTTGAGCACGTGAGCTCCCACTGGGCTCCCTTCAGCCAGTTTGCTCTGAAAGAAAAGCTTTGTCAGATTGTAGCGCTCAGTCCTTGCCTGTGCAGCATACAGCATCTTGAGGTTCGCTATAATCTCTATAGCCGACATATCCTCATGCTGACGCTGCAGCGGTGGCGTCATAGATGCTAGCATCAGGCAAGCGACATCAATGCTATCATTGACGTGCTTTTCATAGGCTTCCCGAACCGCCCTTGCGGCGTTCGGAGCGGGCTGAGGCGGTATCGCCGTCTCGAGGACATACAGTTTCCTCTCTGCCTTAAGAACGATCTTAAGGTGTCCAAACCAGTCTGAGAAGTTCGGCCCAGCAAACTTCTCTCTTTCCAGTAGGGATCGCACATTGAAGTTCATGGTGTTCGTTGCTGCAGGAATCTACAACAATGCAAGAACAGCAAGGTCAGTATCAATGTTAAGAATCAATCAGGACTTAAGAAAGATTCTTTTTCTCACTATTTTATCTGGCTGAAAAATCCAGCAAAACAGCCCGAAAGAGTAGAACTCTTTTAGTGAGATGGGATCCAGATTTCATACTTGGTCTCCGCGTCCCGCTCAGGCGAGATAAGATGCACAGAGAGTACAAGCACTAATCTCTGGTAGGCAATCCCTGCCAATCGCCAACCCGTGCGATTCCCCTTCATCTGGGCAATCCAGCAGACTGTGCCAACTGAGTTGGTACAACACAGTCTCTGATCCCACAGATGGCTACCTCCATGCGCTACCATATGCGCCACATATGTAGCCTGCATGGTCAAGCTGACCCGACCTACTCCCTGGACCACCACGTGCTATGCTGAGCAACGAGAAGCGATAAATCCCTTCTCTGTAACACGCAGGTGTAATCCCGCACCGTCTGAAGATAGATGGACGTGCCCACTGAGTGGGTACAACACGGCTCCAACGATAATCAGAACAGTGAGGTTTCGCGTCAGAAGGCATACGAGCTTGATATTTTAGCGTTGGATTTTAACGGTCTTTTATCTTCTTCACTATCATGCAATTCCTATGGTGATAGCAGAAGATAAATAAATCATGCTGTTCTTCTTATTTAAACAATAAAAGAAAGCATGGATCTTATGTGGTAAAAGCCCATAGCCTAAGTAAGACCTTAATTAACTTAAGTCTTCAGTTGCTTTTCTTCATGGGTCTTTTGCTGCTCATCTGGCCCAACCCAGGGCCCAAGCGCCATCTGCAGCTCAGGTGCGCCCACCAGGTAAATGCGCCTGGTCCCAGAGTCGAACCCTGGACCTCCCACCTAGTCTAGCCACTGCTGCATGCGCCTCTGCCAAGTGTGCTCTGTGCTCTTGTCTGATTAATTTACAAATTAATCTATCTAGACAAGATTGACTCGCAGGTCAATTACATTTTATAAATTAAGTACAAGGTGATGCGCAGATCACAATTAAAAATTAATTTACAAAATAATTTCCAGGCACGCAGGCCCCAGCACAGCACACATTTAACATGGGCAGCCCACATAAGATTAAATAAACAAGCAAATGGCATCAATCAGCATGTGATCCAAACAAGAAATTAAAACTTTTGAAAACCCCATGGGATCATTTTAATTTCCTTATATGCCCTACTACCTTACAACGGTCCATCATTAGGGATCCACTCATCAGACCCAGTCAGATCCACTGCCCTTGCATGCACCAAGTCCTAACTGACTTGAGTCGACCCAGTGGTCAACTATGCATGCGCCAGGGCTGAACAACCACAATGAAGTCTGGCAAGCGGGTGTGACCCCGGGCCTAACTCATGCGCGTTCATTGGTTGTCTCAATCAGATATCGCTACACGCCTGTCTGCAGTCGACCTATAGCCATCTTGTGCTTGCGCACAGATGCTATCTGGTCGACCCATCAAGGCTGTCAGATAGTCTGATTAGACTTGTTTGGATCTAACCTAGGGGATGACTTCAACCCTAATAACCCGTCTAAGGGTTTACAGCAGGCGCAATTAAATCTAATGGAAGCGCGCAAGTCGTTAAGTTCTTTTGAGAAAAACAACAACAATAAGAATTAAGCGCCACCTTCATACATGCGCAAAGATGAATACACAATATGTAACTTTCGCATGTCATAGATTTAAGCATCATTTCAATCATGGATCACAAAACATATAGCAATCATATAAATCATGCGTTAACCTTCGCTCTGATACCAATTGAAGGTTTGCATAAGGGGGCGAAACCCTAAAGCATAGGCGCATATGAAGGATGAAAGCAGCGGAAAGGGGTTTTCTAGATCTTGCATGTTATATGATCAACAAAAATGACCCGATTACAAATAGAGAAGGATCATACCATAGCCATTTCTAGATGGCGCCTTGGAAGCAAAGACCGAAATGGATCTTCTCCAGAGGTGACGCACACAATTGATGTCGCCTACTCCCTTTGGCGATCCTTGTGCTAGCAAGGCCCAAAGATGTCCTTGTCGAGTGGAAGGGAAGAGAACATCTTGGCTTGGCGATTTTTTCTTGTCGTCTATTCCTCTCCTTCACGCAAGAATGCCTCAAGACCGAAAGCCAAAATGGCGACAAGGCGTGAAGAGGGAAAATGTGAAGCGTGGTCACGTTGAGAAGTGCTATCCAAAAAATAGCATGCCACTTCTCCACATGCGATCATGGGTTTACCCCAATCGCAAACTCCACTTCACCTTTGAACCACGCGCTCATCCATGAGCCGGTTCACTTTGGTTTGGTTCAATGACCAAACACCCCAAGCCATAAGTCCAGATCACATTAAACCCTAAGGCTCCAGATCTGACCGTTCATCTCTTTGATGCTCCTGATCTCACCGATCTAGCATCCAATCTCTCGATCGAAGCTTACCAATCTAAAGCCCTAATCAATCAAACATGATCAGACCAGATCTCACTTACAATCAGAGATTAATTCCCTTTAAACTGAACCCAAACAATTCAGTCCACACGATCTGACTTAAGTAAGCCATATCATCAAATTGTGCGACCCTGAGGGTTTCCTTTAAATGTCGGTAACGATAACTCACGTTATCACGATCAGTGAGGGGTATCTAGCAACACATCACTGTCTCCCGATATAAAGAAAAGAGTCTTCCAAGACTACACCCAAACCACAGCACAAGTGTGAATCAACTCACTAGGCATACATAATTCCTTTGCCACTGGATGTTCTTATTGGACAAGCGTGTCAAGCCTGTAACTCCAATATGATGAGCATGATTAGATCAGATGAACACAGTCACCTGGGTATGGCCATACACTTTCTCAATCATCTCATCCAGGGGGGCCCCTTTAGAACATCACACTCCAATTAAGGAGACGGCAATCCTATATCTATCACTAGTGCCCTAACCTGACTCAAGCTCATCATCCAAGATAGTCTATAACCATTATGTTTCAAATGATATTGAACTACCTCAAAACAATGACAATCATCATTTAGAAAACACAAGTGATCTCAAGTCAGAGGAAATGTGCCACTTGTCGCAATCAAGGAATATTCACATTGTGACAAGCAATTGAATATCCTAGTAGGGTCTGTCTAGTACATCCAATGTACCCATGAGTCTACATCTTATTCCATGCTCGAAGCATCCTATAAGATTAGAACACATATTAGTCTCAATCATATCAAGGCTGTCTCATGTTCACCAAGATATATCGACTAAGGACTTTACAGCATGTCGGCCCAGCTGAACAGCTTTGAGACATTATTCAGAAGTACAATTATTGCAGCAGACAATGTAACAAACTGAATAACAACCATGCCTTTATAAACATAAAAGTTTATTACATGATACTGATACAATCCCAAGGCCTCAAACATTAGCCTTAAGGGCATACCCCAACAATCCCATGGATTCAATATGAAATAAGAAACTATCATGATTTTTGTTAAAGATCAAAAATAATATCACCACTTATCTTCATCACAACATATGAAATGTAACATCAAAGCACAAAGCATAAGTATTGTGGTACTACATATCATGTTTTGAAAATGAACCCAACCCAAAATCTCCCAGACTTAGATTATGCATAGTCCCTATGCATAGCATGTAAAGAACACAAAATTTGGAGAAAATGGGATGCAATACTCACAAGATTAGTTAGAGTCATCGTTGGTGCTCGTCTCAGCATCTTCCTCGTGAGGGTTGTCCACATGTCGTGTGAATTTAGCAAGACATTCATAGAAGTTGGTGAAGCTATTGGCATTTGTGGACTTGAATAAAATTATGCATAAGGAAAAGCCAAAGATAGAGCGCGGCCTTGGAATAGCGTCGGATGGAGGAGGCAAAATAGTAGAAGATGCAGGCTAGCGGAAGGGAGTCAGATATGTGCATGGTAGAGAGGTGGAAGTCTTCTCAGCACTCTTGTGTAGCACGTTGATGCAAAGCTGATGTGTGTCTTGGCAGATTAGTAATAAAAGCTCCGGCAGATGAAATTAGTTGGATGAAGATCAACAGTAGTCTCCCCCTTCAGAGTTGCCGGTGTCGAACTTAGAGCAGCAGCAAGATAGATATTCGGTGGTACATAGCAGCAGTAGTATTCTTCAGCAATAGCAGCAGTAGTCAAAAATCGCAACAAAAAGCAGCGTTGAAAATCAGGATTGTCACACGGAAGGAAGAAGCTTCCGTGATCGCTCGTGTTGCTGCCGCTGAAGTTGCGCAGAGGAGTAGCTCGGCTGCGATTGAAGAAGAAAAGGAGCGGCTGTAGATTTTGATGTCGCCGTTTTTCTGTTGAAGAAGAAGAAGAGCGGCAGGGTTCGTTGCAGATTAAAGAGGGGCAGCGCTGGATTTTGAAGAAACCGCCGCAATTAAAAGTTGCAAGGCGGTGGCTTAATGGCAGAGGAAATCGGCAGAGTTGTCACCAGCTGCCTAGAAATCAATAGCAGAAATGGCGAACGGGTGCCGATTCGGTTCAGATAGTGCCGACGGCGAGTTCTGGAAAGGTCGGCGTTGCTTTCAACTTGAACTGATGACAGAATGCTGCAGATTGGAGAGGCGGCGGATGTTTTCACTCGGATTGAAGGAGGCATAGCGCCGATTTCTGTCGTGGCTGGCAATTTCCTGCTCATATTGATGATAGGAAACCTAGGTCACATGCATAATCGAAAATTTTGCAGCAGCGGCGGAAATACTAGGTTTCAAAGATCGCATGACTTAAACATATGACCAACCTTGAAAGGATAGGTTAGAGCATTACCATTGCCATGCTTTGAGTGGCGGCTTGGAAGAAGAAAGGGGCGAGTGCCTCTTCTCCAAAAGTATCACACACAAGATGAAGTTTGCTTCTCCCTTGTGCTCCTTGTGCTAGCAAAGACACTAGGGGTCTTTGATCGAGTGAGGAGATGAGATGTGCACCCTTGGCTTGGTTAAACTCCTTCTTTTCGTGAAGAGGAAGAAGAATGTGAGAGGAGGAAGAGAGCGGTTTTGAAAACCGAGAGAGAGAGCCCCTGGAAGGAAAGATTCAGTTACCATATTTCGTAAGAACCAAACATGTAACCCCCTTCTTAACTCCCTCTTTAACTCCCATGCGTTCACCCTAAGTGAACCAACCGAAACCTCTCATTTGAACCATGCGTTCACTAAGTGAACCGGTTCAATTTCATTTGGTTCAAGGACCAAATCGAACAAGCCCTGGTCTTGATCTGATTGAACCAAATGGCTCAAGATCCAACCACACATCTCATTGAATCTCTTGATCTTTACGATCAAGCATCAATTCTCCCGATCGAAGCTTACCGATCATATGCCCTAATCAATCAAACATGATTAGACTAGATCTCACTTCCAATCAGAGTTTAAATTGCTTTAAACTGAACTAGAATAATTCCAATCCACACGATCTGACATAAGTAAGCCATATCATCAAATTGTGCGACCCTAAGGGTTTCCTTCAACGTCGGTAACGATAACTTACGTTATCACGATCAGAGAGGGGTATCTAGCAACACATCACTGTCTCCCGATATGAAGGAAAGAGTCTTCCAAGACTACTCCCAAAACATAGCACAAGTGTGAATCCAATTCACCCAGCATACATGTTCCCTTTGCCACTGGATGTTCTCGTTGGACAAGCGTGTCTAGCCTGTAATTCCAACACGATGAGAATGGTTAGATCAGATGAACATAGTCATCTGGGTATGGCCATACACATTCTCAACCATCTCATCCAGGGGGCCCCAGTAGAACACCACACTCCAACTAGGAGAGGCAATCCTTTATCTATCGCTAGTGTCCTAACATGACTTATGCCCACTATCCAAGATAATCCTTAACCATTATCTTTCAAATGATATTGAACTACCTCAAGACAATGTCAATCATCACTTAGAAACACAAGTGATCTCAAGTCAGAGGGAATATGCCACTTGCTCGCTTATAAGGATTTATTCATATTGTGACAAACAATTGAATATCCTAAGTAGGGTCAGTCCAGTACATCCAATGCACCTATGTGTCTAAATCTTATTCCATGCTCGAAGCATCCTATAAGATTAGAACACATATTAGTCTCAATCATATCAAGGCTGTCTCATGTTCACCAAGATATCTCGACTAAGGACAACTCTGAAAATCAGCTAAGCTGAACATCATTGAGACATTACTCAGAAGTATACATATAGCAGTAGGTAATGCAACAATCTGAATAACAACAATTGCCTTTACAAAAACATATACATAGTTTGTACATGATACTGATAATAACCCAAGGCCTCAAACATTTAGCCTTAAGGGCATACCCCAACAAACTCCCACTTACACTTAAACTAATGGTTGAGAAATCTCAAACCCATATTATTACAGTGCTTCTCTGAAAGGTCCCCTAGAACAAGGGGGGCGAAACCCTATAGGAGGCGCATATGAAATTTTTTGACACAGCGGAAGGGGTTTCAAGGATCTATGCATATAATATGTTCAACTTGCATGAAAAACGATTCTCACCATTGCCATCGCTTAGATGGTGTCTTGGAAGGAAAGGCGCAAGTGCTCCTTCTCCAAAGGTGACGCACACAATTGGTGTCGCCTACTCTTCTTTGGTGCTCCTTGTGCTAGCAAGGTTCCAAGAAGTCGTTGTCGAATGGAAGGGGAGAGATCTCCTTTGCTTGGCGATTACTTCCTTCTCCTTGCGTCAACCTCTTCACCACACGAGAGTGCAAGACCGAATAACTCAAGTTGGCGACGCGAGAGGAGGAGAAATGAGAGATGAGGGCGCCTTAGGCGTGAACGTGAGTAGTGGTCACGTATGTGATCATGCTTTCTAAAAATAGAAAGCCACTCACTCACATGCGATCATGGGTTTACCCCTATCGTAAACTCCTCTCAATTTGAACCACACGCACACTCAATGAGCTGGTTCAATTTGGTTTAGTTTAATAACCAAATAAACCAAGCAATCAGTCCAGACCACAATAAACCCTAAGGCTCGTGATCTGACCGTCGATCTCTTGATGCTCCTGATCTCACCGATCTAGCATCCAATCTCTCGATCGAAGCTTACCGATCTCAAGCCCTAATCAATCAAACATGATCAGACCATATCTCACTTACAATCAGAGATTAAATCCCTTTAAACTAAACCTAAACAATTCAGTCCACACGATCTGACTTAAGTAAGCCATATCATCAAATTGTGCGACCCTGAGGGTTTCCTTTAAATGTCGGTAACGATAACTCACGTTATCACGATCAGTGAGGGGTATCTAGCAACACATCACTGTCTCCCGATATAAAGAAAAGAGTCTTCCAAGACTACACCCAAACCACAGCACAAGTGTGAATCCAACTCACAAGGCATGCATGTTTCCTTTGCCACTGGATGTTCTTATTGGACAAGCGTGTCAAGCTTGTAACTCCAATATGATGAGCATGATTAGATCAGATGAACATAGTCACCTGGGTATGGCCATACTCTTTTCTCAATCACCTCATCCAGGGGGCCCCTTTAGAACATCACACTCTATAAACAAGGAGACAGCAATCCTTTGTCTATCATTAGTGCCCTAACCTGACTCAAGCTCACCATCCATGATAGTCTATAATCATTATGTTTCAAATGATATTGAACTACCTCAAAACAATGACAATCATCATTTAGAAAACACAAGTGATCTCAAGTCAGAGGAAATGTGCCACTTGTCGCAATCAAGGATTATTCACATTGTGACAGACAATTGAATATCCTAGTAGGGTCTGTCCAGTACATCCAATGTACCCATGAGTCTACATCTTATTCCATGCTCAAAGCATCCTATAAGATTAGAACACATATTAGTCTCAATCATATCAAGGCTGTCTCATGTTCACCAAGATATCTCGACTAAGGACTTTATAGCATGTCAGCCCAGCTGAACAGCTTTGAGACATTATTCAGAAGTACACTTATTGCAGCAGACAATGTAACAAACTGAATAACAACCATGCCTTTATAAACATAAGAGTTTATTACATGATACTGATACAATCCCAAGGCCTCAAACATTAGCCTTAAGGGCATACCCCAACAATCTCCCACTTGCACTTAATCTAATGGTTGAGAAATCTCAAACCCATATTATTACAGTGCTTCTCATGCTTCTGCTGCGCCAGAGGCTTAGTAAGCGGGTCTGCCAGATTGTCATCTGTATGAACCTTGCAGACTTTGATCTCGCCACGATCTATGATCTCCCTGATCAAATGAAACCGTCTCTATATGTGCTTGGACTTCTGGTGCGACCGTGGTTCCTTTGCTTGTGCGATTGCTCCAGTGTTATCACAAAAGATAACCAAAGGATCTGCACTCGAAGGAACAACACCAAGTTCTCTCACGAACTTACGAATCCACACTGCCTCCTTGGATGCTTCCGAGGCTGCAACATACTCGGCTTCTGTTGTGGAATCAGCAACAGTTGACTGTTTGAAACTTTTCCACACCACTGCTCCTCCATTCAAGCTAAAAACATAGCCTGATTGCGATCGGAAATCATCCTGGTCTGACTGGAACGAAGCGTCAGTATATCCTTCAATACTGAGTTCTTCCTGACCACCATATATCAAGAACATATCTTTGGTCCTCCGCAGATATTTTAAAATGTTCTTGACTGCAATCCAGTGTGCCTGACCTGGATTACTTTGGAACCGACTGGTCACGCTTAACCCGTAAGCGACGTCTGGGCGAGTACACAACATCGCATACATAATGGACCCAATAGCCGAAGCATAAGGCGTATTGTCCATTTCATCTTTCTCAGTCTGTGTTTGTGGACACTGACTCTTCGAAAGATTCAGACCATGTCTGACTGGAAGATATCCTCTTTTAGAATTCTCTAAATGAAATCTCTCCAGGACTTTATCGATGTAAGTACTCTGGCACAGCCCGAGAAGCCTCTTAGATCTATCCCTGTAGATCTTCACACCTAATACATAGGCTGCTTCTCCTAGATCTTTCATCTGGAAACATTTCCTTAACCATGCCTTAACCGCATGCATTTCAGGAATGTTATTTCCAATGATCAAGATATCATCGACGTAGAGGACTAGAAAAGTAATCACGCTCCCACTAAACCTCTTATATGTTGGGGTATGCCCTTAAGGCTAATGTTTGAGGCCTTTGGGATTGTAACAGTATCATGTAATAAACTCTTATGTTTATAAAGGCATGGTTATTATTCAGGTTGTTACCTTGTCTGCAGTAATAAGTGTACTACTGAATAATGTCTCAAAGCTGTTCAGCTAGGCTGACAGGCTATATGTCCTTAGTCGAGATATCTTGGTGAATATGAGACAGCCTTGATATGATTGAGACTAATATGTGTTCTAATCTTATAGGATGCTTCGAGCATGGAATAAGATGTAGACTCATGGGTACATTGGATGTACTGGACAGACCCTACTAGGATATTCATATTGCTTGTCACAATGTGAATAATCCTTGAATACACTAAGTGGCACATGTCCTCTGACTTGAGATCACTTGAGTAACTAAATGATGATTGTCATTGTTTTGAGGTAGTTCAATATCATTTGAAACATAATGATCATAGACTATCTTGGATAATGATCATGAGTCAGGTTAGGGCACTAGTGATAGATATAGGATTGCCGTCTCCTTGTTCAAGGAGTGTGATGTTCTAAAGGGGCCCCCCTATATGTGATGATTGAGAAAGTGTATGGCCATACCCAGATGACTATGCTCGTCTGATCTAATCATACTCATAGTATTGGAGTTACAAGCTTGACCCGCTTGTCCAATAAGAACATCCAGTGGCAAAGGACACATGCATGCCTTGTGAAGTTGATTCACACTTGTGCTGTGGTTTGGGAGTAGTCTTGGAAGACTCTTTCCTTTATATCGGGAGACAGTGATGTGTTGCTAGATACCCCTCACTGATTGTGATAACGAAAGTTATTGTTACCGACATTTAAAGGAAACCCTCAGGGTCGCACAAATTGATGATATGACTTACTTAAGTCAGATCGTGTGGACTGAATTAGTTGGGTTCAGTTTAAAGGGATTTAAACTCTGATTGTAAGTGAGATCTAGTCTGATCATGTTTGATTGATTAGGGCTTGAGATCGGTAAGCTTCGATCGAGAGAGGAGATGCTAGATCGGTGAGATCAAGAGCATCAGGAGATGAACGGTTAGACCTTGAGCCATTAGGTTCATAGAAGGTCTAGACCATGTATTGGCTTGGCTTGGTTTGATTTTGGTCTATGAGCCAAATCGAATTGAACCAAAGAATGAACCGGTTCACTATGTGAACGCATGGTTCATGAAGGAAGGCGTTTTGGCGTTGGAACATGGCTTCATGACTTTCCATTTTGGGAAGTCATGTAACGCCATTTTTGATGTATCGCCTAAACGCTTTTGCTCGCTTGTCATTGACGTTGCTTGCTTGCCATCTCGTGTGGAAGAAGGTGAACGACAAGGGAGAGCTCTCGGCCAAGGAAGCATCTCAACCTATCCCTTCCATTCGGCAAGGACTCTTGAAGATCTTTGCTAGCACAAAGATCAACAAGAAGAAGTCATCCCTCGTTTGTGTGCGTCACTTGTGGAGAAGATCTATCTTGCTCTTTGCATCCAAGCCGCCTCCTTCCCATGGCCATGGTAACGAATCTTTCATTTGTTGTTTAAGTTGATCATATGAAAGTATAGCATGCGATCAAGTTTAAACCCTAATTCCGCTGCGAAAACAAAGAAGACCACTTGCGCTATCTATAGGGTTTCGCTCCCCCTTGAAGGGGACCCCTCTAAAACCCTACATTATATACACACGGGTCATCCTCGTTCTTGATGAAACCAAACTCAGAGATTGATTCATCAAAATGAATATTCCAACTTCTAGATGCTTGTTTAAGTCCATAAATAGACTTCTTTAACTTGCATATCTTATGACGATCTGATGGATTAGTGAAACCTTCTGGTTGTGTCATATACACATCCTCATCCAGATTTCCATTCAGGAAAGCTGTCTTCACATCCATTTGCCAAATCTCATAATCATAATATGCAGCTATCGCGAAAAGAATCCGAATAGACTTAAACATAGCTACAGGTGAGAAAGTTTCATCATAATCTATCCCGTAGATTTGTTTGAAACCTTTCGCAACTAGCCTGCCTTTATAGGTAACCACATTACCATCCATGTCAATCTTCTTCTTGAAGATCCATTTACAGCCTATAGGGATAACTCCCGGAGGCGGATCAACCAAATCCCAGACTTGGTTATCTGACATAGAGTCCACCTCGGCGCGCATAGCTTCAAGCCATCTCGCTGACTCCGGTCCACTGACCGCATCCGCATAAGTGAGGGGTTCATCATTATCAATGATGTAGACTCCGTCATAGCGCTCAGGCTGTCGACGAATCCTTCCCGATCTTCGCGGTTCCCGTGATATCTGAGCCTCAAGTTGTTCAATAACCTGATCCACCGGCTCAGGCTCATCCAACTGTGCTTGACTACTTTGTTCTTCCTCTGGATTCTCATCCAGCTTTATTTCTCTCCCACTGGCCTCTTGCAGAAGAAACTCCTTCTCAAGAAATATGGCCGTCCGAGCAACAAATACCTTGTTCTCTTTGGGATCAAAGAAATAATAACCCTTAGTTTCCTTAGGGTAACCGACAAAGATACATTTGTCAGATCTGCTCTCTAGTTTCCCAGAGGCGAGCTTTTTGACATAAGCCTCGCAGCCCCAGATCCTGATAAATGTCAAGCTCGGCTGTTTCCCATACCATAACTCATATGGCGTCTTAGAAACTGCCTTGGATGGCACTCGGTTTAGTACCTTTGCAACTGTTTCCAGTGCAAAACCCCAAAAGGAATATGGAAGAGTAGCCTGACTCATCATAGAACGAACCATATCAAGTAACGTTCTATTTCTCCTCTCGGACACACCATTCCATTGCGGTGTTCCTGGCGGAGTGAGCTGTGAGATAATCCCACACTCCTTCAGATAGTCAGTAAACTCTCGACTTAGGTATTCTCCACCTCGATCAGAACGAAGTGCCTTGATATTTCGGCCTAGCTGATTCTGTACTTCATTCTTGAACTCTTTGAACTTGTCAAAAGATTCACTTTTATGTCTCATTAAATAGACATACCCATACCTACTGAAATCATCAGTAAAGGTAATGAAGTACTGATAGCCACCTCTGGCATGTTTACTAAATGGCCCACACACATCACTGTGTATAAGGTCAAGTAAACCTGAAGCCCTTTGACCTTTGTTAGGAAAAGGTGACTTCGTCATTTTACCCATTAAACAAGCCTTGCATGTATCAATCTCCTCATAGGAGAATGATCCCAGCAGTCCATGATCATGCAACCGCTTAATGCGTTTCTTGTTAATATGGCCTAAACGACTATGCCATAGCAAGGTCCTGTCATCAGCATACTTGGCTTTCTTAATATCAATAGCGTGTATAGAACATTCCATGTCCAACATGAATAACCCATTGTTAATTGAACCAGTAGCATAAACAATATTATCAAAAGATAAAACACACTTTGAAATATTGCATTCAAAGGAAAATCCCTTCCTGACAAGAGCAGGAATAGAGATAATATTCTTAGTAATGCTGGGAACAAAATAACAACTGTTTAGTTCTAATACAAGCCCAGATGGCAAAGAGATGAAATAGTCTCCTACAGCAACAGCAGCAACCCGTGCCCCGTTTCCAACTCGTAGGTCCACCTCATGCTGTCCCACCTGTCTTCTTCTCTTGAGTTCCTGTACATTTGAACAAATGTGAACTCCACATGCAGTGTCCAACACCCATGAAATAGAAGAAGATGAAACCATGACTTCCGTCACGTATATACCTGAGCCAGAAGCAATGCTTCCCCTCTTATCTCCTTGGAGCGCTTTACAGTCCTTTTTCCAGTGACCCAGCTGGCCACAGTGGAAACATCTGTATTCCTTTGACCGCTTGACTTTTTGCTTCAGAGCCTTGCTGTAACTCTTGACAGGGGTCTTGCCCTTCTTCCCCTTCTTCTTGTTGCTAGAAGGAACCATTAAGACAGAGGTTGAAGGCTTTCCCTTCAGAGTTTCCTCAGTAGTCAAGAGCATATTCAGCAGCTCTGCAGGAGTACAATCGATTTTGTTCATATTAAAGTTAATAATGAACGCATCGAAAGAGGGCGGGAGAGACTGCAGAATAATGTCTACAGCAAGCTCCTGGTTGATGGTATGCCCCAGTTTCTCTAGAGCCTCCTTGTGCCCAATCATCTTGAGCACGTGAGCTCCCACTGGGCTCCCTTCAGCCAGTTTGCTCTGAAAGAACAGCTTTGTCAGATTATAGCGTTCTGTCCTCGCCTGTGCAGCATACAGCATCTTGAGGTTTGCTATCATGTCTATAGCAGACATATCCTCATGCTGACGCTACAGCGGTGGCGTCATAGACGCTAGCATCAGGCAAGCGACATCAATGCTATCATTGACGTGCTTTTCATAAGCTTCCCGAACCGCCCTTGCGGCGTTCGGAGCGGGCTGAGGCGGTATCGCCGTCTCGAGGACATACAGTTTCCTCTCTGCCTTAAGAACAATCTTAAGGTGTCCGAACCAGTCTGAGAAGTTCGGCCCAGCAAACTTCTCCCTTTCCAGTAGGGATCGCACATTGAAGCTCATGGTGTTCGTTGCTGCAGGTATCTACAACAATGCAAGAACAGCAAGGTCAGTATCAATGTAAAGAATCAATTCAGGACTTAAGAACGATTCTTTTTCTCACTATTTTATCTGGCTGAAAAATCCAGCAAAACAGCCCGAAAGAGTAGAACTCTTTTAGTGAGATGGGATCCAGATTTCATACTTGGTCTCCGCGTCCCGCTCAGGCGAGATAAGATGCACAGAGAGTACAAGCACTAATCTCTGGTAGGCTGTCCCAGCCAATCGCCAACCCGTGCGATTCCCCTTCATCTGGGCAATCCAGCAGACTGTGCCAACTGAGTTGGTACAACACAATCTCTGACCCCACAGATGGCTGCCTCCATGCGCTACCATATGCGCCACATATGTAGCCTACATGATCAAGCTGACCCGACCTACTCCCTGGACCACCACGTGCTATGCTGAGCAACGAGAAGCGATAAATCCCTTCTCTGTAACACGCAGGTGTAATCCCGCACCGTCTGAAGATAGATGGACGTGCCCACTGAGTGGGTACAACACGGCTCCAACGATAATCAGAACAGTGAGGTTTCGCGTCAGAAGGCATACGAGCTTGATATTTTAGCGTTGGATTTTAACGGTCTTTTATCTTCTTCACTATCATGCAATTCCTATGGTGATAGCAGAAGATAAATAAATCATGCTGTTCTACTTATTTAAACAATAAAAGAAAGCATGGATCTTATGTGGTAAAATCCCATAGCCTAAGTAAGACCTTAATTAACTTAAGTCTTCACTTGCTTTTCTTCATGGGTCTTTTGCTGCTCATCTGGCCCAACCCAGGGCCCAAGCGCCCACTGCAGCTCAGGTGCGCCCACCAGGGAAAATGCGCCTGGTCCCAAAGTCGAACCCTGGACCTCCCACCTGGTCTAGCCACTGCTGCATGCGCCTCTGCCATGTGTGCTTTGAGCTCTTGTCTGATTAATTTACAAATTAATCTATCTAGACAAGCTTGACACGCAGGTCAATTACACTTTATAAATTAAATACAATGTGAGACGCAGATCACAATAATTAATTTACAACTTTAAATTCCAGGCACGCAGGCCCCAGCACAGCACACATTTAACATGGGCAGCCCACATAAGAATAAATAAACAAGCATAGGCATCAATCAACATGTGATCCAGTCATGAAAATTAAATTTCGAAAACCCCATAGGCATCAATTTTAATTTCCTTATTTGCCTTACAACCTTACAACGGTCCATTACTAGGGATCCACTCATCCAATCTAGTCAGATCCACTGCCCTTGCATGCACCAAGTCCTAACTGACTTGAGTCGACCAAAGGTCAACCATGCATGCGCCAGGGCCGAACAACCCTCATGAGATCTGGCAAGCGGGTGTGACCCCGGGCCTAACTCATGTGTGTTCGCTAGTTGTCTCAATCAGACATCGCTACACGCCTGTCTGCAGTCGACCTATAGCCACCAGGTGCTATCGCACAGGTGCTATCTGGTCAACCCATCAAGGCTATCAGATGGTCTGATCAGACTGTCTGGATCTAACATAGGGGATGACTTCAACCCTAATAACCTGTCTAAGGGTTTAATGCAGGGCCTTAGATCTATAATGAGTCGCGCATGTCATAAGAAGTTTTGAGAAAACATACATATGCGCCAACAAGAAAACATGCGCCTAGGAGAAATAAAAACATCTCTAACAAGCATGTAAAATTCGCCTATCTCAACTAGCGCATGTAACATATAGATCATTGCATAGGATCACATAGAAAGCAAACATATTAGCATGCAATAACTGGCTCTGATACCAATTGAAAGGTCCCCTAGAACAAGGGGGGCGAAACCCTATAGGAGGCGCATATGAAATTTTTTGACACAGCGGAAGGGGTTTCAAGGATCTATGCATGTAATATGTTCAACTTGCATGAAAAACGATTCTCACCATTGCCATCGCTTAGATGGTGTCTTGGAAGGAAAGGCGCAAGTGCTCCTTCTCCAAAGGTGACGCACACAATTGGTGTCGCCTACTCTTCTTTGGTGCTCCTTGTGCTAGCAAGGTTCCAAGAAGTCGTTGTCAAATGGAAGGGGAGAGATCTCCTTTGCTTGGCGATTACTTCCTTCTCCTTGCGTCAACCTCTTCACCACACGAGAGTGCAAGACCGAATAACTCAAGTTGGCGACGCGAGAGGAGGAGAAACGAGAGATGAGGGCGCCTTAGGCGTGAACGTGAGTAGTGGTCACGTATGTGATCATGCTTTCTAAAAATAGAAAGCCACTCACTCACATGCGATCATGGGTTTACCCCTATCGCAAACTCCTCTCAATTTGAACCACACGCTCACTCAATGAGCTGGTTCAATTTGGTTTAGTTTAATAACCAAATAAACCAAGCAATCAGTCCAGACCACAATAAACCCTAAGGCTCTTGATCTGACCGTCGATCTCTTGATGCTCCTGATCTCACCGATCTAGCATCCAATCTCTCGATCGAAGCTTACCGATCTCAAGCCCTAATCAATCTAACATGATCAGACCAGATCTCACTTACAATCAGAGATTAAATCCCTTTAAACTGAACCTGAACAATTCAGTCCACACGATCTGACTTAAGTAAGCCATATCATCAAATTGTGCGACCCTGAGGGTTTCCTTTAAATGTCGGTAACGATAACTCACGTTATCACGATCAGTGAGGGGTATCTAGCAACACATCACTGTCTCCCGATATAAAGAAAAGAGTCTTCCAAGACTACACCCAAACCACAGCACAAGTGTGAATCCAACTCACAAGGCATGCATGTTTCCTTTGCCACTGGATGTTCTTATTGGACAAGCGTGTCAAGCTTGTAACTCCAATATGATGAGCATGATTAGAACAGATGAACATAGTCACCTAGGTATGGCCATACTCTTTTCTCAATCACCTCATCCAGGGGGCCCCTTTAGAACATCACACTCTATATGTTGGGGTATGCCCTTAAGGCTAATGTTTGAGGCCTTGGGTTTGTATCAGTATCATGTAATAAACTGTTATGTTTATAAAGGCATGGTTATTATTCAGTTAGCTACATTGTCTGCTGCAATATATGTTCTTCTGAATAATGTCTCAAAGCTGTTCAGCTAGGCTGACAGGCAATAAAGTCCTTAGTCGATATATCTTGGTGAACATGAGACAGCCTTGATATGGTTAAGACTAATATGTGTTCTAATCTTATAGGATGCTTCGAGCATGAAATAAGATGTAGACTCATGGGTACATTGGATGTACTGGACAGACCCTACTAGGATATTCAATTGTTTGTCACAATGTGAATAATCCTTGAATGTAACAAGTGGCACATTTCCTCTGACTTGAGATCACTTGTGTTTTCTAAATGATGATTGTCATTGTTTTGAGGTAGTTCAATATCATTTGAAACATAATGGTTGTAGACTATCTTGGATGATGAGCTTGAGTCAGGTTAGGGCACTAGTGATAGACATAGGATTGCCGTCTCCTTGTTTAAGGAGTGTGATGTTCTAAAGGGGCCCCCTGGATGAGATGATTGAGAAAGTGTATGGCCATACCCAGGTGACTATGTTCATCTGATCTAATCATGCTCATCATATTGGAGTTACAAGCTTGACACGCTTGTCCAATAAGAACATCCAGTGGCAAAGGAAATATGTATGCTTTGTGAGTTGATTCACACTTGTGTTGTTTTTGGGTGTAGTCTTGGAAGACTCTTTCCTTTATATTGGGAGACAGTGATGTGTTGCTAGATACCCCTCACTGATCGTGATGACGTGAGTTATCGTTACCGACATTCAAAGGAAACCCTCAGGGTCGCACAATTTGATGATATGGCTTACTTAAGTCAGATCGTGTGGACTGAATTGTTTGAGTTCAGTTTAAAGGGATTTAATCTATGATTGTGAGTGAGATCTGGTCTGATCATGTTTGATTGATTAGGGCTTCAGATCGGTAAGCTTCGATCGAGAGATTGGATGCTAGATTGGTCAGATCAGGAGCATCAAGAGATTGACGGTCAGATCAAGAACCTAAGTGTTTGTTATGGTCTGGACTGAATGCTTGGCTTATTTGGTTATTGAACCGAACCAAAGTGAACCGGCTCATGAATGAGCGCATGGTTCAAGGGTGAAGAGAAGTTTGCGCTTGGGGTAAACCCATGGTCGCATGAGTGCATGAACGTGGGAGTGTTTCTATTTTTAGAAACCATGACTCCTAAACGTGACATCGCCTCACGTTACTCCTCTCTCACGCCTATTGTCGCTCCTTCCTCTCGTCGCTTGCTCATTCGAGAGTGCATGTGGTGTTGACGAAAGGAGAAGGAAGTTTTTCGCCAAGCCAAGAAGATCTCATCCCTTCCATACGAGAAGGATACTTGGACGATCCTTGCTAGCACAAGGGATGACAAGAAGAAGCTATACCTCATCTTGTGTGCGACAATTTGGAGGAGACCTCTCTTGTTCTCTAGCTTCCAAGACACCATCTAGAAATGGCTATGGTATGGTTCTATCACTACTATACAATCGGTTTTGTTAATCATAATACCATGCAAGATCTAGAAAACCCCATTCCGTTGCTTTCATTCTTCATATGTGCCTATGATTTAGGGTTTCGCCCCCTTGTGGGGACCTTTCAAATGGTATCAGAGCTATGGTTAACGCATGTTTTATGATTGCTTAAGCCCTTTTGTGATCCTTGTTTGTGAATAACGCTTAGATCTTGATTACATGCGCAAATACATGTTAAGTTGTCATAATCGAAACTTGTAAGTTTGTCTTGGCGCATGTATGTTGGCGCATTTTAATTGTTGTTGTTTTATCAAAACTATTATAACATGCGCGACTCACTAGATCTAAGGCCTTGCATTAAACCCTTAGACGGGTTATTAGGGTTGAAGTCACCCCCTAGGTTAGATCCAAAAGTCTAATCAGACCATCTGACAGCCTTGATGGGTTGACCAGGTAGCACCTGTGCGCAAGCACGTGGTGGCTACAGGTCGGCTGCAGACAGGCGTGTAGCGATGTCTGATTGAGACAACCTATGAACGCACATGAGTTAGGCCCGGGCTCACACCCGCTTGCCAGACCTCATTGTGGTTGTTCAGCCCTGGCGCATGCATAGTTGACCTTATGGTCGACTCAAGTCAGTTAGGACTTGGTGCATGTAAGGGCAGTGGATCTGACTAGGTTGGATGAGTGGATCCCTAGTAATGGACCGTTGTAAGGTTGTAGGGCATATAAGCAAAATAAAATTGATGCCCATGGGGTTTTTCGAAAATTTTATTTTAATGATTGGATCACATGATGATTAATGCCATGTGTTTGTCTATTTATTCTTATGTGGGCTGCCCATGTTAATTCTGTGCTGTGCTGGGGCCTACGTGCCTGTATTAATTTTGTAAATTAATTTTAGATTGTGATCTGCGAATCACATTGCTTTTAATTTATAAAATGTAATTGACCTGCGTGTCAATCTTGTCTAGGTAGTTAAATTTGTAATTTAATTAGACAAGAGCACAGAGCACACTTGGCAGAGGCGCTTGCAGCAGAGGCTTGACCAGGTGGGAGGTCCAGGGTTCGACTCTGGGACCAGGCGCATTTTCCCTGGTAGGCGCACCTCAGCTGCAAATGGCGCTTGGGCCCTGGTTTGGGCCAGATGAGCAGCAAAAGCCCCATGAAGCAAAAGCAAGTGAAGACTTAAGTTAGGTTAAGGTCTTACTTAGGCTATGGGCTTTTACCACATAAGATCCATGCTTTCTTTTATTGCTTATATAAGTAGAACAGCATGTTTTAATTTATCTTCTGCTATCACCATAGGAATTGCATGATAGTGAGGAAGATAAAAGACCGTTAAAATCCAACGCTAAAATATCAAGCTCGTAAGCCTTCTGACGCGAAACCTCACTGTTCTGACTATCGTTGGAGCCGTGTTGTACCCACTCAGTGGGCACGTCCATCTATCTTCAGATGGTGCGGGATTACACCTGCGTGTTACAGAGTAGGGATTTATCCCTTCTCGTTGCTCAGCATAGCACGTGGTGGTCCAGGGAGTAGGTCGGGTCAGCTTGACCATGTAGGCTACATATGTGGCGCATATGGTAGCACATGGGGGCAGCCATCTGTGGGGTCAGAGATTGTGTTGTACCAACTCAGTTGGCACAGTCTGCTGGACTGCCCAGAAGAAGGGGAATCGCACGGGTTGGCGATTGGCTGGGACAGCCTACCAGAGATTAGTGCTTGTACTCTCTGTGCATCTTATCTCGCCTGAGCGGGACGCGGAGACCAAGTATGAAATCTGGATCCCATCTCACTAAAAGAGTGTTTACTCTTTCGGACTGTTTAATGGATTTTTCAGTCAGATAAAATAGTGAGAAAAAGAATCTTTCTTAAGTCCTGATTGATTCTTAACATTGATACTGACCTTGCTGTTCTTGCATTGTTGTAGATACCTGCAGCAACGAACACCATGAACTTCAATGTGCGATCCCTACTGGAAAGGGAGAAGTTTGCTGGGCCGAACTTCTCTGACTGGTTTGGACACCTTAAGATTATTCTTAAGGCAGAGAGAAAACTGTATGTCCTCGAGACGGCTATACCGCCTCAGCCCGCTTCGAACGCCGCAAGGGCGGTTCGGGAAGCCTATGAAAAGCACGTCAATGATAGCATTGATGTCGCTTGCCTGATGTTAGCGTCTATGACGCCACCGCTGCAGCGTCAGCATGAGGATATGTCTGCAATAGACATGATAGCAAACCTCAAGATGCTGTATGCTGCACAGGCGAGGACAGAACGCTATAATTTGACAAAGCTGTTCTTTCAGAGCAAACTGGCTGAAGGGAGCCCAGTGGGAGCTCACGTGCTCAAGATGATTGGGCACAAGGAGGCTCTAGAGAAACTGGGGCATACCATCAATCAGGAGCTTGCTGTAGATATTATTCTGCAGTCTCTCCCGCCCTCTTTCGATGCGTTCATTATTAATTT
Source organism: Costus lasius (assembly GCA_027563935.2). Taxonomy (NCBI): domain Eukaryota; kingdom Viridiplantae; phylum Streptophyta; class Magnoliopsida; order Zingiberales; family Costaceae; genus Costus; species Costus lasius. The sequence goes on from CM050448.1 coordinate 99,449,323, forward strand.
TAATATGAACAAAATCGATTGTACTCCGGCAGAGCTGCTGAATATGCTCCTCACTACTGAGGAGACTCTGAAGGGAAAGCCTTCGACCTCTGTCTTAATGGTTCCTTCCAGGAACAAGAAGAAGGGGAAGAAGGGCAAAGCCCCTGTCAAGAGCTACAGCAAGGCTCTGAAGCAGAAGGTGAAGCGGTCCAAGGAATACAGGTGTTTCCATTGTGGCCAGCTGGGTCACTGGAAAAAGGACTGTAAAGCGCTCCAAGGAGATAAGAGGGGAAGCTTCGCTTCTGGCTCAGGTATTTATGTGACTGAGGTCATGTTTTCTTCTTCAATATCATGGGTGTTGGACACTGCATGTGGAGTTCACATTTGTTCAAATGTGCAGGAACTCAAGAGAAGAAGACAGGTGGGACAGCATGAGGTGGACCTACGCATTGGAAACGGGGCACGGGTTGCTGCTGTTGCTGTAGGAGACTATTTCATTTCTTTACCATCTGGAATTGTATTGGAACTAGACAATTGTTATTTTGTTCCCAGTATTACTAAAAATATTATCTCCATTCCTGCTCTTGTCAGGAAGGGATTTTCCTTTGAATGCAACATTTCAAAGTGTGTTTTATCTTTTGATAATATTGTTTATGCAACTGGTTCAATTAACAATGGGTTATACATGTTGGACATGGAATGTTCTATACAAAATATTGATAATAAGAAAGCCAAGTATGCTGATGACAGCACCTTGCTATGGCATAGTCGTTTAGGCCATATTAACGAGAAACGCATTAAGCGGTTGCATGATCATGGACTGCTGGGATCATTCTCCTATAAGGAGATTGATACATGCAAAGCTTGTTTGATGGGTAAAATGACGAAGTCACCTTTTCCTCACAAAGGTCAAAGGGCTTCAGGTTTACTTGACCTTATACACAGTGATGTGTGTGGGCCATTTAGTAAACATGCCAGAGGTGGCTATCAGTACTTCATTACCTTTACTGATGATTTCAGTAGATATGGGTATGTCTATTTAATGAGACATAAAAGTGAATCTTTTGACAAGTTCAAAGAGTTCAAGAATGAAGTACAAAATCAGCTAGGCCGAAATATCAAGGCACTTCGCTCAGATCGAGGTGGAGAATACCTAAGTCATGCGTTTACTGACTATTTAAAGGAGTGTGGGATTATCTCACAGCTTACTCCGCCAGGAACACCGCAATGGAATGGTGTGTCCGAGAGGAGAAATAGAACGTTACTTGATATGGTTCGTTCTATGATGAGTCAGGCTACTCTTCCATATTACTTTTGGGGTTTTGCACTGGAAACAGCTGCAAAGGTACTAAACCGAGTGCCATCCAAGGCCGTTTCTAAGACGCCATATGAATTATGGTATGGGAAACAGCCGAGCTTGACATTTATCAGGATCTGGGGCTGCGAGGCTTATGTCAAAAAGCTCGCCTCTGGGAAACTAGAGAGCAGATCTGACAAATGCATCTTTGTCGGTTACCCTAAGGAAACTAAGGGTTATTATTTCTACGATCCCAAAGAGAACAAGGTTTTTGTTGCTCGGACGGCCATATTTCTTGAGAAGGAGTTTCTTCTGCAAGAGGCCAGTGGGAGAGAAATAAAGCTGGATGAGAATCCAGAGGAAGGATAAAGTGATCAAGCAGAGTTGGATGAGCCTGAGCCGGTGGAACAGGTTATTGAACAACCTGAGGCTCAGATATCACGGGAACCGCGAAGATCGGGAAGGATCCGTCGACAGCATGAGCGCTATGACGGAGTCTACATCATTGATAATGATGAACCCCTCACTTATGCGGATGCGGTCAGTGGACCGGAGTCAGCGAGATGGCTTGAAGCTATGCGCGCCGAGATGGACTCCATGTCAGATAACCAAGTTTGGGATTTGGTTGATCCGCCTCCGGGAGTAATCCCTATAGGCTGTAAATGGATCTTCAAGAAGAAGATTGACATGGATGGTAACGTAGTTACTTATAAAGGCAGGCTTGTTGCGAAAGGTTTCAAACAAATCTACGGGATAGATTATGATGAAACTTTCTCACCTGTAGCCATGTTTAAGTCTATTCGGATTCTTTTCGCGATAGCTGCATATTATGATTATGAGATCTGGCAAATGGATGTGAAAACAGCTTTCCTTAATGGTAACCTGGATGAGGATGTGTACATGACACAACCTGAGGGTTTCACTGATCCATCAGATCGTCATAAGATATGCAAGTTAAAGAAGTCTATTTATGGACTTAAGCAAGCATCAAGAAGCTGGAACATTCGTTTTGATGAATCAATCACTGAATTTGGTTTCATCAAGAACGAGGATGACCCGTGTGTATATAAGAGGTTTAGTGGGAGCGTGATTACTTTCCTAGTCCTCTACGTCGATGATATCTTGATCATTGGAAATGACATTCCTGAAATGCATGCAGTTAAGGCATGGTTAAGGAAATATTTCCAGATGAAAGATTTAGGAGAAGCAGCCTATATATTAGGTGTGAAGATCTACAGGGATAGATCTAAGAGGCTTCTCGGGCTGTGCCAGAGTACTTACATCGATAAAGTCCTGGAGAGATTTCATTTAGAGAATTCTAAACGAGGATATCTTCCAGTCAGACATGGTCTGAATCTTTCGAAGAGTCAGTGTCCACAAACACAGACTGAGAAAGATGAAATGGACAATACGCCTTATGCTTCGGCTATTGGTTCCATTATGTATGCGATGTTGTGTACTCGCCCAGACGTCGCTTACGGGTTAAGCGTGACCAGTCGGTTCCAAAGTAATCCAGGTCAGGCACACTGGATTGCAGTCAAGAATATCTTAAAATATCTTCGGAGGACCAAAGATATGTTCTTGATATATGGTGGTCAGGAAGAACTCAGTATTGAAGGATATACTGATGCTTCGTTCCAGTCTGACCAGGATGATTTCCGATCGCAATCAGGCTATGTTTTTAGCTTGAATGGAGGAGCAGTGGTGTGGAAGAGTTTCAAACAGTCAACTGTTGCTGATTCCACAACAGAAGCCGAGTATGTTGCAGCCTCGGAAGCATCCAAGGAGGCAGTGTGGATTCGTAAGTTCGTGAGAGAACTTGGTGTTGTTCCTTCGAGTGTAGATCCTTTGGTTATCTTCTGTGATAACACTGGAGCAATCGCACAAGCAAAGGAACCACGGTCGCACCAGAAGTCCAAGCACATACAGAGACGGTTTCACTTGATCAGGGAGATCATAGATCGTGGCGAGATCAAAATCTGCAAGGTTCATACAGATGACAATCTGGCAGACCCGCTTACCAAGCCTCTGGCGCAGCAGAAGCATGAGAAGCACTGTAATAACATGGGTTTGAGATTTCTCAACCATTAGATTAAGTGCAAGTGGGAGATTGTTGGGGTATGCCCTTAAGGCTAATGTTTGAGGCCTTGGGTTTGTATCAGTATCATGTAATAAACTGTTATGTTTATAAAGGCATGGTTATTATTCAGTTAGCTACATTGTCTGCTGCAATATATGTTCTTCTGAATAATGTCTCAAAGCTGTTCAGCTAGGCTGACAGGCAATAAAGTCCTTAGTCGATATATCTTGGTGAACATGAGACAGCCTTGATATGGTTAAGACTAATATGTGTTCTAATCTTATAGGATGCTTCGAGCATGAAATAAGATGTAGACTCATGGGTACATTGGATGTACTGGACAGACCCTACTAGGATATTCAATTGTTTGTCACAATGTGAATAATCCTTGAATGTAACAAGTGGCACATTTCCTCTGACTTGAGATCACTTGTGTTTTCTAAATGATGATTGTCATTGTTTTGAGGTAGTTCAATATCATTTGAAACATAATGGTTGTAGACTATCTTGGATGATGAGCTTGAGTCAGGTTAGGGCACTAGTGATAGACATAGGATTGCCGTCTCCTTGTTTAAGGAGTGTGATGTTCTAAAGGGGCCCCCTGGATGAGATGATTGAGAAAGTGTATGGCCATACCCAGGTGACTATGTTCATCTGATCTAATCATGCTCATCATATTGGAGTTACAAGCTTGACACGCTTGTCCAATAAGAACATCCAGTGGCAAAGGAAATATGTATGCTTTGTGAGTTGATTCACACTTGTGTTGTTTTTGGGTGTAGTCTTGGAAGACTCTTTCCTTTATATTGGGAGACAGTGATGTGTTGCTAGATACCCCTCACTGATCGTGATGACGTGAGTTATCGTTACCGACATTCAAAGGAAACCCTCAGGGTCGCACAATTTGATGATATGGCTTACTTAAGTCAGATCGTGTGGACTGAATTGTTTGAGTTCAGTTTAAAGGGATTTAATCTCTGATTGTGAGTGAGATCTGGTCTGATCATGTTTGATTGATTAGGGCTTCAGATCGGTAAGCTTCGATCGAGAGATTGGATGCTAGATTGGTTAGATCAGGAGCATCAAGAGATTGACGGTCAGATCAAGAACCTAAGTGTTTGTTATGGTCTGGACTGAATGCTTGGCTTATTTGGTTATTGAACCGAACCAAAGTGAACCGGCTCATGAATGAGCGCATGGTTCAAGGGTGAAGAGAAGTTTGCGCTTGGGGTAAACCCATGGTCGCATGAGTGCATGAACGTGGGAGTGTTTCTATTTTTAGAAACCATGACTCCTAAACGTGACATCGCCTCACGTTACTCCTCTCTCACGCCTATTGTCGCTCCTTCCTCTCGTCGCTTGCTCATTCGAGAGTGCATGTGGTGTTGACGAAAGGAGAAGGAAGTTTTTCTCCAAGCCAAGAAGATCTCATCCCTTCCATACGAGAAGGATACTTGGACGATCCTTGCTAGCACAAGGGACGACAAGAAGAAGCTATACCTCATCTTGTGTGCGACAATTTGGAGGAGACCTCTCTTGTTCTCTAGCTTCCAAGACGCCATCTAGAAATGGCTATGGTATGGTTCTATCACTACTATACAATCGGTTTTGTTAATCATAATACCATGCAAGATCTAGAAAACCCCATTCCGTTGCTTTCATTCTTCATATGCGCCTATGATTTAGGGTTTCGCCCCCTTGTGGGGACCTTTCACTATAAACAAGGAGACGGCAATCCTTTGTCTATCATTAGTGCCCTAACCTGACTCAAGCTCACCATCCAAGATAGTCTATAATCATTATGTTTCAAATGATATTGAACTACCTCAAAACAATGACAATCATCATTTAGAAAACACAAGTGATCTCAAGTCAGAGGAAATGCGCCACTTGTCGCAATCAAGGATTATTCACATTGTGACAGACAATTGAATATCCTAGTAGGGTCTGTCCAGTACATCCAATGTACCCATGAGTCTACATCTTATTCCATGCTCGAAGCATCCTATAAGATTAGAACACATATTAGTCTCAATCATATCAAGGTTGTCTCATGTTCACCAAGATATCTCGACTAAGGACTTTATAGCATGTCAGCCCAGCTGAACAGCTTTGAGACATTATTCAGAAGTACACTTATTGCAGCAGACAATGTAACAAACTGAATAACAACCATGCCTTTATAAACATAAGAGTTTATTACATGATACTGATACAATCCCAAGGCCTCAAACATTAGCCTTAAGGGCATACCCCAACATTCTCATGCTTCTGCTGCGCCAGAGGCTTTGTAAGCGGGTCAGCTAGATTGTCATCTGTATGAACCTTGCAGATCTTGATCTCTCCTCGATCTATGATCTCACGGATCAAATGAAACCTTCTTTGTATGTGCTTGGACTTCTGGTGTGACCGTGGCTCCTTTGCTTGTGCAATTGCTCCAATGTTATCACAGAAGATAACCAATGGATCTGCACTCGAAGAAACAACACCAAGTTCCTGAACGAACTTTCGAATCCATACTGCCTCCTTTGATGCTTCTGTGGCTGCAACATACTCAGCTTCTGTTGTGGAATCAGCAACAATTGACTGTTTGAAACTCTTCCACACCACTGCTCCTCCATTCAAGCTAAAAACATAGCCTGATTGCGATCGGAAATTGTCTTGGTCAGATTGGAACGAAGCGTCAGTATATCCTTCAATACTGAGTTCTTCCTGACCTCCATAAATCAAGAACATATCTTTGGTTCTCCGAAGATATTTCAAAATGTTCTTGACTGCAATCCAGTGTGCCTTCCCTGGATTACTTTGGAACCGACTGGTCACGCTTAACCCGTAAGCGACGTCTGGGCGAGTACATAACATCGCATACATGATGGACCCAATAGCCGAAGCATAAGGCGTATTGTCCATCTCATCTTTCTCAGACTGTGTTTGAGGACACTGGCTCTTTGAAAGATTCAGACCATGTCTGACTGGAAGATATCCTCTTTTAGAATTTTCTAAATGGAATCTCTCCAGGACCTTATCGATGTAAGTACTCTGGCACAGCCCGAGAAGCCTATTAGATCTATCTCTGTAGATCTCCACACCTAATACATAGGCTGCTTCTCCCAAATCATTCATTTGGAAACACTTTCTTAACCATGCCTTGACTGCATGCAGTTCAGGAATATCGTTTCCAATGATTAAAATATCATCGACGTAGAGGACTAGGAAAGTAATCACGCTCCCACTAAACCTTTTATATACACACGGGTCATCTTCATTTTTGATGAAACCAAATTCACAAACTGATTCATCAAAACGAATATTCCAGCTTCTCGATGCTTGTTTTAGTCCATAAATGGACTTCTTTAATTTGCATATTTTATGACGTTCTGATGGATTGATGAAACCTTCAGGCTGTGTCATATACACATCCTCTTCCAGTTTTCCATTAAGGAAAGCGGTCTTTACATCCATTTGCCAGATCTCATAATCATAATATGCTGCTATCGCGAGAATGATTCGAATGGACTTGAACATGGCTACAGGAGAGAAAGTTTCATCATAATCTATCCCGTAGATTTGTTTGAAACCTTTCGCAACTAGCCTGCCCTTATAGGTAACCACGTTACCGTCCATGTCTTTCTTCTTTTTGAAGATCCATTTACAGCCTATAGGGATTACTCCCAGAGGCGGATCAACCAAATCCCAGACTTGGTTTTCTGACATGGAGTCCATCTCGGCTCGCATAGCTTCAAGCCATCTTGCTGATTCTGGTCCCCTGACCGCATCCGCATAAGTGAGGGGTTCATCATTAATGATGTAGACTCCGTCATAGCGCTCAGGCTGACGATGAATCCTTCCCGATCTACGCGGTTCCCGTGATATCTGAGCCTCAAGTTGAACATTAACCTGATCTATTGGCTCAGGCTCATCCAACTGAGCTTGAATACTTTGTCCCTCTTCTAGAATTTCATCCAGCTTTATTTCTCTCCCACTGGCCTCTTGCAGAAGAAATTCCTTCTCAAGAAAAATAGCCGTTCGAGCAACAAATACTTTGTTCTCTTTGGGATCATAGAAATAATAACCCTTAGTTTCTTTAGGGTAGCTGACAAATATACATTTATCAGATCTGCTTTCCAGTTTCCCAGAGGCGAGCTTTTTGACATAAGCCTCGCAACCCCAGATTTTGATAAATGTCAAGCTCGGCTGTTTCCCATACCATAACTCATATGGTGTCTTTGAAACGGCCTTGGATGGCACTCGGTTTAGCACCTTTGCAGATGTTTCTAGTGCAAATCCCCAAAAGGAGTAAGGTAGAGTAGCCTGACTCATCATAGAACGAACCATATCCAATAAGGTTCTATTTCTCCTCTCGGACACACCATTCCATTGCGGTGTTCCTGGCGGAGTGAGCTGTGAGATAATCCCACACTCCTTCAAATAGTCAGTAAACTCACGACTCAAGTATTCTCCACCTCGATCTGAACGAAGTGCCTTGATATTTCGGCTTAACTGATTCTGTACTTCATTTTTGAATTCTTTGAACTTGTCAAAAGATTCACTCTTATGTCTCATTAGATAGACATAACCATACCTACTGAAATCATCAGTAAAAGTAATGAAGTATGAATAGCCACCTCTGGCATGTTTACTAAACGGCCCACACACATCACTGTGAATAAGGTCAAGTAAACCTGAAGCCCTTTCACCTTTATTAGTAAAAGGATTCTTCGTCATTTTACCCATTAAACAAGCTTTGCATGTATCAAGCTCCTCATAGGAGAATGATCCCAGCAGTCCATGATCATGCAACCGCTTAATGCGCTTCTTGTTAATATGGCCTAAATGACTATGCCATAGCAAGGTGCTGTCATCAGCATACTTGGCCCTTTTGTTATCAATTTGTTGTACAGAACATTCCATGTCCAACATGTATAACCCATTGTTAATCGACCCAGTTGCATAAACAATATTATCATATGAAATACAACACTGTGAAGTTTTGCATTCAAAAGAAAAGCCTTTCCTGACAAGAGCAGGAATAGAGATAATATTCTTAGTTATGCTTGGTACAAAATAACAATTTTCAAGTTTTAATATAAGTCCAGATGGTAAAGAGATGTTATATTCTCCTACAGCAACAGCAGCAACCCGTGCCCCGTTTCCAACTCGTAGGTCCACCTCATGCTGTCCCACCTGTCTTCTTCTCTTGAGTTCCTGCACATTTGAACAAATGTGAACTCCACATGCAGTGTCCAACACCCATGAAATAGAAGAAGCAACCATGACTTCAGTCACGTAAATACCTGAGCCAGAAGTGAAAGGCTTGCTTCCCTTCTTCTCTCCTTGGAGCGCTCTACAGTCCTTCTTCCAGTGACCCAGCTGGCCACAATGGAAACATCTGTTGTCCTTTGACCACTTCACCTTTTGTTTCAAAGCCTTGTTATAGCTCTTGATAGGGGTTTTGCCCTTCTTCCCCTTCTTCTTATTCCTTGAAGGAACCATTAAGACAGAGGATGAAGGCTTTCCTTTCTCAAGAGTCTGCTCTGTGGTGCAGAGCATGTTCAGTAATTCTGCCGGAGTACAGTCGATTTTGTTCATATTAAAATTAATGATGAACGGATCGAAAGAAGCCGGGAGAGACTGCAAAATAATGTCTACAACAAGTTCTTGATTGATGGTATGTCCCAGTTTCTCTAGAGCCTCTTTGTACCCAATCATCTTGAGTACGTGAGCTCCCATTGGACTCCCTTCAGTCAGTTTGCTATGAAAGAAAAGTTTTGTCAAGTTATAGCGTTCTGTCCTTGCCTGTGCAGCATACAGCATTTTGAGATTTGCTATAATATCAATAGCTGACAAATCCTCATGCTGACGCTGGAGCTCGGGCGTCATTGACTCAAGCATAAGGAAAGCGACATCAGTACTATCACTGACGTGCTTCTCATAAGCATCTCAAACCGCTCTTGCAGCGTTCGCAGCGGGTTGAGCCGGTATTGCCGACTCAAGGACATACAGCTTCCTCTCAGCTTTGAGAACAATCTTAAGCTGTCTGTACCAGTCTGAGAAGTTTGGCCCAGCAAACTTCTCTCTTTCCAATATGGATCGCAAATTGAGCCCTGTGGTGTTCGTTGCTGCAGGAATCTACAACATAGCAAGAACAACAAGGTCAGTATGCATGTTAGAATCAATCCAGGACTTAAGAATGATTCTTTTCTCACTATTTTATCTGACTGAAAATCCAATAAAATAGCCCGAAAGAGTGAAACTCTTTTAGTGAGATGGGATCCAGTTTTCATACTTGATCTCCGCGTCCCGCTCAGGCGAGATAAGATACACAGAGAGTTCAAGCACTAATCACTGGTAGGCTATCCATGCCAATCGCCAACCCGTGCGATTCCCCTTCATCTAGGCAATCCAGAAGACTGTGCCAACTGAGTTGGTACAACACAGTCTCTGATTCCTCAGATGGCTGCCTCCATCTAGCTATCATATGCTCAATATGTAGCATATATATGGTCAAGCTGACCTGACCTACTCCCTAGACCACCACGTGCTATGCTGAGCAACGAGAAGCGATAAATCCCTTCTCTGTAGCATGTAGGTATAATCGTGCACCGTCTGAAGATAGCTGGGCGTGCCCACTGAGTGGGTACAACACGGCCCCAACGATAGTCAGAACAGTGAGGTTTTGCGTCAGAAGGCAATCGAGCTTGATATTCACGTTGGATTTTAACGGTCATTTTTATCTTCTTACTATCATGCAAATTGTATAGTGATAGCAGAAGTTTAAAGCATGCATGTGCTAATATTACTTAAAACAGTAAATGAAAGCACCAAACATCTTATGTGGTAAACGCCCATAAAAGCCTAAGTAAAACCTTAGTTTTACAAAAGTCTTCACTTGAGCTCTTTATGGGACTCTTGTACTTCATCTGGCCCAGCTCGAGCCCAATCGCCCTCTGCAGCTCAAATGTGCCCACCAGGCAGTATGCGGCTGTTCTAGAGTCGACCTCTAGACCACCCATCTAGTGAAGCCAATTGCTGCATGCGCATCTGCCATTTGTGCTGTGTGCTCATGTCTACTCAAATTACATATTTGAAACTATCTAGACATGGTTTGACACGCAGGTCAATTATACATTTTCATAAATCAAAGTGTGATTCGCAGATCACAGCAAAATTTATATTTAATTCCAGGCACGCAGGCCCCAGCACAGCATACAAAATAAGGGCAGCCCACATAAGATTAAATAAACACCCAATCAACATGTTAAACATGCATACATGTGATCCAAAACAGAAATAAAATTTTATAAAACCCCATGGCATCAATTTTATTTCCTTATGTGCCCTACTACCTTACAACGGTCCATTTACAGGTATCCACTCATTAGACAAAATCAGACCCACTGCCCTTGCATGCACCCAGTCATAACTGACTTGCGTCGACCTCATGGTCAACTATGCATGCCTTAAGGGCTGAACGTCCCACATGATTTCTGGCAAGCGGGTGTGACCCCGGGCCATAATCATGATCGTTCACCAGGCGCCTCAATCAGACATCGCTACACGCCCTTCTGCAGTCGGCCTATAGCCACCTGTATATCTTGCGCATAGGTGCTATCCGGCCGCCCCATCCAGGCTGTCAGATGGTCTGATTAGGCTATTGGGTCCAGACTTGACTAACGACTTCAACACTGTTAACCCGTCTAAGTGTTTGAAGCAAGCGCTTAGATAGATCTAGTGAGGGTCGCGCATGATGATAAGTTTTAATTGAAAACTTCTATGAAAAGCGCAAACAAAAACATCATATGCGCAAGCTTAAAAGTAAACAAAATACATCTAACATATGGCATGTATTTTCGCATGACAACAAAAGCATGCGCATCATGAAGATCTATCCAAAGCATAAAACCAAACATGGATCACAAGATGGCAATCATATATATCAAGCCAAAAGCCAGCGCTCTGATACCACAGATAGGAAACCTAGGTCACATGCATAATCAAAAATTTTGCAGCGGCGGCGGAAATACTAGGTTTCAAAGATCGCATGACTTAAACATATGATCAACCTTGAAAGGATAGGTTAGAGCATTACCATTGCCATGCTTTGAGTGGCGGCTTGGAAGAAGAAAGGGGCGAGTGCCTCTTCTCCAAAAGTATCACACACAAGATGAAGTTTGCTTCTCCCTTGTGCTCCTTGTGCTAGCAAAGACACTAGGGGTCTTTGATCGAGTGAGGAGATGAGATGTGCACCCTTGGCTTGGTTAAACTCCTTCTTTTCGTGAAGAGGAAGAAGAATGCGAGAGGAGGAAGAGAGCGGTTTTGAAAACTGAGAGAGAGAGCCCCTGGAAGGAAAGATTCGGTTACCATATTTGGTAAGAACCAAACATGTAACCCCCTTCTTAACTCCCTCTTTAACTCCCATGCGTTCACCCTAAGTGAACCAACCGAAACCTCTCATTTGAACCATACATTCACAAAGTGAACCGGTTCAATTTCATTTGGTTCAAGGACCAAATCGAACAAGCCCTGGTCTTGATCTGATTGAACCAAATGGCTCAAGATCCAACCACACATCTCATTGAATCTCTTGATCTTTACGATCAAGCATCAATTCTCCCGATCAAAGCTTACCGATCATATGCCCTAATCAATCAAACATGATTAGACTAGATCTCACTTCCAATCAGAGTTTAAATTGCTTTAAACTGAACTAGAATAATTCCAATCCACACGATCTGACATAAGTAAGCCATATCATCAAATTGTGCGACCCTAAGGGTTTCCTTCAACGTCGGTAACGATAACTTATGTTATCACGATCAGAGAGGGGTATCTAGCAACACATCACTGTCTCCCGATATGAAGGAAAGAGTCTTCCAAGACAACTCTCAAAACATAGCACAAGTGTGAATCCAATTCACCCAGCATACATGTTCCCTTTGCCACTGGATGTTCTCGTTGGACAAGCGTGTCTAGCCTGTAATTCCAACACGATGAGAATGGTTAGATCAGATGAACATAGTCATCTGGGTATGGCCATACACATTCTCAACCATCTCATCCAGGGGGCCCCAGTAGAACACCACACTCCAACTAGGAGAGGCAATCCTTTATCTATCGCTAGTGTCCTAACATGACTTATGCCCACTATCCAAGATAATCCTTAACCATTATCTTTCAAATGATATTGAACTACCTCAAGACAATGTCAATCATCACTTAGAAACACAAGTGATCTCAAGTCAGAGGGAATATGCCACTTGCTCGCTTATAAGGATTTATTCATATTGTGACAAACAATTGAATATCCTAAGTAGGGTCAGTCCAGTACATCCAATGCACCTATGTGTCTAAATCTTATTCCATGCTCGAAGCATCCTATAAGATTAGAACACATATTAGTCTCAATCATATCAAGGCTGTCTCATGTTCACCAAGATATCTCGACTAAGGACAACTCTGAAAATCAGCTAAGCTGAACATCATTGAGACATTACTCAGAAGTATACATATAGCAGCAGGTAATGCAACAATCTGAATAACAACAATTGCCTTTACAAAAACATATACATAGTTTGTACATGATACTGATAATAACCCAAGGCCTCAAACATTTAGCCTTAAGGGCATACCCCAACAAACTCCCACTTACACTTAAACTAATGGTTGAGAAATCTCAAACCCATATTATTACAGTGCTTCTCATGCTTCTGCTGCGCCAGAGGCTTTGTAAGTGGGTCAGCTAGATTGTCATCTGTATGAACCTTGCAGATCTTGATCTCTCCTCGATCTATGATCTCACGGATCAAATGAAACCTTCTTTGTATGTGCTTGGACTTCTGGTGTGACCGTGGTTCCTTTGCTTGTGCAATTGCTCCAATGTTATCATAGAAGATAACCAATGGATCTGCACTCGAAGAAACAACACCAAGTTCCTGAACGAACTTACGAATCCATACTGCCTCCTTTGATGCTTCTGTGGCTGCAACATACTCAGCTTCTGTTGTGGAATCAGCAACAATTGACTGTTTGAAACTCTTCCACACCACTGCTCCTCCATTCAAGCTAAAAACATAGCCTGATTGCGATCGGAAATTGTCTTGGTCAGATTGGAACGAAGCGTCAGTATATCCTTCAATACTGAGTTCTTCCTGACCTCCATAAATCAAGAACATATCTTTGGTTCTCCGAAGATATTTCAAAATGTTCTTGACTGCAATCCAGTGTGCCTTCCCTGGATTACTTTGGAAACGACTGGTCACGCTTAACCCGTAAGCGACGTCTGGGCGAGTACATAACATCGCATACATGATGGACCCAATAGCCGAAGCATAAGGCGTATTGTCCATCTCATCTTTCTCAGACTGTGTTTGAGGACACTAGCTCTTTGAAAGATTCAGACCATGTCTGACTGGAAGATATCCTCTTTTAGAATTTTCTAAATGGAATCTCTCCAGGACCTTATCGATGTAAGTACTCTGGCACAGCCCGAGAAGCCTATTAGATCTATCTCTGTAGATCTCTGTTGGGGTATGCCCTTAAGGCTAATGTTTGAGGCCTTGGGATTGTATCAGTATCATGTAATAAACTCTTATGTTTATAAAGGCATGGTTGTTATTCAGTTTGTTACATTGTCTGCTGCAATAAGTGTACTTCTGAATAATGTCTCAAAGCTGTTCAGCTAGGCTGACATGCAGTTATGTCCTTAGTCAAGATATCTTGGTGAACATGAGACAGCCTTGATATGATTGAGACTAATATGTGTTCTAATCTTATAGGATGCTTCGAGCATGGAATAAGATGTAGACTCATGGGTACGTTGGATGTACTGGACAGACCCTACTAGGATATTCAATTGCTTGTCACAATGTGAATAATCCTTGATTGCAACAAGTGGCACATTTCCTCTGACTTGAGATCACTTGTGTTTCTAAATGATGATTGTCATTGTTTTGAGGTAGTTCAATATCATTTGAAACATAATGATTATAGACTATCTTGGATGGTGAGCTTGAGTCAGGTTAGGGCACTAGTGATAGATAAAGGATTGCCGTCTCCTTAATTGGAGTATGATGTTCTAAAGGGGCCCCCCTCTGTATGAGATGATTCAGAAAGTGTATGGCCATACCCAGATGACAGTGTTCATCTGATCTAATCATGCTCATCATATTGGAGCTACAGGCTTGACACGCTTGTCCAATAAGAACATCCAGTGGCAAAGGAAATTTGCATGCCTTGTGAATTGGATTCACACTTGTGCTGTGGTTTGGGTGTAGTCTTGGAAGACTCTTTCCTTTATATCGGGAGACAGTGATGTGTTGCTAGATACCCCTCACTGATCGTGATAACGTAAGTTATCGTTACCGACATTTAAAGGAAACCCTTAGGGTCGCACAATTTGATGATATGGCTTACTTAAGTCAGATCGTGTGGACTGAATTGTTTGGGTTCAGTTTAAAGGGATTTAATCTCTGATTGTAAGTGAGATCCAGTCTGATCATGTTTGATTGATAAGGGCTTGAGATCGGTAAGCTTCGATTGAGAGAATGGATGCTAGATCGGTGAGATTAGGAGCATCAAGAGATGAACGGTCAGATCTTAAGCCTTAGGGGTTTTTGTTATGATCTGGACTAGTTGCTTGGTTTATTTGGTTATTGAACCAAATCGATTTGAACCAGCTCATTGGGTGAGCGCATGGTTCAAGTAAAGAGGCATTGGCGATTGGGGTAATGCATGGTCGCATGAACGTTGAGACATTGCTATTTTTAGATAGCATATTCTCTAACGTGACCACATCTCACGTTCACGCCAAGAGAACTTCTCTCTCGCCTTTCCCCACTTACTCTCGAGAGGGCATTCGTGTGTGACGAGTCTTGGACGCCTTGGAGAGTCGTTTGGCAAAGCGAGCAAAGCTTCATCCATCCCTTCCATTCGATCAAAGACACCTCTTGGAACCTTGCTAGCACAAGGAGCACCGAGGAAGTGAGCGCATCCTCATTCTTGTGTGCGCATCATTTGGAGGAGATCTCTCTTGCTCTCTCTTTCCAAGACGCCATCCAACACATGGCTTCGGTATGAATTCTTTTCATGTTGTTAAGTTGATCATATTGCATGCGATGATACTAAGAAACCCACTCCGCTGCTTTAGAAGAAATTTTTCATGCGCCTATCTAGGGTTTCGCCACCTTGTGAGGACATGCAATTGGTATCAGAGCCTTGGTTGATGCATGTTTTATGATTGCTATACCATGTTTTGTGATCCACGTTTGCGCAACATGCTTAGATCTATAGGTTAGGTTACATGCGAAAATGATTACATATGTTTTTCATGTTTGAGCATGTATGAAAGTCGGCGCATCTTTATTGTTGATGTTTTATCAAACGTATATTACTTGCGCGACCTCACTAGATCTAAGGTCTTACTATAAATCCTTAGACGGGTTAGTAGGGTTGATGTCATCCTCTAGGTTAGATCCAACCAGTCTGATCAGATCATCTGACAGCCTAGATGGGTCGACTAGATAGCACCTTTGCGCAAGCAAAAGGTGGCTGTAGGTCGACTGCATCACAGGCGTGTAGCGATGTCTGGTTGAGACAACCCATGAACGCACATGAGTTAGGCCCGGGGTCACACCCGCTTGCCAGAACTCATGGGGTGGTTCAGCCCTTGGCGCATGCATAGTTGACCACTGGGTCGACTCAAGTCAGTTAGGACTTGGTGCATGCAAGGGCACTGGATCTGATTAGATTGGATGAGTGGATCCCTATTAATGGACCATTGTAAGGTTGTAGGGCATATAATGTAAGATCCAAGAATTTTAATTCCTTGTAAGTATTATTCTTGATTTAAATCTTTGACTGTGATATGTTTCTATGTTTTAATTTCGTCAACCCTAGGATGCTATGTTTTAATTTCGTCAACCCTAGGATGGGGGAGAATTTTATCTCTAAAAACCTTAAGGGGTTAGTTATAAATTAGTGGCAAAGGGTTAGTGGATATTAATTTAAGTCTTAATGGATTTTGACTCTAGTAATTAATTAATTAGAGCTTATTGGATGTTAATTAAATCCTTATTGGATTTTCGCTTAAGTGAATAATTAATTATGGGTTATTGGGTTTACACTTAAGTTAGATGGATTTTGGGTTTAAAATTTGAATTAATCAGTAAGTGGGATAATTCATAAACCCTATTCGAATTAATTAGTTAGCGGGTTTGAAAATTTAAAAACCAAAGATCCAAGAGGGGGGGCGGACGGCTAGGGCAAAGAAGTTGGCGTCTTGGGCGATCTCTTGGAGGCTTGGACGAATTTCCCCTTCTTCCTCTTCCTTTTCCCTTGGCCGGCATTCTTTGGTGTTTGGTGGCGCTTCTTCTTCCATTGGTGGCGACATTGGTGGAATTTCAAGGCCTTAGACGAGTTTTTGGATCATCTTGGTGTTCACGGTTCAAGATAATAGGTGAGTGGGGTGTCTTATTCGAATTCTATCAATTTGGTTGTGTTAGATGATACATTTGGTTGATTGGAAATTTTATCATGCTAAAAACCGAAACTCAAGACTTCACTATGTTGAAAACCGAAATTTTGCAAAGGTGTATCTATCATGAAAACCAAAATTTTGCAAAGGTGTATCTATCATGAAAACCGAAATTTTGCAAAGGTGTATCTATCATGAAAACCGAAATTTTGCAAAGGTATATCTATCATGAAAACCGAAATTTTGCAAAGGTGTATCTATCATGAAAACCGAAATTTTGCAAAGGTGTATCTATCAGGAAAACCGAAATTCTGCAACATGAAATTTAAGGTATTCTTATATGGAGTTTAGGTAGCCTTAAATTAGTGATTTTTGAGCATGAAAATCTTATTAACTAGGATTTTAAATTGTAAGTAGATAATATACTAAGAAACCTTGGACTACATGTGGTATTATTGGAATTTTATGGATGCCTGATAAATGCTAAAAATGTCATAGGATTCATGATTGTTTCCCTATGTGCAGCATGTTATATATTTATGGCCATGTATCTTTGTTTGAGAAACTTGGGTGATAATTTAGCAAGGTTAAACCAAACTGATCAGCATGAAACCTAAGGACTCTACAAAACATTATATGATTATGTGGTTTCAAATGTTATGTGTCGTGGTTTGTGTACCCATTATGGTTAGGACTAAGGCTAAGTGTAACTGTGTACTCAAGGGATAGTCTGTATGTGACATGTTAAGGGTTTGAGATTTCAGCCCTGTGTATTGTGATATGTGAGGGGGTTGATGTTCAGCCTGCCTGTTGTGATTATTGTGATAAAAATGACTATCCTAGAGTTTGGTCAACACTTAGGAGTCCACTTTTGTGAAATAAGATATAAGATGTGTCTAGTGGTTGTCCAGATAAGGAACCCTTTGGGAGAACGAGTGATTGATGCAAAGTGCCATGTCTTGGTCGGACAGGGGCCACCTCTTGATATTATCACTCTTAGACTCTTAGATTTTTGTGTTATGGGGTGGTGTAGATCAAGGTATCACATCTTGACCGGATGGGGATCACCTCTTGAGTCTACACACTGTCCATGTTTGTGTTGCATGTGATTTGCAGGCTTCTCCCAGTGCTTAGGCCAGAGCCGGGTTGGACCATAGTGGTCACTCTTGATTTATGCTGGACAACGACTAAGTGGTTGGTGTGTTTAGTTGGTTTAGAGTATGGCTCTAGAACTTTGGTTACTCTGGTGTGATATTTGTGTGATGCCTATACATCTAATTATTTATATGAGTTCTGTTCTTGATTTTCTGATTCTTTATTTTAGTTATATGTTGACATAATGTTCTGCTAAAGATTTTTAAAACAATCTGCATGTATCTTTGAGTGTATGTTATGGATGGTCGAGTGAGACTATCTACTCACTGGGCTGTGTAGCTCACCCCTCAATATTTTCAGGTGTAGAACAGGGGCGCACTACCTGAGTTAGCGTTTTATATGGGACTTGTGTTGATATGGATATTATGCTGGTTTGATGTATAAGACTTTTGTGCTTAGTTAACTGGGGCCGGTTGTGGCTAAACTTTGTGAACCAGTGTTGCCGGTTGTGGCAGTTTTGAGATTTTGATTTTTGTGTCACCGAGGGCTTTGGCCTGTTTTCGGTGTTTGATATCATTGATGTTAGTTATATGAATTTATTGAATCGATATTGTGGTTTTGCTTCGAACTTTTGAGTCGGTTTGTATTTGCGATCAGATTTGATATAAATGTGAACTTGCATATGTCTAGTGCAAGTATTGCCTGGTGGCAGGTACCCTTATGTGATTTATGGATTTTACGGATTTTATATGGCTTTGATATAACTGTTGCCTTGCATATGTCTAGTGCAAGGATTGCATGGTGGTAGGTACATTTATGAAATTGTGTTTCGTGGATTTTCGATGTGTGGATTCTCGAAAATTTTCAGATCGACTTTTCCTGAACTTGGTTTTACTTAGCATGTGCATCGATCTTGTATGATAACATCCTGTTCCTTTGTGAATTGTGTTGCTTGTTTGGGGTTAAGATAACGGGATGTGACAGAATGGTATCAGAGCAGTTGGCTAGCTAAAACTTAGTTCGGGGGAAAACATGTTTGTGTATTGCTAGACACCTGATAGGTTTATGTTTGTTTTCCTTACTATGGTGTGTGTGTGTAGGAATTTAAGATGGTGCGATCCAGAGGAAATGCTAGCAGCGAGGGTGAGCAGACCTCAGATCTCACGAGAACCATTGAGGCTCTGACAGGCATGGTACAGCAACAGGGTGCCATGATAGAGAGGCAAGCTCAGATGCTGCAGCAGCAACAGACTCAGCATCAAGAAGCGCAACAGCAGCTCTTGCAGCAATTGACTCAGGAGAGATCTCAGACTACCACTCGGGCGGTGGGGAATGACTCTCAGGAAGGCGCTCACAGGCGCTATGCCTCGCTTGTGAGTGAATTCCAGAAACTGGGTCCTAGTTCCTTTTATGGGGGCTCAGAATCAAGTACTGCAGAGAACTGGCAGTTGTGCTTGGAAAAGATTTTTCAAGTCATGCGTTGCTCAGATGAGGACAAGCTGTGTCTGGCCACCTATATGATGCGTGGTGACGCAGATGAGTGGTGGAAGGGCGTGGTGAGGCTAGCTGTGGAAAGACATGAAACAGTGAATTGGCCCTACTTCTTGTCTCAATTTAACGAGAAGTATTTCCCTGATAGCTTGGTTGAGGACCGAGAGGTGGAATTTATTCACCTGGAGCAGGGTGATCTGACTGTGGACCTGTATGAGTTGCAGTTCACTAAGTTGGGAAAGTATGCTCCTCACCTGATAAACACTGAAAAGAGGAGGGCTACCAAGTTTCTCAGAGGTCTCAGATGGGACATTCGAGAGCAGGTTGGTGCTCAGCACTTGGAGACATATAGTGAGACTGTTGGGCGAGCACGCACCATCGAGAGGTACATATCTGAGAGGACCGTGACTGTGATTCCTGCAGCTGAGGCGGCAGCTCCTCAGTATGGTGGTGGCGGCAAGGGTAAGAAGTACCCTAAGCATAAGGACTACAAGAAGGGCAGGTATAAGCCTTACTCTCACAAGGCACCGCAGCAGTCCAGGGATGCACCGCAGCAGTCCAGGGATGTAAAGAACGGTAACACTGAGGATCGGATTTGTCATCATTGTGGGCTCAAAGGACATCTGATGAGGGACTGTTATAAGAAGAATGGTGTATGCTTCAGGTGTAAGAAACCTGGACACATGATCAAAGACTGCAAAGAGCCTGAGATGCAGCAGAGAGGCACAGATAAGCCTACAGTCCAGACTCGAGTTTATGCTGTGGCTGAGAAGGATACACGGGCTTCCCGATCTGTAGTGGAAGGTACTTTATTTGTATTCGATCAGTTAGCTCGCATCTTATTTGACCCTGGTGCAAATTTATCTTTTGTATCTGTTAGATTTGCTGCATGTTTACCTGTATTACCTAAGGTGATGGATTATGTTGTGTCTGTAAGTACTCCCTTAGGAAAATCATCATCTACAGACACTGTTTGTGCCGATTGTGTAGTGCATGTAGAGGGTTATGAGTTTCTTGTGGATCTAATCCTTTTAAATATGCAAGACTATGATGTCATCCTAGGTATGGATTGGTTATCCTCGCATCATGCCACTGTGGATTGCTTTGAGAAAGTAATCACCTTGAATCTACTAGATGGGAATCGGCTTTTTGTGAGAGGTCTGGTATCAGACCAAGGACCACATGTGATATCTTTCCTGCAGGCCAGAAAGTTACTTGCTAGTGGGTGTAAGGGTTATATTGCGCATGTAAAGGTGCAGGATGATTCTACTTCTGATTTGACTCAGATGGCGGTGGTGCAAGAGTTTCCTGATGTGTTCTCTGAGGAATTTTCAGGCTTGCCACCAATACGAGAGGTAGAGTTTGGTATTGAGTTGGTGCCAGGTACTGCACCTATCTCCAGAGCTCCTTACCGCATGGCTACCTCAGAGTTGGCCGAACTTAAGAAGCAACTGGAGGATTTGCTGGAGAAAGGTTACATCCGGCCTAGTGCTTCTCCCTGGGGAGCACCAGTGCTGTTCGTAAAGAAGAAGGATGGAACCCTGAGGATGTGTATAGACTACAGGCAACTGAACCAAGTGACTATCAAGAATAGGTATCCTCTCCCCAGAATTGATGATCTATTTGATCAATTACAGGGAGCTACAGTGTTCTCTAAGATTGATCTGAGATCAGGGTATTACCAGCTTAGGGTCAAGGATGAGGATATATTTAAGACTGCTTTCAGGACCAGGTATGGGCATTTCGAATTTCTAGTTATGCCTTTTGGACTGACGAATGCACCTGCTATCTTCATGGATTTGATGAACAGGGTATTTCATGAATTGCTCGATTCTTGTGTGGTAGTCTTCATAGATGATGTCTTGGTGTACTCTCGGACTACTTCGGATCATGTCAGTGACTTGCGCAGAGTGCTGGAGATTCTGAGGAAAAACCGATTATATGCCAAGGCTAGTAAGTGTGAGTTTTGGCTAGAAAAGATCAGTTTCCTTGGACATGTGATTTCTGGTCAGGGGGTGTCTGTGGATCCAGTTAAAGTGCAAGCCATCCTTAATTGGGGAAGACCGACTAGTGCTACTGAGATCAGAAGTTTCCTGGGTCTAGCAGGTTACTACCAGAGGTTTGTTGAGGGATTCTCCAAGCTGGCGGGTCCTTTAACTAAATTGACCAGAAAGGAGGCCAAGTTTAATTGGGATGACAAGTGTGAAGAGAGCTTTCAGGAGCTAAAGAGAAGGTTGACTAGTACACCGATCCTCATTATTCCTAGTGATGGGGAAAGGTTTACTGTCTATACGGATGCTTCAGGCAAGGGGTTGGGTTGTGTCTTGATGCAGAAGAGTAATGTGGTAGCTTATGCTTCGAGACAACTGAAGGAGTATGAGTCGAACTACCCTACTCATGACTTGGAATTGGCGGCCGTAGTCTTTGCTCTGAAAATATGGCGTCACTATTTGTTGGGTCAAGAGTTTGATCTGTTCACTGACCACCAGAGTCTCAAGTACATCTTCACTCAGAAGGAGTTGAACATGAGACAAAGAAGATGGATGGAGTTGATCAAAGACTATGACTTCACTATTCAGTATCAGGCTAGAAAAGCCAATGTAGTGGCTGATGCACTAAGCAGACATCCAGTTACTTCAGTAGCGGCACTACGGGTCAGTGAGTGGCAGTTATTGCAGGAGTTCAGAGATCTCAGGATCAGTGTTTCTCCTAGAGTTCAGTCGGGTTATGTGGCTTTCCTCAGAGTACAGTCTGCTTTGTTGCAGAAGATCAGAGATCAGCAGTCTGTGGATCCGAAATTAGCTCAGATCAAGGATAGTTTGATTGCGGGTGAAGTTCAGGATTTTAGCTTGTCTGATGATGGTGTCCTTCGGTTCCGTGGAAGGGTGTGTGTCCCTGAGGAACCGAGCTTGAGGAAAGAAATATTGGAGGATAGCCATAACTCCAAATATTCTCTACACCCTGGCGTGACTAAGATGTATCAGGACCTTAAGAAGAGCTTTTGGTGGCCGGGTATGAAGAAAGAGGTAGTTGATTTTGTCTCTAGGTGTTTAACCTGTCAGACTGTAAAGGCTGAACACCAGAAGCCTGGTGGTTTGTTGCAGCCCCTTCCTATTCCTGAGTGGAAGTGGGAATGCATCAGTATGGACTTTGTATGTGGTTTGCCCAGAACCAGATTGGGACATGATGCTATTTGGGTGATTGTTGATAGACTCACTAAATCAGCCCACTTTCTCCCAATCAAGATGACTTATCCTTTAGAGAGATTGGCTAGGTTGTACATTGATGAGATAGTCAGACTGCATGGAGTGCCTGTTGATATTGTGTCTGATAGGGACTCTCGGTTTCTGTCCAGGTTTTGGAAGAGCTTACAGGAGGGTTTGGGTACTAAGTTGAATTTTAGTACAGCATACCATCCTCAGTCTGATGGCCAGACCGAGCGTACTATCCAGACTTTAGAAGATCTGTTGAGAGCTTATGTGGTTGATTGGAGTTCTGAGTGGAACCGGGATCTATCTTTGATAGAGTTCACCTATAATAATAGCTTCCACTCCAGTATTCAGATGGCTCCTTATGAGGCTTTGTATGGGAGAAGGTGTAGGACTCCCTTGTGTTGGGAGGAAACCGGTGATAGATTGATTTTGAGATCTGATGCAGTACAGGAGACTACTGATAAGGTCAGAGAGATTCAGGATAAACTGAAGATTTCTCGGGACAGACAGAAGAGTTATGCTGATGACCGTCGTCGTTCCCTGGAGTTTGTGGTAGGGGATCATGTTTTCTTAAAGGTGTCACCTACTAAGGGTGTTATGAGGTTTGGCAAAAAGGGCAAGCTGAGCCCTAGGTTTGTAGGCCCTTTTGACATTATTGAGAGAGTTGTGAAAAGAACCCCTAACTCATGGGGGGGGGGGGGGGGGGGAAACCCTAGAACATGCGCCTCTAGCAAGCATGGCGGAAAGAGGGTTTCTCAAGGATCGCATATGAAAAACCATATGATCAACTTGAATGAGTTTAGATCTATACCATAGCCATAGAGATGGAGGTCGGCTTGGAAGCAAGAGAGCAAAATAGATCCCCTCCAAATGGCGCGCACACAAGAAGAAGTTGGCTACTCCCTTCACGCCTTTGTGCTAGCAAAAGCTTCAAGGGGTCTTGATCGTTTGAAGGAGAATCCTTGGAGTCTTTGCTTGGCCGAATTCCACCTCTCCACTCTCGGCGATAATGCTCTCTCAAGCACACTTCTTCGCCAAAGTGAGAAGCCTTCAAGCAAAAAGCGTTTTGGCGTTTTTTCATCAAGTCACCATGATGACTTTCCATAAATGGAATGTCATGAAGGAGAGCTTTCGAAACCGATCAAAACAAAACGCTTATGCTTTGAACCAAGCGTTCACACATGTGAACCGGTTCAAGCTTAATCGATCCAATTGATTTTGGTTCAATAAACCAAATCAAATCAGCCCAAGCATTGGTCCAAATCAAAATAAACCCAAGGTTTAAGATCTGACCGTTCATCCTTTTGATGCTTCTGATCTCATCGATCTAGCATCAACTCTCTCGATCGAAGCTTACCGATCTAGAGCCCTAATCAATCAAACATGATCAGACCAGATCTCACTTACAATCAGAGGTTAAACTCCTCTAAACTGAACCCAAACAATTCAGTCCATACGATCTGACTTGAGTAAGCCATATCATCAAATTGTGCGACCCTAAGGGTTTCCTTTAAATGTCGGTAACGATAACTTTCGTTATCACGATCAGTGAGAGGTATCTAGCAACACATCACTGTCTCCCGATATAAAGGAAATAGTCTTCCAAGACTACACCCAAACCATGGCACAAGTGTGAATCAAACTCACAAGGCATACATGTTTCCTTTGCCACTGGATGTTCATATTGGACAAGCATGTCAAGCTTGTAACTCCAACATGATGAGCATGATTAGATCAGATGAACATAGTCATCTGGGTATGGCCATACACTTTCTCAATCATCTCATATAGGGGGGCCCTTTAGAACATCACACTCCTTAAACAAGGAGACGGCAATCCTTTGTCTATCACTAGTGCCCTAACCTGATTCAAGCTCACCATCCAAAATAGTCTATAATCATTATGTTTCAAATGATATTGAACTACCTCAAGACAATGACAATCATCATTTAGAAACACAAGTGATCTCAAGTCAGAGGACATGTGCCACTTAGTGCTTACAAGGATCATTCACATTGTGACAAGCAATGGAATATCCCAGTAGGGTCTGTCCAGTACATCCAATGTACCCATGAGTCTACATCTTATTCCATGCTCGAAGCATCCTATAAGATTAGCACACATATTAGTCTCAATCATATCAAGGCTGTCTCATGTTCACCAAGATATCTCGACTAAGGACATATAGCCTGTCAGCCTAGCTGAACAGCTTTGAGACATTATTCAGAAGTACACTTATTACAGCAGACAAGGTAACAACCTGAATAATAACCATGCCTTTATAAACACAACAGTTTATTACATGATACTATTACAATCCCAAGGCCTCAAACATTAGCCTTAAGGGCATACCCCAACAATCTCCCACTTGCACTTAATCTAATGGTTGAGTAATCTCAAACCCATATTATTACAGTGCTTCTCATGCTTCTGCTGCGCCAGAGGCTTGGTAAGCGGGTCTGCCAGATTGTCATCTGTATGAACCTTGCATATTTTGATCTCGCCACGATCAATGATCTCCCGGATCAAGTGAAACCGTCTCTGTATGTGCTTGGACTTCTGGTGCGACCGTGGTTCCTTTGCTTGTGCTATTGCTCTAGTGTTATCACAGAAGATAACCAAAGGATCTGCACTCGAAGGAACGACACCAAGTTCTCTCACGAACTTACGAATCCACACTGCCTCCTTGGATGCTTCCGAGGCTGCAACATACTCGGCTTCTGTTGTGGAATCAGCAACAGTTGACTGTTTGAAACTCTTCCACACCACTGCTCCACCATTCAAGCTAAAAACATATCCTGATTGCGATCGGAAATCATCCTGGTCCGACTGGAACGAAGCGTCAGTATATCCCTCTATACTGAGTTCTTCCTGACCACCATATATCAAGAACATATCTTTGGTCCTCCGCAGATATTTTAAGATGTTCTTGACTGCAATCCAGTGCGCCAAACCTGGATTACTTTGGAATCGACTGGTTACGCTTAACCCGTAAGCGACGTCTGGGCGAGTACACAACATCGCATACATAATGGACCCAATAGCCGAAGCATAAGGCGTATTGTCCATTTCATCTTTCTCAGTCTGTGTTTGTGGACACTGACTCTTCGAAAGATTCAGACCATGTCTGACTGGAAGATATCCACGTTTAGAATTCTCTAAATGGAATCTCTCCAGGACCTTATCGATGTAAGTACTCTGGCACAGCCCGAGAAGCCTCTTAGATCTATCTCGGTAGATCTTCACACCTAACACATAGGCTGCTTCTCCTAAATCTTTCATCTGGAAACATTTTCCTAACCATGCTTTAACAGCATGCAGTTCAGGAATATCATTTCCAATGATTAAGATATCATCGACGTAGAGGATTAAGAATGTAATCACGCTCCCACTAAACCTCTTATATACACACGGGTCGTCTTCATTCTTGATAAAACCAAACTCAGAGATTGATTCATCAAAACGAATATTCCAGCTTCTAGATGCTTGTTTCAGTCCATAAATGGACTTCTTTAACTTGCATATTTTATGACGATCTGATGGATTAGTGAAACCCTCAGGTTGTGTCATATACACATCCTCATGCAGATTTCCATTAAGGAAAGCTGTTTTCACATCCATCTGCCAGATCTCATAATCGTAATATGCTGCTATCGCGAAAAGAATCCGAATAGACTTAAACATGGCTACAGGTGAGAAAGTTTCATCATAATCTATCCCGTAGATTTGTTTGAAACCTTTCGCAACTAGCCTGCCTTTATAGGTAACCACGTTACCATCCATGTCAATCTTCTTCTTGAAGATCCATTTACAGCCTATAGGGATTACTCCCGGAGGCGGATCAACCAAATCCCAGACTTGGTTATCTGACATGGAGTCCATTTCGGCTCGCATAGCTTCAAGCCATCTAGCTGACTCCGGTCCACTGACCGCATCCGCATAAGTGAGGGGTTCATCATTATCAATGATGTAGACTCCGTCATAGCGCTCAGGCTGACGACGGATCCTTCCCGATCTTCGCGGTTCCCGTGTTATCTGAGCCTCAGGTTGTTCAATAACCTGTTCAACTGGCTCAGGCTCATCCAACTGTGCTTGACTACTTTGTCCTTCCTCTGGATTCTCATCCAGCTTTATTTCTCTCCCACTGGCCTCTTGCAGAAGAAATTCCCTCTCAAGAAATATAGCCGTCCGAGCAACAAAAACCTTGTTCTCTTTGGGATCGAAGAAATAATAACCCTTAGTTTCCTTAGGGTAACCGACAAAGATACATTTCTCAGATCTGCTCTCCAGTTTCCCAGAGGCGAGCTTTTTGACATAGTTTCGCAACCCCAGATCCTGATAAATGTCAAGCTAGGCTGTTTCCCATACCATAACTCATATGGCGTCTTTGAAACTGCCTTGGATGGCACTCGGTTTAGTACCTTTGCAGCTGTTTCCAGTGCAAAACCCCAAAAGGAATATGGAAGAGTAGCCTGACTCATCATAGAACGAACCATATCAAGTAACGTTCTATTTCTCCTTTCGGACACACCATTCCATTGTGGTGTTCCTGGCGGAGTGAGCTGTGAGATAATCCCACACTCCTTTAGATAGTCAGTAAATGCATGACTCAGGTATTCACCACCTCGATCAGAACGAAGTGTCTTGATATTACGGCCTAACTGATTTTGTACTTCATTCTTGAACTCTTTGAACTTGTCAAAAGATTCACTTTTATGTCTCATTAAATAGACATACCCATACCTACTGAAATCATCAGTAAAGGTAATGAAGTACTGATAGCCACCTCTGGCATGTTTACTAAATGGCCCACACACATCACTGTGTATGAGGTCAAGTAAACCTGAAGCCCTTTGACCTTTGTTAGGAAAAGGAGACTTCGTCATTTTACCCATCAAACAAGCTTTGCATGTATCAATCTCCTCATAGGAGAATGATCCCAGCAGTCCATGATCATGCAACCGCTTAATGCGCTTCTCGTTTATATGGCCTAAACGACTATGCCATAATAAGGTGCTGTTATCAGCATAGTTGGCTTTCTTATTATCAATGTTTTGTATAGAATTTTCCATGTCCAACATGAATAACCCATTGTTAATTGAACCAGTCGCATACACAATATTATCATAAGTTAAAACACACTTTGAAATCTTGCATTCAAAGGCAAATCCTTTCCTGACAAGAGCAGGAATAGAGATAATATTCTTGGTAATACTGGGTACAAAATAACAATTGTTTAATTCTAATACAATGCCAGATGGTAAAGAAATGAAATAGTCTCCTACAGCAACAGCAGCAACCCGTGCCCCGTTTCCAACGCGTAGGTCTACCTCATGCTGTCCCACCTGCCTTCTTCTCCTGAGTTCCTGTACATTTGAACAAATGTGAACTCCACATGCAGTGTCCAACACCCATGAAATAGAAGAAGAAGATAACATGACCTCAGTCACATATATACCTGAGCCAGAAGTGATGCTTCCCCTCTTATCTCCTTGGAGCGCTTTACAGTCCTTTTTCCAGTGACCCAGCTGGCCACAGTGGAAACACCTGTTGTCCTTCGACCGCTTCACCTTCTGTTTCAGTGCCTTGCTGTAGTTCTTGACAGGGGCCTTGCCCTTCTTCCCCTTCTTCTTGTTCCTTGAAGGAACCATTAAGACAGAGGTTGAAGGCTTTCCCTTCAGAGTTTCCTCAGTAGTCAAGAGCATATTCAGCAGCTCTGCCGGCGTACAATCGATTTTGTTCATATTAAAGTTAATAATGAACGCATCGAAAGAGGGCGGAAGAGACTGCAGAATAATATCTACAGCAAGCTCCTGGTTGATGGTATGCCCCAGTTTCTCCAGAGCCTCCTTGTGCCCAATCATCTTGAGCACGTGAGCTCCCACTGGGCTCCCCTCAGCCAGTTTGCTCTGAAAGAAGAGCTTCGTCAGATTATAGCGTTCTGTCCTCGCCTGTGCAGCATACAGCATCTTGAGGTTCGCTATAATCTCTATAGCCGACATATCCTCATGCTGACGCTGCAGCGGTGGCGTCATAGACGCTAGCATCAGGCAAGCGACATCAATGCTATCATTGACGTGCTTTTCATAGGCATCCCGAACCGCCCTTGCGGCGTTCGGAGCGGGCTGCGGCGGTATTGCCGTCTCGAGGACATACAGTTTCCTCTCTGCCTTAAGAACGATCTTAAGGTGTCCAAACCAGTCAGAGAAGTTCGGCCCAGCAAACTTCTCCCTTTCCAGTAGGGATCGCACATTGAAGCTCATGGTGTTCGTTACTGCAGTTATCTACAACAATGCAAGAACAGCAAGGTTAGTATCAATGTTCAGAATCAATCCAGGACTTAAGAAAGATTCTTTTCTCACTATTTTGTCTGACTGAAAAATCCAGTAAACAGTCCGAAAGAGTAATACTCTTTTAGTGAGATGGGATCCAGATTTCATACTTGGTCTCCGCGTCCCGCTCAGGCGAGATAAGATGCACAGAGATGACAAACATTAATTTCTGGTAGGCTGTCCCAGCCAATCGCCAACCCGTGCGATTCCCCTTCATCTGGGCAATCCAGCAGACTATGCCAACTGAGTTGGTACAACACAGTCTCTGATCCCACAGATGGCTGCCTCCATGTGCTACCATATGCGCCACATATGTAGCCTACATGGTCAAGCTGACCTGACCTACTCCCTGGACCACCACGTGCTATGCTGAGCAACGAGAAGGGATAAATCCCTACTCTGTAACACGCAGGTGAAATCCAGCACCGTCTGAAGATAGATGGACGTGCCCACTGAGTGGGTTCAACACGGCTCCAACGATAGTCAGAACAGTGAGGTTTCGCGTCAGAAGGCTTACGAGCTTGATATGTTAGCGTTGGATTTTAACGGTCTTTTATCTTCTTTACTATCATGCAATTCCTATGGTGATAGCAGAAGATAAACTCATGCTGTTCTAATGTATATAAGCAATAAATAGAAAGCATGATCTTATGTGGTAAAAGCCCATGAACCCTAGTAAGACCTTAATTTTACTTAAGTCTTCACTTGAGCTCCTTAGCATCTCATCTGGTCCAACCCATGGCCCTAGCGCCAAGAGCACCTCAGGTGCGCCACCAGGTGAATACTCCTTTTGGATGTGTGCTTTTATGTTCTTGTCTAGTCAAAATACATTTTGCTCTATCTAGACAAGCATTGACTCGCAGGTCAAACACATATTATAAATTAAATGAAAAAGTGATTCGCAGATCACAATAATATTAACTTATAATTTACCAGGCACGCAGGCCCCAGCACAGCACACAATAGGGCAACCCACATAAGACTAAATAAACAAGCATATGGTATCATTCATCATGTGATCCAATCATGAAATTAAATTTTGAAAAACCCCATAGGTATCAATTTTAATTTCCTTATGTGCTCCACAACCTTACAATGGTCCATTGATAGGGATCCACTCATCCATCTGGTCAGATCCTCTGCCCTTGCATGCACCGAGTCCTAACTGACCCGAGTTGACCTAATGGTCAACCATGCATGCGCCAAGGGCTGAACCACCCTCATGAGTTTTGGCAAGCGGGTGTGACCCCGGGCCTAACTCATGTGTGTTCAGTAGTTGTCTCAACCAGACCTCGCTACACACCTAAGATGCAATCAACCTATGGCCACCTTGTGCTTGCGCACAGGTGCCATCTGGTCGATCCATCTAGGCTGTCAGATGGTCTGATCAGACTTTGGATCTAACATAGTAGATGCTTTCAACCCCATCAACCCATCTAAGGATTTATAGTAGGGGCACCTTAGATCTAAGCATGCGCGCAAGATGTAAGTTTTATAAAAACATTTAGAACATGCGCAAACATAACAAACAACATGCTTCACTTGAGAACATAAGATATATGTCATATCTAGCATGTTGATAACCCTTAGATCTAAGGGGGTCCCCTTCAAGGGGGAGCGCAAACATTAGGGAGTCCCCTTCAAGGGGGAGCGCAAACTGCATGTAACCATGATACAAGCGCAAACTTCATGTAACCATGATACAAGCGCAAACTTCATGTAACCATGATACAAGCACAAACTTCATGTAACCATGATACAAGCGCAAACTTCATGTAAATAAAGCATGCATCAAGTAAGCGCAACATGTATGGATCACAAACATTTCAAAGCAATCATATAGATCATATCGAAAACCTTGCCTCTGATACCAATTGAAAAGAACCCCTAACTCATGGGGGGGGGGGGGGAAACCCTAGAACATGCGCCTCTAGCAAGCATGGCGGAAAGAGGGTTTCTCAAGGATCGCATATGAAAAACCATATGATCAACTTGAATGAGTTTAGATCTATACCATAGCCATAGAGATGGAGGTCGGCTTGGAAGCAAGAGAGCAAAATAGATCCCCTCCAAATGGCGCGCACACAAGAAGAAGTTGGCTACTCCCTTCACGCCTTTGTGCTAGCAAAAGCTTCAAGGGGTCTTGATCGTTTGAAGGAGAATCCTTGGAGTCTTTGCTTGGCCGAATTCCACCTCTCCACTCTCGGCGATAATGCTCTCTCAAGCACACTTCTTCGCCAAAGTGAGAAGCCTTCAAGCAAAAAGCGTTTTGGCATTTTTTCATCAAGTCACCATGATGACTTTCCATAAATGGAATGTCATGAAGGAGAGCTTTCGAAACCGATCAAAACAAAACGCTTATGCTTTGAACCAAGCATTCACACATGTGAACCGGTTCAAGCTTAATCGATCCAATTGATTTTGGTTCAATAAACCAAATCAAATCAGCCCAAGCATTGGTCCAAATCAAAATAAACCCAAGGTTTAAGATCTGACCGTTCATCCTTTTGATGCTTCTGATCTCATCGATCTAGCATCAACTCTCTCGATCGAAGCTTACCGATCTAGAGCCCTAATCAATCAAACATGATCAGACCAGATCTCACTTACAATCAGAGGTTAAACTCCTCTAAACTGAACCCAAACAATTCAGTCCATACGATCTGACTTGAGTAAGCCATATCATCAAATTGTGCGACCCTAAGGGTTTCCTTTAAATGTCGGTAACGATAACTTTCGTTATCACGATCAGTGAGAGGTATCTAGCAACACATCACTGTCTCCCGATATAAAGGAAATAGTCTTCCAAGACTACACCCAAACCATGGCACAAGTGTGAATCAAACTCACAAGGCATACATGTTTCCTTTGCCACTGGATGTTCATATTGGACAAGCATGTCAAGCTTGTAACTCCAACATGATGAGCATGATTAGATCAGATGAACATAGTCATCTGGGTATGGCCATACACTTTCTCAATCATCTCATATAGGGGGGCCCTTTAGAACATCACACTCCTTAAACAAGGAGACGGCAATCCTTTGTCTATCACTAGTGCCCTAACCTGATTCAAGCTCACCATCCAAAATAGTCTATAATCATTATGTTTCAAATGATATTGAACTACCTCAAGACAATGACAATCATCATTTAGAAACACAAGTGATCTCAAGTCAGAGGACATGTGCCACTTAGTGCTTACAAGGATCATTCACATTGTGACAAGCAATGGAATATCCCAGTAGGGTCTGTCCAGTACATCCAATGTACCCATGAGTCTACATCTTATTCCATGCTCAAAGCATCCTATAAGATTAGCACACATATTAGACTCAATCATATCAAGGCTGTCTCATGTTCACCAAGATATCTCGACTAAGGACATATAGCCTGTCAGCCTAGCTGAACAGCTTTGAGACATTATTCAGAAGTACACTTATTACAGCAGACAAGGTAACAACCTGAATAATAACCATGCCTTTATAAACACAACAGTTTATTACATGATACTATTACAATCCCAAGGCCTCAAACATTAGCCTTAAGGGCATACCCCAACAAGTTGGTCCAGTAGCTTACAAGTTAGCTTTACCTCCTGCTTTGGAACATGTGCATAATGTATTCCATGTTTCTGCTTTGAGGAAATATCATCCTGATCCATCTCATGTATTGGAGTTGGAACCTCTTCAGATTCAGAGTGATTTGACCTTTGAGGAAAGACCTCTCCGGATTGTGGATAGAAAGGATAAAGTTCTGAGGAACAAGTCTATACCTTTGGTAAAAATTATCTGGGGAAATCAGTCGGTTGAGGAGGCAACTTGGGAAACTGAAGCTGATATGAGGAGGCTGTATGCTTATCTTTTTGATGATATGAATGCTGAGCTTTAGAGGACTAAAGCTTTATAAGGAGGGAGGGATGTAAGATCCAAGAATTTTAATTCCTTGTAAGTATTATTCTTGATTTAAATCTTTGACTGTGATATGTTTCTATGTTTTAATTTCGTCAACCCTAGGATGCTATGTTTTAATTTCGTCAACCCTAGGATGGGGGAGAATTTTATCTCTAAAAACCTTAAGGGGTTAGTTATAAATTAGTGGCAAAGGGTTAGTGGATATTAATTTAAGTCTTAATGGATTTTGACTCTAGTAATTAATTAATTAGAGCTTATTGGATGTTAATTAAATCCTTATTGGATTTTCGCTTAAGTGAATAATTAATTATGGGTTATTGGGTTTACACTTAAGTTAGATGGATTTTGGGTTTAAAATTTGAATTAATCAGTAAGTGGGATAATTCATAAACCCTATTCGAATTAATTAGTTAGCGGGTTTGAAAATTTAAAAACCAAAGATCCAAGAGGGGGGGCGGACGGCTAGGGCAAAGAAGTTGGCGTCTTGGGCGATCTCTTGGAGGCTTGGACGAATTTCCCCTTCTTCCTCTTCCTTTTCCCTTGGCCGGCGTTCTTTGGTGTTTGGTGGCGCTTCTTCTTCCATTGGTGGCGACATTGGTGGAATTTCAAGGCCTTAGACGAGTTTTTGGATCATCTTGGTGTTCACGGTTCAAGATAATAGGTGAGTGGGGTGTCTTATTCGAATTCTATCAATTTGGTTGTGTTAGATGATACATTTGGTTGATTGGAAATTTTATCATGCTAAAAACCGAAACTCAAGACTTCACTATGTTGAAAATCGAAATTTTGCAAAGGTGTATCTATCATGAAAACCGAAATTTTGCAAAGGTGTATCTATCATGAAAACCGAAATTTTGCAAAGGTGTATCTATCATGAAAACCGAAATTTTGCAAAGGTATATCTATCATGAAAACCGAAATTTTGCAAAGGTGTATCTATCATGAAAACCGAAATTTTGCAAAGGTGTATCTATCAGGAAAACCGAAATTCTGCAACATGAAATTTAAGGTATTCTTATATAGAGTTTAGGTAGCCTTAAATTAGTGATTTTTGAGCATGAAAATCTTATTAACTAGGATTTTAAATTGTAAGTAGATAATATACTAAGAAACCTTGGACTACATGTGGTATTATTGGAATTTTATGGATGCCTGATAAATGCTAAAAATGTCATAGGATTCATGATTGTTTCCCTATGTGCAGCATGTTATATATTTATGGCCATGTATCTTTGTTTGAGAAACTTGGGTGATAATTTAGCAAGGTTAAACCAAACTGATCAGCATGAAACCTAAGGACTCTACAAAACATTATATGATTATGTGGTTTCAAATGTTATGTGTCGTGGTCTGTGTACCCATTATGGTTAGGACTAAGGCTAAGTGTAACTGTGTACTCAAGGGATAGTCTGTATGTGACATGTTAAGGGTTTGAGATTTCAGCCCTGTGTATTGTGATATGTGAGGGGGTTGATGTTCAGCCTGCCTGTTGTGATTATTGTGATAAAAATGACTATCCTAGAGTTTGGTCAACACTTAGGAGTCCACTTTTGTGAAATAAGATATAAGATGTGTCTAGTGGTTGTCCAGATAAGGAACCCTTTGGGAGAACGAGTGATTGATGCAAAGTGCCATGTCTTGGTCGGACAGGGGCCACCTCTTGATATTATCACTCTTAGACTCTTAGATTTTTGTGTTATGGGGTGGTGTAGATCAAGGTATCACATCTTGACCGGATGGGGATCACCTCTTGAGTCTACACACTGTCCATGTTTGTGTTGCATGTGATTTGTAGGCTTCTCCCAGTGCTTAGGCCAGAGCCGGGTTGGACCATAGTGGTCACTCTTGATTTATGCTGGACAACGACTAAGTGGTTGGTGTGTTTAGTTGGTTTAGGGTATGGCTCTAGAACTTTGGTTACTCTGGTGTGATATTTGTGTGATGCCTATACATCTAATTATTTATATGAGTTCTGTTCTTGATTTTCTGATTCTTTATTTTAGTTATATGTTGACATAATGTTCTGCTAAAGATTTTTAAAACAATCTGCATGTATCTTTGAGTGTATGTTATGGATGGTCGAGTGAGACTATCTACTCACTAGGCTGTGTAGCTCACCCCTCAATATTTTCAGGTGTAGAACAGGGGCGCACTACCTGAGTTAGCGTTTTATATGGGACTTGTGTTGATATGGATATTATGCTGGTTTGATGTATAAGACTTTTGTGCTTAGTTAACTGGGGCCGGTTGTGGCTAAACTTTGTGAACCAGTGTTGCCGGTTGTGGCAGTTTTGAGATTTTGATTTTTGTGTCACCGAGGGCTTTGGCCTGTTTTCGGTGTTTGATATCATTGATGTTAGTTATATGAATTTATTGAATCGATATTGTGGTTTTGCTTCGAACTTTCGAGTCGGTTTGTATTTGCGATCAGATTTGATATAAATGTGAACTTGCATATGTCTAGTGCAAGTATTGCCTGGTGGCAGGTACCCTTATGTGATTTATGGATTTTACGGATTTTATATGGCTTTGATATAACTGTTGCCTTGCATATGTCTAGTGCAAGGATTGCGTGGTGGCAGGTACATTTATGAAATTGTGTTTCGTGGATTTTCGATGTGTGGATTCTCGAAAATTTTCAGATCGACTTTTCCTGAACTTGGTTTTACTTAGCATGTGCATCGATCTTGTATGATAACATCCTGTTCCTTTGTGAATTGTGTTGCTTGTTTGGGGTTAAGATAACGGGATGTGACATATAAGAATATTAAAATTGATGTCAAAGGGGTTTTCAAAACTTTAATTTCTTAATTGGATCACATGCTGTTTGGATGCCATATGTGTGTTTATTTTATCTTATGTGGGCTGCCCGTTTAATGTGTGCTGTGCTGGGGCCTGCGTGCCTGGAAATTAAATGTAAATTATTTTATTGTGATCTGCGCATCACATTTCCATTAATTTATAAAGTGTTATTGACCTGCGTGTCAATCTTGTCTATATAGTTAAATTGTAATTTAATTAGACAAGAGCACAGAGCACACTTGGCAGAGGCGCTTGCAGCAGAGGCTTGACCAGGTGGGAGGTCCAGGGTTCGACTCTGGGACCAGGCGCATTTTCCCTGGTAGGCGCACCTGAGCTGCAGATGGCGCTTGGGCCCTGGTTTGGGCCAAATGAGCAGCAAAAGACCCATGAAGAAAAGTAAGTGAAGACTTAAGTGAAATTAAGGTCTTACTTAGGCTTATGGGCTTTTACCACATAAGATCAGCTTGCTTTCTTTTATTGTTTAATTACAATTAGAATAGCATGATTTAAATCTTCTGCTATCACCATAGGAATTGCATGATAGATAAGAAGATAAAAGACCGTTAAAATCCAACGCTAAAATATCAAGCTTGTAAGCCTTCTGACGCGAAACCTCACTGTTCTGATTATCGTTGGAGCCGTGTTGTACCCACTCAGTGGGCACGTCCATCTATCTTCAGACGGTGCAGGATTACACCTGCGTGTTACAGGGAAGGGATTTATCGCTTCTCGTTGCTCAGCATAGCACGTGGTGGTCCAGGGAGTAGGTCGGGTCAGCTTGACCATGTAGGCTACATATGTGGCGCATATGGTAGCACATGGAGGCAGCCATCTGTGGGGTCAGAGACTGTGTTGTACCAACTCAGTTGGCACAGTCTGCTGGATTGCCCAGATGAAGGGGAATCGCACGGGTTGGCGATTGGCTGGGACAGCCTGCCAGAGATTAGTACTTGTACCCTCTGTGCATCTTATCTCGCCTGAGCGGGACGCGGAGACCAAGTATGAAATCTGGATCCCATCTCACTAAAAGAGTTCTACTCTTTCGGGCTGTTTTTGCTGGATTTTTTAGCCAGATAAAATAGTGAGAAAAGGAATCTTTCTTAAGTCCTGATCGATTCTTAACATTGATACTGACCTTGCTGTTCTTGCATTGTTGTAGATACCTGCAGCAACGAACACCATGAACTTCAATGTGCGATCCCTACTGGAAAGGGAGAAGTTTGCTGGGCCGAACTTCTCAGACTGGTACGGACACCTTAACATTGTTCTTAAGGCAGAGAGGAAACTGTATGTCCTCGAGACGGCTATACCGCCTCAGCCCGCTCCGAACGCCGCAAGGGCGGTTCGGGAAGCTTATGAAAAGCACGTCAATGATAGCATTGATGTCGCTTGCCTGATGCTAGCGTCTATGACGCCACCGCTGCAGCGTCAGCATGAGGATATGTTGGCTATAGAGATTATAGCGAACCTCAAAATGCTGTATGCTGCACAGGCGAGGACAGAACGCTATAATCTGACTAAGCTTTTCTTTCAGAGCAAACTGGCTGAAGGGAGTCCAGTGGGAGCTCACGTGCTCAAGATGATTGGGCACAAGGAGGCTCTAGAGAAACTGGGGCATACCATCAATCAGGAGCTTGCTGTAGACATTATTCTGCAGTCTCTCCCGCCCTCTTTCGATGCGTTCATTATTAACTTTAATATGAACAAAATCGATTGTACTCCGGCAGAGTTGCTCAATATGCTCTTGACTACTGAGGAGACTCTGAAGGGAAAGCCTTCAACCTCTGTCTTGATGTTTCCTTCAAGGAACAAGAAGAAGGGGAAGAAGGGCAAGACCCCTGTCAAGAGCTACAGCAAGGCTCTGAAGCAAAAGGTCAAGCGGTCGAAGGAATACAGATGTTTCCACTGTGGCCAGTTGGGTCACTGGAAAACGGACTGTAAAGCGCTCCAGGGAGACAAGAGGGGAAGCATCGCTTCTGGCTCAGGTATTTATGTGACGGAAGTCATGATATCTTCTTCTTCTATTTCATGGGTGTTGGACACTGCATGTGGAGTTCACATTTGTTCAAATGTACAGGAACTCAAGAGAAGAAGACAGGTGGGACAGCATGAGGTGGACCTACGAGTTGGAAACGGGGCACGGGTTGCTGCTGTTGCTATAGGAGACTATTTCATCTCTTTACCATCTGGACTTGTGTTAGAATTAAACAGTTGTTACTTTGTTCCAAGCATTACTAAAAATATTATCTCAATTCCTGCTCTTGTTAGGAAAGGGTTTTCCTTTGAATGCAATATTTCAAAGTCTGTTCTTTCTTTAGATAATATAGTTTATGCTACTGGTTCAATTAACAATGGGTTATTCATGTTGGACATGGAATGTTCTATACACAATATTGATAATAAGAAAGCCAAATATGCTGATGACAGCACCTTGCTATGGCATAGTCGTTTAGGCCATATTAACAAGAAACGCATTAAGCGGTTGCATGATCATGGACTGTTGGGATCATTCTCCTATGAGGAGATTGATACATGCAAAGCTTGTTTGATGGGCAAAATGACGAAGTCACCTTTTCCTCATAAAGGTCAAAGGACTTCAGGTTTACTTGACCTTATACACAGTGATGTGTGTGGGCCTTTTAGTAAACATGCCAGAGGTGGCTATCAGTACTTCATTACCTTCACTGATGATTTCAGTAGATATGGGTATGTCTATCTTATGAGACATAAAAGTGAATCTTTTGACAAGTTCAAAGAGTTCAAGAATGAAGTACAGAATCAGTTAGGCCGAAATATCAAGGCACTTCATTTTGATCGAGGTGGAGAATACCTAAGTCGAGAGTTTACTGACTATCTGAAGGAGTGTGGGATTATCTCACAGCTCACTCCGCCAGGAACACCGCAATGGAATGGTGTGTCCGAGAGGAGAAATAGAACGTTACTTGATATGGTTCGTTCTATGATGTGTCAGGTTACTCTACCTGTTGGGGTATGCCCTTAAGGCTAATGTTTGAGGCCTTGGGATTGTATCAGTATCATGTATAAACTTTTATGTTTATAAAGGCATGGTTGTTATTCAGGTTGTTACATTGTCTGCTGCAATAAGTGTACTTCTGAATAATGTCTCAGTACTGTTCAGCTAGGCTGACATGCAGTAAAGTCCTTAGTCGATATATCTTGGTGAACATGAGACAGCCTTGATATGGTTAAGACTAATATGTGTTCTAATCTTATAGGATGCTTCGAGCATGGAATAAGATGTAGACTCATGGGTACATTGGATGTACTGGACAGACCCTACTAGGTTATTCAATTGCTTGTCACAATGTGAATAATCCTTGAATGCGACAAGTGGCACATTTCCTCTGACTTGAGATCACTTGTGTTTCTAAATGATGATTGTCATTGTTTTGAGGTAGTTCAATATCATTTGAAACATAATGATTATAGACTATCTTGGATGGTGAGCTTGAGTCAGGTTAGGGCACTAGTGATAGACATAGGATTGCCGTCTCCTTGTTTAAGGAGTGTGATGTTCTAAAGGGCCCCCCTGGATGAGATGATTGAGAAAAGAGTATGGCCATACCCAGGTGACTATGTTCATCTGATCTAATCATGCTCATCATATTGGAGTTACAAGCTTGACACGCTTGTCCAATAAGAACATCCAGTGGCAAAGGAAAATTGCATGCCTTGTGAGTTGATTCACACTTGTGCTGTGGTTTGGGTGAAGTCTTGCAAGACTCTTTCCTTTATATCGGGAGACAGTGATGTGTTGCTAGATACCCCTCACTGATCGTGATAACGATAGTTATCGTTACCGACATTTAAAGGAAACCCTCAGGGTCGCACAATTTGATGATATGGCTTACTTAAGTCAGATCGTGTGGACTGAATTATTCAGGTTCAGTTTAAAGGGATTTAATCTCTGATTGTAAGTGAGATCTGGTCTGATCATGTTTGATTGATTAGGGCTTGAGATCGGTAAGCTTCGATTGAGAGAATGGATGCTGGATCGGTGTGATCAGGAGCATCAAGGGATCGACGGTCAGATCAAGAGCCTTAGGGTTTATTGTGGTCTGGACTGATTGCTTGGTTTATTTGGTTATTGAACCAAATCGATTTGAACCAGCTCATTGGTTGAGCGCTTGGTTCAATCTAAGAGGAGTTTGCGATTGGGTAAACCCATGATCGCATTTGGAGGTGAGGCTTTCTATTTTTAGAAAGCATGATCACTTACGTGACCACGCCTCATGAAACTTGCCTCTTCACGCCTTTGTTGCCAACTTGAGTATTCGGCGCTTGCATTCTCGTGTGGAGAAGTGTAGACGACAAGAGGAAGTATTCGGCCAAGCAAGGTGATCTCTCCCTTTTCCATTCGGCAAGACAATCTTGGAGCCTTGCTAGCAGAAGGAGCACTAAGGAAGAGTAGGCGACATCAATTGTGCGCGTCACCTTAGGAGAAGGAGCATTTGCGCCTTTCCTTCCAAGACACCATCTAAGCGATGGCAATGGTAAGAATCGCTTCTCATTGAAAGTTGAATATATTACATGCTATGCGATCCTTTTAGAAACCCTAGATTCCGCTAGAGTTTTTGTTGCGCCTCCTATCAGGGTTTCGCCCCCCCTTTTTGGGGACCTCCTTACAATTGGTATCAGAGCTGGTTATTGCATGATAATATGTTTGCTTTCTTTGTGATCCTATGTCTAGATCTATAAGTTACATGCGATAGTTGTGGTTGGCGAATTTTACATGCTTGTTAGAGATGTTTTTCTCCTAGGCGCATGTTTCTTGTTGGCGCATATTGTATGTTTTCTCAAAAACTTATATTACATGCGCGACTCATTATAGATCTAAGGCCCTGCTGTAAACCCTTAGACGGGTTATTAGGGTTGAAGTCATCCCCTAGGTTAGATCCAGATAGTCTGATCAGACCATCTGACAGCCTTGATGGGTTTACCAGATAGCACCTGTGCATAAGCACCTGGTGGCTATAGGTCGACTGCAGACAGGCGTGTAGCGATGTCTGATTGAGACGACTAGTGAACACACATGAGTTAGGCCCGAGGTCACACCCGCTAGCCAGATCTCATGAGGGTTGTTCGGCCCCTGGCGCATGCATGGTTGACCTTTTGGTCGACTCAAGTCAGTTAGGACTTGGTGCATGCAAGGGCAGTGGATCTGACTAGGTTGGATGAGTGGATCCCTAGTAATGGACCATTGTAAGGTTGTAGGGCAAATAAGGAAATTAAAATTGATGCCTATGGGGTTTTCAAAATTTAATTTTCATGATTGGATCACATGTTGATTGATGCCTATGTTTGTTTATTTATTCTTATGTGGGCTGCCCATGTTAAATGTGTGCTGTGCTGGGGCCTGCGTGCCTGTATTAAAGTTGTAAATTAATTATTGTGATCTGCGTATCACATTGTATTTAATTTATAAAGTGTAATTGACCTGCGTGTCAATCTTGTCTAGATAGATTAATTTGTAAGTTAATCAGACAAGAGCACAGAGCACACTTGGCAGAGGCGCATGCAGCAGAGGCTAGACCAGGTGGGAGGTCCAGGGTTCGACTCTGGGACCAGGCGCATTTTCCCTGGTAGGCGCACCTGAGCTGCAGATGGCGCTTGGGCCCTGGGTTGGGCCAGATAAGCAGCAAAAGTCCCATGAAGAAAAGCAAGTGAAGACTTAAGTTAATTAAGGTCTTACTAAGGCTATGGGCTTTTACCACATAAGATCAGCATGCTTTCTATTTATTGCTTTTATAATTAGAATTGCATGAGTTTATCTTCTGCTATCACCATAGGAATTGCATGATAGTTAAGAAGATAAAAGACCGTTAAAATCCAACGCCAAAATATCAAGCTCGTAAGCCTTCTGACGCGAAACCTCACTGTTCTGACTATCGTTGGAGCCGTGTTGTACCCACTCAGTGGGCACGTCCATCTATCTTCAGACGGTGCGGGATTACACCTGCGTGTTACAGAGAAGGGATTTATCACTTCTCGTTGCTCAGCATAGCACGTGGTGGTCCAGGGAGTAGGTCGGGTTAGCTTGACCATTTAGACTACATATGTGGCGCATATGGTAGCGCATGGAGGCAGCCATCTGTGGAATCAGAGACTGTGTTGTACCAACTCAGTTGGCACAGTCTGCTGGATTGCCCAGATGAAGGGGAATCGCACGGGTTGGCGATTGGCTGGGACAGCCTACCAGAGATTAGTGCTTGTACTCTCTGTGCATCTTATCTCGCCTGAGCGGGACGCGGAGACCAAGTATGAAATCTGGATCCCATCTCACTAAAAGAGTTCTACTCTTTCGGGCTGTTTTTGCTGGATTTTTCAGCCAGATAAAATAGTGAGAAAAGAATCTTTCTTAAGTCCTGGATTGATTCTGAACATTAATACTGACCTTGCTGTTCTTGCATTGTTGTAGATTCCTGCAGCAACGAACACCATGAACTTCAATGTGCGATCCCTACTGGAAAGGGAGAAGTTTGCTGGGCCGAACTTCTCAGACTGGTACGGACACCTTAAGATTGTTCTTAAGGCAGAGAGGAAACTGTATGTCCTCGAGACGGCGAAACCGCCTCAACCCGCTCCGAACGCCGCAAGGGCGGTTCGGGAAGCCTATGAAAAGCATGTCAATGATAGCATTGATGTCGCTTGCCTGATGCTAGCGTCTATGACGCCACCGCTGCAGCGTCAGCATGAGGATATGTCTGCTATAGAAATTATAGCAAACCTCAAGATGTTGTATGCTGCACAGGCGAGGACTGAGCGCTACAATTTGACCAAGCTTTTCTTTCAGAGCAAACTGGCTGAAGGGAGCCCAGTGGGAGCTCATGTGCTCAAGATGATTGGGCACAAGGAGGCTCTAGAGAAACTGGGGCATACCATCAATCAGGAGCTTGCTGTAGACATTATTCTACAGTCTCTCCCGCCCTCTTTCGATGCGTTCATTATTAACTTTAATATGAACAAAATCGATTGTACTCCGGCAGAGCTGCTGAATATGCTCTTGACTACTGAGGAGACTCTGAAGGGAAAGCCTTCAACCTCTGTCTTAATGGTTCCTTCTAGGAACAAGAAGAAGGGGAAGAAGGGCAAAGCCCTAGTCAAGAACTACAACAAGGCTCTGAAACAGAAGGTCAAGCGGTCGAAGGAATACAGATGTTTCCACTGTGGCCAGCTGGGTCACTGGAAAAAGGACTATAAAGCGCTCCAAGGAGACAAGAAGGGAAGCATCGCTTCTGGCTCAGGTATTTATGTGACTGAGGTCATGTTTTCTTCTTCTATTTCATGGGTGTTGGACACTACATGTGGAGTTCACATTTGTTCAAATGTACAGGAACTCAAGAGAAGAAGACAGGTGGGACAGCATGAGGTGGACCTACGAGTTGGAAACGGGGCACGGGTTGCTGCTGTTGCTGTAGGAGACTATTTCATCTCTTTGCCATCTGGGCTTGTATTAGAACTAAACAGTTGTTACTTTGTTCCCAGCATTACTAAGAATATTATCTCTATTCCT
This sequence comes from Costus lasius, assembly GCA_027563935.2. NCBI lineage: Eukaryota > Viridiplantae > Streptophyta > Magnoliopsida > Zingiberales > Costaceae > Costus > Costus lasius. The sequence goes on from CM050448.1 coordinate 99,492,529, forward strand.
GCTCTTGTCAGGAAGGGATTTTCCTTTGAATGCAATATTTCAAAGTGTGTTCTTTCTCTTGATAATATTGTTTATGCTACTGGTTCAATTAACAATGGGTTATTCATGTTAGACATGGAATGTTCTATACACAATATTGATATTAAGAAAGCCAAGTATGCTGATGACAGCACCTTGCTATGGCATAGTCGTTTAGGCCATATTAACAAGAAGCGCATTAAGCGGTTGCATGATCATGGACTGCTGGGATCATTCTCCTATGAGGAGATTGATACATGCAAGGCTTGTTTAATGGGTAAAATGACGAAGCCACCTTTTCCTAATAAAGGTCAAAGGGCTTCAGGTTGACTTGACCTTATACACAGTGATGTGTGTGGGCCATTTAGTAAACATGCCAGAGGTGGCTATCAGTACTTCATTACCTTTACTGATGATTTCAGTAGATATGGGTATGTCTATCTGATGAGACATAAAAGTGAATCTTTTGACAAGTTCAAAGAGTTCAAGAATGAAGTACAGAATCAGCTAGGCCAAAATATCAAGGCACTTCGTTCTGATCGAGGTGGAGAATACTTGAGTCATGCGTTTACTGACTATCTGAAGGAGTGTGGGATTATCTCACAGCTCACTCCGCCAGGAACACCGCAATGGAATGGTGTGTCCGAGAGGAGAAATAGAACGTTACTTGATATGGTTCGTTCTATGATGAGTCAGGCTACTCTTCCATATTCCTTTTGGGGATTTGCACTGGAAACAGCTGCAAAGGTACTAAACCGAGTGCCATCCAAGGCAGTTTCCAAGACTCCATATGAGTTATGGTATGGGAAACAGCCGAGCTTGACATTTATCAAGATCTGGGGCTGCGAGGCTTATGTCAAAAAGCTCGCCTCTGGGAAACTAGAGAGCAGATCTGAAAAATGTAACTTTGTCGGTTACCCTAAGGAAACTAAGGGTTATTATTTCTTCGATCCCAAAGAGAACAAGGTGTTTGTTGCTCGGACGGCCATATTTCTTGAGAAGGAGTTTCTTCTGCAAGAGGCCAGTGGGAGAGAAATAAAACTGGATGAGAATTCAGAGGAAGGACAAAGTAGTCAAGCGCAGTTGGATGAGCCTGAGCCGGTAGAACAGGTTATTGAACAACCTGAGGCTCAGATATCACGGGAACCGCGAAGATCGGGAAGGATCCGTCGACAGCCTGAGCGCTATGACGGAGTCTACATCATTGATAATGATGAACCCCTTACTTATGCGGATGCGGTCAGTGGACCGGAGTCAGCGAGATGGCTTGAAGCTATGCGCGCCGAGATGGACTCCATGTCAGATAACCAAGTCTGGGATTTGGTTGATCCGCCTCCGGGAGTAATCCCTATAGGCTGCAAATGGATCTTCAAGAAGAAGATTGACATGGATGGTAACGTGGTTACCTATAAAGGCAGGCTAGTTGCGAAGGGTTTCAAACAAATCTACGGGATAGATTATGATGAAACTTTCTCACCTGTAGCTATGTTTAAGTCTATTCGGATTCTTTTCGCGATAGCAGCATATTACGATTATGAGATCTGGCAAATGGATGTGAAGACAGCTTTCCTTAATGGAAATCTGGAAGAGGATGTGTATATGACACAACCTGAAGGTTTCACTAATCCATCAGATCGTCATAAAATATGCAAATTAAAGAAGTCTATTTATGGACTTAAACAAGCATCAAGAAGCTGGAATATTCGTTTTGATGAATCAGTCAGTGAATTTGGTTTCATCAAGAACGAGGATGACCCGTGTGTATATAAGAGGTTTAGTGGGAGCGTGATTACTTTCTTAGTCCTCTACGTCGATGACATCTTGATCATTGGAAATGATATTCCTGAAATGCATGCGGTTAAGGCATGGTTAAGGAAATGTTTCCAGATGAAAGATTTAGGAGAAGCAGCCTATGTATTAGGTGTGAAGATCTACAGGGATAGATCTAAGAGGCTTCTCGGGCTGTGCCAGAGTACTTACATCGATAAAGTCCTGGAAAGATTTCATTTAGAGAATTCTAAAAGAGGATATCTTCCAGTCAGACATGGTCTGAATCTTTCGAAGAGTCAGTGTCCACAAACACAGACTGAGAAAGATGAAATGGACAATACGCCTTATGCTTCGGCTATTGGGTCCATTATGTATGCGATGTTGTGTACTCGCCCAGACGTCGCTTACGGGTTAAGCGTGACTAGTCGGTTCCAAAGTAATCCAGGTATGGCGCACTGGATTGCAGTCAAGAACATTTTAAAATATCTGCGAAGGACCAAAGATATGTTCTTGATGTATGGTGGTCAGGAAGAACTCAGTATTGAAGGATATACTGACGCTTCGTTCCAGTCTGACCAGGATGATTTCCGATCGCAATCAGGCTATGTTTTTACCTTGAATGGAGGAGCGGTGGTGTGGAAGAGTTTCAAACAGTCAACTGTTGCTGATTCCACAACAGAAGCCGAGTATGTTGCAGCCTCGGAAGCATCCAAGGAGGCAGTGTGGATTCGTAAGTTCGTTCAGGAACTTGGTGTTGTTCCTTCGAGTGCAGATCCTTTAGTTATCTTCTGTGATAACACTGGAGCAATAGCACAGGCAAAGGAACCACGGTCGCACCAGAAGTCCAAGCACATACAGAGACGGTTTCATTTGATCAGGGAGATCAAATGAAACCGTCTGCAAGGTACATATAGATGACAATCTGGCAGACCCGCTTACTAAGCCTCTGGCGCAGCAGAAGCATGTGAAGCACTGTAATAATATGGGTTTGAGATTTCTCAACCATTAGATTAAGTGCAAGTGGGAGATTGTTGGGGTATGCCCTTAAGGCTAATGTTTGAGGCCTTGGGATTGTATCAGTATCATGTAATAAACTCTTATGTTTATAAAGGCATGGTTGTTATTCAGTTTGTTACATTGTCTGCTGCAATAAGTGTACTTCTGAATAATGTCTCAAAGCTGTTCGGCTGGGCTGACATGCTATAAAGTCCTTAGTCGAGATATCTTGGTGAACATGAGACAGCCTTGATATGATTGAGACTAATATGTGTTCTAATCTTATAGGATGCTTCGAGCATGGAATAAGATGTAGACTCATGGGTACATTGGATGTACTGGACAGACCCTACTAGGATATTCAATTGCTTGTCACAATGTGAATAATCCTTGAATGCGACAAGTGGCACATTTCCTCTGACTTGAGATCACTTGTGTTTCTAAATGATGATTGTCATTGTTTTGAGGTAGTTCAATATCATTTGAAACATAATGATTATAGACTATCTTGGATGGTGAGCTTGAGTCAGGTTAGGGCACTAGTGATAGACATAGGATTGCCGTCTCCTTGTTTAAGGAGTGTGATGTTCTAAAGGGGCCCCCTGGATGAGATGATTGAGAAAAGAGTATGGCCATACCCAGGTGACTATGTTCATCTGATCTAATCATGCTCATCATATTGGAGTTACAAGCTTGACACGCTTGTCCAATAAGAACATCCAGTGGCAAAGGAAAATTGCATGCCTTGTGAGTTGATTCACACTTGTGCTGTGGTTTGGGTGAAGTCTTGGAAGACTCTTTCCTTTATATCGGGAGACAGTGATGTGTTGCTAGATACCCCTCACTGATCGTGATAACGATAGTTATCGTTACCGACATTTAAAGTAAACCCTCAGGGTCGCACAATTTGATGATATGGCTTACTTAAGTCAGATCGTGTGGACTGAATTATTCAGGTTCAGTTTAAAGGGATTTAATCTCTGATTGTAAGTGAGATCTGGTCTGATCATGTTTGATTGCTTAGGGCTTGAGATCGGTAAGCTTCGATTGAGAGAATGGATGCTGGATCGGTGTGATCAGGAGCATCAAGGGATCGACGGTCAGATCAAGAGCCTTAGGGTTTATTGTGGTCTGGACTGATTGCTTGGTTTATTTGGTTATTGAACCAAATCGATTTGAACCAGCTCATTGGTTGAGCGCATGGTTCAATCTAAGAGGAGTTTGCGATTGGGTAAACCCATGATCGCATTTGGAGGTGAGGCTTTCTATTTTTAGAAAGCATGATCACTTACGTGACCACGCCTCATGAAACTTGCCTCTTCACGCCTTTGTCGCCAACTTGAGTATTCGGCGCTTGCATTCTCGTGTGGAGAAGTGTAGACGACAAGAGGAAGTATTCGGCCAAGCAAGGTGATCTCTCCCTTTTCCATTCGGCAAGACAATCTTGGAGCCTTGCTAGCAGAAGGAGCACTAAGGAAGAGTAGGCGACATCAATTGTGTGCGTCACCTTAGGAGAAGGAGCATTTGCACCTTTCCTTCCAAGACACCATCTAAGCGATGGCAATGGTAAGAATCGCTTCTCATTGAAAGTTGAATATATTACATGCTATGCGATCCTTTTAGAAACCCTAGATTCCGCTAGAGTTTTTGTTGCGCCTCCTATCAGGGTTTCGCCCCCCCTTTTTGGGGACCTCCTTACACTACCTTACTCCTTTTGGGATTTGCACTGGAAACAGCTGCAAAGGTAATAAACCGAGTGCCATCCAAGGCAGTTTCAAAGACTCCATATGAGTTATGGTATGGGAAACAGCCGAGCTTGACATTTATCAGGATCTGGGGCTGCGAGGCTTATGTCAAAAAGCTCGCCTCTGGGAAACTAGAGAGCAGATCTGAGAAATGTATCTTTGTCGGTTACCCTAAGGAAACTAAGGGTTATTATTTCTACGATCCCAAAGAGAACAAGGTGTTTGTTGCTCGGACGGCCATATTTCTTGAGAAGGAGTTTCTTCTGCAAGAGGCCATTGGGAGAGAAATAAAGCTGGATGAGAATCCAGAGGAAGGACAAAGTGCTCAAGTACAGTTGGATGAGCCTGAGCCGGTAGAACAGGTTACTGAACAACCTGAGGCTCAGATATCACGGGAACCGCGAAGATCGGGAAGGATCCGTCGACAGCCTGAGCGCTATGACGGAGTCTACATCATTGATAATGATGAACCCCTAACTTATGCGGATGCAGTCAGTGGACCGGACTCAGCGAGATGGCTTGAAGCTATGCGCGCCGAGATGGACTCCATGTCAGATAACCAAGTCTGGGATTTGGTTGATCCGCCTTCGGGAGTTATCCCTATAGGCTGTAAATGGATCTTTAAGAAGAAGATTGACATGGATGGTAACGTGGTTACCTATAAAGGCAGGCTTGTTGCGAAAGGTTTCAAACAAATCTACGGGATAGATTATGATGAAACTTTCTCACCTGTAGCTATGTTTAAGTCTATTCGGATTCTTTTCGCGATAGCTGCATATTATGATTATGAGATCTGGCAGATGGATGTGAAGACCGCTTTCCTTAATGGAAATCTGAACGAGGATGTCTATATGACACAACCTGAAGGTTTCACTAATCCATCATATCGTCATAAAATATGCAAGTTAAAGAAGTCTATTTATGGACTTAAACAAGCATCGAGAAGCTGGAATATTCGTTTTGATGAATCAATCTCTGAATTTGGTTTCATCAAGAACGAGGATGACCCGTGTGTATATAAGTGGTTTAGTGGGAGCGTGATTACTTTCCTAGTCCTCTACGTCGATGATATCTTGATCATTGGAAATGATATTCCCGAAATACATGCGGTTAAAGCATGGTTAAGGAAATGTTTTCAGATGAAAGATTTAGGAGAAGCAGCCTATGTATTAGGTGTGAAGATCTACAGGGATAGATCTAAGAGGCTTCTCGGGCTGTGCCAGAGTACTTACATCGATAAAGTCCTGGAGAGATTTCATTTAGAGAATTCTAAAAGAGGATATCTTCCAGTCAGACATGGTCTGAATCTTTCGAAGAGTCAGTGTCCACAAACACAGACTGAGAAAGATGAGATGGACAATATGCCTTATGCTTCGGCTATTGGGTCCATTATGTATGCGATGTTGTGTACTCGCCCAGACGTCGCTTACGGATTAAGCGTGACCAGTCGGTTCCAAAGTAATCCAGGTCAGGCACACTGGATTGCAGTCAAGAACATCTTAAAATATCTGCGGAGGACCAAAGATATGTTCTTGATATATGGTGGTCAGGAAGAACTCAGTATTGAAGGACATACTGACGCTTCATTCCAGTCTGACCAGGATGATTTCCGATCGCAATCAGGCTATGTTTTTAGCTTGAATGGAGGAGCGGTGGTGTGGAAGAGTTTCAAACAGTCTATTGTTGCTGATTCCACAACAGAAGCCGAGTATGTTGCAGCCTCGGAAGCATCCAAGGAGGCAGTGTGGATTCGTAAGTTCGTTCAGGAACTTGGTGTTGTTCCTTCCAGTGCTGATCCTTTGGTTATCTTTTGTGATAACACTGGAGCAATTGCACAAGCAAAGGAACCACGGTCGCACCAGAAGTCCAAGCACATGCAGAGACGGTTTTCATTTGATCCGGGAGATCATTGATCCTGGCGAGATCAAAGTCTGCAAGGTTCATACAGATGACAATCTGGCTGACCCGTTTACCAAGCCTCTGGCGCAGCAGAAGCATGAGAAGCACTGTAATAATATGGGTTTGAAATTTCTCAACCATTAGATTAAGTGCAAGTGGGAGATTGTTGGGGTATGCCCTTAAGGCTAATGTTTGAGGCCTTGGGTTTGTATCAGTATCATGTAATAAACTCTTATGTTTATAAAGGCATGGTTGTTATTCAGTTTGTTACATTGTCTGCTGCAATAAGTGTACTTCTGAATAATGTCTCAAAGCTGTTCAGCTAGGCTGACATGCAGTTATGTCCTTAGTCAAGATATCTTGGTGAACATGAGACAGCCTTGATATGATTGAGACTAATATGTGTTCTAATCTTATAGGATGCTTCGAGCATGGAATAAGATGTAGACTCATGGGTACGTTGGATGTACTGGACAGACCCTACTAGGATATTCAATTGCTTGTCACAATGTGAATAATCCTTGATTGCAACAAGTGGCACATTTCCTCTGACTTGAGATCACTTGTGTTTCTAAATGATGATTGTCATTGTTTTGAGGTAGTTCAATATCATTTGAAACATAATGATTATAGACTATCTTGGATGGTGAGCTTGAGTCAGGTTAGGGCACTAGTGATAGATAAAGGATTGCCGTCTCCTTAATTGGAGTATGATGTTCTAAAGGGGCCCCCCTCTGTATGAGATGATTCAGAAAGTGTATGGCCATACCCAGATGACAGTGTTCATCTGATCTAATCATGCTCATCATATTGGAGCTACAGGCTTGACACGCTTGTCCAATAAGAACATCCAGTGGCAAAGGAAATTTGCATGCCTTGTGAATTGGATTCACACTTGTGCTGTGGTTTGGGTGTAGTCTTGGAAGACTCTTTCCTTTATATCGGGAGACAGTGATGTGTTGCTAGATACCCCTCACTGATCGTGATAACGTAAGTTATCGTTACCGACATTTAAAGGAAACCCTTAGGGTCGCACAATTTGATGATATGGCTTACTTAAGTCAGATCGTGTGGACTGAATTGTTTGGGTTCAGTTTAAAGGGATTTAATCTCTGATTGTAAGTGAGATCCAGTCTGATCATGTTTGATTGATAAGGGCTTGAGATCGGTAAGCTTCGATTGAGAGAATGGATGCTAGATCAGTGAGATCAGGAGCATCAAGAGATGAACGGTCAGATCTTAAGCCTTAGGGGTTTTTGTTATGATCTGGACTAGTTGCTTGGTTTATTTGGTTATTGAACCAAATCGATTTGAACCAGCTCATTGGGTGAGCGCATGGTTCAAGTAAAGAGGCATTGGCGATTGGGGTAATGCATGGTCGCATGAACGTTGAGACATTGCTATTTTTAGATAGCATGTTCTCTAACGTGACCACATCTCACGTTCACGCCAAGAGAACTTCTCTCTCGCCTTTCCCCACTTACTCTCGAGAGGGCATTCGTGTGTGACGAGTCTTGGACGCCTTGGAGAGTCATTTGGCAAAGCGAGCAAAGCTTCATCCATCCCTTCCATTCGATCAAAGACACCTCTTGGAACCTTGCTAGCACAAGGAGCACCAAGGAAGTGAGCGCATCCTCATTCTTGTGTGCGCATCATTTGGAGGAGATCTCTCTTGCTCTCTCTTTCCAAGACGCCATCCAACACATGGCTTCGGTATGAATTCTTTTCATGTTGCTAAGTTGATCATATTGCATGCGATGATACTAAGAAACCCACTCCGCTGCTTTAGAAGAAATTTTTCAAGCGCCTATCTAGGGTTTCGCCACCTTGTGAGGACATGCAATCTCCACACCTAATACATAGGCTGCTTCTCCCAAATCATTCATCTGGAAACACTTTCTTAACCATGCCTTGACTGCATGCAGTTCAGGAATATCGTTTCCAATGATTAAAATATCATCGACGTAGAGGACTAGGAAAGTAATCACGCTCCCACTAAACCTTTTATATACACACGGGTCATCTTCATTTTTGATGAAACCAAATTCACAAACTAATTCATCAAAACGAATATTCTAGCTTCTCGATGCTTGTTTTAGTCCATAAATGGACTTCTTTAATTTGCATATTTTATGACGTTCTGATGGATTGATGAAACCTTCAGGCTGTGCCATATACACATCCTCTTCCAGTTTTCCATTAAGGAAAGCGGTCTTTACATCCATTTGCCAGATCTCATAATCATAATATGCTGCTATCGCGAGAATGATTCGAATGGACTTGAACATGGCTACAGGAGAGAAAGTTTCATCATAATCTATCCCGTAGATTTGTTTGAAACCTTTCGCAACTAGCCTGCCCTTATAGGTAACCACGTTACCGTCCATGTCTTTCTTCTTTTTGAAGATCCATTTACAGCCTATAGGGATTACTCCCAGAGGCGGATCAACCAAATCCCAGACTTGGTTTTCTGACATGGAGTCCATCTCGGCTCGCATAGCTTCAAGCCATCTTGCTGATTCTGGTCCCCTGACCGCATCCGCATAAGTGAGGGGTTCATCATTAATGATGTAGACTCCGTCATAGCGCTCAGGCTGACGATGAATCCTTCCCGATCTACGCGGTTCCCGTGATATCTGAGCCTCAAGTTGAACATTAACCTGATCTATTGGCTCAGGCTCATCCAACTGAGCTTGAATACTTAGTCCCTCTTCTGGAATTTCATCCAGCTTTATTTCTCTCCCACTGGCCTCTTGCAGAAGAAATTCCTTCTCAAGAAAAATAGCCGTTCGAGCAACAAATACTTTGTTCTCTTTGGGATCATAGAAATAATAACCCTTAGTTTCTTTAGGGTAGCCGACAAATATACATTTATCAGATCTGCTTTCCAGTTTCCCAGAGGCGAGCTTTTTGACATAAGCCTCGCAACCCCAGATTTTGATAAATGTCAAGCTCGGCTGTTTCCCATACCATAACTCATATGGTGTCTTTGAAACGGCCTTGGATGGCACTCGGTTTAGCACCTTTGCAGCTGTTTCTAGTGCAAATCCCCAAAAGGAGTAAGGTAGAGTAGCCTGACTCATCATAGAACGAACCATATCCAATAAGGTTCTATTTCTCCTCTCGGACACACCATTCCATTGCGGTGTTCCTGGCGGAGTGAGCTGTGAGATAATCCCACACTCCTTCAGATAGTCAGTAAACTCACGACTCAAGTATTCTCCACCTCGATCTGAACGAAGTGCCTTGATATTTCGGCTTAACTGATTCTGTACTTCATTTTTGAATTCTTTGAACTTGTCAAAAGATTCACTCTTATGTCTCATTAGATAGATATAACCATACCTACTGAAATCATCAGTAAAAGTAATGAAGTATGAATAGCCACCTCTGGCATGTTTACTAAACGGCCCACACACATCACTGTGAATAAGGTCAAGTAAACCTGAAGCCCTTTCACCTTTATTAGTAAAAGGATTCTTTGTCATTTTACCCATTAAACAAGCTTTGCATGTATCAAGCTCCTCATAGGAGAATGATCCCAGCAGTCCATGATCATGCAACCGCTTAATGCGCGTCTTGTTAATATGGCCTAAATGACTATGCCATAGCAAGGTGCTGTCATCAGCATACTTGGCCCTTTTGTTATCAATTTGTTGTACAGAACATTCCATGTCCAACATGTATAACCCATTGTTAATCGACCCAGTTGCATAAACAATATTATCATATGAAATATAACACTGTGAAGTTTTGCATTCAAAAGAAAAGCCTTTCCTGACAAGAGCAGGAATAGAGATAATATTCTTAGTTATGCTTGGTACAAAATAACAATTTTCAAGTTTTAATATAAGTCCAGATGGTAAAGAGATGTTATATTCTCCTACAGCAACAGCAGCAACCCGTGCCCCGTTTCCAACTCGTAGGTCCACCTCATGCTGTCCCACCTGTCTTCTTCTCTTGAGTTCCTGCACATTTGAACAAATGTGAACTCCACATGCAGTGTCCAACACCCATGAAATAGAAGAAGCAACCATGACTTCAGTCACGTAAATACCTGAGCCAGAAGTGAAAGGCTTGCTTCCCTTCTTCTGTCCTTGGAGCGCTCTACAGTCCTTCTTCCAGTGACCCAGCTGGCCACAATGGAAACATCTGTTGTCCTTTGACCGCTTCACCTTTTGTTTCAAAGCCTTGTTATAGCTCTTGATAGGGGTTTTGCCCTTCTTCCCCTTCTTCTTATTCCTTGAAGGAACCATTAAGACAGAGGATGAAGGCTTTCCTTTCTCAAGAGTCTGCTCTGTGGTGCAGAGCATGTTCAGTAATTCTGCCGGAGTACAGTCGATTTTGTTCATATTAAAATTAATGATGAACGGATCGAAAGAAGCCGGGAGAGACTACAAAATAATGTCTACAACAAGTTCTTGATTGATGGTATGTCCCAGTTTCTCTAGAGCCTCTTTGTACCCAATCATCTTGAGTACGTGAGCTCCCACTGGACTCCCTTCAGTCAGTTTGCTATGAAAGAAAAGTTTTGTCAAGTTATAGCGTTCTGTCCTTGCCTGTGCAGCATACAGCATTTTGAGATTTGCTATAATATCAATAGCTGACAAATCCTCATGCTGACGCTGGAGCTCGGGCGTCATTGACTCAAGCATAAGGAAAGCGACATCAGTACTATCACTGACGTGCTTCTCATAAGCATCTCGAACCGCTCTTGCAGCGTTCGCAGCGGGTTGAGCCGGTATTGCCGACTCAAGGACATACAGCTTCCTCTCAGCTTTGAGAACAATCTTAAGCTGTAACATCCCGTTATCTTAACCCCAAACAAGCAACACAAATCATGAAAGAAACAGGATGTTATCATACAAGATCGATACATATGCTAGGTAAAACCCCGTTCAGGAAACACGATCTGAAAATTTCGAAAATCCATACATATAAATCTCCACAAAACACAATTTCATAAAGGTACCTGCCACCACGCATTCCTTGCACTAGACATATGCAAGGCAACAGTTAAATCAAATCCGTATCAAATCCATAAAATCCATAAAGGTACCTGCCACCAGGCAATACTTGCACTAGACATATGCAAGTTACAGGTATATCAAAATCGATTACAAAGAGTACACCACAAACCGAATTTCAAAACAAAATCACAAAATCGATTCCATAAAGTTTCACAGTGATACCCAACACCGAAACCAGGCCAAAGCCCGCGGTGACACAAAAATCATAATATCAAAACCGCCACAACTGGCAACACAAGTTCACACATAGTTTGGCCACAACTGGCAACCCAAGTTCATATAATTCGGCCACATCCGGCCTCAGTTACTTAAGCACAAAAGTTATACATCCAATCAGCATGAAGAATCACAATATCCGTATAATATGCTAACTCATGCAGTGCGCCCCTGTTCTACACCTGAAAACATTGAGGGGTGAGCTACACAGCCCAGTGAGTGGATAGTCTAAATCGACCATCCATAACATACACTCAAAAATATAGACAGATTATTTTAAAAATCTTTAACAGGAACATTATGTCAACATATAACAACATAAAGAAAACAGAAGTCATAATAACAGTCAGATGTACACACCAACATATAACAAACTCAGGTTCTAGAGTTATACTCTAAACCAACTCAGATGTACACACCAACATATAACAAACTCAGGTTCTAGAGTTATACTCTAAACCAACTAAACACACCAACACTTAATTAACCTAGTTGTCCAGCATATTCAGTAGTGACCATTATGGTCTAACCCGGCTTTGGCCTAAGCACTGGGAGACTGCAAAATTTCATGCAACATATTAACATGGACAGTGAGTAGAATCAAGAGGTGGCCCCCGCCAGGTCACGACGTGGCACTTTGCTCTAAAACACCCCATAACACATCGATGGATTGTGTGTAGATTCAAGAGGTGGCCCCCGCCGGGTCACGACGTGGCACTTTGCTCTACAACACCCCATATCACAAAAAAAGGAGTGATGACATCAAGAGGTGGCCCCTGTCCGACCAAGACATGGCACTTTGCGTCAAAACCCGTTCTCCCAAAAGGTTCCTACTGGACAACAGACACATCTTATATCTTATTTCACAACGGTGGACTTCTAAGTGTCAACTCGACTCTAGGATAGTCATCACAATAGTCATATCGGGCAAGCTGAACATCAACCCCCATCACAATAATCATAGCAGGTAGGCTGAACATCAACCCCCTTCACATATCACAATACAGGGCTGAAAATTCAAACCCTTAACATATCACATATTGACCATCCCCTTGAGTACACAGCTACACTTAGCCTTAGTCCTAACCAACACATGATCACAACAGATAATATTCGAAAATCCCATATCAACATAATTTTCGAAATTCACATAACCACATAATATTCACATATTCAAAGATCACTTAACATTCCAAAAATCACAAATCACATATTATTTAAAAATCACATAACATAGTGTAGTCCTTAAGTTTCAGGCTGGTCAGTTCAGTGTAGTCTTGCTAAGTTATCACTCAATTTCTCAAACAAAGTTACATAACCATAAATATATAACCATAAAACATGCTACACTCATAAAGAAACATAAAATTACAACAAACATCCATAAAATCAACATAAAATGTAAAGCATGTATTCATACAACATTATTTTACAAATCACTACAAGTAACCCACGGTTAACATAACATATTATCTATTTAATTTTAAACCTTAATTAACATGAATTTCATGTTTAAAGTCATTGGTCTAAAACTTCCCAAATTCCATAAGAGAATACCTTAAATTTCATATTACAAATTTTCGGTTTTCATAAACAATCATCAAGATTTCGGATTTCACAATTAACATCAAGGATTCGGTTTTTCATAATTAATTATCAAGGTTACAAATTTTCGGTTTTCATCCCAACTATCAAGATTTCGGTTTTACACATGGTAATTTTTCATGCAATCAAATTTATTATTTAACACAACTATATTGATGGAGTTCGAATAAGACACATATGGAAGGAATTAAGACACCCCACTCACCTCTTAACCGTGAACACTAAGGTGAAAACTCTCCAAAAATTTCGTCTAAGGCTTGAAGTTCCACCAAGAATCGCCGCCAATGGAAGGAAACACCTCCAACACCAAAGACTCCGGCCAAGAGAGAAGGAAGATGAAGAAAAATCACCTCAAAATTCCAAGAACACCAAAATCGCCTTCTTCTTCCTAGCCGTCGCCCAAAATTTCTTTCAAGTCCAAAAATCTCGCCAAAATCTCTACCCTAGCCGAAAATTACCACTTAAACTTTGGGTTTTTAAATTTTAAACCCATTAACCAATTAATTCAAATAGGGTTTAACCCATTTAACTAATGATTTCGAATTTTTAAACCCAATATCATTTTATTTCATTGCAACCCAAAAATCCAAAGTTTAAGTGAAAATCCAATAAGGATTTAATTGACATCCAATAAGGATTAACGTCCAATAACTCCAATTAATTAACAATTAAATAACTTAAATTAACAAGCAGTAAACTCTAATTAATTAACTGAAAATTGGTATCCAATAAGCTAGTTAATTAATTAACATTAACATCCAAAAATCTCTAATTTAATTAACTATAATTCAACAACCAAAATCTCTAATTAATTTATCATAAATTAACAATCAATACACAGGAATAATAACACAGTCAATAATTTTATTTAAATCAAAAATAATGCTTACCAGGACTTAAGATCCTTGGATCTTACATAAGCTGTCTGTACCAGTCTGAGAAGTTTGGCCCAGCAAACTTCTCTCTTTCCAATATGGATCGCAAATTGAGCCCTGTGGTGTTCGTTGCTGCAGGAATCTACAACATAGCAAGAACAACAAGGTCAGTATGCATGTTAGAATCAATCCAGGACTTAAGAATGATTCTTTTCTCACTATTTTATCTGACTGAAAATCCAATAAAACAGCCCGAAAGAGTGAAACTCTTTTAGTGAGATGGGATCCAGTTTTCATACTTGATCTCCGCGTCCCGCTCAGGCGAGATAAGATACACAGAGAGTTCAAGCACTAATCACTGGTAGGCTATCCATGCCAATCGCCAACCCGTGCGATTCCCCTTCATCTAGGCAATCCAGAAGACTGTGCCAACTGAGTTGGTACAACACAGTCTCTGATTCCTCAGATGGCTGCCTCCATCTAGCTATCATATGCTCAATATGTAGCATATATATGGTCAAGCTGACCTGACCTACTCCCTAGACCACCACGTGCTATGCTGAGCAACGAGAAGCGATAAATCCCTTCTCTGTAGCATGTAGGTGTAATCGCGCACCGTCTGAAGTGAAGGGTCCCCTTCAAGGGGGAGCGCAAGCGGATAAAACCCCTTTCAAGAGGGGGGGCCGAAAACCCTAAACAAGGGGGCGCATGCATTTTGCTAGGGTTTCAAGAATTCAATCGCTTATGTGCTCATATGATCCACTATAATATTTCATTAGATCAAGAATGTGATCATACCAATGCCATAGATCGGATGTCGGCTTGGAAGCAAAGTTCAAAGAGAACTTCTCCAAAGGAATCGCACACAAGAAGAAGAAGGCCTACACCTTGAACGTCCCTTGTGCTAGCAAGGCTCCAAAGTATCCCTTGTCGCGTGAAGGAGTTTTTGGAGATCAAGCTTGGCGAGAGCAACCTTCCTCCTCTTCTCGTCCGAATCTCTCACCTCCAAGGATGAACGTTGAGAAGAGAGGAGTGAAGTCGAGCGTTCAAAACGCTTTGGCGTTAAGGTGAAGTCGCCTTCAATACTTTCCATAAATGGAAGAGATGAAGCTATGCGCCCATTACCGAACCAAAACGCCTAACCCCTTGAACCAAGCGTTCACCCTTGTGAACCGGTTCAAGCCACTTCAATCCATTTCAATTTGGTTCAAGAACCAAATTAAACCAGCCCAAGCCATGGTCTAGATCTCATTGAACCAATGGTTCAATATCTAACCGTTGATCTCGTGATACTCTTGATCTCACCGATCTAGCATCAATACTCTCGATCGAAGCTTACCGATCTCAAGTCCCAATCAATCAAACATGATCAGACCAGATCTCACTTACAATCAGAGCCTCTATCCCTTTAAACTGAACCCAAACAATTCAGTCCACACGATCTGACTTAAGTAAGCCATATCATCAAATTGTGCGACCCTGAGGGTTTCCTTTAAATGTCGGTAACGATAACTTTCGTTATCACGATCAGTGAGGGGTATCTAGCAACACATCACTGTCTCCCGATATAAAGGAAAGAGTCTTCCAAGACTTCACCCAAACCACAGCACAAGTGTGAATCAACTTCACTAGGCATACATGTGTCCTTTGCCACTGGATGCTCTTATTGGACAAGCGGGTCAAGCTTGTAACTCCAATACGATGAGCATGATTAGATCAGATGAACATAGTCATCTGGGTATGGCCATACACTATCTCAATCATCTCATATAGGGGGGCCCTTTAGAACATCACACTCCTTAAACAAGGAGACGGCAATCCTATGTCTATCACTAGTGCCCTAACCTGATTCAAGCTCACCATCCAAGATAGTCTATAATCATTATGTTTCAAATGATATTGAACTACCTCAAGACAATGACAATCATCATTTAGAAACACAAGTGATCTCAAGTCAGAGGACATGTGCCACTTGGTGCTTACAAGGATCATTCACATTGTGACAAGCAATTGAATATCCTAGTAGGGTCTGTCCAGTACATCCAATGTATCCATGAGTCTACATCTTATTCCATGCTCGAAGCATCCTATAAGATTAGAACACATATTAGTCTCAATCATATCAAGGCTGTCTCATGTTCACCAAGATATCTCGACTAAGGACATATGCATGTCAGCCTAGCTGAACAGCTTTGAGACATTATTCAGAAGTACACTTATTACAGCAGACAAGGTAGCAACCTGAATAATAACCATGCCTTTATAAACATAAGAGTTTATTACATGATACTTATACAATCCCAAGGCCTCAAACATTAGCCTTAAGGGCATACCCCAACATGAAGATAGCTGGGCATGCCCACTGAGTGGGTACAACACGGCCCCAACAATAGTCAGAACAGTGAGGTTTCGCGTCAGAAGGCAATCGAGCTTGATATTCACGTTGGATTTTAACGGTCATTTTTATCTTCTTACTATCATGCAAATTCTATAGTGATAGCAGAAGTTTAAAGCATGCATGTGCTAATATTACTTAAAACAGTAAATGAAAGCACCAAACATCTTATGTGGTAAACGCCCATAAAAGCCTAAGTAAAACCTTAGTTTTACAAAAGTCTTCACTTGAGCTCTTTATGGGACTCTTGTACTTCATCTGGCCCAGCTCGAGCCCAATCGCCCTCTGCAGCTCAAATGTGCCCACCAGGCAGTATGCGGCTGTTCTAGAGTCGACCTCTAGACCACCCATCTAGTGAAGCCAATTGCTGCATGCGCATCTGCCATTTGTGCTGTGTGCTCATGTCTACTCAAATTACATATTTGAAACTATCTAGACATGGTTTGACACGCAGGTCAATTATACATTTTCATAAATCAAAGTGTGATTCGCAGATCACAGCAAAATTTATATTTAATTGCAGGCACGCAGGCCCCAGCACAGCATACAAAATAAGGGCAGCCCACATAAGATTAAATAAACACCCAATCAACATGTTAAACATGCATACATGTGATCCAAAATAGAAATAAAATTTTATAAAACCCCATGGCATCAATTTTATTTCCTTATGTGCCCTACTACCTTACAACGGTCCATTTACAGGTATCCACTCATTAGACCAAATCAGACCCACTGCCCTTGCATGCACCCAGTCATAACTGACTTGCGTCGACCTCATGGTCAACTATGCATGCCTTAAGGGCTGAACGTCCCACATGATTTCTGGCAAGCGGGTGTGACCCCGGGCCATAATCATGATCATTCACCAGGCGCCTCAATCAGACATCGCTACACGCCCTTCTGCAGTCGGCCTATAGCCACCTGTATATCTTGCTCACAGGTGCTATCCGGCCGCCCCATCCAGGCTGTCAGATGGTCTGATTAGGCTGTTGGGTCTAGACTTGACTAACGACTTCAACATTGTTAACCCGTCTAAGTGTTTGAAGCAGGCGCTTAGATAGATCTATTGAGGGTCGCGCATGATGATAAGTTTTAATTGAAAACTTCTATGAAAAGCGCAAACAAAAACATCATATGCGCAAGCTTAAAAGTAAACAAAATACATCTAACATATGGCATGTATTTTCGCATGACAACAAAAGCATGCGCATCATGAAGATCTATCCAAAGCATAAAACCAAACATGGATCACAAGATGGCAATCATATATATCAAGCCAAAAGCCAGCGCTCTGATACCACTGATAGGAAACCTAGGTCACATGCATAATCGAAAATTTTGCAGCGGCGGCGGAAATACTAGGTTTCAAAGATCGCATGACTTAAACATATGATCAACCTTGAAAGGATAGGTTAGAGCATTACCATTGCCATGCTTTGAGTGGCGGCTTGGAAGAAGAAAGGGGCGAGTGCCTCTTCTCCAAAAGTATCACACACAAGATGAAGTTTGCTTCTCCCTTGTGCTCCTTGTGCTAGCAAAGACACTAGGGGTCTTTGATCGAGTGAGGAGATGAGATGTGCACCCTTGGCTTGGTTAAACTCCTTCTTTTCGTGAAGAGGAAGAAGAATGCGAGAGGAGGAAGAGAGCGGTTTTGAAAACTGAGAGAGAGAGCCCCTGGAAGGAAAGATTCGGTTACCATATTTAGTAAGAACCAAACATGTAACCCCCTTCTTAACTCCCTCTTTAACTCCCATGCGTTCACCCTAAGTGAACCAACCGAAACCTCTCATTTGAACCATGCGTTCACTAAGTGAACCGGTTCAATTTCATTTGGTTCAAGGACCAAATCGAACAAGCCCTAGTCTTGATCTGATTGAACCAAATGGCTCAAGATCCAACCACACATCTCATTGAATCTCTTGATCTTTACGATCAAGCATCAATTCTCCCGATCGAAGCTTACCGATCATATGCCCTAATCAATCAAACATGATTAGACTAGATCTCACTTCCAATCAGAGTTTAAATTGCTTTAAACTGAACTAGAATAATTCCAATCCACACGATCTGACATAAGTAAGCCATATCATCAAATTGTGCGACCCTAAGGGTTTCCTTCAACGTCGGTAACGATAACTTACGTTATCACGATCAGAGAGGGGTATCTAGCAACACATCACTGTCTCCCGATATGAAGGAAAGAGTCTTCCAAGACTACTCCCAAAACATAGCACAAGTGTGAATCCAATTCACCTAGCATACATGTTCCCTTTGCCACTGGATGTTCTCGTTGGACAAGTGTGTCTAGCCTGTAATTCCAACACGATGAGAATGGTTAGATCAGATGAACATAGTCATCTGGGTATGGCCATACACATTCTCAACCATCTCATCCAGGGGGCCCCAGTAGAACACCACACTCCAACTAGGAGAGGCAATCCTTTATCTATCGCTAGTGTCCTAACATGACTTATGCCCACTATCCAAGATAATCCTTAACCATTATCTTTCAAATGATATTGAACTACCTCAAGACAATGTCAATCATCACTTAGAAACACAAGTGATCTCAAGTCAGAGGGAATATGCCACTTGCTCGCTTATAAGGATTTATTCATATTGTGACAAACAATTGAATATCCTAAGTAGGGTCAGTCCAGTACATCCAATGCACCTATGTGTCTAAATCTTATTCCATGCTCAAAGCATCCTATAAGATTAGAACACATATTAGTCTCAATCATATCAAGGCTGTCTCATGTTCACCGAGATATCTCGACTAAGGACAACTCTGAAAATTAGCTAAGCTGAACATCATTGAGACATTACTTAGAAGTATACATATAGCAGCAGGTAATGCAACAATCTGAATGAAAGAGGGGGGGGGGCAAAACCCTAAACGCATGCACTTCTAAAATTTTGCATGGGCGGAAACAAGGATTTCAACATGATCGCATGTGGCATGAACATATGATCAACTTAATGTCTGCAAAGATCAAGTTGTGATCTTACCATTGCCATTGGTCGGAAGGCGACTTGGAAGCAAGAGGGCGATGCGGCTCTCCTCCAAAGTGGACGCACACAAGATGGCGATGGCTTCCTCCCTTGGCGTGAACCTTGTGCTAGCAAAGCTCTCCAAGGTGTCCTAGCCGTGTGAGGAGAATGAGATGCTCTCTTGGCGTTTTTTGAACCTCCTCCTTGGCGTGAAGTCTCTCTACCAAAATGAGAGGAGTCTCGAGAGTAGAAGATGGGCGACGAGAGAAGCGTTACCCTCGAACGTGGAGGCGTGCTTCTATTTTGGAAAAAATTCAACTTCCAAAAATAGCAAGCCCTCAACGCATGATGCGTTCACTCCAAGTGAACCGATCGCCTCTTCTTCTCCCTTTGAACCATGCGTTCATATAATGAACCGGTTCTATAGAATTTGGTTCAAAGACCAAATCAAACCAAGCCTTGGTCTAGACCTTATTAAACCGAAAGGCTCAAGATCTAACCACACATCTCTTGATGCTCTTGATCTCATCGATCTAGCATCAATTCTCTCGATCGAAGCTTACCGATCTCAAGCCCTAATCAATCAAACATGATCAGACCAGATCTCACTTCCAATCAGAGTTTAAATTCCTTTAAACTGAACCAAAACAATTCAGTCCACACGATCTGACATAAGTAAGCCATATCATCAAATTGTGCGACCCTAAGGGTTTCCTTTAAATGTCGGTAACGATAACTTAAGTTATCACGATCAGAGAGGGGTATCTAGCAACACATCACTGTCTCCCGATATAAAGGAAAGAGTCTTCCAAGACTACTCCCAAACCATAGCACAAGTGTGAACCCAAGTCACTTGACATATGTGTTTCCTTTGCCACAGGATGTTCTCGTTGGACAAGCGTGTCAAGCCTGTAACTCCAACATGATGAGAGTGGTTAGATCAGATGAACATAGTCATCTAGGTATGGCCATACACTTTCTCAACCATCTCATACAGGGGGCCCCTTTAGAACATCACACTCCAACTAGGAGAGGCAATCCTATATCTATCACTAATGCCCTAACATGACTCATGCCCATTATCCAAGATAATCTATAACCATTATATTTCAAATGATATTGAACTACCTCAAGACAATGCCAATCATCATTTAGAAACACAAGTGATCTCAAGTCAGAGGAAATATGCCACTTGTTTGCACATAAGGATTATTCTGTTGGGGTATGCCCTTAAGGCTAATGTTTGAGGCCTTGGGATTATTTCAGTATCATGTATAAACTCTATGTTTATAAAGGCAATGGTTGTTATTCAGTTTGTTACATCATCTGCTGCAATATGTATACTTCTGAATAATGTCTCAATGCTGTTCAGCTTGGCTGACATGCAGTATTATCCTTAGTCGAGATATCTTGGTGAACATGAGACAGCCTTGATATGATTGAGACTAATATGTGTTCTAGTCTTATAGGATGCTTCGAGCATGGAATAAGATGTAGACTCATGGGTACATTGGATGTACTGGACAGACCCTACTTAGGATATTCAATTGCTTGTCACAATGTGAATAATCCTTATATGCGAACAAGTGGCATATTTCCTCTGACTTGAGATCACTTGTGTTTCTAAATGATGATTGGCATTGTTTTGAGGTAGTTCAATATCATTTGAAACATAATGGTTATAGACTATCTTGGATAATGAACATGAGTCATGTTAGGGCACTAGTGATAGATATAGGATTGCCGTCTCCTTGATTGGAGTGTGATGTTCTATAGGGGCCCCCTGGATGAGATGATTGAGAAAGTGTATGGCCATACCCAGATGACTATGTTTCATCTGATCTAATCATTCTCATCATATTGGAATTACAGGCTTGACACGCTTGTCCAATAAGAACATCCAGTGGCAAAGGAAACACATATGTCAAGTGACTTGGGTTCACACTTGTGCTGTGGTTTGGGTGTAGTCTTGGAAGACTCTTTCCTTTATATCGGGAGACAGTGATGTGTTGCTAGATACCCCTCACTGATCGTGATAACGTGAGTTATCATTACCGACATTTAAAGGAAACCCTTAGGGTCGCACAATTTGATGATATGGCTTACTTAAGTCAGATCGTGTGGACTGAATTGTTTTGGTTCAGTTTAATGGGATTTAAACTCTGATTGTAAGTGAGACCTAGTCTGATCATGTTTGATTGATTAGGGCTTGAGATCGGTAAGCTTCGATCGAGAGATTGGATGCTAGATCGGTGAGATCAAGAGCATCAAGAGATGAATGGTCAGATCTTGAGCCTTTTGGTTTAATGTGATCTGGATCAAGGCTTGGCTTAATTTGGTCCTTGAACCAAATGTAATTGAACCGGCTCATCAAGTGAGCGCATGGTTCAAGGGGAGAGGAAATTGCGATCGTTCACTTGGTGTGAACACATGATCGCATGTGGTGGCTTGCTATTTTTAGAAGCCATGATCTCAAAATGAGACCACGCCTCACGTTCGAATAGGTCTCCCTATTCTCGCCTCTCGCCCTCTTGCTCACGATGACTCACTCTCGTGTGTGAGTGTTGACGACAAGAGAAGGATTCGAGCAAGCAAGAAAGATCATCTCTTCTTCCTTCACACGATCAGGAGACCTTGGAGCCTTGCTAGCACAAGGAACGACAAGGAGTAGGCGATCACCCATCTTGTGTGCGCCACCTTTGGAGGAGAGCCACATCGCCCTCTTCTTCCAAGACGCCATCCAAGAAATGGCACTGGTATGATCTCTCTGTTGATCTACTCTTAAGTTGATCTATGTTCATACATGCGATCATAGGAAACCCTAGATTCCGCCCATGCAAATTTTATATGCGCATGCTTTAGGGTTTCGCCCCTTTAGGGAACTTTCAATTGGTATCAGAGCTTTAGTTCCTTGTATGTTTCATATGATTGCTTATTGTGATCCATGTTTGCGCCTAATAGTAGATCTAAAAGAGCATGCGTAAATTTCATGTATGTTTTACATTGACGCATGCATGCAAGTTGGCGCTTGTTGTAGTTTTCTCAAAACTTACTTGCGCGCCCCTCACTAGATCTATAAGCGCCTGCTGTAAAAACTTAGACGGGTTATTAGGGTTGAAGTCATCGTCCAGTCTAGACCCGACATTCTGATCAGACCATCTGACAGCCTAGATGGGTCGACCAGATGGCACCTATGCGCAAGCATGAGGTGGCTATAGGTCGACTGCTGAAAGGCGTGTAGCGATGTCTGATTGAGACAACCAGATGAACGCCCATGATTAAGGCCCGGGGTCACACCCGCTTGCCTAAACTCAAGAGGGACGTTCAGCCCTTCACGCATGCATTGTTGACCATGAGGTCGACTCAAGTCGGTTATGACTTGGTGCATGCAAGGGCAGTGGGTCTGACTAGGTCTGATGAGTGGATCCCTATTAATGGACCGTTGTAAGGTAGTAGGGCACATAAGGAAATAAAATGAAGCCAATGGGTTTTTCAAAAATTTTATTTTCTTGATTGGATCACATGATGTTTGTATAACGTGATGATTGTCTATTTAATCTTATGTGGGCTGCCTAATTTTAATGTGTGCTGTGCTGGGGCCTGCGTGCCTGGAGTATTATTTGTAAATTATTATTGTGATCTGCGCATCACATTTTAATTAATTTATAAAGTGTAATTGACCTGCGTGTCAATCATGTCTAGATAGATTAAATTGTAATTTAATCAGACATGAGCACAGAGCACACTTGGTAGAGGCGCATGCAGCAAGTGGCTTCACCAGTGGGAGGTCTAGGGTTCGACTCTAGGACAGGCGCATTTTACCTGGTGGGCGCACCTGAGCTGTAGTGGGCGCTTGGGCCCGGGTTGGGCCAGAGGAAATGCAAAAGACCCAAGAAGAGCTCAAGTGAACACTTAAGTTAATTAAGGTCTTACTTAGGCTTAATGGGCTTTTACCACATAAGATCATCATGCTTTTAATTTACTGTTTAAGTAATTTAATAACTGCATGATTTATTCTTCTGCTATCACCATATGGTTTGAATGATAGTAAGAAGATAAAAGGACCGTTAAAATCCAACGTTAAATATCAAGCACGTAAGCCTTCTGACGCGAAACCTCACTGTTCTGACTATCGTTGGGGCCGTGTTGTACCCACTCAGTGGGCACGCCCATCTATCTTCAGACGGTGTGTGATTACACCTGCGTGTTACAGAGAAGGGATTTATCGCTTCTCGTTGCTCAGCATAGCACGTGGTGGTCCAGGGAGTAGGTCGGGTCAGCTTGACCATGTAGGCTACATATTGAGCATATGGTAGCCATATGGAGGCAGCCATCTGTGGGATCAGAGACTGTGTTGTACCAACTCAGTTGGCACAGTCTGCTGGATTGCCCAGATGAAGGGGAATCGCACGGGTTAGCGATTGGCAGGGATTGCCTACCAGAAATTAGTGCTTGTACTCTCTGTGCATCTTATCTCGCCTGAGCGGGACGCGGAGACCAAGTATGAAATCTGGATCCCATCTCACTAAAAGAGTTTTACTCTTTCGGGCTGTTTTGCTAGATTTTTCAGCCAGATAAAATAGTGAGAAAAGAATCATTCTTAAGTCCTGAATTGATTCTAACATTGATACTGACCTTGCTGTTCTTGCATTGTTGTAGATTACTGCAGCAACGAACACCACAGCGTTCAATGTGCGATCCCTACTGGAAAGTGAGAAGTTTGCTGGGCCAAACTTCTCAGACTGGTACGGACACCTTAAGATTGTTCTTAAGGCTGAGAGGAAACTGTATGTCCTCGAGACGGCTATACCGCCTCAACCCGCTGCGAACGCCGCAAGGGCGGTTCGGGAAGCTTATGAAAAGCATGTCAATGATAGCATTGACGTCGCTTGCCTTATGCTAGCGTCTATGACGCCATAGCTGCAGCGTCAGCATGAGGATTTATCAGCTATAGAAATTATAGCAAACCTCAAGCTGCTGTATGCTGCACAGGCAAGGACTGAACACTATAATTTGACGAAACTTTTCTTTCAGAGCAAACTGACTGAAGGGAGTCCAGTGGGAGCTCACGTGCTCAAGATAATTGGGTACAAGGAGGCTCTAGAGAAACTGGGACACACCATCAATCAGGAGCTTGTTGTAGACATCATCCTGCAGTCTCTCCCGGCCTCTTTCGATCCATTCATCATTAATTTTAATATGAACAAGATCGACTGTATGCCTGCAGAGTTACTGAACATGCTCTTGACTACTGAGCAAACTCAGTCTCGTGAGAAGGGAACGCCTTCATCCTCTGTCCTAATGGTTTCTTCAAGGAACAAGAAGAAGGGGAAGAAGGGCAAAGTCCCTGTCAAGAGCTACAACAAGGCACTGAAACAAAAGGTCAAGTGGTCAAAGGAATACAAATGTTTCCATTGTGGCCAGCTAGGTCACTGGAAAAAGGACTGTAAAGCGCTCCAAGGAGAGAAGAAGGGAAGCAACTCTTTCGCTTCTGGCTCAGGTATTTACGTGACTGAAGTCATGTTATCTTCTTCTATTTCATGGGTGTTAGACACTGCATGTGGAGTTCACATTTGTTCAAATGTACAGGAACTCAAGAGAAGAAGACAGGTGGGACAGCATGAGGTGGACCTACGAGTAGGAAACGGGGCACGGGTTGCTGCTGTTGCTGTAGGAGTTTATCACATCTCTTTACCATCTGGTCTTGTATTAGAACTGGACAATTGTTATTTTGTACCGAGCATAACTAAGAATATTATCTCTGTTCCTGCTCTTGTCAGGAAAGGGTTTTCCTTTGAATGCAAGATTTCAAAGTGTTATATTTCTTTTGATAATATTCTTTATGCTACTGGGTCGATTAACAATGGGTTATTCATGTTGGACATGGAATGTTCTATACAACAAATTGATATTAAGAAAGCCAAGTATGCTGATGACAGCACCTTGCTATGGCATAGTCGTTTAGGCCATATTAACAAGAAGCGCATTAAGCGGTTGCATGACCATGGACTGCTGGGATCATTCTCCTATGAGGAGCTTGATACATGCAAAGCTTGTTTAATGGGTAAAATGACGAAGTCTCCTTTTTCCAACAAAGGTCAAAGGGCTTCAGGTTTACTTGACCTCATTCACAGTGATGTGTGTGGGCCATTTAGTAAACATGCCAAAGGTGGCTATTCATACTTCATTACCTTTACTGATGATTTCAGTAGGTATGGTTATGTCTATCTAATGAGACATAAGAGTGAATCTTTTGACAAGTTCAAAGAGTTCAAAAATGAAGTACAAAATCAGCTAGGCCAAAATATCAAGGCACTTCGTTCAGATCGAGGTGGAGAATACTTGAGTCAAGAGTTTACTGACTATCTGAAGGAGTGTGGGATTATCTCACAGCTCACTCCGCCAGGAACACCGCAATGGAATGGTGTGTCCGAGAGGAGAAATAGAACATTACTGGATATGGTTCGTTCTATGATGAGTCAGACTACTCTACCTTACTCCTTTTGGGGATTTGCACTGGAAACAGCTGCAAAGGTACTAAACCGAGTGCCATCCAAGGCCGTTTCAAAGACTCCATATGAGTTATGGTATGGGAAACAGCCGAGCTTGACATTTATTAAGATCTGGGGTTGCGAGGCTTATGTCAAAAAGCTCGCCTCTGGGAAACTAGAGAGCAGATCTGAGAAATGTATCTTTGTCGGTTACCCTAAAGAAACAAAGGGTTATTATTTCTACGATCCCAAAGAGAACAAAGTATTTGTTGCTCGGATGGCTATTTTTCTTGAGAAAGAATTTCTTCTGCAAGAGGCCAGTGGGAGAGAAATAAAGCTGGATGAGAATCCAGAAGAAGGATAAAGTAGTCAAGTACAGTTGGATGAGCCTGAGCCAGTAGATCAGGTTACTGAACAACCTGAGGCTCAGATATCACGGGAACCACAAAGATCGGGAAGGATCCGTCGACAGCCTGAGCGCTATGACGGAGTCTACACCATTGATGATGAACCGCTCACTTATGCGGATGCGGTCAGTGGACCGGAATCAGCGAGATGGCTTGAAGCTATGCGAGCCGAGATGGACTCCATGTCAGATAACCAAGTTTGGGATTTGGTTGATCCGCCTCCGGGAGTAATCCCTATAGGCTGTAAGTGGATCTTCAAGAAGAAGATGGACATGGATGGTAACGTGGTTACCTATAAAGGCAGGCTAGTTGCGAAAGGTTTCAAACAAATCTACGGGATAGATTATGATGAAACTTTCTCTCCTGTAGCTATGTTCAAGTCTATTCGGATTATTCTTGCGATAGCGGCATATTATGATTATGAGATCTGGCAGATGGATGTGAAGACCGCTTTCCTTAATGGAAAACTAGAAGAGGATGTGTATATGACACAACCTGAAGGTTTCACTAATCCATCAGATCGTCATAAAATATGCAAATTAAAGAAGTCCATTTATGGACTTAAACAAGCATCAAGAAGCTGGAATATTCGTTTTGATGAATCAATCTGTGAATTTGGTTTCATCAAGAATGAAGATGACCCGTGTGTATATAAGAGGTTTAGTGGGAGCGTGATTACTTTCCTAGTCCTCTACGTCGATGATATCTTAATCATTGGAAACGATATTCCTGAACTACATGCGGTTAAAGCATGGTTAAGAAAATGTTTCCAGATGAAAGATTTAGGAGAAGCAGCCTATGTATTAGGTGTGAAGATCTACAGAGATAGATCTAAGAGGCTTCTCGGGCTGTGCCAGAGTACTTACATCGATAAAGTCCTGGAGAGATTCCATTTAGAAAATTCTAAAAGAGGATATCTTCCAGTTAGACATGGTCTGAATCTTTCAAAGAGTCAGTGTCCACAAACACAGACTGAGAAAGAAGAAATGGACAATACGCCTTATGCTTCGGCTATTGGGTCCATTATGTATGCGATGTTGTGTACTCGCCCAGACGTTGCTTACGGGTTAAGCGTGACTAGTCGATTCCAAAGTAATCCAGGGCAGGCACACTGGATTGCGGTCAAGAACATTTTGAAATATCTTCCGAGGACCAAAGATATGTTCTTGATATATGGAGGTCAGGAAGAACTCAGTATTGAAGGATATACTGATGCTTCGTTCCAATCTGACCAGGATGATTTTCGATCGCAATCAGGCTATGTTTTTAGCTTGAATGGAGGAGCAGTGGTGTGGAAAAGTTTCAAACAGTCAATTGTTGCTGATTCCACAACAGAAGCCGAGTATGTTGCAGCCTCAGAAGCATCCAAGGAGGCAGTGTGGATTCGTAAGTTCGTTCAGGAACTTGGTGTTGTTCCTTCGAGTGCAGATCCTTTGGTTATCTTCTGTGATAACACTGGAGCAATAGCACAAGCAAAGGAACCACGGTCGCACCAGAAGTCCAAGCACATACAGAGAAGGTTTCACTTGATCCGGGAGATCATTGATCGCGGCGAGATCAAAGTCTGCAAGGTTCATACAGATGACAATCTAGCTGACCCGCTTACAAAGCCTCTGGCGCAGCAGAAGCATGAGAAGCACTGTAATAATATGGGTTTGAGATTTCTCAACCATTAGATTAAGTGCAAGTGGGAGATTGTTGGGGTATGCCCTTAAGGCTAATGTTTGAGGCCTTGGGATTATTTCAGTATCATGTATAAACTCTATGTTTATAAAGGCAATGGTTGTTATTCAGGTAGTTACATCATCTGCTGCAATATGTATACTTCTGAATAATGTCTCAATGCTGTTCAGCTTGGCTGACATGCAGTATTGTCCTTAGTCGAGATATCTTGGTGAACATGAGACAGCCTTGATATGATTGAGACTAATATGTGTTCTAGTCTTATAGGATGCTTCGAGCATGGAATAAGATATAGACTCATGGGTACATTGGATGTACTGGACATACCCTACTTAGGATATTCAATTGCTTGTCACAATGTGAATAATCCTTATATGCGAACAAGTGGCATATTTCCTCTGACTTGAGATCACTTGTGTTTCTAAATGATGATTGGCATTGTTTTGAGGTAGTTCAATATCATTTGAAACATAATGGTTATAGACTATCTTGGATAATGAACATGAGTCATGTTAGGGCACTAGTGATAGATATAGGATTGCCGTCTCCATGATTGGAGTGTGATGTTCTATAGGGGCCCCCTGGATGAGATGATTGAGAAAGTGTATGGCCATACCCAGATGACTATGTTTCATCTGATCTAATCATTCTCATCATATTGGAATTACAGGCTTGACACGCTTGTCCAATAAGAACATCCAGTGGCAAAGGAAACACATATGTCAAGTGACTTGGGTTCACACTTGTGTTGTGGTTTGGGTGTAGTCTTGGAAGACTCTTTCCTTTATATCGGGAGACAGTGATGTGTTGCTAGATACCCCTCACTGATCGTGATAACGTGAGTTATCATTACCGACATTTAAAGGAAACCCTTAGGGTCGCACAATTTGATGATATGGCTTACTTAAGTCAGATCATGTGGACTGAATTGTTTTGGTTCAGTTTAATGGGATATAAACTCTGATTGTAAGTGAGACCTGGTCTGATCATGTTTGATTGATTAGGGCTTGAGATCGGTAAGCTTCGATCGAGAGATTGGATGCTAGATCGGTGAGATCAAGAGCATCAAGAGATGAATGGTCAAATCTTGAGCCTTTTGGTTTAATGTGATCTGGATCAAGGCTTGGCTTAATTTGGTCCTTGAACCAAATGTAATTGAACCGGCTCATCAAGTGAGCGCATGGTTCAAGGGGAGAGGAAATTGCGATCGTTCACTTGGTGTGAACACATGATCGCATGTGGTGGCTTGCTATTTTTAGAAGCCATGATCTCAAAATGAGACCACGCCTCACATTCGAATAGGTCTCCCTATTCTCGCCTCTCGCCCTCTTGCTCACGATGACTCACTCTCGTGTGTGAGTGTTGACGACAAGAGAAGGATTCGAGCAAGCAAGAAAGATCATCTCTTCTTCCTTCACGCGATCAGGAGACCTTGGAGCCTTGCTAGCACAAGGAACGACAAGGAGTAGGCGATCACCCATCTTGTGTGCGCCACCTTTGGAGGAGAGCCACATCGCCCTCTTCTTCCAAGATGCCATCCAAGAAATGGCACTGGTATGATCTCTCTATTGATCTACTCTTAAGTTGATCTATGTTCATACATGCGATCCTAGGAAACCCTAGATTCCGCCCATGCAAATTTTATATGCGCATGCTTTAGGGTTTCGCCCCTTTAGGGAACTTTCATATTCACATTGTGACAAGCAATTGAATATCCTAAGTACGGTCAGTCCAGTACATCCAATGTACCTATGAGTCTACATCTTATTCCATGTTCGAAGCATCCTATAAGATTAGAATACATATTAGTCTCAATCATATCAAGGTTGTCTCATGTTCACCAAGATATTTCGACTAAGGACAATACTGCATGTCAGCCAAGCTGATCACCATTGAGACATTATTCAGAAGTATACATATAGCAGCAGATAATGCAACAACCTGAATAACAACCATTGCCTTTATAAACATAGAGTTTATACATGATACTGATAACAACCCAAGGCCTCAAACATTAGCCTTAAGGGCATACCCCAACAATCACCCACTTGCACTTAATCTAATGGTTGAGAAATCTCAAACCCATATTATTACAGTGCTTCTCATGCTTCTGCTGCGCCAGAGGCTTTGTAAGCGGGTCAGCTAGATTGTCATCTGTATGAACCTTGCAGATCTTGATCTCTCCACGATCTATGATCTCACAGATCAAATGAAACCTTCTCTGTATGTGCTTGGACTTCTGGTGTGACCGTGGTTCCTTTGCTTGTGCTATTGCTCCAGTGTTATCACTGAAGATAACCAAAGGATCTGCACTCGAAGGAACAACACCAAGTTCCTGAACGAACTTATGAATCCACACTGCCTCCTTTGATGCTTCTGAGGCTGCAACATACTCGGTTTCTGTTGTGGAATCAGCAACAATTGATTGTTTGAAACTTTTCCACACCACTGCTCCTCCATTCAAGCTAAAAACATAGCCTGATTGCGATCGGAAATCATCCTGGTCAGATTGGAATGAAGCGTCAGTATATCCTTCAATACTGAGTTCTTCCTGACCTCCATAAATCAAGAACATATCTTTGGTCCTCCGAAGATATTTCAAAATGTTCTTGACCGCAATCCAGTGTGCCTTCCCTGGATTACTTTGGAATCGACTGGTCACGCTTAACCCGTAAGCGACGTCTGGGCGAGTACACAACATCGCATACATAATGGATCCAATAGCCGAAGCATAAGGCGTATTGTCCATTTCATCTTTCTCAGACTGTGTTTGAGGACACTGGCTCTTAGAAAGATTCAGACCATGTCTGACTGGAAGATATCCTCTTTTAGAATTTTCTAAATGGAATCTCTCCAGGACTTTATTGATGTAAGTACTCTGGCACAGCCCGAGAAGCCACTTAGATCTATCTCTGTAGATCTTCACACCTAATACATAGGCTGCTTCTCCTAAATCTTTCATCTGGAAACATTTTCTTAACCATGCTTTAACGGCATGCAGTTCAGGAATATCATTTCCAATGATCAAGATATCATCGACGTAGAGGACTAGGAAAGTAATCACGCTCCCACTAAACCTCTTATATACACACGGGTCATCTTCATTTTTGATGAAACCAAATTCACAGATTGATTCATCAAAACGAATATTCCAGCTTCTCGATGCTTGTTTAAGTCCATAAATGGACTTCTTTAATTTGCATATTTTATGACGATCTGATGGATTGATGAAACCTTCAGGTTGTGTCATATACACATCCTCTTCTAGTTTTCCATTAAGGAAAGCAGTTTTCACATCCATTTGCCAGATCTCATAATCATAATATGCAGCTATCGCGAGAATAATCCGAATAGACTTGAACATGGCTACAGGAGAGAAAGTTTCATCATAATCTATCCCGTAGATTAGTTTGAAACCTTTCGCAACTAGCCTACCTTTATAGGTAACCACGTTACCATCCATGTCAATCTTCTTTTTGAAGATCCACTTACAGCCTATAGGGATTACTCCCTGAGGCGGATCAACCAAATCCCAGACTTGGTTATCTGACATGGAGTCCATCTCGGCTCGCATAGCTTCAAGCCATCTTGCTGACTCCGGTCCACTGACCGCATCCGCATAAGTAAGGGGTTCATCATCCATGATGTAGACTCCGTCATAGCGCTCAGGCTGTCGACGGATCCTTCCCGATCTTCGTGGTTCCCGTGATATCTGAGCCTCTGGTTAAACATCAACCTGTTCTATTTGCTCAGGCTCATCCAACTGAGTTTGACTACTTTGTCCCTCTTCTGGACTTTCATCCAGTTTTATTTCTCTCCCACTGGCTTCTTGCAGAAGAAATTCCTTCTCAAGAAAAATAGCCGTACGAGCAACAAATACTTTATTCTCCTTGGGATCGTAGAAATAATAACCCTTAGTTTCTTTAGGGTAACCGACAAAGATACATTTATTAGATCTGCTCTCCAGTTTCCCAGAGGCGAGCTTTTTGACATAAGCCTCGCAACCCCAGATTTTAATAAATGTCAAGCTCGGCTGTTTCCCATACCATAACTCATATGGAGTCTTTGAAACGGCCTTGGATGGCACTCGGTTTAGTACCTTTGCAGCTGTTTCTAGTGCAAATCCCCAAAAGGAGTAAGGTAGAGTAGCCTGACTCATCATCGAACGAACCATATCCAATAAGGTTCTATTTCTCCTCTCATACACACCATTCCATTGCGGTGTTCCTGGCGGAGTGAGCTGTGAGATAATCCCACACTCCTTCAGATAGTCAGTAAACTCTCGACTCAAGTATTCTCCACCTCGATCGGATCGAAGTGCCTTGATATTTCGGCCTAACTGATTCTGTACTTCATTTTTGAACTCTTTGAACTTGTCAAAAGATTCACTCTTATGTCTCATAAGATAGACATAACCGTATCTACTGAAATCATCAGTAAAAGTAATGAAGTATAAATAGCCACCTCTGGCATGTTTACTAAATGGCCCACATACATCACTGTTAATGAGGTCAAGTAAACCTGAAGCCCTTTGACCTTTATTAGAAAAAGGAGACTTCGTCATTTTACCCATTAAACAAGCTTTGCATGTATCAAGCTCCTCATAGGAGAATGATCCCAGCAGTCCATGGTCATGCAACCGCTTAATGCGCTTCTTGTTAATATGGCCTAAACGACTATGCCATAGCAAGGTGCTGTCATCAGCATACTTGGCTTTCTTATTATCAATTTGTTGTACAGAACATTCCATGTCCAACATGAATAACCCATTATTAATCGACCCAGTAGCATAAACAATATTATCAAATGAAATACAACACTTTAAAGTTTTGCATTCAAAGGAAAACCCTTTCCTGACAAGAGCAGGAATAGAGATTAATATTCTTAGTTATGCTCGGTACAAAATAACAATTGTCCAGTTCTAATACAAGACCAGATGGTAAAGAGATGTTATATTGTCCTACAGCAACAGCAGCAACCCGTGCCCCGTTTCCAACTCGTAGGTCCACCTCATGCTGTCCCACCTGTCTTCTTCTCTTGAGTTCCTGTACATTTGAACAAATGTGAACTCCACATGAAGTGTCCAACACCCATGAAATAGAAGAAGACACCATGACTTCAGTCACGAAAATACCTGAGCCAGAAGTGAAAGCTTTGCTTCCCTTCTTGTCTCCTTGGAGAGCTTTACAGTCCTTCTTCCAGTGACCCAGCTGGCCACAATGGAAGCATCTGTTGTCCTTCGACTGCTTCACCTTTTGTTTCAGAGCCTTGTTATAGCTCTTGATAGGGGCTTTGCCCTTCTTCCCCTTCTTCTTCTTCCTTGAAGGAACCATCAAGACAAAGGATGAAGGCTTTCCCTTTTCAAGAGTCTGCTCTGTAGTACAGAGCATGTTCAGTAACTCTGCCGGTGTATAGTCGATCTTGTTCATATTAAAATTAATGATGAACGGATCGAAAGAGACCGAGAGAGACTACAAGATAATGTCTACAACAAGTTCCTGATTGATGGTGTGTCCCAGTTTCTCTAGAGCCTCTTTGTACCCAATCATCTTGAGTACGTGAGCTCCCACTGGACTCCCTTCAGTCGTTTTGCTCTGAAAGAAAAGTTTTGTCAAGTTATAGTGTTCTGTCCTTGCCTGTGCAGCATACAACATTTTGAGATTTGCTATAATTTCAATAGCAGATAAATCCTCATGCTGACGCTGCAGCTCTGGCGTCATAGACGTAAGCATAAGGCAAGCGACATCAATGCTATCATTGACATGCTTCTCATAAGCATCCCGAACCGCCCTTGCGGCGTTCGCAGCGGGTTGAGCCGGTATTGCCGTCTCAAGGACATACAGCTTCCTCTCAGCCTTAAGAACAATCTTAAGGTGTCCGTACCAGTCTGAGAAGTTTGGCCCAGCAAACTTCTCCCTTTCCAGTAAGGATCGCACATTGAACCCTGTGGTGTTCGTTGCTGCAGGAATCTACAACAAAGCAAGAACAACAAGGTCAGTATCCATGTTAGAATCATTCCAGGACTTAAGAGTGATTCTTTTCTCACTATTTTATCTGACTGAAAAATCCAATAAAACAGTCTGAAAGAGTAAAACTCTTTTAGTGAGATGGGATCCAGATTTCATACTTGGTCTCCGCGTCCCGCTCAGGCGAGATAAGATGCACAGAGAGTTCAAGCACTAATCACTGGTAGGCTATGCATGCCAATCGCCAACCCGTGCGATTCCCCTTCATCTAGGCAATCCAGAAAACTGTGCCAACTGAGTTGGTACAACACAGTTTTTGATTCCACAGATGGCTGCCTCCATATAGCTAACATATGCTCAATATGTAGCCTACATGGTCAAGCTGACCTGACCTACTCCCTGGACCACCACGTGCTATGCTGAGCAACGAGAAGCGATAAATCCCTTCTCTGTAACACGCAGGTGTAACCACATACCGTCTGAAGATAGCTGGGCGTGCCCACTGAGTGGGTACAACACGGCCCCAACGATAGTCAGAACAGTGAGGTTTCGCGTCAGAAGGCTTACGTGCTTGATATTTAACGTTGGATTTTAACGGTCCTTTTATCTTCTTACTAACATGCATATCCTATGGTGATAGCAGAAGATTAACTCAAGCAGGTGCTAATATTACTTAAACAGTAAATAGAAAGCACAATGATCTTATGTGGTAAACGCCCATTAAGCCTAAGTAAAACCCTAGTTTTACACAAGTCTTCACTTGTGCTCTTCATGGGTCTTTTGCACTTCATCTGGCTCAGCCCGGGCCCAAGCGCCCTCTGCAGCTCAGATGCGCCCACCAGGTAGCATGCGCCTATACTAGAGTCGAACTCTAGGCCTCCGACTGGCTGCATGCGCCTCTGCCATGTATGCTCTTTGCTCATGTCTGATTAATTTACATTTAATCTATCTAGACATGATTTGACTCGCAGGTCAATTACACATTAACATAAATTAAAATGTGATTCGTAGATCACAAAAATAATTTACAATTAATTAATCCAGGCACGCAGGCCCCAGCACAGCACATAAATAGGGCAGCCCACATAAGATGAAATAAACATGCAATCAGGTTAAACAAACAACATGTGATCCAAACAGGAAAGTAAAATTTTTGAAAAACCCCATGGCATCAATTTTATTTCCTTATGTGCCCTACTACCTTACAACGGTCCATTAATAGGGATCCACTCATCAGACCAAGTCAGACCCACTGCCCTTGCATGCACCAAGTCATAACTGACTTGCGTCGACCTCATGGTCAACAATGCATGCCTTAAGGGCTGAACGTCCCACATGATTTCTGGCAAGCGGGTGTGACCCCGGGCCTTAATCATGATCGTTCACTAGGCGCCTCAATCAGACATCGCTACACGCCTTTCTGCAGTCGAGCAATAGCCACCTAATGCTTGCGCATAGGTGCTATCTGGTCGACCCATCTAGGCTGTCAGATGGTCTGATCAGACTGTTGGGTCTAGACTAAACTGATGACTTCAACCCTAGTAACCCGTCTAAGTATCTCAAGTAGGCGCTTTTAGATCTAAGTGGAGTTGCGCATGATATTAAGTTTTGACAAAAATCTTCAACATGCGCCAACAAGAGTATCATACATGCGCCACAAGCAAAAACATACATCTAAAGACTAGCATGTATTTTCGCATGATGTTTAGGTTTAGATCTATTCAACGCATACATGGATCACACAAAAAGCAATCATATAAGATCATGCCATAACGCACCTCTGATACCAATTGAAAGAGGGGGGGCGAAACCCTAAACGCATGCACTTCTAAAATTTTGCATGGGCGGAAACAAGGATTTCAACATGATCGCATGTGGCATGAACATATGATCAACTTAATGTCTGCAAAGATCAAGTTGTGATCTTACCATTGCCATTGGTCGGAAGGCGACTTGGAAGCAAGAGGGCGATGCGGCTCTCCTCCAAAGTGGACGCACACAAGATGGCGATGGCTTCCTCCCTTGGCGTGAACCTTGTGCTAGCAAAGCTCTCCAAGGTGTCCTAGCCGTGTGAGGAGAATGAGATGCTCTCTTGGCGTTTTTCGAACCTCCTCCTTGGCGTGAAGTCTCTCTACCAAAATGAGAGGAGTCTCGAGAGTAGAAGATGGGCGACGAGAGAAGCGTTACCCTCGAACGTGGAGGCGTGCTTCTATTTTGGAAAAAATTCAACTTCCAAAAATAGCAAGCCCTCAACGCATGATGCGTTCACTCCAAGTGAACCGATCGCCTCTTCTTCTCCCTTTGAACCATGCGTTCATATAATGAACCGGTTCTATAGAATTTGGATCAAAGACCAAATCAAACCAAGCCTTGGTCTAGACCTTATTAAACCGAAAGGCTCAAGATCTAACCACACATCTCTTGATGCTCTTGATCTCATCGATCTAGCATCAATTCTCTCGATCGAAGCTTACTGATCTCAAGCCCTAATCAATCAAACATGATCAGACCAGATCTCACTTCCAATCAGAGTTTAAATTCCTTTAAACTGAACCAAAACAATTCAGTCCACACGATCTGACATAAGTAAGCCATATCATCAAATTGTGTGACCCTAAGGGTTTCCTTTAAATGTCGGTAACGATAACTTAAGTTATCACGATCAGAGAGGGGTATCTAGCAACACATCACTGTCTCCCGATATAAAGGAAAGAGTCTTCCAAGACTACTCCCAAACCATAGCACAAGTGTGAACCCAAGTCACTTGACATATGTGTTTCCTTTGCCACTGGATGTTCTCGTTGGACAAGCGTGTCAAGCCTGTAACTCCAACATGATGAGAGTGGTTAGATCAGATGAACATAGTCATCTGGGTATGGCCATACACTTTCTCAACCATCTCATACAGGGGGCCCCTTTAGAACATCACACTCCAACTAGGAGAGGCAATCCTATATCTATCACTAATGCCCTAACAGGACTCATGCCCATTATCCAAGATAATCTATAACCATTATATTTCAAATGATATTGAACTACCTCAAGACAATGCCAATCATCATTTAGAAACACAAGTGATCTCAAGTTAGAAGAAATATGCCACTTGTTTGCACATAAGGATTATTCACATTGTGACAAGCAATTGAATATCCTAAGTCGGGTCAGTCCAGTACATCCAATGTACCTATGAGTCTACATCTTATTCCATGTTCGAAGCATCCTATAAGATTAGAACACATATTAGTCTCAATCATATCAAGGTTGTCTCATGTTCACCAAGATATTTCGACTAAGGACAATACTGCATGTCAGCCAAGCTGATCACCATTGAGACATTATTCAGAAGTATACATATAGCAGCAGATAATGCAACAACCTGAATAACAACCATTGCCTTTATAAACATAGAGTTTATACATGATACTGATAACAACCCAAGGCCTCAAACATTAGCCTTAAGGGCATACCCCAACACTGAATAACAACAATTGCCTTTACAAAAACATATACATAGTTTGTACATGATACTGATAATAACCCAAGGCCTCAAACATTTAGCCTTAAGGGCATACCCCAACAATTGATGAGGGCGGCGAGGGTTTTCCTTTGAAGCGGGCGCTGATTGGGGTCGGCGGCTGGCGGAAGTTGCAGAAGATGAAGGAGAGGGCGGCGTAGACTTGTGATTGCGAAGAGCGGCACTATTTTTCTTGTGCTGGAGCTAGGGGTGATGACAGCGCCCAGTTTTGAAGACAGATGGATGAAGGGCGGCGCTGGGTGGTTTGTTGCAAGCGAAGCTCGGCGGCCGTTTCTATTGAGGTTGGAGAAAAGGAGGCACCTACAAACACTTTGTCGATCATGGCAATGTATATCCACGACTGAACCAGGTATTTAGCTTCATTACGGCCACGTAGGTATTATTATTATTATATTTTTTTGTGATTACGACTAGATTCGTAATCATTATATCAACCTAAAAAAATAACACATGTCAGAAAAACTAATTAAAATAAAAACAAAGATAAAGATAAAAATAAAACACTTGGGTTGCCTCCCAAGAAGCGCTAATTTAGGGTCATTAGCTTGACCGGATGCATCATTCAGAGGATATAATGTATAAGTTAGCACCAAGGATTGCATACCTTAAATTGTCAGACAGTGATATCAGGTATGGGTTTCTTTCAATAATTACCTGGGGTGCTTCCACATGTAGGTTTTCAGATTTTTACCATTCTTGAATCGATTCGCTCAGCTGAATCAAGGACTTTCACAAAAGTTTGAGTTTCTTCATTGTCCTTCTCATCCTTCTCAGCTTGACTAGAATGTCGTCTAAAATTTCCACCGGTTTTTATACAAAATGATTAGCAAGTAATAGTAAGATGGCCATTTCTTCAATGACTTTAATGACTTAAAAAGTTTGGCAGTGAATATTTCAAGAAGTCTATGCAAAACAGAGTTATGCGAATTAAAGTTAAACAAAGTTACTAAAGAAAAGACAAGAAAACATGATAAAGCCTAGTCTATCAATTCATAAAATATTTTGATATTAACAAAATACCATGCCCAACAACGGCGCCAAAAACTTGATGCACAAAATCCGCAAGCGCACGGCTTACCGATGTAGTACTTAAGATATCGTTCCCTTAGGGATGGGTTGTCAAGTACCAAATCTTCTAATCTTCGATAGCTAGGCAATTAAAAATCTCAGTTAGTGATACAAACTAAGCTAAAAGTGCAATAAAATAAAGGTCCTACAGATATGAGAGAAATCAGAAAATCAGGGTTCACTACGTTAATCAACCTACAAGCGAAATGAAAAGTACTGCTTAGAAAATTTTTCGGAAACCAAGGACATGTCCCCTTGAGCCGTACCCCTCTCGGGTGCACAACTCAGCAACTTAGTTAGTCTCCTACTCTCGCGGTGGACAACTACACGATCTACTTAGTTAGTCTCCTACTCTCGCGGTGGACTAAGCATAAATAGATCGTGTTCAAATAGGACAAGAAGATTTCCCCAAGTGGTCTCTAAGACTCTCGTTGATATCAAGTCTTCAAGTAGTAGAGCACACAGGAATGATCTAGGAGGATCCGTTGATTGTGATTCACCTCTCAGTTGTTACCACAATCAACAAAAGTGAAAACCGATCTGGCCAAGAAAGGATAGACACGAATGAAACAAACCAAGATCAAATAGCCTCGAAAGATACATCTAAAAGCAATTCTTAACATTAAGACTTGTAAATCAAAAAGACGGGCTACGCCCAATTCCCGATTGAGGTTTTTACGCTAATACATATATGGTTACGATAAGTACAAGCCTTTCGATCAGCACGTAAAGAAGACTAAACGAAGTAAAGATGAGAAAAGAATTAAACTGAAAGGGGGGGGGGGGGAGGGCGAAACCCTAAACGCATGCACTTCTAAAATTTTGCATGGGCGGAAATAAGGATTTCAACATGATCGCATGTGGCATGAACATATGATTAACCTTATGTTTGCAAAGATCAAGTTGTGATCTTACCAAAGCCATTGTTTGGATGGCGACTTGGAAGCAAGAGGGCGATGTGGCTCTCCTCCAAAGTGAACGCACACAAGATGGTGATGGCTTCCTTCTTGGCGTTCCTTGTGCTAGCAAAGCTCTCCAAGGTGTCCTAGCCGTGTGAGGAGAATGAGATGCTCTCTTGGCGTTTTTGAACCTCCTCCTTGGTGTGAAGTCTCTCTACCCAAATGAGAGGAGTCTCGAGAATACAAGATGGGCGACGAGAGAGGCGTTCCTCTCGAACGTGGAGGTGTGCTTCTATTTTGGAAAAATTCAACTTCCAAAAATAGCAAGCCCTCAACGCATGATGCGTTCACTCCAAGTGAACCGATCGCATCTTCTTCTCCCTATGAACCATGCGTTCATATAATGAACCGGTTCTATAGAATTTGGTTCAAAGACCAAATCAAACCAAGCCTTGGTTTAGACCTTATTAAACCGAAAGGCTCAAGATCTAACCACACATCTCTTGATGCTCTTGATCTCATCGATCTAGCATCAATTCTCTCGATCGAAGCTTACCGATCTCAAGCCCTAATCAATCAAACATGATCAGACCAGATCTCACTTACAATCAGAGTTTAAACTCCTTTAAACTGAACCAAAACAATTCAGTCCACACGATCTGACATAAGTAAGCCATATCATCAAATTGTGCGACCCTAAGGGTTTCCTTTAAATGTCGGTAACGATAACTTACGTTATCACGATCAGAGAGGGGTATCTAGCAACACATCACTGTCTCCCAATATAAAGGAAAGAGTCTTCCAAGACTACACCCAAACCACAGCACAAGTGTGAATCCAATTCACTTGACATATGTGTTTCCTTTGCC
Organism: Costus lasius; assembly: GCA_027563935.2. Taxonomy (NCBI): domain Eukaryota; kingdom Viridiplantae; phylum Streptophyta; class Magnoliopsida; order Zingiberales; family Costaceae; genus Costus; species Costus lasius. The sequence goes on from CM050448.1 coordinate 99,532,993, forward strand.
ACTGGATGTTCTCGTTGGACAAGCGTGTCAAGCCTGTAACTCCAACATGATGAGAGTGGTTAGATCAGATGAACATAGTCATCTGGGTATGGCCATACACTTTCTCAACCATCTCATCCAGGGGGCCCCTTTAGAACATCACACTCCAAACAAGGAGAAGGCAATCCTATATCTATCACTAATGCCCTAACATGACTCATGCCCATTATCCAAGATAATCTATAACCATTATATTTCAAATGATATTGAACTACCTCAAGACAATGCCAATCATCATTTAGAAACACAAGTGATCTCAAGTCAGAGGAAATATGCCACTTGTTTGCATACAAGGATTATTCACATTGTGACAAACAATTAAATATCCTAAGTAGGGTCTGTCCAGTACATCCAATGTACCTATGAGTCTACATCTTATTCCATGCTCGAAGCATCCTATAAGATTAGAATACATATTAGTCTCAATCATATCAAGGCTGTCTCATGTTTACCAAGATATCTCGACTAAGGACAATACTGCATGTCAGCCAAGCTGAACACCATTGAGACATTATTCAGAACTATACATATAGCAGCAGATAATGCAACAACCTGAATAACAAACATTGCCTTTATAAACATAGAGTTTATACATGATACTGATAATAACCCAAGGCCTCAAACATTAGCCTTAAGGGCATACCCCAACAATCTCCCACTTGCACTTAATCTAATGGTTGAGAAATCTCAAACCCATATTATTACAGTGCTTCTCATGCTTCTACTGCGCCAGAGGCTTTGTAAGCGGGTCAGCTAGATTGTCATCTGTATGAACCTTTCAGATCTTGATCTCTCCTCGATCTATGATCTCACGGATCAAATGAAACCTTCTCTGTATGTGCTTGGACTTCTGGTGCGACCGCGGTTCCTTTGCTTGTGCTATTGCTCCAGTGTTATCACAGAAGATAACCAATGGATCTGCACTCGAAGGAACAACACCAAGTTCTTGAACGAACTTACGAATCCACACTGCCTCCATTGATGCTTCTGAGACTGCAACATACTCGGCTTCTGTTGTGGAATCAGCAACAATTGATTGTTTGAAACTTTTCCACACCACTGCTCCTCCATTCAAGCTAAAAACATAGCCTGATTGCGATCGGAAATCATCCTGGTCAGATTGGAACGAAGCATCAGTATATCCTTCAATACTGAGTTCTTCCTGACCTCCATATATCAAGAACATATCTTTGGTCCTCCGAAGATATTTCAAAATGTTCTTGACCGCAATCCAGTGTGCCTTACCTGGATTACTTTGGAATCGACTGGTGACGCTTAACCCGTAAGCGACGTCTGGGCGAGTACACAACATCGCATACATAATGGACCCAATAGCCGAAGCATAAGGCGTGTTGTCCATTTCATCTTTCTCAGACTGTGTTTGAGGACACTGGTGAAAGGTCCCCTAGAACAAGGGGGGCGAAACCCTATAGGAGGCGCATATGAAATTTTTTGACACAGCGGAAGGGGTTTCAAGGATCTATGCATGTAATATGTTCAACTTGCATGAAAAACGATTCTCACCATTGCCATCGCTTAGATGGTGTCTTGGAAGGAAAGGCGCAAGTGCTCCTTCTCCAAAGGTGACGCACACAATTGGTGTCGCCTACTCTTCTTTGGTGCTCCTTGTGCTAGCAAGGTTCCAAGAAGTCGTTGTCGAATGGAAGGGGAGAGATCTCCTTTGCTTGGCGATTACTTCCTTCTCCTTGCGTCAACCTCTTCACCACACGAGAGTGCAAGACCGAATAACTCCAGTTGGCGACGCGAGAGGAGGAGAAACGAGAGATGAGGGCGCCTTAGGCGTGAACGTGAGTAGTGGTCACGTATGTGATCATGCTTTCTAAAAATAGAAAGCCACTCACTCACATGCGATCATGGGTTTACCCCTATCGCAAACTCCTCTCAATTTGAACCACACGCTCACTCAATGAGCTGGTTCAATTTGGTTTGGTTTAATAACCAAATAAACCAAGCAATCAGTCCAGACCACAATAAACCCTAAGGCTCTTGATCTGACCGTCGATCTCTTGATGCTCCTGATCTCACCGATCTAGCATCCAATCTCTCGATCGAAGCTTACCGATCTCAAGCCCTAATCAATCAAACATGATCAGACCAGATCTCACTTACAATCAGAGATTAAATCCCTTTAAACTGAACCTGAATAATTCAGTCCACACGATCTGACTTAAGTAAGCCATATCATCAAATTGTGCGACCCTGAGGGTTTCCTTTAAATGTCGGTAACGATAACTCACGTTATCACGATCAGTGAGGGGTATCTAGCAACACATCACTGTCTCCCGATATAAAGAAAAGAGTCTTCCAAGACTACACCCAAACCACAGCACAAGTGTGAATCCAACTCACAAGGCATGCATGTTTCCTTTGCCACTGGATGTTCTTATTGGACAAGCGTGTCAAGCTTGTAACTCCAATATGATGAGCATGATTAGATCAGATGAACATAGTCACCTGGGTATGGCCATACTCTTTTCTCAATCACCTTATCCAGGGGGCCCCTTTAGAACATCACACTCCTTAAACAAGGAGACGGCAATCCTTTGTCTATCATTAGTGCCCTAACCTGACTCAAGCTCACCATCCAAGATAGTCTATAATCATTATGTTTCAAATGATATTGAACTACCTCAAAACAATGACAATCATCATTTAGAAAACACAAGTGATCTCAAGTCAGAGGAAATGTGCCACTTGTCGCAATCAAGGATTATTCACATTGTGACAAGCAATTGAATATCCTAGTAGGGTCTGTCCAGTACATCCAATGTACCCATGAGTCTACATCTTATTCCATGCTCGAAGCATCCTATAAGATTAGAACACATATTAGTCTCAATCATATCAAGGCTGTCTCATGTTCACCAAGATATCTCGACTAAGGACTTTATAGCATGTCAGCCCAGCCGAACAGCTTTGAGACATTATTCAGAAGTACACTTATTGCAGCAGACAATGTAACAAACTGAATAACAACCATGCCTTTATAAACATAAGAGTTTATTACATGATACTGATACAATCCCAAGGCCTCAAACATTAGCCTTAAGGGCATACCCCAACAATCTCCCACTTGCACTTAATCTAATGGTTGAGAAATCTCAAACCCATATTATTACAGTGCTTCTCATGCTTCTGCTGCGCCAGAGGCTTAGTAAGCGGGTCTGCCAGATTGTCATCTGTATGAACGTTGCAGACTTTGATCTCGCCACGATCTATGATCTCCCTGATCAAATGAAACCGTCTCTGTATGTGCTTGGTCTTCTGGTGCGACCGTGGTTCCTTTGCTTGTGCGATTGCTCCAGTGTTATCACAGAAGATAACCAAAGGATCTGCACTCGAAGGAACAACACCAAGTTCTCTCACGAACTTACGAATCCACACTGCCTCCTTGGATGCTTCCGAGGCTGCAACATACTCGGCTTCTGTTGTGGAATCAGCAACAGTTGACTGTTTGAAACTTTTCCACACCACTGCTCCTCCATTCAAGCTAAAAACATAGCCTGATTGCAATCGGAAATCATCCTGGTCAGACTGGAACGAAGCGTCAGTATATCCTTCAATACTGAGTTCTTCCTGACCACCATATATCAAGAACATATCTTTGGTTCTCCGCAGATATTTTAAAATGTTCTTGACTGCAATCCAGTGTGCCTGACCTGGATTACTTTGGAACCGACTGGTCACGCTTAACCCGTAAGCGACGTCTGGGCGAGTACACAACATCGCATACATAATGGACCCAATAGCCGAAGCATAAGGTGTATTGTCCATTTCATCTTTCTCAGTATGTGTTTGTGGACACTGACTCTTCGAAAGATTCAGACCATGTCTGACTGGAAGATATCCTCTTTTAGAATTCTCTAAATGAAATCTTTCCAGGACTTTATCGATGTAAGTACTCTGGCACAGCCCGAGAAGCCTCTTAGATCTATCCCTGTAGATCTTCACACCTAATACATAGGCTGCTTCTCCTAGATCTTTCATCTGGAAACATTTCCTTAACCATGCCTTAACCTCATGCATTTCAGGAATGTTATTTCCAATGATCAAGATATCATCGACGTAGAGGACTAGGAAAGTAATCACGCTCCCACTAAACCTCTTATATACACACGGGTCATCCTCGTTCTTGATGAAACCAAACTCAGAGATTGATTCATCAAAATGAATATTCCAGCTTCTAGATGCTTGTTTAAGTCCATAAATAGACTTCTTTAACTTGCATATCTTATGACGATCTGATGGATTAGTGAAACCTTCTGGTTGTGTCATATACACATCCTCATCCAGATTTCCATTCAGGAAAGCTGTCTTCACATCCATTTGCCAAATCTCATAATCATAATATGCAGCTATCGCGAAAAGAATCCGAATAGACTTAAACATAGCTACAGGTGAGAAAGTTTCATCATAATCTATCCCGTAGATTTGTTTGAAACCTTTCGCAACTAGCCTGCCTTTATAGGTAACCACGTTACCATCCATGTCAATCTTCTTCTTGAAGATCCATTTACAGCCTATAGGGATAACTCCCGGAGGCGGATCAACCAAATCCCAAACTTGGTTATCTGACATGGAGTCCATCTCGGCGCGCATAGCTTCAAGCCATCTCGCTGACTCCGGTCCACTGACCGCATCCGCATAAGTGAGGGGTTCATCATTATCAATGATGTAGACTCCGTCATAGCGCTCAGGATGTCGACGGATCCTTCCCGATCTTCGCGGTTCCCGTGATATCTGAGCCTCAGGTTGTTCAATAACCTGATCCACCGGCTCAGGCTCATCCAACTGTGCTTGACTACTTTGTTCTTCCTCTGGATTCTCATCCAGCTTTATTTCTCTCCCACTGGCCTCTTGCAGAAGAAACTCCTTCTCAAGAAATATGGCCGTCCGAGCAACAAATACCTTGTTCTCTTTGGGATCGTAGAAATAATAACCCTTAGTTTCCTTAGGGTAACCGACAAAGATACATTTGTCAGATCTGCTCTCTAGTTTTCCAGAGCCGAGCTTTTTGACATAAGCCTCGCAGCCCCAGATCTTGATAAATGTCAAGCTCGGCTGTTTCCCATACCATAACTCATATGGCATCTTAGAAACTGCCTTGGATGGCACTCGGTTTAGTACCTTTGCAGCTGTTTCCAGTGCAAAACCCCAAAAGGAATATGGAAGAGTAGCCTGACTCATCATAGAACGAACCATATCAAGTAACGTTCTATTTCTCCTCTCGGACACACCATTCCATTGCGGTGTTCCTAGCGGAGTGAGCTGTGAGATAATCCAACACTCCTTTAGATAGTCAGTAAACGCATGACTTAGGTATTCTCCACCTCGATCAGAACGAAGTGCCTTAATACTTCGGCCTAGCTGATTCTGTACTTCATTCTTGAACTCTTTGAACTTGTCAAAAGATTCACTTTTATGTCTCATCAGATAGACATACCCATACCTACTGAAATCATCAGTAAAGGTAATGAAGTACTGATAGCCACCTTTGGCATGTTTACTAAATGGCCCACACACATCACTGTGTATAAGGTCAAGTAAACCTGAAGCCCTTTGACCTTTGTTAGGAAAAGGTGACTTCGTCATTTTACCCATTAAACAAGCCTTGCATGTATCAATCTCCTCATAGGAGAATGATCCCAGCAGTCCATGATCATGCAACCGCTTAATGCGTTTCTTGTTAATATGGCCTAAACGACTATGCCATAGCAAGGTGCTGTCATCAGCATACTTGGCTTTCTTAATATCAATAGCGTGTATAGAACATTCCATGTCCAACATGAATAACCCATTGTTAATTGAACCAGTAGCATAAACAATATTATCAAAAGATAAAACACACTTTGAAATATTGCATTCAAAGGAAAATCCCTTCCTGACAAGAGCAGGAATAGAGATAATATTCTTAGTAATGCTGGGAACAAAGTAACAATTGTTCAGTTCTAATACAAGCCCAGATGGCAAAGAGATGAAATAGTCTCCTACAGCAACAGCAGCAACCCGTGCCCCGTTTCCAACTCGTAGGTCCACCTCATGCTGTCCCACCTGTCTTCTTCTCTTGAGTTCCTGTACATTTGAACAAATGTGAACTCCACATGCAGTGTCCAACACCCATGAAATAGAAGAAGATGAAACCATGACTTCCGTCACGTATATACCTGAGCCAGAAGCGATGCTTCCCCTCTTATCTCCTTGGAGCGCTTTACAGTCCTTTTTCCAGTGACCCAGCTGGCCACAGTGGAAACATCTGTATTCCTTTGACCGCTTGACTTTTTGCTTCAGAGCCTTGCTGTAACTCTTGACAGGGGTCTTGCCCTTCTTCCCCTTCTTCTTGTTCCTAGAAGGAACTATTAAGACAGAGGTTGAAGGCTTTCCCTTCAGAGTTTCCTCAGTAGTCAAGAGCATATTCAGCAGCTCTGCCGGAGTACAATCGATTTTGTTCATATTAAAGTTAATAATGAACGCATCGAAAGAGGGCGGGAGAGACTGCAGAATAATGTCTACAGCAAGCTCCTGGTCGATGGTATGCCCCAGTTTCTCTAGAGCCTCCTTGTGCCCAATCATCTTGAGCACGTGAGCTCCCACTGGGCTCCCTTCAGCCAGTTTGCTCTGAAAGAACAGCTTTGTCAGATTATAGCGTTCTGTCCTCGCCTGTGCAGCATACAGCATCTTGAGGTTTGCTATCATGTCTATTGCAGACATATCCTCATGCTGACGCTGCAGCGGTGGCGTCATAGACGCTAGCATCAGGCAAGCGACATCAATGCTATCATTGACGTGCTTTTCATAAGCTTCCCGAACCGCCCTTGCGGCGTTCGGAGCGGGCTGAGGCGGTATCGCCGTCTCGAGGACATACAGTTTCCTCTCTGCCTTAAGAACAATCTTAAGGTGTCCGAACCAGTCTGAGAAGTTTGGCCCAGCAAACTTCTCCCTTTCCAGTAGGGATCGCACATTGAAGCTCATGGTGTTCGTTGCTGCAGGTATCTACAACAATGCAAGAACAGCAAGGTCAGTATCAATGTAAAGAATCAATTCAGGACTTAAGAATGATTCTTTTTCTCACTATTTTATTTGGCTGAAAAATCCAGCAAAACAGCCCGAAAGAGTAGAACTCTTTTAGTGAGATGGGATCCAGATTTCATACTTGGTCTCCGCGTCCCGCTCAGGCGAGATAAGATGCACAGAGAGTACAAGCACTAATTTCTGGTAGGCTTCCCAGCCAATCGCCAACCCGTGTGATTCCCCTTCATCTGGGCAATCCAGCAGACTGTGCCAACTGAGTTGGTACAACACAATCTCTGACCCCACAGATGGCTGCCTCCATGTGCTACCATATGCGCCACATATGTAGCCTACATGGTCAAGCTGACCCGACCTACTCCCTAGACCACCACGTGCTATGCTGAGCAACGAGAAGCGATAAATCCCTTCTCTGTAACACGCAGGTGTAATCCCGCACCGTCTGAAGATAGATGGACGTGCCCACTGAGTGGGTACAACACGGCTCCAATGATAATCACAGTGAGGTTTCGCGTCAGAAGGCATACGAGCTTGATATTTTAGCGTTGGATTTTAACGGTCTTTTATCTTCTTCACTATCATGCAATTCCTATGGTGATAGCAGAAGATAAATAAATCATGCTGTTCTACTTATTTAAACAATAAAAGAAAGCATGGATCTTATGTGGTAAAAGCCCATAGCCTAAGTAAGACCTTAATTAACTTAAGTCTTCACTTGCTTTTCTTCATGGGTCTTTTGCTGCTCATTTGGCCCAACCCAGGGCCCAAGCGCCATCTGCAGCTCAGGTGCGCCTACCAGGGAAAATGCGCCTGGTCCCAGAGTCGAACCCTGGACCTCCCACCTGGTCTAGCCTTTGCTGCATGCGCCTCTGCCAAGTGTGCTTTGAGCTCTTGTCTGATTAATTTACAAATTAATCTATCTAGACAAGCTTGACACGCAGGTCAATTACACTTTATAAATTAAATACAATGTGATACGCAGATCACAATAATTAATTTACAACTTTTAATTCCAGGCACGCAGGCCCCAGCACAGCACACATTTAACATGGGCAGCCCACATAAGAATAAATAAACAAACATAGGCATCAATCAACATGTGATCCAATCATGAAAATTTAATTTTGAAAAACCCCATAGGCATCAATTTTAATTTCCTTATTTGCCTTACAACCTTACAACGGTACATTACTAGGGATCCACTCATCCAACCTAGTCAGATCCACTGCCCTTGCATGCACCAAGTCCTAACTGACTTGAGTCGACCAAAAGGTCAACCATGCATGCGCCAGGGCCGAACAACCCTCATGAGATCTGGCAAGCGGGTGTGACCCCGGGCCTAACTCATGTGTGTTCGCTAGTCGTCTCAATCAGACATCGCTACACGCCTGTCTGCAGTCGACCTATAGCCACCAGGTGCTATCGCACAGGTGCTATCCGGTCAACCCATCAAGGCTGTCAGATGGTCTGATCAGACTGTCTGGATCTAACCTAGGGGATGACTTCAACCCTAATAACCCGTCTAAGGGTTTAATGCAGGGCCTTAGATCTATAATGAGTCGCGCATGTCATAAGAAGTTTTGAGAAAAACATACATATGCGCCAACATGAAAACATGCGCCTAGGAGAAATAAAAACATCTCTAACAAGCATGTAAAATTCGCCTATCTCAACTAGCGCATGTAACATATAGATCATTGCATAGGATCACATAGAAAGCAAACATATTAGCATGCAATAACTGGCTCTGATACCAATTGAAAGGTCCCCTAGAACAAGGGGGGCGAAACCCTATAGGAGGCGCATATGAAATTTTTTGACACAGCGGAAGGGGTTTCAAGGATCTATGCATGTAATATGTTCAACTTGCATGAAAAACGATTCTCACCATTGCCATCGCTTAGATGGTGTCTTGGAAGGAAAGGCGCAAGTGCTCCTTCTCCAAAGGTGACGCACACAATTGGTGTCGCCTACTCTTCTTTAGTGCTCCTTGTGCTAGCAAGGTTCCAAGAAGTCGTTGTCGAATGGAAGGGGAGAGATCTCCTTTGCTTGGCGATTACTTCCTTCTCCTTGCGTCAACCTCTTCACCACACGAGAGTGCAAGACCGAATAACTCCAGTTGGCGACGCGAGAGGAGGAGAAACGAGAGATGAGGGCGCCTTAGGCGTGAACGTGAGTAGTGGTCACGTATGTGATCATGCTTTCTAAAAATAGAAAGCCACTCACTCACATGCGATCATGGGTTTACCCCTATCGCAAACTCCTCTCAATTTGAACCACACGCTCACTCAATGAGCTGGTTCAATTTGGTTTAGTTTAATAACCAAATAAACCAAGCAATCAGTCCAGACCACAATAAACCCTAAGGCTCTTGATCTGACCGTCGATCTCTTGATGCTCCTGATCTCACCGATCTAGCATCCAATCTCTCGATCGAAGCTTACCGATCTCAAGCCCTAATCAATCAAACATGATCAGACCAGATCTCACTTACAATCAGAGATTAAATCCCTTTAAACTGAACCTGAATAATTCAGTCCACACGATCTGACTTAAGTAAGCCATATCATCAAATTGTGCGACCCTGAGGGTTTCCTTTAAATGTCGGTAACGATAACTCACGTTATCACGATCAGTGAGGGGTATCTAGCAACACATCACTGTCTCCCGATATAAAGAAAAGAGTCTTCCAAGACTACACCCAAACCACAGCACAAGTGTGAATCCAACTCACAAGGCATGCATGTTTCCTTTGCCACTGGATGTTCTTATTGGACAAGCGTGTCAAGCTTGTAACTCCAATATGATGAGCATGATTAGATCAGATGAACATAGTCACCTGGGTATGGCCATACTCTTTTCTCAATCACCTTATCCAGGGGGCCCCTTTAGAACATCACACTCCTTAAACAAGGAGACGGCAATCCTTTGTCTATCATTAGTGCCCTAACCTGACTCAAGCTCACCATCCAAGATAGTCTATAATCATTATGTTTCAAATGATATTGAACTACCTCAAAACAATGACAATCATCATTTAGAAAACACAAGTGATCTCAAGTCAGAGGAAATGTGCCACTTGTCGCATTCAAGGATTATTCACATTGTGACAAGCAATTGAATATCCTAGTAGGGTCTGTCCAGTACATCCAATGTACCCATGAGTCTACATCTTATTCCATGCTCGAAGCATCCTATAAGATTAGAACACATATTAGTCTCAATCATATCAAGGCTGTCTCATGTTCACCAAGATATCTCGACTAAGGACTTTATAGCATGTCAGCCCAGCCGAACAGCTTTGAGACATTATTCAGAAGTACACTTATTGCAGCAGACAATGTAACAAACTGAATAACAACCATGCCTTTATAAACATAAGAGTTTATTACATGATACTGATACAATCCCAAGGCCTCAAACATTAGCCTTAAGGGCATACCCCAACAATCTCCCACTTGCACTTAATCTAATGGTTGAGAAATCTCAAACCCATATTATTACAGTGCTTCTCATGCTTCTGCTGCGCCAGAGGCTTAGTAAGCGGGTCTGCCAGATTGTCATCTGTATGAACGTTGCAGACTTTGATCTCGCCACGATCTATGATCTCCCTGATCAAATGAAACCGTCTCTGTATGTGCTTGGTCTTCTGGTGCGACCGTGGTTCCTTTGCTTGTGCGATTGCTCCAGTGTTATCACAGAAGATAACCAAAGGATCTGCACTCGAAGGAACAACACCAAGTTCTCTCACGAACTTACGAATCCACACTGCCTCCTTGGATGCTTCCGAGGCTGCAACATACTCGGCTTCTGTTGTGGAATCAGCAACAGTTGACTGTTTGAAACTTTTCCACACCACTGCTCCTCCATTCAAGCTAAAAACATAGCCTGATTGCGATCAAAAATCATCCTGGTCAGACTGGAACGAAGCATCAGTATATCCTTCAATACTGAGTTCTTCCTGACCACCATATATCAAGAACATATCTTTGGTTCTCCGCAGATATTTTAAAATGTTCTTGACTGCAATCTAGTGTGCCTGACCTGGATTACTTTGGAACCGACTGGTCACGCTTAACCCGTAAGCGACGTCTGGGCGAGTACACAACATCGCATACATAATGGACCCAATAGCCGAAGCATAAGGCGTATTGTCCATTTCATCTTTCTCAGTATGTGTTTGTGGACACTGACTCTTCGAAAGATTCAGACCATGTCTGACTGGAAGATATCCTCTTTTAGAATTCTCTAAATGAAATCTTTCCAGGACTTTATCGATGTAAGTACTCTGGCACAGCCCGAGAAGCCTCTTAGATCTATCCCTGTAGATCTTCACACCTAATACATAGGCTGCTTCTCCTAGATCTTTCATCTGGAAACATTTCCTTAACCATGCCTTAACCGCATGCATTTCAGGAATGTTATTTCCAATGATCAAGATATCATCGACGTAGAGGACTAGGAAAGTAATCACGCTCCCACTAAACCTCTTATATACACACGGGTCATCCTCGTTCTTGATGAAACCAAACTCAGAGATTGATTCATCAAAATGAATATTCCAGCTTCTAGATGCTTGTTTAAGTCCATAAATAGACTTCTTTAACTTGCATATCTTATGACGATCTGATGGATTAGTGAAAAACCCCATGGTATCAATTTTATTTCCTTATGTGCCCTACTACCTTACAACGGTCCATTAATAGGGATCCACTCATCAGACCAAGTCAGACCCACTGCCCTTGCATGCACCAAGTCATAACTGACTTGCGTCGACCTCATGGTCAACAATGCAGGCCTTAAGGGCTGAACGTCCCACATGATTTCTGGCAAGCGGGTGTGACCCTGGGCCTTAATCATGATCGTTCACTGGTTGCCTCAATCAGACATCGCTACACGCCTTTCTGCAGTCGACCTATAGCCACCTAATGCTTGCGCATAGGTGCTATCTGGTCGACCCATCTAGGCTGTCAGATGGTCTGATCAGACTATTGGGTCTAGACTAGACTGATGACTTCAACCCTAGTAACCCGTCTAAGTATTTCAAGTAGGCGCTTTTAGATCTAAGTGGAGTCGCGCATGATATTAAGTTTTGTCAAAAATCTTCAACATGCGCCAACATGAATAACATACATGCGCCACATGCAAAAACATACATCTAAAGACTAGCATGTATTTTTCGCATGATGTTTAGGTTTAGATCTATTAAACGCATACATGGATCACACAAAAGCAATCATATAAGATCATGCCATAACGCAGCTCTGATACCAATTGAAAGGGGGGGGGGGGGGCGAAACCCTAAACGCATGCACTTCTAAAATTTTGCATGGGCGGAAATAAGGATTTCAACATGATCGCATGTGGCATGAACATATGATTAACCTTATGTTTGCAAAGATCAAGTTGTGATCTTACCAAAGCCATTGTTTGGATGGCGACTTGGAAGCAAGAGGGCGATGTGGCTCTCCTCCAAAGTGAACGCACACAAGATGGTGATGGCTTCCTACTTGGCGTTCCTTGTGCTAGCAAAGCTCTCCAAGGTGTCCTAGCCGTGTGAGGAGAATGAGATGCTCTCTTGGCGTTTTCGAACCTCCTCCTTGGCGTGAAGTCTCTCTACCCAAATGAGAGGAGTCTCGAGAATAGAAGATGGGCGACGAGAGAGGCGTTCCTCTCGAACGTGGAGGTGTGCTTCTATTTTGGAAAAATTCAACTTCCAAAAATAGCAAGCCCTCAACGCATGATGCGTTCACTCCAAGTGAACCGATCGTATCTTCTTCTCCCTATGAACCATGCGTTCATATAATGAACCGGTTCTATAGAATTTGGTTCAAAGACCAAATCAAACCAAGCCTTGGTTTAGACCTTATTAAACCGAAAGGCTCAAGATCTAACCACACATCTCTTGATGCTCTTGATCTCATCGATCTAGCATCAATTCTCTCGATCGAAGTTTACCGATCTCAAGCCCTAATCAATCAAACATGATCAGACCAGATCTCACTTACAATCAGAGTTTAAACTCCTTTAAACTGAACCAAAACAATTCAGTCTACACGATCTGACATAAGTAAGCCATATCATCAAATTGTGCGACCCTAAGGGTTTCCTTTAAATGTCGGTAACGATAACTTACGTTATCACGATCAGAGAGGGGTATCTAGCAACACATCACTGTCTCCCGATATAAAGGAAAGAGTCTTCCAAGACTACACCCAAACCACAGCACAAGTGTGAATCTAATTCACTTGACATATGTGTTTCCTTTGCCACTGGATGTTCTCGTTGGACAAGCGTGTCAAGCCTGTAACTCCAACATGATGAGAGTGGTTAGATCAGATGAACATAGTCATCTAGGTATGGCCATACACTTTCTCAACCATCTCATCCAGGGGGCCCCTTTAGAACATCACACTCCAAACAAGGAGAAGGCAATCCTATATCTATCACTAATGCCCTAACATGACTCATGCCCATTATCCAAGATAATCTATAACCATTATATTTCAAATGATATTGAACTACCTCAAGACAATGCCAATCATCATTTAGAAACACAAGTGATCTCAAGTCAGAGGAAATATGCCACTTGTTTGCATACAAGGATTATTCACATTGTGACAAACAATTAAATATCCTATGTAGGGTCTGTCCAGTACATCCAATGTACCTATGAGTCTACATCTTATTCCATGCTCGAAGCATCCTATAAGATTAGAATACATATTAGTCTCAATCATATCAAGGCTGTCTCATGTTTACCAAGATATCTCGACTAAGGACAATAATGCATGTCAGCCAAGCTGAACACCATTGAGACATTATTCAGAAGTATACATATAGCAGCAGATAATGCAACAACCTGAATAACAACCATTGCCTTTATAAACATAGAGTTTATACATGATACTGATAATAACCCAAGGCCTCAAACATTAGCCTTAAGGGCATACCCCAACATAAACAAACTCCTTTCTCTCTCCCTTTGAAGTCGCCTTCTTCTTCTTGAAATGACTCGCGTTCTTCGTCGCCATCGAACTCTGAGCTCTCGAGCGTAGTCCTCTCTCGCCTTCGACTCCCTTAGAGCCCCAACTGGGCGCTCCTCCCCCCCGGGCTCTCCTTTTGAATTTAACTTGAGTCCTTTATATAGAAGACCTGGTGGCTCTACGAATTCCGAATTAAATTTTGAATTAAATACAGGAATTAAATTCAGGATTTAATCCTCCATAATTGTCTCTTAATGGCGTGTCCCTTCACATTCGGAATTAAACTCCCATAATGACACTTGATGGCTACTAAATAATCCTTGTATCTCCCGCATTTATGGTTGTAACGGTAAAGCATTAATTGCGGCTTCTTTAATTCTTGTAACCTTCAGACGATTAATGCTCATTTAATCCACGACAGTCAGTAATAAATTCTGGCGGCTACGGATAAACTCTTGCGCCGGATGCGAGATTTCAGTCGAGAGGCGAATCACGACCATGCCCGTAATTTTCTTGTCGAGGTCGTCTTTAACCGAAAGGTTGTCATCGAGGAATTTATGATCGCGTCTTCGTAACATGACTATGCTCGTATAGAAACGAGTCCATCGTAAGCCAGTCAGAGAATTACGGTCGTGATATAGATTATGGCCTCAGTCGTAATTCTTGAAATTACTCTCGTCTGAAGCCAAACTTCTTGTCAATATTCCTGATTCACTCGGATATGTAAATGTATCTCCATGTAGCTCTAAAAGTGAGTGAATTGTCCTGTATTCAACAAACATGACAAGTAGTGAAGCTTCTGAAGAAAATCAATAAAGTAAGCTGGAAAGAGATGGAAAATTATGAAAATAGGTCTCAATTCACAGGTAAATATAGGTCTAAAAGACGATCTAATTTTGAGACATCACCTTACTCACGCCCAAGAAGGATGGGTCATGGCGCATGTGCATTGATAGCTGCGCCAACAATAGGATTACCGTCAAGTATAGGTTCCCCATACCTAGGCTTGACGATATGTTGGACTTAGTCTCCGATGCGTCGTGGTTTTCCAAACTTGATCTTCGTAGTGGATATCACCAAGATCGAATCCGCGAAGGTGATGAATGGAAGACCGCATTCAAGACAAAGGATGGTCTTTACGAGTGGCTCGTCATGCCATTCGGGTTGTCTAATGCCCCGTCCACATTTTTGCGCCTCATGACCCAAGTTCTCAAGCCCTACATGGGCAACTTCTTGGTCGTCTACTTTGACGACATTCTAATTTTTAGTCGGTCCCGAGAGGAGCACTTGGAGCATCTTCGCTCCACCTTCGACCTCCTACAGCAGGAGCGCCTCTTCCTTAACATGAAGAAGTGCGCCTTCATGACAAATCGAGTCCACTTCCTGGGTTACATCGTTTCGGATGAGGGTCTTTCTGTTGGCCCGGCTAAAGTTGAAGCCATCCGACATTGGCCCGAACCCCGCACTGTGTCCGAGGTCCGCAGCTTTTTGGGCCTCACGGGCTTTTACCGCCGTTTCATTCGGGGTTTCAGCACGATTGAATCCCCGCTGACCCAACGCCTATCCAAGGACGACTTTGAGTGGACCACAGCCACTCAACGTGCCTTCGATGCCCTTAGGGATGCCATCACGACCGCACTTGTCTTGCGCCTCCTGGACTTCTCCAAAGTCTTTGAGGTTGCTTGCGATGCCTCCGGTACTAGGATTGGAGGTACCCTTAGCCAAGAAGGCCACCCTGTCGCCTTCTTTAGTGAGAAGTTGAACGCTGTCCGACAGCATTATTCGACCAACGATAAGGAGTTTTATGCCATCGTTCAGTCACTTCGTCAGTGGAGGCACTACCTCCTCCACCGTGAGTTTGTGTTGTACAACGAGCATCAAGCCTTGTCCTTCCTTAGTGCCTAGAAGAAATTGGGCGCCCACCATGCCAAGTGGGTCGAGTACTTGCAACAGTACTCCTTTGTGATTAATCACAAGGCGAGTAAGGAGAATGTCATCGCGGACGCTCTGAGTCACGTCCGCACCCTTCTATGTGTGATGCGCGCCCACGTCAACACCTTTGACCATGCCAAGGAGGAGTACGCCACGTGCTCCGACTTCGGCGCCATCCACGCTGCCTTGACTAAGTCCCTTGACCCCGAGTCCCCTTACCAATTGTGCGAAGGCTATCTTTTCTTGGTGTCGCCGGCCATCACGGTTGTGACAAAACCCTTGAGATGGCGGAGGAACACTTCTTTCGGCCCTCCCTCTACCGGGATGTTGAGCGTATTGTGCGCCATTGCGGCACATGCAAATGGCTAAACCTCGCCCCACGAACACCGGCCTTTAAACTCCGTTGTCGGTTGCTGACAGTCCTTGGAATGACCTTAGCATGGACTTTCTCCTAGGGCTACCCTCCACCGCCTCACGCTTCGATTCCATCTATGTGGTTGTAGATCGGTTCTCGAGGATGGCCCAGTTTATCCCCTGTTCCTGGACAGCGGACGTGTCCAACGTCGCGCACCTCTTCTTTAAAGAGATTGTCCATCTCCATGGCCTCCCCAAGTCCATCGTGTCCGATCGTGACACGTGCTTTGTGAGCCACTTATGGCGCTCACTTTGGGCCCTCATGGGCACCACTCTGAAGCTCTCCACAGCTTACCACCCTCAAACCGACGGTCAAACCGAAGTCATTAACTGTAGTTTAGGCAACTTGCTTTGGTGCCTCAATGGTGACCACCCGAGGTCTTGGGACGCCATCCTTCCTATGGCAGAATTCGCGTATAATAGTGCAACCAATAGGTCTACGGGTCTTAGTCCCTTCCAAGTGATTTCCGGCCGTCAGCCACGTAAACCCATTGACTTGCATGACCTGCCCATGGAGTCCCACCTTTCCGAGCATGCATACTCTTTCGCTCAGCATGTAGCTAGCTTGCATGAGGAAGTTTGGCATCGTATCTTTTTGGGCAACACTCATAATGCGATGAAGGCCAATGAGCATCGTAGGCCACATCATTTTTCTATTTGTGAGTTGGTGAGGGTGCGCATCCTCCCTGAGAGAGTGTCAAACAGGGCTCATTTTAAGCTCCAGCCACGTTACATGGGGCCCTATGCGGTGGTGCGGCGGATCGGCTCCAACGCCTATGTGCTGGACCTACCCGACAACATGGGAATCCACCCCATTTTCAACGTGGTGGAACTGCTTCCATTCTACAGTCCATTGGAGGAGCCATCGGAACCCGACAAACCTCAACCCCCAAGTTCTCCAGAGGAGAACTCCTCAGAGCACGCAGCGGAAGCTGATGCAAGAGCATACAACATGAAAGAAGGGGAAAATCTACCCCGATGGTGCCCCAAAAATTTTATACAGAAAGTTCCTTGGGGTACCCAGCGACGAAGACCTCGCCCCAAGAGTCCTGCAAACAACTTCCTAAAGATTCACGTGCACAAGTCAGAATTTCCACAAAAAGTTCATCGGGGTACCCAGCGACGAAAACCTCACCCCGAGTCCCGCAGACAACTATGTGAAGATTCCCAGGCATAAGTCAGGTTTTTCACAGAAAGTTCCTCAGGTCACCCAGTGACGAAAACCTCACCCCGAGAGTTCTGCGGACAACTTCCTGAAGACCCACAGGCATAAGTTGGAAATTCCACAGAATGTTCCTCGGGTCAACCGGCGACGAAAGCCACACCCCGTGGGTCCTGCAGACAGCTACCCGAAGCCGCAGAACTACCCCGACGACCCCATTTCGATGTATACAACCCACCCTACCATTTTGCTTCACCTCATGAAGACCCAAAGGAGCCCAACAAGGTAGTTATCTGGCGATCCCAACGCCCATCTCACCCACCGGACCGCTTTGTGGGTGTGATCAGCCCACTCTCCATGCACACCGAAGTGACCCGGCCCAAGGATGCTACAAGCCAATCCCCGAAGCGCCCAACCCCAGATGGGCCGCACAACCATATCAGCAACACGGCCCAAGAGAAGGCCGCAACGATCGTTACACAGCCCAGTACTTCAAAATTCTGCTGCTTTGTCGTGGTATGCTCTGAGCGCGTCTGATAGCCCAACCGCCTCCGTACGAAGACCAGAAGACCATGCGCCAGCTTCATAGAATATTAGGTGGAAGTTTGTTTTGTTTTTGTCATGTAGCTGCAGCTTGACTACTTTATGGGCTGCATGAGTAGGTAGTTGTTAGGATTTTCGTCTCGTACCGCTTTGTCTTGTTCCCTCCCCTCTTGTTCTATAAAAGAGGAGGCTGGGTTGTTTCATTCCTTAGTTCTCTTTGAGTGTGAGAGTACTCTTAGTGAGCTGAGAGCCTCCAGCATTGTACAAGTCGAAGAGGAGCTTCGCCTTCAGAGTTTTCGGGTCGAGGATGGTGCCTCGATTCCACGTTGTTCCGTTTCTAGCTTTTCAAAGAAGTAAATCCCATCCTTCGCGGTGGGTCAGGTTCGCCTGTTTCTTCACTTCGTTGCGTTCGTGTATTTCCGTTGTGGTTTCTGTTTCTCACGGGTATCCGTACGCCGAAGACGTGGACGTTCCATGTTGTTCTTTGGTGTATTTCAGGTGCATAGGCGTGCGAGCTGTGCGCTGCGAATCCGCTAGTTCCCTATTGCAACGTGCTGAGCTTAAAATCTAATGCGTGAGTGCGCAAAATTGCTACGAGGTTAGTAAGTTACATTCTGTAGTTGAGTGCCGTTGTGTTCTTTTCGCATTTGTGTTGCCCCGATCGAACTCGACGCTGGTTTCTTCGCGTTTCATCGTGTTTCCCTACATTTCCGAAGCGCTTTTCACTTCCCTCGTCTAAAGACTCTCTCCCGTTTTCGTGTGCATTGTGTAATCCCGTAGAGTACGGCTTTAAGGACCCTCCCCCCCTACATTAGCTACATCAGTGAGAGATGATGCTGCATAGATAAAAAAATCAGAGTCAATAATGAAGATTCTACTACAAAAATAAAATCAATGGAAACAGAGGCAGCAGAAGAAGTAAGAGGCTGCTTATGGTAGAATCTAGTGTCGACGACTGGAAATAGTGGTGTCAGAAGCAGATGCAGTGGTGGCGGCTGGGCTGCAGTTTCTGGTGGAAGTCTAATGTAGGACGGAAGCGTGTGACAATGCTACTAATTAAGAACATGAAATTTTACTAATTAAAATACTACTAATTAAAAAATCAATTTATTTATTCATCAAAACTTCATAAAGCAACCAGAATTCCAGGACTATAGAAATAATAAGTTAAGAAAAGTAGCTCTATCAAATAATGGGTTCAAATTATCCAATATTCAAACTAAATGAACCACATTGTAGAACTAAATTAGTTCTTATGAATCAATCAAAATTTGGGATTCCGGATCTTTCATGTGAGTAAGATATCTGCAACAAAAATAGTTAATCAGATCAGACAATAAATCAGTGCAGGAATTGTATTAGACATCAATGTTTGCTAGGCTTCCTAAGTTGATCTGTTGAATTTGGGCTCACATCATCTAGTACAAATGAAAGAACAACATGAGAGCTTCCTAATCATGCAAAAGTTAAAGATTTATAGTGCATCAGATTCTTAAAGTTCCTGCACAAACAATACTAATCAGATTAGATTTGAAAAAACAAGTGCAGGAATTAATCGATTATCAAAAGTTCCTATGCCTCCGGGGTCGATCTAGTGATTCTTTAATGGAGCCAAGTTATTTGATCTGCAGAGTGAAACCTGTTCTTCACGATCGTATCAGAGATCAGGGGTTCTGTCACGTCCAAGCACGTTGAATACCTGCAAGAAGAAGCTTAATCAGTTAAGTTTTAAAGCAGAGTTGATAAACAGGAGTTAAGGGAGTCTGGAAAACAGAGGGATGGAGGCAAGCGCCGATCAACGGCGCTGGGACTTGGATTGTCTGTCAGTGGCGTAGAGTCGAGATGGAATGATGTTGAAGACGTCAGAGCACCGATAAGAGGTGGTGGAGGAGGCGAGGACGGCATCGGAGTACAGGCGGAAGTGGAGAAGCGGATGTTCAACCGAACAGGGGAAGTGCGGGATCGGAGCAGGGATCGTCGGCGTTCGTCTTGTGGTGCACGATCGCCGGAACTGCTATGTCTGGAGGTTGATATGATTGATGACAGGGTGTGGCCGGAGTTTCAGGGTGGATGGTGGCTGGTCGGAGGAGGAAGATGGTGAAAGGCGGGACTAGGGCGGAAACTGGGCGGAAACAGGGGAACACGTCTGTGTTTCGATTCCGGTGATCGTTGCGGCTGATGGACGAATGCCGGAGGCGTACGGTTCTTCACAGGAGGGAGGCGTGGTGGCTGAAGTTTTGGAGAGATCCGACGGCTGGATCGTCGGCGGCGTGGTTGCAAACTTTCGAAGATCTGGGAGTTGAACTTGCAGAGAAATAGAGGAGAGTTGGAGGACGAAGAAGATGGTAGAGAAGAGAGTAAAAAGGAGGGGCTTGGCCCTAGAAGGAGAAGAGAACGGAGAGCATCCGATAGAAGAGGAATTATACTAGAAGAAAACTGCTTCATTAAGCTAAATCATCAAATCTCTTGTCTGTTATAACAGTTTATGTGAGAGACACATATAAGTAGAGGTTTGGAGACGTTGTAGGCGAGAGTTAAAGAGACATTGTAGCTTCCTTCTTTGATTGCAGTAGATAGACGTTGGAGGAGTTTCCATTGTTGGCTGCGAGCATTGCAAGGTTCCAGCGTTGAAGATGAACATTATGAAAAAGGGACGTTGATATTTCCTTTGTTGGCTGGCTACTGCGTGAAGCTTGGCGTTGACATGGCCTCGATTTGTTGATTTGGAGCAGGCGCATCTTGATGTAGCTGGGATGGCAGATATGCAGCATCTTCATATGAACGTTAGATTGATGAGATCCCTTGATTGGCTTGATTTGAAGCGATTGGCTGATTTGCAACATCTTCTTATTGGGTAAATGAGCTTGGTTGAATATCTCTTGGAGTGCTTGACATAGTTCTTTTATTGTGCTAGCTTTAGGGGTTGAGCTTGCTAGCTTATTTGTGACCCTCCAGGCCTTTGACTAGGGTACTCATAAACTCCACTTGTAGCTTCTTGGCCTGTGGTCCCTACCTCCATCAAAGTCTGAAGACAAGGAGCTGCTAATGTCGATGGAAAGCAGTGCAACCTATTGATTCAGTTACGAAAAGTAGCTATACCCAAGAATAAGATTTAATGATCCAATAAGGAAATAGACAAAAGCGAGTTGTAGAATAAATTTTGTTCTTTTTCAGATGTATAAAAAATAAACGATCAGTATCTCTTAGGAATTTAGGGCATAAACAGAAAGAAGGCAAATCAGACTACTCAATAAAAAACTCCTAGAAGTTAATTAGTTACCAAAAGTTGCCATGCTTCCTAGAATGTTCAGAAAATATTTTAATGAAAACAGCTAATCCACGAGATAGAACGAAGCATGTACTTCCTATTTCATGTGAAAGATAAAAGTTTCAAGTCATTAAAGCATCTTAAATACCTGTAGAAATAACGCTAATCAGATCAGTCAAAAAAACTACTGCAGAAATTAATCAGTTACCAAAAGATGCTATGTGTTATAGGATGATCCATGGACTTTAAAATTCAATAAAAATTTCCAAATGATAGTAAAAGATGAGTAGTTAATGTTTGTGCCAAAGATCAAAAATTTCGCCGCTTCAGTTTTTTAAAATCACTGTGAGACAACACCTAATCAGATAAGTAGAATGTAGGAAGCAGAATGCAGATTTTGAATTATGGGTGTAAAATTCCTTACGGTAGTGCCGTAATATACACAATATTCTCAGGTCAGAAATATGATGGAATTATGGCACTGTAAAAATGGTTACGGCACTGCCATATTGTGCACAAAAATCTCAAAACTCTCGGGTCAAAAATCACTAAAAAATATGGTACGTGAAACTTGTTATGGCCCTGCCGTAAAAGCCATAAAATCTTCTGGTCGAAAACGAACCAATATTACGACCCGTGGAAATTATTACGGTAGTACCGTAAAAAATGCAAAACTGTCGGGAAAGATTTCAATCCAAATTACGACCTGTGACATCTATTACGGCAATGCCGTATTTTGCACAAAGTTCAATTTTCTCTGCAAGAAGAGAAGAAAAATTAACTCTAAAAATAAACTAAAATAAAAGAAGCTAAACTAAGTAAGAGTGCATGCGTTGCCTCCCAAGAAGCGCTAATTTTTAGGTCTATGGCTTGACCAAAACCCAAATATCATGGCGAAGCAGGTGGATCAGTACCATAGTAAATAGCATATAATTTTCTGCATTTCCGCTGTCCTAAAAGTTTAGCCACTAATCCAAACATCCAAAATTTCATGTAAATCACAATCGACATGGCTTTCTCAATTATGCAGAAATCAAAATAAAAATTTTCAATTCCACTCCAAAGATATTTTATGATCTTCCTATATTTATCAGTAAGCAAAATCATTAGTCCTTTCTTCAAATTTATATTTTCAATTGCAATAGGACTTTGATCAAAAGATTGAAATATTGGATAATCAAAATAGTCTTCCTGTCTCACTTAGATTCCTCAATAAAGCAAAATTTTTCAAATGAATCAGAAGGTTGAATAGTGGATATGGGCAAAACTTCAGTGTGAGATTCATCAATATTCATAATATTCAAATCCTTCTCAAGTTCCTCATGCACTTCATCAAATAATTTATCAATTTCAAAATTATCAATAAAATCAGAGTGTGATTTTTCTAAATCTATTTCCTCAAACTTTTCCACAAATAAATTATCAAATGAATCAATTTTATATTCATCAAAATCAGAGTGAGATTCATTAATGTTTACAAAAGAATTAATTTCAAAACAATCAAAATTAGAGGGGGACTTTTCTAAATCAATTTCCTTAGTTTCCAAATCAAACTCAAATAAACAATCTTGTCATGCTCACCGGGCTTCTAACATTTAAGTATTAGTAGATATAGATTCTACCTGAGAAGCAAGATGACTAATTATCCCTTTAAGATCTTTAATTTCCTTACTTTGAATTGTCATGATTTGGTTTTGATTTGACATGAATTTTTCAAGAATGTATGTAAGCCTAGATTCTTTAGTATTCTCAAAGTATGGTTCAGAAACATGATTTGGAGGAGTTAAAAATTGGCAATCAGAAGTATAATGATCAAAATATCCACAAATATCACATCTAATAGAAGAATAAGATGCCCTAATAGGGTGCATGTAAGAGTGTAATTTCAATTTATCTACAAGAGTGTATAATGAATCTTTTTTAAACTTACCTTGCGGCATGTATACCTCGCCTCTTTCAGTTGCCCATGAGTTGTGATTAAAAGACATAATGGTAACAGAAAGATTATCCAACACCAATCAATATGAAAAATATTTTTTTTTCAGAATATAAAAAAATAGAAAATATAAAACACAAGCAAATTCAAAAAATTATTCAGAAATCACAGTTTTGTCACAACTTGTGAAAATCCAAAGCCCGCAAAAACGAAAAAAAACAAAGTTAAACCTAAAACAAATAAAACTTAGTCTAGCAATACTAACAACTATTTTGATATTAACAAAACTAAGGTCCCTGGTAACGGCACCAAAAACTTGTTGTATCCGCAAGTGTACGGATACTTCGAAGTAATAAAAAGATATCGAACCACAGAGACCTACGTGTTAAGTACCAAATAGTTGTTTTCTCACTAGCTAAGCAAATCGAATATGATGAAAGCACAAATGTAAATCACACTAATTATTAGAGAGAGAAACTATGACTAGGGTTTCATCCACCTTAATTTCCATGACTAGATATGAATAGATATTCGTCAATCAAATTTTATCATGATAAAGATATAATTTACTTCATAAAGAAATCATCTAGCTTTCGCGCAGGCAATTTACATGGAACCGGTCCTCACTTTCAAGCAGGATCTATTCAATGCTGAAGATAAGTAAACCATTAACAAAGAACTCACGGATCACTTTCGTGCATCTAAATTATAAGTCAATTATCTCAAGTGGAAACTAAAGGATCACTTTCGTACATCCGAATCTCAACACAGGTTCTACTTATAGTTCTCTAACGATCCAATACTCAATTTCTTACAGTATCTTCATGTTTAACACAGTAACTCAATCCTAGATTTAGATTATCAACATGGCAAAAATACTTCTAAAATCGAGAAATAAGAAAAAACCTAATTTCTTACGGTGAGTTCCTAACATTTAATTTTAGGGTTCCAAGTTCTCAAGCAAATCACATTTCGGTCCATATCGCGAAAACTCTAAAATATGCTAACAATATATATGTTCAGATAATTAAAGGCATTCATCAAATAAGTAAAATTATCATAGTAAGTTATCATGACGAAATAAAAATTATCTAGTCATATAAAATCAAGGGGATTACACTCCATGTCCCAAAAGATGTCTAAGCTAGCATGGATGAAGAATTACAATAAACCAAAGTTAGAATGATCAGAAATCGAAGGGAAAGGGAAAAACAACTAACAGCACGGCTGTAATGAAAATTACAGCTGTAATTTCTATGATGAACAGTACAGGCGCCCGCAATTTCTTTGATTCTCCTCCGATCGACCTCCTTTCGCTCTGAAACTTACGGGATATCGTCTCCTTCTCCAAGAGAATCTTCCTTGTGAAAATCGCTGCCTGAGGTGGCCTCTACGCCTCTTGGCGTGAGGCTGAACCCTAAGGAAGCCTTCATTGATTTCTCTCTGGACAGTGGATGAAAAATTAAGGCTCTTTGTGTGTGTCACTTCTCCTCGATTTATAGAAGATTCTCCTTTTTACATATCTCAATTTGGTGGTCTGGAATGTCCGAAATTGTCCGCGCAAGATTTGGGCTTCAAAAAGTCCAGAAGAATCGCGCGTCCAAGTTGCAATTACGGCCGGGAAAACAGTTATGGTAGTGCCGTAATCTCAGCAGAAGTTCTCGGTTCAGAAATCATCAGGAAATACGGCCTGTGATATCCATTACGGCAGTGCCGTAATTCATGCAAAACTTTCTGTACAGAATCGTCCCAAAATACGGCAGTGCTTAGAAATTACAGTAGTGCCATGTTTTGTTCTGCAGGTGCAGTGAAAATACGGTACTGTAATTTTGATTACGACCCTACCATATTTTAGTCTGAAGTTCTATTTTTTCATGAAATTTGACTGGTAACTTCGTCTTGACGTTTGGAATTCATTGATGTGCTCAAATGTTTCAAAATCTATCAAAATATGGCCTTTTTTGCCTAAAAATCATAAAAAAAAGAAATGATATAGATTCTGCAATATTCGACAAATAAGACTTAAAAACAAGCAAAATAGCATAAATACGACACAAAAAAGTCTATCAAATGGCACAAAATTTACTATACATTTTGGTGTCATCACTAGGTGGAAGGATAGTTTAGGGGTTTAGTTATTCCATCATATAGCATCAATGTGGTGAACCCATGTCCTGATTAAGCTCCTACTATTTGCTTGCCTATCTACAAAATTAGCTCAATCAATTAAAACCCACCATTTTCGATATTGTTTAGCAAGTGAATCTAAGATCAGTCGGTACTTGCCAATTAGTCCATATGAGATTGATATTTTACTACTTCGAAAGCCCTGTGCACTTGCAGGACCTATCAAGTTTTTGGTGTTGTTGCTAGGGATTAATTTCGGCGATATTAACAAGATTTGATAGTTACTATATTAGACGTTGTTTAGTTTCAGTTTTTTGATTTTAGTGTATTGATTCCCTCTTATTTTTTTAGTTTGAATCTTTCTTGAGCTAACACATTACTTGCCTTATTAGTTTTTTGTTTATGCGCAGATCACCAGGACTGGATCCTCTAATACCATTTCATTTAGAAATTAAAAGAACATTCCAGCGTCGTAGGAAACTTCTAAAGCACCATCTAGGAAAGGATTTGCAAAAATCAATCATGGATGCCAACAGGTCACTTAGAGACTTCACATCACCGAACATTGAAGGTCTTCACTCCAATATTGAACGACAGCTAATAGAAGCAAACAACTTTGAGATAAAATCATCTCTTCTATCGATAGTGCAGCAAAATCAATTTGGTGGATCCCCAACTGAGGATCTAAATATGCATCATTTCATTTTTTTTTTAATACTATGATACTCTTAAAATGAATGTTGTAACCACTGATGCTCTAAGATTTTGACTTTTTCTTTTTTCACTCATGGATAGAGCGTGAGCTTGGTTACACTCTCTATTTGCTGGATCGATTACTATGTGAGAGCAGCTCTCTCATGCCTTTCTTTCCAAATACGAAGCGTGGTGTTGGTGTTTATGCCCTAAGACTTGTTATTGGTCTATCTTTTGTACTACTTGACATTGATATTCTTTATATATATCATTCTGGTATTATTGTTATTATGCTTTGTTTACATTTGCGATTATGTAGTTGTATGATAATGTCTCTAGAGACAGATTGTGTCTGTGCTCAAACCCTTGTCCCCAGTCAAGTATTTGAGTGTATATGGGACAGCTCTAGGACATGTGAGACTGGTATATGGGCTGGTTAGGAATGAAGTACTAATGTAGACATATGGGTATATCAGTGGTGGATATACTGGACCGACCCACTGTGAGGGTTGGACTTGGTGTCATGAGTTATCCTCACAAGTGACAGGAGATGCATTCACCTCTTGACTTGAGGTCATTGACTCTTCTATATGGTTAGGGATGTGCTTTGATATAACCTAACACCTCACCATAGTTGGGAGGTCATAACGGTTATCATTGAGTATGTCACGACCCATATGAGAAGATCAATGGACAGACAGAGTATTTACCTCTTCTTGAGCAAAGCTTGATATCTGTGGGCCCCCCTATGGTTCTATGACTGAAAGTGTATGGCCATACCCAGGTGAGAACTTGATTTAGTCATGACCATGAGATTGGGTGAAAACAAATGGTGACACACTTGTCCAATCGGATATCAGTTTGGCAACGAGACTGTAATGCATCATTACTTTGTTGCGATGATGGGGATGTCGATGTTGATATCCATTTCGATGACTTGGTAGTAGTGATTCACTGCTAGGTGCCACTCACTGCTTGTGACGACCTTAGTTCATTACTGCCAATGTCAAAGGAACCTATAGGGTGGCACACCTAGATACTCGAGTACTCGTATTGATCGGGTGGCCTTATGATCGAGTTACTAGATAGCTCGGATCTATTTAGGAGATTTCATCAGCGCTAATGGGCCTGATGAGATGGAAGAGACTTATTAGAGCCAAACTTTATTTTTGATAGGTTGACCCAAAATTGACCATGGTTGGTCACATTTGACTTTGGGTTGCATTGGATTAGATCTAATGGTTTAAAGAACTTGTATAATGAAGTTTGGGCTTGCCCATTACCCAATGGGGCCTAATAATAAGTTGTCATGAAGAGATAAGAGGGCATAAGGGTATAATGTGGAGAATTCATCCCTATTGGGGCTTAAGGGCATAATAGGGTGAAAGAGGCACATAAGGCTTCATTAGGAAGCTTTTGGCACCTACCTCTTCAACATTAGATGGAAAGCTTGCCTCAATGGCAAGGCTGGGGTGCATATGGCTTCTTGGACTTGTTTTGGCAAGTGCCAAGCACATATGGCTAATGGGTAAATGTTTATGGAAAAGTCATGGAGACTTTCCTTACCTCTAACCCTAATTGCACTCCCCCTCTTACCCTAGCCGCATATCTCATCACGTAATGTGCCTATATACCTTCTCTTGCTGCCCCATGCTATTAACTAATCACATTCATATCTGATAGCACTTGAAGGAGGCGTAAGCAAGCAACAAGGGTGAAAGAAAAGACTCATAGGCGAAAGTCTTCCATAGCCACAAGCTTCTTCTCCTCTTCCTCCTCTTGGCACAAATTCTTGGAGGGCTTGGTGGCACCATCTCCTTCACCTCCTCTCTTGGCACATCCTTTCTTCAAGGCTGGCTCAAGTGATTAAAGGAGGACTCTAAGGCGTGGATCTTCTTCCTAAGGCTAGCACCGGGCGTGGAAGAAGAGCAGTCAAGCATCAGCCGTGTGAGACTATAGAGGGCGCACACTTGGGCACCTACATCGGCATCGCTCTTCATTGCTTTGAGGGACTTTCTCCTCTCATTATGTCAACCCCCTTGCTTACATAGATCCTCTAGGTTTTTGGGACCAGCCTGTTTCGGGGATTTGCTTCCGGTGTGTCTATGTAAAAATTTTAAAATCCATAAGGTTTCCTAACACGTGGGACCATTTTAAGGAGTTGTAAGTAACTTCAACCTGACATCCTAGAATGACCCTTTCTCAAACACTTACAACTCTAGGTGGAAAAACAACCCTAACTTTTCTTATAGAAACACCAATGCATCACAACCTTCAATCTCTTGGCAGCCCCCATGATTTCTGATAGCTAATATTGGGTACCAGCCTAGGGAATTTAACCAGCCACAGCACCAAAATACCTTCTACCCACATCAAAAACTAACTTTTGAATCACTTTTTGAAAACTTTATGTCGGTGCAAATGAAACAAAATGACAGTTTGAGTGAGGCAATCAAAGAGCTAACTTCTAGGATGGATGCTTTTGCTGCACACAACAAAATGTTGGACAATCAAATGGCCCAGTAGGCTAGTACATCTTCTTGACCACCTGGTAGATTGCCTGGATAGCCTGAACTAAACCCTAGGGAACATTGTAATGATATTACCACGCGCAATTGTAAACAACTTGAGGAACCAAAAATGCCAAGGGATGACCATTGTGAGGAGGAGACCGAAATCCAATAACCTAAGGAACCCATTGGCGAGAATGAATCCCAAGAGCAAGAGAAAGAATAGGAGCTGGTATACATTCCACCTCCATCTTACAAACCATATATCCCATTTCTCTAGAGATTGGCAAAAGCGAAACTTGATTAGCAATTCAGTAAATTTTTAGATGTTTTTAAAAATTATATATTAATATTCTATTTACTGATGCTTTATCACAGATGACATCATATACTAAGCTTCTGAAGAAAATATTATCCAGTAAAAGAAAAATGGAGGAACACGGTATCGTGGCACTGACTGAAGAGTGCAACACAATCATTCAAAATAAATTGCTGCCCAAGTTGAAAGACCTTGATAGTTTTACCATCCAATGCCTGATTGGTAACACACCCATTGATCATGCCCTATGTGACCTTGGTGCCAATGTGAAACTGATGCCGCGCTCTCTTTGCAAGAAACTATATATCAGAGGCCTGAAGTCGACAAATGCCTCTTTGCAACTGGCTGACCATTCCGTACGACATCTTGTAGGAATTCTAGGGGACGTGCCATTAAAGGTCGGTAAATTTTTTATTCTAGCTTATTTCATTGTACTGGAGATGGAGGAAGACTCCAAACTCCCTATAATTCTAGGCAAGCCATTTTTGGCAACTGCTGGAGCCATAATTGATGTTAAAAAATGGGAAGTTGACACTGCACTTAGGTGAGGATACATTTGAATTTAATATAACAGAAAGTCTATAAAAGCCTCTCTTTGTAGATTCCAGTTACAATATCAGAGTTCTTGATGATGAGCATATCTTACCCCACCGTTTTTGGATAGACATTGATCCACTCGAGATCTGCCTGTTGGATGAGGACGATGTGGAAGCTCAAGCATATGTCCAAATACTCGATTCGAACATGGTAGTTGACCCAAGCAAGGCAAAACTAGAAAAGCTAGCCACACCGAATTATGAGGTTAGTGCACAAACCAAAATAGAGCTTAAATCATTACCGAGCAATATGAGGTATGAATTCCTATTGAAAAATTTTACTTATCCTATTATTATAGCTGGTCAACTTAATTAAAAATAGGCAAACCTTCTCCTTGATCAACTTCAAAAGCATAAGAAGGTAATTGGGTACACTTTAGATGATATTAAAGATATGAACCCTTCGCTCTGCATGCATAGGACATACCTCGAGGATGACAGCACACCAACTATAGAATACCAGAGACGGCTGAATCAATACATGAAAGAGGTAGTGAAGAACGAAATTATGAAACTATTAGACGCAGGGGTCATCAACCCCATTTTGGATAGTCAGTGTGATGCAAGAGAAGTTAGCACTAAAGAAGGGGACAAATTGGACGAGAAAACAGCCCCCCACAACTTTCTGCAAGCTGAACACGGGTAGGCCGTGAATCTCATCATGGGTGTGATGGCCTCGAGGAAAAATCCAGGAAGTAAGCACAGCCATGCATCCCATCACGGGTAGGCCGTGATGAGCTCAGCGAAATTCTGCAACATCGATCACGGTTGTGAAGAGAAGAACGGGTAGGATGTGATCACCTCGGTGAAAATAAAAAAACTGGTGATTTTAGACGCGAACGCGGTCACGGCCGTGATGAGAAGCGTGGCCAAGCGGTGAACACCTCGGCAAATTCTGGCACAACTGATCACGGCTGTGAACACCATCATGGCCAGGCCATGATTACCTCAACGGACTCCAACATACTTGATCATGGCCGTGAATAGCTTCAAGGCCCGGTAGTGATCACCCCAAAAGATGCCATTTCACCCCGACTACCCCATTTCGACGTGTACAACTCTCCCTACCATATTTATTCATCCAAGGATGATTCAAAGGGGCCCAACAAGGTGGAAATACGGCGGTCCCAATGCCCATCTCAACCACTGAACCACTACATGAGGGTTGTTAGCTCATTATAGATCCATACCGAAGTTCTTCCACTCAAGAGCCTTGCAACCCAACCTCATGAAGGCCCAGCCCAAGATGGATACCGCAACCATCTCAACAATACGGCCGAAGAGCGCGCCATGACAATAATGACCCAACCCACAACATCCAAATTGTGGTATTTCATCGCGGCGTGTTCCGAATGTGTCTACCCACCACCCGGCCACACGCAAGGACAAGGAATCAAAGGACATGCGCCAGCTTCAAGAATAGTTGGATGGAATTTGTTTTCTTTTGTCATGTAGTTGCAGCTTGACCACTTTTGGGGCTGCAAGAGTAGGTTGTAGTTGTTGGGGAATGCCGGGTGTAATTTAAAAATTTGCAGTCCCAGGACGCAGCGGAAGAAGCATTACACCCGAAACACATTCCTTTCCCAAGGATCCATGCGAGAGAGAGAACACAAGGATGTGCTAGGGTTAGTACCTCTATTGCTTGTTAGGATGAAGGTGCCAAGTTGAAGACGCTCACGTGCTCGTCCTCTACAAGTATCCACGCATCGACCTTCTCAACGTTGCTCCCTTCCACGCTCGGTGCTAGCCTCTGGAAGAGAAGATCACCTCTTGGAATCTCCTTCTCCTTCTCCTTTTGTTCTTCACGCCAACAAGACTCCTCCAAGGAGACTCTCGGCCAACAAACAAGAGGATGAAGGAAGTGAAAGTCCCCTTAACAAAGGGGGCGAAACCCTAGATAGGCGCATATGGAGGTTTTTTCATGCAGCGGAAGGGGTTTCTAGGATCTTGTCATATTATATGATCAACTTATAAGTGATTGCAAATAAGAATCAAGGAATCGATTCTCACCAAAGCCATTGCTTGGATGGGGTCTAGGAAGAAGAGACTCAAGCGCTTCTCCTCCAAATGGTGCGCACACAAATGATGTCGCCTACTCCCTTAGTGCTCCTTGTGCTAGCAAGGTTCTAAGGAGTTCTTGTCGAGTGAAAGGGATGAGAAGATTTTTCCTTCTTGGCTGAATCCTCACGAAGCTTCAAGGTGTCGCCACACACGAAAATGTCAAGAGGAATCTCGGGGAAGGCGAGAATAGAACTCACTTCTATTCGAACGTGAAGTGTGTCTCACGTGGAGATCATGGTTTCCAAAAATAGAAACCCACATACGCTTAAACGTTCACGCCAAGTGAACTAGTCGTTACACACCCTCTCCCCTTGAACCATGCGCTCACTTGATGAGCTGGTTCATTTTGATTTGGTTCAAAAACCAATCAAGCCAAGCCTTTAGTCCAGATCAAATTAAACCCTAAGGTTCCAGATCTAACCGTTCATCTCTTGATGCACCCTGATCTAACCGATCTAGCATCCATTCTCTCGATCGAAGCTTACCGATCTCAAGTCCTAATCAATCAAACATGATCAGACCAGATCTCACTCACAATCAGAGATTAAATCCCTTTAAACTGAACCCTGAAAATTCAGTCCACACGATCTGACTTAAGTAAGCCATATCATCAAATTGTGCGACCCTGAGGGTTTCCTTTAAATGTCGGTAACGATAACATACGTTATCACGATCAGTGAGGGGTATCTAGCAACACATCACTGTCTCCCGATATAAAGGAAAGAGTCTTCCAAGACTACACCCAAACCACAGCACAAGTGTGAATCCACTTCACGAGGCATACATGATTCCTTTGCCACTGGATGTTCTTATTGGACAAGCGTGTCAAGCTTGTAGCTCCAATATGATGAGCATGATTAGATCAGATGATCATAGTCACCTGGGTATGGCCATACACTTTCTCAATCATCTCATCCAGGGGGCCCCTTTAGAACATCACACTCCTTAAACAAGGAGACGGCAATCCTATATCTATCACTAGTGCCCTAACCTAACTCATGATCATTATCCAAGATAGTCTATAACCATTATGTTTCAAATGATATTGAACTACCTCAAAACAATGACAATCATCATTTAGAAACACAAGTGATCTCAAGTCAGAGGACATGTGCCACTTGTTGCAAACAAGGATTATTCACATTGTGACAAGCAATTGAATATCCTAGTAGGGTCTGTCCAGTACATCCAATGTACCCATGAGTCTACATCTTATTCCATGCTCGAAGCATCCTATAAGATTAGAACACATATTAGTCTCCATCATATCAAGGCTGTCTCATGTTCACCAAGATATCTCGACTAAGGACATAGAGCATGTCAGCCAAGCTGAACAGCATTGAGACATTATTCAGAAGCACACTTATTGCAGCAGACAATGTAACAAATTGAATAACAACCATTGCCTTTATAAACTTAAGAGTTTATACATGATACTGAAAGAATCCCAAGGCCTCAAACATTAGCCTTAAGGGCATACCCCAACAATCTCCCACTTGCACTTAATCTAATGGTTGAGAAATCTCAAACCCATATTATTACAGTGCTTCTCATGCTTCTGCTGCGCCAGAGGCTTGGTAAGCGGGTCAGCCAGATTGTCATCTGTATGAACCTTGCAGATTTTAATCTCACCATGATCAATGATCTCCCGGATCAAGTGAAACCGTCTCTGTATGTGCTTGGACTTCTGGTGCGACCGTGGTTCCTTTGCTTGTGCGATTGCTCCAGTGTTATCACAGAAGATAACCAAAGGATCTGCACTCGAAGGAACAACACCAAGTTCCTGAACGAACTTACGAATCCACACTACCTCCTTAGATGCTTCTGAGGCTGCAACATACTCGGCTTCTGTTGTGGAATCAGCAACAATAGACTGTTTGAAACTTTTCCACACCACTGCTCCTCCATTCAAGCTAAAAACATAGCCTGATTGCGATCGGAAATCATCCTGGTCCGATTGGAACGAAGCGTCAGTATATCCTTCTATACTGAGTTCTTCCTGACCACCATATACCAAGAACATATCTTTGGTCCTCCGTAGATATTTTAAAATGTTCTTGACCGCAATCCAGTGCGCCTGACCTGGATTACTTTGGAATCGACTGGTCATGCTTAACCCGTAAGCGACGTCTGGGCGAGTACACAACATCGCATACATAATGGACCCAATAGCCGAAGCATAAGGCGTATTGTCCATTTCATCTTTCTCAGTCTGTGTTTGTGGACACTGACTCTTTGAAAGATTCAGACCATGTCTGACTGGAAGATATCCTCTTTTAGAATTCTCTAAATGGAATCTCTCCAGGACTTTATCGATGTAAGTACTCTGGCACAGCCCGAGAAGCCTCTTAGATCTATCCCTGTAGATCTTCACACCTAATACATAGGCTGCTTCTCCTAAATCTTTCATCTGGAAACATTTTCTTAACCATGCTTTAACAGCATGCAGTTCAGGAATATCGTTTCCAATGATTAAGATATCATCGACGTAGAGGACTAGGAAAGTAATCACGCTCCCACTAAACCTCTTATATACACACGGGTCATCTTCATTCTTGATGAAACCAAACTCAGAGATTGATTCATCAAAACGAATATTCCAGCTCCTAGATGCTTGTTTAAGTCCATAAATGGACTTCTTTAACTTGCATATTTTATGACGATCTGATGGATTAGTGAAACCTTCAGGTTGTGTCATATACACATCCTCATCCAGTTTTCCATTAAGGAAAGCCGTCTTCACATCCATCTGCCAGATCTCATAATCGTAATATGCTGCTATCGCAAGAATAATCCGAATAGACTTGAACATGGCTACAGGAGAGAAAGTTTCATCATAATCTATCCCGTAGATTTGTTTGAAACCTTTCGCAACTAGCCTGCCCTTATAGGTAACCACGTTACCATCCATGTCAATCTTCTTCTTGAAGATCCATTTACAGCCTATAGGGATTACTCCCGGAGGCGGATCAACCAAATCCCAGACTTGGTTATCAGACATGGAGTCCATCTCGGCTCGCATAGCTTCAAGCCATCTGGCTGACTCCGGTCCACTGACCGCATCCGCATAAGTGAGGGGTTCATCATGATCAATGATGTAGACTCCGTCATAGCGCTCAGGCTGTCGACGGATCCTTCCCGATCTTCGCGGTTCCTGTGATATCTGAGCCTCAGGTTGTTCAATAACCTGTTCTACCGGCTCAGGCTCATCCAACTGTGCTTGACTACTTTGTCCTTCCTCTGGATTCTCATCCAGCTGTATTTCTCTCCCACTGGCCTCTTGCAGAAGAAACTCCTTCTCAAGAAAAATGGCCGTCTGAGCAACAAATACCTTGTTCTCTTTGGAATCGTAGAAATAATAACCCTTAGTTTCCTTAGGGTAACCGACAAAGATGCATTTATCAGATCTGCTCTCTAGTTTCCCAGAGGCGAGCTTTTTGACATAAGCCTCGCAACCCCAGATCTTAATAAATGTCAAGCTCGGCTGTTTCCCATACCATAACTCATATGGAGTCTTTGAAACTGCCTTGGATGGCACTCGGTTTAGTACTTTTGCAGCTGTTTCCAGTGCAAATCCCCAAAAGGAGTAAGGTAGAGTAGCTTGACTCATCATTGAACGAACCATATCTAGTAAGGTTCTGTTCCTCCTCTCGGACACACCATTCCATTGCGGTGTTCCTGGCGGAGTGAGCTGTGAGATAATCCCACACTCCTTCAGATAGTCAGTAAATTCTCGACTTAGGTATTCTCCACCTCGATCTGAGCGAAGTGCCTTGATATTTCGGCCTAGGTGATTCTGTACTTCATTTTTGAACTCTTTGAACTTGTCAAAAGATTCACTCTTATGTCTCATTAGATAGACATACCCATATCTACTGAAATCATCAGTAAAGGTAATGAAGTATGAATAGCCACCTCTGGCATGTTTACTAAATGGCCCACACACATCACTGTGTATAAGGTCAAGTAAACCTGAAGCCCTTTGACCTTTGTTAGGAAAAGGAGACTTCGTCATTTTACCCATTAAACAAGCTTTGCATGTATCAATCTCGTCATAGGAGAATGATCCCAGCAGTCCATGATCATGCAACCGCTTAATGCGCTTCTTGTTAATATGGCCTAAACGACTATGCCATAACAAGGTGCTATCATCAGCATACTTGGCTTTCTTATTATCAATATTTTGTATAGAACATTCCATGTCCAACATGAATAATCCATTGTTAATTGATCCAGTAGCATAAACAATATTATCATAAGAAAGAACACACTTTGAAATATTGCATTCAAAGGAAAATCCTTTCCTGACAAGAGCAGGAATAGAGATAATATTTTTCGTAATACTCGGAACAAAATAACAATTGTCCAGTTCTAATACAAGTCCAGATGGTAATGAGATGTAATAAACCCCTACAGCAACAGCAGCAACCCGTGCCCCGTTTCCAACTCGTAGGTCCACCTCATGCTGTCCCACCTGTCTTCTTCTCTTGAGTTCCTGTACATTTGAACAAATGTGAACTCCACATGCAGTGTCCAACACCCATGAAATAGAAGAAGAAGATATCATGACTTCAGTCACAAATATACCTGAGCCAGAAGCGAAACTTCCCTTCTTATCTCCTTGGAGCGCTTTACAGTCCTTTTTCCAGTGACCCAGCTGGCCACAATGGAAACATCTGTATTCCTTTGACCGCTTAACCTTTTGTTTCAGAGCCTTGTTGTAATTCTTGACAGGGGCTTTGCCCTTCTTCCCCTTCTTCTTGTTCCTGGAAGGAAACATCAAGACAGAGGTTGAAGGCTTTCCCTTTAGAGTTTCCTCTGTAGTCAAGAGCATATTCAGCAACTCTGCCGGAGTATAGTCGATCTTGTTCATATTAAAATTAATAATGAACGGATCGAAAGAGGCCGGGAGGGACTGCAGAATAATGTCTTCAGCAAGCTCCTGATTGATGGTATGCCCCAGTTTCTCTAGAGCCTCTTTGTGCCCAATCATCTTGAGCACATGAGCTCCCACTGGACTCCCTTCAGCCAGTTTGCTCTGAAAGAAAAGCTTGGTCAAATTATAGCGCTCAGTCCTCGCCTGTGCAGCATATAGCATCTTGAGGTTTGCTATCATTTATATAGCAGACATATCCTCATGCTGATGCTGCAGCTGTGGCGTCATAGACGCTAGCATCAGGCAAGCGACATCAATGCTATCATTGACATGCTTTTCATAGGCATCCCGAACCGCCCTTGCGGCGTTCGGAGCGGGTTGAGGCGGTATAGCCGTCTCGAGGACATACAGTTTCCTCTCTGCCTTAAGAACAATCTTAAGGTGTCCGAACCAGTCTGAGAAGTTTGGCCCAGCAAACTTCTCCCTTTCCAGTAGGGATCGCACATTGAAGCTCATGGTGTTCGTTGCTGCAGGAATCTACAACAATGCAAGAACAGCAAGGTCAGTATCAATGTTTAGAATCAATCCAGGACTTAAGAAAGATTCTTTTCTCACTATTTTATCTGACTGAAAAATCCATTAAAACAGTCCGAAAGAGTAAGACTCTTTTAGTGAGATGGGATCCAGATTTCATACTTGGTCTCCGCGTCCCGCTCAGGCGAGATAAGATGCACAGAGAGTACAAGCACTAATTTCTGGTAGGCAGTCCCTGCCAATCGCCAACCCGTGCGATTCCCCTTCATCTGGGCAATCCAGCAGACTGTGCCAACTGAGTTGGTACAACACAGTCTCTGATCCCACAGATGGCTGCCTCCATATAGCTAACATATGCCCCATATGTAGCCTACATGGTCAAGCTGACCTGACCTACTCCCTGGACCACCACGTGCTATGCTGAGCAACGAGAAGCGATAAATCCCTTCCCTGTAACACGCAGGTGTAATCCTGCACCGTCTGAAGATAGATGGGCGTGCCCACTGAGTGGGTACAACACGGCCCCAACGATAGTCAGAACAGTGAGGTTTCGCGTCAGAAGGCTTACGAGCTTGATATTTAGCGTTGGATTTTAACGGTCTTTTATCTTCTTAACTATCATGCAAACCCTATGGTGATAGCAAAAGATAAATAAATCATGCAAGTCTAATTATTTAAACAATAAAAGAAAGCATGATGATCTTATGTGGTAAAAGCCCATTAACCCTAAGTAAGACCTTAATTTAACTTAAGTCTTCACTTGAGCTCTCCATGGGTCTTTTGCATCTCATCTGGCCCAACCCAGGGCCCAAGCGCCCACTGCAGCTCAGGTGCGCCCACTAGGTAAATGTGCCTGTCCCAGAGTCGAACCCTGGACCTCCCACCTGGTTAAGCCTCTGCTGCATGCGCCTTTGCCATGTGTGCTCTGTGCTCTTGTCTGATTAAATTACAATTTAATCTATCTAGACAAGTCTGACTCGCAGGTCAATTACACTTTATAAATTAAATGAAATGTGATGCGCAGATCACAAAAAAAATTAATTTACAATTTATTAACCAGGCACGCAGGCCCCAGCACAGCACACATTAACACGGGCAGGCCACATAAGATTAAATAAACAAGCATATGCTTACAATCAACATGTGATCCATTATGAAAATAAAATTTTGAAAAACCCCATTGGCATCAATTTTTTTTTTCCTTATGTGCCCTACCACCTTACAACGGTCCATTAATAGGGATCCACTCATCATGACTAGTCAGATCCACTGCCCTTGCATGCACCAAGTCCTAACTGACTTGAGTTGACCTAATGGTCAACTATGCATGCGCCAAGGGCTGAACAGCCTTCATGAGTTCTGGCAAGCGGGTGTGACCCCGGGCCTAACTCATGCGCGTTCACTGGTTGTCTCAACCAGACCTCGCTACACGCCCTTGATGCAGTCGACCTATAGCCACCTAATGCTTGCGCATAGGTGCCATCTGGTCGACCCATCTAGGCTGTCAGATGGTCTGATCAGACTAGTTGGATCTTAACTAGAGATGACTTCAACCCTACTAACCCGTCTAAGGGTTTATAGTAGGCGCCACTTAGATCTAATGTTAGTCGCGCATGTCATGAAGTTTTTGAGAAAAACAACAAAGCGCAAACAACCATGCGCTAATGAAACATATATCAAGTTTCGGCATGAATAACTTATATGTGAATTTCGCATGTAATGAAGATCTAAGCATACAAGGATCACAAAAGGTTAAAGCAATCATAAAATATGCATAAAACGATGGCTCTGATACCAATTGAAAGTCCCCTTAACAAAGGGGGCGTAACCCTAGATAGGCGCATATGGAGGTTTTTTCATGCAGCGGAAGGGGTTTCTAGGATCTTGTCATATTATATGATCAACTTATAAGTGATTGCAAATAAGAATCAAGGAATCGATTCTCACCAAAGCCATTGCTTGGATGGCGTCTAGGAAGAAGAGACTCAAGCACTTCTCCTCCAAATGGTGCGCACACAAATGATGTCGCCTACTCCCTTAGTGCTCCTTGTGCTAGCAAGGTTCTAAGGAGTTCTTGTCGAGTGAAAGGGATGAGAAGATTTTTCCTTCTTGGCTGAATCCTCACGAAGCTTCAAGGTGTCGCCACACACGAAAACGTCAAGAGGAATCTCGGGGAAGGCGAGAATAGAACTCACTTCTATTCGAACGTGAAGCGTGTCTCACGTGGAGATCATGGTTTCCAAAAATAGAAACCCACATACGCTTAAACGTTCACGCCAAGTGAACTAGTCGTTACACCCTCTCCCCTTGAACCATGCGCTCACTTGATGAGCGGGTTCATTTTGATTTGGTTCAAAAACCAATCAAGCCAAGCCTTTAGTCCAGATCAAATTAAACCCTAAGGTTCCAGATATAACCGTTCATCTCTTGATGCACCCTGATCTCACCGATCTAGCATCCATTCTCTCAATCGAAGCTTACCGATCTCAAGTCCTAATCAATCAAACATGATCAGACCAGATCTCACTCACAATCAGAGATTAAATCCCTTTAAACTGAACCCTAACAATTCAGTCCACACGATCTGACTTAAGTAAGCCATATCATCAAATTGTGCGACCCTGAGGGTTTCCTTTAAATGTCGGAAACGATAACTTACGTTATCACGATCAGTGAGGGGTATCTAGCAACACATCACTGTCTCCCGATATAAAGGAAAGAGTCTTCCAAGACTACACCCAAACCACAGCACAAGTGTGAATCCACTTCACGAGGCATACATGATTCCTTTGCCACTGGATGTTCTTATTGGACAAGCGTGTCAAGCCTGTAGCTCCAATATGATGAGCATGATTAGATCAGATGATCATAGTCACCTGGGTATGGCCATACACTTTCTCAATCATCTCATCCAGGGGGCCCCTTTAGAACATCACACTCCTTAAACAAGGAGACGGCAATCCTATATCTATCACTAGTGCCCTAACCTGACTCATGATCATTATCCAAGATAGTCTATAACCATTATGTTTCAAATGATATTGAACTACCTCAAAACAATGAAAATCATCATTTAGAAACACAAGTGATCTCAAGTCAGAGGACATGTGCCACTTGTTGCAAACAAGGATTATTCACATTGTGACAAGCAATTGAATATCCTAGTAGGGTCTGTCCAGTACATCCAATGTACCCATGAGTCTACATCTTATTCCATGCTCGAAGCATCCTATAAGATTAGAACACATATTAGTCTCCATCATATCAAGGCTGTCTCATGTTCACCAAGATATCTCGACTAAGGACATAGAGCATGTCAGCCAAGCTGAACAGCATTGAGACATTATTCAGAAGCACACTTATTGCAGCAGACAATATAACAAACTGAATAACAACCATTGCCTTTATAAACTTAAGAGTTTATACATGATACTGAAAGAATCCCAAGGCCTCAAACATTAGCCTTAAGGGCATACCCCAACAGGAAGGTGGTGTAATTATAAAGGAAGAGGGCGGCTTAGATATCCAAAGCTTGCGCAACTCCAAGTTGCCTTGCTTTGGCGAATTCAGCATCCATAGAGAGGGGCGCATACCCCTTCTTTTATAGCCTTTCAAGCCTCCACCGCCCATTCTCTTTCCAACTATAGATTAGCACAATTACTCCAAGGAATTATCCCTAATTGATCAGCCGCTACTAGCCTTGAATATGCGCAAGAATAAGGCTTAGAAAGTATCAAGCTTCTTGCCAATTTAAGAGCTAGTCATTGAAATCAATTAATTGGGACTTGCCATATATGCTCTTGGCGCAATTCCTCCAAGGAATTGCCACAAGACATTAGCCACATACCTTCTTGAATTGGCGCTAATTGAAGCATAGAAATAATCTAGCTTCTTGCCATATCAAGAGAGGATATTTGAGTTTCATTCTAATTAGGACTTTCCATATGAGATTGGCTGATTTCTTGCTTGATATAACCAAGCAATACACGCCTTCATATCAGCCCACACGTCCAAGCATGTTTCCAATTGAGGAAACCAATTTCCAAAAGGATTCATACACTTCACATTGGCGCAAATTCCATATATGGAATTATCCCATGTGCCAAGTGTATTTCCAACTCCTATTAGGATTCAAACTTGCCTCAATTAGAATTAATCCACAATCCCTAATTGGATTTGGATCTCAACACTAATTAGGCCAGTGGAAATAAATCCTTATTGGATTAGGATTTGCGCTCAACACAATGAGCCTTATCCAAATCCAATTCTCTTTAGGATTTGAATCCTAGTTGGATTAGGATTTGCGCCCAACCACTATGGGCCTTATCCAAATCTAATTCTCATTAGGATTTGAATCCTAATTAGATTAGGATTCTCATTTCTAGTAGAATTAGAATTCCAACTCCTAATTGAATTAGGATTCCAACTCCCAGTTGGAATAGGACTCTATTTGCCAATAGGGTTAGGATTCTAACTCCTAATTAAATTAGGATTCCAACTCCTAGTTGGATTAGGATTCCAATTCCTAATAGGGTTAGGATTCCAACTCCTAATTAGATTAGGATTCCAACTCCTAGTTGGATTAGGATTCCAATTCCTAATAGGATTAGGATTCCAACTCCTAATTAGATTAGGATTCGAATCCAACATGGTATATAATCCCTTGTTCAAGTCCAACTTGACTAGGATACATATACAAACTCATGAATCCCAATTGGACTCAGATTCAACTATGAATCTGTCTTGGACTCAGAATGATGAACTTAAATATATTCCAAGATTTTCAGATCATAAAACAACGTCAAGAGTCTATTGCGTGTGACCCGGTAGGATCCTAATGACGATAGCAATGATGATTGAATATCATCATAAGTAGTGAGAGGTATCTAGCAACACATCACTACTACCCATGTCATAGGACTTAAGTCATTTGGCAACAACTCCCTAACAAGCAACGAGGATTCCCATGCATTCTAGATCCCTTTGCCTAAACTGATATCCCGCCATTGGATTAGTCCATATTTATTAATCC
This sequence comes from Costus lasius, assembly GCA_027563935.2. Lineage (NCBI taxonomy): Eukaryota > Viridiplantae > Streptophyta > Magnoliopsida > Zingiberales > Costaceae > Costus > Costus lasius. The sequence goes on from CM050448.1 coordinate 99,575,068, forward strand.
AATCTATTGGTCATGACTCAATCAGTGTGGCCACACATTCCTGTCATGCACCAATGAGGTGGGGCGCCCTAAAGTGGATATCATGCTTCCTCGGAAGGAAGGGGCAAATCCTACTATTGGTCATCCATGTCTCTACATGACTTATGACATGCCCAATGACAGTCGTTTTGATCTCCCAATTACGGAGAGACGTAAGACTGTATTAAAGCATACCCATCATCAAATCTAGACATGAATACCTCAAGTCTAAGGATCAATGCAAACCTCTTGCATGTGAGATTGACTTGTTGACTAGACAAGTCAATCCTCACGGTGGATCACTCCAGTGCATCCAATGCACCTGTATGTCTGCGTTACTGTGCCCCGCACCTAACCAGCCCATACACCAGTCTCACATGTACCAAAGCTGTCCCATATCGGCTAAGGCACCTTGACCGGGGATTACTTATGAGAATGGATCCAATCCAAACTCCTGGGACATTATCTATGCAATTCAATACATCTACGCAGGTAAAGCAATCTGCATAATAACGACCATGCCTTTATTGATTATATCAATTTCATTAATTCTATCGAAGTACATTTAAACAATGCCTGACCATGTCCATACATTGGTCTGCAGGGCATATACACCAACAGTAGTTAGACCTTCTCTTTTGTCTTGTTGCTTCCCCTCTTGTTCTATAAAAGAGGAGGCTGCTGCTTAGTTCTTTAGTTCTCTCATAGTAGTAGAGTTCTCCTGGTGAGTTGCGAGTGCCTCCAGAGTTTGGGATCATGGTCAGTGCCTCGATTCTGGTATTTATACGAGGCTTGGTCGAAGCCTCGACTCCTCGTTGTATTCCAGCCTTATCTCCATTTTGCAAGAAGTAAATCCCACTGCCACCGGTGGGTTAGGTTCGCCTGTTTTGAAATTCTGATTGTGTTTTCCCATAGATTTCATCTTCTTCACCCACGAGCATCCATACATCGAAGGCATGGTCGGAATTTTCTGTCCTTTGGTTGTTTCCAGGTTCATAGGCATGCGAGCTGAATCCTACGAAACCGCTGTCCCCTAAATGTGTTGTGCTTAAATTTACTACGAGGTTAGTGAGTTTACATTCTGTAGTTGGGTGCCATCGTGTTCTTCTCACATTTGCGTTTCCCGAATCGAATTTGCCACTGATTTCATCGTGTTTTCTGTTGGAAAACCCCGGGGACATTTTACAATTTTCAGAGTTATGGACATACATTTTTCGCAGCGGAAGAATGTCCCCGAAACAGGCCAGTCCCAAAAACCCAGTGAAGATCACAAGCAAGGGAGTCGACACGATGAGTTAGGAAATACCTTAAGAGCAATGTAGAGCGATGCCGATGTAGGCGCCCAAGTGTGCGCCCTCTGCAGTCTCACACACACGGATCTCTTGAGTTCTCTTCTCCCACGCCCGGTGCTAGCCTCGGGAAGAAGATCCAAGCCTTAGTTCTCTTCTTGAATGCTTGCGCCACCTCCAAGGTAGAAGCGCCAATTGAAGAAGAAGAGAGGAGAAGGGAGAATGCCGCCAAGCCTTTCCTTCTCTTGCGCCAAGGAGGAAGAAGGGAAGAAACTCGCGGTTATGGAAGAAGATGCGCCCTTGTCCCAAGCCTTTCGCCCCTCCTCTTGTGTTCACGCCTTCAAGGATTGATTACCCACAAGAGGGGGCGACTAGGGTCATATTTATAGGGCAAGAGGCGGTTAGGGTAATGGCTAGGATCATGACAAGTGTAGGGCTAGGATGAGGAGGTTTGAGATAAGGAAAGTCTCCAAGTCATTTCCATAATTCTCATTCAACCTTACCTTTTGTTCCCACGTCTTTCCTTGTGCGCCAGGGGCTTGCCTTGCGTCTCAAGCAATGCCATAGAGGCATGCATTCCATCCTAGGAAGAGAGGGGGAGGCGCCCTTTACTTCCATAATGAAGCAAAGGCGCCAACATGACCCCATTATGCCCCTAGGCGCCTAATGGTTCATGTTTCTCCCCATTATACCCTTTTAGCCTCTCATCTCTTCATGAGAACTTGTTATTGGGCCTCATTGGATAATGAGCTAGCCCAAACATCATTGCATAGGTTGATTAAGCACTTGGATCCAATCCATTGCAACCCTAATCCAAATGTGACCAACCATGGTCAAATACGGGTCAACCTGCCAAAAATGAAGTTTGGCTCTAATAACATTCTTCCATCTCATCAGGCCCATTGGTGCTGATGAAATCTCCCAATTAGATCCGAGTTATCCAATAACTCGATCATAAGGCTTCCCGATCAATACGAGAACTCAAGTATCAAGGTGTGCGACCCTGTAGGTTCTTCTGACGCTGGCAGTGCTGACCAGAGGTCATCACAAGCAGTGAGTAGCACCTAGCAGTGCATCACTACTACCCAGGTCATTGGAATGGATATTTACATCGACATCCCCATCATCGCAACTAGGTACAGATGCATTACAGTCTCTTTGCCGAACTGATATCCGATTGGACAAGTGTGTCACCACTTGTTTTCATCCAATCACATGGCTATGACTAAAATAGGTTCTCACCTGGGTATGGCCATACACTCTCAGTCATAGAACCATAAAGGAGCTCCATGGATATCATACTTCCTTAGGGAAGGGGCAAATCCTATGTCTGTCCATTGATCTTGTCATATGGGCCGTGACATGCTCAATAACAACCGTTATGACCTCCCAGCTACAGCAAGGTGTTAGGTTGTATCAAAGCAAGTCCCTAATCATATAGAATGATCAATGACCTCAAGTCAAGGGATCAATGCATCTCCTGTCACTTATGAGGATAACTCATGACACCAAGTCATAGCCTCATAGCGGGTCTATCTAGTATATCCCCAATGATATACCCATGTGTCTGCGTTAGCACCACGTGCCTAACCAGCCCACATACCAGTCTCTCAAGTACCATAGCTGTCCCATATCCACTAAGGTACATCAACTGGGGATTATAATTCGAGCACAGATCCAATCTGTCTCCAGGGACATTATCATGTAAGTACACAATCGCAGGTGTAGTCAAACAATGATAATGACAATGCCAGAATGATATATAAATATCAGTGTCAAGTAGTACATAAGTTGACCAAAACTAGGTCCTAGGGCATATACACCAACAATCTCCCACTTGCACTAAGACCTAGAAGTTGAGCAATCTCAACCCCATATCTCTAGCGTGACCATCATGCTTCTGCTGCGCCAAAGCCTTGGTCAATGGGTCTGCCAGATTGTTCTCTGTGTCTACTCTGGTAATCTTGACATCACCTCTGTCAATGATCTCTCTGATCAGGTGAAATCTTCTGAGTATGTGTTTGGATCTTTGATGAGACCGTGGTTCCTTGGCTTGTGCAATTGCTCCATTGTTGTCACAGTAGAGTTCAATGGGATCCATTGCACTCGGTACCACTTGAAGATCACATAAGAACTTCCTTATCCTAACAGCTTCCTTGGCTGCCTCAGAAGCAGCCACATACTCAGCTTCGGTTGTAGAATCTGCTATGGTGGATTGCTTGAAGCTCTTCCAACATACAGTGCCTCCATTTATCTTGAACACATAGCTGGCCTGCGATCTAAAGTCGTCAGGGTCAGACTGGAACGATGCGTCAGTATAGCCCTGCATACTGAGCTCTTCCTATCCCCCATAGACCAAGAACAAATCCTTAGTTCTTCTCAGATACTTTAGGATGTTCTTTACAGCCACCCAGTGCTGTAGACCTGGATTGGATTGGTATCGGCTGGTTATGCTCACAGCATATGCCACATCTGGTCTATTACATAACATTGCATACATGATCGATCCTACCGCCGAAGCATAAGGAATTCGACTCATGTCATCCCTCTCAGCCTGTGTTGTAGGACACTGGCTCTTTGAGAGAGTAAGGCCATGTCTCACTAGAAGGTATCCTTTCTTGGATTGCTCCATGTAGAACCTCTCCAGTACCTTATCAATGTAAGTACTTTGACTAAGGGCCAAGAGCCTCTTGGATCTATCCCGGTAGATCCTCATGCCTAGAATATAGGCGGCCTCCCCTAAGTCTTTCATCTCGAAACACTTCCCCAACCATGTCTTCATAGCTTGAAGACTAGGGATGTCGTTTCCGATGAGCAGTATGTCATCAACATACAAGACCAGAAAAATCACCAAGCTCCCACTAAATTTTCTGTATACACAGGCGTCATCTTCGCTTTTGATAAAGCCATAATCTCTCACGGCCTCATCAAATCGAAGATTCCAACTTTGAGATGCTTGCTTTAATCCATAAATGGACCTCTTTAGCCTGCAGACCTTATTAGCCTCTGCAGGATGGATGAAGCCATCAGGTTGTGTCATATACACATCCTCAGTCAGCTTCCCGTTAAGGAACGCTGTTTTCACATCCATCTGCCAAATCTCATAGTCATGATATGCAGCTATAGCAAGCAGAATCCGAATGGATTTAATCATGGCAACTGGCGAGAAGGTTTCATCATAGTCCACCCCGTGGACTTGTTTAAATCCTTTAGCCACTAGTCTACCCTTATAGGTAACTATTTTGCCATCCATGTCTGTCTTCTTCTTGAAGACCCATTTACACCCTATGGGTTTTACCCCATCAGGCAGCTCAACCAAATCCCAGACTTGGTTAGCCGACATGGAATCCATCTCAGATCTCATGGCGTCAAGCCATTTCTCAGAGTCCGGTCCACTGACCACCTCATCATAGGTTCTAGGTTCATCCTCAATGATGAAGATCCCATCGTGTTGGGTCGGTAGCGACCCATACCTTTCAGGTGCACGATGAATTCTCCCAGACCTACGCGGGACCTGTGTCTGAGCCTCAGGTTGCCTAGCAACTGGTGCAGGTAGCTCAGATTCCATCTCTTTGTCTTGTGCTTGCACTTGGACCTCATCCAAGTCAAACTTCCTCCCACTAACTTCTTTCATAAGAAATTCTTTCTCTAGAAAGACAGCACCCCGAGCAACAAAAACTTTGTTCTCGGTTGGGGCATAGAAGTAGTATCCTTTAGTTTCCTTAGGATACCCCACAAACACACACTTATCAGATCTAGGTTCTAGCTTGCTAGAATCCTGACGTTTGACATAAGCCTCACATCCCCAGATCCTGATAAATGTGAGATTAGGGCGTCTCCCACTCCATATCTCGTATGGTATTTTGGAGACACTCTTAGATGGAACATTATTCAGTATCAGAGAAGCTGTTTCTAGTGCATGCCCCCAGAATGATGAAGGTAGAGTTGCATGACTCATCATGGATCGAACCATATCCAATAAAGTTTGATTTCTCCTTTTAGACACACCATTCCATTGAGGTGTTCCAGGAGGAGTGAGTTGGGATATGATCCCTGTTGGGGTATGCCCTTAAGGCTAATGTTTGAGGCCTTGGGCTGTTATCAGTATCATGTATAAACTATGTATATGTTTATAAAGGCAATTGTTGTTATTCAGATTGTTACATTATCTGCTGCTGTATGTATACTTCTGAATAATGTCTCATTGGTGTTTCAGCTTGGCTGACAGGCAGTATTGTCCTTAGTCGAGATATCTTGGTGAACATGAGACAGCCTTGATATGATTGAGACTAATATTCGTTCTAATCTTATAGGATGCTTCGAGCATGGAATAAGATTTAGACGCATAGGTGCATTGGATGTACTGGACTGACCCTACTTAGGATATTCAATTGTTTGTCACAATGTAAATAAATCCTTATAAGCAAGCAAGTGGTATACTCCCTCTGACTTGGGATCACTTGTGTTTCTAAATGATGATTGGCATTTTTTTGAGGTAGTTCAATATCATTTGAAAGATAATGGTTAAGGATTATCTTGGATGGTGGGCATGACTCATGTTAGGACACTGGTGATAGATATAGGATTGCCTCTCCTAGTTGGAGTGTGATGTTCTAAAGGGCCCCCTGGATGAGATGGTTGAGAAAGTGTATGGCCATACCCAGATGACTATGTTCATCTGATCTAACCATTCTCATCATGTTGGAATTACAGGCTTGACAGGCTTGTCCAATAAGAACGTCTAGTGGCAAAGGGAACATGTATGCCGAGTGAATTGGATTCACACTTGTGCTATGGTTTGGGTGTAGTCTTGGAAGACTCTTTCCTTCATATCGGGAGACAGTGATGTGTTGCTAGATACCCCTCTCTGATCGTGATAACGTAAGTTATCATTACCGACATTGAAGGAAACCCTTAGGGTCGCACAATTTGATGATATGGCTTACTTGTGTCAGATCGTGTGGACTGAATTGTTCTGGTTCAGTTTAAAGGAATTTAAACTCTGATTGGAAGTGAGATCTGGTCTGATCATGTTTGATTGATTAGGGCTTGAGATCGGTAAGCTTCGATCGAGAGAATTGATGCTTGATCATAGAGATCAAGAGGGTCGAGAGATATGTGGTTAGATCTTGAACCATTTGGTTTAAAGAGATCAAGACCATGGTGGGTTCGATTTGGTCTTTGAACCAAATAGAATTGAACCGGTTCACTTGGTGAACGCATGGTTTAATTTGAGAGAGGAGTAATCGATGGCTTCAAGTGGAGTTAAACATGGGGTTATGGACTTACTATTTTTGGAAGCCGTTTTCTTTGAGAAAACGCCCCCACGTGCGAACGCCTATCTCTCTCTCGCCCCCTCTCCTCTCGTGTGGATGATCTTCACGACAAGAGGAAGTTCGGCCAGCAAAAGGGAGAAAGACATCTCCTCAAACACGATCTAGGACTCCTTGGATCTTTGCTAGCACAAGGAATACAAGGAAGAAGTCATCATCTTCTTGTGTGCGATTTCCTTTGGAGAAGAGCCGCTCGCCCTTTCTTCTTCCAAGTCGCCACTCGATCAATGGCAATGGTAACGCATTTTTATGGTTGCTCATATTATCTTGCCTCTCGATCCTATCAAATCTAGTTTTTCGCCTATGCAAGATCTCCTAGATGCGCATGTGAACTAGGGTTTGACCTTCAATTGGTATCAGAGCTAGGGTTTTTGGCTTGATATATATGATCACCATCTTGTTGTGATCCATGTTTGTTTTATGCGTTGGATAGATCTTCATGATGTCATGCGAAAATACATGCTATATGTTAGATGTAAGCTTGCGCATGTAATGTTTGTTTGCGCTCTTCATGATAGTTTTTCAACCAAAATATTATCATGCGCGCCCCCTCATTTAGATCTATCTAAGCGCCTGCTTTAAACTCTTAGACGGGTTAATAGGGTTGAAGTCGTTAGTCAAGTCTGGACCCGACAGCCTAATCAGACCATCTGACAGCCTAGATGGGTCGACCAGATACCACCTGTGCGCAAGCATTACAGGTGGCTATAGGTCGACTGCAGAAGGGCGTGTAGCGATGTCTGATTGAGGCGCCTAGTGAACGATCATGATTTAGGCCCGGGGTCACACCCGCTTGCCAGAAATCATGTGGGACGTTCAGCCCTTAAGGCATGCATTGTTGACCATCAGGTCGACGCAAGTCAGTTATGACTGGGTGCATGCAAGGGCAGTGGGTCTGACTTGGTCTGATGAGTGGATGCCTGTTAATGGACCGTTGTAAGGTAGTAGGGCACATAAGGAAATAAAATTGATTCCATGCGTATTTCAAAAATTTTATTTTCTGTTTGGATCACATGTATGCATGTTTGACATGTTCATTGGGTGTTTATTTAATCTTATGTGGGCTGCCCTTATTTTTGGTGTGCTGTGCTGGGGCCTGCGTGCCTGGAATTAATTTATAAATTTTACTGTGATCTGCGAATCACACTTTAATTTATGAAAATGTATATTTGACCTGCGAGTCAAACCATGTGTAGATAGATTAAAATGTAATTTGATCAGACATGAGCTCATGAGCACACATGGCAGAGGCGCTTGCAATCAGTGGCTTCACCAGGTGGAGGTCTAGAGTTCGACTCTAGAACAGGCGCATACTGCCTGCAGGGCGCTTTGGCACGAGCTGGGCCAGATGAAATGTAAAAGACCCATAAAGAGCTCACGTGAAGACTTTTGTAAAACTAGGGTTTTACTTAGGCTTTTATGGGCATTTACCACATAAGATAATTGTGCTTTCTACTTATTGTTTTAAGTAATATTAGCACATGAATGTTTATATTCTTCTGCTATCACTATAGAATTTGCATGATAGTAAGAAGATAAAAGGACCGTTAAAATCCAACGACCATATCAAGCTTGATTGCCTTCTGACGCGAAACCTCACTGTTCTGACTATCGTTGGGGCCGTGTTGTACTCACTTAGTGGGCACGCCCAGCTATCTTCAGACGGTGTGCGATAACATCTACATGCTACAGAGAAGGGATTTATCTCTTCTCGTTGCTCAGCATAGCATGTGATGGTCCAGGGAGTAGGTTAGGTCAGCTTGACCATATAGGCTACATATTGAGCATATGATAGCTGTATGGAGGCAGCCATCTGAGGAATCAGAGACTGTGTTGTACCAACTCAGTTGGCACGGTCTTCTGGATTGCCTAGATGAAGGGGAATCGCACGGGTTGGCGATTGGCATGGATAGCCTACCAGTGACTAGTGCTTGAACTCTCTGTGCATCTTATCTCGCCTGAGCGGGACGCGGAGATCAAGTATGAAATCTGGATCCCATCTCACTAAAAGAGTTTCACTCTTTCGGGCTGTTTTATTGGATTTTTCAGTCAGACAAAATAGTGAGAAAAGAATCACTCTTAAGTCCTGGAATGATTCTAACATGGGTACTGACCTTGTTGTTCTTGCCATGTTGTAGATTCCTGCAGCAACGAACACCACAGGGCACAATTTGCGATCCATATTGGAAAAGGAGAAGTTTGCTGGGCCAAACTTCTCAGACTGGTACAGACAGCTTAAGATTGTGCTTAAAGCTGAGAGGAAGCTGTATGTCCTTGAGTCAGCAATACCAGCTCAACCCGCTGCGAATGCCGCAAGGGCGGTTCGCGATGCTTATGAGAAGCACGTCAGTGATAGTACTAATGTCGCTTGCCTTATGCTTGCGTCAATGACGCCCGAGCTACAGCGTCAGCATGAGGATTTGTCTGCTATTGATATTATAGCAAATCTCAAGATGCTGTATGCTGCACAGGCAAGGACTGAACGCTATAACTTGACAAAACTTTTCTTTCATAGCAAACTGACTGAAGGGAGTCCAGTGGGAGCTCACGTACTCAAGATGATTGGGTACAAGGAGGCTCTAGAGAAACTGGGACATACCATCAATCAGGAACTTGTTGTGGACATTATCCTGCAGTCTCTCCCAGCTTCTTTCGATTCGTTCATCATTAATTTTAATATGAACAAGATCGACTGTACTCCGGCAGAGTTACTGAACATGCTCTGCACCACAGAGCAGACTCTTGAGAAGGGAAAGCCTTCATCCTCTGTCTTGTTGGTTCCTTCACGGAACAAGAGGAAGGGGAAGAAGGGCAAAACCCCTATCAAGAGCTACAACAAGGCTTTGAAACAAAAGTTGAAGCGGTCAAAGGACAAAAGATGCTTCCATTGTGGCCAGCTGGGTCACTGGAAGAAGGACTGTAAAGCGCTCCAAGGAGAGAAGAAGGGAAGCAAGCCTTTCACTTCTGGCTCAGGTATTTACGTGACTGAAGTCATGGTAGCTTCTTCCATTTCATGGGTGTTGGACACTGCATGTGGAGTTCACATTTGTTCAAATGTGCAGGAACTCAAGAGAAGAAGACAGGTGGGATAGCATGAGGTGGACCTACGAGTTGGAAACAGAGCACGGGTTGCTGCTGTTGCTATAGGACAATATAACATCTCTTTACCATCTGGTTTTGTATTAGAACTTGACAATTGTTATTTTGTGCCAAGCATAACTAAGAATATTATCTCTATTCCTGCTCTTGTCAGGAAAGGTTTTTCTTTTGAATGCAAAACTTCACAGTGTTGTATTTCATATGATAATATTGTTTATGCAACTGGGTCGATTAACAATGGGTTATAGATGTTGGACATGGAATGTTCTGTACAACAAATTGATAACAAGAAAGCCAAGTATGCTGATGAGAGCACCTTGTTATGGCATAGTCGTTTAGGCCATATTAACAAGAAGCGCATTAAGCGGTTGCATGATCATGGACTGCTTGGATCATTCTCCTATGAGGAGCTTGATACATGCAAAGCTTGTTTAATGGGTAAAATGACGAAGACTCCTTTTACTAATAAAGGTAAAAGGGCTTCAGGTTTACTTGACCTTATTCACAGTGATGTGTGTGGGCCTTTTAGTAAACATGCCAGAGGTGGCTATTTATACTTCATTACTTTTACTGATGATTTCAGTAGGTATGGTTATGTCTATCTAATGAGACATAAGAGTGAATCTTTTGACAAGTTCAAAGAATTCAAAAATGAAGTACAAAATCAGTTAGGCCGAAATATCAAGGCACTTCGTTCAGATCGAGGTGGCGAATACTTGAGTCATGAGCTTACTGACTATCTGAATGAGTGTGGGATCATCTCACAGCTCACTCCCCTAGGAACACCACAATGGAATGGTGTGTCCGAGAGGAGAAATAGAACCTTATTGGATATGGTTCGTTCTATGATGAGTCAGGCTACTCTACCTTATTCCTTTTGGGGATTTACACTGGAAACAGCTGCAAAGGTGCTAAACCGAGTGCCATCCAAGGCCGTTTCAAAGACACCATATGAGTTATGGTATGGGAAACAGCCGAGCTTGACATTTATCAAAATCTGGGGTTGCGAGGCTTATGTCAAAAAGCTCGCCTCTGGGAAACTGGAGAGCAGATCAGATAAATGTATCTTTGTCGGTTACCCTAAAGAAACTAAGGGTTATTATTTCTACTATCCCAAAGAGAACAAAGTATTTGTTGCTCGAACGGCTATTTTTCTTGAGAAGGAATTTCTTCTGCAAGAGGCCAGTGGGAGAGAAATAAAGCTGGATGAAAATCCAGAAAGGGACAAAGTAGTCAAGCTCAGTTGGATGAGCCTGAGCAAATAGAACAGGTTAATGTTCAACCTGAGGCTCAGATATCACGGGAACCGCGTAGATCGGGAAGGATTCGTCGTCAGCCTAAGCGCTATGACAGAATCTACATCATTAATGATGAACCCCTCACTTATGCGGATGCGGTCAGTGGACTGGAATCAGCAAGATGGCTTGAAGCTATGCGAGCCGAGATGGACTCCATGTCAGATAACCAAGTCTGGGATTTGGTTGATCCGCCTCCGAGAGTAATCCCTATAGGCTGTAAGTGGATCTTCAAAAGGAAGACAGACATAGATGGTAACGTAGTTACCTATAAGGGCAGGCTAGTTGCAAAAGGTTTCAAACAAATCTACGGGATAGATTATGATGAAACTTTCTCTCCTGTAGCCATGTTCAAATCCATTCGGATTATCCTCGCGATAGCAGCATATTATGATTATGAGATCTGGCAAATGGATGTGAATACCGCTTTCCTTAATGGAAAACTAGAAGAGGATGTGTATATGACACAGCCTGAAGGTTTCATCAATCCATCAGAACGTCATAAAATATGCAAATTAAAGAAGTCCATTTATGGACTTAAACAAGCATCAAGAAGCTGGAATATTCGTTTTGATGAATCAGTCTGTGAATTTGGTTTCATCAAAAATGAAGATGACCCGTGTGTATATAAAAGGTTTAGTGGGAGCGTGATTACTTTCCTAGTCCTCTACGTCGATGATATCTTAATCATTGGAAACGATATTCCTGAACTGCATGCAGTCAAAGCATGGTTAAGAAAATGTTTCCAGATGAAAGATTTTGGAGAAGCAGCCTATGTACTAGGTGTGAAGATCTATAGAGATAGATCTAATAGGCTTCTCGGGCTGTGCCAGAGTACTTACATCGATAAGGTCCTGGAGAGATTTCATTTAGAAAATTCTAAAAGAGGATATCTTCCAGTCAGACATGGTCTGAATCTTTCAAAGAGCCAGTGTCCTCAAACACAGTCTGAGAAAGATGAGATGGACAATATGCCTTATGCTTCGGCTATTGGGTCCATCATGTATGCGATGTTGTGTACTCGCCCAGACGTCACTTACGGGTTAAGCGTGACCAGTCGATTCCAAAGTAATCCAGGGAAGGCACACTGGATTGCAGTCAAGAACATTTTGAAATATCTTCGAAGAACCAAAGATATGTTCTTGATTTATGGAGGTCAGGAAGAACTCAGTATTGAAGGATATACTGACGCTTCGTTCCAATCTGACCAAGATGATTTCCGATCACAATCAGGCTACGTTTTTAGCTTGAATGGAGGAGCAGTGGTGTGGAAGAGTTTCAAACAATCAATTGTTGCTGATTCCACAACAGAAGCCGAGTATGTTGCGGCCTCAGAAGCATCAAAGGAGGCAGTGTGGATTCGTAAGTTCATTCAAGAACTTGGTGTTGTTCCTTCGAGTGCAGATCCACTGGTTATCTTCTGTGATAACACTGGAGAGATTGCACAAGCAAAGGAACCACGGTCACACCAGAAGTCCAAGCACATACAGAGAAGGTTGCATTTGATCCGTGAGATCATAGATCGGAGAGAGATCAAGATCTCCAAGGTACATACAGATGACAATCTAGCTGACCCGCTTACAAAGCCTCTGGCGCAGCAGAAGCATGAAAAACACTGTAATAATATGGGTTTGAGATTTCTCAACCATTAGTTTAAGTGCAAGTGGGAGATTGTTGGGGTATGCCCTTAAGGCTAATGTTTGAGGCCTTGGGCTGTTATCAGTAACATGTATAAACTATGTATATGTTTATAAAGGCAATTGTTGTTATTCAGATTGTTACATTATCTGCTGCTGTATGTATACTTCTGAATAATGTCTCATTGGTGTTTCAGCTTGGCTGACATGCAGTATTGTCCTTAGTCGAGATATCTTGGTGAACATGAGACAGCCTTGATATGATTGAGACTAATATGTGTTCTAATCTTATAGGATGCTTCGAGCATGGAATAAGATTTAGACGCATAGGTGCATTGGATGTACTGGACTGACCCTACTTAGGATATTCAATTGTTTGTCACAATGTGAATAAATCCTTATAAGCAAGCAAGTGGTATACTCCCTCTGACTTGAGATCACTTGTGTTTCTAAATGATGATTGGCATTGTTTTGAGGTAGTTCAATATCATTTGAAAGATAATGGTTAAGGATTATCTTGGATGGTGGGCATGACTCATGTTAGGACACTGGTGATAGATATAGGATTGCCTCTCCTAGTTGGAGTGTGATGTTCTAAAGGGCCCCCTGGATGAGATGGTTGAGAAAGTGTATGGCCATACCCAGATGACTATGTTCATCTGATCTAACCATTCTCATCATGTTGGAATTACAGGCTTGACAGGCTTGTCCAATAAGAACGTCCAGTGGCAAAGGGAACATGTATGCCGAGTGAATTGGATTCACACTTGTGCTATGGTTTGGGTGTAGTCTTGGAAGACTATTTCCTTCATATCGGGAGACAGTGATGTGTTGCTAGATACCCCTCTCTGATCGTGATAACGTAAGTTATCGTTACCGACATTGAAGGAAACCCTTAGGGTCGCACAATTTGATGATATGGCTTACTTGTGTCAGATCGTGTGGACTGAATTGTTCTGGTTCAGTTTAAAGGAATTTAAACTCTGATTGGAAGTGAGATCTGGTCTGATCATGTTTGATTGATTAGGGCTTGAGATCGGTAAGCTTCGATCGAGAGAATTGATGCTTGATCATAGAGATCAAGAGGGTCGAGAGATGTGTGGTTAGATCTTGAACCATTTGGTTTAAAGAGATCAAGACCATGGTGGGTTCGATTTGGTCTTTGAACCAAATAGAATTGAACCGGTTCACTTGGTGAACGCATGGTTTAATTTGAGAGAGGAGTTATCGATGGCTTCAAGTGGAGTTAAACATGGGGTTATGGACTTACTATTTTTGGAAGCCGTTTTCTTTGAGAAAACGCCCCCACGTTCGAACGCCTATCTCTCTCTCGCCCCCTCTCCTCTCGTGTGGATGATCTTCACGACAAGAGGAAGTTCGGCCAGCAAAAGGGAGAAAGACATCTCCTCAAACACGATCTAGGACTCCTTGGATCTTTGCTAGCACAAGGAATACAAGGAAGAAGTCATCATCTTCTTGTGTGCGATTTCTTTTGGAGAAGAGCCGCTCGCCCTTTCTTCTTCCAAGTCGCCACTCGATCAATGGCAATGGTAACGCATTTTTATGGTTGCTCATATTATCTTGCCTCTCGATCCTATCAAATCTAGTTTTTCGCCTATGCAAGATCTCCTAGATGCGCATGTGAACTAGGGTTTGACCTTCAATCCCACACTCTCTCAGATAGTCAAAGAACTCTCCGCTCAGGTATTCTCCACCTTGATCTGATCGAAGAGCTTTAATGGATCTTCCAAGCTGGTTCTCTACTTCATTCTTGAACTCCTTGAATTTCTCAAAGGATTCAGATTTATGTCTCATTAAGTAGACATAACCATACCTACTGAAGTCATCAGTGAAGGTAATGAAGTAGTTGTACCCTCCTCTGACTTGTTTATTGAAGGGTCCACACACATCAGTATGTATGAGATTCAATAAACCTTCTGCCCTCTCACCAATCTTGGTGAAGGGTGCCTTTGTCATCTTCCCTAATAAACAAGGTTCACAAGTATCAAATTCCTCCAAGGAACTTGAATCTAACAATCCATTTGCATGGAGTTGTTGGATGCGATTCTTGTTTATATGGGCTAATCGACAGTGCCATAGGAAAGCACCAACTGAACCACTCAGTTTGGTCCTTTTATTGCTTATGTTACAAACAGAACTTTCCATCTCCAAGATATACAGACCATTGCATAAAGTACCCTTCCCATAGAACATATTTGCAAATGAAAAAGAACAGGAGTTCTTATTTATTTCAAATTTAAATCTTTTCTTTGCCAAGCAAGGAATGGATATAATGTTCTTTGTTAACGAAGGTACACAAAAGCAATTATCTAGTTCTAATTGAAGTCCAGAAGGCAAGGAGAGAGTCAAAACGCCTACAGCAACAGCAGCAACCTGTGCCCTGTTTCCAACATGTAGGTCAATCTCTCCAAGCCGCACTGATCTACTTTTCTTGAGCCCCTGCATATTTGTACAAATATGAGCTCCACATGCGGTATCCAATACCCATGACATAGAAGTAGAAAGATTGACTTCTGTAACATAGATACCTGAGCATGAAGACGAAGCCTTGCCTCTCTTCTTCTCATTCTGAAGTCGTACTATGTCCTTTATCATGTGAGGTGGTCCTCCACATGAGTAGCACTTATGTAAGTCCCCTAAATGTCGGTAACGATAACTTACGTTATCACGATCAGTGAGGGGTATCTAGCAACACATCACTGTCTCCCGATATAAAGGAAAGAGTCTTCCAAGACTACACCCAAACCATAGCACAAGTGTGAATCCACTTCACTAGACATACATGTTTCCTTTGCCACTGGATGTTCTTATTGGACAAGCGTGTCAAGCTTGTAACTCCAATATGATGAGCATGATTAGATCAGATGAACATAGTCATCTGGGTATGGCCATACACTTTCTCAATCATCTCATCCAGGGGGCCCCTTTAGAACATCACTCTCCTAAACAAGGAGACGGCAATCCTTTATCTATCACTAGTGTCCTAACCTGACTCATGATCATTATCCAAGATAGTCTATAACCATTATGTTTCAAATGATATTGAACTACCTCAAAACAATGACAATCATCATTTAGAAACACAAGTGATCTCAAGTCAGAGGAAGTATGCCACTTGTTCACATACAAGGATTATTCACATTGTGACAAGCAATTGAACATCCTAGTAGGGTCTGTCCAGTACATGCAATGTACCTATGAGTCTACATCTTATTCCATGCTCGAAGCATCCTATAAGATTAGAACACATATTAGTCTCAATCATATCAAGGTTGTCTCATGTTCACCAAGATATCTCGATTAAGGACAATACTGCATGTCAGCCAACCTGAACAGCATTGAGACATTATTCAGAAGTGTACATATTGCAGCAGATGATGTAACAAACTGAATAACAACCATTGCCTTTATAAACATAAGAGTTTATACATGATACTGAAAGAATCCCTAGGCCTCAAACATTAGCCTTAAGGGCATACCCCAACAATCTCCCACTTGCACTTAATCTAATGGTTGAGAAATCTCAAACCCATATTATTACAGTGCTTCTCATGCTTCTGCTGCGCCAGAGGCTTTGTAAGCGGGTCAGCCAGATTGTCATCTGTATGAACCTTGCAGACCTTGATCTCTCCTCGATCAATGATCTCCCGGATCAAGTGAAACCGTCTCTGTATGTGCTTGGACTTCTGGTGCGACCGTGGTTCCTTTGCTTGTGCTATTGCTCCAGTGTTATCACAAAAGATAACCAAAGGATCTGCACTCGAAGGAACAACACCAAGTTCCTGAATGAACTTACGAATCCACACTGCCTCCTTAGATGCTTCTGAGGCTGCAACATACTCGGCTTCTGTTGTAGAATCAGTAACAATGGATTGTTTGAAACTTTTCCACACCACCACACCTCCATTCAAGCTAAAAAAATAGCCTGATTGTGATTGGAAATCATCCTGGTCAGATTGGAATGAAGCGTCAGTATGTCCTTCAATACTGAGTTCTTCCTGACCACCATACACCAAGAATATATCTTTGGTCCTCCGCAGATATTTTAAAATGTTCTTGACTGCAATCCAGTGTGCCTGACCTGGATTACTTTGGAATCGACTGGTCACGCTTAACCCGTAAGCGACGTCTGGGCGAGTACACAACATCGCATACATAATGGACCCAATAGCGGAAGCATAAGGCGTTTTGTCCATTTCATCTTTCTCAGTCTGTGTTTGCGGACACTGACTCTTTGAAAGATTCAGACCAAGTCTGACTGGAAGATATCCTCTTTTAGAATTCTCTAAATGAAATCTCTCCAGGACTTTATCGATGTAAGTACTCTGGCATAGCCCGAGAAGCCTCTTAGATCTATCTCTGTAGATCTTCACACCTAATACATAGGCTGCTTCTCCTAAATCTTTCATCTGGAAACATTTCCTTAACCATGCTTTAACGGCATGTAGTTCAGGAATATCATTTCCAATGATCAAGATATCATCGACATAGAGGACTAGGAAAGTAATCACGCACCCACTAAACCTCTTATACACACACGGGTCATCTTCATTCTTGATGAAACCAAATTCACAGATTGATTCATCAAAACGAATATTCCAGCTTCTAGATGCTTGCTTAAGTCCATAAATGGACTTCTTTAACTTGCATATTTTATGACGATCTGATGGATTAGTGATACCTTCAGGTTGTGTCATATACACATCCTCATCCAGATTTCCATTAAGGAAAGCGGTCTTCACATCCATCTGCCAGATTTCATAATCGTAATATGCTGCTATCGCAAGAATAATCCGAATAGACTTGAACATGGCTACAGGAGAGAAAGTTTCATCATAATCTATCCCGTAGATTTGTTTGAAACCTTTCGCAACTAGCCTGCCTTTATTGGTAACCACGTTACCATCCATGTCAATCTTCTTCTTGAAGATCCATTTACAGCCTATGGGGATTACTCCCGGAGGCGGATCAACCAAATCCCAGACTTGGTTATCTGACATGGAGTCCATCTCGGCGCGCATAGCTTCAAGCCATCTCGCTGATTCTGGTCCACTGACCGCATCCGCATAAGTGAGGGGTTCATCATGATCAATGATGTAGACTCCGTCATAGCGCTCAGGCTGTTGACGGATCCTTCCCGATCTTCGCGGTTCCCGTGATATCTGAGCCTCAGGTTGTTCAATAACCTGTTCTACTGGCTCATGCTCATCCAACTGTGCTTGACTACTTTGTCCTTCCTCTGGATTCTCATCCAGCTTTATTTCTCTCCCACTGGCCTCTTGCAGAAGAAATTCCTTCTCAAGATAAATGGCCGTCCGAGCAACAAATACCTTGTTCTCTTTGGGATCGTAGAAATAATAACCCTTAGTTTCCTTGGGGTAACCGACAAAGATACATTTCTCAGATCTGCTCTCTAGTTTCCCAGAGGCGAGCTTTTTGACATAAGCCTCGCAACCCCAGATCTTAATAAATGTCAAGCTCGGCTGTTTCCCATACCATAACTCATATGGAGTCTTTGAAACTGCCTTGGATGGCACTCGGTTTAGTTCCTTTGCAGCTGTTTCCAGTGCAAATCCCCAAAAGGAGTAAGGTAGAGTAGCCTGACTCATCATTGAACAAACCATATCCAATAAGGTTCTGTTTCTCCTCTCGGACACACCATTCCATTGTGGTGTTCCTGGCGGAGTGAGCTGTGAGATAATCCCACACTCCTTCAGATAGTCAGTAAACTCTCGACTTAGGTATTCTCCACCTCGATCTAAGCGAAGTGCCTTGATATTTCGGCCTAGCTGATTCTGTACTTCATTTTTGAATTCTTTGAACTTGTCAAAAGATTCACTTTTATGTCTCATTAGATAGACATATCCATACCTACTGAAATCATCAGTAAAGGTAATGAAGTATGAATAGCCACCTCTGGCATGTTTACTAAATGGCCCACACACATCACTGTGTATAAGGTCAAGTAAACCTGAAGCCCTTTGACCTTTGTTAGGAAAAGGAGCCTTCGTCATTTTACCCATTAAACAAGCTTTGCATGTATCAATCTCCTCATAGGAGAATGATCCCAGCAGTCCATGGTCATGCAACCGCTTAATGCGTTTCTTGTTAATATGACCTAAATGACTATGCCATAGCAAGGTGCTATTATCAGCATACTTGGCTTTCTTATTATCAATATTTTGTATAGAACATTCCATGTCCAACATGAATAATCCATTGTTAATTGATCCAGTAGCATAAACAATATTATCTAAAGAAATAACACACTTTGAAATATTGCATTCAAAGGAAAACCCTTTCCTGACAAGAGCAGGAATAGAGATAATATTTTTCGTTATGCTAGGTACAAAGTAACAATTGTTCAGTTCTAATACAAGTCCAGATGGTAATGAGATGTGATATTCTCCTACAGCAACAGCAGCAACCCGTGCCCCGTTTCCAACTCGTAGGTCCACCTCATGCTGTCCCACCTGCCTTCTTCTCTTGAGTTCCTGTACATTTGAACAAATGTGAACTCCACATGCAGTGTCCAACACCCATGAAATAGAAGAAGAAAACATGACCTCAGTCACAAAAATACCTGAGCCAGAAGCGATGCTTCCCTTCTTGTCTCCTTGGAGCGCTTTACAGTCCTTTTTCCAGTGACCCAGCTGGCCACAATGGAAACATCTGTATTCCTTCGACCGCTTAACCTTTTGTTTCAGAGCCTTGTTGTAGCTCTTGACAGGGGCTTTGCCCTTCTTCCCCTTCTTCTTGTTCCTGGAAGGAACCATCAATACAGAGGTTGAAGGCTTTCCCTTTAGAGTCAACTCTGTAGTCAAGAGCATGTTCAGTATCTCTGCCGGGGTACAGTCGATCTTGTTCATATTGAAATTAATAATGAACGGATCGAAAGAGGCCGGGAGAGACTGAAGAATGATGTCTACAGCAAGCTCCTGATTGACGGTGTGTCCCAGTTTCTCTAGAGCCTCCTTGTACCCAATCATCTTGAGTACGTGAGCTCCCACTGGACTCCCTTCAGTCAGTTTGCTCTGAAAGAAAAGCTTAGTCAAATTGTAGCATTCAGTCCTAGCCTGTGCAGCATATAGCAACTTGAGGTTTGCTATAATTTCTATAGCAGATAGATCCTCGTGTTGACGTTGCAGCTCTGGCGTCATAGACGCAAGCATCAGGCAAGCGACATCAATGCTATCATTGACATGCTTTTCATAGGCTTCCCGAACCGCCCTTGCGGCGTTCGGAGCGGGTTGAGGCGGTATAGCCGTCTCGAGGACATACAGTTTCCTCTCTGCCTTAAGAACAATCTTAAGGTGTCCGTACCAGTCTGAGAAGTTTGGCCCAGCAAACTTCTCCCTTTCCAGTAGGGATCGCACATTGAAATTCGTGGTGTTCGTTGCTGCAGTAATCTACAACAATGCAAGAACAGCAAGGTCAGTATCAATGTTTAGAATCAATCCAGGACTTAAGAAAGATTCTTTTCTCACTATTTTATCTGGCTAAAAAATCCAGCAAAAAAGCCCGAAAGAGTAAAACTCTTTTAGTGAGATGGGATCCAGATTTCATACTTGGTCTCCGCGTCCCGCTCAGGCGAGATAAGATGCACAGAGAGTACAAGCACTAATTTCTGGTAGGCAGTCCCTGCCAATCGCCAACCCGTGCGATTCCCCTTCATCTGGGCAATCCAGCAGACTGTGCCAACTGAGTTGGTACAACACAGTCTCTGATCCCACAGATGGCTGCCTCTATATAGCTCACATATGCTCAATATGTAGCCTACATGGTCAAGCTGACCTGACCTACTCCCTGGACCACCACGTGCTATGCTGAGCAACGAGAAGCGATAAATCCCTTCTCTGTAGCACGCAGGTGTAATCACACACCGTCTGAAGATAGATGGGCGTGCCCACTGAGTGGGTACAACACGGCCCCAACGATAGTCAGAACAGTGAGGTTTCGCGCCAGAAGGCTTACGTGCTTGATATTTTAATGTTGGATTTTAACGGTCTTTTATCTTCTTACTATCATTCAAATCCTATGGTGATAGCAGAAGAAAAATCATGCAGTTCTAATTATATAAACAATAAGTAGAAAGCATGCTGATCTTATGTGGTAAAAGCCCATTAAGCCTAGGTTAGACCTTAAGTTAACTTAAGTCTTCACTTGAGCTCTTCTTGGGTTTTTGGCCCAGCCCAGGGCCCTAGCGCCCCACTGCAGCTCAGGTGCGCTCACCAGGTAAATGCACCTGTCCTAGGGTCGAACCCTAGACCTCCCACCTGGTCAAGCCACTACTGCATGCGCCTCTGCCATGTGTGCTCTATGCTCTTGTCTGATTAAAATTACAATTTAATCTATCTAGACAAGATTGACACGCAGGTCAATAACACAATTAATTAAAATGTGATGCGGAGATCACAATAATAATAATTTACAATTAAATCCAGGCTCGCAGGCCCCAGCACAGCACACATTAAAAGGGCAACCCACATAAGATGAAATAGACACTCATCATGGTATTCAACCAACATGTGATCCAATAACAAAATAAAATTTTTGAAAATCCCATTGGAATCAATTTTATTTTTCTTATGTGCCCTACTACCTTACAACGGTCCATTAATAGGGATCCACTCATCATGTCTAGTCAGATCCACTGCCCTTGCATGCACCAAGTTCTAACTGACTTGAGTTGACCCAATGGTCAACGATGCATGCCTTGGGCTGAACGACCCTCATGAGTTCTGGCAAGCGGGTGTGACCCCGGGCCTAACTCATGCGCGTTCACTGGTTGTCTCAACCAGACATCGCTACACGCCTGTCTGCAGTCGACCTATAGCCACCTCGTGCTTTCGCACAGGTGCCATCTGGTCGACCCATCTACGCTATCAGATGGTCTGATCAGACTATTTGGATCTTAACTAGACTATGCCTTCAACCCTAATAACCCGTCTAAGGGTTTACAGCAGGCGCATATGTAGATCTAGGTGATAGGCGCGCAAGATGTAATGAGTTTTGATAAATACATTCAACAAGCGCCAACATGAAACAATCATACATGCGCAAACAACTAAATCATGTAGTTTCGCATGTTAACATTAGATCTATGCATTAGCGCAAACAAGTTATATCAAACATGCGCCAACATCTAATGACTAGCATGTTCTCATGGTGACGATAGATCTACATTATGGCACAAACAAACATCACTCAAAGCAATCATATGATTCATACATCAACCATGCTCTGATACCAATTGTAAGTCCCCTAAAGGGGGGGGGGCGAAAACCCTAAAACTTGCGCATATAAACTTTTCTAGGGTTTTAACAAGATCGCTTGCATGAATATATATGATCAACTTTGATTATGATGCAAAGATCAAGTTAAGATCTTTTACCGTAGCCATGATGAAGGAGGCGACTTGGAAGCAAGAGGGCGAATTGGCTCTCCTCCTAAGAAGACGCACACTAGATGAGAGATGGCTACCTCTTTGGACGTTCCTTGTGCTAGCAAGGATCTCCAAATTTCCTTGTCGTGTGAAGAAGATGAGATGAATCCTCTTGATGGCCTATCCTCTTTTTCCTTTCGTCAAGGAAGAAGACACCACGATGATAGCTTCCCAACTCGAGAAGGGGGCGAACACGTTACAACATGGAGACGTTTTTCCTTTTTGAAAACCGAACTCCAAAAATAGCAAGTCTTCAAAGCTTCATGCGTTCACCTCAAGTGAACCATCGAAACTCCCCTCCTCATTGAACCAAACGTTCACATAGGTGAATGGGTTCAATTGCAATCGGTTCAAAAGGATTTGGTACAAAGACCAAATCAAACCAAGCCAAGCCATGGTCTAAATCTATATGAACCATGAAGGTTCAAGATCTAACCGTTCATCTCTAGATGCACTTGATCTCACCGATCTAGCATCACAACTCTCGATCGAAGCTTACCGATCTCAAGCCCTAATCAATCAAACATGATCAGACCAGATCTCACTTACAATCAGAGTTTAAACTCCTTTAAACTGAACCAAAACAATTCAGTCCACACGATCTGACTTAAGTAAGCCATATCATCAAATTGTGTGACCCTGAGGGTTTCCCTTAAATGTCGGTAATGATAACTTACGTTATCACGATCAGTGAGGGGTATCTAGCAACACATCACTGTCTCCCGATATAAAGGAAAGAGTCTTCCAAGACTACACCCAAACCATAGCACAAGTGTGAATCCACTTCACTAGACATACATGTTTCCTTTGCCACTGGATGTTCTTATTGGACAAGCGTGTCAAGCTTGTAACTCCAATATGATGAGCATGATTAGATCAGATGAACATAGTCATCTGGGTATGGCCATACACTTTCTCAATCATCTCATCCAGGGGGCCCCTTTAGAACATCACTCTCCTAAACAAGGAGACGGCAATCCTTTATCTATCACTAGTGTCCTAACCTGACTCATGATCATTATCCAAGATAGTCTATAACCATTATGTTTCAAATGATATTGAACTACCTCAAAACAATGACAATCATCATTTAGAAACACAAGTGATCTCAAGTCAGAGGAAGTATGCCACTTGTTCACATACAAGGATTATTCACATTGTGACAAGCAATTGAACATCCTAGTAGGGTCTGTCGAGTACATGCAATGTACCTATGAGTCTACATCTTATTCCATGCTCGAAGCATCCTATAAGATTAGAACACATATTAGTCTCAATCATATCAAGGCTGTCTCATGTTCACGAAGATATCTCGACTAAGGACAATACTGCATGTCAGCCAAGCTGAACAGCATTGAGACATTATTCAGAAGTGTACATATTGCAGCAGATGATGTAACAAACTGAATAACAACCATTGCCTTTATAAACATAAGAGTTTATACATGATACTGAAAGAATCCCTAGGCCTCAAACATTAGCCTTAAGGGCATACCCCAACAACTTATTATTCCTGACTCTTTCCATCTTTGTTTTCAATGTATTAGTTAAGCCTTTGGGCTCAACGCACTGAATGTTTACTTTGGGAGGGTTGAGCTCAACCAATGCATCAAAGAGCTGCCTTAGATTAGAAATAATTTCAGAGGCACTCTTAGATTCATATTGCCCTCTAAGCTCGGGCGACATGTTGGTTAGCATCAATTGTGTAACCTCCGAAGTATCAGTTTGATGCTTATCATAAGCATCCTTCTCAGCCGCTGAGGCCACGTATGGAAGTGGTTCAGGAATTGGCTTCTCAAGGACATATAGCTTCCTCTCGAGTTTGAGCACAATTCTCAAGTTCATATACCAATCCTTTAAGTTGGATCCAACCAACTTATCCCTTTCCAGGGTAGATCGCAATGACCATCTGCCATTGTTCACAGCCATTTTTCTACAACAACCAAGAAACAACAGATTAGTACTACTTCGAGTCATTTAAACTGGACTTGTTTTAAATGACCATGGCTCCCACTATTTTAAATTCGAATTGACAACCCACAAAGTCAATCGGAAAGTTTAAGACTTCCTAGTGAGATAGGATCCTTATTTCACATGAGGCTTCGCGTCCCACGAGGGTGGGATGAGATGCACAAAGTAACCCATACTTCCTAAGGTGGGCGCGCCGGCCGGTTGCTCCAAGCAACTCCCCTTGTCGAGACAGTCTGGGCATTTCATGTCCAACGAGGGCTGGATACAACATGAAACCTTTACCTCTCAATGATGCCTCTAGACTTTCACCATGTGCCCAGCACATGTGAACTTCTAGTCAAAGCCATTCCTAACCGTTATGCCCAGGGCCAACGAGTTTCCTTGCGAAGGCACGCCCAGGTTAAAACTGAACTGGGGAAACCATTGCCACCATGCACTTTCTAAAGATAAGTGGGTGTGTCCCACGAGGGTGGGAAACAATTCACAACACCACTAATCGATAGCTTAGTGAGGGCTACATGTTAGAAGGCTACCAGACTTGATATTTTAATTGAGGGTTTTGTTTAAGGTCTCATCATCTCAGTTTTATCTTATGTCTATCATTACAGGCATGCAATCCTATAGTGATAACATAACGGTAAAACATTTCAGGCATGCTTCTGCAGATAATAATAAAAGCAGTAAAGGATGATGTGATCATATCCTATACAAGACATTGAACCAATCCATGCCATGAAATAGGTTCAACTCATGTCCTAGCACTCAAGCCCCAAAAAACTAGACCTAGCCTAGCCGACCTCTAGCTTGAACTTCAAGGTTGGCTCCAAGGTCCTTCTCTCATGGTTTAGCTCTCAAACCGTAGAGGAATACTTTTGAAGTTCCCCATAGGTTCGGCCAATGCCATGGTCTTCCTCCAAGGAAGGTGCGCCACCATGCAATGGGCCAAGTTTTCTTGCGCCACCAAGCAACCAAGCACCAGCTTGCATGCGCCACCTTGCATGCTTGCGCCATCAAGCAAGTTTGTGCCTCTTGCATGTTGCATCACCATCCAAGGTATGCATGCGCTAAGTTCCAAGTACATGCGCCACCCTAATCTTCTTCTTAGTCAAAAGCAAAAAGAAAAAGCGGCATGCAGGCCTCACGAGGATACATTGCAAGCATGCAAAGGGGGCTTGACTAATGATCACAACATCATGCACAACCAAGGTATTTACTCATGCAATTCTACATGCTCATGAAAAATATAAAATCTGATATTTTACTTTTTCACAAAACCAGTTTCTTTTTCTCATCTTCTTCTCACAAGTCTTTTGGTTTATTGCGATTTATTTTTCATCATGATTTCAGAGATCCTTTCGGCTGGCAATTTTGTCAGATCAAGAGACTTGGCCAGTCCGAAGACACAATGCCTGTCCTACTTGACAAAATCACGTGCGCCTTTGATCTTTAAATCAAACAAGAAAAATAGTCCAAAAATTCCAAAAGAGATTGAGAGGATGATAGAAACAAGAAACCCTAATTTTTCTACTTTTAGAAAAATCAATTGCCATGCATCATGCTATTTATGAAAATAGAGATATGGCATGTGAGCATGGAAGAAAAGCATAAAACATCATTCGAGTCTTGCAAGTCGCTCTGATACCACTGTTGGGAAACCCCGGGGACATTTTACAATTTTCAGAGTTATGGACATACATTTTTCGCAGCGGAAGAATGTCCCCGAAACAGGCCAGTCCCAAAAACCCAGTGAAGATCGCAAGCAAGGGAGTCGACACGATGAGTTAGGAAATACCTTAAGAGCAATGTAGAGCGATGCCGATGTAGGCGCCCAAGTGTGCGCCCTCTGCAGTCTCACACACACGGATCTCTTGAGTTCTCTTCTCCCACGCCCGGTGCTAGCCTCGGGAAGAAGATCCAAGCCTTAGTTCTCTTCTTGAATGCTTGCGCCACCTCCAAGGTAGAAGTGCCAATTGAAGAAGAAGAGAGGAGAAGGGAGAATGCCGCCAAGCCTTTCCTTCTCTTGCGCCAAGGAGGAAGAAGGGAAGAAACTCGCGGTTATGGAAGAAGATGCGCCCTTGTCCCAAGCCTTTCGCCCCTCCTCTTGTGTTCACGCCTTCAAGGATTGATTACCCACAAGAGGGGGCGACTAGGGTCATATTTATAGGGCAAGAGGCGGTTAGGGTAATGGCTAGGATCATGACAAGTGTAGGGCTAGGATGAGGAGGTTTGAGATAAGGAAAGTCTCCAAGTCATTTCCATAATTCTCATTCAACCTTACCTTTTGTTCCCACGCCTTTCCTTGTGCGCCAAGGGCTTGCCTTGTGTCTCAAGCAATGCCATAGAGGCATGCATTCCATCCTAGGAAGAGAGGGGGAGGCGCCCTTTACTTCCATAATGAAGCAAAGGCGCCAACATGACCCCATTATGCCCCTAGGCGCCTAATGGTTCATGTTTCTCCCCATTATACCCTTTTAGCCTCTCATCTCTTCATGAGAACTTGTTATTGGGCCTCATTGGATAATGAGCTAGCCCAAACATCATTGCATAGGTTGATTAAGCACTTGGATCCAATCCAATGCAACCCTAATCCAAATGTGACCAACCATGGTCAAATACGGGTCAACCTGCCAAAAATGAAGTTTGGCTCCAATAACATTCTTCCATCTCATCATGCCCATTGGCGCTGATGAAATCTCCCAATTAGATCCGAGTTATCCAATAACTCGATCATAAGTCTTCCCGATCAATACGAGAACTCAAGTATCAAGGTGTGCGACCCTGTAGGTTCTTCTGACGCTGGCAGTGCTGACCAGAGGTCATCACAAGCAGTGAGTAGCACCTAGCAGTGCATCGCTACTACCCAGGTCATTGGAATGGATATTGACATCGACATCCCCATCATCGCAACTAGGTACAGATGCATTACAGTCTCTTTGCCGAACTGATATCCGATTGGACAAGTGTGTCACCACTTGTTTTCATCCAATCACATGGCTATGACTAAAACAGGTTCTCACCTGGGTATGGCCATACACTCTCAGTCATAGAACCATAAAGGAGCTCCATGGATATCATACTTCCTTAGGGAAGGGGCAAATCCTATGTCTGTCCATTGATCTTGTCATATGGGTCGTGACATGCTCAATAACAACCGTTATGACCTCCCAGCTACGGCAAGGTGTTAGGTTGTATCAAAGCAAGTCCCTAATCATATAGAATGATCAATGACCTCAAGTCAAGGGATCAATGCATCTCCTGTCACTTATGAGGATAACTCATGACACCAAGTCATAGCCTCATAGCGGGTCTATCCAGTATATCCCCAATGATATACCCATGTGTCTGCGTTAGCACCACATGCCTAACCAGCCCACATACCAGTCTCTCAAGTACCATAGCTGTCCCATATCCACTAAGGTACATCGACTGGGGATTATAATTCGAGCACAGATCCAATCTGTCTCCAGGGACATTATCATGTAAGTACACAATCGCAGGTGTAGTCAAACAATGATAATGACAATGCCAGAATGATATATAAATATCAGTGTCAAGTAGTACATAAGTTGACCAAAACTAGGTCCTAGGGCATATACACCAACAAATTCTTGCTGCATTTTCGAAGCGTTTTCACTTCCCTTGTCTAAAGACCCTCTCCCGTTTCTTCATGCATTGTATAACACCATAGAGTATGCCCCTAAGGACCGTCCCACCCATTGTAGCACCATCATTTCTGGTATCAAAGGAATTGCACGTTTGATTCTTATTGTTCGCACGGTCCAACTCTATTGCATAGCATATTTCTGCACGATTTCTGCATTTTCAACATTCTGCACTTAGTTTATTTCATCCTTGTTTGTGCATGGTGACTACAAGGTTACAAGTCATGTCGTCCCAATTCCCCGATACCATCCCAAAAACCCAAGAGTCAGCTCAACCCTCGGAAGGGATTAGCACACTGTTAGACTCTTTAGCTGCGCTTGCCGCGCAAGTTCACAAGCTGTCCGTGCAGTTTGATGCCCATGTGGGTAAGACGGACACTGCTATCTAGCAACTTATGGTGGTGATTAGAGACCTAGTTGATCGTCTAGATGTGTCGGAGCATAGCCGCCCGAACCCAGTTCAAGTTCAGCCTTCTCCCTTCGCCCAACCTACTCCAACTAGGGAGTTTCCCCCTCTAGTCACGCCCGTTAGGCGCCAACCCTTTGAACATGAACCCAACCGTCATAGGCCTGATGCAGCCAGCGAAGGCTCGGATTATGGAGATGAACCCTTTGACGAGGATGATGTTTGGGCCGCACAAAGGCCCCTAGCCCAACCCCGTTATGGGCACGATCATGCAGATGAAGATTTCCGTTGCTTTGTCCGACACACCCCGGTGCGCTTCGCGAGCAGCCTTGACCCCACGAAGTTCTAAGATTGGGTTGCCTCCATCGACTCTTACTTCGACTTGAGTGATTGTGCCCCACACCTACGTGTCTGGTATGTCCGCACTTTGCTCGAAGTGCCCGCACGTCTGCATTGGCAGAATGTAGAACTCCGAAACGAGCAGCTCGCACTCACTCTCATCACTCGTTGGGAGGAAATGAAGTATCATCTCCACAAATGATACGTGCCCCCTTCATGTAGGTAGTGACTCCTAGACCAGTATAGTAGTCTCCAACAAGGGTCGAGTTCCGTTGCGGAATATTGCTTGACGTTCCACACATTGCAATTTCGTTGCAACTTGTAAGATGATGCAAAGTTAGGTTTGTCTTAAGTTCAAGAATGGTCTCTGCGCAGAAATGTGGCGCGCCCTCCCGGCGTATGGCTCAGAATCGTTAGACCAAACCTATCAGCGTGCCTTAGAGATTGAGCAAGACCTTCGTGCTGCGGCCCGATGCAGCGAGTTTGTCCCCCCATGACGCCCCTACACTAGTGGGCCTCCACACACACACCCTCGGGCTGAGCACCCCGAATGTCAATCCAACCTGCGCCCTGCACCCAAAACCCATGGGTCTCCTCACCACCTAGCCCCGGAAGCAGCCCTCTCTTGCCCCACTTGCGAGGAGAAGGGCGAAGCTCCCGTTGTTGGTTCGACCATGCGAGTGCACTATTATAACTGCCTTCAACCGAGTCACTACTATAGGGACTACCCTAAGAAGTCCGCCTCCGTAGACAAAGGTCACAACCATGTAACCATAATTACCAGCGAGCGAGCGGAGCACGATTTTGAGGCAGAATGTTACATGAGTGGTGATGAGTTAGGTCACCCCACACTTACGGTAGTGTGGTGCACCCTTGTTCAAACTCCGCCCTCCGAGGATCAGAGGCAAGTATCTTTACAACTTACATCAAGTACAACGAGCACTCGTGTAAGATTGTCATTGATGGAGGAAGTAGTTTGAATGTGGTCTCCCAGACCACGATCACCCGCTTTGGTTTTCTGATGTCTTGAAGTTATATAGTCTTTTTGACTATTATTTCCTAATGAATCGAGACGTATTGTCATGCTTCTACAGCTCTCTCCAGCTTATTTCATTAACTTTCTTCAGAAGCTTCACTACTTGTCATATTTGTTAAATACAGGATAATTCACTCGTCTCCATAGCTATACGGATGTACGATCACATACCCGAGTCAATCTGGATTGACGACAAGAAATTTAGCTTCATACGAGAGTTAGAGTTCACCCGCATTCAACATTTACTGCCAGCTTTAGAGAACACACGCCATCAACTAGGGACATGCCATCAAGAGAACATTCATGAACGAGCATTAATGAGGAGACATTCATGAATGAGCATTAATAAAACACATTCATGAATGTGCAATTAATAAAAGATATTCATGAATGAGGACACCATTAAGAGATACCTTGAAGAGACACCATGAAGAGACACCTTGAAGAGATGCCTTGAAGTCTATATAAGAGAGATGGGTTCTCTTCAGAGGGGGAGGTCATTGGAGGTGAGAGGAAGATTGCGCTAAGAAGCTCAAGGCTTGATTCCTAGGCAAAAGTTCACCGTGTCAAGGAAAGGAAGGCAACATCAAGGAAAGAGAGAAGGAGTTTGTCTTCATTCTTTTTCTCTTCTTTACTTTGTTCGATTTCTTTTACATCCTAATTTGTGAGTCTTGTACTTGTTGTAATCAAGTGTGTACTAGCGTAAAACCTCAATCGGGATACGGGTGTAGCCCGTCTTTTTGATTTATAAGGCTTAATGTTAAGAATTGCTTTTTGATAAATCTTTCGAGGCCATTTGATCTAGGATTATTTCATTCGTGTTTATCGTTTCTTGGCCAGATCGGTTTTCACTTCGTTGATTGTGGTAACAACTGAGAGGTGAATAACAATCAACACTTTCTCCTTGATCAATCTTGTGAACTCTATTACGAGAGTCGTAGAGTCCACTTGGGGAGTCTTGGTGTCCTGTTTTAACATGATCTACTTACGCTTAGTCCACCACGAGAGTAGGAGACTAACTAAGTAGATCGTGGAGCTAGTCCACCGCGAGAGTAGGAGACTAACTAAATTATTGAGTTGTGCACCCGAGAGGGGTACGGCTAAAGAGGACATATCCTTGGTTTTCTAAAAAAAATTTCTAAGTAGTACTTTTTATTATGCTTATTGGTTGATAGACGTGGTGAACCCTGACTTCCCGATTTCTCTCTCATCGTTACGACATTCGTTTTACAACGTTTTCAGTTTGAAATACGACACCATCTGAGACTTTTAAACCACTTAGCTATCGAAGATCGGAATATTTGGTACTTGGCAATCCGTCCCTGTGGAAACGATATCTTAAGTACTACATCGGTAAGCCATGCGCTTGCGGATTTTGTGCAACAAGTTTTTGGCGTCGTTGCCGGTAACGGTATTTTGTCAATATTGAGATATTCTGAAAATTGATAGACCAAGTTTTCGCTTACTTCTTTCATTGTATACTTTCACTTTTTAATTCTTTTTTGCACAGAAGTCTTCGATCAGGAGGACTTGAGGACTTATATGATCTTGACCAGGAAATAGAGAGAACATTCCATCGAAGAAGGAGACTCAAAGAATTGAGGGAAAGAGAATAACCAAGTAACATTGATCCAATTCCTCTATCTGAATTCACGATGGCAAAAAACAATCGCTCCTTGAAGGATTTCGCAGCTCCGAATGTACAAGGGCTTCATACAAGCATCGCTCGTCCACCAGTGGAAGAGAACAATTTTGAGATTAAACCTTCCTTGTTGTCGATGATCCAGAATAACCAGTTCGAAGGTACGCGGCATGAGGACCCTAATATGCATTTATCAATATTCTTGGAATACTGCGATACTATGAAGACGAATGGCGTATCTAGTGATGCAATAAGGTTGAGGCTTTTTCCGTTCTCGCTACGAGATAGAGCTCATAATTGGCTACACACTTTACCATCTGAATCCATCAGAACTTGGGATCAATTATCTCAAGCATTTTTATCTAAATACTTTCCTCCGAGTAAGACAATACAGCTGCGCAACCAAATCATAAGCTTTACTCAAAAGGAAGGGGAATGTCTCTATGAAGCTTGGGAACGCTATAAAGAACTCCAAAGGCTATGTCCACACCATGGACTCAAGAAGTGGGTAATAATTCATACCTTCTACCACGGTTTGAATTATAACACATGACTTACTGTAGATGCAGCCGCTGGTGGAGCTCTTATGAACAAAAATATGGACGAAGCAATGCATCTACTTGAAGACATGGCGCTCAACCACAACCAATGGTCCGGCAAAAGGGTTAACGCCGCAAGAACAAGCACCCTAGGTAAGTATGAACTAGATGCTCTGAGCTCTTTGGCAGCAAAGGTAGATATTCTCTTGCGCAAATTAGATTCAATTAATACGAATTCTGTTGATGCAACTGTTTCCTCCTGTGCGATATATGGATTGACAGGACACACCTTAACTGACTGTCAATTAGGTATTTCTCATGACTTAATAAATGAACAAGTTCATGCTGTAGGAAATTCGAACCCTAGACCTCAACTCGACCCATTTTCAAGCACCAACAACCCAGGTTGGAGAAATCATCCCAACTTTTCCTACAGAAATAACATGAATCCTGTTCCTCAGCAAAGCTATAGACCACCCCCTGGAATCCAACCCAGTTACCCCATGACAAGGCCATATGCTCAACCTCAGCCCCAGAAATCAACACTTGAAACAATCATGGAAACTTTTATCTCCTCTCAAACCAAGACCAATGAGAGCATCAATGATATGATGTGTCACATGTCCTCCAGACTGGACGCTATTTAAGCCCACAACAAGCAAGTAGATATTCAATTGGCAAACCTAGCCACCAACCTAGCTAGACCCGCAGGTAGGTTACCTTCCCAACCCGAACAGAATCCACGAGAGAACTGCAGTGCAATTACTACTCGCAGTGGTAAGCAACTGGAGTAACCTAGAGTACCTAACTCTAACCTGGGCCCTGACGCATCCACCAGCAATACACCCGAACCTGAAAGAACCAATGAAGAGAAAGAAGATTGTGTGAATGAACCAGCTTACGTGCCACTGCCGCCTTACAAGCCACCGATTCCATTCCCTCAAAGGCTAGCAAAAGCAAAGCTGGATAAACAATTCAGAAAATTCTTAGAAATTTTAAAAAAGTTGTATGTTAACATCCCCTTCACTGAAGCTTTAACACAGATGCCCAGGTACGCAAAGTTTTTGAAAGATATTCTTTTGAACCGACAGAAGCTAGAGGAGCCAGGCACAGTGGTGCTAACTGAAGAGTGCAACGCCATTATTCAAAACAAGCTTCCGGAGAAACTGAAGGATCCGGGCAGTTTTTCGATACCGTGCATAATTGGGGATCTGTCTTTTGAACATGCACTTTGTGATTTAGGCGCCAGTGTCAGTTTAATGCCTTTTTTGATATGTAGGAAACTGGACATCAGCGACATAAAGGCAACACCAATCTCTCTACAACTTGCTGATCGCTCAGTACGAAAGCCGACAGGAATTCTTGAAGATGTTTCGATCAAGGTCGGAAACTTCTTCATCCCAGTCGACTTTGTCGTACTTGAGATGGAGGAGGACGCAAAGCTACCAATAATTCTAGGAAGGCCATTCCTTGTGACCGTCGGGGCAGTCATTGACGTGAAAAACGGAAAACTTGCCCTAAACATTGGTGAGGAGGCTATCAAATTCGATTTAAGACGGAGTTAGAAATATCCTTCTATCGCAGGTTCATGCTGTAGCCTGGATATCATTCACAATGCTATCGATATTGATAATTCCATAACTGATGAGGTGATCGATTACCCACCAGAGGTCTGCCTTTCAGAAAGTACGACAGCAGCAGTGAATAAAGATGCCTAGGCTTACGCAATGGTAATGGACTCAGCCACATCGGTAAACTCTGATAAGGCAAAGATCGAACATCTTGATAAGATGACGCCACAGGTCAGTGAGGAAAGAAAAATTGAGTTGAAATCTCTTCCTATAAATCTGAAATATGAATTTTTAGACGATGATTCTACCTTGCCTATGATTGTGAATGCGAATTTGACTGATACTCAGATAGCACAATTGTTTGCTGAAATTAAACTTCACAAAAGGGTCATAGGATATTCCCTAGATGACATCAAAGAAATTGACCCAACTGTTTGCATGCATAGTATTCTCTTGGAATAGGAAAGCAAGCCCTCTATTGAGTTTCAAGGACGACTAAATCCGAACATGAAAGAGGTCGTAAAGAAGGAGATCCTGAAACTTTTGGATGCGGGAGTCATCTACCCGATATCATATAGTCGATGGGTGAGCCCTATCCACGTTGTACCTAAGAAGAACGGGGTAACTGTTGTCAAGAACGAGCAGAACGAGCTAGTTCCGGTCCGCACTGTAAGCAGGTGGAGAATGTTTATCGACTACCGGAAGCTCAACAAGGTGACGCGAAAGGACCACTTTTTTCTACCCTTCATCGATCAAATGCTTGAGCGTCTTGCCCATAATGCTTACTTTTGCTTTCTTGATGGATTTTCTGGTTTCCTTCATGATGTAGGATAATGGAAGCGAGACGATCTCCACACCTTAGGCCTTTCTCCATAACCTCTAGATGATCTATTAGCCACGATCTTTGTTTTGTAAGTTTGTCTGGATTCATGATTTGCGAGACAGCACTTTTGTAGCCCCTCAGGTGCCTAGGGGTAGTTTAGGACGGGTAGCCTAGGCATTTTGTTTTTATTTTCAGTATTTACCTTTGTAGTGGATGTAGTAGGTTGCATTAGTTAGGATTGAGCGTGTA
Organism: Costus lasius; assembly: GCA_027563935.2. NCBI lineage: Eukaryota > Viridiplantae > Streptophyta > Magnoliopsida > Zingiberales > Costaceae > Costus > Costus lasius. Next base: position 99,609,443 of record CM050448.1, read on the forward strand.
CTTGTACGAAGCACCTTCGTCCCTCCACCAGCCCACTTGAAGCAACCCACATGGGGCGCTACAACCGGCCCAAGTTACCAGCTTAAGGCCCACACCTTTGCTGCCCAGCTTCAACACTAATCAACAGCGATAGGGGGGATCCAAACTGGTCAACAATTCAGCCAATATGTCACTCAGCATTCCAGCCAACATGACAGCGAACATTTCAGCCAAAGACAAATGCCAAAGGCTCACTATGCGACGAGGATTATTATGAGGCAAGAAACCTACTTAGGAAGGATGACACGCAAGCTGGTGTGCTTGTCTAAACAAGGAAAGTCTAGCTTTACAAACGTAAGAGGAATTCCAGCCCAAGGCAGCATTCATCAAGGACAATTGTTTACCTTAAAGAAGCAAACCTGCACATGCTCCAGCTGCTTACCTCAGCCAATTTTGAACACAACCGCAGCAAGTGGGAAGTGAACATTGGAGGGGGAAGGTTAAAAGACATTGTACATTGGGTGGGAGGACTATCATATCTTTTATGAAAAAAAAAACAACTTGGAAGTCTGCTGCGTGTTTGGTGACCGAGAGCCCAGCTCTACCCTCCTCTTCCTCTTCTCTTCCTCTAGCTAGCCGAGCTTCCCATCTCTCTTCCTCTTCCCACTCTTTCTTGCCGAGACATCCTCCCTCTCCTCTTCCCCTCAAGTGCTCCACCATGGGATGAGCGTGAGTTGAAGAAGCAAGACCAAAGACTCCTTGAAGCCTTCAGCTGGTGGATTGAAGATCTGAACAAGAACTATCTAAGGACTGTGTTTAGTTTAAAGGGGACTTGTGGTTTTGTATTCTGCCTTCTCTTGCAATATCTGAGTGTAAGCCATTTAATCACCCCTCCTTAAGACCTCAACGCCAAGATCCAAGGAGCAGGGGATCCAAAGAAAGGTGTCTTGGCCCCCTTCCCTAAAGGGGACCTTGGGTACACTCTCTCCAAGTAATTTCTTTTCTTAGGCTGCATGCTAGTTAGACTAAAAATTACCTCTGTTCTTTATTGGAATTTACGCATGCTTGTTGAATGTTTGGTGAGCCACATGCCTTAGGGAATCCTAGTACAGTCATCCTACTTCAGTGGTATCAAAGCTTAGCCTAAGGTGCTCATTTAATTTGCGAAAGTCTTCTGAACTTGTTTCTCTCATTCTGTGTCTTTGAAATTTTGCTCGCTGGAGTCCTCTGTTTTCCTGAAGTTGTCTGTTTTCTAGGCCTTGTCGTCACTCTGTTATGGAAACTGTGGAATTTTTGAACTATGGATTTACGTGTTTCTTGCTCCTCACTGAGTTTGGATTCATTCTTGCTGTCAAACAATTTGGAAAAGAAGAGAAAAAAAAACTCGCTGAATTCTGACTTCACTGTGCTGAATTTTCTTGAAACTTGTTTGCTGAGTTTCTACTTGAAGTTTTCTGAACTGAGGAGGCCATTGGGTTATTTAAATCAATAGATAGCAACCAGGCCTTCAGCTGTTTCCTTCCAGGTCACAGTAAGTTCATTGCTGTTGGCTGAAAACTTGGATATGGAGAGTTGAAATTTCTGTTACTATTGCGTACCATCTCTTGGGTTTCTGTCTGAAAATTCTTTTTGCACCAAGAAGGTTTTGAACTATCTAACTCATAGATAGTATCCAGGTCTTCTAGGGACATCAGTTCTGAGCACAGCAAACTAATTGCTGTGGCTGAAACTCAAATCAATAGAAACTGGAAATTAAGTTCTATGATCTGATTATCTGTCGTGAGTGTCTGCCGTTCTGCTCTTGAAAATTAGCTGGAGGTTTCTGAGCCGAGGGGTCCTCAAACTACCCACTCAATAGGTAGTGTTTAAGGACCTTTGATGGTTAGGTTTTTCGACCACAACAAACCTGTTGTTGATAGCCGAGACCTGAGTTGAGGGAATTTGCAAATTCTGCTGCAATTCCTTCCTAGCTTTGTGTCTTCTTGTGTTTGTGTGGAGGTAAAAGAGGTTAGAGGCTATCTAAACTATAGGCAACCCTCTAAACTCCCTCCTTGGTGTTCACACTTTCAGAGTTGCAGCAAACCACGTGCTGCCAACTTCCTTGAAAACTGAGAACCAAAAGCTGGAAATTTCCTGCATTCATTGTTCCTTACCGTTTCTATTTTCACCACACTTGCGGGGTGTTAAGGAGGACGGGGCTGTCTAAAACCATAGAAAAGTCCTTGCGCCTTCGTCATTCGGTCCACCTCTCCAGTGGCTGCAGCAAACCAAGTGTTGTTAGTCTGCGGGAAGTTTTGACGCAAGCTGGAAATTCTTCTGCTAGTTACTGTGTAATATCAGGCTTGTGACTCCAGCTGTGCTTGAGCTGGTGGTGGTGTGGGAGCCTGCCAACTTCATTGGTTGTCATCTAATACCACCAAATCAAGCGACCTGATCAGCCTGAGGGCAGCTCCACTGAAAGGTTATTGATCAGATTCTCCTTTGACGATTAGCTTGTTGATATTTTCTTGAATTAACTGTAGCTTACCAATCCTAACTGCATTCTGATTTATTTTTTCCGCCGATTGTTTTCTGAGCTAAAGGAGCTGGAAGCTATCCAATCTGGTGGATCAGTATATCCAAACGCTTCAGGCTTGATCAAAGACTGAACCCAGCAGCGTGCAATTGCTGTGGATCACTTCAGTTCAAGGGCTGATTTCTGTTTTTATGCTGATCCCTACTAAATCTGATTTCCAATTATATGCTGAGTTCTGATTAGCTTATGAGTTTTCCTCCTATGAGCCTGACTTATAAGCTAGAAGTTGAATCAAAACGTGGGTTGCTGAATCTTTATCAGAACCTATTAGCCACACTACGTTCCAAGTCAAAATTCTGCACTTACCCTACTATAATTGCTGAAATTTTATTGCTGGAATTGAGTGACTTGCAACTTGTTAATAACTCTACTGTGCTAATAACTTATATATCTGCTCTCAACACTCATGCTTGTGCATCATACACAATCTGAACATTTGCAACTTCTATGCTCATTTACATGTCCTATAATTGTTAAACTTATTTTGAATGTGCTATTGAAAATTTTGTGCACTATCACTTATTTAATCTGAAATTTGCTGCAATTGTTGATGCACTATCACGTTTTTTTACAATGATGAATACTAGAACTAGCTCGAATGTTGAGGAACCTGAATTACCACCCATCTCCATCATATTTAACAAACTTAGCAAACTTATAGTTTCCCATAGTGACCTGACCCAGGGGAATGATTTGGTGGATGCTTATATCGAAAAGTTTGATGACTTGCACTTGGGATTTAAATACTACGAGGAGACATGGGAGCATACAAAACAGTTTATAAGAGGATTAAAGGGAGAAATTAGGGAGTCCCTAGTATATAACTCAATTAGAAATATAGATGATGCCTACCATCAAGCATGAAGGATTGAATATGACATTGAGATGGCTCGGGAGGGGCATATTAAAAATGATTTGTCTGCGATGAAAGATTTATGTCAACAAGTCATAAACCTAGTTTCCCAAGAAATTGAAAATGAACAAGACGAAACATCTATGATCCCAACTATACTAGTGAGGAAGACCTTGACCCACTAGATGGGGAAGTTGACCTTGGGCAGACTAAACTAGAACTACTTCAGGATCTCCCTAATGCCATTATTCCTAAGATTGGGGTAGAGTCTAAAGTGGAGGTTCTTGTGATTGACCAGATCAAGATTCCCCACCTCAACAAAATTAATGAGCAGAACATAAATTTGATTCCTCAAGGACCTATACTTTGCCATAGGTATCCTCTAGGACCATCCTTGTTGCCATCACTCTTAGGTCCTAGACATGAATACCAAAGAACCCTATCCTTAGACTTACCTCAGCCCGCTCTTAAGCTTGAATTAATTGAAACCCTTGAAAGGGCCCAAGAAGACATTACTCCACTAGCTTTGTGCCCACATTCACCTTTAGATTGTATGGCTGAAAGTCATCACATCATAAGGATAGAACAACCAACACTCATGGGGATTGAGGTTCATGATGGGCTTCTCGATCCACCTAGGGTCTTAGTGCTATACCTTGATCAACTCTTGCTCCCTCATGCCCCGAGTTCTTCCTCAGGATGCCTACCTCCTCATGTCCAAGCCTACGCATTGATTGGCCCAACCCCATGCCTAGGTGATTCTATGACACAATATTCCTTGTTAGGCCGATCCCATGACATTATGTTAGCTAACTTAACCCACACACCAAAAATATCATTGCTTTGTTTAAACATCCCACAAGACTTCTTAGTTGAGCCAAATCCTTGTCTGCAGCATGATGTTGATTTCATCTTTGGGCCTTCAATGATAACCACACCCTATTGGATGAATTCATGGAGTTTACTCGGTGAACCTATATTCCCAATAGAGTACCTACCTAAGGAGTGCATAAACATATCTCTTTGTACGCTATCATTAGAAGCTTACATATTTGTGTTGACATTTTCATATCACGTTTTCAAATTTAAAATTGCCCACACACATAAGAAAACAAAAACTTTCAAACATTTGTACCTTATTTACAGGGATGAGGAAGCCACGAAAGCTGATGATAACCGGCATACATTGGGGTGCCACCTGAGCCACGGCGAAGCTTCCATTGTTATTCTCCGGAGGCGAATTCTTCGTTGCCGGCGAGAGCTGATGTAGGATCATGGAAGCGAGACGATCTCCATACCTTAGGCCTGCCTCCAGAACCTCCAGATGATCTATTAGCCACGATCTTTGTTTTGTAGGTCTGTCTTGATTCATGATTTGCAAGAGAGCACTTTTGTAGCCCCTCAGGTGCCTAGGGGTAGTTTAGGATGGGCAGCCTAGGCATTTTGTTTTTTATTTTTAGTATTTACTTTTGTAGTGGATGTAGTAGGTTGCATTAGTTAGGATTGAGCGTGTACTTGTACGAAGCACCTTCGTCCCCCCACCAGCCCACTTGAAGCAACCCACATGGGGCGCTACAACCGGCCCAAGTTACCTGCCTAAGGCCCACACCTTTGCTACCCAGCTGCAACACAAATCAACAGCGATAGGGGGGGGGGGGGGTCCAAACTGGTCAACAATTTAGCCAATATGTCAATCAGCATTCCAGCCAACATTTCAGCCAAAGACAAATGCCAAAGGCTCACTATGCGACGAGGATTATTATGAGGCAAGGAACCTACTTAGGAAGGATGACACGCAAGCTGGTGTGCTTGTCTAAACAAGGAAAGTCTAGCTTTACAAACGTAAGAGGAATTCTAGCCCAAGGGAGCATTCATCAAGGACATTTGTTTACCTTAAAGAAGAAAACCTGCACATGCTACAGCCGCTTACCTCAGCCAATTTTGAACACAACCGCAGCAAGTGGGAAGTGAACGTTGGAGGGGGAAGGTTAAAAGACTTTGTACATTGGGTGGGAGGACTATCTTATCTTTTATAAAAAAAACAACTTGGAAGTCTGCTGTGTGTTTGGTGACCAAGAGCCCAGCTCTACCCTCCTCTTCCTCTTCTCTTCCTCTAGCTAGCCGAGCTTCCCATCTCTCTTCCTCTTCCCCACTCTTTCTTGCCGAGACATCCTCCCTCTCCTCTTCCCCTCAAGTGCTCCACCATGGGATGAGCATGAGTTGAAGAAGCAAGACCAAAAACTCCTTGAAGCCTTCGGCTGGAGGATTGAAGATCTGAACAAGAACTCTCTAAGGACTGTGTTTAGTTTAAAGGGGACTTGTGGCTTTGTATTCTGCCTCCTCTTGCAATATCTGATTGTAAGCCATTTAATCACCCATCCTTAAGACCTCAACGCGAAGATCCAAGGAGCAGGGGATCCAAAGAAAGGGGTCTTGGCCCCCTTCCCTAAAGGGGGCCTTGGGTACACTCTCTCCAAGTAATTTCTTTTCTTAGGCTGCATGCAAGTTAGACTAAAAATTACCTCTGTTCTTTATTGGAATTTATGCATGCTTGTTGAATGTTTGGTGAGCCACATGCCTTAGGGAATCCTGGTAGAGTCATCCTACTTCACTACAGATCCTGATTCACCTAGAGGATCAAGAAAAGACAACATTTACTTGTCCTTACGGTACGTTCGCATACAGGAGAATGCCATTTGGACTCTGTAACACTCCGGCCACATTCCAACGATGCATGATGGCAATCTTCTCTGACTATAACGAAGATTTTATGGACATTTTTATGGACGATTTCTCAGTGTATGGTCGATCCTTTGAATCATGCTTAGCTAATCTGTCTAAGGTGTTGCAGCGATGCGAGGAAGTGAACCTCGCACTGAACTGGGAAAAGTGTCATTTTATGGTACAAGAAGGGATCGTGTTAGGACATCTCATTTCTGAACGTGGGATAGAAGTCAATTAGGCTAAAGTGCTTGTAATTGAAAAGATGAATCCGCCGACTTCAGTGAAAGGAATCCGTAGTTTCCTAGGACATGCCGGATTCTACAGAAGATTCATCAAAGACTTCTCGAAGATAGCTCGACCACTGACCATCCTGCTTTGTAAGGACTCTGAATTCTATTTCAATGATGATTGTTTGCAGGCATTTGAGAAACTCAAGAAGGCCTTGATTTCCACACCCATTATTCAACCTCCTGATTGGAATCTACCTTTTGAGTTGATGTGCGACGCGAGTGACTTTGCCGTAGGAGTTGTTCTGGGGAAAAGAAGAGACAAAAAACTTCATGCGATATGTTATGCCAGCCGCACTTTAGACGAAGCTCAAATCAATTACGCGACAACGGAAAAGGAGCTTTTATCTATTGTCTTTGCGTTCAATAAATTTTGTTCTTACTTGATTAACTCGAGAGTTATTGTTTATACAGATCACGCAGCAATCAAATATTTGATGAGTAAGAATGACGCAAAACCACGACTATTATGATGGATACTTCTCCTTAAAGAATTTTACCTGGAGATAAGAGACAAGAAGGGAGCTGAAAATGTTGTGGCCGACCATTTGTCGCGCTTGCTTCTGATTAAAGAAGAAGATACTTATGATGACTTGGAAATTAATGATATGTTTCTAGAGGAGAAATTGTTCAAAGTGATTACGCAAGATGCACCCTGGTACGCTAATTTCGTCAACTATCTGACCTCTGACATTTTTCCACCTGACTTGTCTTTTCAACGAAAGAAGAAGTTTTTATCTGACATACGACATTTTTACTGGGATGATCCACATCTCTTTCGGCGATGCACCGATGGAATTTTTTGACGATGTGTACCCGAGGATGAGATTCTAGAAATCTTAAAGCACTGTCATTCTTCCCCTTATGGTGGGCATGCCGGAACTTCAAAGACAGTATTTAAAGTGTTTCAGTCAGGATTCTTCTAGCCCACTTTATTCCGCGACGCACAAAATTTTGTACAAACCTGTGATCGATGCCAACGCATGGGTAACATATCAAGAAGAGATGAAATGCCACTTGGTGAGATTCTGGAGTTAGAGATCTTTGAAGTATGGGGCATTGATTTCATGGGTCCATTCCCTTCGTCGTGCGGAAAAAAATACATACTAGTTGCTATCAACTATGTATCGAAGTGGGTGGAAGCCTTAGCCTCGCCGACAAATGATTCCAAAGTTGTGATCAAACTGTTTAATAAGGTAATATTTCCTCGATTTTGAGTTCCACGTGCCGTTATATGTGATGGTGGATCTCATTTCATCGAGAGGAACTTTGGAATTCTGTTAAAAAAATATGGGGTAACCCACAAGATGGCTACGCCTTATCACCCCCATATGAGTGGTCAGGTAGAGATTTCGAACAGAGAATTTAAGAGGATTCAAGAAAAGACCGTTGCAAGATCTAGGTCTGATTGGTCGCTCAAACTTGATGATACATTGTGGGCATACCGTACCACATACAAAACTCCAATTGGAATGTCCCCATACTAGCTGATATACGAAAAGTCCTGCTATCTGCGTGTTGAATTGGAACACAAATCATATTGGGCAATCAAGACGTTAAAATTTGATTCGAAAAGTGCTGGAGAAAAACGATGCTTGGATTTGAATGCTCTTGATGAAATACGTCTGGAAGCATACGAGAACGCTCGGATTTATAACGAACGCACAAAGAAATTTCACGATCAACGTATTGTGCAGAAAGATTTCAAAGCCGGGGACAAAGTCATACTATTCAACTCAAGACTACGACTATTCCTTGAAAAATTATGAACTCGATGGTCGGGGCCATTTACTATTAAAAAGGTCTACCCATACAGAACAGAGGAGATTAGTCGCGACAATGAGGACTCTTTTAAGGTCAATGGACAACGACTTAAACACTACTATGATCCTAAACCTATGAATACTGTGGACACCCTGCTTCTTTCTGACCCAATCGGATGATTTCAACTACAGTCAAGCTAATGACCTTAAACGAGCGCTCCTTGGGAGGCAGCCCAAGTACGGTATCGACCTGCTTTTAATTAGTTATTCTTACTGATATGTGTGATTTGCTGCAGGACTGTTGCTTTTTGATTAAAAAAAAAACCTGCGGCACATTTGCTCCAGTCGGTCACCGCTTGGGAACCTGCGGCACATTTACTTCCCCTGTAGAGTAGCAAGAGGAGGCCGAGCAACTCGACCGTTCGACGAAGATGAGGCAGTTTCCCTTTCACGATTCCATACCAAGCAGCTGCATGGATCCCTTCTTAACAGCCGCATCGATTGAAGCATAGGAGGTGCACCGATTCACCTCTCTGGCTCTGATTAATGGAAGGCGACGACTCCAGTCTTTGGCTGCTCCTTTAAGTGACATTCATCAGGCGCACCGATTCAATCCACCAGGCGCACCGCTACAGTCTTCAACTGACGTCGCCGCTTCAGCCGAACAACTACAATGCATCAACATCACCAGGCGACCCTATTTATTGCTCAACGAAAGGCAACGAGGCTCTAATTTCGCATGAGAGTTCTTCCATTCAAGGCTTTCGACCAACATCTGCCTGCAAACAGCGTCCGACGATTCTCTTGCTGGCGGAAAATTCCTTCTTTGGAAGCATCACTCCACCAGTCTGCTTCTCATCCACGAGGAAACTCCCAGCGACGTTCGTACTCATTTGCTGCAAGCTTCTCCCGAACCCTGCTCCACCACTGGAACTAATTTGCTGTCACCAGGATTGGAAACCACAGTTGGACGAAGCCGCCGAATCTGCTGATCTCCTTCGGCGCTGTTCTTCTTCACTTACGGGATCAATTTCCTCTTTCGGACTTTACAATAGCAACTCAAACTTCAGCCATGCCTCTAGTACGTAAGACAATGGCTAGGAAATCCACTATCAACTTTCATGCTTCTACAACTCTCTCCAACTTATTTCATTAACTTTCTTCAGAAGCTTCACAACTTGTCATATTTGTTAAATACAGGACAATTCACTCGTCTCCAGAGCTATACGGATGTACGATCACATACTCGAGTGAATCTGGATTCATGACAAGAAATTTAGCTTCAGACGAGAGTTAGAGTTCACCCGCATTAAACATTTACTGCCAGCTATAGAGAACACACGCCATCAACTAGGGACACGCCATCAAGAGAACATTCATGAATGAGCATTAATGAGGAGACATTCATGAATGAGCATTAATGAGGAGACATTCATGAATGAGCATTAATGAAACACATTCATGAATGTGGATTTAATAAAAGATATTCATGAATGAGGACACCATGAAGAGACACCATGAAGAGACGCCTTGAAGTCTATATAAGAGAGATGGGTTCTCTTTAGAGGGGGATGTCGTTGAAGGCGAGAGGAAGATTGCGCTAAGAAGCTCAAGGCTTGATTCCAAGGCAAGAGTTCACCGTGTCAAGGAAAGGAAGGCGACATTAAGGAAAGAGAGAAAGAGTTTGTCTTCATTCTTTTTCTCTTCTTTACTTTCTTCGGTTTCTTTTACATCCTAATTTGTGAGTCTTGTACTTGTTGTAATCATGTGTGTACTAGCGTAAAACCTCAATCGGGATTCGGGCGTAGCCCGTCTTTTTTATTTATAAGACTTAATGTTAAGAATTGCTTTTTGATAAATCTTTCAAGGCCATTTGATATAGGATTATTTCATTCATGTTTATCGTTTCTTGGCCAGATCGGTTTTCACTTCGTTGATTGTGGTAACAACTGAGAGGTGAATCACAATCAACGCTTTCTCCTTGATCAATCTTGTGAACTCTATTACGAGAGTCATAGAGTCCACTTGGGGAGTCTTGGTGTCCTGTTTTAACACAATCTACTTACGCTTAGTCCACCGTGAGAGTAGGAGACTAACTAAGTAGATCGTGGAGCTAGTCCACCGCGAGAGTAGGAGACTAATAAAATTATTGAGTTGTGCACCGAGGGGTACGGCTTAAGAGGACATGTCCTTGGTTTTCTAAAAAGATTTTCTAAGCAGTACTTTTCATTATGCTTATTGGTTGATAGACGTGGTGAACCCCGACTTCCCGATTTCTCTCTCATCGTTATGACATTCGTTTTACAACATTTTTAGTTTGAATTACGACACCATATGGGACGTTAAACCACTTAGCTACCGAAGATCGGAATATTTGGTACTTAGCAATCCATCCCTATGGAAACGATATCTTAAGTACTACAACGATAAGTCGTGCGCTTGCAGATTTTGTGCAACATTTTCCCCTCGAGCCCCACCCGAAGCCCTACTCCATCGTGTGAGTTGATGCACCGAGCCTTCTAGTCACCCATAGATGTCAAGTTCCCATTGCTTTTGGGCACTACTGTGAGAAAGTATGGTGTGAAGTGGTAGCCATGGATGTTGCCCACGTCCTCTTAGGACGCCCTTGGCTGTAAGATAGAAACGTGGTCCATTACGGCCGGTCAAACACATAAACACTTATGTGTTCAACCACAATGAGCAGAAAATCCGATTGATCCCAACCCCACCCAAGGAGCTGCACTCGTCCACCTCTAAAGGTGTGATCGTCCCGCCCACGGCTACTCCTCAGGGGTTGGTGTATATGCCTTGAGACATAGTATTGGTCCATCTTTGTACTACTTGACTCTGATATTTATATATCATTCTGGTATTGTCATTATCATTGTTTGTCTACATCTGCGAATGTATACTTATATGATATTGTCCTTGGAGACATATTGGATTTGTGCTAAAACTATTGTCCCCAGTCAATGTACCTTAGTGGATATGGGATAGATATAGTACTTGAGAGACTAGTATATTGGCTGGTTAGGCATGAGGTGCTAACACAGACATATGGGTATATCAGTGGTGGATATACTGGACCGACCCGCTGTGAGGCTATGACTTGGTGTCATGAGTTATCCTCACAAGTAATAGGATATGTATTGATCCTTAGACTTGAGGTCATTGACTCTTCTATATGCTAAGGGACATGCTTTGATACAACATAACAACTCGCCGTAGTTGGGAGGTTATAAAGGTTGTCATTGACTCTTCTATATGGTAAGGGACTTGAGGTCATTAACTCTTCTATATGGTAAGGTTATGTCACGACCCATATGAGAAGATCAATGTACAGACACAGGATTTGCCCCTTCCTAAGGGAAGCTTGATATCCATGGAGCTCATCTATGGTTCTATGACTGAAAGTGTCTGGCCATACCCAGGTGAGAACCTGATTTAGTCATGACCATGTGATTGGGTGAAAACAAGTGATGACACACTTATCCAATCGGATATCAGTTTGGAAAAATGACTATAATGTATCTGTACCTAATTGTGATGATGGGGATGTCGATGTCGATATCCATTCCGATGACTTGGGTAGCAGCGATGCACTGCAAGGTGCCACTTACTACTTGTGGTGACCTTAGATCAGCACTGCCAACATTAGAGGAACCTACAGGGTCGCACACCTTGATACTTGAGTTCTTGTATTGATCAGGAAGCCTTATGATTGAGTTATTGGATAGCTCAGATCTATTTGGGAGATTTCATCAGTGCCAATGGGCCTGATGAGATGGAAGAGAGTTGTTGGAGCCAAACTTCATTTTTGGCAGGTTGACCCAAAATTGACCAAGATTGGTCACATTTGGATTAGGGTTGTATTGGATTGGATCCAATGGCTTAATCAACCCATGCAATGAAGTTTGGGCTAGCTCATTATCCAATGAGGCCCAATAATAAGTTGTCATGAAGAGATGATGGGCTAAAAGGGTATAATGGGGAGAAGTAGGCGCCTAATGCTTCATTAGGAAGCAATTGGCGCCAAGCCCCTCTACCTTGGATTGTATGCTTGCCTCTATGGCAAATTTTGGGGCTGATATTGTAACGCCCCCTCAGAATAAATCCCAAACACGTGCAGAAACCGCGGAAGATAGGGAACGTCACACACAAAACAACAAGACAAATGCTAGGGAATAATAGCTGACATAAAACGATTCAGAAAATTTCGGCAGCATGTCCCCATAATTACTAAGGAAATTCCTATACATGCTCCAAAACACAAATTGAACATACCATTTCGAAAACAAGATTCACAATCCTTATCACAACATCCAACTAATAAATCACATTAATTAAATAACACTGAACAGAACAGAATTCACCGAAAACAGGCTTAAGCCCTCGGTTTAACACTCGTATCAAAACCAAATGCCAACCTGGCAACAATATCACAGTAGTCGAAAACTAGCAGCCACATCCGGCTAACATGTCAATGAATAAAATCATAAAAACCTCGGCCACATCCGGCCCTCAAAATAGCACAGGCTCGCAGGCCCCAAAATATCAAGTCAGAAAATAATACATCCGCTAGGCTGTAGGCTCCTGCCCTGCATCTGGAAATATAGTGGAATGAGCTACACAGCTCAGTGAGTAGATAGTCTCGTTCGACCATCCACTAATATACAATCAAAAATAGATGCAGATATCTTTTCAAAACTTTTAACGGAAGATGACAAAGCATGATACATAATAAAACTGATAACCATAAATCACAATTATGATCATACAACAATACACCCACCATCCCGGGCAACAAGATCACAAAACAGCCTAACCGGCTAACAGACTCAGACTCACGCAACTATTGTCCAGTGATTTCAGAATTGACCCCGAGGGTCCAACCCGGCCTTCGTCAAGGCACTGAGAGTAACATGCACGAATAATGGTGAGGCGTAGATTCAAGAGGTGGCCCCCGCCAGGTCACGACGTGGCACTTTGCTCTACGACACTCAACCACACCCCCTTACCGGGAACACAAACAGAACAGAACAGAAGGTGAATGAATTCAAGAGGTGGCCCCCGTCCGACCAAGACGTGGCACTTTGTTTCAAACACCCAACTCTCAAAAGGTTTACCACTTGGACAAAAATACCCTCAACACAAACTGGAAACCTGAACCTATAACCTGGTCACTAGACTCTAGAACAGTCCCTCCATTACCGGAAACAAATCAGAATAGGTTGGGTGGATTCTCCAACCCCAAGTCAGAATGACTGTTCACTGAGTGCTCTAGTTGACCCTTAGGTTCAGTCCACTCAAGTCTAGGACCCTTATCGAATGCATTTAACACAGACATTATTTCGAACATCACATCAATCAGGTTCAAAAAGGTCCTTAGATTTCATGCAAGCATGGTTTAACCTTTTCTAGATTATCATTCAAGGTTATCAATCAATAATTAAAAATACATACTAATACAGAAAATTCACCAATTTCATCCACAAATAACATAAATACTGAATATCACAGATTCATAGTTTTCTCCTAGTTCTTATAACAAAAGACAGAAATACCCCTAGTTCAAAGTTTAAGTCATGCAGGAAAACTTATCCAAAAATTTCGTAAAAATAGTCATTACATCCCTCATGATCCCTAGATTCGTAATTTCAAGTTTTCCCCAATTTTAACTAGAAAATTTACCCAATTACCCCTAGGTCAATCTCAGTCAACAGAAACTTTTATTTCCAAAAATTCCCAAAAAAATACGGTAGAGTCCTTATATACCTAATTTCATGAATATCAGTTTTTCCCCAATTTTTACCCATACATTTGGGCGTAATTTCATGAAGAAGGGGCGAAATTCTCATTCAAGCCCTAATCTTCATGCAATTGAAAATCTAAAGTTACATACATGTTTAATCAAGGTTTAATTGATGATTAGGAGTCTTAAAAACGAAAAGCCCTAATTGTCATGCAAGCTAGGGTTTCGAAATTTAGAGAAAAAACAAAGAAAACGTGTACACATGTGAAAGCAAGAGTTCATGTTATATTTCTAACCCTTAATTTTCTCTAAAACAAGCAATACTACTAATATGCGTGAACTAGGTGAAGAGAAAATCCACTCACCTTGATTTCGGTTTCTTCCAAGTCACAAACCCCCTCACGCCTCCCCTCACACTACTCACGTCGCCGGAAAACACCCAAGGACCGCCGGAAGTCGCCTCCACCACCAATCGCCACCGGCCACAAGAAGAGGAGAAGGGAGAAGAGATAAGCCGCCACCCTCACTCTAGGAAGAAATCGTGAACGAAAGCAAAGAGGGAAAAACGTGAGTGAACCCTCTTAATTTTCGTTTTCTACCTCCAAAGGATCCAAACCCAATATCAAACATAAGTAGAAAATCCAATAACCCTTTAGTATAAGTTATATTTTCCACTTCACCCTTATCAAGGGCTCTTACCCTTTTCTAATCGAAAGACACCACTAACCTAGTGGTACACAGCACACATTCTACGCCTTAAGTCGCAGGTTCGAATCCTCTCCGTGACCCATATTTTTACATTACAGGAAAAATACATAAATCGATACATTATCTCAAAGAAAACTTCCACAAAACTGCTAGATAAATAAACTTTCATTTTCTTACCTGCTAATAAATTTCTGGATCTTACATTCCTCCCCCCTTAAAAAGCTTTAGTCCTCTAAAGCTCACCATCCAAATCATCGAACAGCTGAGGGAACTCTCTTCTCATATCTGACTCTGTCTCCCAAGTAGCTTCTTCGACTGACTGGTTTCCCCAAATAACTTTTACAAGCGGTATTGTCTTGTTCCTTAAGACTTTGTCTTTCCTATCCACAATCCTCAGTGGACTCTCTACAAAAGTCAGATCACTCTGGATCTGCAGGGGAGCAGAATCAAGCACATGTGATGGATCTGCACAGTATTTCCTCAGAACTGACACATGAAATACATAATGAAGATGCTCCAGAGATGGTGGCAGAGCTAGTCTGTAAGCTACAGGACCAACCCTCTCTACAATATCGTAAGGTCCAACAAACCTCGGGCTCAGCTTTCCCTTCTTGCCAAACCGCATGACACCCTTGGTTGGTGAAACCTTCAGAAACACATGATCCCCCACCATAAACTCTAAGGGACGACGACGATCATCTGCATAACTCTTCTGCCTGTCCCGATCAACCTTCAATTTTTCCTGAATAATTCTGACTCTATCTGTAGCCTCCTGTACAGCCTCTGATCTCAGAATCATCCGGTCC
Organism: Costus lasius; assembly: GCA_027563935.2. Lineage (NCBI taxonomy): Eukaryota > Viridiplantae > Streptophyta > Magnoliopsida > Zingiberales > Costaceae > Costus > Costus lasius. The sequence continues at coordinate 99,624,890 of CM050448.1, forward strand.
CCTGATTCCTCCCAACTCAGAGGTGACCTGCACTTCCTGCCATACAGAGCCTCGTACGGAGCCATCTGAATGCTGGAGTGAAAGCTGTTATTGTAGGTGAACTCTATCAGGGATAAATCACTGTCCCACTCAGAGCTCCAATCTACCACATAAGCCCTCAGCAAATCCTCCAAAGTATGTATAGTACGCTCTGACTGACCATCTGACTGCGGATGGTAGGCGGTACTAAAACTCAACTTAGTGCCAAGACCCTCATGCAAGCTCTTCCAGAATCTAGAAAGGAATCTGGAATCGCGGTCTGATACAATATCCACAGGCACTCCGTGTAATCTGACTATTTCATCGATGTACAGCTTAGCCAGCCGATCGAGTGGGTAAGTCATCCGAATAGATAAAAAGTGTGCAGCCTTCGTGAGCCTGTCAACGATGACCCAAACCGCATCATGCCCTCTCCTTGTCCGAGGCAACCCACAAACAAAATCCATACTAATTGAAAGGAGTCCCCAAAAAGGGGGGGCGAAACCCTGATAGGAGGCGCAACAAAAACTCTAGCGGAATCTAGGGTTTCTAAAAGGATCGCATAGCATGTAATATATTCAACTTTCAATGAGAAGCGATTCTTACCATTGCCATCGCTTAGATGGTGTCTTGGAAGGAAAGGCGCAAATGCTCCTTCTCCTAAGGTGACGCACACAATTGATGTCGCCTACTCTTCCTTAGTGCTCCTTGTGCTAGCAAGGCTCCAAGATTGTCTTGCCGAATGGAAAAGGGAGAGATCACCTTGCTTGGCCGAATACTTCCTCTTGTCGTCTACACTTCTCCACACGAGAATGCAAGCGCCGAATACTCAAGTTGGCGACAAAGGCGTGAAGAGGCAAGTTTCATGAGGCGTGGTCACGTAAGTGATCATGCTTTCTAAAAATAGAAAGCCTCACCTCCAAATGCGATCATGGGTTTACCCAATCGCAAACTCCTCTTAGATTGAACCATGCACTCAACCAATGAGCTGGTTCAAATCGATTTGGTTCAATAACCAAATAAACCAAGCAATCAGTCCAGACCATAATAAACCCTAAGGCTCTTAATCTGACCGTCGATCTCTTGATGCTCCTGATCACACCGATCCAGCATCCATTCTCTCAATCGAAGCTTACCGATCTCAAGCCCTAATCAATCAAACATGATCAGACCAGATCTCACTTACAATCAGAGATTAAATCCCTTTAAACTGAACCTGAATAATTCAGTCCACACGATCTGACTTAAGTAAGCCATATCATCAAATTGTGTGACCCTGAGGGTTTCCTTTAAATGTCGGTAACGATAACTATCGTTATCACGATCAGTGAGGGGTATCTAGCAACACATCACTGTCTCCCGATATAAAGGAAAGAGTCTTCCAAGACTTCACCCAAACCACAGCACAAGTGTGAATCAACTCACAAGGCATGCAATTTTCCTTTGCCACTGGATGTTCTTATTGGACAAGCGTGTCAAGCTTGTAACTCCAATATGATGAGCATGATTAGATCAGATGAACATAGTCACCTGGGTATGGCCATACTCTTTTCTCAATCATCTCATCCAGGGGGCCCCTTTAGAACATCACACTCCTTAAACAAGGAGACGGCAATCCTATGTCTATCACTAGTGCCCTAACCTGACTCAAGCTCACCATCCAAGATAGTCTATAATCATTATGTTTCAAATGATATTGAACTACCTCAAAACAATGACAATCATCATTTAGAAACACAAGTGATCTCAAGTCAGAGGAAATGTGCCACTTGTCGCATTCAAGGATTATTCACATTGTGACAAGCAATTGAATAACCTAGTAGGGTCTGTCCAGTACATCCAATGTACCCATGAGTCTACATCTTATTCCATGCTCGAAGCATCCTATAAGATTAGAACACATATTAGTCTTAACCATATCAAGGCTGTCTCATGTTCACCAAGATATATCGACTAAGGACTTTACTGCATGTCAGCCTAGCTGAACAGTACTGAGACATTATTCAGAAGTACACTTATTGCAGCAGACAATGTAACAACCTGAATAACAACCATGCCTTTATAAACATAAAAGTTTATACATGATACTGATACAATCCCAAGGCCTCAAACATTAGCCTTAAGGGCATACCCCAACAATCTCCCACTTGCACTTAATCTAATGGTTGAGAAATCTCAAACCCATATTATTACAGTGCTTCACATGCTTCTGCTGCGCCAGAGGCTTAGTAAGCGGGTCTGCCAGATTGTCATCTGTATGTACCTTGCAGACTTTGATTTCGCCACGATCAATGATCTCCCTGATCAAATGAAACCGTCTCTGTATGTGCTTGGACTTCTAGTGCGACCGTGGTTCCTTTGCCTGTGCTATTGCTCCAGTGTTATCACAGAAGATAACCAAAGGATCTGCACTCGAAGGAACAACACCAAGTTCCTGAACGAACTTACGAATCCACACTGCCTCCTTGGATGCTTCCGAGGCTGCAACATACTCGGCTTCTGTTGTGGAATCAGCAACAGTTGACTGTTTGAAACTCTTCCACACCACCGCTCCTCCATTCAAGCTAAAAACATAGCCTGATTGCGATCGGAAATCATCTTGGTCAGACTGGAACGAAGCGTCAGTATATCCTTCAATACTGAGTTCTTCCTGACCACCATACATCAAGAACATATCTTTGGTCCTTCGCAGATATTTTAAAATGTTCTTGACTGCAATCCAGTGCGCCATACCTGGATTACTTTGGAACCGACTGGTCACGCTTAACCCGTAAGCGACGTCTGGGCGAGTACACAACATCGCATACATAATGGACCCAATAGCCGAAGCATAAGGCGTAATGTCCATTTCATCTTTCTCAGTCTATGTTTGTGGACACTGACTCTTCGAAAGATTCAGACCATGTCTGACTGGAAGATATCCTCTTTTAGAATTCTCTAAATGAAATCTTTCCAGGACTTTATCGATGTAAGTACTCTGGCACAGCCCGAGAAGCCTCTTAGATCTATCCTTGTAGATCTTCACACCTAATATATAGGCTGCTTCTCCTAAATCTTTCATCTGGAAACATTTCCTTAACCATGCCTTAACCGCATGCATTTCAGGAATATCATTTCCAATGATCAAGATGTCATCGACGTAGAGGACTAAGAAAGTAATCACGCTCCCACTAAACCTCTTATATACACACGGGTCATCCTCGTTCTTGATGAAACCAAATTCACTGACTGATTCATCAAAACGAATATTCCAGCTTCTTGATGCTTGTTTAAGTCCATAAATAGACTTCTTTAATTTGCATATTTTATGACGATCTGATGGATTAGAGAAACCTTCAGGTTGTGTCATATACACATCCTCTTCCAGATTTCCATTAAGGAAAGCTGTCTTCACATCCATTTGCCAGATCTCATAATCGTAATATGCTGCTATCGCGAAAAGAATCCGAATAGACTTAAACATAGCTACTGTAACGCCCTTGATTTTCTGAATTATGATTTAAGGTTAGAAATTCAGTTTATGTATTTTTATCGGTTAAAATTTAGGGATTTTTACCTAAGTGTAGGAATTTTCCTACAGGGCAAAAATAATTATTTTGGTTGGGGATTCGAACCCTCAACCTTGATTCTTTGCTTCTGGAATTCTTCCACCGTGATGGCGCATATTTCTGATGTTATTGGAGTGGCGCATGGTGGTTAAGCCCAGGTAAGCCCATTAAAGCCGATTTCCACTTAAGTTAATTGGGTTATTGGATCTTGGATCCGTTTGGGGTGGAAAAAAAAGAAAAAAAGGGGAAAATTCGTGAGAGCTCCTCTCCCTCACGATTTTTGGTTTGTTTCTTGCCCTAGCCGCCTGTGTTGTCGCCCCTCACTGTGCTTGGCGCCTCCTGCAAATTTCTGACGCTGGTGGTGGCAGACTGGTGGTGGACGAACTTTCTGGAGATCCCTGATCCTCTGTTTTGGCGTTTTCTCTGTGGGCGATTTTTTTTCTGGTGAGTAATTCGATCCTAAGGAGTCTAATCCGAATTAAAATTCGTTATTTGCCATGATTATTCGTATGGGGTTGAATTCAAATAATTATAGGGTTTTAAAATCCTGTTCTGCTGAAATCTGCATTCGTTAATCTGACCTTTGTGTACTATAACCCCAATATCTCATGGTCTATAGATCCAAATCGCACGAAATAAATTTTGTATGAAACTAGATACATTCGGCTTTAATTTGAATCTGATATCGACCATATCCGAGCCGTATTCGTATTTCAATCTGTATTGCAATCCAGCTGTACAAAATCAGTTTTCTGAAATTCTGGATTTCGACCTTTATGTGTTCGAACCATCATATCTCCCTAGGTATAGCTCGAAATCTTGTCAAATCAGTTTTATTAGACCGTAGGCTCGAAGAGCTTTATTTTGACTCCCATAACGCCTATTTTCGATTAGTTATTGGATCTGAAATAAATGTCGCAAGTCTGATATATGAATCTGTTTTCTTGAAATCTGAAATTCTGACCTTCTTATGTTCGAACCCTTATATCTTCCTGTCTAAAATTCGAAATCTTGTGAAACCAGTTTTATTGGAAACTAGATTCAGAGAGCTTCATTTTGAATACAATATTGACTAGCTTTGGTTCGAAATTGGACTAAAAATATATTTTGCAAACGGACAATATAAATCTGCTATGTTTTGGTTAGACGAATATTCCTTTGTGAGAAAAATTTACATTGTATGGTTTAACCTCTTAAATTGTGGTCTGTAGTTCTTCTAAAATTTATTTGTTTGATGAGAAATTTTAGAGAAAACAAAATTGGGGATTTAACTAAGAACTTAGGAATTTTCGAAAATATAGTTCGAGCCAATTTTGGGGCTTTTGTCAATTTTCTTCACGAGCGTGTAATTAAAATTATCTGTAGTGGGGGACTGAAATTATTTACATGAAATTTGTGCGTTCTGTTAAGGTTCTGAAAGTGGCGCCCCTTACAGTAATTTTATAGCTCACGGTTTTAGGAATTTTGAGGAGATTATTTCATGAATAATTTCTGTTCTGTATTTAAATGTTTGTTATATGAATAATTTCTGTTATGTATTTAATTGTTTGTTATGTGGATATTTCCTATTCTGTTTATATGTTGTGATGTTTCTGAAAACCTTGAATGTGTTAAAACATTTGTGAGAACATAGAATGGTTTGACATGAATTAAGGTTAGTTGTAAGGAATTCACTCATATAATTTCTGTTCTGTGTTTAAGGACTGGATATTGGGGTGTGTCATTTTCTGGTTTGTTAGACTTTGGGCATAATGTAAGAATTAAGTAGTGGTTGATCCTACTTCTCTGTTTCAGTATAATCTGTTCTGTAAAATTATGCCCTAGTGTAGCACTCTTCCGTGTCCTTACCCTCCTTCTGTGGCGCTGTAATGGTGCTGATAGTCTACTACGACCCTTGAGACACTATTTCTGTTCTGGGTATTGGAGGCCAGAGTGCCACGTCCTAACAAGACGGGGGCCACCCACTGATACCTCCTCTACCATTCAGTTCTGGGTTTTGGAGGCCAGAGTGCCACGTCCTAACAAGACGGGGGCCACCCACTGATACCTCCTCTACCATTCAGTTCTGGGTTTTGGAGGCCAGAGTGCCACGTCCTAACAAGACGGGGGCCACCCACTGATACCTCCTCTACCATTCAGTTCTGGGTTTTGGAGGCCAGAGTGCCACGTCCTAACAAGACGGGGGGCCACCCACTGATACCTCCTCTACCATTCAGTTCTGGGTTTTGGAGGCCAGAGTGCCACGTCCTAACAAGACGGGGGCCACCCACTGATACCTCCTCTACCATTCTGTTCTGGGTATTGGAGACCAGAGTGCCACGTCCTGACAAGACGGGGGCCACCCACTGATATCTCCTTTACCATTCTGTTTCTGATATGCATGCATTGTCTCGTCCTCGGCAGAGGTGGGGTCAGACCTTCTGTGGTCATCAGGCCTTCTGTGGCCTTTCTGTTTCCGATGTAGACTATCCGTTTGGACTCTGAAAATTCTGATTTTCTGTCTGTCAGTTCTGATTTCTGTAGTTCTGTTTCGATCTGTATTTAGATGTATTAGGCGGTGTGGTTAGTTGGTATGGGTTGGTATATTCATATCCTACCTGTTTGATGCCTATTGTTACAAGTATCTGTATTTGATTGTGTTTGTTTCTGATATGAGCATGCATGTTAAGTTGATTTATCTTATCTGTTAAATAAAAAGAATTTCAACTTAAGTATGATATTTTTGATGTGTACTATGGATGACTTTTAGTGTCTTTTACTCACTGAGCTTTTTAGCTCACCTCCGTTGTTTAAATGTTTTCAGGTGAGACATCAAGACAGTAATTGCTACAGCTAATATGACGCTAATGTTTGATGTCATTTCTAAGAATAGTCTTCTAAAGATTTATCAGGCCTGCGTGCCTAATTTATTATGACCTATATGACATGTTTTATCTCCTGAGGGCTTATGCCTGTTTTCAGGATATTATATTATAGTTGTTTCGTTTAAATTATTGGATACAAGTCTTGGATTCTTGTATTGAATTGGTTCTTATTTTGAAATGTCCGATTTGAGATGTGTAACCGAATTTGTGTTGTTTATTTTAGTATCTGAATAATCAGTTCTGTATATTTCTGAAATTCCACATATGTGTAGTGTGGACGTTTGTTGTTGTTACAAGATATGTGTGTCTGTGCAGCAGTAGTTTAGAATACTTGCTGCCGGATTTTTTCTGGATTTCCGGATTTCTATTTCCTAGTAATCGATCCTATTCAGTTCTGTGCGGTTTTCTGTTCCGTAGTAATGTCCTTCGATGCCGCTTTCTTCTTGTGTTTTAATGGAAGAGTAAAAAATTTTTGAAACCCCGTATTTCACTTGTATGCGTGTGGGGTGTGATTCTGAGGGATGTTACAGCTACAGGTGAGAAAGTTTCATCATAATCTATCCCGTAGATTTGTTTGAAACCCTTCGTAACTAGCATGCCTTTATAGGTAACCACGTTACCATCCATGTCAATCTTCTTCTTGAAGATCCATTTGCAGCCTATAGGGATTACTCCCGGAGGCGGATCAACCAAATCCCAGACTTGGTTATCTGACATGGAGTCCATCTCGGCGCGCATAGCTTCAAGCCATCTCGCTGACTCCGGTCCACTGACCGCATCCGCATAAGTAAGGGGTTCATCATTATCAATGATGTAGACTCCGTCATAGCGCTCAGGCTGTCGACGGATCCTTCCCGATCTTCGCGGTTCCCGTGATATCTGAGCCTCAGGTTGTTCAATAACCTATTCTACCGGCTCAGGCTCATCCAACTGCGCTTGACTACTTTGTCCTTCCTCTGAATTCTCATCCAGTTTTATTTCTCTCCCACTGGCCTCTTGCAGAAGAAACTCCTTCTCAAGAAATATGGCCGTCCGAGCAACAAACACCTTGTTCTCTTTGGGATCGAAGAAATAATAACCCTTAGTTTCCTTAGGGTAACCGACAAAGTTACATTTTTCAGATCTGCTCTCTAGTTTCCCAGAGGCGAGCTTTTTGACATAAGCCTCGCAGCCCCAGATCCTGATAAATGTCAAGCTCGGCTGTTTCCCATACCATAACTCATATGGAGTCTTGGAAACTGCCTTGGATGGCACTCGGTTTAGTACCTTTGCAGCTGTTTCCAGTGCAAATCCCCAAAAGGAATATGGAAGAGTAGCCTGACTCATCATAGAAAGAACCATATCAAGTAACGTTCTATTTCTCCTCTCGGACACACCATTCCATTGCGGTGTTCCTGGCGGAGTGAGCTGTGAGATAATCCCACACTCCTTCAGATAGTCAGTAAACGCATGACTCAAGTATTCTCCACCTCGATCAGAATGAAGTGCCTTGATATTTTGGCCTAGCTGATTCTGTACTTCATTCTTGAACTCTTTGAACTTGTCAAAAGATTCACTTTTATGTCTCATCAGATAGACATACCCATATCTACTGAAATCATCAGTAAAGGTAATGAAGTACTGATAGCCACCTCTGGCATGTTTACTAAATGGCCCACACACATCACTATGTATAAGGTCAAGTAAACCTGAAGCCCTTTGACCTTTATTAGGAAAAGGTGGCTTTGTCATTTTACCCATTAAACAAGCCTTGCATGTATCAATCTCCTCATAGGAGAATGATCCCAGCAGTCCATGATCATGCAACCGCTTAATGCGCTTCTTGTTAATATGGCCTAAACGACTATGCCATAGCAAGGTGCTGTCATCAGCATACTTGGCTTTCCTAATATCAATATTGTGTATAGAACATTCCATGTCTAACATGAATAACCCATTGTTAATTGAACCAGTAGCATAAACAATATTATCAAGAGAAAGAACACACTTTGAAATATTGGATTCAAAGGAAAATCCCTTCCTGACAAGAGCAGGAATAGAGATAATATTCTTAGTAATGCTGGGAATAAAGTAACAACTGTTTAGTTCTAATACAAGCCCAGATGGCAAAGAGATGAAATAGTCTCCTACAGCAACAGCAGCAACCCGTGCCCCGTTTCCAACTCGTAGGTCCACCTCATGCTGTCCCACCTGTCTTCTTCTCTTGAATTCCTGTACATTTGAACAAATGTGAACTCCACATGCAGTGTCCAACACCCATGAAATAGAAGAAGAAAACATGACCTCATTCACATAAATACCTGAGCCAGAAGCGATGCTTCCCTTCTTGTCTCCTTGGAGCGCTTTACAGTCCTTTTTCCAGTGACCCAGCTGGCCACAGTGGAAACATCTGTATTCCTTCGACCGCTTGACCTTCTGTTTCAGAGCCTTGTTGTAGTTCTTGACTAGGGCTTTGCCCTTCTTCCCCTTCTTCTTGTTCGTAGAAGGAACCATTAAGACAGAGGTTTAAGGCTTTCCCTTCAGAGTCTCCTCAGTAGTCAAGAGCATATTCAGCAGCTCTGCCGGAGTACAATCGATTTTGTTCATATTAAAGTTAATAATGAATGCATCGAAAGAGGGCGGGAGAGACTGTAGAATAATGTCTACAGCAAGCTCCTGATTGATGGTATGCCCCAGTTTCTCTAGAGCCTCCTTGTGCCCAATCATCTTGAGCACATGAGCTCCCACTGGGCTCCCTTCAGCCAGTTTGCTCTGAAAGAAAAGCTTGGTCAAATTGTAGCGCTCAGTCCTCGCCTGTGCAGCATACAGCATCTTGAGGTTTGCTATAATTTCTATAGCAGACATATCCTCATGCTGACGCTGCAGCGGTGGCGTCATAGACGCTAGCATCAGGCAAGCGACATCAATGCTATCATTGACATGCTTTTCATAGGCTTCCTGAACCGCCCTTGCGGCGTTCGGAGCGGGTTGAGGCGGTATCGCCGTCTCGAGGACATACAGTTTCCTCTCTGCCTTAAGAACAATCTTAAGGTGTCCGTACCAGTCTGAGAAGTTCGGCCCAGCAAACTTCTCCCTTTCCAATAGGGATCGCACATTGAAGTTCATGGTGTTCGTTGCTGCAGGAATCTACAACAATGTAAGAACAGCAAGGTCAGTATCAATGTTCAGAATCAATCCAGGACTTAAGAAAGATTCTTTTCTCACTATTTTATCTGGCTGAAAAATCCAGCTAAAACAGCCCGAAAGAGTAGAACTCTTTTAGTGAGATGGGATCCAGATTTCATACTTGGTCTCCGCGTCCCGCTCAGGCGAGATAAGATGCACAGAGAGTACAAGCACTAATCTCTGGTAGGCTGTCCCAGCCAATCGCCAACCCGTGCGATTCCCCTTCATCTGGGCAATCCAGCAGACTGTGCCAACTGAGTTGGTACAACACAGTCTCTGATTCCACAGATGGCTGCCTCCATGCGCTACCATATGCGCCACATATGTAGTCTACATGGTCAAGCTAACCCGACCTACTCCCTGGACCACCACGTGCTATGCTGAGCAACGAGAAGCGATAAATCCCTTCTCTGTAACACGCAGGTGTAATCCCGCACCGTCTGAAGATAGATGGACGTGCCCACTGAGTGGGTACAACACGGCTCCAACGATAGTCAGAACAGTGAGGTTTCGCGTCAGAAGGCTTACGAGCTTGATATTTTAGCGTTGGATTTTAACGGTCTTTTATCTTCTTAACTATCATGCAATTCCTATGGTGATAGCAGAAGATAAACTCATGCAATTCTAATTATAAAAGCAATAAATAGAAAGCATGCTGATCTTATGTGGTAAAAGCCCATAGCCTTAGTAAGACCTTAATTAACTTAAGTCTTCACTTGCTTTTCTTCATGGGACTTTTGCTGCTTATCTGGCCCAACCCAGGGCCCAAGCGCCATCTGCAGCTCAGGTGCGCCTACCAGGGAAAATGCGCCTGGTCCCAGAGTCGAACCCTGGACCTCCCACCTGGTCTAGCCTCTGCTGCATGCACCTCTGCCAAGTGTGCTCTGTGCTCTTGTCTGATTAACTTACAAATTAATCTATCTAGACAAGATTGACACGCAGGTCAATTACACTTTATAAATCAAATACAATGTGATACGCAGATCACAATAATTAATTTACAACTTTAATACAGGCACGCAGGCCCCAGCACAGCACACATTTAACATGGGCAGCCCACATAAGAATAAATAAACAAACATAGGCATCAATCAACATGTGATCCAATCATGAAAATTAAATTTTGAAAACCCCATAGGCATCAATTTTAATTTCCTTATTTGCCCTACAACCTTACAACGGTCCATTACTAGGGATCCACTCATCCAACCTAGTCAGATCCATTGCCCTTGCATGCACCAAGTCCTAACTTACTTGAGTCGACCAAAAGGTCAACCATGCATGCGCCAGGGTCGAACAACCCTCATGAGATCTGGCTAGCGGGTGTGACCCCGGGCCTAACTCATGTGTGTTCACAAGTCGTCTCAATCAGACATCGCTACACGCCTGTCTGCAGTCGACCTATAGCCACCAGGTGCTTATGCACAGGTGCTATCTGGTCAATCCATCAAGGCTGTCAGATGGTCTGATCAGACTATCTGGATCTGACCTAGGGGATGACTTCAACCCTAATAACCCGTCTAAGGGTTTACAGCAGGGCCTTAGATCTATAATGAGTCGCGCATGTAATATAAGTTTTTGAGAAAACATACAATATGCGCCAACAAGAAACATGCGCCAAGGAGAAAAACATCTCTAACAAGCATGTAAAATTCGCCAACCACAACTATCGCATGTAACTTATAGATCTAGACATAGGATCACAAAGAAAGCAAACATATTATCATGCAATAACTGATGGAACCCTTTCAGGAGGGGAGCGCAAAACCTATTGTGAGAAGAACCAGGGGGGCGCAAGTCATATGTTTCTTTCTCATAGCAGCGGAATTAGGGTTTCCACATAAGATCGCATTCTATACTTTCATATAATCAACTTGAATAACAAGTGAGAGATTCATTACCATGGCCATGGGAAGGTGCGGCTTGGAAGAAGAAAGATCGAAGGGATCTTCTCCAAAGAAATCACACACAAGGGATGAAAGCTTCCTCCTTGCGCAACTCTTGTGCTAGCAAGATTGCCAAGCTTTTCCAACCGTGTGTAGGAGATTAGATGAAAAGGGCTTCCTTCTTTTCGAGAGCTCTTCTTCCTTGGCGCAAGAACGATGCCTTCCACACGAGCAAGCCGTTCCAAAACCACGTCCAAGAAGCAAAACCGAAAAACATTAGAGAGACATCAAGCCATGAACGCATATGCGTTATGCTTTTGGAACTTTCCAAAATTGGCAACGATTAAGAGTTGGCGTTCACGTTTCCATGAACCAAACGCAACCTCTTCTCCCTCTTGAACCAAGCGCTCAACCCATGAGCCGGTTCAATATCCTTGGTTCAATAGCGAAACCAAATCAGCCCATAAATTAAGTCTAGATCAAATTAGACCCCAAGGTCCTAGATCTGACCATTCATCATCTGACGCTTCTGATCGCATCGATCTAGCATCATCTCTCTCGATCGAAGCTTACCGATCTAAAGCTCTAATCAATCAAACATGATCAGACCAGATCTCACTTACAATCAGAGATTAAATCTCTTTAAACTGAACCAAAACAATTCAGTCCACACGATCTGACTTAAGGAAGCCATATCACCAAATTGTGCGACCCTGAGGGTTTCCTTTAAATGTCGGTAACGATAACTTACGTTATCACGATCAGTGAGGGGTATCTAGCAACACATCACTGTCTCCCGATATAAAGGAAAGAGTCTTCCAAGACTACTCCCAAACCATAGCACAAGTGTGACTCAATTCACAAGGCATACATGTGTCCTTTGCCACTGGATGTTCTTATTGGACAAGCGGGTCAAGCTTGTAACTCCAATACGATGAGCATGATTAGATCAGATGCACATAGTCATCTGGGTATGGCCATACACTATCTCAATCATCTCATATAGGGGGGCCCTTAGAACACTACACTCCTTAAACAAGGAGACGGCAATCCTATGTCTATCACTAGTGCCCTAACCTGATTCAAGCTCACCATCCAAGATAGTCTATAATCATTATGTTTCAAATGATATTGAACTACCTCAAGACAATGACAATCATCATTCAGAAACACAAGTGATCTCAAGTCAGAGGACATGTGCCACTTGCTGCTTACAAGGATCATTCACATTGTGACAAGCAATGGAATATCCCAGTAGGGTCTGTCCAGTACATCCAATGTACCCATGAGTCTACGTCTTATTCCATGCTCGAAGCATCCTATAAGATTAGCACTCATATTAGTCTCAATCATATCAAGGCTGTCTCATGTTCACCAAGATATCTCGACTAAGGACATATAGCCTGTCAGCCTAGCTGAACAGCTTTGAGACAGTATTCAGAAGTACACTTATTACAGCAGACAAGGTAACAACCTGAATAATAACCATGCCTTTATAAACTTAAGAGTTTATTACATGATACTAATACAATCCCAAGGCCTCAAACATTAGCCTTAAGGGCATACCCCAACAATCTCCCACTTGCACTTAATCTAATGGTTGAGAAATCTCAAACCCATATTATTACAGTGCTTCACATGCTTCTGCTGCGCCAGAGGCTTGGTAAGTGGGTCTGCCAGATTGTCATCTGTATGAACCTTGCATATTTTGATCTCGCCTCGATCAATGATCTCCCGGATCAAGTGAAACCGTCTCTGTATGTGCTTGGACTTCTGGTGCGACCGCGGTTCCTTTGCTTGTGCGATGGCTCCAGTGTTATCACAGAAGATAACCAAAGGATCTGCACTCGAAGGAACGACACCAAGTTCTCTCACGAACTTACGAATCCACACTGCCTCCTTAGATGCTTCCGAGGCTGCAACATACTCGGCTTCTGTTGTGGAATCAGCAACAGTTGACTGTTTGAAACTCTTCCACACCACTGCTCCACCATTCAAGCTAAAAACATAGCCTGATTGCGATCGGAAATCATCCTGGTCCGACTGGAACGAAGCGTCAGTATATCCCTCTATACTGAGTTCTTCCTGACCACCATATATCAAGAACATATCTTTGGTCCTCCGCAGATATTTTAAAATGTTCTTGACCGCAATCCAGTGCGCCAAACCTGGATTACTTTGGAATCGACTGGTCACGCTTAACCCGTAAGCGACGTCTGGGCGAGTACACAACATCGCATACATAATGGACCCAATAGCCGAAGCATAAGGCGTATTGTCCATTTCATCTTTCTCAGTCTGTGTTTGTGGACACTGACTCTTCGAAAGATTCAGACCATGTCTGACTGGAAGATATCCACGTTTAGAATTCTCTAAATGGAATCTCTCCAGGACCTTATCGATGTAAGTACTCTGGCACAGCCCGAGAAGCCTTTTAGATCTATCCCTGTAGATCTTCACACCTAGTACATAGGCTGCTTCTCCTAAATCTTTCATCTGGAAACATTTTCCTAACCATGCCTTAACAGCATGCAATTCAGGAATATCATTTCCAATGATTAAGATATCATCGACGTAGAGGATTAGGAATGTAATTACGCTCCCACTAAACCTCTTATATACACACGGGTCATCTTCGTTCTTGATGAAACCAAACTCAGAGATTGATTCATCAAAACGAATATTCCAGCTTCTTGATGCTTGTTTAAGTCCATATATGGACTTCTTTAACTTGCATATTTTATGACGATCTGCTGGATTGTTGAAACCTTCCGGTTGTGTCATATACACATCCTCATCCAGATTTCCATTAAGGAAAGCTGTTTTCACATCCATCTGCCAGATCTCATAATCGTAATATGCAGCTATCGCGAAAAGAATCCGAATAGACTTAAACATGGCTACAGGAGAGAAAGTTTCATCATAATCTATCCCGTAGATTTGTTTGAAACCTTTCGCAACTAGCCTGCCTTTATAGGTAACCACGTTACCATCCATGTCAATCTTCTTCTTGAAGATCCATTTACAGCCTATAGGGATTACTCCCGGAGGCGGATCAACCAAATCCCAGACTTGGTTATCTGACATGGAGTCCATCTCGGCTCGCATAGCATCAAGCCATCTAGCTGACTCCGGTCCACTGACCGCATCCGCATAAGTTAGGGGTTCATCATTATCAATGATGTAGACTCCGTCATAGCGCTCAGGCTGTCGACGGATCCTACCCGATCTTCGCGGTTCCCGTGATATCTGAGCCTCTGGTTGTTCAGTAACCTGATCTACTGGCTCAGGCACATCCAACTCTGCCTGACTACTTTGTCCTTCCTCTGGAATCTCATCCAGCTTTATTTCTCTCCCACTGGCCTCTTGCAGAAGAAACTCCTTCTCAAGAAATATGGCCGTCCGAGCAACAAATATCTTGTTCTCTTTGGGATCGTAGAAATAATAACCCTTAGTTTCCTTAGGGTAACCGACAAAGATACATTTATCAGATCTGCTCTCTAGTTTCCCAGAGGCGAGCTTTTTGACATAAGCCTCGCAACCCCAGATCCTGATAAACGTCAAGCTAGGCTGTTTCCCGTACCATAACTCATATGGCGTCTTTGAAACTGCCTTGGATGGCACTCGGTTTAGTACCTTTGCAGCTGTTTCCAGTGCAAAACCCCAAAAGGAGTATGGAAGAGTAGTCTGACTCATCATAGAACGAACCATATCAAGTAACGTTCTATTTCTCCTCTCGGACACACCATTCCATTGCGGTGTTCCTGGCGGAGTGAGCTGTGAGATAATCCCACACTCTTTCAGATAGTCAGTAAATGCATGACTTAGGTATTCACCACCTCGATCAGAACGAAGTGCCTTGATATTTCTGCCTAACTGATTTTGTACTTCATTTTTGAACTCTTTGAACTTGTCAAAAGATTCACTTTTATGTCTCATCAAATAGACATACCCATACCTACTGAAATCATCAGTAAAGGTAATGAAGTACTGATAGCCACCTCTGGCATGTTTACTAAATGGCCCACACACATCACTGTGTATAAGGTCAAGTAAACCTGAAGTCCTCTGACCTTTGTGAGGAAAAGGAGACTTCGTCATTGTACCCATCAAACAAGCTTTGCATGTATCAATCTCCTCATAGGAGAATGATCCCAGCAGTCCATGTTCATGCAACCGCTTAATGCGCTTCTCGTTTATATGGCCTAAACGACTATGCCATAGCAAGGTGCTGTCATCAGCATACTTGGCTTTCTTATTATCAATGTTTTGTATAGAATATTCCATGTCCAACATGAATAACCCATTGTTAATTGAACCAGTGGCATACACAATATTATCATAAGTCAAAATACACTTTGAAATCTTGCATTCAAAGGCAAATCCTTTCCTGACAAGAGCAGGAATAGAGATAATATTCTTGGTAATACTGGGTACAAAATAACAATTGTTTAATTCTAATACAATGCCAGATGGTAAAGTAATGAAATAGTCTCCTACAGCAACCGCAGCAACCCGTGCCCCGTTTCCAACGCGTAGGTCTACCTCATGCTGTCCCACCTGCCTTCTTCTCTTGAGTTCCTGCACATTTGAACAAATGTGAACTCCACATGCAGTGTCCAACACCCATGATATAGAAGAAGATGAAACCATGACTTCCGTCACGTATATACCTGAGCCAGAAGCGATGCTTCCCCTCTTATCTCCTTGGAGCGCTTTACAGTCCTTTTTCCAGTGACCCAGCTGGCCACAGTGGAAACACCTGTTGTCCTTCGACCGCTTCACCTTCTGTTTCAGGGCCTTGCTGTAATTCTTGACAGGGGCCTTGCCCTTCTTCCCCTTCTTCTTGTTCCTAAAAGGAACCATTAAGACAGAGGTTGAAGGCTTGCCCTTCAGAGTTTCCTCAGTAGTCAAGAGCATATTCAGCAGCTCTGCCGGCGTACAATCGATTTTGTTCATATTAAAGTTAATGATGAACGCATCGAAAGAAGGCGGAAGAGACTGCAGAATAATATCTACAGCAAGCTCCTGGTTGACGGTATGCCCCAGTTTCTCCAGAGCCTCCTTGTGCCCAATCATCTTGAGCACGTGAGCTCCCACTGGGCTCCCCTCAGCCAGTTTGCTCTGAAAGAAGAGCTTTGTCAGATTATAGCGTTCTGTCCTCGCCTGTGCAGCATACAGCATCTTGAGGTTCGCTATAATTTCTATAGCCGACATATCCTCATGCTGACGCTGCAGCGGTGGCGTCATAGACGCTAGCATCAGGCAAGCGACATCAATGCTATCATTGACGTGCTTTTCATAGGCATCCCGAACCGCCCTTGCGGCGTTCGGAGCGGGCTGCGGCGGTATCGCCGTCTCGAGGACATACAGTTTCCTCTCTGCCTTAAGAACGATCTTAAGGTGTCCGAACCAGTCAGAGAAGTTCGGCCCAGCAAACTTCTCCCTTTCCAGTAGGGATCGCACATTGAAGCTCATGGTGTTCGTTGCTGCAGGAATCTACAACAAGCAAGAACAGCAAGGTTAGTATCAATGTTTCAGAATCAATCCAGGACTTTAAGAAAGATTCTTTTCTCACTATTTTGTCTGACTGAAAAATCCAGTAAACAGTCCGAAAGAGTAACACTCTTTTAGTGAGATGGGATCCAGATTTCATACTTGGTCTCCGCGTCCCGCTCAGGCGAGATAAGATGCACAGAGATGACAAGCACTAGTTTCTGGTAGGCTCTCCCAGCCAATCGCCAACCCGTGCGATTCCCCTTCATCTTGGCAATCCAGCAGACTGTGCCAACTGAGTTGGTACAACACAGTCTCTGATCCCAGAGATGGCTGCCTCCATGTGCTACCATATGCGCCACATATGTAGTCTACATGGTCAAGCTGACCTGACCTACTCCCTGGACCACCACGTGCTATGCTGAGCAACGAGAGGGGATAAATCCCAACTCTGTAACACGCAGGTGAAATCCAGCACCGTCTGAAGATAGATGGACGTGCCCACTGAGTGGGTTCAACACGGCTCCAACGATAGTCAGAAAGGTGAGGTTTCGCGTCAGAAGGCTTACGAGCTTGATATGTTAGCGTTGGATTTTAACGGTCTTTTATCTTCTTACTATCAGGCATGTCCTATGGCTATAGCAGAAGATAAACATAAATATGCAATTCTAATTATTAGCAATAAGTAGAAAGCATGATCTTATGTGGTAAAAGCCCATGAACCCTAGTAAGACCTTAATATTACTTAAGTCTTCACTTGAGCTTCATTGCATCTCATCTGGTCCAACCCAGTGCCCTAGCGCCAAGAGCACCACAGGTGCACCACCAGGTGAATGCCCCTCTTGGATGTGTGCCTTTGTTCTTGTCTAATCAAAGTACATTTGATCTATCTAGACAAGATTGACTCGCAGGTCAACAACATATTATAAATTAAGTACAATGTGATTCGCAGATCACAAATTAATTTACAATTTTTTTTTTTTTTTTTAAGTCCAGGCACGCAGGCCCCAGCACAGCACACAATTGGGCAACCCACATAAGACTAAATAGACAAGCATATGGTTCAATCAACATGTGATCCAATCATCTTGAAATTAAAAGTTTTGAAAACCCCATGGCATCAATTTTAATTTCCTTATGAGCCCTACAACCTTACAATGGTGCATTGATGGGGATCCACTCATCCATCTAGTTAGATCCTTTGCCCTTGCATGCACCGAGTCCTAACTGACCCGAGTTGACCTAATGGTCAACCATGCATGCGCCAAGGGCTGAACTACCCCCATGAGTTTTGGCAAGCGGGTGTGACCCCGGGCCTAACTCAAGTGTGTTCAGTAGTGTCTCAACCAGACCTCGCTACACGCCCTAGATGCAGTCAACCTATAGCCACCTTGTGCTTGCGCATAGGTGCTATCAGGTTAACCCATCTGAGCTGTCAGATGGTCTGATCAGACTAATGGATCTAACCTAGAGGTGACTTCAGCCCCATCAACCCATCTAAGGGTTTATAGTAGATGCATATAGATCTAAATGTTTGCGCGCAAGTAGGTATAAGATTTGATGAAATATCATTCAACATACTTATCATGCGCCAACACAACAACATGCGCAACTCATGAAGAAACATACATCTTGCGCAACTCATGAAGAAACATACATCTAAGTTCTAAACTAGCATGTAGGTTTCGGCATGTGAGCAATCACCTTTAGATCTATTCACCAACATATTCATGGATCAAACATGATGATCTACTCATTAGAACCGCAAGCAATCATATGAAAAAGTATAGATTGGCTCTGATACCAATTGATGGAACCCTTTCAGGAGGGGAGCGCAAAACCTATTGTGAGAAGAACCAGGGGGGCGCAAGTTATATGTTTCTTTCTCATAGCAGCGGAATTAGGGTTTCCACATAAGATCGCATTCTATACTTTCATATAATCAACTTGAATAACAAGTGAGAGATTCATTACCATGGCCATGGGAAGGTGCGGCTTGGAAGAAGAAAGATCGAAGGGATCTTCTCCAAAGAAATCACACACAAGGGATGAAAGCTTCCTCCTTGCGCAACTCTTGTGCTAGCAAGATTGCCAAGCTTTTCCAACCGTGTGTAGGAGATTAGATGAAAAGGGCTTCCTTCTTTTCGAGAGCTCTTCTTCCTTGGCGCAAGAACGATGCCTTCCACACGAGCAAGCCGTTCCAAAACCACGTCCAAGAAGCAAAACCGAAAAACATTAGAGAGACATCAAGCCATGAACGCATATGCGTTATGCTTTTGGAACTTTCCAAAATTGGCAACGATTAAGAGTTGGCGTTCACGTTTCCATGAACCAAACGCAACCTCTTCTCCCTCTTGAACCAAGCGCTCAACCCATGAGCCGGTTCAATATCCTTGGTTCAATAGCGAAACCAAATCAGCCCATAAATTAAGTCTAGATCAAATTAGACCCCAAGGTCCTAGATCTGACCATTCATCATCTGACGCTTCTGATCGCATCGATCTAGCATCATCTCTCTCGATCGAAGCTTACCGATCTAAAGCTCTAATCAATCAAACATGATCAGACCAGATCTCACTTACAATCAGAGATTAAATCTCTTTAAACTGAACCAAAACAATTCAGTCCACACGATCTGACTTAAGGAAGCCATATCACCAAATTGTGCGACCCTGAGGGTTTCCTTTAAATGTCGGTAACGATAACTTACGTTATCACGATCAGTGAGGGGTATCTAGCAACACATCACTGTCTCCCGATATAAAGGAAAGAGTCTTCCAAGACTACTTCCAAACCATAGCACAAGTGTGACTCAATTCACAAGGCATACATGTGTCCTTTGCCACTGGATGTTCTTATTGGACAAGCGGGTCAAGCTTGTAACTCCAATACGATGAGCATGATTAGATCAGATGCACATAGTCATCTGGGTATGGCCATACACTATCTCAATCATCTCATATAGGGGGGGCCCTTAGAACACTACACTCCTTAAACAAGGAGACGGCAATCCTATGTCTATCACTAGTGCCCTAACCTGATTCAAGCTCACCATCCAAGATAGTCTATAATCATTATGTTTCAAATGATATTGAACTACCTCAAGACAATGACAATCATCATTCAGAAACACAAGTGATCTCAAGTCAGAGGACATGTGCCACTTGCTGCTTACAAGGATCATTCACATTGTGACAAGCAATGGAATATCCCAGTAGGGTCTGTCCAGTACATCCAATGTACCCATGAGTCTACGTCTTATTCCATGCTCGAAGCATCCTATAAGATTAGCACTCATATTAGTCTCAATCATATCAAGGCTGTCTCATGTTCACCAAGATATCTCGACTAAGGACATATAGCCTGTCAGCCTAGCTGAACAGCTTTGAGACAGTATTCAGAAGTACACTTATTACAGCAGACAAGGTAACAACCTGAATAATAACCATGCCTTTATAAACTTAAGAGTTTATTACATGATACTAATACAATCCCAAGGCCTCAAACATTAGCCTTAAGGGCATACCCCAACAATAACCAGCTCTGATACCAATTGAAAGGAGTCCCCAAAAAGGGGGGGTGAAACCCTGATAGGAGGCGCAACAAAAACTCTAGCGGAATCTAGGGTTTCTAAAAGGATCGCATAGCATGTAATATATTCAACTTTCAATGAGAAGCGATTCTTACCATTGCCATCGCTTAGATGGTGTCTTGGAAGGAAAGGCGCAAATGCTCCTTCTCCTAAGGTGACGCACACAATTGATGTCGCCTACTCTTCCTTAGTGCTCCTTGTGCTAGCAAGGCTCCAAGATTGTCTTGCCGAATGGAAAAGGGAGAGATCACCTTGCTTGGCCGAATACTTCCTCTTGTCGTCTACACTTCTCCACACGAGAATGCAAGCGCTGAATACTCAAGTTGGCGACAAAGGCGTGAAGAGGCAAGTTTCATGAGGCGTGGTCACGTAAGTGATCATGCTTTCTAAAAATAGAAAGCCTCACCTCCAAATGCGATCATGGGTTTACCCAATCGCAAACTCCTCTTAGATTGAACCATGCGCTCAACCAATGAGCTGGTTCAAATCGATTTGGTTCAATAACCAAATAAACCAAGCAATCAGTCCAGACCACAATAAACCCTAAGGCTCTTGATCTGACCGTCGATCTCTTGATGCTCCTGATCACACCGATCCAGCATCCATTCTCTCAATCGAAGCTTACCGATCTCAAGCCCTAATCAATCAAACATGATCAGACCAGATCTCACTTACAATCAGAGATTAAATCCCTTTAAACTGAACCTGAATAATTCAGTCCACACGATCTGACTTAAGTAAGCCATATCATCAAATTGTGCGACCCTGAGGGTTTCCTTTAAATGTCGGTAACGATAACTATCGTTATCACGATCAGTGAGGGGTATCTAGCAACACATCACTGTCTCCCGATATAAAGGAAAGAGTCTTCCAAGACTTCACCCAAACCACAGCACAAGTGTGAATCAACTCACAAGGCATGCAATTTTCCTTTGCCACTGGATGTTCTTATTGGACAAGCGTGTCAAGCTTGTAACTCCAATATGATGAGCATGATTAGATCAGATGAACATAGTCACCTGGGTATGGCCATACTCTTTTCTCAATCATCTCATCCAGGGGGCCCCTTTAGAACATCACACTCCTTAAACAAGGAGACGGCAATCCTATGTCTATCACTAGTGCCCTAACCTGACTCAAGCTCACCATCCAAGATAGTCTATAATCATTATGTTTCAAATGATATTGAACTACCTCAAAACAATGACAATCATCATTTAGAAACACAAGTGATCTCAAGTCAGAGGAAATGTGCCACTTGTCGCATTCAAGGATTATTCACATTGTGACAAGCAATTGAATAACCTAGTAGGGTCTGTCCAGTACATCCAATGTACCCATGAGTCTACATCTTATTCCATGCTCGAAGCATCCTATAAGATTAGAACACATATTAGTCTTAACCATATCAAGGCTGTCTCATGTTCACCAAGATATATCGACTAAGGACTTTACTGCATGTCAGCCTAGCTGAACAGTACTGAGACATTATTCAGAAGTACACTTATTGCAGCAGACAATGTAACAACCTGAATAACAACCATGCCTTTATAAACATAAAAGTTTATACATGATACTGATACAATCCCAAGGCCTCAAACATTAGCCTTAAGGGCATACCCCAACACTAATGCACTCCCACTTCCACTGCGGCATAGGGAGCTGCTGCAATAATCCCCCAGGTCTTTGGTGTTCGGCCTTCACAGTCTGACAGGTCAAACACCGAGATACGAACACCGCGACCTCCTTCTTCATGCCCGGCCACCAGAAATCTTTCTTCAAATCCTGATACATTTTTGTGACTCCGGGATGCAAGGAATACTTGGAGTTATGACCCTCCTCCAAGATCTCTCTCCTTAGACTAGGTTCCTCAGGGACACACGCCCGTCCACGGAACCGCAGAATACCATCACCAGATAAGGTGAAATCCTCCACTGGCCCGGCAGCCAACCTCTCTCTGATCTGAACTAGATTCGGATCTACCAGCTGCTGATCCCTGATTCTCTGTAGTAAAGCAGACTGAACCCAGAGAAAAGCCACATATCCAGACTGAACTCTGGGAGACACCTCAACCCTGAGCTCTCGGAACTCCTGCAGTAACTGCCACTCACTGACCCTCAGTGCACCTACCGAAGTAACTGGGTGTCTGCTTAATGCATCAGCTACCACATTGGCTTTCCCAGCCTGATACTGAATAGAGAAATCATAATCCTTTATTAGCTCCATCCACCTTCTCTGCCTCATATTCAAATCCTTCTGAGTGAAAATGTACTTGAGACTCTAATGATCAGTAAATAAGTCAAACTCCTGTCCCAATAGATAGTGGCGCCATATTTTCAGTGCAAAAACCACTGCCGCCAACTCCAAATCATGGGTGGGGTAGTTTAACTCATACTCCTTCAATTGCCGCGAAGCATAAGCTACTACGGCCCCTTTTTGCATCAGGACACAGCCCAGTCCTTTGCCTGAGGCATCAGTATAAACAGTAAACCTCTCCCCATCAGTAGGAATGATAAGGATGGGCGTACTGGTCAATCTCCTCTTTAACTCCTGGAAGCTTTCCTCACACTTCTCGTCCCAAACAAACTTAGCCTCTTTCCTGGTCAGCTTGGTTAAGGGACCCGCCAGCTTGGAGAACCCCTCCACAAACCTCCTGTAATATCCTGCTAATCCCAGAAAGCTCCGGATCTCTGTGGCACTAGTTGGTCTTCCCCAGTTCAGGATAGCCTGTACCTTCACCCTGGATCCACGGACACGCCCTTACCAGATATCACATGCCCCAAAAAGCTGATCTGATCCAACCAAAACTCGCACTTGCTGGCCTTAGCATACAACTGGTGTTTCCTCAGAATTGCTAGTACCCTGCGCAAGTCCCTAGCGTGATCCTGAGAAGTACGGGAGTATACCAGTATATCATCTATGAACACCACCACACAAGTGTCTAATAGCTCATGAAACACCCTGTTCATCAGATCCATAAAAACAGCAGGTGCATTGGTCAGTCCAAAAGGCATAACTACAAACTCGTAATGCCCATACCTGGTCCTGAAAGCAGTCTTCAGGATATCCTCATCCTTGACCCTGAGCTGATGGTATCCTGACCTCAGATCGATCTTGGAGAACACAGTGGCACCCTGCAACTGATCGAACAGGTCATCTATCCTCGGAAGAGGATACTTATTCTTTACCGTCACCTGATTCAACTGGCGGTAATCTATGCACATTCTCAGTGTTCCGTCCTTCTTCTTTACAAACAAGACTGGCGCTCCCCAGGGTGAAGCACTCGGTCTGATATAGCCCTTTTCAAGCAGTTCCTCTAACTGCTTCTTCAACTCAGCTAACTCTGAGGTGGCCATACGATAAGGAGCCTTTGATATTGGAGCTGTACCAGGCATCAGCTCAATACCAAACTCTACATCCCTGTGGGGAGGCAAACCTGAAAACTCATCTGAGAATACATCAGGAAACTCACAGACTACCTCTATCTGAGCTAAGTCTGGATCTGAGTCTTCTTGCACCTTAACATGTGCAAGGTATCCTTTGCACCCACTGGCTAGCAACTTGCTGGCATGCACAAATGATATCATATGTGGCCCTTGATCAGACACCAGGCCCCTTACTAGCAGATGACTCCCATCAAGCAGATGCAGAGTAACAATCTTCTCAAAGCAATCCATTGTAGCATGGTGAGAAGATAGCCAATCCATGCCTAGGATCAAATCATAATCCTGCATGCCTAGCAGTATCAAATCAACTAAAAACTGGTACTGCTCTATGTGAATAACACAGTCAGGGTAGACTATGTCAGTGGATAAACTATCCCCCAAGGGTGTACATACTGAAACTGTGTAATCTAGTACTCTAGGTGAGACAGGCAGTCTAGAAGCAAAATTAGCAGACACAAAGGACAAATTGGACCCCGGATCAAACAAAATACGAGCTAACTGATCGAAAACATGTAAAGTACCTTCCACGACGGATCGGGAAGCTCGAGTGTCCTTCTTTGCTATAGCGTAGACTCTGGCCTGGACAGCTGGTCTATCGGTACCCCGGATCTGTGGCCCAGGCGCCTTGCAATCTTTGATCCTGTGCCCCACTTTTCCGCACTTGAAGCACGCCCCGGACTTCTTATGGCAGTCCGCCTTCAGGTGACCCTTGGCCCCACAATGGTAGCAGACTCTGTCCTCTACCCGGCCATCAGTACTCTGCTGCTGTGACTGAGATGTCTGCTGCGGTCTCTGAGTTCCCTTCCCCTGGTACGGTCTGTATCGATCTCTCTTCTGGTCCTTCCCCTTATGGTATTTCCTACTGCCTCCACCAGTCTGCTGGGGAACCGATGCCACAGCTATAGGGGCTACAACTAGGGCCGTCTCGGCCTGCTCCTCCAGGATGTACTTCTCTGCGGTGCGGGCACGATCCAGCATCTCAGCATAAGTCTCCAAGTGTTGCAGTCCTACTTTCTGTCTGATATCCCTTCTGAGACCCCTGAGAAATTTCTTAGCTCGCCTATCCTCAGTATTTATCAAATGTGGAGCATACTTCCCAAGCTTTGAGAACATCAGGTCATATTGATCCACTGTCATGTCTCCTTGTTCCAAGTGGATAAACTCCACCTCCCTATCCTCAACCATGCTAGTGGGAAAGAATTTCTCATTGAACCGGGACAAGAAGTATTGCCACATCACCGGTTCAGATCTGTCCACCGCGAGTCTCAGCTCACTCTTCCACCACACATCCGCGTCACCACGCATCATATAAGCGGCCAAACATAGTCTGTCCTCATCTGAACATCGCATCACTTGGAAGATCTTCTCCAAGCCGGAAAGCCAGTCCTCTGCCGTCCTGTAGTCTGGACTCCCATAAAAAGAGCTAGGGCCCAACCGCTGGAATTCACCCACAAGCAAGGCATAGCGCCTATGGGTGTCCTCCGGCACGCTAGACCCCGGGCCCGAGTCAGACTCAGACCCCCGCCCCTGCGTCAGTATCTGTGTCTGAGACAGAAGCTGCAACTGCTCTCTGAACTCGCGTTGCTGTTCGCGATTCTACTGTAACAGTTGCTGCTGCACCTCCTAGTGCTGGGTCTGCTGCTGTTGCAGCATCTGAGCCTGTTGCTGGATTAGTGCGTTCTGCTGCTGCACCATACCAGTCAAAGACTCCATAGCCCGCAGGAATTCAGCAGTCTGCTCACTGCTGCCAGCACTAGCACTCGACCTTGGGCGCACCATACTGGCTCCTTAAACACACACAAACAAATACACACAAATCAAATTTACAATCAAGTCAGTTCTCAAAGTCAGTTCTCAAACAAGTTTCCTAGCTGTCTAGCAATACACAAGCAAGGTTTTCCACCCCCGAAACAGCTATTATTAGCTAGCTCATCTCTCTGATACCACTCTGTAACGCCCCCTCAGAATAAATCCCAAACACATGCAGAAACCGCGGAAGATAGGGAACGTCACACACAAAACAACAAGACAAATGCTAGGGAATAATAGCTTACATAAAACGATTCGGAAAATTTCGACAGCATGTTCCCATAATTACTAAGGAAATTCCTGTACATGCTCCAAAACACAAATTGAACATACCATTTCGAAAACAAGATTCACAATCCTTATCACAACATCCAACTAATAAATCACATTAATTAAATAACACTGAACAGAACAGAATTCACCGAAAACAGGCTTAAGCCCTCGGTTTAACACTCGTATCAAAACCAAATGCCAACCTGGCAACAATATCACAGTAGTCGAAAACTAGCAGCCACATCCGGCTACCATGTCAATGAATAAAATCATAAAAACCTCGGCCATATCCGGCCCTCAAAATAGCACAGGCTCGCAGGCCCCAAAATATCAAGTCAGAAAATAATACATCCGCTAGGCTGTAGGCTCCTGCCCTGCATCTGGAAATATAGTGGAATGAGCTACACAGCTCAGTGAGTATATAGTCTCGTTCGACCATCCACTAATATACAATCAAAAATAGATGCAGATATCTTTTCAAAACTTTTAACGGAAGATGACAAAGCATGATACATAATAAAACTGATAACCATAAATCACAATTATGATCATACAACAATACACCCACCATCCCGGGCAACAAGATCACAAAACAGCCTAACCGGCTAACAGACTCAGACTCACGCAACTATTGTCCAGTGATTTCAGAATTGACCCCGAGGGTCCAACCCGGCCTTCGTCAAGGCACTGAGAGTAACATGCATGAACAATGGTGAGGCGTAGATTCAAGAGGTGGCCCCCGCCAGGTCACGACGTGGCACTTTGCTCTACGACACTCAACCACACCCCCTTACCGGGAACACAAACAGAACAGAACGGAAGGTGAATGAATTCAAGAGGTGGCCCCCGTCCGACCAAGACGTGGCACTTTGTTTCAAACACCCAACTCTCAAAAGGTTTACCACTTGGACAAAAATACCCTCAACACAAACTGGAAACCTGAACCTCTAACCTGGTCACTAGACTCTAGAACAGTCCCTCCATTACCAGAAACAAATCAGAATAGGTTGGGTGGATTCTCCAACCCCAAGTCAGAATGACTGTTCACTGAGTGCTCTAGTTGACCCTTAGGTTCAGTCCACTCAAGTCTAGGACCCTTATCGAATGCATTTAACACAGACATTATTTCGAACATCACATCAATCAGGTTCAGAAAGGTCCTTAGATTTCATGCAAGCATGGTTTAACCTTTTCTAGGTTATCATTCAAGGTTATCAATCAATAATTAAAAATACATACTAATACAGAAAATTCACCAATTTCATCCACAAATAACATAAATACTGAATATCACAGATTCATAGTTTTCTCCTAGTTCTTATAACAAAAGACAGAAATACCCCTAGTTCAAAGTTTAAGTCATGCAGGAAAACTTATCCAAAAATTTCGTAAAAATAGTCATTACATCCCTCATGATCCCTAGATTCGTAATTTCAAGTTTTCCCCAATTTTAACTAGAAAATTTACCCAATTACCCCTAGGTCAATCTCAGTCAACAGAAACTTTTATTTCCAAAAATTCCCAAAAAAATACGGTAGAGTCCTTATATACCTAATTTCATGAATATCAGTTTTTCCCCAATTTTTACCCATACATTTGGGCGCAATTTCATGAAGAAGGGGCGAAATTCTCATTCAAGCCCTAATCTTCATGCAATTGAAAATCTAAAGTTACATACATGTTTAATCAAGGTTTAATTGATGATTAGGAGTCTTAAAAACGAAAAGCCCTAATTGTCATGCAAGCTAGGGTTTCGAAATTTAGAGAAAAAACAAAGAAAATGTGTACACATGTGAAAGCAAGAGTTCATGTTATATTTCTAACCCTTAATTTTCTCTAAAACAAGCAATACTACTAATATGCGTGAACTAGGTGAAGAGAAAATCCACTCACCTTGATTTCGGTTTCTTCCAAGTCACAAACCCCCTCACGCCTCCCCTCACACTACTCACGTCGCCGGAAAACACCCAAGGACCGCCGGAAGTCGCCTCCACCACCAATCGCCGCCGGCCACAAGAAGAGGAGAAGGGAGAAGAGATAAGCCGCCACCCTCACTCTAGGAAGAAATCGTGAACGAAAGCAAAGAGGGAAAAACGTGAGTGAACCCTCTTAATTTTCGTTTTCTACCTCCAAAGGATCCAAACCCAATATCAAACATAAGTGGAAGATCCAATAACCCTTTAGTATAAGTTATATTTTCCACTTCACCCTTATCAAGGGCTCTTACCCTTTTCTAATCGAAAGACACCACTAACCTAGTGGTACACAGCACACATTCTACGCCTTAAGTCGCAGGTTTGAATCCTCTCCGCGACCCATATTTTTACATTACAGGAAAAATACATAAATCGATACATTATCTCAAAGAAAACTTCCACAAAACTGCTAGATAAATAAACTTTCATTTTCTTACCTGCTAATAAATTTCTGGATCTTACAGATATAGCTTGGAGGACTTCTTAGGAAGGTCCTTAGAGCATATGGGAAATTAGGAAGGGTTTATGGTAAAGTCTTGAAGACTTTCCAAAACCCTAAAACCCTAATTGCTTCCTCCCCTTAACCCCAGCCGATTTTTTCATTGGAATTGCACCTACCCCTCTTATTGCCACCCCTCTTGCCTCTATATATCAAGAGATATGCGAGAGGCTTGAGGACATGCAATCAATTGGTGTGTGCAAGCTTGTGGGCGAGAACCAAGTTGGCACAAGTCTTCCATCAAGTGGCTGCAAGTCATCTTCTCCTTCTCCATCTCTTCTTGGCGCAAGGAGTGCTTGGACTTGGCGGCATCTCTTCCCTTCATCCTCTCCCATTGGTGCATCTTCCTTGAAGGTGGCACAAGCATAGAAGAAGGTGACCTAAGGCTTGGATCTTCTTCCCGAGGCTAGCATCGGGTGTGGAAGAAGAGAGCTCGAAGCATCCGTGTGTGTGAGACTGCAGAGGGCGAACGTTTGGGCGCCTTTCTCGACATCGACATCCACGCTTGCTCTAGGTACTTACTATCTCATCATGTCGACCCCCTCGCATGACAATCTTCACTAGGTTTTTGGGACTAGTGATGACACCGAATTTTATAGTAAATTTAGTGCCATTTTATTGGTATTTTTGTGTCATACTCATAGACTTTGCTTATTTTTTATGCCTTTTTTATCAATATTTGCGGAATCTACTCTCTTTTTGGTTTTTAATGATTTTCAGGTAAAAAGGCATGAATTCCAGTTGATTTCAAGCAAACCAGATGCATGGACAAATTCACAACATCAAGAGGAGATCACACGTCAAATTTCAAGAATATTGGAGCTTCAGAGCAAATTACGGCACCCCCGTCATGGATATTATGGTACCGTAATTCCACTGTAGAATCATGGTTCAGCTGTAATTCCAAGGAGGTGTCGTATTTTGGTGATTTTCAGACCAGAGAAATCCGGGGAGATTATCGTAATTTCAGACGTTTTTGGATAGAGAATTTAGTGAAGATTACGGCACTGCCGTAACAGAACTTACAGTACCGTAATATGGCCGATTTTCCACCCGAGAGATTTTGTGGAAAATACGGCACTGCCGTAATGAGGATCACGGTACCGTAATTCCAGAGGATTTTCATCTGAGAGTTGCAGTCTAAAACTACGGTACTGCCATGACCGGGATTACGGCCGTAATTACAACATGGCTCACAATTTCCCCGGTCAACTTCGAAGCCCAATTTTTGCGAAAATGATTGCGATCGATCTAGCCCATTAAACATGATGTTGTAAGAAGCAACCGGAGAGTTTTCGCAGAGAGGAAGACAAGGAGACCAAAAGCCCTAATTTTTGTCCACCATAGAGAGAGAAATCGCCTTACATGCCGCCACCCTAGGTTTCGCCGCCAGGAAGCGTACAACGCATCTCCGGCCATGAAATTTGTGGGGAAGCCACGCATAGAGGAGGATAAGGTGCTCCAGAAGTTTTAGCTTGAAAGGAGATCAGACGAAGGAGAAATCAACAAAAGATCCACCACTGACACTGTTCATACGCGATTACGGCCGTAATCTTCATTACGGCCGCGCCGTAATTTGGTCTTCCTCTCCCTTTTCAATTTCTTACACATAAACATTATGGATTACTGTAATTGTAAGATCCAAGGATCTTAAGTCCTGGTAAGTACAATTCTTGATTTAAATCTTTGACTGTGATATTTTAATTTTTTGATTTAAATGAAATCATTGGCTGTGATATTTTCTATGTTTTGATTTTGTAAACTCTAGGATGGGGGAGAGTTTTATCTCTAAAACCTTTAGGGGTTATTTATAAATTAGTGGCAAAGGGGTTAGTGGATATTAATTTAAGTCTTAATGGATTTTGACCCTAGTAATTAATTAATTAGAGCTTATTGGATGTTAATTAAATCCTTATTGGATTTTCGCTTAAGTGAGTAATTAATTATGGGTTATTGGGTTTACACTTAAGTTAGATGGATCTTGGGTTTAAAATTTGAATTAATCAGTAAGTGGGTTAATTCATAAACCCTATTCGAATTAATTAGTTGCGGGTTTAAAAAAAATTAAAAACAGAAAATCCAAGGGGGGGCGGACGGCTAGGGCAAAGAAGTTGGCGATTTCTTGAAGGCTTGGGGCGATTTCTTGAAGGCTTGGACGAATTTTCTTCTTCCTCTTCTTTTTCCCTTCGCCGGCGTCTTTGGTGCTTGGTGGCGTTTTCTCTTCCTTTGGTGGCGTCAACCTAAGAACATCAAGGCCTTTAGACGAGTTTTGGTGGAGAGAATTTCGTGTTCACGGTTCAAGATAAGAGGTGAGTGGGGTGTCTTATTTGAATTATATCCACTTGGTTGTGCTAGATGATAGATTTGATTTCTTGGACATTTTACCCTGTTAAAAACCGAAACTCAAGGTGTATCTTTCATGAAAACCGAAATCTTGCAACATGAATTTTTCATGAAAACCGAAACCTTGCAACATGAATTTTACGATATTTCTTGAATGGAATTTAGGTAGTTTTAAGTCAGTGATTCTTGAGCATGAAATTCTTGTTAACTAAGGTTAAAGTTTAAGTAGATAATATGTTGTAGAAACCGTGGGCTACATGTAGTATTATGTGTTTAATGTAAATTTTATGGATGCCCTGATAAATGCTAATAATGTTATGGGACCCATGATTATTTCTCTATGTGGAGCATGTTATATATTTATGGCCATGTATCCTTGTTTGAGAAACTTGGGTGATAACTTAGCAAGGTTAAACCGAACTGATCAGCATGAAACCTAAGGACTCTACAATACATTATGTGATTATGTGGTTATATGTGGTTTCGAATGTTATGTGTTGTGGTCTGTGTACCCATTATGGATAGGACTAAGGCTAAGTGTAACTGTGTACTCAAGGGGATAGTCTATATGTGATAGATTAGGGCTTGGAGATTTCAGCCCTGTGTTTGTGATATGTGAGGGGTTGATGTTTCAGCCGCCTGTTGTGATTATCGTGATGAAAATGACTATCCTAGAGTCTGGTTAACACTTAGGAGTCCACTTTTGTGAAATAAGATATAAGTTGTGTCTAGTGGTTGTCCAGATAAGGAACCCTTTGGTAGAACGAGTGATTGATGCAAAGTGCCATGTCTTGGTCGGACAGGGGCCACCTCTTGATGTCATCACTCTTAGACTTTTAGATTTTTGTGTTATGGGGTGGTGTAGATCAAGGTATCACATCTTGACCGGATGGGGATCACCTCTTGAGTCTACACACTGTCCATGTTTGTGTTGCATGTGATTTGCAGGCTTCTCCCAGTGCTTAGGCCAGAGCCGGGTTGGACCATAGTGGTCACTCTTGATTTATGCTGGACAACAACTAAGTGGTAAGTGGTTGGTGTGTTTTGTAGGTTTAGAGTATGGCTCTAGAACCTTGGTTACTCTGTGGCGACATTTGTGTGATGTCTGTACATTTAATTGTTTATATGAGTTCTGTCCTTTGTTTTCTGTTCTTTGTTTTCTGTTCTTTGTTTTAGTTATATGTTGACATAATGTTCTGCTAAAGATTTTAAAAACAATCTGCATGTATCTTTGAGTGTATGTTATGGATGGTCGAATGAGACTATCCACTCACTGGGCTGTGTAGCTCACCCCTCATTCTTTTCAGGTGTAGAGCAGGGGCGCATTGCCTGAGTTAGCGTATGTTATGGATATTGTGATTTCCTCTACAATTATGTTGGTGCGATGTATAAGATTTTTGTGTTTAGTTAACTGGGGCCGGTTATGGCTAAACTTTGTGAACCAGTGTTGCCGGTTGTGGCAGTTTTGAGATTTTGATTTTTGTGTCACCGAGGGCTTTGGCCTGTTTTCGGTGTTTGAGTCATTGATGTTAGTTCCATGAGTTTATAAAACCGATATTGTGGCTTTGCTTCGAATTTCGAGTTGATTCGTATTTTGCGATCAGATTTGATATAATTGTGAACTTGCATATGTCTAGTGCAAGTATTGCCTGGTGGCAGGTACCCTTACGTGATTTATGGATTTTACGGATTTTATGTGGTTTTGATATAACTGTTGACTTGCATATGTCTAGTGCAAGTATTGCATGGTGGCAGGTACATTTATGAATTTGTGTTTTGTGGAAATTCAATGTGTGGATTCTCGAAAAATTTTCAGACCGACTTTTCCTGAACTTGGTTTTACTTAGCATGTGCATCGATCCTGTGTGATAACATCCTGTTCCTTTGTGACTTGTGTTGCTTGTTTGGGGTTAAGATAACGGGATGTGACAGTAATCTTCCTTCCATGATTGCTTAAACCTTCTTTGGGACATGGGGGAGTAGTTCCCTTTGATTTTTATTGACTAGATGATCCCTTTTTCGTTAATTCATTGCGTATAATTTTAGCATGATAATTTTACTCATGTGATAATTGCACTTTGATTCTCTATAGATTCATACTATTATTCATGTTTTAGAGTTCTGGCAATAAGGACTA
Organism: Costus lasius; assembly: GCA_027563935.2. NCBI lineage: Eukaryota > Viridiplantae > Streptophyta > Magnoliopsida > Zingiberales > Costaceae > Costus > Costus lasius. The sequence continues at coordinate 99,657,942 of CM050448.1, forward strand.
AAAGGTGACTTGCTTGAGAACTTAGAACCTTAGAATTGCATGTTTAGAACTAGGTTAGTTCTTATTGTTTGATTTTAGTAGTTTAATTGCCATGATAATAATATGAATCTAGGATTGAGTCGAGTTGTCAAACGTCGAGATCTTGTGCGAAAGCAAGGATCGGAACGTTGGAGAACCATGAATAAAGCTTGTGTTGAGACTCGGATGCACGAAAGTGATCCTTGAGATTCCACATGAGATAATCAACTTAGAATTCGAATGCACAAAAGTGATCCTCGAGTTCTTCGATTGATGATTTACTTATCCACATCTTGGGATAGATCTTGTGCGAAAGCAAGGATTGGTCCCTGCATGATCATCTGCACGAAAGTGAGATGATCCTTTTACAAAGTAAATTATGTCTTTATCATGACAGAATAAACCCAAAGAATTTCTATTAATATCTAGTCATGAAAATTAAAGTGAATGAAACCCTAGTCCCAGTTTTCTCTCTTTGATATTTCCGCTTTAGCTTTCAATTGCTCGCTTGCATAGTTTCGATTTACCTAGATAACAAGAAATCAATTATTTTGTATTCAGCAAACAAGGTCTATGTGGGTTCGATATCTATTTTATTACTTCGAGTATCCGTGCACTTGCGGACACAACAAGCTTAGTGACATAACAAGTTTTTGGAGCCGTGTTAGGGAATGACAAGTCCCTATGCGCCGAACATCAGGTTTTGGCCGCGACACCAGAAATAAGTTTTTGCCCACCTACTTGTTGGGATACAACATGTTTTTGGCACCATTGCCGGGGAACTTGATTTTTGTTGACATTGAAGATATTAAAGTATTGCTAGACTGGGTTTTATTTATGTTCTATGTTTCTATTCTTTTATGTTTACTTGAGTTGTTTGATCCATCTACTTTAGTGTGCACAGAAAATTTAGATCTGATGGCAGATTAGAGATCACTTAGGGACTATGCAGCCCCTAAGCCATGAGAAATACACTTTAGCATTGTCAGACCAACTATTGGAACAGATAATTTCGAGATTAATCCTGCCTTCTTGACCATGATTCAGTAGAACCAATTTGGAGGAGGTCCAATTGAAGATCCCTATCAACATTTACATCTTTTTATTGAATATTGTGATACCATTAAAATTTATGGAGTTTCTAATGATGCACTAAAACTAAGACTGTTTCCTTTTTCTCTTAGGGACCGAGCGCGATATTGGCTACATTCTAGACCTGCTGGTGCTTTCACTATATGGGAACAACTATCAAATGCTTTCTTGATGAAGTACTTTCCACGAAGTAAAACCATCCAATTGAGAAATCAGATCACAAGCTTTACACAGAAGGTTGGAGAATCATTCAGCAAGGCATGAGAGCAATTCAATGATTTACAACGGAAGTGCCCTCACCATGGCCTTCAAAATTGGGTTTTAATTCATACATTTTGTAATGGTCTACTTTATAATACCCGTCTAATTGTTGATGCTGCTGCAGGAGGAGCCCTCATGAGCAAGACCATTGAAGAAGCTTTTACCCTATTTGAAGAAATGTCCTTGAACCATAACCAATGGGATCCTGAAGAAGGACTGCTATATTGTCATCATCGTGGTAAGAATGAAAGTGAGGAATGCCAGCCCCTAACTGAAAAGGTATACTCTTTTACTATAGAATCTTTTCTTGACAAGTTTATGACTAGTCAAAATCAACTCATACAAAATCAAAGCAAAGAAATTGAAGATCTTAAGGGAATGGTTAGTCAACTTGCCTCTCAAGTATAATTCTTAGCTACTCACAATAAAACTCTAGAAAATCAAATGCCTGATGAACACTGTAATGCTATTATCACCAGAAGAGGGAAACAATTAGGAGAACCTAAGGGGAAAGAAGAAACCAATGAAAAAGAACCTATTGAGATAAATTAGAGTTAGAAAAATCCTTTAAACATGAACAAACCCAAACTAGTTTGCCACCTCAAAAGGGTGATAAACCAAAAGGGGATGTGCCATGTAAAGAAGATGATTCTAAACCAAATTTACCTCCACCCTATAGGCCACCTATACCCTTTCCCGAAAGGTTAATGCAAGAAAAATTAGACAAACAATTTGGGCGATTTTTATATGTTTTAAAAAAGCTTTACATTAACATTCCATTTACTGAAGCTATATCTCAAATGCCCACATATGCTAAATTTTTGAAAGAAATATTGTCTAATAAAAGAAAAATAGAGGACTATGGTATTGTGGCTTTAACTGAAGAATGTAGTACTATTATCCAAAATAAAGTGCCACCGAAACTGAAGGATCTAGGTAGTTTCTCTATCCCTTGTTTTATTGGCAGTATGACTTTCGACCGAGCCTTATGTGATTTGGGTGCTAGTGTGAGCCTAATGCCATTGTCTATCTGCAAGAGATTTGACATGGGGGAACTCAAGCAGACTTCTATATCTTTGCAGCTCGCCGATCGCTCGGTGAAGTACCCCGTGGGGATTCTTGAAGATGTGCCTATACAAGTAGGTAAATATTTCATTCCAGCAAATTTTGTAGTTCTTGAAATGGAAGAAGATGCAAAAATCCCCATCATACTTGGTAGACCGTTCTTAGCCACTGCAGGAGCACTTATTGATGTAAAGAACGGTAAGCTTTCACTTAACATTGGGGATGAAATAATTGAGTACGACTTGCATGAAGCCATCAAAAACCCTTCAAATTCTGAATCCTGTTGTAGTATACATGATATAGATGACATCGTCTATAATCTTAATGATTTATTTATTGAAAACAATGAATGTGACACTGATTTCGACTTTGCTCTTGAAAAAACAAACTCTATGACTGATGAATTATCAAATTGCAGTGCTTGTGACAATGAAAAGAGTGAATAAGAAAAGGCTCCAAAAATAGAACTTAAGGCTTTACCTAATAACCTTCGTTATGAATTTCTTGGTCCTGATTCTACTTACCCTGTTATTGTCGATGCACAGTTAGGGAAAAGGGAGACAGATTTGCTTCTCAAGGAATTAAGAATCCATAGAAAGGTAATTGGGTACTCAATTGATGACTTGAAAGGAATTAACCCCTTTTTTTTGTATGCACAGGATCTTGATGGAAGAGGAGCACAAGCCACATGCAGATTTCCAAAGAAGACTGAACGCCTCCATGAAAGAAGTTGTAAATAAAGAGGTTCTGAAATTATTAGATGCAGGTATTATCTATCCTATCTCTGATAGCAAATGGGTAAGTCCTGTACATTGTATTCCTAAGAAAGGAGGGGTAACAGTCATGAAAAACAAAGACAATGAATTGATTCTTGTTATAACTGTTTCTAGTTGGCGCATGTGCATAGATTATACGAAATTAAATGCTGCTACTAGGAAAGACCATTTTCCCTTACCTTTTATTGATCAGATGGTTGAAAGACTAGCAAACCATTCTCACTTTGTTTCTTAGATGTATATTCTGGTTTTTTTCAAATTCCTATTCATCCTGATGATCAAGATAAAACCACTTTCACTTACCCGTATGGAACTTTTGCATATAGGAGAATGTCATTTGGTTTATGTAATGCACCTGCTACTTTTCAAAGATGCCTGATGGCTATTTTTTCTGATTTTATTGAAGACTTTATGGATGTATTTATGGATGATTTCTCTGTATATGGTTCTTCTTTTGATGTTTGTTTGGCTAATTTATCTCGAGATTTGCAGAGGTGTGAAGAAACTAACCTTGTGCTTAATTGGGAAAAATGTCATTTCATGGTTAGGCAAGGGATAGTTTTGGGGCACTTGATTTCAGAAAGAGGAATTGAAGTTGATAAGGCCAAAGTTGAGGTGATAGAGAAATTGGAACCACCCACCACAGTGAAGGAGGTCCGAAGCTTTCTAGGACATGCAGGATTCTACCGGTGATTCATTAAGGATTTTTCTAAACTTGCTAGACCTCTTACAAATTTACTTTGTAAAGATGTAAAATTTTCTTTTGATAAGGATTGTTTATCTGCTTTTCAGGAATTAAAGAAGGCTTTGATTTCAGCACCTATCATTCAACCTCCAGATTGGGATTTGCCCTTTGAGCTCATGTGCGATACCAGTGATTATGCAATAGAAGTAGTTTTGGGGCAGAGAAAAGATAAAAAGCCATATGTTATCCATTATGCTAGTATGACTTTGGATGAGACACAGAGGAATTATACTATTACTGAAAAGGAACTTTTGGCTATTGTATTTGCTTTTGATAAATTCATATCATACTTGATTAACTCCAAAGTAGTAGTGTACACTGATCATGCAGCTGTAAGGTACTTGATGCAGAAAAAAGGTACTAAACCATGCTTACTCATTTGGATTTTACTCTTACAAGAGTTTGATTTGGAAATTAAAGACAAAAAGGGATCAGAGAATTTTGTTGCAGATCATCTCTCAAGGATAATGGCGGATACTGAAAAGAGTGCCAAGTAGGGGAGTCTCTCTCTCTTTTCTGGATCTTGGATTCTTTCTTCCCAACAAATAGTAAAATAAGCTAAACATCAACTAGGTTAATCAATTGACATCAATTCAAAAATTACACTCATATGCTCATTTTATTCAAGAAAGATGTTTCACTCTTATATTGCATTCATCAAACAACATACCTACCCAAAACCTTATGCATCAATCAATGAAGGATTTCAACAAGTTGATATATATTAAAGAAATAAATTCAACATAATATGTATGTCTCCATTCACAGGCATTGATAGACCTTTATCGCCATAGCAAAAATGAATATATTATCATAGCAATGCATCCATCCGAATTCCAAAAAATTAAATCGCATATCATCATAGAAATTTGCACATGTCCTAAGAAAGCATACATCATCAGGTCATGAATATTTGATTCTCACACGTCTTATCACACAAATCCAAGTCATGCATGAATAAAATTTTTACACATTAAAAATAACAATATCAGTGCAAAAGGTATGAAGCATCAAACTCATACAATCATAATCAAAAGTGTAAAATGATAGATTCAGGCAACCACATCGAATAGAAATCTCAGTAAGTGATAGCAAAACAAATCAAGTAGCAATACCATACAATCATATCGAATAAGATCACTAGAAAGTGCAAACGATACTCACACAACCAAATAGCAAGTTCAATCGTTGTTCGGGGTGTACCATCGGGTCATGTGCTGCTAAACCGTCCTAAAAAATGCACCTTTTGAAGAATTTACCTGCACAATTTTTGGATACATAAGGCTTAAACGAAAAATAGTATCTTACTTAAGCAAAAAATAATATTTTTCTCAAAGGGTAATCAGAGAAATCGCTAGGTCCAAAGAGGGTGCCGGTGGAAATAGCTGATGCAGGCAAGAAGTAGAGGTGGAACAGATGCTAGCTGAAGAGCTGCTAGCAATGAAGATGATGGTGCCAACAGTAGAGTGATGATGATTAGTCTCTAGTGGCCGGCTAGAGACTACAGCCCTGGAGACAAAATCGTTGGCTGGAGGGGGGCGATGGATAATGCTACATAGATAAAAAATATCAGAGTCACTAATTGAAGATTCTGCTGCAAAAATAAAATCAATGGAAGCAGAGGTAGCAGAAGAAGTAAGAGACTGGTGAGTAAATTTTTCTGGTGGACAGCTATTGTAGTCCGTAAGTGCACGGATACTTCGAAGTAATAAAAGATATCGAACCACCGAGACCTATGTGTTAAGTACCAAATAGTTATTTTCTCACTAGCTAAACAAATCGAATATGATGAAAGCACAAATGGAAAGTAAACTAAATACTTGAGAGAGATACTAGGACTAGGGTTTCATCCACCTTAATTTCCATTACTAGATATGAATAGATGTTCGTCAATCAAATTTTATTATGATAAAGACATAATTTACTTCATAAAGACATTATCTCGCTCTCGCGTAGACAATTTACAAAGAACTAATCCTCACTCTCATGCAGAATTTATTCAATGTTAGATGTAAGTAAATGAATGACAAATAACTCAAGGATCAATGTCATGCATCCAAATTATAAGTCAATCATCTCAAGTGGAAACTCAAGGATCACTCTTGTGCATCCGAATCTCAACATAGGTTCTACTTAAGGTTCTCCAACGATCCGATACTTGATCTCTCATAGTATCATCACGTTTATCACATTAACTCGATCCTAAATTTATATTATTAACATGGCATTGTACTTCTAAAATTGATAAATAAGAACAAACCTAATTTCTTACGATGAGTTCCTAACATTCAATTTTAGGGTTCCAAGTTCTCAAGCAAATCACCTCTCGGTCCATATCGCGAAAACTCTAAAACATGCTAACAATATGAATCTTCAGAGAATTAATGGCGTTCATCATATAAGTAAAATTATCATAGTAAAGTTATCGTGACGAAATAAAAATTATGTAGTCATATAAAATCAAGGGGATTACACCCCATGTCCCATATATATGTCTAAGCTGGCATGCTAGAGGAATTACAATCAATCATAGTTTAGAACGATCAGAAATCAAAGAGAAAGGGTAGAAGTTACAAAACAGGGCTATAATCAAAATTACACCCCGTAATTTTGTGAGTGAACAGTGCCGGCACCCGCTCTTTTGTTGATTTCTCCTTTGATCAACCTCCTTTCGCTCTAAAACTTCTGGGGTATCTTCTCCTCTTCCAGGGAAAGCTTCCTTGTGAAAATCGCGACCTGAGGTGGCCTCTATGCCTCTCGGCGCGAGGCCGAACCCCAGGGATGCCTCTCTTGATTTCTCTTTGAATAGTGGATAAAAATTAGTGCTTTAACTCTCCTTGTCTTCTCCTCATTGAGACGAGTTTATATCTTCTTTCGGATCTCAATTTGGTCCCCTAAAGCCTGAGAAATTGCGAATTTAAGTTTCTGGTAGAAGAATCGGACATCTGGGTGAAAATTACGGCACTGTGATGGAAATTACGGTAGTACCATAATTGCTGCGAAATCTTTTGTATGGAATCTGTTCCGAATTATGGCACCGTAAGGTATATTACGGTAGTGCCGTAATTGCCACTGAAATCTCTGAAGTCTTGGTAAGAAATTGGTCTGAAATTACAGTACCGTGAATAATTTTACGGCACTGCCGTAATTTGCCAATAAAATTCCAGAATTAAGCCGCCATGAAAATCGTTGCTGTAGTACCATAATGGCTGATTACGGCCGTAAAACTCATTACGGCACTATCGTAATTTCTCTAGAAAACTTAGTTTGACTTGAAATTTGATGTGTAGTCTCCTCTTGATGATAAGAATCTGCCCATGCGTTGGATTTGCTTGAAAACCCATCAAAACGATGCCTTTTTACCTAAAATTGATCAAAAATGAGAAAAGGTGTAGATTCCGCAATATTTGACAAATAAGGCTTAAAATCAAGTAAAATAGCATAAATATGACACCAAAAATAGTATTGAAATGGCAAGAAATTTACTATAAATTTTGATGTCATCAAACACATAAGGCTCAAACTTTGCTTGTCCTCAAGAAAATAAATAAAGAACAATGCTAAGTATAGAAAATATGCTCTTTTATGAAAAATAAATTTCTAAAATATAATCACTCATGAAATATTCCACCAACTGTTACACAAAATTTTAGATAAATACACTATCCTCTGAATTTTAATCTTTAAGATTCACAACTTAATCAAATAAAATTTCACAACTAGCATAATAAACAAAATCTCCATCTCATGATTTCACCCAAGTTTCAGTTTAAATCTGTCATATATTTGTTTATAGGAATAGGATTTCGAAAATCTTTTTCCACTCAAAATCTTTTTTATTGTGGGTTTTTGATGGTATGTACCCACATAGATACACACTTTTTATTTGGACTTCAACTTTTATCTTCGGTACCACTGCCAATTTTACACAGTGCTAAGTAGAGGAGTCATTTTCTTTTTTTTTTCTCTCTCTCTTTTTTACAGACTTCAACCCATATCTTTGGTACCACTGTCAATTTTTCATAGTGCCAAGTAGGGGAGTCTCTCTCTGTTTTTGGATCTTGGATTCTTTCTTCCAAACAAATAGTAAGATAAAATAAACATCAACTAGGTTACTCAATTGATATTAATTCAAAAATCACACTCATATGCTTATTTTATTCAATAAAGATGTTTCACTCTTAGATTGCATTCATCAAACAATATATCTACCCAAAACCTTATGCATTAATCAATGAAGAATTTCAACAAGTAAATATATATTGAATAAATAAATTCAGCATAATAGGCATATTTCCATTCATAGGCATCAGCATGCATAAACATTCATCATAGAAAAATCCACACACTTCTCATCACATGGATTCAAGTAATAAAAAAATTAAACATAAAAAATGTCAGTATCAATGCAAAAGGTGTGAAGCATCAAACTCATACAATCATAGTCAAAAGTGTAAAATGATAGATTCAAGAAAACACATCGAATAGAAATCTCAGTGAGTGATACAATCATAGCAAATAAAAAAATCAAGTAGCAATACCATGCAATCAAATCGAATAAGATTACTGAAATGTGCAAACGATACTCACAAAACTATATAGCAAGCACAATCATCATCAGGGGTGTAGCATCGGGCTAGATGCGGCTAGGTCCAAAGATGCGCCTTTTGAAAATTTAACTGCGCAATTTTAAATACATAAGGCTCAAATCAAAAAATAGTATCTTACTTTAGCTAAAAAATAGAAATCAGAGATATCGTCAGTGGTCTGAAGAGGGTGCCGGTGGAAAGATCTGATGCAGGTGAGAAGCTGAGGTGGAACAGATGCTAGCTGAAGAGCTGCTAGCAATGAAGATGATGGTGTCGAAAGTAGAGTGATGATGAAGAGTAGTCTTCAGTGGCCTGCTGGAGATTACAGTCCTAGAGGCAAAGTCGTCGGCTGGTGGGTGCGAGAGATAGCACTCCAAAAAAATCAGACTCACTAAGGATGATTCTACTGCAAAAAGAAAATCAATGGAAACAGAGGCAACAGAAGAAGTAAGAGGCTATTGGTGGTAGAATCCAGTGTCGACGGCTTGAAACAATGGTGTCAAAGGCAGATGCAATGGTGGCGGCTGGCTGTAGCTTCTGGTGGCAGTTTGAAGACAAGGAGCTGCTAATGTTGATGGAAAGTAGTGCAGCCTACTAATTAAATTATGAAAGGTAGCTATACCCAAGAATGATATTTAATGATCCATAAAGTAAATAGACAGAACCATGTGGAAGAACAAAACTTGTTCTTTCCAAAAGTACAGAAATTAAAGGATCAATATCTGTTAGGAATTTAGGGTGTCAGCAGAAAGAAGGAAAATCAGATTACTAAAAAAAAACTACACATAAGTTAATCAGATTCGAAAAGTTGTTATGCACCCTAGAATTGTCAGAAAGTATTTTCTTGAAAATAACTAATCCTCAAGATAGAACGAAACATGTTCTTCCAATTTCAAGTGAAAGATCAGGGTTACAACTTATCAAAGCATCTTAAAAACCTGCAGCAAAAGAGCTAATCAGATTAGTCAAAAAAAAAACTACTGTAGAAATTTATCAAGTCCCAAAAGATGCTATGTGTTATAGGATGATCCATGAACTTTAAAATTCAATAAAAATATCCAAATAATCGACAAAGATGAGTAGTTCCATGCTGTGCCAAAGATCAAAAATTTTCCCAACCTAGTTTTTTAAAATCACAGTGAGAAAACACCTAATGAGATAAGCAGAATGCAGGTTTCAAATTACGGGCGTCAAATTCTTTACGGTAGTGCCGTAATATGCACAAAATTCTAGGGTCAGAAATATGCTGGAATTACAGTACCATAAAAATTGTTATAACACTGCCGTAAAAATCAAAGAACTTTTGGGACAAAAATTGGATAAAATTACGGTACTGTGAAAATGATTACGGTACCGCCGTATGTTTCACAAACCTTCATAAAACTCTCGGATAAGAAAACACTCAAAATTACAGTACCGTAAAGAACTTTACAGTAGTACCATAAAAGATGCCGAACTCTCGGAAAAATTTTCAAGCAAAATTACGGCCAGTGAAAATGCTTACGGTACTGCCGTAAAAACCATAAAACTTTTTGTTCAAAAATTACCCCAAATTACGGCCCATAAAATACCTTATGGTAGTGCCGTAAAACACTCAAAATTTTTTGGTCAAAAAAGGACCGAAATTACGTTACCGTGATTGTTATTACGGCAGTGCCGTATTTTGCGCAAAGTTCGATCTTTCCTACAAAAAGAAAAGAAAAATTAACTCTAAAAATAAATTAAAATAAAAGAAACTAAACTAAGTAAGAATGATTGGGTTGCCTCCCAAGAAATGCTAATTTTTAGGTCTATAGCTTGACCAAAACTCAAACATCATGGCGAAGCAGGTGGATCAATACCATAGTAAATAGCATATAAATGTTTCCTTTTTTGCTGTCAAAAAAGTTTAGTCACTAATCCAATCATCCAAAATTTCATGTAAATCAAGATCGACATGGCTTTCTCAAATATGCATAAATCAAAATCAAAATTTTCAATTCTACTCAAAGGATATTCAATAATCTTCCTATATTTATCAGTAAGCAAAATCTTTAGTCATTTCTTCAAATTTATATCTTCAATTGCAATAGGACTTTGATCAAAAGATTCAAGTATTGGATCATCAAAATAATTTTTTGTCTCACATTAGATTCCTCAATAAGGCATAATTTTTCAAATAAATCAGAAGGCATGGGCAAAGCATTAGAGTGAGATTCATCGATATTCATAATTTTCAAATCCTTTTCAAGTTCCTCATGCACTTCATCAGTTTCAAAATTACTAACAAAATCAGAGTAAGATTTTTCTAAATCAGTCCCCTCATATCCTTCATCAAATTTAACCACAAATAATATATCATCAAAAGAATCAATTTCATAATTATCACAAAAATCAAAAGGAGATTTAACAAAATCAATTTCCTCAAACTTTTCCACAAATAAATTATCAAAAGAATCAATTTTACAATTATCAAAATCAAAGTGAGATTCATTAATTTCACACAAGGCTCAATCTCAAAACAATCATAATCAGAGGGGGACTTTTCGAAATCAATTTCCTCAGTTTCCAAATCAAACTCAAATAAACAATCTTGTTGTGCTATCAAGGTTTCTAAATTTTTCTTATGAGCTATTAAAGATCCTACTTGAGAAGCAAGCTGACTAATTATCCCTTTAAGATCTTCAATTTCCTTACTTCGATTTGTCATGATTTGAATTTGATTTGTCATGAATTTTTCAAGCATGGGTTTTAACCTACATTTCTCAATATCCTCAAAGTATGGTTCAGAAACATGATTTGGATGAGTTAAAAATTGGCAATCAGAAGTTTAATGATCAAATCATCCACAAATATCACATCTAATAGAAGAATAAGATTTCCTAGAAGGATGCATACAAGAGTGTAATTTCAATTTGTCTACAAGAGTGCACAATGAATCATCTTCATACTTACCTTGTGGCATGTATACCTCACCTCTTTCAGTTGCCCACGAGTAGTGATTAAAAAACATATCTTCAAATCTATCAAGAACAGAAAGATTATCCAACACCAAACAATCAAAATAATTTTTTTTTACTTTTTGCCAGGATATATAAAAAAACACAAAACACAAGCAAATATAAAAAAACACAACTTGTGAATATCCAAAACCTGCAAAAACAGAAAACAAAGTTAAATCTAAAATAAATAAAACTAAGTCTAGCAATATTAACAACTATTTTGATATTAACAAAACTAAGGTCCCCGGCAACGGCGCCAAAAACTTGTTGTCCACAAGTGTACGGATACTTCGAAGCAATAAAATATATCGAACCACAGATACTGGGACTAAGGTTTCATCCACCTTAATTTCCGTTACTAGATATGAATAGATGTTCGTCAATCAAATTTTATTATGATAAAGACATAATTTACTGCATAAAGAAATCATCTCGCTCTCGATCAAACAATTTATAAAGAACTAATCCTCACTCTCATGCAGGATTTATTCAATGTTAGATATAAGTAAAACATTGACAAAGAACTCAAGGATCACTCTCATGCATCCAAATTCTAAGTCAATCATCTGAAGTGGAAACTCAAGGATCACTCTCGTGCATCCGAATCTCAACACAGGTTCTACTTAAGGTTCTCCAACGATCCGATACTTGATCTCTCACTGTATCATCACGTTTATCACATTAACTCGATCCTAAATTTATATTATTTACATGGCATTGTACTTCTAAAATTGAGAAATAAGAACAAACCTAATTTCTTATGATGAGTTCCTAACTTTCAATTTTAGGGTTCCAAGTTCTCAAGCAAATCACCTCTCGGTCCATATCGTGAAAACTCTAAAACATGCTAACAATATGAATCTTCGGAGAATTAAAGGTGTTCATCACAAAAGTAAAATTATCATAGTAAAGTTATCATGACGAAATAAAAATTATCTAGTCATATAAAATCAAGGGGATTACACCCCATGTCCCATAAAGATGTCTAAGCTAGCATGGTAGAGGAATTACAATAAATCATAGTTTAGAACGATCAGAAATCAAAGAGAAACGACAGAAGTTACAAAACAGGGCTGTAATGAAAATTACAACCCGTAATTTTGTGAGTGAATAGTACCGGCTGAAGGGAACCCCTTCTAAAGGGGTAGAAACCCATATGGTGGCGCAACAAAATTTCGCATGGGATATTAGGGTTTCAAAAGATCTATATATGTCATATAACTAGCTTTCGAATATTTGAATGGATGAAGAAAAACTCATACCATTGCCATCGGTTTGATGAAGCTTTGGAAGGAAAGACGCAAGCGAGCCTTCTCCTAAGTTTCACACACAAGATGATCAATGCGCCTACCCTTGGTGCTCCTTGTGCTAGCAAAGTTCCAAGGTGTCCTTGATCGAAAAGGAAGGGAGAGAGCAACTCCTTGCTTGGTCGAAACTTCCTCTCTTCTTCACGTTGTCGCCTCACGCAGAAACGTCTAGAGGAAAACTTCAGATGGCGAGAATAGAGGAATGGTCTCTTCGAACATGATCCTCATCCAAGTGGAGATCATGGTTACTAAAAATAGTAACCACCACTCGCCCCAACGTTCACGCCAAGTGAACATGTCGCCAAGCCTTGAACCATGCGCTCATTACATGAGCCGGTTCAACTTGGTCTGGTTCAAAGACCATTCGACCCAAGCCATCAGTCCAGATCACATTGAACCCTAAAGCTCTGGATCCGACCGTTGATCTCTAGATGCTTCTGATCTCACCGATCTGGCATCCATTCTCTCAATCGAAGCTTACCGATCTGTAGTCCTAATCAATCAGACATGATCAGACTAGACCTCACTTATAATCAAAGATTAAATCCCTTTAAACTGAACCCAAACAATTCAGTCCTCACGATCTGACTTAAGTAAGCCATATCATCAAATTGTGCGACCCTGAGGGTTTCCTTTAAATGTCGGTAACGATAATTTACATTATCACGATCAGTGAGGGGTATCTAGCAACACATCACTGTCTCCCGATATAAAGGAAAGAGTCTTCCAAGACTACACCCAAACCACAGCACAAGTGTGAATCAACTCACAAAGCATACATATTTCCTTTGCCACTGGATGTTCTTATTGGACAAGCGTGTCAAGCTTGTAGCTCCAATATGATGAGCATGATTAGATCAGATGAACATAGTCACCTGGGTATGGCCATACACTTTCTCAATCATCTCATCCAGGGGGCCCCTTTAGAACATCACACTCCTTAAACAAGGAGACGGCAATCCTATGTCTATCACTAGTGCCCTAACATGACTCAAGCTCACCATCCAAGATAGTCTATAATCATTATGTTTCAAATGATATTGAACTAACTCAAAACAATGACAATCATCATTTAGAAAACACAAGTGATCTCAAGTCAGAGGAAATGTGCCACTTGTCATACTCAAGGAATATTCACATTATGACAAGCAATTGAATATCCTAGTAGGGTCTGTCCAGTACATCCAATGTACCCATGAGTCTACATCTTATTCCATGCTCGAAGCATCCTATAAGATTAGAACACATATTAGTCTTAACCATATCAAGGCTGTCTCATGTTCACCAAGATATATCGACTAAGGACACAACAGCATGTCAGCCCAGCTGAACAGCTTTGAGACATTATTCAGAAGAACATATATTGCAGCAGACAATGTAACAGCCAGAATAATAACCATGCCTTTATAAACATAAAAGTTTATTACATGATACTAATACAATCCCAAGGCCTCAAACATTAGGCTAAGGGCATACCCCAACAATCTCCCACTTGCACTTAATCTAATGGTTGAGAAATCTCAAACCCATATTATTACAGTGCTTCTCATGCTTCTGCTGCGCCAGAGGCTTGGTAAGCGGGTCTGCCAGATTGTCATCTGTATGTACCTTGCAAACTTTGATCTCGCCACGATCAATGATCTCCCTGATCAAATGAAACCGTCTTTGTATGTGCTTGGACTTCTGGTGCGACCGTGGTTCCTTTGCTTGTGCGATTGCTCCAGTGTTATCACAGAAGATAACCAAAGGATCTGCACTCGAAGGAACAACACCAAGTTCTCTCACGAACTTACGAATCCACACTGCCTCCTTGGATGCTTCCGAGGCTGCAACATACTCGGCTTCTGTTGTGGAATCAGCAACAGTTGACTGTTTGAAACTCTTCCACACCACTGCTCCTCCATTCAAGCTAAAAACATAGCCTGATTGCGATCGGAAATCATCCTGGTCCGACTGGAACGAAGCGTCAGTATATCCTTCTATACTGAGTTCTTCCTGACCACCATATATCAAGAACATATCTTTGGTCCTCCGCAGATATTTTAAGATGTTCTTGACTGCAATCCAGTGCGCCATACCTGGATTACTTTGGAAACGACTGGTCACGCTTAACCCGTAAGCGACGTCTGGGCGAGTACACAACATCGCATACATAATGGATCCAATAGCCGAAGCATAAGGCGTATTGTCCATTTCATCTTTCTCAGTCTGTGTTTGTGGACACTGACTCTTCGAAAGATTCAGACCATGTCTGACTGGAAGATATCCTCGTTTAGAATTCTCTAAATGAAATCTCTCCAGGACTTTATCGATGTAAGTACTCTGGCACAGCCCGAGAAGCCTCTTAGATCTATCCCTGTAGATCTTCACACCTAATACATAGGCTGCTTCTCCTAAATCTTTCATCTGGAAACATTTCCTCAGCCATGCTTTCACAGCATGCATTTCAGGAATGTCATTTCCAATGATCAAGATATCATCGACGTAGAGGACTAGGAAAGTAATCACGCTCCCACTAAACCTCTTATATACACACGGGTCATCCTCGTTCTTGATGAAACCAAATTCAGTGACTGATTCATCAAAACGAATATTCCAGCTTCTCGATGCTTGCTTAAGTCCATAAATGGACTTCTTTAACTTGCATATCTTATGACGATCTGATGGATTAGTGAAACCCTCAGGTTGTGTCATGTACACATCCTCATCCAGATTTCCATTAAGGAAAGCTGTTTTCACATCCATCTGCCAGATCTCATAATCATAATATGCAGCTATCGCGAAAAGAATCCGAATAGACTTAAACATAGCTACAGGTGAGAAAGTTTCATCATAATCTATCCCGTAGATTTGTTTGAAACCTTTCGCAACTAGCCTGCCTTTATAGGTAACCACGTTACCATCCATGTCAATCTTCTTCTTGAAGATCCATTTACAGCCTATAGGGATAACTCCCGGAGGCGGATCAACCAAATCCCAAACTTGGTTATCTGACATGGAGTCCATCTCGGCGCGCATAGCTTCAAGCCATCTCGCTGACTCCGGTCCATTGACCGCATCTGCATAAGTGAGGGGTTCATCATTATCAATGATGTAGACTCCGTCATAGCGCTCAGGCTGTCGACTAATCCTTCCCGATCTTCGCAGTTCCCGTGATATCTGAGCCTCAGGATGTTCAATAACCTGATCTACCGGCTCAGGCTCATCCAAACGTGCTTGAGTACTTTGTCCTTCCTCTGGATTCTCATCCAGCTTTATTTCTCTCCCACTGGCCTCTTGCAGAAGAAACTCCTTCTCAAGAAATATGGCCGTCCGAGCAACAAAAACCTTGTTCTCCTTGGGATCGAAGAAATAATAACTCTTAGTTTCCTTAGGGTAACCGACAAAGATACATTTGTCAGATCTGCTCTCTAGTTTCCCAGAGGCGAGCTTTTTGACATAAGCCTCGCAACCCCAGATCCTGATAAATGTTAAGCTTGGCTGTTTCCCATACCATAACTCATATGGCGTCTTTGAAACGGCCTTGGATGGCACTCGGTTTAGTACCTTTGCAGCTGTTTCCAGTGCAATACCCCAAAAGGAGTTGGGTAAAGAAGCCTGACTCATCATAGAACGAACCATATCAAGTAACGTTCTATTTCTCCTCTCGGCACACCATTCCATTGCGGTGTTCCTGGCGGAGTGAGCTGTGAGATAATCCCACACTCCTTCAGATAGTCAGTAAACGTATGACTCAAGTATTCTCCACCTCGATCTGAGCGAAGTGCCTTGATATTTCGGCCTAGCTGATTTTGTACTTCATTCTTGAACTCTTTGAACTTGTCAAAAGATTCACTCTTATGTCTCATTAAAAAGACATAGCCATACCTACTGAAATCATCAGTAAAGGTAATGAAGTACTGATAGCCACCTCTGGCATGTTTACTAAATGGCCCACACACATCACTGTGTATAAGGTCAAGTAAACCTGAAGCCCTTTGACCTTTGTGAGAAAAAGGTGACTTCGTCATTTTGCCCATCAAACAAGCTTTGCATGTATCAATCTCCTTGTAGGAGAATGACCCCAGCAGTCCATGATCATGCAACCGCTTAATGCGTTTCTCGTTTATATGGCCTAAACGACTATGCCATAGCAAGGTGCTGTCATCAGCATACTTGGCTTTCTTAATATCAATATTTTGTATAGAACGCTCCATGTCCAACATGAATAACCCATTGCTAATTGAACCAGTTGCATAAACAATATTATCATAAGATAAAACACACTTTGAAATATTGCATTCAAAGGAAAATCCCTTCCTGACAAGAGCAGGAATGGAGATAATATTTTTAGTAATACTGGGAACAAAATAACAACTGTTTAGTTCCAATACAAGTCCAGATGGTAAAGAAATGAAATAGTCTCCTACAGCAACAGCAGCAACCCGTGCCCCGTTTCCAACGCGTAGGTCCACCTCATGCTGTCCCACCTGCCTTCTTCTCTTGAGTTCCTGTACATTTGAACAAATGTGAACTCCACATGCAGTGTCCAACACCCATGATATAGAAGAAGATGAAAACATGACCTCAGTCACGAATATACCTGAGCCAGAAGCGATGCTTCCCCTCTTATCTCCTTGGAGCGCTTTACAGTCCTTTTTCCAGTGACCCAGCTGGCCACAGTGGAAACACCTGTATTCCTTGGACCGCTTGACCTTCTGCTTCAAAGCCTTGCTGTAGCTCTTGACAGGGGTCTTGCCCTTCTTCCCCTTCTTCTTGTTCCTAGAAGGAACCATTAAGACAGAGGTCGAAGGCTTACCCTTCAGAGTCTCCTCAGTGGTCAAGAGCATATTGAGCAGCTCTGCCGGAGTACAATCGATTTTGTTCATATTAAAATTAATAATGAACGCGTCGAATGAAGGCGGGAGAGACTGCAGAATAATATCCACAGCAAGCTCCTGGTTGATGGTATGCCCCAGTTTCTCTAGAGCCTCCTTGTGCCCAATCATCTTGAGCACATGAGCTCCCACTGGGCTCCCTTCAGCCAGTTTGCTCTGAAAGAAAAGCTTCGTCAAGTTATAGCGTTCTGTCCTCGCCTGTGCAGCATACAGCATCTTGAGGTTCACTATCATGTCTATAGCAGACATATCCTCATGCTGACGCTGCAGCGGTGGCGTCATAGACGCTAGCATCAGGCAAGCGACATCAATGCTATCATTGACGTTCTTTTCATAGGCTTCCCGAACCGCCCTTGCGGCGTTCGGAGCGGGCTGAGGCGGTATCGCCGTCTCGAGGACATACAGTTTCCTCTCTGCCTTAAGTACGATCTTAAGGTGTCCAAACCAGTCAGAGAAGTTCGGCCCAGCAAACTTCTCCCTTTCCAGTAGGGATCGCACATTGAAGTTCATGGTGTTCGTTGCTGCAGGTATCTACAACAATGCAAGAACAGCAAGGTCAGTATCAATGTATAAGAATCAATCAGGACTTAAGAAAGATTCTTTTTCTCACTATTTTATCTGGCTTGAAAAATCCAACAAAACAGCCCGAAAGAGTAGAACTCTTTTAGTGAGATGGGATCCAGATTTCATACTTGGTCTCCGCGTCCCGCTCAGGCGAGATAAGATGCACAGAGAGTACAAGCACTAATCTCTGGTAGGCAGTCCCTGCCGATCGCCAACCCGTGCGATTCCCCTTCATCTGGGCAGTCCAGCAGACTGTGCCAACTGAGTTGGTACAACACAGTCTCTGACCCCACAGATGGCTGCCTCCATGTGCTACCATATGCGCCACATATGTAGCCTACACGGTTAAGCTGACCCGACCTACTCCCTGGACCACCATGTGCTATGCTGAGCAACGAGAAGGGATAAATCCCTACTCTGTAACACACAGGTGTAATCCCGCACCGTCTGAAGATAGATGGACGTGCCCACTGAGTGGGTACAACACGGCTCCAACGATAATCAGAACAGTGAGGTTTCGCGTCAGAAGGCTTACGAGCTTGATATTTTAGCGTTGGATTTTAACGGTCTTTTATCTTCTTCACTATCATGCAATTCCTATGGTGATAGCAGAAGATAAACTTAATCATGCAATTCTAATATTTAAACAATAAAATAAAAGAAAGCATGAATCTTATGTGGTAAAAGCCCATTGAGCCTAAGTAAGACCTTAACCTAACTTAAGTCTTCACAAGAGCTCTTCATGGGTCTTTAGCTGCTCATCTGGCCCAAACCAGGGCCCAAGCGCCATCTGCAACTCAGGTGCGCCTACCAGGAATTTGCGCCTGGTCCCAGAGTCGAACCCTGGACCTCCCACCTGGTCAAGCCTCTGCTGCAAGCGCCTCTGCCAAGTGTGCTTTGTGCTCTTGTCTAATTAAATTACAAATTTAACTATCTAGACAAGATTGACACGCAGGTCAATTTCACATTATAAATTAATTGAACTGTGATACGCAGATCACAAAATTAAAAATTAATTTACAATTAATTCCCAGGCACGCAGGCCCCAGCACAGCACACATTAAAACACGGGCAGCCCACATAAGAATAAATAAACATACATATGCATCAATCAACAATCATGTGATCCATCATAAAATTAAAATTTTTGAAAACCCCATGGGATCAATTTTAATTTTCCTTATTTGCCCTACAACCTTACAATGGTCCATTACTAGGGATCCACTCATCAGACCTAGTCAGATCCACTGCCCTTGCATGCACCAAGTCCTAACTGACTTGAGTTGACCAAAAGGCCAACCATGCATGCGCCAAGGGCTGAACGACCACACTGAGGTCTGGCAAGCGGGTGTGACCCCGGGCCTAACTCAGGTGCGTTCATGGGTCGTCTCAATCAGACATCGCTACACGCCTGTCTGCAGTCGACCTATAGCCACCTCAAGCTTGCGCCAAGGTGCTATCTGGTCGACCCATCAAGGCTGTCAGATAGTCTGATCAGACTGGTTGGATCTTGACTAGACTGAGATTTCAACCCTAATAACCCATCTAAGGGTTTATAGCATGGCCTTAGATCTAATGTTAATTGCGCATGTGATATTTCCTTTTGAGAAAACATAAGCCACAATATGCGCCAACATAGATGCGCAAAAAGAAAAGCATAAACAAGTTTCGCACATATAAGATCTAAGCATATTTGGATCACAATCAAAGCAATCATATGAACATATAACCCTACCTCTGATACCAATTGAAGGGAACCCCTTCTAAAGGGGTAGAAACCCATATGGTGGCGCAACAAAATTTCGCATGGGATATTAGGGTTTCAAAAGATCTATATATGTCATATAACTAGCTTTCGAATATTTGAATGGATGAAGAAAAACTCATACCATTGCCATCGGTTTGATGAAGCTTTGGAAGGAAAGACGCAAGCGAGCCTTCTCCTAAGTTTCACACACAAGATGATCAATGCGCCTACCCTTGGTGCTCCTTGTGCTAGCAAAGTTCCAAGGTGTCCTTGATCGAAAAGGAAGGGAGAGAGCAACTCCTTGCTTGGTCGAAACTTCCTCTCTTCTTCACGTTGTCGCCTCACGCAGAAACGTCTAGAGGAAAACTTCAGATGGCGAGAATAGAGGAATGGTCTCTTCGAACATGATCCTCATCCAAGTGGAGATCATGGTTACTAAAAATAGTAACCACCACTCGCCCCAACGTTCACGCCAAGTGAACATGTCACCAAGCCTTGAACCATGCGCTCATTACATGAGCCGGTTCAACTTGGTCTGGTTCAAAGACCATTCGACCCAAGCCATCAGTCTAGATCACATTGAACCCTAAAGCTCTGGATCCGACCGTTGATCTCTAGATGCTTCTGATCTCACCGATCTGGCATCCATTCTCTCAATCGAAGCTTACCGATCTGTAGTCCTAATCAATCAGACATGATCAGACTAGACCTCACTTACAATCAGAGATTAAATCCCTTTAAACTGAACCCAAACAATTCAGTCCTCACGATCTGACTTAAGTAAGCCATATCATCAAATTGTGCGACCCTGAGGGTTTCCTTTAAATGTCGGTAACGATAATTTACATTATCACGATCAGTGAGGGGTATCTAGCAACACATCACTGTCTCCCGATATAAAGGAAAGAGTCTTCCAAGACTACACCCAAACCACAGCACAAGTGTGAATCAACTCACAAAGCATACATATTTCCTTTGCCACTGGATGTTCTTATTGGACAAGCGTGTCAAGCTTGTAGCTCCAATATGATGAGCATGATTAGATCAGATGAACATAGTCACCTGGGTATGGCCATACACTTTCTCAATCATCTCATCCAGGGGGCCCCTTTAGAACATCACACTCCTTAAACAAGGAGACGGCAATCCTATGTCTATCACTAGTGCCCTAACATGACTCAAGCTCACCATCCAAGATAGTCTATAATCATTATGTTTCAAATGATATTGAACTAACTCAAAACAATGACAATCATCATTTAGAAAACACAAGTGATCTCAAGTCAGAGGAAATGTGCCACTTGTCATACTCAAGGAATATTCACATTGTGACAAGCAATTGAATATCCTAGTAGGGTCTGTCCAGTACATCCAATGTACCCATGAGTCTACATCTTATTCCATGCTCGAAGCATCCTATAAGATTAGAACACATATTAGTCTTAACCATATCAAGGCTGTCTCATGTTCACCAAGATATATCGACTAAGGACACAACAGCATGTCAGCCCAGCTGAACAGCTTTGAGACATTATTCAGAAGAACATATATTGCAGCAGACAATGTAACAGCCTGAATAATAACCATGCCTTTATAAACATAAAAGTTTATTACATGATACTGATACAATCCCAAGGCCTCAAACATTAGGCTAAGGGCATACCCCAACACCGGCACCCGCTCTTTCATTGATTTCTCCACAGATCGACATCCTTTCGCTTTGAAACTTCTGGGGTATCCTTCATGACAGCAAAATATGTAGTATATTTTGTATCATTTTAGATACCTTTTCATGCTAAATTGAAGATCTTTTGCTTATTTTTATGCTGAATTCATCAAATATTGCAAAGTCTACTCCTATTTTGGTTTTTCATGATTTTCAGGCAAAAAGGCACTATTTTGGGTTTTTTTTAACAAAAATCAAAGACGTGGAAGAATTACCATCATCAAGAGAAGGTAACACAAGAATTTTCATGCAAATCGAGGCAAAGAACCAAAATACGGCAGTGCCGTAAGCCATTTTACGGTACCGTATTTCTGCGGCTACTGTATTATCAAGAACATGGCCGTATTTTGGTGATTTTTCGAACAGAAAGATTTTTGGATTTTACGGCATTGCCGTAAGAATTTACACGACCGTATTTTCCAGCGCTTCAGACCAGGGAGTTCACCAGATTTTACGGCACTACTGTAAGGGATTTCACGGGCCGTATTTACCACTCGTTTACGAACAGAGAGTTTAGCCGATTTTACGGCATTGGCCGTAAACCATATTACGGTGCCATAATTCCCAGACGACATCAGATCAGAAGCTTCAACCGATTTTATGGCACGGCTGTAACATATTACACCGCCGTAATTTCCAGTCAAAACGCGAGTTTTTGGGCCCAAAACTTGCGAAGGCCATAACATTTGATCCAGAGCTCCAAATTTAGATCCGAAAGTTGCTGCGGCTTCGTCTTTAAGAGGAGAAGGCGAAGTGGAAAAAAAAATTTTATCACATATCCAGGGAGAAATCGCCAGAGAGACGGCTAGGGTTTGTTCTCGCACCGAGAGGCGTAGAGGTCATCTCAGGTCTTGATTTTCACGCAGAAGCTTCGCCTAGAGGAGAAGACAACAGCCCAGAAGTTGCAGAGGAAAAGGAGTTCAATTGGAGGAGGAATCGACAAAATTGGTGGTGACAGCACTGTTCATCGAGTTCTGCTTGCAAAATACGGCTGTGAAATATTTCACAGTCGTGCTGTATTTTCTAAAACCTCTTTTCTAGTTGATTTTTGATCTTCTAAATTTATGGATTATTGTATTTTCTTCTCCATGCAAGCTTAATACTGTTTTGGGACATAGTGTTTAATCCCTTTGATTTTTAATGATTAGATAACTCTTTTCTTTCGTCATGATAATCTTTGTTGTGATAATTTTACTCTTGTGATAAATTGTGCTTAGATTCTCTATAATTGCATGTTATTAATTATGTTCTTAGAGTTTTCGCAATGAGACTGAAAGGTGATTTGCTTGAGAGCTTGGAACCCTAGAATTGCATGTTAGGAACCCTTCTTTAGGCAGATCCTATTTGATCTGTTCTAGTAGAATTATTGCCATGATTATAACATGTATATATAGATCGAGTCTATTTGTCAAACGTGGAGATCTTGCACGAAAGTGAGGATCGGAACGTTGGAATCCGAATGCACAAAAGTGATCCTTGAGACTCCACTAGAGATCCTTGAGACTCCACTAGAGATCCTTGAGACTCCACTAGAGATCCTTGAGACTCCACTAGTGTAGAATCCGAATGCACAAAAGTGATCCTTGAGACTCCACTAGAGATCCTTGAGACTCCACTAGAGATCCTTGAGACTCCACTAGAGATCCTTGAGACTCCACTAGTGTAGAATCCGAATGCACAAAAGTGATCCTTGAGACTCCACTAGAGATTATCAACTTAGAATCCGGATGCACGAAAGTGATCCCTGTAATCTTACATTGATGATTTACTTACCTTCAGCATTGAAAATTGTTAGGTCCCCTTCAAGGGGGAGCGCAAGCGGATAAAGCCCCTTTCTAGAGGGGGGCGCAAATGCAATTTTAGGGGTGTCACCATCATGATCGCATGTAGATCATATGGTTAACTTATGTATAAGCGAAAGGATCTTTAAAGGGATCATACCAACGCCATGAAGTTGGATGTTGGCTTGGAAGAAGAGAGCAACTTTGATCTCCTCCAAAAGTTCACACACAAGGTGAAGATCTCTTACTTCCTTGGCGTCACTTGTGCTAGCAAGGCACCCAAGGTTCCTTGTCGAATGGAAGGAGATGATGAAAGCTTTCTTGGCCGATCCTTCTTCTCGTCAACCTCTACCACCCGAGAGTTCGAGTGTCGTCGAGAGCCAAAGGGGAGATGAGCGTTTTTCCAAGCTTGTGATCGAATGTGGAGACATTCATCACTATGGCAAAACCGAAATGCCATAAATGGTAAGTCTTCAACACATGCGTTATGCGTTCACATGAAGTGAACCAAACGCATATCTCATCTCACAAATGAACCAAGCGCTCACATATGAGCCGGTTCAATGTAGTTGGTCCAATGACCAAACCAAATCAGCCCAAGTATTGGTCCAGACCAAAATAAACCCTAAGGTTCAAGATCTGACCGTTCACGCTTAACCCGTAAGCGACGTCTGGGCGAGTACACAACATCGCATACATAATGGACCCAATAGCCGAAGCATAAGGCGTATTGTCCATTTCATCTTTCTCAGTCTGTGTTTGTGGACACTGACTCTTCGAAAGATTCAGATCATGTCTGACTGGAAGATATCCTCGTTTAGAATTCTCTAAATGAAATCTCTCCAGGACTTTATCGATGTAAGTACTCTGGCACAGCCCGAGAAGCCTCTTAGATCTATCCCTGTAGATCTTCACACCTAATACATAGGCTGCTTCTCCTAGATCTTTCATCTGGAAACATTTCCTTAACCATGCTTTAACAGCATGCAGTTCAGGAATATCATTTCCAATGATCAAGATGTCATCGACGTAGAGGATTAGGAATGTAATTACGCTCCCACTAAACCTCTTATATACACACGGGTCATCTTCGTTCTTGATGAAACCAAACTCAGAGATTGATTCATCAAAACGAATATTCCAGCTTCTAGATGCTTGTTTAAGTCCATAAATGGACTTCTTTAACTTGCATATTTTATGACGATCTGATGGATTAGTGAAACCCTCAGGTTGTGTCATATACACATCCTCATCCAGATTTCCATTAAGGAAAGCTGTCTTCACATCCATCTGCCAGATCTCATAATCATAATATGCAGCTATCGCGAAAAGAATCCGAATAGACTTAAACATGGCTACAGGTGAGAAAGTTTCATCATAATCTATCCCGTAGATTTGTTTGAAACCTTTCGCAACCAGCCTGCCTTTATAGGTAACCACGTTACCATCCATGTCAACCTTCTTCTTGAAGATCCATTTACAGCCTATAGGGATTACTCCCGGAGGCGGATCAACCAAATCCCAGACTTGGTTATCTGACATGGAGTCCATCTCAGCTCGCATAGCTTCAAGCCATCTAGCTGACTCCGGTCCACTGACCGCATCCGCATATGTGAGGGGTTCATCATTATCAATGATGTAGACTCCGTCATAGCGCTCAGGCTGTCGACGGATCCTTCCCGATCTTCGCGGTTCCCGTGATATTTGAGCCTCAGGTTGTTCGACAACCTGTTCTACCGGCTCAGGCACATCCAACTGTGCTTGACTACTTTGTCCTTCTTCTGGAATCTCATCCAGCTTTATTTCTCTCCCACTGGCCTCTTGCAGAAGAAACTCCTTCTCAAGAAATATGGCCGTCCGAGCAACAAATACTTTGTTCTCTTTGGGATCGTAGAAATAATAACCCTTAGTTTCCTTAGGGTAACCGACAAATATACATTTCTCAGATCTGCTCTCCAGCTTCCCAGAGGCGAGCTTTTTGACATAAGCCTCGCAACCCCAGATCCTGATAAATGTCAAGCTTGGCTGTTTCCTATACCATAACTCATATGGTGTCTTAGAAACTGCCTTGGATGGCACTCGGTTTAGTACCTTTGCAGCTGTTTCCAGTGCAAAACCCCAAAAGGAATACGGTAGAGTAGCCTGACTCATCATAGAACGAACCATATCAAGTAACGTTCTATTTCTCCTCTCGGACACACCATTCCATTGCGGTGTTCCTGGCGGAGTGAGCTGTGAGATAATCCCACACTCCTTCAGATAGTCAGTAAACGCATGACTTAGGTATTCACCACCTCGATCAGAACGAAGTGCCTTGATATTTCGGCCTAGCTGATTCTGTACTTTATTTTTGAACTCTTTGAACTTGTCAAAAGATTCACTCTTATGTCTCATCAAATAGACATATCCATACCTACTGAAATCATCAGTAAAGGTAATGAACTAATGATAGCCACCTCTGGCATGTTTACTAAAAGGCCCACACACATCACTGTGTATAAGGTCAAGTAAACCTGAAGCCCTTTGACCTTTGTTAGGAAAAGGTGACTTCGTCATTTTACCCATTAAACAAGCTTTGCATGTATCAATCTCCTCATAGGAGAATGATCCCAGCAGTCCATGATCATGCAACCGCTTAATGCGCTTCTCGTTAATATGGCCTAAACGACTATGCCATAGCAAGGTGCTGTCATCAGCATACTTGGCTTTCTTATTATCAATGTTTTGTATAGAATATTCCATGTCCAACATGAATAACCCATTGTTAATTGAACCAGTTGCATACACAATATTATCATAAGATAAAACACACTTTGAAATCTTGCATTCAAAGGCAAATCCTTTCCTGACAAGAGCAGGAATAGAGATAATATTCTTGGTAATACTGGGTACAAAATAACAATTGTTTAATTCTAATACAATGCCAGATGGTAAAGAAATGAAATAGTCTCCTACAGCAACAGCAGCAACCCGTGCCCCGTTTCCAACTCGTAGGTCTACCTCATGCTGTCCCACCTGCCTTCTTCTCTTGAGTTCCTGTACATTTGAACAAATGTGAACTCCACATGCAGTGTCCAACACCCATGATATAGTAGAAGAAGATAACATGACCTCAGTCACATATATACCTGAGCCAGAAGCGATGCTTCCCCTCTTATCTCCTTGGAGCGCTTTACAGTCCTTTTTCCAGTGACCCAGCTGGCCACAGTGGAAACACCTGTTGTCCTTCGACCGCTTCACCATCTGTTTCAGCGCCTTACTGTAGTTCTTGACAGGGGCCTTGCCCTTCTTCCCCTTCTTCTTGTTCCTTGAAGGAACCATTAAGGCAGAGGTTGAAGGCTTTCCCTTCAGAGTTTCCTCAGTAGGCAAGAGCATATTCAACAGCTCTGCCAGAGTACAATCGATTTTGTTCATATTAAAGTTAATGATGAACGCATCGAAAGAAGGCGGAAGAGACTGTAGAATGATGTCTACAGCAAGCTCCTGGTTAATGGTATGCCCCAGTTTCTCCAGAGCCTCCTTGTGCCCAATCATCTTGAGCACGTGAGCTCCCACTGGGCTCCCTTCAGCCAGTTTGCTCTGAAAGAAGAGCTTCGTCAGATTATAGCGTTCTGTCCTCGCCTGTGCAGCATACAGCATCTTGAGGTTCGCTATGATCTCTATAGCCGACATATCCTCATGCTGACGCTGCAGCGGTGGCGTCATAGACGCTAGCATCAGGCAAGCGACATCAATGCTATCATTGACGTGCTTTTCATAGGCATCCCGAACCGCCCTTGCGGCGTTCGCAGTGGGTTGAGGCGGCACAGCCGTCTCGAGGACATACAGTTTCCTCTCTGCCTTAAGAACGATCTTAAGGTGTCCGAACCAGTCTGAGAAGTTTGGCCCAGCAAACTTCTCCCTTTCCAGTAGGGATCGCATATTGAAGCTCATGGTGTTCGTTGCTGCAGGTATCTACAACAATGCAAGAACAGCAAGGTCAGTATCAATGTTAAGAATCAATCAGGACTTAAGAATGATTCCTTTTTCTCACTATTTTAGCTGACTGTAAAATCCATAAAACAGTCCGAAAGAGTAATACTCTTTTAGTGAGATGGGATCCAGATTTCATACTTGGTCTCCGCGTCCCGCTCAGGCGAGATAAGATGCACAGAGATGACAAGCACTAATTTCTGGTAGGCTGTCCCAGCCAATCGCCAACCCGTGCGATTCCCCTTCATCTGGGCAATCCAGCAGACTGTGCCAACTGAGTTGGTACAACACAGTCTCTGATCCCACAGATGGCTGCCTCCATGTGCTACCATATGCGCCACATATGTAGCCTACATGGTCAAGCTGACCCGACCTACTCCCTGGACCACCACGTGCTATGCTGAGCAACGAGAAGCGATAAATCCCTTCTCTGTAACACGCAGGTGTAATCCAGCACCATCTGAAGATAGATGGACGTGCCCACTGAGTGGGTACAACACGGCTCCAACGATAATCAGAATAGTGAGGTTTCGCGTCAGAAGGCTTACGAGCTTGATATGTTAGCGTTTGGATTTTAACGGTCTTTTATCTTCTTACTATCAGGCAAATCCTATGGCTATAGCAGAAGATAACTAAACATGCAATTCTAATTATAAGCAATAAGTAGAAAGCATGCAGATCTTATGTGGTAAAAGCCCATAGCCTAAGTAAGACCTTAAATTATCTTAAGTCTTCACTTGAGCTTCTTGGGACATTTGCATCTCATCTGGTCCAACCCAGGGCCCTAGCTCCAAGAGCACCTCAGGTGCGCCACCAGCTGAATGCCCCTCTGGGATGTGTGCCTTTGTGCTCTTGTCTAATCAAATACAATTTGATCTATCTAGACAAGTTTGACTCGCAGGTCAATTATACAATAGATTAATTAAAAATGTGATTCGCAGATCACAAATTAATTTACAAGTTTAATTCCAGGCACGCAGGCCCCAGCACAGCACACATTTAACATGGGCAGCCCACATAAGAATAAATAGACAAGCATCATGGCATCAATCAACATGTGATCCTAAAACAAGAAAATAAAATTTTGAAAACCCCATTGGCATCAATTTTAATTTTCTTATGTGTTCTACAACCTTACAATGGTCCATTGATAGGGATCCACTCATCCATCTGGTCAGATCCTCTGCCCTTGCATGCACCGAGTCCTAACTGACCCGAGTTGACCTAATGGTCAACCATGCATGCGCCAAGGGCTGAACAACCCTCATGAGTTCTGGCAAGCGGGTGTGACCCCGGGCCTAACTCATGTGTGTTCACTGGTTGTCTCAACCAGACCTCGCTACACGCCTAAGATGCAATCGACCTATGGCCACCTCATGCTTGCGCACAGGTGCCATCTGGTCGATCCATCTAGGCTGTCAGATGGTCTGATCAGACTATTGGATCTACCCTAGAGGTGACTTCAACCCCATCAACCCATCTAAGGGTTTATAGTAGACGCCATTAGATCTAAATGGAGCGCGCAAGATGTTACAAGTTTTAGGTAAAAACCAACTACAACATGCGCAACAACAAAGTAAGAAGCTTTCATCTACATTAGCATGCGCAACTAGATATATGGTAACAAGCGCAAACATGATGAAACTTCAAGATAGATCTATAACATGCGTTGACATACTCGGATCACAAACAAGCAACATGAAGCAATCATATGAATCTACATGAATCCCAAGCTCTGATACCAATTGTTAGGTCCCCTTCAAGGGGGAGCGCAAGCGGATAAAGCCCCTTTCTAGAGGGGGGCGCAAATGCAATTTTAGGGGTGTCACCCTCATGATCGCATGTAGATCATATGGTTAACTTATGTATAAGCGAAAGGATCTTTAAAGGGATCATACCAACGCCATGAAGTTGGATGTCGGCTTGGAAGAAGAGAGCAACTTTGATCTCCTCCAAAAGTTCACACACAAGGTGAAGATCTCTTACTTCCTTGGCGTCACTTGTGCTAGCAAGGCACCCAAGGTTCCTTGTCGAATGGAAGGAGATGATGAAAGCTTTCTTGGCCGATCCTTCTTCTCGTCAACCTCTACCACCCGAGAGTTCGAGTGTCGTCGAGAGCCAAAGGGGAGATGAGCGTTTTTCCAAGCTTGTGATCGAATGTGGAGACATTCATCACTATGGCAAAACCGAAATGCCATAAATGGTAAGTCTTCAACACATGCGTTATGCGTTCACATGAAGTGAACCAAACGCATATCTCATCTCACAAATGAACCAAGCGCTCACATATGAGCCGGTTCAATGTAGTTGGTCCAATGACCAAACCAAATCAGCCCAAGTATTGGTCCAGACCAAAATAAACCCTAAGGTTCAAGATCTGACCGTTCATCCTTTGATGCTCTTGATCTCCCAGATTTAGCATCCACACTCTCGATCAAAGCTTACCGATCTCAAGCCCTAATCAATCAAACATGATCAGACTGGATCTCACTTACAATCAGAGTTTAATCTCCTTTAAACTGAATCAAAACAATCCAGTCCACCCGATCTGACTCAAGTAAGTCATATCACCAAATTGTGCGACCCTAAGGGTTTCCTTTAAATGTCGGTAACGATAACTCACGTCATCACAATCAGTGAGGGGTATCTAGCAACACATCACTGTCTCCCGATATAAAGGAAAGAGTCTTCCAAGACTACACCCAAACCACAGCACAAGTGTGAATCCACTTCACAAGGCATACATGTTTCCTTTGCCACTGGATGTTCTTATTGGACAAGCATGTCAAGCCTGTAACTCCAATACAATGAGCATGATTAGATCAGATGAACATAGTCATCTGGGTATGGCCATACACTATCTCAATCATCTCATACAGGGGGGCCCCTTTAGAACATCACACTCCTTGAACAAGGAGACGGCAATCCTTTATCTATCACTAGTGTCCTAACCTGACTCATGATCATTATCCAAGATAGTCTATAATCATTATGTTTCAAATGATATTGAACTACCTCAAAATAATGACATTCATCATTTAGAAACACAAGTGATCTCAAGTCAGAGGACATGTGCCACTTGTTGCATTCAAGGATTATTCACATTGTGACAAACAATTGAATATCCTAGTAGGGTCTGTCCAGTACATCCAATGTACCCATGAGTCTACATCTTATTTCATGCTTGAAGCATCCTATAAGATTAGCACACATATTAGTCTCAATCATATCAAGGCTGTCTCATGTTCACCAAGATATCTCGACTAAGGACATATGCATGTCAGCCTAGCTGAACAGCTTTGAGACATTATTCAGAAGTACACTTATTACAGCAGACAAGGTAGCAACCTGAATAATAACCATGCCTTTATAAACATAAGAGTTTATTACATGATACTTATACAATCCCAAGGCCTCAAACATTAGCCTTAAGGGCATACCCCAACAAAAATAGATCTTGCACGAAAGTGAGGATCGGTTATCTGCATGATTGTCTGCACAAAAGTGAGACAATACCTTTATCAAGTAAATTAGGTCGTTATCATAACAAGATTTGATTGACGACCCTTTTTATTTATGTCTTATCATTAGAATCAAGGAGGATGAAACCCTAGTCCCATGTTTATCTCTCTGATTATCTCTTTAGCATATTCTCTACATAGTTACTTATGTCAAATTCGGTTTACTTACCTAGCGAGAAAATGATTATTTGGTAATTATCAATAAGGTCCCTGTGGATTCGATACTTTTCTTTATTTCTTCGATAGTTCCGTGCACTTGCGGAAGCCTATCAACAAGTTTTTGGTGCCGTTACCAAGGATTAGTCCAAGCTACATGCGTGCCAGACTTGTAGTGTTCCCTTTCGGGCTATCAATCCTCTCCTCCTCCAAGTGAAGCCTCCTTTTGAAAATTGCGGCCTGAGGTGGCCTCTACACCTCTCGGCGCGAGGCCGAACCTAGGGACGCCTCTCTTGATTTCTCTTTGAATAGTGGATAAAAATTAGGGTTATTGCTCTCCTTGTCTTCTCCTCATTGAGACAAGTTTATATCTTCTTTTGGATATCAATCTGGTGTCCTAAAGCCTGAGAAATCGCGAATTTAAGTTTCTGGCGGAAGAATCCGGCATCTGGGTGAAAATTATGGCCCCGTGATGGAAATTACAGTAGTACCGTAATTGCTGCGAAATCTTCTGTATGGAATCTGTTCCGAATTATGGCACCGTAAGGTATATTATGGTAGTGCCGTAATTGCCTCTAAAGTCTTCGTAAGAAATTGGTATGAAATTACGGTAGCATGAATAATTTTACGACACTGCCGTAATTTGCCAAAAAAAAATTCTAGAATTAAGCCGCCGTGAAAATCATTACGGTAGTGCCATAATTGCTGATTACGGTCGTATAACTCATTACGGCACTATCGTAATTTCTCTAGAAAACTTGGTTTGACTTGAAATTTGATGTGTAGTCTCCTCTTAATGATAAGAATCTGCCCAGGCATTGGATTTGCTTGAAAACCCATCAAAATGATGCCTTTTTAACTAAAATTGATCAAAAATGATAAAAGGTGTAGATTCCGCAATATTTCACAAATAAGGCTTAAAATCAAGTAAAAGAGCATAAATATGACACCAAAAATACTATTGAAATGGCACGAAATTTACTATAAATTTTGGTGTCTTCAACAGCGATGTAGCAAATTGCTGGTTGGGAGATCTGAAGATGACGAGCGGTGAAGAAGCGGCAGTGGCTGCGAATCAGAGGCGCTGCGTATTTGGAGAAGAAATAGTAGGTAGCTTGTTATGCAAAGACCAGAACAGAGGCTGATGGTAGTGTATAAATGGTTACGGCACTATCGTATTTTGCTAAAAATTTGATTTTTCCTCAAAAAATAAAAGAAAATTTAGTTCTAAAAATAAAATAAAATAAAAGAAACTAAACTTAAGAAAGAGTGCTTGGGTTGCTGCCCAAGAAGCGCTAATTTTTAGGTCTATAGCTTGACCGAAACTCAATTATCATGGCGAAGCAGGTGGATCGGTACCATAGTAAATAGCATACAATTTTATGCATTTCCGTTGTCCTAGAAGTTTAGCCACTAATCCAAACATCCAAAATTCCATGTAAATCACGATCGAAGTGGCTTTCTCAAATATGCATAAATCAAAATCAAAATTTTCAATTCCACACAAAGGGTATTCAATAATCTTCTTAAATTTGTCAGTAAGCAAAATCATTAGTCCTTTCTTCAAATTTATATCTTCAATTGCAATAGGACTTTTATCAAAAGATTCAAGCATTGGATCATCAAAATAGCCTTTCTGTCTCACATTAGATTCCTCAATAAAGCATAATTTTTCAAATAAATCAGAAGATTGAATAGTAGATATGGGCAAAACATCAGAGTGAGGTTCATCAATATTTGTAATTTTCAAATCATTTTCCAGTTCCTTGTGTCCATCATTAAATAATTTATCAATTTCAAAATTACAATCAAAATCAAAGTGAGACTTTCCAAAATCAATTTCCTCATGTCTTTCAAAAAATAATTCATCATCAGAAGAATCAAAAGAATCAATCTCAGAATTACAAGAATCAGATTTAACCATAAATAATATATCATCAAAAGAATCAATTTCATAACTTTCACTAGAATCAAAAGGGGATTTGTCAGAATCAATTTTCTCAAACTTTTCCACAAATAATTTATCAAATGAATCAATTTCAAAATTATCAAAATCAGAGTGAGATTCATTAATGTTCACAAAAGAATTAATTTCAAAATTACCAAAATTAGAGGGGCACTTTTCTAAATCAATTTTCTCAGTTTCCAAATCAAACTCAAATAAACAACCTTGTTGTGCTATCTGGGTTTCTAAAATTTTATTGTATGCTGTTAAAGATCCTACTTGAGAAGTAAGTTGACTAACTATTCCCTTAAGATTCTCAATTTTCTTACTTTGATTTGTCATGATTTGGCTTTGATTTGTCATGAAATTTTCAAGCATGGACTTTAGCCTAGATTCTTCGGTATCCTCAAAGTATGGTTCTGAATTATTGTTTGAGCAATCCTCATAAAAAGAAGTTTGGTGATTTTCCAATCTACAATTATATCGATCATCTTGATACCATGGTGAATTTGGATTTGGAGGAATTAAAAATTTGCAATCAGAAGTATAATGATCAAAACATCCACAAATATCACATCTAATAGAAGAATAAGATGTCCTAGCAGGGTGCATATAATAGTCTAATTTATAAGCCAAATAATCTAACTTATCTTCAAGAGTGCACAATGAATCATTTTCATACTTACCTTGTGGCATGTATACCACACCTCTTTCAGTTGCCCACAAGTTGTGATTAAAAAACATATTTTCAAATGAATGCTTTCTACACAACTAAAAAAAAATTTGTGATCTCAAAGTTCATAGGAAATAAAATCAATCAAGATCTAAGAGTCCTGTGTATAAACAAATATAAGAATCGTGTAAACTCATAATTTTCAGAATAGAAACAGAAAGATTATTCAACACCAATCAAATTTCTTTTTTTTTTTTATTTTTCTCAGAATATAAAAAAATAGAAAATATAAAACACAAGTAAATTAAAAAATTTCAGAAATCATAGTTCTGTCACAACTTGTGAAAATACAAAACCTGCAAAAACAGAAAGCAAAGTTAAATCTAAAACAAAAAAAACTTAGTCTAGCAATACTAACAACTATTTTGATATTAACAAAACTAAGGTCCCCGGCAACGGCGTCAAAAACTTGTTGTGTCCGTAAGTGCACGAATACTTCTAAGTAATAAAAAGATATCGAACCATAGAGACCTACGTGTTAAGTACCGAATAGTTGTTTTCTCACTAGCTAAGCAAACTGAATACGATGTACGTAAATGATCAGAAAGTATACGAAGAATCAGAGAGAAAAGCTGGGACTAGGGTTTCATCCACCTTAATTTCTATGATTAGAAATAAATAAGCGCATCGTCAGTCCACTCTTATTATGATAAAGATATAATTTACTTTATGAAGAAATCATCTCGCTTTCGCGTAGAAAATCTACAAAGAATCAATCTTCACTTTCACACAAGATTAATTCAATGCTAAAGATAAGTAAATTATTAACAAAGAAATCAAAGATCACTTTCATGCATCCAATCTCTATGTCAATCATCTCAAGTGAAAACTAAATACTTTCATACTTTAGTTTCATAGGTTCTACTTAAGGTTCTCCAATGATCCGATACTTTATTTCTTACAATATCTTCATGTTTATTTCAATAATTCTTCTTATATCAAATTATCAACAAGGCAATAAACTTGTAAAATATAGAAACAAGAACAAACCTAATTTCTTACGATGGGTTCCTAAATCATGATTCTTGGGTTCCAAGTTCTTGCAAGTCACCTTTCGGTCCATATCGCAAAAACTCTAATACATGTTAACAATATGAAACTAGAAGAAATTAAAGACAATCGTCACATAAGTAGAATTATCATAACAAAAGTTCCTTGATGAATTAAGGATCTTCTAGTCATTAAGAAATTAAGGGGATTACACCCTTGTTCCAAAAGAAAGTTACACTACCATGGAGTTAAAAATGCAACAAAAATTCATAAAAATATAGAAAAAGAGAGAACAAGGGTTTACTGTAATCACCGGGGTGTGAAAAATTTCACATCCCATGATTTTGCAAATTTTTGGGTTGCTACAGTACTGCTATAGTCGCGCTACAATACCGTGAACAAAAGCTGCTACAGTAAATCGCAAATTACTTCTTCCGCCTGAATCATCTTTCGTTGATTTCTCCCTCGATCAAACTCCTTTCGGTCTAAAATTTTCGCTGTATCCTCTCCGCCATTGGGCGAAGCTCCCCTAGGGATGCCTCCTTGATTTCTCCCTCGATAGGTGATGAAATTGGATGATTCTTGTCCTCAAATCGTCTCCTCCTCTTATAGAATGATCCCCTTTTTACGGATTTTGAAATCGTGCCCGAGATCTTTCTAATTTGGCTTCGAAAAAAATCAGATTTTGGAGGCGAAGGAAGACTCATTCAAAAATCTAATTACGGCTCGTAATTTTGATTACGACACTATCGTAATTCATTATGTTGAAAATTTCCATAAAATTACAGGCTATAAAAAATATTACGGCAGTGCCGTAATTTCTTCTATGTATCCCTGTGCAGAAATTATGGCCTTTAAAAATAATTACTGCAGTGCCGTAATTTCTTCTGTGTATTTTTGGGCAGAAATTATGGCCCGTAAAAATCATCACGGCAGTGGTGTAATATGGGCAGAAAATTACACCCGTAAAATTCATTATGGCAGGGGTGTAATTTTCTTACTATCTCCAATTTGCATGAAAATTGATGGGTAGCTTCATCTCGATGTCTGGAATTAGGCACTTTTTACCTGAAAATGATGAAAAACAAGAAATGGTGTAGATTCCACAATATTTGATAAATAAGGCCTAAAAATAAGTAAAAGAGCCTGAATATGACACAAAAAGACCAATCAAATGACAAAAAATATACTATGAATTTTTGTGTCATCAAGCAGTACTTCTTTGTGATTAATCACAAGGCGGGCAAGGAGAATGTCATCGCCGATGCTTTGAGTCGCGTTCGGACCCTTTTGTGCATAATGTGCACCTGTGTCAACACCATTGACCATATCAAGGAGGAATACACTATGTGTCCTGATTTCAATGCTATTTACGCCGCCTTGAATGAGTCCTAGAATCCTGAGTCCCCATGTCAGCTTTGCGAGGGCTACCATTTCTTGGGGGCCCGCCTATGCATTCCCTGGTCATCACATCGAGATCATCTTTTGCTCGAGCTGCACGTGGGTAGTGTCGCCGGCCTTCATGGCCACGACAAGACCTTTGAGATAGCAGAGGAGAACTTCTTTTGGCCTTCCTTTCACAAGGACATTGAGCACATTGTCTGCCATTGTGGCACATGCCAAATGGAGAAATCCCGACCTGCGAACATTGGCCTCTACAACCCCTTGCCGGTCGCTGAAGGTCCTTAGCACGACCTTAGCATGGACTTTGTCCTTAGGCTACCCCGGACCGCCTCTCACTTCGACTCCGTCTACGTGGTTGTAGACCAGTTTTCAAAAATGGCACACTTCATTCCCTGTACACGCACTGCGGATGCGTCCCACGTGACCCATCTTTTCTTCAAGGAGATTGTCCATCTTCATGGTCTTCCTTCGACCATTGTGTCCGACTGTGACACACGGTTTGTGAGCCACTTATGGCGCTCACTTTGGGCCCTCTTGTGCTCCACCCTGAAGTTTTCTACCACATACCACCCCAGACTGATGGGCAAACCGAGGTGGTTAACCGTAGTTTGGAAAACTTACTCCGTTGGCTCGTAGGCAATCACCCATGGTCTTGGGATACCATCCTCTCCATGGCAGAATTTTCGTGCAATAATGCGGCCAATAGGTCTACGGTTCTTAGTCCCTTTTAGATCGTCATGGGCCGCCAACCTCGCAAACCCATTGACCAGCATGAGCTTCCCATGGAGTCCCACTTATCCGAACATGCATACTCCTTTGCCCAGCATGTAGCTAGTTTGCATGATGAAGTTTGGCATCATATCTTTTTGGGCAACACTCATAATGCATTGAAGGCAGTGAGCACCGTAGGCCACGTAATTTTTCTGTTGGTGAGTTGGTAAGGGTGCGCATCCACCCCAAGAGATTGTCAAATAGGGCTCATTTTAAGCTCCAGCCACGTTATATGGGGCCTTATGCGGTGGTGCGGCGGATCGGCTCCAACTCCTATGTTCTGGAGCTACTCGAGGACATGGGGATCCACCACGTCTTCAACATGGCGGACTTCCTCCCCTTCTACGGTCCTTTGGAGGAGCCCTTGGACACCGACGAGCCTCTTCCCCCAGTTAGTAGTGAAGAAGGGAGTTGATGCAGGAGAAGTTAGTAGTGAAGAAGGGGACAAATTGGACGAAAAAACAGCCCCCCCCCCCAACTTTCTGAGCTGAACATGGGCAGGCCGTGAAGCCCATCACGGGTGTGACGGCCTCAGCAAAAAATTCAAGAAGTAAGTACAGTCGTGCATCCCATCACGAACAGGCCGTGATGAGCTCGGTAGAATTTTGCAACACCGATCATGGCCGTGAAGAGAAGCACAGCAGGCTGTGATCACCTCAGCGAAAATAAAAAAAAGTCGGTGATTTTGAATGTGAACGCGGTCATGGCCGTGACGACAAGCACTACCAGGCCGTGAACACCTCGGCAGATTCCAGCACAACTAATCACAGCCGTGAACACCATCATGGCCAGGCCATGATCACCTCGACGAACTCCGGCAGACCTGATCACGGCCGTGAACAACATCATGGCTAGGCCAAAATCACCTCATAAGATGCCATTTCACCCCGACGACCCCGTTTTGATGTGCACAACCCTCCCTACCACATTCATCCATCCAAGGAGGATTTAAAGGGGCCAAACAAGGTGGAAAAACGGTGGTCCCAATGCCCATCTCAAACACTGGACCGCTACATGGGGTTTGTTAGCCTGTTATCGATCCATACTAAAGTACTTCCACCCAAGAGCCTTGCAACCCAACCTCATGAAGGCCCAACCCAAGATGGATATTGCAACCATCTCAACAATTTGTCCCAAGAGCGCACCACGACAATAATGACCCAGCCCATAACATCCAAATTGTCACATCCCGTTATCTTAACCCCAAACAAGCAACACAAGTCATAGAGAAACAGGATGTTATCATACAAGATCGATTCACATGCTAGGTAAAACCAAGTTCAAGAAAACACGATCTGAAAATTTTCGAGAATCCATACATAGAATCTCAGCGAAAACACAATTTCAGAAATGTACTTGCCACCACGCAATACTTGCACTAGACATATGCAAGTTCACATTTATATCAAATCCGTTTGCAAAAATACCAATCGACTCAAATTGGAAACCAAAGTCACAATGTCGATTCTATAAACTCATGAAACTAACATGAATAATACCAAACACCGAAACCAGGCCAAAGCCCGCGGTGACACAAAAATCAAAACTTCAAAACTTAAAACTGCCACAACCGGCAACACAAGTTCACATAATTCGGCCACAACCGGCCCCAGTTAATTAAGCACAAAAGTCTTATACATTAACCAGCATAATATCCATATCAACGCTAACTCAAGAAATGCGCCCCTGCTCTACACCTGAAAATAGTGAGGGAGTGAGCTACACAGCCCAGTGAGTGGATAGTCTCAAACGACCATCCATAACATACACTCAAAAATACATGCAGATTATTTTAAAAATATTTAACAGAATATCATGTCAACATATAACAAAATTAAAGGACAGAACTCATATAAAACAATCAGGTGTAAACTGCTAAGACATCATTGTCACCAAAGAGAAACCAGGGTTCTAGAGCTATACTCTAAACCAACTAATGACTTAATTGACCTAGTTGTCCAGCATAATCAATAGTGACCATTATGGTCCAACCCGGCTTTGGCCTAAGCACTGGGAGAAGCCTACAAATCACATGCAACATATATACATGGACAGTGTGTAGACTCAAGAGGTAATCACCACCTGGTCAAGATGTGATACCTTGATCTACACCACCCCATAATCACAAAAATCTAAGCGTCTAAGAGTGATGACATCAAGAGGTGGCCCCTGTCCGACCAAGACATGGCACTTTGCGTCTTATATCACTCGTTCTCCCAAAGGGTTCCTTAACTGGACAACACCAGACACATCTTATATCTTATTTCACAAAAGTGGACTCCTAAGTGTCAACTAAACTCTAGGATAGTCATTTTTATCACAATAATCACATCAGGCAGGCTGAACAACAACCCCCTCACATATCACAATACAGGGCTGAAATCTCCAACCCTTAACATATCACATATAGACTATCCCCTTGAGTACACAGTTACACTTAGCCTTAGTCCTAACCATTCCATGACCACAACACATATTATTCGAAAATCACATAACCACATAATATTCGAAAATCACATAACCACATAATATTCAAAAATCACATAATCACATAATATTCAAAAATCACATAATCACATAGTAGTGTAGTCCTTAGGTTTCATGCTGATTAGTTCAGTCTAACCTTGCTATGTTATCACCCAAGTTTCTCAAACAAAGATACATGGCCATAAATATATAACCATAAATATGTAACATGCTACACACATAAAGAAACATTCATGGATTGCATTTAACAAGCATCCACAAAATCAACATAAAATTAAAACATGTATTCTTACAAACTACTTTACAAATTACTACATGTAACCCACGGTTTCTACAACATATTATCTACCTAAATCTTAAACATTAGTTAACAAGAATTTCAAGAATATCTACTTAAAATTTAAAACCATAATTAATAAGAGATTCATGCAAGCTACTTAAATTCCATGTAAGAAATATCAAAATTTCGGTTTTCATAAGTAATATCAAGATTTCGGTTTTCATAAGTAATATCAAGATTTTGGTTTTCATAAGAATATCAAGATTTGGGTTTCCATAAGTAATATCAAGATTTCGGTTTTCAACATGGTAAAGTTTCCAAGAAATCAAATGTATCATGTAACACAAACACAACCAAATTGATAGATCTAATAAGACACTCCACTCACCTCAACCGAGAATACCAAGATGAAGATCTCTCCAAAATTTTCGTCTAAAGCCTTGAAGTGATCCTAGAAAGACGCCAACAATGGAAAAGAAACGCCTCCAAACACCAAAGACGCCGGCCAAAAAGAAGAGGAAGAAGAAGATCGTCTCCAAGCCTCCAAGAATCGCCAACTCTTACCCTAGCCGTCGTCCAAGGTTTTCCTCAAGCCAAAAATCGCCAACTTTCCTTCCCTAACCCCAATTACCCACTTAAAATTTGGGTTTTTTTTTTTTTTTTAAATTTTTAACCCGCTAACTAATTAATTCAAATCCATCTAATTTAAGTGCAAACCCAATAACTAATTAATTTAACCATTAACTAACAATTTAACCATTCACTTAAACGAAAATCCAATAAGGATTAACTTAACATCCAATAAGGTCTATTTAATTAATTACAAATTAACAATCAATAAGCCAGTTAATTAACATCCAATAAGCTAGTTAATTAACATCCAATACTGCTTAACGTAATATCCACAGTCAATGATTTTATTTAAATCAAAATAATACTTACCAGGACTTAAGATCCTTGGATCTTACATCCCTCCCTCCTTATAAAGCTTTAGTCCTCTAAAGCTCAGCATTCATATCATCAAAAAGATAAGCATAAAACTTCCTCATATCAGCTTCAGTCTCCCAAGTCGCCTCCTCAACCGACTGATTTCCCCAGATAACCTTTACCAAAGGTATAGACTTATTCCTCAGAACCTTATCCTTTCTATCAACAATCCGGAGAGGTCTTTCTTCAAAGGTCAAATCACTCTGAATCTGAAGAGGTTCCAACTCCAATACATGAGATGGATCAGGATGATATTTCCTCAAAGTAGAAACATGGAACACATTATGCACATGATCCATAGCAGGAGGTAAAGCTAACCTGTAAGCCACTGGACCAACTCTCTCAATAATGTCAAAAGGGCCTACAAACCTAGGGCTCAGCTTGCCCTTTTTGCCAAACCTCATAACACCCTTAGTAGGTGACACCTTTAAGAAAACATGATCCCCTACCATAAACTCCAGGGAACGACGACGGTCATCAGCATAACTCTTCTGCCTGTCCCGAGCAATCTTCAGTTTATCCTGAATCTCTCTGACCTTATCAGTAGTTTCCTGTACTGCATCAGATCTCAAAATCAATCTATCACCAGTCTCCTCCCAACACAAGGGAGTCCTACACCTTCTTCCATACAAAGCCTCATATGGAGCCATCTGAATACTGGAGTGGAAGCTATTATTATAAGTGAACTCTATCAAAGATAGATCCCGGTTCCACTCAGAACTCCAATCAACCACATAAGCTCTCAACAGGTCTTCTAGAGTCTGTATAGTACACTCCGTCTGGCCATCAAACTGAGGATGGTATGCTGTACTAAAACTCAACTTAGTACCCAAACCCTCCTGTAAGCTCTTCCAAAACCTGGACAGAAATCGAGAGTCCCTATCAGACACAATATCAACAGGCACTCCATGCAGTCTGACTATCTCATCAATATACAATCTAGCCAGTCTCTCTAAAGGATAAGTCATCTTGATCGGGAGAAAGTGGGCTGATTTAGTGAGTCTATCAACAATCACCCAAATAGCATCATGACCCAATCTGGTTCTGGGCAAACCACACACAAAGTCCATACTGATGCATTCCCACTTCCACTCAGGAATAGGAAGGGGCTGCAACAAACCACCAGGTTTCTGGTGTTCAGCCTTTACCGTCTGACAGGTTAAACACCTAGAGACAAAATCAATTACCTCTTTCTTCATACCCGGCCACCAAAAGCTTTTCTTGAGGTCCTGATACATCTTAGTCACGCCAGGATGTAGAGAATATTTGGAGTTATGGCTGTCCTCCAATATTTCTTTCCTCAAGCTCGGTTCCTCAGGGACACACACCCTTCCACGAAACCGAAGAACACCATCATCAGACAAGCTAAAATCCTGAACTGTACCCGCAACCAAACTATCCCTGATCTGAACTAATTTCGGATCCACTGACTGCTGATCTATGATTTTCTGCAACAAAGCAGACTGTACTCTGAGGAAAGCCACATAACCCGACTGAACTTTAGGAGAAACACTGATCCTGAGATCTCTGAACTCCTGCAGTAACTGCCACTCACTGATCCGTAGTGCCGCTACTGAAGTAACTGGATGTCTGCTCAGTGCATCAGCCACTACATTGGCCTTTCCAGCCTGATACTGAATAGAGAAGTCATAGTCTTTGATCAACTCCATCCATCTTCTCTGTCTCATGTTCAACTCCTTCTGAGTGAAGATGTACTTGAGACTCTGGTGGTCAGTGAACAGATCAAACTCTTGACCCAACAAATAGTGACGCCATATCTTCAGAGCAAAGACTACGGCCGCCAACTCTAAGTCATGAGTAGGGTAGTTCAACTCATACTCCTTCAGCTGTCTCGAAGCATAGGCTACCACAGAACCCTTCTGCATCAAGACACAACCCAACCCCTTGCCTGAAGCATCCGTATAGACAGTAAACCTTTCCCCATCACTAGGAATAATGAGGATCGGTGTACTAGTCAACCTTCTCTTCAGCTCCTGAAAGCTCTCTTCACACTTGTCATCCCAATTAAACTTGGCCTCCTTCCTGGTCAATTTAGTTAAAGGACCCGCCAGCTTGGAGAATCCCTCAACAAACCTCCGGTAGTAACCTGCTAGACCCAGGAAACTTCTGATCTCAGTAGCACTAGTCGGTCTTGTCACATCCCGATATCTTAACCCCAAACAAGCAACACAATTCACATAGAAACAGGATGTTATCACACAGGATCGATGCACATGCTAAGTAAAACCAAGTCCAGGAAATCCGATCTGAAAATTTCGAAAATCCATACATACAAATCTCCACAAAAACCCAATTTCATAAAGGTACCTGCCACCACGCAATACTTGCACTAGACATATGCAAGTCACATTTATATCAAATCCGATCGCAAAAGTATAAATCGACTCGAACTTAGAAACAAAACCACAATGTCGATTCTATAAATTCATTCAATGATACCACACCGAAACCAGGCCAAAGCCCGCGGTGACACAAAAATCAGAATATCAAACTGCCATAACCGGCAACACAAGTTCACATAGTTTGGCCACAACTGGCA
Organism: Costus lasius; assembly: GCA_027563935.2. Classification (NCBI taxonomy): domain Eukaryota; kingdom Viridiplantae; phylum Streptophyta; class Magnoliopsida; order Zingiberales; family Costaceae; genus Costus; species Costus lasius. The sequence goes on from CM050448.1 coordinate 99,701,277, forward strand.
ACACAAGTTCATATAATTCGGCCACAACCGGCCCCAGTAATTAAGCACAAAAGTCTTATTCATTCAACTGGCATATCACGATATTCATATAAAATGCTAACTGGAAATGCGCCCTTGCTCTACACCTGAAAATAATGAGGGGTGAGCTACACAGCCCAGTGAGTGGATAGTCTCAAACGACCATCCATAACATACACTCAAAAATACATGCAGATTATTTTAAAAACATTTAACAGAATATCATGTCAACATTTGACAAACTTAAAGAACAGAATTCATATAAAACAGTCAGATGTACACTGCTAAAACATCACATAATTATCACTACAGAGTAACCAAGGTTCTAGAGTTATACTCTAAACCAACTAAACACACCAACCACTTAATCAACCTAGTTGTCCAGCATATTCAGTAGTGACCATTATGGTCTAACTCGGCTTTGGCCTAAGCACTGGGAGAAGCCTGCAAATCACATGCAACATATAGATGGACGGTGTGTAGATTCAAGAGGTGGCCCCCGCCAGGTCACGACGTGGCACTTTGCTCTACGATCACCCCATAACACGAAAATCTAAGCGTCTAAGAGTGATGACATCAAGAGGTGGCCCCTGTCCGACCAAGACATGGCACTTTGCGTCTTATATCACTCGTTCTCCCAAAGGGTTCCTACTGGACAACAATAGACACATCTTATATTTTATTTCACAACGGTGGACTCCTAAGTGTCAACTAGACTCTAGGATAGTCATCACAATAATCACAACAGGCAGGCTGAACAACAACCCCCTCTTTTATCACAATAATCACATCAGGCAGGCTGAACAACAACCCCCTCACATATCACAATACAGGGCTGAAATTCAAACCCTTAACATATCACGTATAGACTATCCCCTTGAGTACACAGTTACACTTAGCATTAGTCCTAACCATTCCATGACCACAACACATAATATTCATAATTCACATAACCACATAATATTAAAAAAAATCACATAATCACATAATAAAAATCACATAATCACATGGTAGTGTAGTCCTTAGATTTCATGCTGATTAGTTCAGTCTAACCTTGCTATGTTATCACCCAAATTTCTCAAATAAGATATATGACCATAAAATTATTAACACTACTAGCAATTATCAGGGCATTCAAAAATTTAACATAGGATTAAAATACAACATATATATATATAGCCCACGGTTTCACAATGACCAACATACTAACTACTTAAATTTAAACCCTAATTAACCATTTAAGAATACATTATCATAGGACTAAAATACAACACATATAGCCCACGGTTTCTAGCATAATATCTACTTCAAATATTAACCTTAATTAACAAGATTTTCATGCTACCAAAAATCAATGATTTAATGTTACCAAAATTCCCTATAAAATACCTAGTTAACAAGAATTTCATACTCAAAAATCAATGATTTAATGCTACCAAAATTCCCTATAAAAACCTTAAATTTCATGCTACAAGTTTCGGTTTTCATGAGATATATTCACCTTTGCAAAATTCGGTTTTCAACATGGTATATTCACCTTTGCAAAATTCGGTTTTCAACATGGTAAGGTTTTCAAACAATTACATGTCAAACAATTACATGTATTATCTAACACAACCAAATAGATAGAATCGAATAGACACTCCACTCACCTCTTAACCGTGGACACTAAGGTGAAAAATCCTCCACAACAAACCGTCTAAGGGCTTGAAATGCTTCTAGATAGACGCCAACAAGCACCCAAGAAAGCCGGCCAAGGAAGAAGGAAGAAGAAGATCGTCTTCAAGGAAATCGCCAAGTTCTTTCAAGTCGTCGCCCAAGGTTCTTCCAAGCCAACAAAAACGCCAACCTCTTTACCCTAGTCGCTAAACCCCTTAAAAATTTAAATTTCGGTTTTTAATGTTTAACCCGCTAACCAATTAATTCAAAAGGGTTTAACCCATTTAACTAATAAATTTGAATTTTAAACCCAATTAGCGCAAACCCAATAACTCATAATTAACTAATTAATTTAACCATTAACTAACCATTTAACCATTCACTTAACGAAAATCCAATAAGGATTTAATTAATTACAAATTAACAACCAATGAATTCTAATTAATTAATTACAAATTAACAACCAATAAATTATAAATTAACAATCAATAAGCCAGTTAATTAATACTGCTTAACGTAATATTCATAGTCAATGGTTTTATTTAAATCAAAATAATACTTACCAGGACTTAAGATCCTTGGATCTTACAGGTCTTCCCCAATTGAGGATGGCTTGCACTTTAACCGGATCCACAGACACCCCCTGACCAGAAATCACATGCCCAAGGAAACTAATCTTTTCCAGCCAGAACTCACACTTACTAGCCTTGGCATATAATCGGTTTTTCCTCAGGATCTCCAGCACTCTGCGCAAGTCACTGACATGATCCGGAGTAGTCCGAGAGTACACCAAGATATCATCTATGAAGACTACCACACAAGAATTGAGCAATTCATGAAATACCCTGTTCATCAAATCCATGAAGACAGCAGGTGCATTCGTCAGTCCAAAAGGCATAACTAGAAATTCAAAATGCCCATACCTGGTCCTGAAAGCAGTCTTAAATATATCCTCATCCTTGACCCTAAGCTGGTAATATCCTGATTTCAGATCAATCTTAGAGAACACTGTAGCTCCCTGTAATTGATCAAACAGATCATCAATTCTGGGAAGAGGATACTTATTCTTGATAGTCACTTGGTTCAGTTGTCTGTAGTCTATACACATCCTCAGGGTTCCATCTTTCTTCTTTACAAACAGCACTGGCGCTCCCCAGGGGGAAGCACTAGGCCGGATGTAACCTTTTTCCAGCAATTCCTCCAGTTGCTTCTTAAGCTCGGCCAACTCTGAAGTAGCCATGCGGTAAGGAGCTCTGGAGATAGGTGCAGTACCTGGCACCAACTCAATGCCAAACTCTACCTCTCGTATTGGTGGCAAGCCTGAAAATTCCTCAGAGAACACATCAGGAAACTCTTTCACCACCGCCATCTGAGTCAAATCAGAAGTAGAATCATCCTGCACCTTAACATGTGCGAGGTAACCCTTACACCCACTAGCAAGTAACTTTCTGGCTTGTAGGAAAGATATTACATGCGGTCCTTGGTCTGACACTAGACCTCTCACAAAAATCCGATTCCCATCTAGCAGATTCAAGGTGATTATTTTCTCAAAGCAATCCACAGTGGCATGATGTGAGGATAACCAATCCATACCTAGGATGACATCATAGTCTTGCATGTCTAAGAGGATTAGATCTACAAGAAACTCATAACCCTCTACATGCACTACACAATCAGCACAAACAGTGTCTGTAGATAATGATTTCCCTAAGGGAGTACTTACAGACACAACATAATCTAGCACCTTAGATATTACAGGTAAACATGCAGCAAATCTAACAGATACAAAAGATAAATTTGCACCAGGGTCAAATAAGATGCGAGCTAACTGATTGAATACAAATAAGGTACCTTCCACGACGGATCGGGAAGCTCGTGTATCCTTTTCAGCCACGGCATAAACTCGAGTTTGGACTGTAGGCTTATCTGCGCCTCTCTGCTGCATCTCAGGTTCTTTGCAGTCCTTGACCATGTGCCCAGGTTTCTTACACCTGAAGCATACACCATTCTTCTTATAACAGTCCTTCATTAGATGTCCCTTGAGCCCACAATATTGACAATTCCGGTCCTCTGTGATACTGTTCTTTACATCCCTGGTATCCCTGAACTGCTGCGGTGCCTCCCTGGACTGCTGCGGTGCCTTGTGAGAGTAAGGCTTATACCTGCTCTTCTTGTAGTCTTTATGCCTAGGGTACTTCTTACCCTTGCCGCCATTACCATACTGAGGAGCCGCCGCCTCAGCTGCAGGAACCACCGTCACGGCCACACTAGAACTCCTCTCAGATATGTACCTCTCAATGGTGCGTGCTCGTCCAACAGTCTCAACGTAAGTCTCCAAGTGCTGAGCACCAACCTGCTCCCGAATGTCCCATCTGAGACCTCTGAGAAACTTGGTAGCCCTCCTCTTTTCAGTGTTTATCAGGTGAGGGGCATACTTTCCCAACTTAGTGAACCGTAACTCATACTGGTCCACAGTCATATCACCCTGCTCCAGATGAATAAATTCCACCTCTCGGTCCTCCACCAAGCTATCGGGGAAGTACTTCTCATTAAATTGAGACAAGAAATAGGGCCAATCTACTGTTTCATGTCTTTCTTCAGCAAGCCTCACCACGCCCTTCCACCACTCATCTGCGTCACCACGCATCATATAGGTGGTCAGACACAGCTTGTCCTCATCTGTGCAACGCATGACTTGAAAAATCTTGTCCAAAACCAACTGCCAGTTCTCTGCAGTACTTGATTCTGAGCCCCCATAAAAAGAGCTAGGACCCAGTTTCTGGAATTCACTCACAAGTGAGGCATAGCGCCTGTGAGTGTCCTCCTGAGAGTCAGTCCCCACTCCTCGCGTAGTAGTCTGGGATCTCTCCTGAGTCAATTGCTGCAAGAGCTGCTGTTGCGCTTCTTGATGCTGAGTCTGTTGCTGTTGCAGCATCTGAGCTTGCCTCTCTATCATGGTACCCTGTTGCTGTACCATGCCTGTCAGAGTCGCAATGGCTCTCGTGAGATCCGAGGTCTGCTCACCTTCACTGCTAGCATTTCCTCTGAATCGCACCATCTTAATTCCTACACACACACATACCATAATAAGGAAACAAACATAAACCTATCAGATGTCTAGCAATACACAAACATGTTTTCCCCCGAACTAAGTTTTAGCTAACCAACTCCTCTGATACCATTCTGTCACATCCCGTTATCTTAACCCCAAACAAGCAACACAAGTCATAGAGAAACAGGATGTTATCATACAAGATCGATTCACATGCTAGGTAAAACCAAGTTCAAGAAAACACGATCTGAAAATTTTCGAGAATCCATACATAGAATCTCAGCGAAAACACAATTTCAGAAATGTACCTGCCACCACGCAATACTTGCACTAGACATATGCAAGTTCACATTTATATCAAATCCGTTTGCAAAAATACCAATCGACTCAAATTGGAAACCAAAGTCACAATGTCGATTCTATAAACTCATGAAACTAACATGAATAATACCAAACACCGAAACCAGGCCAAAGCCCGCGGTGACACAAAAATCAAAACTTCAAAACTTAAAACTGCCACAACCGGCAACACAAGTTCACATAATTCGGCCACAACCGGCCCCAGTTAATTAAGCACAAAAGTCTTATACATTAACCAGCATAATATCCATATCAACGCTAACTCAAGAAATGCGCCTCTGCTCTACACCTGAAAATAGTGAGGGAGTGAGCTACACAGCCCAGTGAGTGGATAGTCTCAAACGACCATCCATAACATACACTCAAAAATACATGCAGATTATTTTAAAAACATTTAACAGAATATCATGTCAACATATAACAAAATTAAAGGACAGAACTCATATAAAACAATCAGGTGTAAACTGCTAAGACATCATTGTCACCAAAGAGTAACCAGGGTTCTAGAGCTATACTCTAAACCAACTAATGACTTAATTGACCTAGTTGTCCAGCATAATCAATAGTGACCATTATGGTCCAACCCGGCTTTGGCCTAAGCACTGGGAGAAGCCTGCAAATCACATGCAACATATATACATGGACAGTGTGTAGACTCAAGAGGTAATCACCTCCTGGTCAAGATGTGATACCTTGATCTACACCACCCCATAATCACAAAAATCTAAGCGTCTAAGAGTGATGACATCAAGAGGTGGCCCCTGTCCGACCAAGACATGGCACTTTGCATCTTATATCACTCGTTCTCCCAAAGGGTTCCTTAACTGGACAACACCAGACACATCTTATATCTTATTTCACAAAAGTGGACTCCTAAGTGTCAACTAAACTCTAGGATAGTCATTTTTATCACAATAATCACATCAGGCAGGCTGAACAACAACCCCCTCACATATCACAATACAGGGCTGAAATCTCCAACCCTTAACATATCACATATAGACTATCCCCTTGAGTACACAGTTACACTTAGCCTTAGTCCTAACCATTCCATGACCACAACACATATTATTCGAAAATCACATAACCACATAATATTCGAAAATCACATAACCACATAATATTCAAAAATCACATAATCACATAGTAGTGTAGTCCTTAGGTTTCATGCTGATTAGTTCAGTCTAACCTTGCTATGTTATCACCCAAGTTTCTCAAACAAAGATACATGGCCATAAATATATAACCATAAATATGTAACATGCTACACACATAAAGAAACATTCATGGATTGCATTTAACAAGCATCCACAAAATCAACATAAAATTAAAACATGTATTCTTACAAACTACTTTACAAATTACTACATGTAACCCACGGTTTCTACAACATATTATCTACCTAAATCTTAAACCTTAGTTAACAAGAATTTCAAGAATATCTACTTAAAATTTAAAACCATAATTAATAAGAGATTCATGCAAGCTACTTAAATTCCATGTAAGAAATATCAAAATTTCGGTTTTCATAAGTAATATCAAGATTTCGGTTTTCATAAGTAATATCAAGATTTCGGTTTTCATAAGAATATCAAGATTTCGGTTTCCATAAGTAATATCAAGATTTCGGTTTTCAACATGGTAAAGTTTCCAAGAAATCAAATGTATCATGTAACACAAACACAACCAAATTGATAGATCTAATAAGACACTCCACTCACCTCAACCGAGAATACCAAGATGAAGATCTCTCCAAAATTTTCGTCTAAAGCCTTGAAGTGATCCTAGAAAGACGCCAACAATGGAAAAGAAACGCCTCCAAACACCAAAGACGCCGGCCAAAAAGAAGAGGAAGAAGAAGATCGTCTCCAAGCCTCCAAGAATCGCCAACTCTTACCCTAGCCGTCGTCCAAGGTTTTCCTCAAGCCAAAAATCGCCAACTTTCCTTCCCTAACCCCAATTACCCACTTAAAATTTGGGTTTTTTTTTTTTTAAATTTTTAACCCGCTAACTAATTAATTCAAATCCATCTAATTTAAGTGCAAACCCAATAACTAATTAATTTAACCATTAACTAACAATTTAACCATTCACTTAAACGAAAATCCAATAAGGATTAACTTAACATCCAATAAGGTCTATTTAATTAATTACAAATTAACAATCAATAAGCCAGTTAATTAACATCCAATAAGCTAGTTAATTAACATCCAATACTGCTTAACGTAATATCCACAGTCAATGATTTTATTTAAATCAAAATAATACTTACCAGGACTTAAGATCCTTGGATCTTACACAAATTCTACTATTTCATCGTGGCGTGTTCCGAATGCGTCTAACCGCCACTCGGCCACATGCAAGGATAAAGAATCAAAGGACATGCCGCCAGCTTCAAGAATAGTTGGTAGGAATTTGTTTTGTTTTATCATGTAGTTGCAGCTTGACCACTTTTGGGGCTGCAAGAGTAGGTAGTAGTTAGACCTTCTCTTTTGTCTTGTTCCTTTCCCTCTTATTCTATAAAAGAGGAGGAGGCTGCTTAGTTCTTTAGTTCTCTATAGTGGTATAGTTCTCCTGGTGAGTTGCGAGTGCCTCTAGAGTTTGGGATTATGGTCGGTGCCTCGATTCCGGTGTTTATACGAGTCTTGGTCGGAGCCTCTACTACTCGTTGTATTCCAGCCTCATTTCTATTTTGCGAGAAGTAAATCGCACCGCCACCGGTGGGTCAAGTTCGCCGGTTTTGAAATTCTGATTGTGTTTTCCCTTGGGTTTCATCTTCTTCACCCATGAGCATCCGTACGTCGGAGGCATGGTCAGAATTTCTTGTCTTTTGGTTGTTTCCGGGTTCATAGGCGCGCGAGCTGAATCCTTTGCCCCCTAAACTTGCTGTGCTTAAATTTGCTACGAGGTTAGTGAGTTTACATTCTGTAGTTGGATGCTGTCGTGTTCTTCTCGCATTTGTGTTGCCCAAATCAAATTCGCCGCTGATTTCATCTTTTTTTTTTTGCTGCATTTCCAAAGCGTTTTCACTTCCCTCATCTAAAGGCCCTCTCCCGTTTCTTTCTGCATTGTGTAACACTGTAGAGTACGGCACAAGGACCCTCCCACCCATTGTAGCTCCATCACAGTGGGTAAGCCAGATACATGTGGTACTGAAGAAAGGAGCGGTGACAGTGGTGAAGAATGAAGACAATGAGCTGATCTCAACAAGAACCATTACCGGCTAGCACATGTGTATTGACTATAGAAAATTGAATAAGGCCACCCGCAAGGACCATTTTCCTCTTTCTTTTATAGATTGAAAGTTTGAGAGACTAGCAGCTAACTCTTATTTTTTCTTTTTGGATGGTTACTTAGGTTTTTTCACATTCATATGACCAAGATAAAACCACATTCACATTCCCATTTGGCACTTTCGCTTACCGGCGTATGCCATTTGGTCTTTGCAATGCAACGACAACATTCCAGCAGTGCATGATGGCGATCTTCTCGAACTTCATTGAAGACATTGTGGACGTCTTTATGGTTGACTTCTTGATATACGGTTCTAGCTTTGATTCTTGTTTATCTCACTTGACCCGTGTTTTGCAACATTGTGAAGAGGCAAACCAGATACTCAATTGGGAGAAATGCCATTTTATGGTAAAAGATGGGGTTGTCCTTGGTCCCTTGATATCAAAGCGCGGTATTGAAGTCGACAAGATGAAGATCGATCTGATGTAAAGTATGCCACCCCCTAACTCATTCAAGGTGATAAGGAGTTTTTAAGGCCACACAGGCTTTTACAGGCATTTCATTAAGAATTTTTCTAAAATCTCTAGGCCTTTAACATCATTACTTGCTAAAGATGTACCTTTTGTCTTTTATTAGGATTGTATGGATGCATTTCAATAGCTAAAGCAAGAGTTGATTTCTGCCCCAATAATGCAACCCTCTGATTGGTCACTACCTTTTGAAGTAATGTGCAATGCCAGCGACTATACGATCGGAGCTATTCTGGGACATAAAAAGAATAACCAGACACATGCAATTTACTACGCTTTTCGGACACTTGACGGAGCCCATAGCAAATATGCCACCGTGAAAAAGGAGCTCTGATGTAGTTACTGTAGGAGGGATGATCCTTAGTTCCGTACTCCAGTGCGTTTAGATGATTGATTGGAAAACGTGAGAGGGTCTTGAGACGAATGAAGCGAAAACATACAGAAAGTGCAATAGAAAACATGAGGAAAAGTAATGGCGAATACGTTTCAGGGCAACACAAATGCGAGAGGAACTAAACGACACCTAAATCTACAAAATTGCGCTCACTAACCTCTTAGTGAGCGACTTTAAGCATAGCATGTTTCTGAGGGGACAACGGTTTCACAAGATTTGGCTGACACGCCTCTAACCCTACGAACACACCAAAGAGACATAAATCGTTCCACGCCTCCAACGTATGGATGCTCGTGGGGGTGAAAGGGAATGCAAACACAGTGGAAAGAACATAGCAGATTTATGAAAATAGGCGAACCTAACCCACCGGAGGCAGTGGGATTTACTTCTTGCAAATAGAGAGGTACACGCGAGGAGTTGAGGTTGAACTAATGATAAAACAGCTTGAACGGAAGTCGGTCATCACCACAAACATTGGATTCGAGGCACCAACCTCCACTCTTACACACACTTCAGAGTCGAGGCACCAACTACTACTCCTCAGCACACGCTTGAACACTCTATCACTACAAGAGAATTAAAGAAGACACTAGCCCAGCCCTCTCTTTTAAAGAACAAGCGGAGGGGAACAAGACAAGGGTAGCATCGCAGCAACTACCTACTCTAACCATGAAAAAGTTGCCAAACTGCTACATAAGACAAAAGGGAATAAAAATCCTACCAACTACCAACTACAATTGAAGCTTCTGCGCATGTCCTTGATTCCTGGGGTGTACGGTAGCTGACCATCAAACTAACTCGAAGCAAGCCGCAATGAAGCAGAAGATTCAAAATTTTGGGCTAGTTCATTACAGTGGAGGCTTGCTCTTAGGCCATGTTGTTCAAATGGTTGTGGGATCCATCTTGGGCGAGGCCATCAGATGGTCGAGTTGGGAGGCCCATGGGTTGGAGGATCACAGTGTGTACTAAGAGTCGGGTAATGACCCCCATGTATCGGTCCAGCGGTTGTCTTGAGCGTTGGGATCACCGGATTATCACCTTATTAGGCTCCTTTGGGTCCTGATGAGATGGATGAACGTGGTATTGAAAGTCCCCTAAGAAACGGGGAGCGAAACCCTAATAGGCGCATATGGAGGTTTTCATGCAGCGGAAGGGGTTTCTAGGGATCGAATGCATGATATATGATCAACTTTAAAATCAATTGCATAGAATGGTAGCGACTCATACCATGGCCATCGCTTGGATGGTGTCTAGGAAGAAGAGAGAACGATGGGGTTCTCCTCCAAAGCGCCACACACAAGATGATCGATGGCTTGCTCCTTGGACGCTCCTTGTGCTAGCAAGGTTCTCCAAGTGACCTTGTCGTGTGAGAAGGGATGAAGAAGATGAGATCCACTGCTTGGCGATTCTTCCTTGTCGTCAAAGCCTCTTCCACGAGAATGCCCAAAAATTACACGAGAAGAGAGGGGCGACAACAATAGGAGTGAAGAGGTGAGTCGTGGTCACGTATGTGATCATGCTTTCTAAAAATAGAAAGCCACTCCTCAACATGCGATCAAGGGTTTTTCCCAATCGCATATTTCTCTTAACTTGAACCGTGCGCTCACATGATGAGCTGGTTCAATTTTGTTTGGTTCAAAGACCAATTAACCCAAGCTATTAGTCCAGATCACATTAAACCCTAAGGTTCTTGATCTGACCGTTGATCTCTTGATGCTCCTGATCTCACCGATCTAGCATCCATTCTCTCAATCGAAGCTTACCGATCTCAAGCCCTAATCAAGCAAACATGATCAGACCAGATCTCACTCACAATCAGAGATTAAATCCCTTTAAACTGAACCTAAACAATTTAGTCCACACGATCTGACTTAAGTAAGCCATATCATCAAATTGTGCGACCCTAAGGGTTTCCTTTAAATGTCGGTAACGATAACTTACGTCATCACGATCAGTGAGGGGTATCTAGCAACACATCACTGTCTCCCGATATAAAAGAAAGGGTCTTCCAAGACTACACCCAAACCACAGCACAAGTGTGAATCCACTTCACCAGGCATACTTGATTCCTTTGCCACTGGATGTTCTTATTGGACAAGCGTGTCACATCCCGTTATCTTAACCCCAAACAAGCAACACAAATCATAGCGAAACAGGATGTTATCATACAAGATCGATTCACATGCTAGGTAAAACCAAGTCCAGGAAATCCGATCTGAAAATTTCGAAAATCCAAACATACAAATCTCCACAAAAACACAATTTCATAAAGGTACCTGCCACCACGCAATACTTGCACTAGACATATGCAAGTCACATTTATATCAAATCCGATCGCAAAAGTATAAATCGACTTGAACTTAGAAACAAAACCACAATGTCGATTCTATAAATTCATTCAATGATACCACACCGAAACCAGGCCAAAGCCCGCGGTGACACAAAAATCAGAATATCAAACTGCCATAACCGGCAACACAAGTTCACATAATTTGGCCACAACTGGCAACACAAGTTCATATAATTCGGCCACAACCGGCCCCAGTAATTAAGCACAAAAGTCTTATTCATTCAACTGGCATATCACGATATTCATATAAAATGCTAACTGGAAATGCGCCCCTGCTCTACACCTGAAAATAATGAGGGGTGAGCTACACAGCCCAGTGAGTGGATAGTCTCAAACGACCATCCATAACATACACTCAAAATTTCATGCAGATTATTTTAAAAACATTTAACAGAATATCATGTCAACATTTGACAAACTTAAAGAACAGGATTCATATAAAGCAGTCAGATGTACACTGCTAAAACATCACATAATTATCACTACAGAGTAACCAAGGTTCTAGTTATACTCTAAACCAACTAAACACACCAACCACTTAATTAACCTAGTTGTCCAGCATATTCAGTAGTGACCATTATGGTCTAACCCGGCTTTGGCCTAAGCACTGGGAGAAGCCTGCAAATCACATGCAACATATAGATGGACGGTGTGTAGATTCAAGAGGTGGCCCCCGCCAGGTCACGACGTGGCACTTTGCTCTACGATCACCCCATAACACGAAAATCTAAGCGTCTAAGAATGATGACATCAAGAGGTGGCCCCTGTCCGACCAAGACATGGCACTTTGCGTCTTATATCACTCGTTCTCCCAAAGGGTTCCTACTGGACAACAATAGACACATCTTATATTTTATTTCACAACGTTGGACTCCTAAGTGTCAACTAGACTCTAGGATAGTCATCACAATAATCACAACAGGCAGGCTGAACAACAACCCCCTCTTTTATCACAATAATCACATCAGGCAGGCTAAACAACAACCCCCTCACATATCACAATACAGGGCTGAAATTCAAACCCTTAACATATCACATATAGACTATCCCCTTGAGTACACAGTGACACTTAGCCTTAGTCCTAACCATTCCATGACCACAACACATAATATTCATAATTCACATAACCACCTAATATTAAAAAATCACATAATCACATAATAAAAATCACATAATCACATGGTAGTGTAGTCCTTAGATTTCATGCTGATTAGTTCAGTCTAACCTTGCTATGTTATCACCCAAATTTCTCAAATAAGATACATGACCATAAAATTTTTAACACTACTAGCAATTATCAGGGCATTCAAAAATTTAACATAGGATTAAAATACAACATATATATATAGCCCACGGTTCCACAATGACCAACATACTAACTACTTAAATTTAAACCCTAATTAACCATTTAAGAATACATTATCATAGGACTAAAATACAACACATATAGCCCACGGTTTCTAGCATAATATCTACTTCAAATATTAACCTTAGTTAACAAGATTTTCATGCTACCAAAAATCAATGATTTAATGTTACCAAAATTCCCTATAAAATACCTAGTTAACAAGAATTTCATACTCAAAAATCAATGATTTAATGCTACCAAAATTCCCTATAAAAACCTTAAATTTCATGCTACAAGTTTCGGTTTTCATGAGATATATTCACCTTTGCAAAATTCGGTTTTCAACATGGTAAGGTTTTCAAACAATTACATGTCAAACAATTACATGTATTATCTAACACAACCAAATAGATAGAATCGAATAGACACTCCACTCACCTCTTAACCGTGAACACTAAGGTGAACAATCTTCCACAACAAATCGTCTAAGGGCTTGAAATGCTTCTAGATAGACGCCAACAAGCACCCAAGAAAGCCGGCCAAGGAAGAAGGAAGAAGAAGATCGTCCAAGCCTTCAAGGAAATCACCAAGTTCTTTCAAGCCGTCGCCCAAGGTTCTTCCAAGCCAACAAAAACGCCAACCTCTTTACCCTAGTCGCTAAACCCCTTAAAAATTTAAATTTCGGTTTTTTTTAATGTTTAACCCGCTAACCAATTAATTCAAAAGGGTTTAACCCATTTAACTAATAAATTTGAATTTTAAACCCAATTAGCGCAAACCCAATAACTCATAATTAACTAATTAATTTAACCATTAACTAACCAATAAATTATAAATTAACAATCAATAAGCCAGTTAATTAATACTGCTTAACGTAATATTCATAGTCAATGGTTTTATTTAAATCAAGAATAATATATAACTGCCAATGATTTTATTTAAATCAAAAAATAATACTTACCAAGACTTAAGATCCTTGGATCTTACAAAGCGTGTCAAGCCTGTAGCTCCAATATGATGAGCATGATTAGATCAGATGAACATAGTCACCTGGGTATGGCCATACACTTTCTCAATCATCTCATCCAGGGGGGCCCCTTTAGAACATCACACTCCAAACAAGGAGACGGCAATCCTATATCTATCACTAGCGCCCTAACATGACTCAAGTTCACCATCCAAGATAGTCTATAACCATTATGTTTCAAATGATATTGAACTACCTCAAAACAATGACAATCATCATTTAGAAACACAAGTGATTTCAAGTCAGAGGACATGTGCCACTTGTTGCAAACAAGGATTATTCACATTGTGACAAGCAATTGAATATCCTAGTAGGGTCTGTCCAGTACATCCAATGTACCCATGAGTCTACATCTTATTCCATGCTCGAAGCATCCTATAAGATTAGAACACATATTAGTCTCAATCATATCAAGGCTGTCTCATGTTCACCAAGATATCTCGACTAAGGACAAAAGTACATGTCAGCCTAGCTGAACAGCTTTGAGACATTATTCAGAAGCACATTTATTGCAGCAGACAATGTAACAAACTGAATAACAACAATTGCCTTTATAAACAAAAGAGTTTATACATGATACTGTTACAATCCCAAGGCCTCAAACATTAGCCTTAAGGGCATACCCCAACAATCTCCCACTTGCACTTAATCTAATGGTTGAGAAATCTCAAACCCATATTATTACAGTGCTTCTCATGCTTCTGCTGCGCCAGAGGCTTTGTAAGCGGGTCAGCCAGATTGTCATCTGTATGAACCTTGCAGACTTTGATCTCGCCACGATCAATGATCTCCCGGATCAAGTGAAACCGTCTCTGTATGTGCTTGGACTTCTGGTGCGACCATGGTTCCTTTGCTTGTGCGATTGCTCCAGTGTTATCACAGAAGATAACCAAAGGATCTGCACTCGAAGGAACAACACCAAGTTCCTGAATGAACTTACGAATCCATACTGCCTCCTTAGATGCTTCTGAGGCTGCAACATACTCGGCTTCTGTTGTGGAATCAGCAACAATAGACTGTTTGAAACTTTTCCACACCACTACTCCTCCATTCAAGCTAAAAACATAGCCTGATTGCGATCGGAAATCATCCTGGTCAGATTGGAACGAAGCGTCAGTATATCCTTCAATACTGAGTTCTTCCTGACCTCCATATATCAAGAACATATCTTTGGTCCTCTGCAGATATTTCAAGATGTTCTTGACTGCAATCCAGTGTGCCTGACCTGGATTACTTTGGAATCGACTGGTCACGCTTAACCCGTAAGCGACGTCTGGGCGAGTACACAACATCGCATACATAATGGACCCAATAGCCGAAGCATAAGGCGTATTGTCCATTTCATCTTTCTCAGTCTGTGTTTGAGGACACTGACTTTTTGAAAGATTCAGACCATGTCTGACTGGAAGATATCCTCTTTTAGAATTCTCTAAATGGAATCTCTCCAGGACTTTATCGATGTAAGTACTCTGGCACAGCCCGAGAAGCCTCTTAGATCTATCCCTGTAGATCTTCACACCTAATACATAGGCTGCTTCTCCTAAATCTTTCATCTGGAAACATTTCCTTAGCCATGCTTTAACAGCATGCATTTCAGGAATATCGTTTCCAATGATTAAGATATCATCGACGTAGAGGACTAGGAAAGTAATTATGCTCCCACTAAACCTCTTATATACACACGGGTCATCTTCATTCTTGATGAAACCAAATTCACTGATTGATTCATCAAAATGAATATTCCAGCTTCTTGATGCTTGTTTAAGTCCATAAATGGACTTCTTTAACTTGCATATTTTATGACGATCTGATGGATTTGTGAAACCTTCAGGTTGTGTCATATACACATCCTCCTACAAATTTCCATTAAGGAAAGCAGTCTTCACATCCATTTGCCAGATCTCATAATCATAATATGCAGTTATCGCGAGAAGAATCCGAATAGACTTAAACATGGCTACAGGAGAGAAAGTTTCATCATAATCTATCCCGTAGATTTGTTTGAAACCTTTCGCAACTAGCCTACCTTTATAGGTAACCACGTTACCATCCATGTCAATCTTCTTCTTGAAGATCCATTTACAGCCTATAGGGATAACTCCCGGAGGCGGATCAACCAAATCCCAGACTTGGTTATCTGACATGGAGTCCATCTCGGCTCGCATAGCTTCAAGCCATCTAGCTGACTCCGGTCCACTGACCGCATCCGCATAAGTGAGGGATTCATCATTATCAATGATGTAGACTCCGTCATAGTGCTCAGGCTGACGACGGATCCTTCCCGATCTTCGCGGTTCCCGTGATATCTGAGCCTCAGGTTGTTCAATAACCTGATCCACTAGCTCAGGCTCATCCAACTGAGCTTGACTACTTTGTCCTTCCTCTGGATTCTCATCCAGCTTTATTTCTCTCCCACTGGCCTCTTGCAGAAGAAACTCCTTCTTAAGAAATATTGCCGTCCGAGCAACAAATACCTTGTTCTCTTTGGGATCGTAGAAATAATAACCCTTAGTTTCCTTAGGGTAACCGACAAAGATACATTTCTCAGATCTGCTCTCTAGTTTCCCAGAAGCGAGCTTTTTGACATAAGCCTCGCAACCCCAGATCTTGATAAATGTCAAGCTAGGCTGTTTCCCATACCATAATTCATATGGGGTCTTTGAAACTGCCTTGGATGGCACTCGGTTTAGTACCTTTGCAGCTGTCTCCAGTGCAAATCCCCAAAAGGAGTAAGGTAGAGTAGCCTAACTCATCATAGAACGAACCATATCAAGTAACGTTCTATTTCTCCTCTCGGATACACCATTCCATTGCGGTGTTCCTGGCGGAGTGAGCTGTGAGATAATCCCACACTCCTTTAGATAGTCAGTAAACTCATGACTTAGGTATTCTCCACCTCGATCAGAACGAAGTGCCTTGATATTTCGGCCTAGCTGATTTTGTACTTCATTTTTGAACTCTTTGAACTTGTCAAAAGATTCACTCTTATGTCTCATAAGATAGACATAACCATATCTACTGAAATCATCAGTAAAGGTAATGAAGTATTGATAGCCACCCCTGGCATGTTTATTAAATGGCCCACACACATCACTGTGTATAAGGTCAAGTAAACCTGAAGCCCTTTGACCTTTGTTAAGAAAAGGAGACTTCATCATTTTGCCCATTAAACAAGCTTTGCATGTATCAATCTCCTCATAGGAGAATGATCCCAGCAGTCCATGATCATGCAACCGCTTAATGCGCTTCTTGTTAATATGGCCTAAACGACTATGCCATAGCAAGGTGCTGTCATCAGCATACTTGGCTTTCTTATTATCAATGTTTTGTATAGAACATTCCATGTCCAACATGAATAACCCATTGCTAATTGATCCAGTAGCATAAACAATATTATCTAAAGATAAAGCACACTTTGAAATATTGCATTCAAAGGAAAACCCTTTCCTGACAAGAGCAGGAATAGAGATAATATTTTTGGTAATGCTAGGAACAAAATAACAATTGTTCAGTTCTAATACAAGTCCAGATGGTAATGAGATGTAGTATTCTCCTACAGCAACAGCAGCAACCCGTGCCCCGTTTCCAACTCGTAGGTCCACCTCATGCTGTCCCACCTGTCTTCTTCTCTTGAGTTCCTGTACATTTGAACAAATGTGAACTCCACATGCAGTGTCCAACACCCATGAAATAGAAGAAGAGGATATCATGACTTCAGTCACAAATATACCTGAGCCAGAAGCGATGCTTCCCTTCTTGTCTCCTTGGAGCGCTTTACAGTCCTTTTTCCAGTGACCCAGCTGGCCACAGTGGAAACATCTGTATTCCTTTGACCGCTTAACCTTTTGTTTCAGCGCCTTGTTGTAGTTCTTGACTGGGGCTTTGCCCTTCTTCCCCTTCTTCTTGTTCCTAGAAGGAACCGTTAAGACAGAGGTTGAAGGCTTTCCCTTCAGAGTCTCCTCAGTAGTCAAGAGCATATTCAGCAATTCTGCCGGAGTACAGTCGATTTTGTTCATATTAAAGTTAATGATGAACGCATCGAAAGAGGGCGGTAGAGACTGCAGAATAATATCTACAGCAAGCTCCTGATTGATGGTATGTCCCAGTTTCTCTAGAGCCTCCTTGTGCCCAATCATCTTGAGCACGTGAGCTCCCACTGGACTCCCTTCAGCCAGTTTGCTCTGAAAGAATAGCTTGGTCAAGTTATAGCGCTCAGTCCTCGCCTGTGCAGCATACAGCATCTTGAGGTTTGCTATAATTTCTATAGCAGACATATCCTCATGCTGACGCTGCAGCGGTGGCGTCATAGACGCTAGCATCAGGCAAGCGACATCAATGCTATCATTGACATGCTTTTCATAGGCTTCACGAACCGCCCTTGCGGCGTTCGCAGCGGGTTGAGGCAGCACAGCCGTCTCGAGGACATACAGTTTCCTCTCTGCCTTAAGAACAATCTTAAGGTGTCCGTACCAGTCTGAGAAGTTTGGCCCAGCAAACTTCTCCCTTTCCAGTAGGGATCGCACATTGAAGTTCATGGTGTTCGTTGCTGCAGGAATCTACAACAATGCAAGAACAGCAAGGTCAGTATCAATGTATAGAATCAATCTAGGACTTAAGAAAGATTCTTTTTCTCACTATTTTATCTGACTGAAAAATCCATTAAAACAGTCCGAAAGAGTAACACTCTTTTAGTGAGATGGGATCCAGATTTCATACTTGGTCTCCGCGTCCCGCTCAGGCGAGATAAGATGCACAGAGAGTACAAGCACTAATTTCTGGTAGGCAGTCCCTGCCAATCACCAACCCGTGCGATTCCCCTTCATCTGGGCAATCCAGCAGACTGTGCCAACTGAGTTGGTACAACACAGTCTCTGATCCCACAGATGGCTGCCTCCATATAGCTAACATATGGCCCATATGTAGCCTACATGGTCAAGCGAACCTGACCTACTCCCTGGACCACCACGTGCTATGCTGAGCAACGAGAAGCGATAAATCCCTTCTCTGTAACACGCAGGTGTAATCACACACCGTCTAAAGATAGATGGGCGTGCCCACTGAGTGGGTACAACACGGCCCCAACGATAGTCAGAACAGTGAGGTTTCGCGTCAGAAGGCTTTACGTGCTTGATATTTAACGTTGGATTTTAACGGTCTTTTATCTTCTCAACTATCATGCAATTCCTATGGTGATAGCAGAAGATAAATAAATCATGCAATTCTAATTATATAAACAATAAATAGAAAGCATGCTGATCTTATGTGGTAAAAGCCCATTAAGCCTAAGTAAGACCTTAACCTAACTTAAGTCTTCACTTGCTTTTCTTCATGGGGCTTTTGCTTCTCATCTGGCCCAACCTAGGGCCCAAGTGCCAACTGCAGCTCAGGTGCGCCCACCAGGGAAAATGCGCCTGTCCTAGGGTCGAACCCTAGACCTCCCGTCTGGTCAAGCCACTGCTGCATGCGCCTCTGCCAAGTGTGCTCTGTGCTCTTGTCTGATTAAAATACAATTTAATCTATCTAGACAAGATTGACTCGCAAGTCAATTACAGTTTATAAATTAAATAAAATGTGATGCGCAGATCACAATAAAAATTAATTTACAAATTTTAACCAGGCTCGCAGGCCCCAGCACAGCACACATTAAACACGGGCAGCCCACATAAGATTAAATAAACAAGCAAATGCCATCAATCATCATGTGATCCAATCAAGAAATTAAATTTTTGAAAAACCCCATTGGCATCAATTTTAATTTCCTCATACGCCCTACTACCTTACAACGGTCCATTACTAGGGATCCACTCATCAGTCCTAGTCAGATCCACTGCCCTTACATGCACCAAGTCCTAACTGACTTGAGTCGACCTAGTGGTCAACTATGCATGCGCCATGGGCTGAACAACCTACATGAGTTTTGGCAAGCGGGTGTGACCCCGGGCCTAACTCATGCGTGTTCACTGGTTGTCTCAACCAGACCTCGCTACACGCCTTTGATGCAGTCGACCTATAGCCACCTTATGCTTGCGCATAGGTGCCATCTGGTCGACCCATCTAGGCTGTCAGATGGTCTGATCAGACTAGTTGGATCTTAACTAGAGATGACTTCAACCCTACTAACCCGTCTAAGGACTTATAGCAGGCGGCACTTAGATCTAAGGTGAGTCGCGCAAGTAAAGAAGTTTTTGAGAAAAACTAAATGGATGCGCCAACCAGATACATGCGCTAATGATAAAAATCATGCATCATGTAGTTTTCGCATGAATAACTTTCGCATGTAGTTTAGATCTAAGGTGTTGCGCAAACATGGATCACTAAAGTTAAGCAATCATACAAACATGCATATAACTTGGCTCTGATACCAATTGAAAGTCCCCTAAGAAACGGGGAGCGAAACCCTAATAGGCGCATATGGAGGTTTTCATGCAGCGGAAGGGGTTTCTAGGGATCGAATGCATGATATATGATCAACTTTAAAATCAATTGCATAGAATGGTAGCGACTCATACCATGGCCATCGCTTGGATGGTGTCTAGGAAGAAGAGAGAACGATGGGGTTCTCCTCCAAAGCGCCACACACAAGATGATCGATGGCTTGCTCCTTGGACGCTCCTTGTGCTAGCAAGGTTCTCCAAGTGACCTTGTCGTGTGAGAAGGGATGAAGAAGATGAGATCCACTGCTTGGCGATTCTTCCTTGTCGTCAAAGCCTCTTCCACGAGAATGCCCAAAAATTACACGAGAAGAGAGGGGCGACAACAATAGGAGTGAAGAGGTGAGTCGTGGTCACGTATGTGATCATGCTTTCTAAAAATAGAAAGCCACTCCTCAACATGCGATCAAGGGTTTTTCCCAATCGCATATTTCTCTTAACTTGAACCGTGCGCTCACATGATGAGCTGGTTCAATTTTGTTTGGTTCAAAGACCAATTAACCCAAGCTATTAGTCCAGATCACATTAAACCCTATGGTTCTTGATCTGACCGTTGATCTCTTGATGCTCCTGATCTCACCGATCTAGCATCCATTCTCTCAATCGAAGCTTACCGATCTCAAGCCCTAATCAATCAAACATGATCAGACCAGATCTCACTCACAATCAGAGATTAAATCCCTTTAAACTGAACCTAAACAATTCAGTCCACACGATCTGACTTAAGTAAGCCATATCATCAAATTGTGCGACCCTAAGGGTTTCCTTTAAATGTCGGTAATGATAACTTACGTCATCACGATCAGTGAGGGGTATCTAGCAACACATCACTGTCTCCTGATATAAAAGAAAGAGTCTTCCAAGACTACACCCAAACCACAGCACAAGTGTGAATCCACTTCACCAGGCATACTTGATTCCTTTGCCACTGGATGTTCTTATTGGACAAGCGTGTCAAGCCTGTAGCTCCAATATGATGAGCATGATTAGATCAGATGAACATAGTCACCTGGGTATGGCCATACACTTTCTCAATCATCTCATCCAGGGGGGCCCCTTTAGAACATCACACTCCAAACAAGGAGACGGCAATCCTATATCTATCACTAGCGCCCTAACATGACTCAAGTTCACCATCCAAGATAGTCTATAACCATTATGTTTCAAATGATATTGAACTACCTCAAAACAATGACAATCATCATTTAGAAACACAAGTGATTTCAAGTCAGAGGACATGTGCCACTTGTTGCAAACAAGGATTATTCACATTGTGACAAGCAATTGAATATCCTAGTAGGGTCTGTCCAGTACATCCAATGTACCCATGAGTCTACATCTTATTCCATGCTCGAAGCATCCTATAAGATTAGAACACATATTAGTCTTAACCATATCAAGGCTGTCTCATGTTCACCAAGATATCTCGACTAAGGACAAAAGTACATGTCAGCCTAGCTGAACAGCTTTGAGACATTATTCAGAAGCACATTTATTGCAGCAGACAATGTAACAAACTGAATAACAACCATTGCCTTTATAAACAAAAGAGTTTATACATGATACTGTTACAATCCCAAGGCCTCAAACATTAGCCTTAAGGGCATACCCCAACAGGTATGGAGGGTGATGTACGTTGAAATGGGGTGGTCAAGGTGAATCAGTGATGAAGTCATAGATGAGCATTGGGGGGTGTTCCAACACCTTTGGAAGACCTCTGGGGAAGCTCCCTAGGACCAGAGGAAACTACAGCAAAAATTCCAGGTCAAATGGAGCCCTACACAAGGCATCAGACCCAAGCCGTGAAGGAGATCACGACCATGACCACCACGGCAAAAGCAGACACGCCCATGGCACCAGCCGTGACAAGCTCGGCGCAAAACTGGGTCACCCCCGTGGAAGAAAGCACGGCCATGAAGGAGATCATAGCCGTACCAGCTCAACCGGTGACGAGCTCGGCCGAATTCACATATTGCATCCACGCCGATGACCCGATGCACAGCTCGGACGTGATCACCTTGGCAGACTTCTCTGCATCTGTTCACGCCCATGAATGCAAGCACAGCCCGTCTGTGAACGACACGTAAATGCAGAAGGGCCCTATTCTTCACGGCGTTCGATGCTCTCAATGGTCCTCACGCCCTCCCGACCGTTTTGTAGGGATTATGAGCCCTTCCTCCGCCTCAACTGATCAAACTTCCCAAGAGGACTGCCCCAAGAACCGACTTTAGATCACTACCACAACCTGTTGGGAAACCCAAGGATATTTTATATTTTTTCACAGAGTTTACAATACACGTACAGCGGAATAATATCCATGAAACAGGCCAGTCCCAAAAACCCATTGAAGATCGCCTTGTGAGGGGGTCGACACGATGAGATAGAAAATACCTTAGGAGCAAGATGAGGCCGATGTCGAGGTAGGCGCCCAAGCGTGCGCCCTCTGCAGTCTCACACACATGGATGCCTCGAGCTCTCTTCTTCCTGGCCCGGTGCTAGGCTCGGGAAGAAGATCCAAGCCTTAGGGAGATCTCCAATTCACTTGCGCCAACCTTGAAGGAAGGATGCACCAAGAGGTTGGAGGAGGAGAGGAAGCCTCCAAGGTCTCCTTCCTAAGGTAGAAGGGGGAGGCACCATATCCTTCCTAATGAAGCAATATGCGCCAATCTCACCCCATTATGCCCTTGGCGCCAATGGGGTGGGATTTTATCCCCATTATACCCTTTTAAGGCCATTACCTTTTCATGATAACAAGTTATTGGGCCTCGTTGGGTAATGAGCTAGCCCAAACTTTATTGCATGGGTTGATTAAGCAATTGGATCCAATCCAATGCAACCTTAACCCAAATGTGACAAACCATGGTCAAATTCAGGTCAACCTACCAAAAATGAAGTTTGGCTCCAATAACTCTCTTCCATCTCATCAAGCCCATTTGGCGCTGATGAAATCTCCCAAATAGATCCGAGTTATCCAATAAATCGATCATAAGGCTTCCCGATCAATATAAGAACTCGAGTATCAAGGTGTGCGACCCAGTAGGTTCCTTTGACGTTGGCAGTGCTGACCTAAGGTCACCACAAGCAGTGAGTGGCAACTAGCAGTGCATCGCTGCTACCCAAGTCATTGGAATCGATATCGACATCGACATCCCCATCATCGTAACTAGGTACAGATACATTATAGTCCATTTGCCAAACTGATATCCGATTGGACAAGTGTGTCATCACTTGTTTTCACCCAATCACATGGTCATGACTAAATCAGGTTGTCAACTGGGTATGGCCATACTCTTTCACTCATAGAACCATAGAGGAGCTCCATAGATATCAGGCTTCCCTCAGGAAGGGGCAAATCCTCTGTCTGTCTATTGACCTTCTCGTATGGGTCGTGACATGCTCAATGATGACCATTATTACCTCCCAACTATGGAGAGGTGTTAGGTTGTATCAAAGCAAGTCGCTAATCATATAGAATAGCTAATGACCTCAAGTCAAGGGATAAATGCATCTCCTGTCACTTGTGAGGTTAACTCATGACACCAAGTCATTGCCTCATAGCGGGTCGGTCCAGTATATCCACCACTGATATACCCATATGTCTGCGTCAGCACCTCGTGCCTAACCAGCCCATATACTAGTCTCACAAGTACCAGTGCTATCCCATATCCACTCAGGTACATCAACTAGGGATAACCATTTGAGCACAGATCCAATTTGTCTCCAAGGGCATTATCATGTAAGTACATAATCGCAGATGTAGACAAACAATGGTAATGACAATGCCAGTATGATTTAAATATTAGAGTCAAGTAGAAAAAATATGGACCAATACTAGGTCTTAGGGCATACAC
This sequence comes from Costus lasius, assembly GCA_027563935.2. Taxonomy (NCBI): domain Eukaryota; kingdom Viridiplantae; phylum Streptophyta; class Magnoliopsida; order Zingiberales; family Costaceae; genus Costus; species Costus lasius. Next base: position 99,725,531 of record CM050448.1, read on the forward strand.
ACCAACACAACCGAGTCGTCAACACTGCGCAGGAGGCGACAAACACCGGGCAGAACTAACCCACGGTCAGTAAGTTTTGTTGCTTCGTGGTGGCCTATTCGGGGATGGTATGAACACCCACAATGGTCTATTGACGGCCCATACCATAGCCCGCGAGTTCCAACCTCATGCGCCAACTTCATGGGAAAGCTTTATTGCTTTAGTTGGTAGGAAGCTACTTTATGTTGGTTAGGATGTTCTTCCTAGCATCTTTTACTTTGTTCTATGTGTAAGAGGGTGGTTAGCATCTAGCAACCCTCCCTCATGTTTTCCATGTGACTCCTCCCCTCTTGATCTATAAAAGAGGAAGAGGAGCTAGCTAGTTTTCAGTTTTTGCTGGAGTAGGAGCTCTCCCCCATGTGAGAGTCCAGGTCCAGTGTAACTCTAGTGTCCTTCGCTGCCTCATTACTATTTTCAATCAAAGGCGCAGGAGTGATCCAACTCATTCCGGGCACCTCTTCATACATCCTACAAATTCCTACATTCGAGTTTTCTACGTGTCTTGGACAAGCGGAGTCTGTTGTGTCCGCAAGTGCACAGATACTCGAAGTAATAATTAAGATATCGAACCATAGAGACCTCGTTTGCTAAGTACCAAAGAATTGATTTCTTATTAGCAAGGCATCGAATTTGATGTAGGTAAAATTTTGAAAGAACACGAAATCAAAGAGAGAAAAGCTGGGACTAGGGTTTCATCCACCTTAATTCCTCTGACTAGAAGGAAATAAGTGCATTGTCAGTTCACTCTTATTATGAAAAAGATATAATTTAATATATAAAGAAATCATCTCGCTTTCGCGCAAATAATTTACAAATAATCAATCCTCACTTTCGCACAAGATTAATTCAATGCTAAAGATAAGTAAATTATTGACAAGGAAATCAAAGATCACTTTCATGCATCCAATCTCTATGTCAATCATCTCAAGTGAAAACTAAATACTTTCATACTTTAGTTTCACAGGTTCTACTTAAGGTTCTCCAACAATCTAATACTTAATTTCTTACAATATCTTCCTGTTTATTTCAATAATTCTTCCTAGATTAGAATTATCAACAAGGCAATAAGTTTCTAAAATCTAGAAATAGAACAAACCTTATTTCTTACGATGAGTTCCTAAATCTCAATTTTAGGGTTCTAAGTTTTCGCAAGTCACTTTTCAGTCCATATCGCAAAAAAAATACCAATACATGCTGATAATATGAAACTAGAGAGAATTAAAGGCAATCATCGCTTAAGCTGAATTATCATAACAAATGTTCCCTGATGAAATAAGGATCATCTAGTCATTACAAAATTAAGGGGATTACACCCCCAAGTCCCAAAAAGTGTTTAAGCTAGCATGGTTTGAGAATTACAGTAATCCATAGTTTAGAATAATCAAAAATCGAAGAGCAGGAGAGAATTTTACTAAACACAGGGCTGTAATGAAAATTACAGTCGTAATTTAGCGTGTGAACTATGCAGGCGACTCTTCTTTCCTTGATTTCTCCTCCGAAACTTCTGGAATATGTTCTCGTACTCCAGACGTAGCTTCGCTTCAAATTTCATGGCCGAAGATGCTCTGTATGCTTCTCGGTGGCGAAACCTAAGGCGGCAGTGAAGATGCCGATTTCTCTCTTAGTGATCAATCAAAATTAGGGCTTTTGGTGTGATGATGTTCTCCTTGTTCTTTGGAGTATTCCCCTTTTTATGGATCTCAATTTGGTGGTCTAAATCATCCGCAAGCATCCGAATAAAAATCGGGCTTCAATTTGACTAGGAAAATCCGCCACCTAGGTTAGAATTATGGCCGTAATTTCTATTACGGCAGTGCCATAATAACTGCAATGCTTTCTGTATAGAAATCTCCTAAAATTAAAGCCCATAATATGGTTTACGGCAGTGCCATAAAATCTGCAAAATTTTCTGGTCGAAAATTTCTTGAAATTATGTCCCGTAATATTTGCCACAGTAGTGTTGTAATATCTGCAAATCTTTCTGTATAGAAATTGACCAAAATTATGGTAGAACAAACAGATTATGGCAGTGCCATGGTTTATTCTGTAGGTTCAGTAAAACCATGGTACCGTAATATTGATTACGGTCCTACCGTATTTTCAGTCTGAAACTCTGATTTACGTGAAATTTAACAAGTAATCTTATCTTGATGATGGGAATTTGTCTATGCATTTGGATTGCTTGAAAATGCATTAAAATAATGCCTTTTTACCTGAAAATGATCAAAAATACAAAAAGGTGTAGATTCCACAATATTTGATAAATAAGGCATAAAAATAAGCAAAAGAGCATGGATATGACACAAAAAGACCTATCAAATGACACAAAATATACTATGATTTTTCGTGTCATCAAATACATAAGGCTCAAACTTTGCTTGTTCCCAAGCAAAATCAAAAATTGATCAAAGGAATAAACTTTCTTATGAGGAATAAACTTCTAAAATATAATCGCCAACAAAAGAATTCCCCAATTGCTTCATAAAATTTCAAATAAACATATCATCTTCTGAATTCAATCCTCAAGATCCATAACTTAAGCAAATAAAATTTCACAACTCTTATAATAAGTAGAATCTCAATCTCAAGATTTCACCTAGTTTTAGTGCAAATCTACCATACTTTTGTTTATAGGAGTAGGATTCCAAGATCTTTTTCCACACAAAATTTTTGAGTTCTTTCCTTTTTTGTATCGTTCACATTCTCTAATTCGATTACCACTTTTTTTTCTGGTGACGAATTTAGAGTACACTGATCACATAACCAATACATAGAACTCATATCTCAAAGGTAGGAAGAATCTTCCACGAGATAGTTGAGTTAATGTGAAATGATTTCTCTCCATGGTATGTACCCTCATTGTAACATCCCACATTCTTAACCCCAAATCAAGCTATACAATTCATAAAAGAACCAGGATGTCTCATATAAGATCGATCATATGCTAGGTAAAACCGAGTTCAAGAAAAACACGATCTGAAAATTTTCAAAATTCATAAACTATCCACAAAACACAAAACTCATAAATCACGTAAGGGTACCTGCCACCACGCAATACTTGCACTAGACATATGCAAGTTACAAGGTATATCAAAACCGATTACACATAATACACATCAAGCCGAAATCAAAACAAAATCACAAAATCGATTTTTACAAATTCATACCAAACACCGAAACCAGGCTGAAGCCCGCGGTGACACAAAAATCAAAATCATTTAACTGCCACAGTCTGGCAACACAAATTCACACAATTCACATGACTCACAAAGTTCATATAACTCATAGGGTTTAGCCACAACCGGCATCATAAGCATAAACACATTAAGGCCACAACCGGCATCATAAACTCATTAAGCATAATTCACAGCATCCATATAATGCTAACTGCGCCCCTGCTCTACACCTGAAAATAGTGAGGGGTGAGCTACACAGCCCAGTGAGTGGATAGTCTAATTGACCATCCAGAACATACACTCAAAAATATAGGCAAATTATTTTTAAAAATCTTTAACAGGATATCATGTCAACATATAACAACAATTCAATGCAAAAGTCATATAAGCAGTCAAAAGTACACACTAACATATAATAACCCCAGATTCTAGAGTTATACTCTAAACCAACCGAACACACATATTCTAAACCAACTAAACACACCAACACATTTTTAACCTAGTTGTCCAGCATATTCAGTAGTGACCAATATGGTCTAACCCGGCTTGGCCAAAGCACTGGGAGCTGCAAATCACATGCAACACAAACATGGACAGTGAATAGAATCAAGAGGTGGCCCCCGCCTGGTCAAGACGTGGCACGTTGGTCTATCACGCCATAACACAAATCGAGAATGATGACATCAAGAGGTGGCCCCTGTCTGATCAAGACATGGCACTTTGGGTCTTATATCATTCCCAACACAAAACGAGAATGATGACATCAAGAGGTGGCCCCTGTCTGATCAAGACATGGCACTTTGGGTCTTATATCATTCCCAACACATAAAAGAGTAATGACATCAAGAGGTGGCCCCTGTCCGACCAAGACATGGCACTTTGGGTCAAAACCCGTTCTCCCAAAAGGTTCCTACTGGACAACAGACATATCTTATTTCATATTTCACAAAGGTGGACATATTTCACAAAGGTGGACTCCTAAGTGTAAACTAGACTCTAGGATAGTCATCACAAAAATCACATCGGGCAGGCTGAACATCAACCCCCATCACAATAATCATAATAGGCAGGCTGATCATCAACCCCCTCACATATCACAATACAGGGCTGAAATTCAAACCCTGAACATATCACATAAGGACTATCTCCTTGAGTTCATAGTTACACCTAGCCTTAGTCCTAACCATCACATAACCACCTAATTTTCCAATTTCACATAATCCATAATTTTCCAAATTCACAAAACCCATCACATAACACATATTGTTCAAAAGTCACATAATCATACATATTGGTAAAAATCATATAACATAACACGTAATATTTAAAAAATCACAAAACATAGAAAATCACATAACATAGCGTAGTCCTTAAATTTCAGGCTGGTCAGTTCAGTGTAATTTTGCTAAATTATCACCCAATGTTCTCAAACATGAATACATGGTCTTAATTAAATAAACGTGAGTTTTATAACATAACATTACATTCGTAAAATTAAATCATCACCCAATGTTCTCAAGCATTCATAAAATTACATAAAACTAAACCATATATCCATATAATTTTACACATTATTCCATGTAACTACAAACATCAAAAATTCAGTTTTCACAAACAATTAACATAAATTTCATACTAATAAATCACTAATTTAATATTACCAAAATCATACCAAAATCACTGATTTAATATTACCAAAATCACATACAATAAGTACCCTAAATTCGGTTTTCATGGAAACATGCCTCACATTCGGTTTTCATGAAAGATCCCCTAAACTATGTTTTCATGGAGAATTATCAAGATTCAATTCACATGTAAACATGTTAACCACAATATCAAAATTAAAATCAAGTTTCGATTTTCATAAATAAATAGCACCAATTCGCTTTTTAGCATGATCAAACTTTCCAACTTAAATTAAACCCCTAGTTAACAAGAATCTCATGAAGACATATCCTTAAATTCGATTTTCCATAACAAACATACCATTGTAACTTTCGGTTTATAATAAAAATAAGTCTTGAGTGTTCGGTTTTTACATTACAAATTTCTAATCCATCTAAAGCATCAAATAACACAACCCAATTGTTAGGAATCAAAAAGACACACCACTCACCTTGAAACTTAGGTTAAAATCTCAACAAAATCGTTCAAAGCCTTTGAAATTCTTCTAGGAAGACGCCAAAGAAACTCCACCACCCACTCAAGAATTTCGGCCAAGGGAAGAAGATGGAGAAAAATCGCCAAGAACTCTTCAAGAACACCAAGATCGCCTTCTCCCTTGCCCTAGCCGCTCCAAGGTTTTCTCAAGACTCAAAAATCGCCAATGATTTCCTTCCTAACCGAATCACTAATTCAAATTTTCGGTTTTAACTCTTAACCCATTAACCCATTAATCCAAATAGGGTTTAACCATTTAACTAACTAAATTTGAATTTTTAAACCCAATAACCCATAGTTTAAGTGAAAGTCCAATAAGGGTTAAACTAACATCCAATAAGCTAGTTAACTAATTAATTTAATTAACTTACAAATAACCAATCACTTAACCGAAATCCATTAAGGATTTAATTAATATCCAATAAAGATTTAATTAATTTATCCTAAATTAACAACCAATAATCAACCATTAATCTCTAATTAATTTACCATAAATTAACAACCAATATAAATCACAAATCAAATAATTACAAATTAACAATCAACAAGCCAGTTAATTAGCATTCAATAAATTTTACTTGAATCATAATAAAATATCACAGTCAATAATTTTATTTAATTCAAAAATAATGCTTACCAGGACTTAAGATCCTTGGATCTTACATTCCTCCCTCCTTATAAAGCTTTAGTCCTCTAAAGCTCAACATCCATATCATCAAAGAGGTAAGCATAATTTTCCCTCATATCAGCTTCAGTTTCCCATGTCACTTCTTCAACTGACTGATTTCCCCAGATAACCTTCACCAAAGGTATAGTCTTGTTCCTCAGAACTTTATCTTTTCTATCCACAATCCGGAGAGGTCTTTCCTCAAAAGTCAAGTCACTCTGAATTTGAAGAGGTTCCAACTCCAACACATGAGATGGATCAGGATGATATTTCCTCAAAACAGAGACATGGAACACATTATGCACATGATCCATATCAGAAGGTAAAGCCAATCGGTAAGCCACTGGACCAACTCTCTCAATTATATCAAAAGGGCCTACAAACCTAGGGCTCAACTTGCCCTTTTTGCCAAATCTCATAACACCCTTAGTAGGCGACACCTTCAAGAACACATGGTCTCCTACCATAAACTCCAAAGGACGACGACGGTCATCAGCATAACTCTTCTGTCTGTCCCGAGCAATCTTCAGTTTATCCCGGATCTCTCTGACCTTATCAGTAGTCTCCTGTACCGCATCAGATCTCAAAATCATCCTGTCACCAGTTTCCTTCCAACACAAGGGAGTCCTACACCTTCTCCCATACAAAGCCTCATAAGGAGCCATCTGAATACTGCAGTGGAAACTATTATTATAAGTGAACTCTATCAAAGATAGATCCCGGTTCCACTCAGAACTCCAATCAACCACATAGGCTCTCAACAAATCTTCTAGAGTCTGTATAGTACGCTCCGTCTGGCCATCAGACTGAGGATGGTATGCGGTACTAAAACTCAACTTAGTACCCAAACCCTCCTGTAAACTCCTCCAAAATCTGGACAAAAATCGAGAGTCCCTATCAGACACAATATCAATAGGCACTCCATGCAGTCTGACTATCTCATCAATGTACAATCTGGCCAGTCTCTCTAAAGAGTAGGTCATCTTAATCGGAAGAAAGTGGGCTGATTTAGTGAGTCTATCAACAATCACCCAAATAGCATCATGACCCAATCTGGTTCTAGGCAAACCACACACAAAATCCATACTGATGCATTCCCACTTCCATTCAGGAATAGGGAGGGGCTGCAACAAACCACCAGGCTTCTGGTGTTCAGCCTTCACAGTCTGACAAGTCAAACACCTAGAGACAAAATCAGATACTTCATTCTTCATACCCGGCCACCAAAAATTTTTCTTAAGGTCCTGATACATCTTAGTCACGCCAGGATGTAGAGAATATTTGGAGTTATGGCTGTCCTCCAATATTTCTTTTCTCAAGCTCGGTTCCTCAGGGACACATACCCTTCCACGAAACCGAAGAATACCATCATCAGACACACTAAAGTCCTGAACTGCGCCATCAACTAGACTATCCCTGATCTGGACTAATTTCGGATCCACAGACTGCTGATCTCTGATCTTCTGCAACAAAGCAGACTGTACTCTAAGAAAAGCCACATAACCCGACTGGACTCTAGGAGAAACACTGATCCTGAGATCTCTGAACTCCTGCAGTAACTGCCACTCACTGACCCGCAGTGCAGCTACTGAAGTAACTGGATGTCTACTCAGTGCATCCGCCACTACATTGGCCTTTCCAGCCTGATACTGAATAGAGAAGTCATAATCTTTGATCAACTCCATCCATCTTCTCTGTCTCATATTCAACTCCTTCTGAGTGAAGATATACTTGAGACTCTGGTGATCAGTGAACAGATCAAACTCCTGACCCAACAAATAGTGACGCCATATCTTCAAAGCAAAGACTACGGCCGCCAACTCTAAATCATGAGTAGGGTAGTTCAATTCATACTCCTTCAGTTGTCTCGAAGCATAGGCTACTACAGAACCCTTCTGCATCAAGACACAACCCAACCCTTTGCCAGAAGCATCTGTATAAACAGTAAACCTTTCCCCATCACTAGGAATAATGAGGATCGGTGTACTAGTCAATCTCCTTTTCAGCTCTTGGAAGCTCTCTTCACACTTGTCATCCCAAATAAACTTAGCCTCCTTTCTGGTCAACTTAGTTAAAGGACCCGCCAGCTTGGAGAATCCCTCAACAAATCGCCGATAGTAACCTGCTAAACCCAGAAAACTCCTGATCTCAGTAGCACTAGTCGGTCTTCCCCAATTGAGAATGGCTTGCACTTTAACTGGATCTACAGACACCCCCTGACCAGAAATCACATGTCCCAAGAAACTGATTTTCTCTAGCCAGAACTCACACTTACTAGCCTTGGCATATAATCGGTTCTTCCTCAAGATCTCGAGTACTCTGCGCAAATCACTGACATGATCTGAGGTAGTCCGTGAGTATACCAAAATATCGTCTATAAAGACCACCACACAAGAGTCAAGCAACTCATGGAATACCCTGTTCATCAAATCCATGAAGACAGCAGGTGCATTTGTCAGTCCAAAAGGCATAACTAAAAATTCGAAATGCCCATACCTGGTCCTGAAAGCAGTCTTAAATATATCCTCATCCTTGACCCTAAGCTGATAATACCCTGATCTCAGATCAATCTTAGAGAACACTGTAGCTCCCTGTAATTGATCAAATAGATCATCAATTCTGGGAAGAGGATACTTATTCTTGATAGTCACTTGGTTCAGTTGCCTGTAGTCTATACACATCCTCAGGGTTCCATCCTTCTTCTTCACAAACAACACTGGCGCTCCCCAAGGTGAAGCACTAGGCCGAATGTACCCTTTCTCTAACAATTCCTCCAGTTGTTTCTTAAGCTCGGCCAACTCTGAAGTAGCCATACGATAAGGAGCTCTGGAGATAGGTGCCGTGCCTGGCGCCAACTCAATGCCAAACTCTACCTCTCGAATCGGTGGCAAGCCTGAAAATTCTTCAGAGAACACATCAGGAAATTCTTTCACCACCGCCATCTGAGTCAAATCAGAAGTAGAATCATCCTGCACCTTAACATGTGCAAGATAACCCTTGCACCCACTAGCAAGTAACTTCCTGGCCTGCAGGAAAGATATCACATGTGGTCCTTGGTCTGACACTAGACCTCTCACAAAAATCCGATTCCCATCAAGCATATTCCAAGTGATCACTTTCTCAAAGCAATCCACAGAGGCATGATGCGAAGACAACCAGTCCATACCTAGAATGACATCATAGTCTTGCATGTTTAGGAGGATTAAATCTACCAGAAACTCATAGCCCTCTACATGCACTACACAATCAGCGCATACAGTGTCTGTAGATAATGATTTTCCTAAGGGAGTACTCACAGACACAGCATAGTTCATCACCTTAGGTATCACAGGTAAACATGCAGCAAACTTAACAGAAACAAAAGACAAATTTGCACCAGGGTCAAATAGAATGCGAGCTAACTGATCAAATACAAATAATGTACCTTCCACAACGGATCGGGAAGCTCGTGTATCCTTCTCAGCCACAGCATACACTCGGGTCTGGACTGTAGGCTTATCTGCGCCTCTAGGCTGTATCTCAGGTTCTTTGCAGTCCTTGGCCATGTGCCCGGGCTTCTTACACCTGAAGCACACGCCATTCTTCCTATGACAATCTTTCACTAGATGTCCCCTGAGCCCACAGTAACTACAAGTCCCGTTCTCAGTGTTACTGTTTCTTACATCCCTGGCACCCCTGAACTGTTGCGGTGCATCCCTGGACTGCTGTGGTGCCTTGTAAGAGTAAGGCCTATACCTGCTCTTCTTGTAATCCTTATGCCTAGGGTACTTCTTACCCTTGCCGCCACTGCCATACTGAGGAACCGCCGCCTCAGCTGCAGGAACCACTGCCACGGCAACATGAGAATTCCTCTCAGCTATGTATCTCTCAATGGTGCGTGCTCGTCCAACAGTCTCAACATAGGTCTCCAAATGTTGAGCACCAACCTGCTCTCTAATGTCCCATCTGAGACCTCTGAGAAACTTAGTAGCTCTCCTCTTTTCAGTGTTTATCAGATGAGGAGCATACTTTCCCAATTTCGTGAACTGTAGCTCATACTGGTCCACTGTCATATCACCCTGCTCCAGGTGAATAAATGCCACCTCTCGGTCCTCTACCAAGCTATCTGGAAAATACTTCTCATTAAATTGAGATAGGAAGTAAGGCCAATCCACTGTTTCCTGCCTTTCCACTGCTAGTCTCACAACTCCCTTCCACCACTCATCTGCGTCGCCACGCATCATATAGGTGGACAGACATAGCTTATCCTCATCTGAGCAGCGCATGACTTGGAAAATCTTTTCCAAGACCAACTGCCAGTTCTCAGCAGTGCTGGATTCTGAGCCCCCATAAAAAGAACTAGGACCCAATTTCTGGAATTCACTCACAAGTGAAGCATAGCGCCTGTGAGCGCCCTCCTGAGAGTCAGTCCCCACTCCTCTAGTAGTAGTCTGGGGTCTCTCCTGAGTCAGCTGCTGCAAAAGCTGATGTTGTGCTTCTTGGTGCTGAGTCTGCTGCTGCTGCAGCATCTGAGCTTGCCTCTCTATCATGGCACCTTGTTGTTGTACCATGCCAGTCAGAGCCTCAATAGCTCTCGAGAGATTTGGGGCCTGCTCGCCCTCATCACCAGCGTTACCTCTAGTTCGCACCATCTTAAATTCAAATTCCTACACACACATATCATAGTCACACACATATCATAGTCAGGAAAACCAAGATAAACCTATCAGGTGTCTAGCAATACACAAACATGTTTTCCCCCAAACTAAGTTTTAGCTAGCCAACTGCTCTGATACCATTCTGTAACATCCCACATTCTTAACCCCAAATCAAGCTATACAATTCATAAAAGAACCAGGATGTCTCATATAAGATCGATCATATGCTAGGTAAAACCGAGTTCAAGAAAAACACGATCTGAAAATTTTCAAAATTCATAAACTATCCACAAAACACAAAACTCATAAATCACGTAAGGGTACCTGCCACCACGCAATACTTGCACTAGACATATGCAAGTTACAAGGTATATCAAAACCGATTACACAGAATACACATCAAGCCGAAATCAAAACAAAATCACAAAATCGATTTTTACAAATTCATACCAAACACCGAAACCAGGCTGAAGCCCGCGGTGACACAAAAATCAAAATCATTTAACTGCCACAGTCTGGCAACACAAATTCACACAATTCACATGACTCACAAAGTTCATATAACTCATAGGGTTTAGCCACAACCGGCATCATAAGCATAAACACATTAAGGCCACAACCGGCATCATAAACTCATTAAGCATAATTCACAGCATCCATATAATGCTAACTGCGCCCCTGCTCTACACCTGAAAATAGTGAGGGGTGAGCTACACAGCCCAGTGAGTGGATAGTCTAATTGACCATCCAGAACATACACTCAAAAATATAGGCAAATTATTTTTAAAAATCTTTAACAGGATATCATGTCAACATATAACAACAATTCAATGCAAAAGTCATATAAGCAGTCAAAAGTACACACTAACATATAATAACCCCAGATTCTAGAGTTATACTCTAAACCAACCGAACACACATATTCTAAACCAACTAAACACACCAACACATTTTTAACCTAGTTGTCCAGCATATTCAGTAGTGACCAATATGGTCTAACCCGGCTTGGCCAAAGCACTGGGAGCTGCAAATCACATGCAACACAAACATGGACAGTGAATAGAATCAAGAGGTGGCCCCCGCCTGGTCAAGACGTGGCACGTTGGTCTATCACGCCATAACACAAATCGAGAATGATGACATCAAGAGGTGGCCCCTGTCTGATCAAGACATGGCACTTTGGGTCTTATATCATTCCCAACACAAAACGAGAATGATGACATCAAGAGGTGGCCCCTGTCTGATCAAGACATGGCACTTTGGGTCTTATATCATTCCCAACACATAAAAGAGTAATGACATCAAGAGGTGGCCCCTGTCCGACCAAGACATGGCACTTTGGGTCAAAACCCGTTCTCCCAAAAGGTTCCTACTGGACAACAGACATATCTTATTTCATATTTCACAAAGGTGGACATATTTCACAAAGGTGGACTCCTAAGTGTAAACTAGACTCTAGGATAGTCATCACAAAAATCACATCGGGCAGGCTGAACATCAACCCCCATCACAATAATCATAATAGGCAGGCTGATCATCAACCCCCTCACATATCACAATACAGGGCTGAAATTCAAACCCTGAACATATCACATAAGGACTATCTCCTTGAGTTCATAGTTACACCTAGCCTTAGTCCTAACCATCACATAACCACCTAATTTTCCAATTTCACATAATCCATAATTTTCCAAATTCACAAAACCCATCACATAACACATATTGTTCAAAAGTCACATAATCATACATATTGGTAAAAATCATATAACATAACACGTAATATTTAAAAAATCACAAAACATAGAAAATCACATAACATAGCGTAGTCCTTAAATTTCAGGCTGGTCAGTTCAGTGTAATTTTGCTAAATTATCACCCAATGTTCTCAAACATGAATACATGGTCTTAATTAAATAAACGTGAGTTTTATAACATAACATTACATTCGTAAAATTAAATCATCACCCAATGTTCTCAAGCATTCATAAAATTACATAAAACTAAACCATATATCCATATAATTTTACACATTATTCCATGTAACTACAAACATCAAAAATTCAGTTTTCACAAACAATTAACATAAATTTCATACTAATAAATCACTAATTTAATATTACCAAAATCATACCAAAATCACTGATTTAATATTACCAAAATCACATACAATAAGTACCCTAAATTCGGTTTTCATGGAAACATGCCTCACATTCGGTTTTCATGAAAGATCCCCTAAACTATGTTTTCATGGAGAATTATCAAGATTCAATTCACATGTAAACATGTTAACCACAATATCAAAATTAAAATCAAGTTTCGATTTTCATAAATAAATAGCACCAATTCGCTTTTTAGCATGATCAAACTTTCCAACTTAAATTAAACCCCTAGTTAACAAGAATCTCATGAAGACATATCCTTAAATTCGATTTTCCATAACAAACATACCATTGTAACTTTCGGTTTATAATAAAAATAAGTCTTGAGTGTTCGGTTTTTACATTACAAATTTCTAATCCATCTAAAGCATCAAATAACACAACCCAATTGTTAGGAATCAAAAAGACACACCACTCACCTTGAAACTTAGGTTAAAATCTCCTCAACAAAATCGTTCAAAGCCTTTGAAATTCTTCTAGGAAGACGCCAAAGAAACTCCACCACCCACTCAAGAATTTCGGCCAAGGGAAGAAGATGGAGAAAAATCGCCAAGAACTCTTCAAGAACACCAAGATCGCCTTCTCCCTTGCCCTAGCCGCTCCAAGGTTTTCTCAAGACTCAAAAATCGCCAATGATTTCCTTCCTAACCGAATCACTAATTCAAATTTTCGGTTTTAACTCTTAACCCATTAACCCATTAATCCAAATAGGGTTTAACCATTTAACTAACTAAATTTGAATTTTTAAACCCAATAACCCATAGTTTAAGTGAAAGTCCAATAAGGGTTAAACTAACATCCAATAAGCTAGTTAACTAATTAATTTAATTAACTTACAAATAACCAATCACTTAACCGAAATCCATTAAGGATTTAATTAATATCCAATAAAGATTTAATTAATTTATCCTAAATTAACAACCAATAATCAACCATTAATCTCTAATTAATTTACCATAAATTAACAACCAATATAAATCACAAATCAAATAATTACAAATTAACAATCAACAAGCCAGTTAATTAGCATTCAATAAATTTTACTTGAATCATAATAAAATATCACAGTCAATAATTTTATTTAATTCAAAAATAATGCTTACCAGGACTTAAGATCCTTGGATCTTACACTCATAGATACATACCTTTTTCTTTTTTGTTTGGACTTCAACTTTTAACTTTGGTACCACCGCAAATCAACATAGGGCCAAAACAATGAGTCATTCTCTTGATCTTTTCTTTTCTCTCTTCATTTTTTTATTTTGACTTCAACCTATGTCTTAGGTACCATTGCTAATTTTGCGCAGTGCCAAGTAAGGGAATCACCTCTCTTAAAATTGAATCATGGAATCTTTTTTCCCAACAAATAGCAAATAGGATGAACATCAACTAAGTTTACCCATCCATATCAATTCAAAACTCATACTGCATGTCCTAGAAAGCTTAGAAAAATCCCTCTCTCTGATGAATTGCCGGTAGAATCCTGCATGTCCTAGAAAGCTTCGGACCTCCTTTACGGTAGTGGGCGGCTTAAATTTTTCTATCACTTCTACTTTGGCCTTGTCAACTTCAATCCCTCTCTCTGAATTTAAGTGCCCCAAAACTATCCCTTGCCTAACCATGAAATGGCACTTTCCCAATTAAGCACAATGTTAGTTTCTTCACACCTCTGCAAAACTCGAGATAAATTAGCCAAACAATCATCAAAAGAAGAACCGTATATAGAGAAGTCATCCATAAAATCTTCAATAAAGTCAGAAAAAATAGCCATCATGCACTTCTGAAAGGTAGCTGGTGCATTACATAAACCAAAAGGCATGCTCCTATATGCAAAAGTGTCGTATGGGCAAGTGAAGGTGGTCTTATCTTGATCATTAGGATTTATAGGAATTTGAAAAAATCCAGAATATCCATCTAAGAAACAGAAATGTGAATGATTTGCAAGCCTCTCAACCATCTAATCGATAAAAGGCAAAGGGAAATGGTCTTTCCTAGTGGCAGCATTCAATTTTCTATAATCTTTGCACATGCGCCAACTAGTTACTCTTCTAATTGGAATTAATTCATTATCTTTGTTTTTCATTACAGTTACTCCCCCTTTCTTAGGAACACAATGAACATAACTTACCCACTTTCTGTCAGAGATAGGATAGATAATACTTGCGTCAAGTAATTTTAGAACTTCTTTCTTCACAACTTCCTTCATGGATGGGTTAAGTCTCCTTTGAAAATCTGCATGTGGCTTATGCCCCTCTTTCATCAAAATTTTGTGCATACAAAAAGAGGGGTTAAATCCCTTTAAGTCATCAATTGTGTACCCAATTACCTTCCTATGAATCCTTAATTCCTTGAGTAGCAAATCTATCTCCCTTTTACCAAGCTGTGGATCAACAATGATAGGGTAGGTAGAATTAGGACCAAGAAATTCATAACAAAGATTATTAGGTAAAGCCTTAAGTTATACTTTTGGAACATTCTCTTCCTCATTCTTTTTATCATCACAAGCAATGCAGTCTAATAATTCAATTATTTCAGAATTGGTGTCTACATTAGAATCAAGAATAGAGTCTACATCAGAAAGGGTATAGGTGGCCTATATGGTGAAGGTGAACTTCGTCTAGGAATATCTGACTGACATGTTTCATCACTTTTAGGTTCACCACCCTGGTGAGGTAGCGAACTAGCATGCGACTGCTCATGTACAGGAGATTTTTCCAAGGCTGGTTCATTGTTATGTTCAATCTCAGGCTCTTCTTCATTATCCTTAAATTTCCTTCTAGGTTCATCTAATTGCTTCCCACTCCTAGTAATTATAGCATTACAATGTTCCCTAGGGTTTGGTTCAGGTTTAGCAGGTATTTGGTTTTCTAAGATTTTATTGTGAGCTGCTAAAGATCCTACTTGAGAAGTAAGATGACTAACCATTCCCTTATGTTCTTCAATCTCCTTATTTTGATTTGTCATGAATTGATTTTGACTAGCCATAAACTTTTCAAGCATGGATTCTACACTAAAATTTTGGGGCTGGTTTTGATTTTGATTTTGTCTTTGTTGATATCCTCTATTTTCAGCTTGTCCTCTTATAAAATTTACTTGTTCCATAACCCGATCAGCAAATACCTTGCATTCTTCAGAATAATGACCTTGGTTACCACAAATATCACAAATAACAGAAGATGAAATGATAGAAATTTGCGTTTGAGAAGAATCAAATCTATTACGCAAATAGACTACCTTTTTAGTCAAGGTACGCCATCCATCATTCTCATTCTTACCATGTTCATGACAATATAGCATTCCTCTTTCAGTATCCCACTGGTTATGGTTCAGGGTCTTCTCCTGAAACAAGGTGAAAGCATCTTCAATTGTTTTGCTCATGAGGGCTCCTCCTGCGGCAGCATCAACAATCAGACGGGTGTTATAGAGTAAACCATTATAAAAGGTATGAATTAAAACCCATTTTTCAAGGACATGGTGAGGACACTTCCATTGTAATTTGTTAAAACGCTCCCATGCCTCACTAAAACACTCGCCATCCCGCTGTGCAAAGCTTATAATCTGGTTTCTCAACTAGATTGTCTTGCTGGATGGAAAATACTTCATCAAGAAAACATTTGACAGTTGTTCCCATGTAGTGAAGGTACCGATAGGTTGAGATTGCAACCAAGAACGTGCTCGGTCCCTGAGAGAAAAAGAGAATAGTCTAAGTTTTAATGCATCATCAGAAACACCATTAATTTTAATGGTGTCACAATATTCAAGAAAGAGATACAAATGTTGATAAGGATCTTCAAGTGGTGATCCTCCAAATTGATTCTGTTATATCATAGATAGGAAAGCTAGCTTGATTTCAAAATTATTAGCCTCGATAGCTGGTTTGGCAATGCTAAAGTGTATCTTTTGTGGATTAGGGGCTGCATAGTCCCTAAGTGATCTTCTGTCTGCCATGACTACTTCTTCTTCATGCTTTTCTTCCAATTTGAGTTTCCGGCGCAATCTAAGAGTATTGTTAATCTCAAGGTCTAGGGGAACTAGAGGTCCTGATCTAAGATTCCTGTGCATGTACAAGTAGATAGATCAAATAAACTCAAAATAAGCAGAAAAGAATAAAAAAAATAGAATTAATCTCAGCTTCTGAAGATTCCTAAAGAAAAATAAAAAAAACAGGAAGTAAAACAAAAGCCTAGTCTAGCAATACAATCAATATCTTTGATATTAACAAAAACCAAGGTCCCCGGTAACGGCGCCAAAAACTTGTTGTGTCCGCAGGTGCACGGATACTCAAAGTAATAATTAAGATATCGAACCATAGTGACCTCTCTTGCTAAGTACCAAAGAATTGATTTCTTATTAGCTAGGCAATCGAATGTGATGTAGGCAAAATTCAGAAAGAACACGAAATCGGACAAAGAAAAGTTGGGACTAGGGTATCATTCACTTTAATTTCTATGACTAGAAGGAAATAAGCACATCGTCAGTCCACTCTTATTATGATAAAGATATAATTTACTTTATAAAGAAATCATCTCGCTTTCGCGCAGACAATTTACAAAGAATCAATCCTCACTTTCGCACAAGATTAATTCAATGCTAAAGATAAGTAAATTATTGATAAGATCACTTTCATGCATCCAATCTCTATGTCAATCATCTCAAGTGAAAACTAAATACTTTCATACTTTAGTTTCACAGGCTCTACTTAAGGTTCTCCAATGATCCAATACATAATTTCTTACAATATCTTCATGTTTATTTCAATAATTCTTCCTAGATCAGAATTAACAAGAAGGCAATAAACTTCTAAAATCTAGAAATAGAACTAACCTAATTTCTTACGATGAGTTCCTAAATATCAATTTTAGGGTTTCAAATTTTCACAAGTCACTTTTCAGTCCATATCGTAAAAAAAAAAAAAAACTCCAATACATGCTATGTTGGGAAACCCCGGGGATTTTAAAATTTTAGAAACAAGCACAGCGGAAGCAATCCCCGAAACAGGCCAGTCCCAAAAACCCAGAAGATAGAGTCATGCGAGAGAATCGACACGGTGAGTAAGAGATGATACCTGGCAGCGAAGAAGAAGGATGTGATGCAGGCGTCCAAGTGTTCACCCTCTGCTGTCTCGCACACAGCTGACGCTCGAGTTCTCTTCTATCATGCCCAGTGCTAGCCTCGGGAAGAAGATCCATGCCTCTGGGAGAAATCCTCAAGAACTTGCGCCACCCACACAGTGAATGCGCCAAGAGGAGTAGAAGGATGGAAAAATGCTGCCAAGGTCCAACCTTGCAGCCGCCCAAAGGAGAGGGAAGAAGAGAGGAGGCGCTTGGGAGAATTTATTCCAAAAGACCAAGTGGGTGCCAACTCCTCTCCCCCTCTTCTTTTATAGAAAACATGGTGATCCTTAGAATTCCGCAGAGACCTTTGGAATTCCGTAATAAATTCATAATTAATCTCTGAATTGATTCATCATTAATTATAGAATTAAATTCAGAATTAATTATAAAATTAAACTCTAAATTAAAGTCTCATAATGACCCATTAAAACCTTTAATTAAAGTTTCATAATGGCCATTAATAGCATGACTCTTCAGATTGAGAATTAAATTCGTAATTAAATCCAGAATTAAATTCATCATTAAACTCAGAATTAATTACATAATTAAATACATAATTTAATTCCTATAATTAAATACATGATTTAATTCACCATGATGTCTATTGGGCCCAGGCAACTTATTGTCATGGCCCATTAGGCCTGACGGCCCATTGGGCCTCAAGGCCCATTAGGCCTCACGCCCCAACTGGGCTTCATGCCCATTTGGCTTGGAGGCCCATTGGTCCATGCTCCAAGCTAACACTTCATTTGGCTTATTTGGCCCATTTGGCCTATAGGGCCCATTAGGCCCATCTGGCCCAAAAATGAAGTTAGCTCCAATAAGTCTGTTCCATCAAATCAGGCGCAATGGTGCTGATAGATTCTCGTAAAAAGATCCAAGTTATCCAATAACTCAATCATTAGGCTGCTCGATCAATACGAGAACCCCAGTTTCAAGTTGTGGGACCCTGTAGGTTCCTCTGACGTTGGTAGTGATGAACTCAGGTCATCACAAGCAGTGAGTGGCACCTAGCAATGCATCGCTGCTGCCCAAGTCTTTGAAATGGATATCAACATCGACATCCCCATCATCGTAACAAGATACCGATGCATTACAGTCTCTTTGCCAAACTGATATTCAATTGGACAAAGTGTGTCACCACTTTGTTTTCACCCAATCTCATGGTCATGACTAAATCAGGCTTTCACTTGGGTATGGCCATACACTTTCAGTCATGCAACCATAGGGGGCCCCGTTGATATCAAGCTTCCCGCAGAAAGGGGCAAATCCTATGTCTGTCCATTGATCTTCTCATATGGGTCGTGACATACCCAATGACAACCGTTATTACCTCTCTACTACGGCGAGGTGTTATGTTGTATCAAAGCATGTCGCTAACCATATAGAAGAGTCAATGACCTCAAGTCAAGGGATCAATGCATCTCCTGTCACTTGTGAGTTTAACTCATGACACCAAGTTAGAGCCTCATAGTGGGTCGGTCCAGTATATCCACCACTGATATACCCATATGCCTGTGTTAGCACCCCGTGCCTAACCAGCCCATATACCAGTCTCACATGTACCAGAGTTGTCCCTTATCCACTCAGGTACTCGACTAGGGACACACCGTTTGAGCACAGATACTATATGTCTCTAGGGACATTATTATCCATGTACATAATCGCAGATGTAAACAAAGCATAATAACAACAATGGCAGAATGATATATTAAATATCAAAGTCAAGTAGTACAAGATGGACCAACAACGGGTCCAAGGGCATATACACCAACATGCTAATAATATGAAACTAGAGATAATTAAAGGCAATCATCACTTAAGCAAAATTATCATAACAAAAGTTCCCTGATGAAATAAGGATCATCTAGTCATTACAAAATTAAGGGGGTTACACCTCCAAGTCCCAAAAAGTGTTTAAGTTAGCATGGTTTGAGAATTACAGTAATCCATAGTTTAGAATAATAAAAAATCGAAGAGCAGGAGAGAATTTTACCAAACACGAGGCAGTAATTTAGAGTGTGAATAGTGCATATAATACCCTCACAAAAAGGGGTAAAATAGTCACTATGCTTTTGTAGTAAATACTATGATCGTTTTACTTGTTGTCACCTCCTACATGATGATTGCATAGGTTCTCAGTCATGGATCCTGGATACATCATGCAAATTTTTTTAATATGACTTTTGAGTACTTGATTACCATCTAGGGGTGTGATAGTGCAGGCAACTCTTCTTTCTTGATTTCTACTTTGTTCGATCTCCTTTTAGTCTAAAACTTCTGAAATATGTCCTCCTCCTCTAGACGTAGCTTCCCTTCAAATTTCATGGCCGAAGACACTCTGTACGCTTCCCGGTGGTGAAACATAAGGCAGCGGTGAAGATGGCAATTTCTCTCCTAGTGATCAATCAAAATTAGGGCTTTTGGAGTGATGATGTTCTCCTTGTTCTCTGGAGTATTCCCCTTTTTACGGATATCAATTTGGTGGTCTAAATCGTCCGCAATTTTCCGCAACAAAATCGGGCTTCAATTTGACTAGGAAAATCGGTCGCCTGGGTTAAAATTACGGCCGTAATTTCTATTACGGCAGTGCCGTAATAACTGCAATGCTTTATGTACAGAAATCTCCTGAAATTACAACCCATAATATGGTTTACGGTAGTGCCATAAAATCTGCAAAACTTTCTAGTCGAAAATCTCTCAAAATTACGGCCCGTAATATTTGTCTTAGTAGTGCCGTAATATCTGCAAATCTTTTTGTACAGAAATCGACCAAAATTACGGTAGAACAAACAGATTACGGCAGTGTCATGGTTTATTCTATAGGTTCAGTAAAACTATAGTACCGTAATATTGATTACGACCCTGCCATATTTTCAGTCTGATGCTCTGATTTGCATAAAATTTGACAGGTAATCTTCTCTTGATGGGAATTTGTCTATGCATTTGGATTGCTTGAAAATGCCTTAAAATAATGCCTTTTTACCCGAAAATGATAAAAAAAAATACAAAAAGGTGTAGATTCTGCAATGTTTGATAAATAAGGCATTAAAATTAGCAAAAGAGCATGGATATGACACAAAAAGACCCATCAAATGACATAAAATATACTATGAATTTTCATGTCATCAGAGTCCCTCCCTTGCAGCGTTGTGAAGGAATTGTGCGCGTGTGCTTGCTGTGAAGTTTTGGCCCTACGAGTAAGATGAGTATTTTACATTTGTAGTTCGATCTGTGGCTTTCGACTCGCTGGGTTTTGGTCAAGTATGATTCTGAATCAACTTCTCATCTATTTTCACTGAGTTTCCCATCTGATCACGCTTTCATTTCCCTCATATCAAGACCCTCTCCCATTTTCAGCATCATGGTGATCAACACCCTAGTGTATTGAATTAAGGACAACCCCTCCTAAAGTTCTGCAACGTCAAATTTGGTATCAGAGATAGGTTGGAGCTAACTCTTGTATAGCTCTGCCGGTCTCTCCATTGTATCCCATATCGACATTCACAATTTTGTTTTCAACACACATTCTGCATTCCCCCACATCATGACCACTATATCAGGAGCCTCCTATCAAAACCCTCTTACCCAAGTGCCTGTAACGAATGAAGAAGGTACTCCGCCTTGGATAGAGTCGGTTGAGTCACTGTCCACAAGCTTGGAAGCAATGGAAGTTATGTTTCAGCGCCTTATGACCACGGTCCAAGATCTCTCAGACCACGTGGTAGAACTCTGGTCCAAACCCATTGAAGGTACACCTTCGCTTAGTGTTCCACCCCCATTGGCCCCGTTGCGGATGCATGCCAATGAGTAGGGGTGGGCAAATGGTTTTTACTGAAATCGAATATACCGATTAAGATTTATCGATTAAAAATTTACTGATTTTTTAAAAACCGATACCGAACCGATTAAATAAATTACCGAACTTATACCGGACCGAATTTACCGAATATTAAAAATAATTTTTTTTTACTTGTGAATTGTGATATTTTGCTATGTTGGCTTATGAATGATATCTTTTTTATTCAATTTAGTAAATGGCACAGAAATTTTTCTTGAAAACAAGATTAAGTACTCAGCATCATCCTCTCATGTTACCTTTTATTTTTATTTTTCCAAGCTGGTAAACATAGTCCAATCCACCTCATATTGTTTTCTTTGCTATCGCAGACTTGCAGTATCAGTATGGCATAGAATTTGCTTCTGAGCATGTGCTTCCCCTACTCTTCCCCGTGCTTACTGCACATCAATTGAACTTGCAGTAATTCGCCAAATACATTATCTTCATTAACTACAGATGCTTAGTCTTTCCAGATGCAATTAAGAAGCCAGTTGTAATTACTTTATCCTCTTTTAGAAAAGAACTGTGTCTCATGGGACGAAGACAAGGGTCCAGCAAAGAAGATTGGCAATCTCCCACCTCTAGAAGCCAAGCAACCTGAACTGTCATTACCAATTTCACAGCAAGCTCCTATCCGACTATCCCTGATATTCCCTTGCAGAATGACATGTACCTTGAACAATTTTTATCAAAGCTTCAAAATAAATTAATAACATTGTTTACAGTTCTTACGTTTAGAAATTGTTCTTCACTACTCTCCATTTCCTTATTTATTAAAAAAACATCACCATAATGCAAGCAAACACCAAGCTTTAATCAAGAAAAACCAGATCATTTCCCTATTCCTTGTAGTTGTGGAGATAAAAATTGCACATCATGAATGTAGTGAGACCTCTTGAGATTGTGCTTTCACTGTGAAAGAACACTAATATTGAGACAAGTACACAATTCACAACTCAGTCATTACACATTACAAGTTTACAACACTTCAAGTCTTCAACAAAACTTACAAACACTTCAACTACACCTATAATAAAATTTACAAACACTTCCAGCCATCAGAAACCAAGTCTTCCTCATGCTTGTCCACATAACCCAGGCCCCAGGATTCCTTTCAGAGCAAGTCTTCATCCACTTCAAGTCTTCAACTACACGGCTGCGTTCTACTTGCTTCCTTGCGGAACATCCCTTGGAGCTACTGCATCTGTAGTATAGTAGTAGCCCCTAATATATCATGAATAGAAAATTAATTAATTAATTCACCATCAAATCAATTAATTATATTAGAAAGTATATATAAATCCATGTCCCTTTGATCCAGAGGGTTAAGCATTAAATTTGTGCACTTACATAACATGCCCAGCCAATACAAACATAAGAAGATTAATTACAAGGTTTGCCCATGCAGATTCAAATATGAATCCATTTGTAGCCAATTTGTCAGTATCCTATCCAAAATAAGTAAACTGAGCTCACAAAACTGGTGTCCATCACCATGAAATAAGCCATTAAGCCAAAACTCCTCCATTCGGCCAAAGAACCAAATTATGCAAAGAGTTTGCAAATTAGAAATTCTTAGACAATAAATAAATAAAGGTTAAAGGTTTAAATTTGATTATCAACACTTAACACTAATTGTCTTCACGCCATGTTTGAAATTATGCAAATAACATAATTGATGAATTGAGTTTAGCAAACTACAAATTGCAAAAAGTTCAAAACAATGTAAAAAAAAATAAAAATTGTGCCAGACTCTAGTTTATTGACATCTTCAAGTACTTCTTCAATATTAATTGGATGGGGTGATCTTCTAAGCCAATCTTGAGCACAGATGAGAGCTTCTACTATTTTAGGAGATAAAGAACTCCTAAATGGGTCAAGAACTCGATTTCCTATACTGAATGCTAATTCTGAGGCAATTGTAGAAACTGGGACAGCAAGCACATCCCTTGCCATATGTGACAACACAGGAAATCTAGGGGTATTGACCTTCCACCATAATAATATATCAAATGTATCAGTGTCATCATCAACCTCTTCATTTAAATACTTATCCAATTCAGCTCTTGCATCTGCCCATCCACAATCTGATCGGCTTCTTTTTAACCTTTCCCTCATCCTTCTAATTTCTGCCGCCGAAAACATACAGTGTTACTGGAGTCCTCAACAATTGAAGTTTCAGCTATTGAATTGTCAGATGATTGAGTGGGTTTTTCGGATGTATTGAGACATTTATATTCATTAAACATCTCATACATAGCAGTTTTGACTTCTCCAGCCACAGCGATACCCTTTTGAGTATCATACAAGGTGCAAAAGCTCTGCTTCAATATATCTGAACCTAAGTCTTGGGTCAAGTGCAACAGCAATATAAATTATTTTGTTTGTTTTTGATGTATCACCCCAATACTTTTCATATTTCTGTCTCATAGAGTGGGCCATCATGCTTAAATCAAAGTCTTCACTTAGTTCATACTTAGCCAAAAGCTTATCAAGAACAATAATTTCTTCAAATAATACATTGGAAGTAACATACATACCACCAGAAACTTTAAGAGCGAGTTCATAAAAATTTTCATAAAATTTAATTGCTCTTCTAGCATCTTCCCAATCTCTTTTATTAGGCACTCCATCACACCCATCTTCTCTAGTAAGTTCATGCCAAAAGTTGGGATAAATTATTTTGAATCTTTCAAATGCTCTTTCAAATTTTTCAGCAGTGTCTAACATAAGATAGGTTGAATTCCATCTAGTACAAACATCCAAGCACAACAAGTGTTTGCATTGAATTTTTTCCATCTTAACACATTCTTTAAATCTATTCAATCTAGCTGGTGAATGCCTAATATAGCGAATTGCTTGTCGAATTTTTAAAACATAACTGCTTATTTCTTTCAACCCATCATTGACAATAAGATTAATGATATGAGCAATACATCGAATATGAATGTATTTACCGTTTGCAATCCTAGTGCCCCAATTGGTAAGTTGATCTCTCAAATAATTAATTGCAACATTGTTGCTTGACGCATTATCAACTATTATGGTAAAAACTTTTTCAATACCCCATTCAATAAGACACATTTCAATAGCCAGGCCTAATCCTCTACCACTATGGTCATTCACTTGGCAAAAATTGATTATTTTTTTATGCAATCTCCACTCCTCATCAATGTAATGGGCTGTTAAGCACATGTACTTGATCCTTTGTAATGATGTCCATGTGTCAGTAGTTAAAGAAACTCTTTGAGTGTAGGTAGAGCTATGAAAAAGTTTTTTGAGCTTTTCTTTTTCATCCATGTAAATCTTCCAACAATCACGTGAAATAGTATATCGTGATGGAATCTTAAATCTAGGGCATGCAAGAGCAAGTAATTGTTTTAAAACCCTCACTCTCAATAAACTTGAAGGGTAGCTCATCAATAATCACCATTCAAGCTAGTGCATTTCTTATAGCTTCTTGGTCAAATTTCCAAACATTAGTGCGACCTATTTTGTCATGTCCATAATCTACCTTGAAATTGAGCTCTGTTTGTTGGGTAATGGTATATGAGTACTTCTTACAAACTTTTATGTGATTTCTAAGACTAGATGTACCATTATTTTTTGGATCAGCTTTAATTTTCCTATTACAATATTTGCATTTACCAATGATAAAACCTTCTACTTTAACATGCTTGGTAAAATGGTCCCATACCTCTGATCTTGGTTTTACTTTTCTTTTGGATTTGGCAACAGGATGTGTTACTTGTGTTTGCCCCGTTGGTTGTGTCTCTTCCTCTTGTGCCTCTTGTGCTTCTTGTGTTTCTTCTGTCTCTTGAGAATCTTGTGTATTTTGTGTTTGCATATCTTCTTGTTCTTGTGGCATCTACAACATTAAAGGAGATACAAATGATTTCATCCTTAAAGAGATATACATGATTTCAAGAATCAGGATACCTAAGCTTATTTGGAATTAATTCTCAGAAAAAAAAAAAGAATTCTAACTCCATTGCAATTTGCAATTTGCATCATTGCATGATTGAATTCCAAAGAATTAATTCAATTCAATAATACCAAGTCACTATTAGATACATAGATTGTTACATGTCTCGTCAAATTTTTGTTGGACAACAAAAGTATTAGGAATCAAAGTAATTCAATAGATGATTTATGAAACTAACACTTTTACAAAATAAAACAAAAAAGCTATACTACATGTATTAGAAGCATTTATAAGATTGTCAATATTACCATGGTTAGATTGTTGTTGTAATAGAAATATTTAGTTAATATTAATGTTTTGCTGCATTAGAATATGGTCCTAACTGTTAGTTCAAACTGAACTTGCTTCTTTCTCCCTGATATGTTTGAATCCAAATATGTGTTTATTTCTGTTCAAAGACCATTCATCATTATGTTGCATAGTGTCTATGTGGATTGGAAACAACAAACAAGCTAAACTATGTATGCGAGCCTGTGAACTTAGCACTGCTGCATAGATGCTTTCAAGATAGGCAAGGACTATTACTATTGGCATATGCTGCATAGAGCTCCCCTTGCAAACATTAGAACATATAATGTAAGTATCTAACTGATGAAATCTCATCTTACATAACTCAGACTTCACTCAAAAAACCCTAAATAAAATCTTACTTTTAGCTTGAGTGTTACGAAAGAGTGATGAGCCTTCGAATAGACGATTGCGGTGACCACAAAGGATTGGAGGAAGGTCGAAGATCAAGATGATGAAGAACAGACAATCACGGATGACGAACACCGGTTAGAATTGCCGATGCCACTCGCCGTTGCCAGTCTCCTTTTAGTCGAGTAAAGAGTTACGAGTTTAGGTTTAGGGTTACGGTCCATAAGGAGTTACGGAATAGTGGTCGTGGAATACGGGTGACGGGTCTTCAGACTTTGGAGTTCGGAATAGTGGAATGTGGGGTGACAGGTCTTCAGTAATTTTTAAATTCTTAATCGGCAACTGATGAGGCATGTATTCGGTTTTACCTTATTACTTAATATATAAATTAATAATTATATCAACCAAGTAATATATATCGGTAAAATTGGTATTTTACCAAACTGAAATTTTTTTACCGATACCGAAACCGATTACCAATTATACAAAATATATTTACCGATACCGATACTAATTTTACCGAACCAAATTTACCAAAATTTTTAGTAAATCGGTAAAAACTAAATTTACCAAAACTGATGCCCACCCTTACCTACGAGTCCCCTCGTTTCGACCCATTTGGTGACGAGTCCGCGTGGACTAAGGATGCTCCTCCCCCATGGTGCCTGGCTCATCACAACCACGAGGACGACGAAGTCTGCCGACTAACACGCGTAGACCCCCCGATCTTCAATGGTAGTCTAGACCCCCTAGCCTTTCTTGATTGGGCCGGCCGCCCAGACTATTAATAATATTGAAATATTTTTATTTTTTTTATAATAATCCTAACACCCCACTGGTCAAAATCGGGTCGGCCTAACACTTAATATGGGATATTATTTATTTTATTAAATATTAATTATTTTTATTAAGCTGATTAATATATTGTAACATAAATTATAATATTTAATTTGAGATATGTTAGGTTTTTTTCCCCGCAGGGTTGGGGTTTTTTTCCCATGGGGTTGGGTTTTTTGCGTGTACCCAATTCCCCAACGGGATCGGGTTTTCCCTGCGGGTACCCGATCCCCGGCGGGGTCGGGTTTGGGATTAGTTTTCTAAAACCCGGTCGGGTTGGGATTAGTTTTCTAAAACCCGGTCGGGTCGGGGTCGGGGTCGGGTATTAAATACGGAGGTCGGGTTCAGGGTCGAGTTTAGCCTTGATACAAAAATTCATAGTATATTTAATATTTTGTGCTAGATCAACATTGTTGACACAAAAATTCATAGTATATTTTGTGCTATTTGATAGGTCTTTTCATTTCATATTTATCCTTGTTTGCTTATTTTTTATCCCTTATTTATCAATTATTTCAGAATCTACACCTTTCTTGGTTTTTGATCAATTTTCGGTAAAAAGGCATCATTTTAATGGGTTTTCAAGCAATTTCGATACATAGACAAATTGTAATCATCAAGAGGTGACTACACATCGAATTTCATGCCGAATTAGACTTCTTAGAGAAATTATGGTAGTGCCGTAAGGAATACAGCCGTAATATGCAAATAACGGCACCAAATTCTGCTACCGTATTCTTCGAAGGTTGTTGTCTAGTAACTATTACGGCACGGCCGTAATACATTTTATGGTGTCGTAATGTCGAGCCGTTTTCATACAGAGACTTTTGAGAAGATTACAACACGGCCGTAATACATTTTACAGTACCGTAATTTCGAGCCGCTTTCTTATAGAAACTTCTAAGACGATTATGGCACTGCCGTAACATTCTTTACAGTACCGTAATTTCAACCAAGGATTGCTGCGTTGCCCGATTCTTCCACTATTACTGTTCACGAAGGCTTACGAAGACAATTTCTCAAGTTTTAGGCCACTATTTTAAGATCTATAAAAAGGGGAATGATGTGTAGAAAAGGGGGGAGGATCTTGAAGTGAAAGGACCAATTTTTATTCATTCTACGAGGAGAATTTCAGGGAATCAGTGTCGCCCTAGAGTTCATCACCGAGAAGCGTACAGACCACCGTTAACCGTGAAATTTAAAAGGAAGCTTCGCTTGAAGGAGGAAATGGCACACGAGAACTTTCAAAGTAAAAGGAGATCGATTGAGAGAGAAATCAGCGAAAACAAGGGCACCGCCATTGTTCATCACATCCAAAAACTAAATTACGGTCTGTAATTTTCATTACAGCCCTATTTGGCAAATTTAACTCTGCTCTTTCAGTTTCTGATCATTCTGAACAATGTTTTATTGTAATTCTTCGATCGTGCTAGCTTAAACCTCTTTGGGACAGGGGGTGTAGTCCCCTTAATTTTTTAACGACTAGATGATCTTTATTTCATCAGGATATTTTTGACATAATAATTTTACTTAAGTGATTAACGTTTTTAATCTCTTCTACTTTCAATTATTAGCATGTGTTAGAGTTTTGTGATATGGACTGAAAAGTGATTTGCAAAACTTGGAACCCTGAAATTAAGGTTTAGGAACTAATCGTAAGAAATTAGGTTTGTTCTTATCTCTAGATTTTAGAAGTTTATTGACTTGTTGATAGTCTGATATAGAAATTATTACTGATTTAGACATGAAAATATGCTAGAGATAGATATTGGATTCTTAGAAACCCTTAAGTAAAACTTGTGAAACTAGGGTATGAGGATACTTAGTTTAATTTGAGATTTTGATATTGAGATCGAATGCACGAGAGTGATTCTTGAATCTCTTTGTCAAAGTTTGCTTTTCTTAAAACATTGAATAAATCTGCGCGAGAGTGAAAATTATTGTATATAAATCGTATGCGCGAGAGCGAGATGATTTATTATTAAAGCAAATTACATCTTTATCATAACAAGAATCAACTGATGAACATTTAATTATATCTAGTCATTGAAATTAAGATGGATGAACCCCTAGTCCCAATTCTTTCCCTCTAATATTAGTGAACTTTCCGATCATTTGCATACGTCATATTCAGTTTGCTTAGCTAGTTGTTGTAGTCCGCAAGTGCACGGATACTCGAAGTAATATTTAAGATATCGAACCACAGAGACCTTGTTGTTAAGTACCGACGAATTGAGTTTTCACTAGCTAAACAATTCGAATAATAATGCAAAAGATCGAATGGAGAAATATCAAAGAAGAAAACTAGGACTAGGGTTCATCCACCTTAACTTTAATGACTAGAAGGAAATAAAGTATTGTCAGTCAAATTTCATTATGATAAAGATATAATTTACTTCATAAAGGAATTATCTCGCTCTCGCGCAGATAATTATACAAAGAACCAATCCTGACTCTCGTGCACGATCTAATCAATGTTCAAGATAAGTAAATTATTGACGAAGAACTCAAGGATCACTCTCGTGCATCCGAATTCCAAGTCAAACAACTCAAGAGAAACTATGTATTCTCATACCTTACTTTCTCAGGTTCTACTTAAGGTTCTCTGACGATCAGATATTTAATCTCTTACAATATCAAATCAAGTCTAACACAATAACTTAATCCAAAGATCAGAAAATCAACATGGCAATAGAATTACTAAAAATCATAATTAAGAACAATACCTAATCTCTTACGATAAGTTCTAAACTCAATGATTCTAGGGTTCAAATTTTGCAATCAACTTCTCAGTCTATTTCACAAAATTCTAAAACATGCTGAAAATATGAGACTAAGGAGAATTATAAGCAATCATCACATAAGTAGAATTATCATAACAAAATCATCCTGACGAAATTAACGATGTCTAGTCATTAAGAAATTAAGGGGATAACATCCCCATGTCCCATATGAAGGTTTAAGATAGCATGATGGAATAATTACAGCAAAACATGGTTTTAGAATGATTAGAAATCAAAAGAGAGGGGTAAAGGTTACAAAACAGGGCTATAATCAAAATTACAGCCCGTAATTTGCTTTTCACACGATGAACAGTGGCGGCATCCGCGTTTTTGTTGATTTCTCCTTCAATCGATCTCCTTTCACTTTTAAACTTCTGTGGTGTGTTCTCCTTCCTCGGCCAAAGCTTCCTTGTAAATTTCGTGGCCGGAGATGGTCTGTGCGATGAATAGTGATGAACACTAGTGTGGCGGCAATTTTCTCAAATTCTCCCTGAAGTGTTGATGAAAATTGTTCCTTTTGCTTTGATAACCTTTCCCTCCTAATGCTGACTCTTCCCCTTTTTACGAATCTTCAATTGGTGCCCTAAATCTCGAGAAATCATCTTTTTTAATCTTTCGGTGCTAAAATCAGAAAACTGGTCGCGGAATTACGATACCGTGATGAACATTATGGTACTGCTATAATGGCTTCGGAGGTTTATGTAAGGATTTCATCCAAACTTACGGCACCGTGAAAATCCTTACGGTAGTGCCATAATTCTTCCGAAATCTCTGAAAGTTTCTATATGAAATTGGACCTAAATTATGGTACCATGAAAAGTGTTATGGCAGTGCTGTAATTTATCCGAAATCCTCTGAAGTCTCTTCCCAATTCTGACCGAAATTACAGCACCGCAATATTAATTACGGCAGTGCTGTAATTTCTGAAATAACTACGACACTACCGTAATTTCTCTGGAAAGCTTGGTTTGGGTTGAAATTTGATGTGCACTCTCCTCTTGATGATTAGAACTCACTCGTGCATCAAAATTGCTTGAAAACACGTGATAATGATGCTTTTTTAACTGAAATTGATCAAAAACCAAAGAAGGTGTAGATTCCGAAGTATTGGGCAAATAAGGCATAAAAATAAAGCAAAAGAGCAGGATTATGACTCAAAAGGTTAGTTAATCCGTACAAAAAACACTATGAAATATAGAGTCATAACTAGTAAGAAATCAATTCTTTGGTACTTAACAATGAGGTCTTTGTGGTTCGTTAACTTTTTATTACTTCGAGTACCCGTGCACTTGCGGGACACAACAAGTTTTTAGCACCGTTGCCGGGGACCTTGGTTTTTGTTAATATTGAAGAAATTGAAAGTATTACTAGACTAGGTTTTGTTTTGTCTTCTGATTTTGTAATTTTTTTTTCTTCCTTTAGGAATCATTAGAAGCTTTGATTAATTCTGCGTTTTGCACTTATTTGCATATTTTTAGTTTATTTGATCTTTCTACTTGTGTATGCACATAAATCTTAGATCAGGACCTCTAGTTCCCTTAGATCCTGAGATTAATAGAACTCTTAGACTACGCAAGAAACTCAGATTTGAAGAGAGGCAGGAGGAAGAAGTAGTCATGGCAGTCAAAAGATTACTTAGGGACTATGCAACCCCTAATCCATAGGAGATACACTCAAGCATTGCTAGACCAGTTATAGAGGCTAATAACTTTGAAATCAAGCCTGTTTTCTATCCATGATCCAGTAGAATCAATTTGGAGGATCCTCACTTGAAGATCCTAATCAACATCTTGCTTTATTTCTTGAATTATGTGATACGATTGAAATTAATGGTGTTTCTAATGATGCATTTAAACTCATATTATTCCCTTTTTCTCTCAGGGACCGCGCACGTTCCTAGCTTCTATCGCAACCTCCTAGAACATTCACTACATGGGAACAACTCTCTAATGCTTTCTTGACGAAGTATTTCCCACCCAGCAAAACGATCCAATTAAGGAACCAGATCACTAGCTTTGCACAGCGAGATGGCGAGTCTTTGAGTGAGGCATGGGAGCGTTTCAACGAGTTACTACGGAAGTGTCCTCACCCTGGCCTTGACAAATGGGTTTTAATACATACTTTTTATAATGCTTTGCTTTATAATACCCGTCTGACTGTTGATGCTATTGCAGGAGGAGCCCGCATGAGCATAACCATTGAAGATGCTTTCAACTTACTTGAGGAGATGGCCTTGAATGACAACCAGTGGACTACTGAGAGAGGAGTGTTGTATCGTCCTCCACGTGGTAAGAATGAGGGTGATGGTTGGCATTCCTTGGCAGAAAAGGTAGATTCTTTGTGTAATCGATTTGATTATTTCCAAATGCAAATTGCTGTAGTTTCATCCTTTGTTACTTGTGAAGTATGTGGGAATCGAGGGCACTATTCCGAAGAGTGCAAGGTTATAACTGATCCGGGGGTAGAACAATTGAATGCTGTAGGGGGGGATACAATCAAGGTAGAAATAATGACCCTTACTCTAGTACATACAACCCTAGATGGAGGAATCATCCAAATCTGTCCTGGAAGGGTAATAATAATGCTGGTGGACAGGTTGGGATTAGAGGATATCAACAAAGGCAACAAAGTCAAATTCAGCCCTAGAACACTAGTTTCAAATCAATGTTTGAAAAATTCATGGCTAGTCAAGACCAGAAATTTGAAAAAATTATGGATGAAATGAAATACCAAAAAGACAATTAATCAGCTTACTTCTTAGGTAGGGTCTTTGACTACACACAATAAGATTTTAGAAACTTAGATAACACAATAAGCTAGCACATCCTATAGAGCCCCTAGGGAAATTACCTGCAAAACTTGAACCAAACCCTAGGGAACATTGTAATGCTATCACTACTAGGAGTGGGAAGCAATTAGATGTACCAAGGGGTAGATTAGATGATAACGAGGAAGAGCCTAACATTGAACATAGCAGTGAACTGAGCGTACAAACACAACCTATTCATGTGCAGTCCCAGGCTAGTCCGCCACCTCTTCAGGGTGATGAACCAAAAGGTGATGAGCCATGTCAGATTGATGTTTCTAGACCTATTTCACCAGCCCTTTATAGGCCTCCTATACCTTTTCCCCAAAGACTAGTGCAAGCTAAATTAGATAAACAATTTGGGAAATTTTTTGATGTCTTGAAAAAGCTGTACATTAATATTCCATTCATTGATGATTTATCTCAAATGCCCACATATGCTAAATTTTAGAAAAAAATTTTGTCTAATAAAAGAAAAATAGAGAACTATGGTACTGTGGCATTAACTAAGGAGTGTAGTGGCATTATTCAAAATAAATTACCACCGAAACTAAAGGATCTAGGCAGTTTCTCTATTCCTTGTTTGATTGGGAGTATGGCTTTTGACTGAACCTTATGTGATTTGGGAGCTAGTGTGAGCCTAATGCCTTTATCTATGTGTAGGAAACTAGACATAGGGGCTCCCAAACCAACTTCAATATCTTTGTAGCTCGCCGATCGTTCAGTTAAGTATCCCATAGGGATTCTTGAGGATGTTCCGATCTAGGTTGATAAGTATTTTGTTCCAACAGATTTTGTAGTCTTAGAGATAGAGTAAGATGATAAGATTCCAATCATACTTAGATCAGTTTTAGCTACTGCAAGGGCACTCAATGATGTGAATAACGGTAAATTCACTCTAAATATTGGTGATAATAAAATTGAGTTTGATCTGAATGATTCCATGAAGAAACGTTCATACACCGGTTCATGCTGTAGTGTACACTCTGTAGATGACACTGTCTATGATCTTAGTGATTTATTTGTTGAAACTTGTGAATTCAATTCTGATTTAGATAATAATTTAGATTCTAATGCTGAATTTGATGATTTATTAGACTGCACTGTTTGCAATGATAATAAGAATGAGGAAGAGAAGGTACCAAAAGTCGAACTTAAGGCTATACCTGATAATCTTTGTTATGAATTTCTTGGACCTAATTCTACTTACCTTGTCATTGTTGATGCACAGCTTAATGAAAGGGAGATGGTCATACTTCTACAGGAATTGAGAGTTCACAGGAAGGTAATTGGATATACTATTGATGATTTGAAAGGAATTAATCCCTCTTTTTGTATGCACAAGATTTTGATGGAAGAGGAGCACAAGCGACATGTGGATTTTCAGAGGAGACTTAACCCATCTATGAAGGAAGTACTGAAACTACTCGATGCATGTATTATCTATCCTATGTCCGATAGTAAATGGGTAAGTCTTGTGCATTGTTTTCCTAAAAAAGGGGGAGTCACTATAATGAAAAACAAAGCTAATGAGTTGATTCCTATTAGGACAGTAACTAGTTAGCATATGTGCATAGATTATAGAAAATTGAATGCGGCTACTAGGAAAGACCACTTCCCCTTACCTTCTATTAATCAGATGGTTGAGAGACTTGCAAATCATTCTTATTTCTATTTTCTAGATGGATACTCTAGATTTTTCCAAATTCCCTTTCATCCTGATGACCAAGATAAGACCACCTTTATTTGTTCGTATTGTACTTTTGCATATAGGAGAATGCCAGTTGGATTGTGTAATGCACCTGCTACTTTTCAGAGGTCTATGATGGTTATATTTTCTGAATTTATTGAGGATTTCATGGATGTTTTCATGGTTGATTTTTCTATCTACGGCTTTTCTTTTGATGATTGTTTGGCTAACTTATCTCGAGTCTTGCAGAGGTGTGAGGATACTAATCTTGTGCTTAACTGGAAAAAATGCCATTTCATGGTTAGGCAGGGAATACTTCTTGGGCACCTAATTTCAGAAAGAGGAATAGAAGTTGACAAATACAAAATTGAGGTGATTGAGAAGCTTGAGCCACCCACTACAGTCAAGGAGATTAGATGTTTTTTAGGACATCCAGGATTTTACTGGCATTTCATCAGGGATTTTTCAAAACTTGCTAAACCACTTACAGTTTTACTTTGCAAAGATGCTAAATTCTACTTTGATGAAAATTGTTTGTCTGCTTTTCAGGAACTGAAGAAAGCTTTGATTTCAGCGCCTATCATGCAGCCCCCGGACTGGAGTTAACCCTTTGAGCTCATGTGCGACACTAGTAACTTTGCAGTAGGAGCGGTGCTAGGGCAGAGAAAAGAGAAAAAGCCTTATGTTATTTACTATGTTAGCATGACCTTGGATGATGCACAAAGGAACTACACCACTACAGAAAATGAACTTTTGGCCAAAGTTTTTGCTTTTGATAAATTTAGGTCATATTTGATTAACTCTAAAGTTGTGGTGTATACTGATCATGCAGCAGTAAAGTATTTGATGCAAAAGAAAGAAAGTAAACCGCGTCTTCTTAGATGGGTATTACTTTTGCAAGAGTTTGATTTGAAAATCAAAGACAAAAAGGGATCAGAAAATTTAGTTGTGGATCATCTTTCAAGGATAACTGTAGAAGTTGATAAAAGTGATTCAATCAATGATTCCTTCCCTGAAGAACAACTCTTGAGTATTGAACAGATCAAGGCTCCACGGTATGCTGATATAGTAAATTATCTTGTTGCTAATGTTTTTCCTCTTGATTTGAGCTATCAAGGAATGAAGAGATTCTTAACCGAGGTAAAACACTATTTTTGGGATGAGCCATATGTATTTAAAAGATTTGCTAATGGAATATTTAGAAGATGTGTCCCCAAAGAGGAAATCTAGGATATATTATTTCAGTGGCGTGGATCGACTTATAGAGAGCATGCTAGTACTGAGAAGACTGTTTTTAGAGTATTACAATCTGGATTTCATTGGCCCTCAATCTTTAAAGATGCTAGAAATTTTATAATGACTTGTGATAGTTGTCAAAAGACGGGGAACATCAACAAGAGGAATGAGATGCCACTGTCCACAATATTTGAAGTTGAAATATTTGATGTTTGGGGGATTGATTTTATGGGACCGTTTCCCTCATCAAGAGGTTACAAATATATACTTGTGGTGGTAGACTATATTTCCAAGTGGGTGGAAGCCATTGCTTGTCCTACCAATGATTCCAGTGTTGATGTTCAAAAAGATTATATTTCCACGATTTGGGACGCCACGAATAGTAATAAATGTTGGAGACTCTCATTTTATTGAACACAAATTTTCAGTTTTGCTTCGAAAGTATGGGGTGAATCATAGAGTTGCAACACATTACCATCCCCAAACAAATGGACAAGTTGAGATATCGAATAGAGAGATCAAAGGGATATTAAAGAAAACAGTGTCAAGAACAAGGAAAGACTAGCTCGTAAGCTTGATGATGCGCTTTGGGCATGCCAGATTGCTTTAAAAACACCAATAGGTATGTCACCTTTTCAATTAGTTTATGGTAAATATTGTCATCTTCCTGTAGAGCTTGAGCACAAGGCGTTCTGGGCGATCAAAACACTGAACTTCGACTTGAAGAACGCGGGTGAAAAACGTATGTTACAATTGAACGGGCTTGACAAGATTAGACTCTCCGCTTATGAAAATGTAAGGATCTATAAAGAGAGGATTAAAAGATGGCACGATCAACATATACATAGAAAGGAATTCAAACCAGGTGAATTTGTTCTTTTGTTTAATTTTAGGTTGAGACTTTTTCCCAGTTAACTTAAGTCTCGATGGTCTGGACCTTTTCAGGTTAAGAAAACCTATCCATACAGAGCCGTCGGCATATGGAGCAATAAAATAGGGGAGTTTAAGGTTAATGGTCAGAGATTGAAGTATTATTTCCATGAAGAACCGATTGAGGAAGGAGAAAAATTTCTACTCGATGAACCTCGAGCAAATCTGAGTGCGGAACGGTCAAGCTACAGACCAAAAAATTAGCGCTTCCTGGGAGGCAACCAAGCACTATTTCTTTTGTTTTTGTTGTTTTTATTTACTTTTTAGAACTAACTTTTTCTTTTTCTCTTTGTAAGTATGTTTTTTGGTGATAATGGCAATCTCTGAATTTTTGGACATATTACGGTACTACCGTAATGTATTTCATGGTACTGTAATTGTGGGTCATTTTCTTATAGAAACTTCTAGAATTTTTGGTCACATTACGGTAGTGTCGTATTAATTTTTACCATACCGTATTTTCATGTCATTTTTCTACCGAGTTTGTTTTTTTCACAGTACTGCCATGATGTTTTTCACGGCATCCTAATTGCTTCTGATTTTATTTCAGAACTAAATACGGCAATGCCGTAATTAAAATTACAGCCGTAATTTTGTTGGCCCCACATGTTTCCTGCTACCGTATTTAGGGTTTTCAGCCGTTTTGGGGGTTTTTCTTTGAGTTCTTCTTCGATCTAGCGCCGTTTTCTTCAATTCTTGCTCCCAAACATTCTGGCGTCCCTTCTTTACCGTCTCCGACCACTCTCAGACCGATTCTTATCCAACATTTTGACGATTTCGAGCTTGATCGAGCACAGCTGTTGTTCGTCCGCCGGACTCTGCCCCTTCACGATTTTCCGCTTGAATCTGTTGTTTGCCCTATTTGGTAATGCCACCGATTTAGTTTCTCTTTTAAGTGCTTTGAAACCTTGCTTTACATTCCCATGGCACCAAGGAAGCAAGTTGTTTCGAAGAGGAAAGGGAAGGCCCCAGCTGAATCCTCAGCCCTAGCTCCACCATCAAATCCACATGGAACTATCTTCAGAGATGAAAATCAAGAGCAGAGGTATAATCATTTGCTCACCAGACACATTGTAAAAACTAAGTATGCTGATATGCATGCATTGGAGACTTTGGGACTCAAGGAGGATGTTCTATAGATGTTCGATCAAATTGCAACGAAGAGGTTCCTTGACATGACTCCTCAGACTTATCTACCTCTAGTACTAGAGGTTCTCAGCAGCTTAGAGATGGATTGGGATGAGTATTCTGATCGCTAAGTGAATGGGGAGATTAGATTTCGGATGGTCAATGAGGAAAGAAAGCTCACACTTAGAGACATTAGACGTACCTTTCATTTACCGGATGGAGGGTGTACCGAGCCATCGATTGGATTCATTGAAAATGTCTTTTGGAATCAAATCACTTCAGAAACCAGATTTTCACCATCTTCAGCCAGAGCAACCAGCATTTCCAACCCTTGTATCAAGTACGTACACCGAGTCCTAGCTCATACCGTCTTCAGACGAGGGGACAATGATGGTATGGTCCGTCATTCTGACCTATTTTTCCTTTGGTGCATACTTCACGGGTATTTTGTAGATGTAGCTTTCTTTTTTGTCAAACATTTGGACAAAGTTGCTAGGGCGAAGAAGGGCACTATAGTGATAGGAGGGTTTTTTACTCTTATTGCACTCCACTTAGGGGTTGAGCCTATGGAATTGAAGTTGCTAGAGGCAATGCGAGAGTTGACATTGAATCCTGTATTGCTATGAAGATGATTGTCAGGGATGGAGACACAAATTGTCTAATTCTGCAGCCTGGTCTTCCTACTTTGCCACTACCTAACCCTGGGAGAACCACTGTTTAAAATCAAGAAAACTTGAAGTTATCTCTGAGTGTCGTTTCCTATGCCACTCCTGCAACTGTGGATTCTGTGCCACCACCACCACCTGCCTGGGGAGACGACCCTTTTGGTATGGGTACCGATTCTTCACCTCTAGAG
Organism: Costus lasius; assembly: GCA_027563935.2. Lineage (NCBI taxonomy): Eukaryota > Viridiplantae > Streptophyta > Magnoliopsida > Zingiberales > Costaceae > Costus > Costus lasius. The sequence continues at coordinate 99,764,217 of CM050448.1, forward strand.
CTGCTGGTCCGTCACCGCACAGAGCCACAGAATCCTCCTCACGCTATGCTGCCCCTGATCAGAGCAGAGTTATCGAGACCCTAGCTTTCACGCTCTTTCTACTGATGTACACCGTTTGACAACTATCGTGGGGTGGATATTCGATTACATGGTTCAAATACATGAGGATGTTGAGGAGATCAAAGATTACCTTTATCTTGAGCAAAGAACTGATAATAACAATAGCGGAAGTGGTGAAGATGAAGAAGGAGGTTCTCAGGGGGATCCCATGGACACCACCCAGTTGTGGGAGATGACGAGGAAACATACTCTGATAAGGATTGAGTTGAGCTTTGTGAGTATCCTTTCCCTATCTTTACTATTACCTGCATCATATGGGTTTTTGATGATTTACATGCGCTTGTAGGGAAGGATAGCTTTGTCAAACTTCTTGTGTCCGCCAAATGATGATCCTCTACTTTTGTGATATAACTGTTAAATTCATTCAATTTGGTTGTACTGAGATAATTTGATATTTGCTATTACTACTGTTTCGATGTTGTTGTATAACCCGGTATATTTTGCATGGATGGTATGTTGTGATTTTGAGCACCATGTGTTGGCATAGTGTGATAGTTTGAATTGTTTAATTTGAGTTATGTGTTGAGATATTTTTCCTAGTTTGTTGCGAATGTTCATACTGTTGCATGATATGTAAATTGAATCCTTGAAATTACTGTAATTATCATGCCAAAATTTTCTTGATGTTGAATATGTTAATGCTGTGATTAGGGATAGACTTGTTGTGATGAATTTATTTCTTTAATATATATCTGCCTATTGGAATTTTTCATTGATTGATGCATGAGATTTTGGGAAGATATATTGTTTGATTAGTTTGATCTTAGAGTGAAGTTACTTCTTTGAATAAAACAAGCATATGAGTATGATTCTTGAATTGATATCAATTGAGTAGCTTAGTTGATGTTTAATCTATTTGCTATTTGTTGGGAAGAAAGATTCTATGATCCAATAAAAGAGAATGACTCCTCGTCTTGGCACCATGCTAATTTGCAGTGGTACCGAAGTTAAGAGTTGAAGTCTAGTAAAAAAGTATGTATTTATGTGGGTACATGCCATGAAGAAAAATCGTTTTACATTGACTCTGCTGTCTCAAGTAGGATTTTACCTATAAATGAGACAGGAGTTTTATTACATTGGTTATGTGATCAATGTACTCTAATTTTGTCACTAGAAAAAAAAAGGTGGTAATCGAGTTAGAGAATGTGAACGATACATCAAAAAAAGAAAACTTTGAGTGGAAAAAGATTTTGGAATCCTATTCCTGTAAACAAAAGTATGGTGGATTTGAACAAAAGCTGGGTGAAACCTTGAGATTGAAATTCTATTTATTATACAAGTTGTGAACTTTTATTTGATTAAGTTGTAGATCTTGAGTATTGAATTCAGAAGATGACATGTTTATTGAAAATTCTATGTAGCTTTTGGTGAATTTTTCATGGGCAAACATGTTTTAGAAGTTTATTCTTCATGAGAAAGTTTATTCCCTTTAATCAGTTTTGGTTTTCTTTTGTTTTGCTTGAGGACAAGCAAAGTTTGAGCCTTATGTATTTTACGACACGAAATTCATAGTATATTTTGTGCTATTTGATAGGTCTTTTCGTGTCATATTTATCTTCATTTACTTATTTTTTATGCCTTATTTATCAAATATTTTGGAATCTACACATCTCTTGGTTTTTGATCAATTTCAGGCAAAAAGACATCATTTTAATGGGGTTTTCAAGCAATTTCGATACATAGACAAATTCTAATCATTAAGAGGTGACTACACATCGAATTTCACGCTGAATTAGACTTCTCAGAGAAATTACAGTAGTGCCGTAAGGAATATTACGACTATAATCTGCAAATAACGACACCAAATTTTGCTACCATATTCTTCTAAGGTTTTTGTCCAGTAACTATTACGGCACAGCCGTAATACGTTTTATGGTGTCGTAATGTCGAGTCATTTTCATACAGAGACTTTTGAGAAGATTACGGCACGACCGTAATACATTTACAGTACCGTAATTTCGGGCCGCTTTCTGACAGAAACTTCTAAGATGATTACGGCACTGCCGTAATGTTCTTTACGGTGATACGATCCGCAAGTGCACGGATTTATCGAAGTAATAAAATAAGATATCGTTCCCTTCGAGGATCATGTGGTCAACTACCAATTACACGGTCGATCTATATCTAGACGAATCAAATCGTGGTTTTTGGTTGGAAGCTTCTAAGTACAAATTAAAAGAAACAGAGGTAGTGTTTTTGGTAAAAATCAATTCGGATAAAATCAGGATTTGGGGTTTCACCACGCTGATGATTATGAATTTAATGAAAATAAATCTTTGAATAAAAAATTATAGTTTTGAAAGAGATTTTTCCTATGGTACAGATTACCTCTTCCCGAAGCGTAATCTGCTACCTAATTACGTTAATTCCCTACTCTCGTGACAATTAACGTAATTAGATCCTTTAAGTTATATGAAAAATCATATAAATCCTTCAAACGAATCCAAACTACTCCCGTGATTGGATTCGTAAGTTTGACAAGAATAGATCTGACGTCATGATTCACCTCCCGGTCCTTCTCGCGACGTCTCAGACGCAATAAATCTTGTACAAAGAATTAATGAGGGATACGTACAATTCAAATCAATTCAATTCAATAATATTCTCAACAAAGATTCATGGAAAAGATAAAATCCATAAATCAATCAACAGGTTACTTCCCAAATCCCGAAATAAAGTTTACACATTCATGTTCAAGGTGAACAGCATGTTCATTGATAAAAATTGCAAGAAAACTCTAGAGGATTACAGGAAATTGCTAGACAAGTAATTAGAAAAGCTTCCCTCAATGTGAAGACGAAGAAGAAGCATCCAATTCTTCCTTTGCGCGGCTTTCCTGATCAAATTCTGCCCTGGAATTGATTTTCGCCGTAGCCACCGCCGCCGTTCGTTTTCGTGCGTAGAAGCCCCCGAAACCCACCAAAACCCTTCTTTTTATAGTTTGATCAGTATAGAACTCATTTAGGAAGGTTTCTGCAAGGTTTGGTTTAATTCTGGTTCAATTTTGAGTCGAATCGAGTGAGAAAACCCGACGGGCGGACATTTTCATGGCTCGTAATATGTTTACGGTCAAGGCCGTAAATCCTTTTGTGTGTACAGCCCTTTCTACACAAAATGTTTCACGGACCGTGATGGATTCATGGTCTCACCCGTGAAAGTTTATGTGCACTAGTTAACTTAGCCATTTTACGCCCGTTCGAAAGCCAAAATTATAGTCGGGTCCAGAATTACGTCCAAGGCCATGAAAATCAAAATCTTCACCGTTTTGACTTCAAATTTGATGTGTAAGCTCGTGATGTCACGCCCCGGCGGGAAGCCGGCTATTTCTAGCTCAGGGTTCCCCAGGGAGTAACAATGTTGATAGGAACCAGAGAACTACAATAATCACATATCCTTTATTTAATAAACAATCCAAATTTAACATCAACGGCTTTATAACACAATATCTGAATACAACTATCCAAATTATCAACTGAATAAAATACAAAAGACAACTATCTCAACTCGGGCTGGTATCTGCTATCTACTCTATCCCTCCCAGGAGCTAACTCTGTACTTGGAAGAGAAACAAAGGGAGTTAGCAGAAATGCTAACTAGGAATCAACAAACATGGTGAGGGAATCAAATAACAGGATAATACAGTAATTGAAACAACGATATACAAATAATATAAGAATGTCGTGCAAATCATCAAGCTGGCCAACAGATCTCACTTAAGAGCCGCACTCATTTTCAGAGTGTTTCCACTGTTGCTCATGCAATGGAACGACTGTCCTAAACAGCCCGGAGTGTTGCGTCCAACACTGACATCCGTAGTATTGTCCTCAAGACAACTGGCGGTGCCGTACCGGCATCTTAGATAGTCCGATGCGCGTGGGAACTATAACTCAGATAAACAGGCCACTGGAGAATAAATCATCCAGGTCAGAGGTCAATATATATCACGACTTTATCATCACAGATTTACAACGGTTCCACATACTTATATGTCAATATCTCAGATACACAATTTTTCAACCAGGCTCATAAGCCAATAAATCAGATATCTCAAAACAGGTTTGTTAACCATTCATACAGAAACAGAAAATGACCAAATAAACAGGATAATTGAGTTCAACAGGAATTTCAGAAACAAATCAAGCAGATGAAGCAATCAGATATCAGTGTCATTCAATTCTAATATATGCATTATATATCAAACCAAAGGATTAAGCAACAAATCCTATAATTCTTGACACTGTAAGAAAGGAGTAGGGTAAGATTGTAGGGTAAGATTCCTACCTCGAACGATGTTATCCTGAATCCTTTTGAAAAGCCAATAAGTTGTATATCAAACAATGCAAGCCGATTATTGGATCAACCACTCTGTAACATGAATTTGTACATGAACTCTATCATTAAACATTCTAATTTGAAAACCAAAACTACTAACATGTAGAACATAACCCTAAACTTAGAGAACCAGTCTCAGATCATATGAACCGAACCTAAAACCCACTGAACCGGACAGAATTGCACTGAACTGATCAAATTCACCCTGAACCAAGTTAAACCGAGACTTCTAACTTAAATTACACAAAATATAAAACTCATATAAAGCTATACAGACTACCATTAGATAGGAAATTTCATAAGCTTTCCAACGGCTATCTGAACCGGCCCGGATTCAACTGAATCAGGGTCGAACCGGTCAGAATTCAAGAACTTAACCGAATTTGAAATTGAACCGCCAATACTGTTGAACCGGTTCGATTCAATTCCAACTCAGCTGGTCCAGGTTTATTTCCAAATAAACCGGACGAAACCCTAAAATCAAAACGAACCGTTCATCTCCCGCGCCGCCCGACCGCCGCCGCGCAAGGCCGCCGGACTTGCGTCTGCTGCTTGCGCCGGCGAGCTCGCGATAACGCGTCGAACATCGGATCGACTCCGAATTTGTACAGAAGACTTTTAACAACGAAAATGAAGCCCCTTTAAGAGCTGCGGCGAGATTTCGATGCCCAGTCAAAGCTCTCGAAACAGACGAAAGTATCGATGGTGGCGCCGCCGCCGTCGATACACAAAACTTAACGAAAACCGATCAAAACTTTGCGAAAACTTCAGGAAAGGAAGGATACCTTGCTACGACGCTATATCGTAGCCCAAAACACAGAGATCGTGTCGGATAAAGGCGCTGGAAGGCTGGATCAGAAGGCGGCGCCGCTCGAACTCCGACGATGGTTTCGAGCGCTATTTTCTCCCTCCTGGCGGCGCTTCAAGGCTTGAAGATGCTCAAGGTTTCGATTCGCCTTAACGAGAGGCGAAGCCCTCTAATATAGAGGCACGAAGCGTCCCAGAATAGCAAAGATGCCGCCGCCGACTCATTCGCTGACCTTTGCGGAGAAGACGACGAGTCGACTCGGTCCACAATTTTAAATTAAACATAAATCAAGTAAGCAAAATCCGATATTATATTAAACTATCAAAAATGAACGCGAGACGCGGGTTCGAATCCCCATGGACGCGTTTTTTCGGTTTTCAAATAAATTCAAATCAAATACGAGTTAACTAAAAGAAGCATGGTTTAATATCAGAAATGAAGATTTAGCCTGGTGGTTCGGTTGCATGTGAAAGGGTTCGTGCGTCGCGGGTTCGAGCCCCCGCGAGCGCAAATCAAATTTTTTTAAAAAAATCAAAATTTAAACCTTAAAAATTTTCCAAAAATTCCAGAAAAATCCCTAAAATTCCAAAAATACAAATTCTGATATTTCTAAAATTTTAAAATTTAAAATTACTAAAATCAAGGTTATAACACGTGATCTCCTCTGGAATCGTATTATGGCTTCAAAACTCTCGAAATCCATCAATTTTACGTTCATTTTTAATAAAACCAAGAAAAGTGAAGATTCTGTGCAAAGTGAAGTAAAAACATTAAAAATTGTATAAAATTATTCAATTAAGCCCCAAATATGATCTAAAATATAGGCAAAAACATGATGAAAATGCAACGCATCAGAAACCCTAGACATAGAATTTTTCTTGTCCCCAAGCAGTACCTTGATATGTATAAAGAATGTAAAGATAAGGAACACTCATTTTTTTTTGCCCCTAATAACATCCTTAGTTCACAAATTAAGCAATCAATCTTTCAAACACAAGTAATTCAAGAAAAATCATAATAGAAATAAATTCCCAAGAGGTTACAATCCATGAAAGATAAAATTCATAATTCATGTCATAATATTTGTTCTTGATGCACTAAGTATCAAATACTCTCAACATAATAAATCCACAGTACTCAATAGGCAAAAAATTATTTCAAGGATCATGGTGATGTTAAAGATAAGAGATTTTTAGAGCAATTTGGTCTTTAAACGGTTATATGCCCTTTCCTGTTAGCATCATAACATTGTTTAAAGTTTACCACAAAGTTGTATAATTTAACTCATAGTCTCAATCATAAAGTCAGCGGAGTTGTCTAGTTAACCTACATCTTTCTCTTTTTCTTCATTTTTATTTTCCCTTCTATTTTTTTTCTTCTTTTAAACAAATCAATTATGGAGAAAGCCGGTCAGTGGCATGGTATTTAAATCGTTGTTGATCTTTCTGCAAGAGGGATAAATATTTATTTTTAAGACTTCCCTCTATTACTTGATCGCAACAGACTTAATGTATACCAACTTGTGGCATAATATAACTCATGACTTTATATTACTCAACTAGAGGAGTTGAAGCAAATCTCAGTTTAAAGAAATATCAACAAATTCTATTCATAAAAATTCCCATCAAGCAAAAATTGATAAATTAAACTTTCAAGTATAAAGATACTATGCAGGTGTCGTTTGAACATTTAACAATCTATGTATAAATTTTATCAATACCAGAACTGAATTTACTCAACAATTTAAGTCCACATGAAATTTCAAAAATTTCCTAAGTCATCAAATGAATCACTCAAAATGTTTCCTAACTTTAAAATTAAGGACAAAACTAATTTGATTACCCTTAAAAATCACAAATATTCAAAATACATATGTATAAAGCTTTGAAGAAAAACCAAAATATATGAGGACACCCTAGACTTAAATTGTTACATATACATAAGCATTAAAATCAATGAATGATAGATTTCAGAAAAATTTTGCGAGAGTTCCCTTTATAATAGGAGCGAAATCCTATGCAGTTATATCAAAATAAGCAAACATGACTCATAAAAAATTAAGAAACTATATCACAACATAGATACCAATATTTTCCACTGTGAATAAGTTTCAAACATCAAATACCATCACGTTTCATCAATCAAATCAGGATTTAATATACTGACAAAGAAGATGCCGCAGAATTCATAGTCTGTGAGTAACTCACGGCTGCACCCGTGAATGTCTCATTTGGTGCTTGTTCTTCTTGTAATAATTTTTAAAAATTTCCTGCATATAAGATAACTTATTAAAAGATTTTCCATGAATAAAGATCCATCAAATCATGCTGCAAAAATTCTTAAAAATCTAAGAAAAATGAAAAGCTCAAACTAAGAGTGGTAAAGGTAAAAAATTTGGGTTGCCTCCGAAAAAGTGCTTGTTTAAGGTCATTAGCTTGACCATAGCTTCATGTCATAGCGGAGTTGGTGAGTCTGTGCCATAGTTGAGATCATATCGTCTTCTTCTTTTCCTTCGTCTCAAGAGTGTGCCCACCAAAGTATATATCCAGTGAAATAGGTGGATCCATGTTGTAGTGACCAGTGCATGCATACAAAAGCAAAAGTTAAAGTCATGCAAAGAATACTCAATAATTTTTCTATATTTATCCAACAGTAAAATAATGTTTTCTTCCTTCAAATTTATGTTAGCATTTGGAAGAAGACTGAAATTAAGCTAAAAAAATTCATGCCTTAGATTGATCAAGAAGTTTTCAAACTTGAAATTTGGTTTTTCTCTTACCTCAATGTCAATGTGATCAAGTATCTCATGTGTTATTATCTTTTGGGTACCTGTGGTTAGATTTGAATCAAATAATATTTCAACTACCCCATCATCTTTATCTTTAATATCATCTCCATCATCTATCATGCAGATTTATAGTGAATTTTCCTGGAGAAAAGGGATTGATGGTTCACATGGTAGTGGTGGTGTAATATGTTCAAGATCCTCTTCCTCATCTTTTTCCTCAATTTGTTTCTCTTCAATGGGCATTCCATCTTAACACTATCAAATTCATCCCCATCTAACTCGCTACTTCTTATTTGAGGATCCTTAAATTCATCATCCTTCTTCTCATAAGTCTCCAAAAGTTCAAACTTTTCTCCAAACATGTCCCAAATAAATGTGTTGCAATGCACTATGTTATGTGAGAGGGGACTAGATGGCTGGTAAAGTGTTGAGGAAGGGTTAATGTTAGAATTTTTAGAATCATCAAAATTTGAAGAAGTTAAAGTGATTTTTCTAACTCTGAAAAATTCTCAGATTCATTATAGATTTCTTCCTCTATATCATTTTTATCAGTGTCATAAATCTTTCTATGAAGTTCCTCACTTTGTCTAGTCATAACAGCTAGAGTGTTTTCAACCATTGCTTCTAGGTTGGATGCTTGAAGTTGACTAGAGTCTGATTGTGGAATAAAAGTTGGGTTATTCTGAAAAAGATAGTTTTGATGGTTCTACCAACTTAGATTGTAAGCACTAGGGCAAGAGTTAAGGCATGGAGGAATTCCTAATAGACATTCAGTCAAATCATGCCTATGAAATCCAGAAATATCACAAATAACATATTTCAATTAATATTATTGCATGCTCAAATAATCAGTATGTTAAATAAAATAATTAAACTTTTATAAAAGAGATTTTGATACATCCGTACCATATTCCCTTGTCATTGTCGGTGGCACATACCTCTGATTCGACCATTGACATTGGTTAAACATCATATTTGCAATAAAATTAAAAAATACCGAATGTAAAACAGGAATGCAAAACAAAGCTTAAAATATGTAGTCTAATGATTTTTGAGTTTTCCTGTTCATACAACATGTTAATCAAAAAAGAGAAAAATAGCTTAAACTAACGATAAAGAAAAGAATATGAAAAAAAAATAAAAACACATAAAAAAACATAAAATAAAAAACAAAAACAAAAAATTAAAACAAAATAAAAAAATGTCTAGTCTATAAATCTCACGATTAAATCGATATTGGCTGGCCTGATCCCCGGCAACGGTGCCAAAAACATGATACGATCCGCAAGTGCACAGATTTATCGAAGAATAAAATAAGATATCGTTCCCTACGAGGATCAGGTGGTCAAGTACCGATTACACGGTCGATCTATATCTAGATGAATCAAACCATGGTTGTTGTTTGGAAACTTCTAAGTACAAATTAAATGAAACAGAGGTAGTGTTTTTGGTAAAAATCAATTCCGATAAAATTAGGATTTGGGGTTTCACCAGGCTGATGATTATGAATTTAATGAAAATAAATCTTTGAACAGAAAATTATAGTTTTGAAAGAGATTTTTCCTATGGTACAGATTACCTCCTCCCGAAGCGTAATCCGGTACCTAATTACGTTAATTCCCTACTCTCATAACAATTAACGCAATTAGATCCTTTAAGTTATATGAAAAATCATATAAATCCTTCAAACAAATCCAAACTACTCCCATGATTGGATTCGTAGGTTTGACAAGAATAGATATGACGTCACGATTCTACGAGGAGAATTTTAGGGAATCACCATCGCCCTAGGGTTCGTCGCTGAGAAGCGTACTAACCACCATCGACTGTGAAATTTAAGAGGAGGCTTCGCTTGAAAGAGGAAAAGAAACACAAGAAGTTTCAGAGTAAAAGGAGAACGATCGAGAGAGAAATCAGCGAAAGCAAGGGTGCCACCACTATTCATCGCGTCCAGAAACTAAATTACGGGCTGTAATTTTCATTACAGCCCTGTTTAGTAAATTTAACTCTACTCTTTCAGTTTCTAATCATTCTGAACAATGTTTTATTGTAATTCTTTGATCATGCTTGCTTAAACCTTTTTGGGACAGGGGGTATAGTCCCCTTAATTTATTAACGACGGGATGATCTTTATTTCATCAGGATATTGTTGACATGATAATTTTACTTAAGTGATTAACATTTTTTATCTCTTCTAGTTTCAATTATTAGCATGTGTTAGAGTTTTGTGATATGGACTGAAAAGTGATTTGCAAAACTTGGAACCCTGAAATTGAGGTTTAGGAAGTAATTGTAAGAAATTAGGTTTCTTCTTATCTCTAGATTTTAGATCTTTATTGACTTGTTGATTGCCTGATCTTGAAAATTTTACTGATTTCGACATGAAAATATGCTAGAGATAGATATTAATTTTGTTAGAAACCCTTAAGTAAAACTTGTGAAACTAGGGTATGAGAATACTTAGTTTCATTCGAGATTTTGATATCGAGATCGAATGGACGAGAGTGATTCTTGAATCTCTTTGTCAAAGTTTGCTTTTCTTAAAACATAGAATAAATCTGCGTGAGAGTGAGAATTATTCTATGTAAATCATTTGCGCGAGAGTGAGATGATGTCTTATTAAAGCTAATTACATCTTTATCATAACAAGAATAAATTGATGATCGTTTAATTATATCTAGTCATTGAAATTAAGAATGATGAACCCCTTGTCCCAATTCTTGTTGGTGTATATGCCCTAGGACCTAGTTATCCTCACAAGTTTCAGATTTTATGTTTTTCATGAGCATGTAGAATTGCATGTGTAGATACCTTACTTGTGCATAATGTTGTGATCATGAGTCAAGCCCCTATGCATGCCTGTGATGTACTCTTGTGAGGCCTTCGTGCCGCTTTTCTTTTGCTTTTAAATAAGAAGAAGATTAGGGTGACGCACATCACTTGAAGCATTGGTGCTTGGAGCACTATTGCTTGATGGTGCATGCATAGAAGTGCAAGATGGCATGGTCGAACCCTAGGGTTTGAGAGCTAGCTATCTTGGCTCCTTGCATGGTGGCGCATCATCTATGGAGAAAGACCCATGGCATTGGCCGAACCTATGAGGGACACCTCTAGGGTTTGAGAGCTAAACCATGGTGAGAAGGACCTTGGATCCAACCTTGAAGCTCATGTTAGAGGTCAGCTAGGTTAGGTCTTGTCTTTGGGGCTTGAATCCTAGGTCAACAGTTGAACCTCCTTTTGGCATGGGTTGGTTCAATGTCTTGAATAGGCTATGATCACATCATTCTTTTACTGTTTTCATACATATCTGCTAAAGCATGCCTGAGTTGTTTTATCGTTATGTTATCACTATAGGATTGCATGCCTATAATGCTAGACATAAGATAAAACTGATGAGACCTCAAAAACCCTCACAAACAAATATCAAGTCTAGCAGCCTTCTAACGCGTAGTAGCCCTCACTAAGCTATCGATCAGTGGTGTTGTGAACTGTTTCCCACCCTCATGGGACACACCCACTTATCTTTAGAAAGTGCGTGGTGGCAATAGTTTAGTCCGTTTTAATCGGGCGTGCCTTCGCAAGGAAACTCGTTGGCCCTGGGCATAATGGTTAGGAATGGACTTGACTAGAATTCCATAGATGGAATCGAAACGAGACACGGTGCGGGGTAACCCCAGGATGAAGTCCATGCTGAGGTACCTCCATGGACCCTCAGAAACAAGTAGTGGGGCGTATAAACTAGTGTCCGGGGGTCGAGGCTTAGCCATTTGACAAGTGCCACAGTGGCGGATAATGCACTCCATGTCTTTGCGCAAGGAGGGCCAATATAGATGCTCCTCAGCCATCTCAAATGTCTTGTCACATCCATGGTGGCCGGCAACATCACCCGCGTGTAACTCTGACAGAAGGTGATCGCGAAGGGAGGACCGAGGAATACACAATCGGCTTCCAAAGAACAAGTAACCCTCACACAACTAGTAAGGTGAGTGAGGTCTCATATTTTTATAGTCTTTTAGACTAGTATTTACATGCGAATCGAGACATAATATCATGCTTTTATATCTCTTTCCGGCTTATTTCATTGATTTTCTTCAGAAGCTTCACTTCTTGTCATGTTTGATAAATACAGGATAAGTCACTCATTTCTGGAACTATTTGGAGGTATATTTTATGTCCTCGAGTGAATCAGGAACCTTGACGAGAAGTTTGGCTTCAAACGGAGCTAATTTCCAGAATTACGGCCGAGGCCCTAATCTGTATTATGGCCATAATTTCCTATTTGAATTCTCAAGAAGCCCATTTTCACTCAAGCTTAATCATACTCCAAAGACGTGCCTTCGATTTTCTCATCGGAAGTCATTTAGACGATAAAATCTTCAATAGACAACATTACGGGTATAGCCGTAATTTCAGCCTGCCTGTAATATTTACACCGGCAACTTATGATGTCAAACTATGGTCGGAATCAAAGTCAAGTCAAGGGTCATCTCACCCACAAAATTTCAGATGAAACGGAGTTTGCTACAAAGATTACCGTCATGCCCATAATCCTCATTACACCCGTAATGGTAGCATTAAGTGTATCAGAGGGCTGCAATAAATAGGCCGTAACTTGTCCGTTACAACTCTGATTTGGGCGTTTTTTATGTCATTACGAAGAGATTTTAATGGCCCACAGGTTCATGGACGTTTTAGGAGCTGAAGAGAATCGACGCCAGCATTACAACCATGCCCGTGATCCCCATGTTGGGGTATGCCCTTAAGGCTAATGTTTGAGGCCTTGGGATTATTTCAGTATCATGTATAAACTCTATGTTTATAAAGGCAATGGTTGTTATTCAGGTTGTTACATTATCTGCTGCAATATGTATACTTCTGAATAATGTCTCAATGCTGTTCAGCTTGGCTGACATGCAGTATTGTCCTTAGTCGAGATATCTTGGTGAACATGAGACAGCCTTGATATGATTGAGACTAATATGTGTCTAGTCTTATAGGATGCTTCGAGCATGGAATAAGATGTAGATTCATGGGTACATTGGATGTACTGGACAGACCCTACTTAGGATATTCAATTACTTGTCACAATGTGAATAATCCTTATATGCGAACAAGTGGCATATTTCCTCTGACTTGAGATCACTTGTGTTTCTAAATGATGATTGGCATTGTTTTGAGGTAGTTCAATATCATTTGAAACATAATGGTTATAGACTATCTTGGATAATGAACATGAGTCATGTTAGGGCGCTAGTGATAGATATAGGATTGCCGTCTCCTTGATTGGAGTGTGATGTTCTATAGGGGCCCCCTGGATGAGATGATTGAGAAAGTGTATGGCCATACCCAGATGACTATGTTTCATCTGATCTAATCATTCTCATCATATTGGAATTACAGGCTTGACACGCTTGTCCAATAAGAACATCCAGTGGCAAAGGAAACACATATGTCAAGTGACTTGGGTTCACACTTGTGCTGTGGTTTAGGTGTAGTCTTGGAAGACTCTTTCCTTTATATCGGAAGACAGTGATGTGTTGCTAGATACCCCTCACTGATCGTGATAACGTAAGTTATCGTTACCGACATTTAAAGGAAACCCTTAGGGTCGCACAATTTGATGATATGGCTTACTTATGTCAGATCGTGTGGACTGAATTGTTTTGGTTCAGTTTAAAGGGATTTAAACTCTGATTGTAAGTGAGATCTGGTCTGATCATGTTTGATTGATTAGGGCTTGAGATCGGTAAGCTTTAATCGAGAGAGTTGATGCTAGATCGGTGAGATCAAGAGCATCAAGAGATGAACGGTTAGATCTTGAACCTTTAAGTTTAATGAGATCTAGACTAAAGGCTTGGGTTAATTGGTCTTTGAACCAAACCAAAATGAACCGGCTCATCATGTGAGCGCATGGTTCAAAGGGGAGAGCAAAAATGCGCTTGGGGTAAACCCATGGTCGCATTGAGAGGTGGTTTGCTATTTTTAGAAGCCATGATCTCAAGTTGAGACCACGTCTCACGTTTGTAGAGAGCAAGCTCTATTCTCGCCTCTCGCCCACCCCTCTCGACACACTCTTGTATGGTAAAGCTTTGACGCTTTGGAGAGGATTCGGCCAAGCAAAGAAAACATCCCTTTTCTTTCCATTCGATCAGGAGACTTGGAGAACCTTGCTAGCACAAGGAGCGACAAGGAGAAGCCAAGATTCATCTTGTGTGCGCACGCTTTGGAGGAGAGCCCTTTCGATCTCTGCTTCCAAGACGCCATCCAAGAAATGGCATCGGTATGTATCTTTTGATGTATACAAGTTTATCAAAGTTGATCATATGACAAGCATGCAATCGATCTAGAAATCCTTTCTTCCGCTGTGTTAAAACCTCTGATTGCGCCTATTAGGGTTTCGCCCCTTTTTAGGGGACTTTCAATTGGTATCAGAGGATGCGTTTTATGTTTGAATCATATGATTGCTTGATCTAAGATGTGATTCATGTTTGCACTTATACTTGATCTAATGGCTGTTTACATGCGAATATACATGATATGCGAAACTTGATGTATATTTTTGTTGGCGCATGAATGTTTGCGCTTGTTGTTTTTGTCAAAACAAAATTACTTGCGCGCTCCTCATTAGATCTAATGCGTCTGCTTTAATAACTTAGACGGCTTATTCGGGTTGAAGTCATCAATCGAGTCTAGACCCAAAAGTCTGATCAGACCATCTGACAGTCTAGATGGGTCGACCAGATGGCACCTATGCGCAAGCATGAGGTGGCTATAGGTCGACTGCTGAAAGGCGTGTAGCGATGTCTGATTGAGACAACCAGATGAACGCCCATGATTAAGGCCAGGGGTCACACCCGCTTGCCTAAACTCATGAGGGATGTTCAGCCCTTCACGCATGCATTGTTGACCATGAGGTCGACTCAAGTCAGTTAGGACTTGGTGCATGCAAGGGCAGTGGGTCTGACTAGGTCTGATGAGTGGATCCCTATTAATGGACCGTTGTAAGGGAGTAGGGCATATAAGGAAATAAAATTGATGCCAATGGGATTTTCAAAAATTTTATTTTCTTGATTGGTGCACATGATGTTTGTATAACATGATTGAATGTTTATTTAATCTTATGTGGGCTGCCCGATTAATGTGTGCTGTGCTGGGGCCTGCGTGCCTGGATTATAAATTGTAAATTTTTATTGTGATCTGCGCATCACATTTTCATTAATTTATAAAGTGTAATTGACCTGCGTGTCAATCATGTCTAGATAGATTAAATTGTAATTTGATCAGACATGAGCATAAAGCACACATGGAAGAAGCGCTTGCAGCAAGTGGCTTCACCAGTGGGAGGTCTAGAGTTCGACTCTAGGACAGGCGCATTTTACCTGGTGGGCGCACCTGAGCTGCAGTGGGCGCTTGGGCCCGGGTTGGGCCAGAGGAAATGCAAAAGACCCAAGAAGAGCTCAAGTGAAGACTTAAGTTAATTAAGGTCTTACTTAGGCTTAATGGGCTTTTACCACATAAGATCATCATGCTTTTAATTTACTGTTTAAGTAATTTAATACCTGCATGATTTATTCTTCTGCTATCACCATAGGGTTTGAATGACAGTAAGAAGATAAAAGGACCGTTAAAATCCAACGTTAAAATATCAAGCACGTAAGCCTTCTGACGTGAAACCTCACTGTTCTGACTATCGTTGGGGCCGTGTTGTACCCACTCAGTGGGCACGCCCATCTATCTTCAGACGGTGTGTGATTACACCTGCGTGTTACAGAGAAGGGATTTATCGCTTCTTGTTGCTCAGCATAGCACGTGGTGGTCCAGGGAGTAGGTCGGGTCAGCTTGACCGTGTAGGCTACATATTGAGCATATGGTAGCCATATGGAGGCAGCCATCTGTGGGATCAGAGGCTGTGTTGTACCAACTCAGTTGGCACAGTCTGCTGGATTGCCCAGATGAAGGGGAATCGCACGGGTTGGCGATTGGCAGGGATTGCCTACCAGAAATTAGTGCTTGTACTCTCTGTGCATCTTATCTCGCCTGAGCGGGACGCGGAGACCAAGTATGAAATCTGGATCCCATCTCACTAAAAGAGTTTTACTCTTTCGGGCTGTTTTGCTGGATTTTTCAGCCAGATAAAATAGTGAGAAAAGAATCATTCTTAAGTCCTGAATTGATTCTAACATTGATACTGACCTTGCTGTTCTTGCATTGTTGTAGATTACTGCAGCAACGAACACCACAGCGTTCAATGTGCGATCCCTACTGGAAAGGGAGAAGTTTGCTGGGCCAAACTTCTCAGAGTGGTACGGACACCTTAAGATTGTTCTTAAGGCTGAGAGGAAACTGTATGTCCTTGAGACGGCTGTACCGCCTCAACCCGCTGCGAACGCCGCAAGGGCGGTTCGGGAAGCTTATGAAAAGCATGTCAATGATAGCATTGACGTCACTTGCCTTATGCTAGCGTCTATGACGCCACAGCTGCAGCGTCAGCATGAGGATTTGTCAGCTATAGAAATTATAGCAAACCTCAAGCTGCTGTATGCTGCACAGGCAAGGACTGAACGCTATAATTTGACGAAACTTTTCTTTCAGAGCAAACTGACTGAAGGGAGTCCAGTGGGAGCTCACGTGCTCAAGTTGATTGGGTACAAGGAGGCTCTAGAGAAACTGGGACATACCATCAATCAGGAGCTTGTTGTAGACATCATCCTGCAGTCTCTCCCGGCCTCTTTCGATCCGTTCATCATTAATTTTAATAGAACAAGATCGACTGTACGCCTGCAGAGTTACTGAACATGCTCTTGACTACTGAGCAAACTCAGTCTCGTGAGAAGGGAACGCCTTCATCCTCTGTCCTAATGGTTCCTTCAAGGAACAAGAAGAAGGGGAAGAAGGGCAAAGCCCCTGTCAAGAGCTACAACAAGGCACTGAAACAAAAGGTTAAGCGGTCGAAGGAATACAGATGTTTCCATTGTGGCCAGCTAGGTCACTGGAAAAAGGACTGTAAAGCGCTCCAACGAGAGAAGAAGGGAAGCAACTCTTTCGCTTTTGGCTCAGGTATTTACGTGACTGAAGTCATGTTATCTTCTTCTATTTCATGGGTGTTAGACACTGCATGTGGAGTTCACATTTGTTCAAATGTACAGGAACTCAAGAGAAGAAGACAGGTGGGACAGCATGAGGTGGACCTACGAGTTGGAAATGGGGCACGGGTTGCTGCTGTTGCTGTAGGAGTTTATCACATCTCTTTACCATCTGGTCTTGTATTAGAACTGGACAATTGTTATTTTGTACCGAGCATAACTAAGAATATTATCTCTATTCCTGCTCTTGTCAGGAAAGGGTTTTCTTTGAATGCAAGATTTCAAAGTGTTATATTTCTTTTGATAATATTGTTTATGCTACTGGGTCGATTAACAATGGGTTATTCATGTTGGACATGGAATGTTCTATACAACAAATTGATATTAAGAAAGCCAAGTATGCTGATGACAGCACCTTGCTATGGCATAGTCGTTTAGGCCATATTAACAAGAAGCGCATTAAGCGGTTGCATGAGCATGGACTGCTGGGATCATTCTCCTATGAGGAGCTTGATACATGCAAAGCTTGTTTAATGGGTAAAATGACGAAGTCTCCTTTTTCCAACAAAGGTCAAAGGGCTTCAGGTTTACTTGACCTCATTCACAGTGATGTGTGTGGGCCATTTAGTAAACATGCCAGAGGTGGCTATTCATACTTCATTACCTTTACTGATGATTTCAGTAGGTATGGTTATGTCTATTTGATGAGACATAAGAGTGAATCTTTTGACAAGTTCAAAGAGTTCAAAAATGAAGTACAGAATCAGCTAGGCCGAAATATCAAGGCACTTCGTTCTGATCGAGGTGGAGAATACTTGAGTCATGCGTTTACTGACTATCTGAAAGAGTGTGGGATTATCTCACAGCTCACTCCGCCAGGAACACCGCAATGGAATGGTGTGTCCGAGAGGAGAAATAGAACGTTGCTTGACATGGTTCGTTCTATGATGAGTCAGGCTACTCTACCTTACTCCTTTTGGGGATTTGCACTGGAGACAGCTGCAAAGGTACTAAACCGAGTGCCATCCAAGGCAGTTTCAAAGACTCCATATGAGTTATGGTATGGGAAACAGCCTAGCTTGACATTTATTAAGATCTTGGGTTGCGAGGCTTATGTCAAAAAGCTCGCCTCTGGGAAACTGGAGAGCAGATCTGAGAAATGCTTCTTTGTCGGTTACCCTAAGGAAACTAAGGGTTATTATTTCTACGATCCCAAAGAGAACAAGGTATTTGTTGCTCGGACGGCCATTTTTCTTGAGAAGGAGTTTCTTCTGCAAGAGGCCAGTGGGAGAGAAATAAAGCTGGATGAGAATCTAGATGAAGGACAAAGTAGTCAAGCACAGATGGATGAGCCTGAGCCGGTAGAATAGGTTATTGAACAACCTGAGGCTCAGATATCACGGGAACCGCGAAGATCGGGAAGGATCCGTCGATAGCCTGAGCGCTATGACGGAGTCTACATCATTGATAATGATGAACCCCTCACTTATGCAGATGCGGTCAGTGGGCCGGAGTCAGCTAGATGGCTTGAAGCTATGCGAGCCGAAATGGACTCCATGTCAGATAACCAAGTCTGGGATTTGGTTGATCCGCCTCCGGGAGTAATCCCTATAGGCTGTAAGTGGATCTTCAAGAAGAAGATAGACATGGATGGTAACGTGGTTACCTATAAAGGCAGGCTAGTTGCGAAAGGTTTCAAACAAATCTACGGGATAGATTATGATGAAACTTTCTCTCCTGTAGCTATGTTCAAGTCTATTCGGATTATTCTTGCGATAGCGGCATATTATGATTATGAGATCTGGCAGATGGATGTGAAGACCGCTTTCCTTAATGGAAAACTAGAAGAGGATGTGTATATGACACAACCTGAAGGTTTCACTAATCCATCAGATCGTCATAAAATATGCAAATTAGAGAAGTCCATTTATGGACTTAAACAAGCATCAAGAAGCTGGAATATTCGTATTGATGAATCAATCTGTGAATTTGGTTTCATCAAGAATGAAGATGACCCGTGTGTATATAAGAGGTTTAGTGGGAGCGTGATTACTTTCCTAGTCCTCTACGTCGAGGATATCTTAATCATTGGAAACGATATTCCTGAACTACATGCGGTTAAAGCATGGTTAAGAAAATGTTTCCAGATGAAAGATTTAGGAGAAGCAGCCTATGTATTAGGTGTGAAGATCTACAGAGATAGATCTAAGAGGCTTCTCGGGCTGTGCCAGAGTACTTACATCGATAAAGTCCTGGAGAGATTCCATTTAGAAAATTCTAAAAGAGGATATCTTCCAGTCAGACATGGTCTGAATCTTTCAAAGAGTCAGTGTCCACAAACACAGACTGAGAAAGATGAAATGGACAATACGCCTTATGCTTCGGCTATTGGGTCCATTATGTATGCGATGTTGTGTACTCGCCCAGACGTTGCTTACGGGTTAAGCGTGACCAGTCGATTCCAAAGTAATCCAGGGCAAGCACACTGGATCGCGGTCAAGAACATTTTGAAATATCTTCGGAGGACCAAAGATATGTTCTTGATATATGGAGGTCAGGAAGAACTCAGTATTGAAGGATATACTGACGCTTCGTTCCAGTCTGACCAGGATGATTTCCGATCGCAATCAGGCTATGTTTTTAGCTTGAATGGAGGTGCAGTGGTGTGGAAAAGTTTCAAACAATCAATTGTTGCTGATTCCACAACAGAAGCCGAGTATGTTGCAGCCTCAGAGCATCCAAGGAGGCAGTGTGGATTCGTAAGTTCGTTCAGGAACTTGGTGTTGTTCCTTCGAGTGCAGATCCTTTGGTTATCTTCTGTGATAACACTGGAGCAATAGCACAAGCAAAGGAACCACGGTCGCACTAGAAGTCCAAGCACATACAAAGAAGGTTTCACTTGATCCGGGAGATCATTGATCGTGGCGAGATCAAAATCTGCAAGGTTCATACAGATGACAATCTAGCTGACCCGCTTACAAAGCCTCTAGCGCAGCAGAAGCATGAGAAGCACTGTAATAATATGGGTTTGAGATTTCTCAACCATTAGATTAAGTGCAAGTGGGAGATTGTTGGGGTATGCCCTTAAGGCTAATGTTTGAGGCCTTGGGATTATTTCAGTATCATGTATAAACTCTATGTTTATAAAGGCAATGGTTGTTATTCAGGTTGTTACATTATCTGCTGCAATATGTATACTTCTGAATAATGTCTCAATGCTGTTCAGCTTGGCTGACATGCAGTATTGTCCTTAGTCGAGATATCTTGGTGAACATGAGATAGCCTTGATATGATTGAGACTAATATGTGTCTAGTCTTATAGGATGCTTCGAGCATGGAATAAGATGTAGACTCATGGGTACATTGGATGTACTAGACAGACCCTACTTAGGATATTCAATTGCTTGTCACAATGTGAATAATCCTTATATGCGAACAAGTGGCATATTTCCTCTGACTTGAGATCACTTGTGTTTCTAAATGATGATTGGCATTGTTTTGAGGTAGTTCAATATCATTTGAAACATAATGGTTATAGACTATCTTGGATAATGAACATGAGTCATGTTAGGGCGCTAGTGCTAGATATAGGATTGCCGTCTCCTTGATTGGAGTGTGATGTTCTATAGGGGCCCCCTGGATGAGATGATTGAGAAAGTGTATGGCCATACCCAGATGACTATGTTTCATCTGATCTAATCATTCTCATCATATTGGAATTACAGGCTTGACACGCTTGTCCAATAAGAACATCCAGTGGCAAAGGAAACACATATGTCAAGTGACTTGGGTTCACACTTGTGGTGTGGTTTGGGTGTAGTCTTGGAAGACTCTTTCCTTTATATCGGGAGACAGTGATGTGTTGCTAGATACCCCTCACTGATCGTGATAACATAAGTTATCGTTACCGACATTTAAAGGAAACCCTTAGGGTCGCACAATTTGATGATATGGCTTACTTATGTCAGATCGTGTGGACTGAATTGTTTTGGTTCAGTTTAAAGGGATTTAAACTCTGATTGTAAGTGAGATCTGGTCTGATCATGTTTGATTGATTAGGGCTTGAGATCGGTAAGCTTTAATCGAGAGAGTTGATGCTAGATCGGTCAGATCAAGAGCATCAAGAGATGAACGGTTAGATCTTGAACCTTTAAGTTTAATGAGATCTAGACCAAAGGCTTGGGTTAATTGGTCTTTGAACCAAACCAAAATGAACCGGCTCATCATGTGAGCGCATGGTTCAAAGGGGAGAGCAAAAATGCGCTTGGGGTAAACCCATGGTCGCATTGAGAGGTGGTTTGCTATTTTTAGAAGCCATGATCTCAAGTTGAGACCACGTCTCACGTTTGTAGAGAGCAAGCTCTATTCTCGCCTCTCGCCCACCCCTCTCGACACACTCTTGTATGGTAAAGCTTTGACGCTTTGGAGAGGATTCGGCCAAGCAAAGAAAACATCCCTTTTCTTTCCATTCGATCAGGAGACTTGGAGAACCTTGCTAGCACAAGGAGCGACAAGGAGAAGCCAAGATTCATCTTGTGTGCGCACGCTTTGGAGGAGAGCCCTTTCGATCTCTGCTTCCAAGACGCCATCCAAGAAATGGCATCGGTATGTATCTTTTGATGTATACAAGTTTATCAAAGTTGATCATATGACAAGCATGCAATCGATCTAGAAATCCTTTCTTCCGCTGTGTTAAAACCTCTGATTGCGCCTATTAGGGTTTCGCCCCTTTTAGGGGACTTTCACCCCATTACACCCATAATCTCTCTTGCGCAGCCTAAAATTAAAAGAGCCATAACTTTGTCATTATAGCTCCATTTTGGACATTTAAGGCGTCAAAACGTAGCTAATTAAAAGGGCTTTAATGCTGGAATATCAAAGGGCACCCCAGAAATGATAAAAGGGGTCGAAATCGCTGAGGAACGCAGCACCCAGTTGGGGCTCAAAGGGGGGCTAGTGAATTTTTCAAAGGGAAGTTCTTGGCGATTACAAGGGAGGAGGAAGGAATGATACATCATGCTAGAAGACTTGAAGGAATGTTGCAATGCTTCTGCAGAGAGTTTGCTTCCTCTTTCTTCTATCTTCTCTTTAGTTTATTCTTTTCCTTTAGAGATTTGTACTTAATCGATGCTATGATAGCATAATCCTTTTGTCGGAACAAGGGTGTATTTTAATTGTTTGGATCTTAGTTTCAAACTTGTTTTCTCGTAGCAATGAAAATATTATCATGTGTTTATTCGATCTGTGCTATTTTATTGCTAGTATTGCCTTGATCACACAATTATTTTTCTTAGGCGCCGCAAGAAGGACCGAAAGGTGAATTGCGACTCTAGATCTGCCTTATCGATCATGCTCTGACCTGTCAAGAAATTGGGCAGGATTTGTATGAGGAAACTTATAATATCTCTAAACCCAATGGATCAATGTAGGTACGGTGAGCCACGATAGTAGGACGCCGATCTAGATTGATACCGGATTACACCGTCGAAAGAGGGTAATCTTTACCATTAGATATTTCCTTGAACACTTTTAAAATTGCATTGTTATGATTTTATCTTGTTTGAGTTTAAGATCCATCAATGAGATGCTCTCGAAGTTCCGATGTCTCTAAACCTTGTTTTCTATCCAAAACTTTCACTTGCTTGATTCGGCTAGCAATTGTATTTAGTTGTAGTTTGATTTACTTTATAAAAACCCAAAATATTCTCTCAATCGTCTAGCTGTTGATTCGTAATCACTCGGTACTTGATCACTGTCCCTATGGGATCGACATCTTAAGTGCTACTATGACAAAGCCGTCACGCTTGCGGTTAGTAGTACAGTAAAGTACACATCAAGTTTTGGCGCCGTTGCCGGGGACAGGCAATCAATATCGAAGTGCTTTAAGAATTGATAGACTAGACTTTATCCTGTTTATTTTTTATTTCTTTTCTTACTTTTTTTTAGTAACTTAGTTTTCCTTCAGTTATCTTGCGGTTAGTAGTACAGTAAAGTACACGTCAAGTTTTGGCGCCGTTGCCGGGGACAGGCAATCAATATCGAAGTGCTTTAAGAATTGATAGACTAGACTTTATCCTGTTTATTTTTTATTTCTTTTCTTACTTTTTTTAGTAACTTAGTTTTCCTTCAGTTATCCTAACTCTGCCTTGGCATAGACTTTTTAAAATATTCATTGTCCAACTTTTTAAGTCTTTGAAGATATGACCATCTTATTATTACTTGTTGATCATTTTGTGTGAAAACCGGTTCAAATTTTAGATGATGTTCTAGTCAAACTGAGAAGGATGAGAAATGAATATACTCAAATTTTTTTTTTGAAAATCCTTCACTCTACTGAATGAATAAATTTGAGAATGGGAAAAAACTGAAAACTTTCATGTGGAAGCACCCAGGTAATTATTGAAAGAAACCTATACCTGAAATCACTGACGGACAATTTAAGGTATGTATTTCTGAACTCTGCATTACACTGTGGTCAAGCTAATGACCCTAAACTAGCGCTTCTTGGGAGGCAACCCAAGTTCCTTATTTCTTTAATTTTCATTTATTTTTCTGACGTGTGTTAAAAAAAAGTTGACATTTGTTCTTCTGACATGTGTTATTTTATTTTATTTTATTTTATTTTATTTTATTTTATTTTATTTTATTTAGGTTGGGATTAAGATTACGGATCTGGTCGTAATCATTCAAAAAAAAAAAGGGTAAAAGGGGGCAGCTGTAATTTTCTCCAAGCTGTGGCAATCAAGATCCATGAGGAAAAAGGGTTTACAGGCGCCCTCGAATCTGTGCCATCCTTTTTCAATCCAAGCTGAAAAGGCGCTGCTCTCTTCAATACGGAACGTAGACCCAGTGCTGACCCACCTTTAGCCTACTTCAGTCACAGCCGCCCCCTTTCATCCAATCGTCCGCCGCCCTCCGTTTCTCCAGCCTCAATGGAAATAGCTGCTGACCTTCTCAAGCATCACTTCGGCGCTGCTCTTCCAAATCTATCACCGAAGCTCCTGCCACCCTCCTTCCATTTGAAACGGAGGACCAGTGCCGCCCTTTCCTCCTGATTCAACGCGCCACTCTCCTGCTGTTACCAGGTTTCCTCCACACCACCTCGCCTTCCGCCACTTCCAGCCAATGCTGCCCCTCTTCTACCAACTGAAATTGCCGCTAGCTTCCTTTAATCGGACTTCTAGCCGACGCTTGCTTCAATGGAAGATAACGCCTCTCTCATCAATCATCGGAGCAGCGCCATTCTTCCATATTCAACCCGGCGCCGCTCTTCTCAATAGTCAACGGCAATAGCCCCTCTTTCTCTCCATCCGTTATAGATTTGTTGCCACTCTTCATCATCTTCAATGAGCTCTCACGAAGCTCTGTTGAATCACCAGTTGAAGAAGTCATCCGCCTAACGCCGCCCTCCTCAATCATTAGCGTGGCACCATTTTTCCAGCCCTATGACCAACAACTGCCGCCACCCCCTGTTTCGACTTTAATGTAACCTTCCATCGGCGCCGCCTTCCAGCCGCAACATTAATTCACCGCCAACCTTCAGATCATTCTCAATGGAAGGCGATGCAACTTCTTCCGTTCGCCACTGACCTAAATTAATTGAGGAACCTTTCTCCCTTTCGCAGCCATGCCTTCAGCGATATTAATCTGCTGCGCCTTCAACGCCTTCAGTGTTCATCGCCTACCACCCAGTCCTGCCGCAATCTCTTCTCGTCGCTCTCTTACATGCTGCTGATATTCTACGGATCCGCCTCCAGTAGCTGTTGATCTCCTGTAGCAACCTTTCTGCACTGCTGCTTTTACACAACCATCGGCAACCCTGACACAGGCGATCTCCTTCATTTGATTTCAACTTAAGCTGCTCTCCTTCTCGGATTGCATCTATCGAGATCCAGAGCTTCTATTGCCAATTTACGCTACTGCTATGCTTTTCTACAACTTCTTGCCGCTGACGATAGAAGGTAGCTATTGGAACTCAGCTTGCTCTGCCATGTGGACTATTTTGCAATAGTTGCTGACAATTGCTACCATCTGAACGAGCACCGACCACCTAGCTCCTGCCGCTGATATCATCATGACCATTGGCGACTCAAGAAGAGGCTTCTCATCATTGATTCCAAGACCTTCTGATCTCCCACTGATATTATCTGCTGAGACTTTTACTGCTAATCTACGCCATTGCTGCTATCAACGTGCTTCATCAATTATTCCGAGACTTGAATCTGATCTGCTCATCATCTACTTGGAATTCATCTCGCCTCGACTCATGACAAATTTTGGTACGATTCCTGCTGCTGCTCTCCCTTGATATCGACTATTCAACTGCTACATCTGCTATGGCCCCGAAACGAAAGATCGGAGCCCGGAAATCGACCATGCACATCCCTGCTATTCCTCTCCGCTAGCCTGCATCTTCTACTGTTCCGCTCACTTCATTGGACGCTATACTGAGGACGTATGCTATCTTCAGCTTTCCAATGCGCAACGCTATTCAAGTCCACAAATGCCACTAGCTTCTATAACTTCTCAGGAAATCCTGCTGAATTCACATAATGATGAGGACGACCCTCAAGAAGAAAAAGCTGAGACGAGCACAGACGATGACTTTGACTGATCTTGTGAGTATTGCATCCCATTTCTCCAAATGTTGTGTTCTTTACATGCTATGCATAGGGACTATGCATAATTTAAGTCTGGGAGATTGTGGGTAGGATTCATTTTCAAAACATGTTATGCAATAACTCAATACTTATGCTTTGTGCTTTGATGATACATTTCATATGGCGCTCTAATGATATGATGAAGATAAGTGGTGATATTATTTTTGATGATATTATTTTGTTTTTTAAGGGAAATCATGATAGCTTCATATTTTATGATTGACTCCTTGGGATATTATTATTATGTTCTAAATCTTAGTTCAAAGTCAAGTAATTCATATGATCATCTTATTTGATGGAAAAAGATTGTGGAGTGATATATCTGATTTTCGATTTAGGTTTTGTACTTTCAAGTAATGCTTATAATTTTCTCTATGGATGTACGTACTTCCATCTATTTGATTCACCTTACTACTTGTTGGTTATAATCAATGCACTTATTTGATGAATCTTATCTCCTGTCAAAAAAAAATTCAAAAAAAGATAATAATAAGACTCCTCTACTTGGCACTACGTAAAATTAGCAGTGGTACCTAAGAAATGAGTTGAAGTCAAAATAAAAATTGAGAGGACATTAATACAAATAAGAGTGCATGGGTATTTTTCCAACTCGTGTCTTTGGATGAATCAGGTTCAAATAGAGTACATATATACCACATAGAAGATTATTGCAACTCATGAAGGTAAGCCTCATATAATTTTTATCTTCACACCCTTACACCTAACGATAGATGATTATCTTGAATGCCCTGACTTTCTGAGATTTGTTCATAATGATATCTCCCTTGGATACTTTACAAGCTTGACGTGATTTCATCTTTTTCTGATTCCACCCTTATCTTTTAAATGCTTAAGGACAAGCAATGATTTAAGTCTGGGAGATTTTGATGTCTCGTATTTTTATAGTCTTTTAGACTAGTATTTACATGCGAATCGAGACATAATATCATGCTTTTATATCTCTTTCTGGCTTATTTCATTGATTTTCTTCAGAAGCTTCACTTCTTGTCATGTTTAATAAATACAGGATAATTCACTCAATTCTGGAATTATTTGGAGGTATATTTTATGTCCCCGAGTGAATCAGGAACCTTGACGTGAAGTTTGGCTTCAAACGGAGCTAATTTCCAGAATTACAGTCGAGGCCCTAATCTGCATTATGGCCATAATTTCCTGTTTGAATTCTCAAGAAGCCCGTTTTCACTCAAGCTTAATCATACTCCAAAGACGTGCCTTTGATTTTCTCATCGGAAGTCATTCAGACGATAAAATCTTCGATAGACAACATTATCGGTATAGCTGTAATTTCAGCCTGCCCGTAATATTCACACCGGCAACTTCTGATGTCAAACTATGGCCGGAATAAAAGTCAAGTCAAAGGTCATCTCACCCACAAAATTTTAGATGAAACGGAGTTTGCTACAAAGATTACCGCCATGCCCATAATCCTCATTACACCCGTAATGGTAGCATTAAGTGTATCGGAGGGCTGCAATAAATAGGTCGTAACTTTTCCATTACAACTCCGATTTGGGCGTTTATTATGTCATTACAAAGAGATTTTAATGGCCCACAAGTTCATGGACGTTTCAGGAGCTGAAGAGAATCGACGCCAACATTACAACCTTGCCCGTGATCTCCATTACACCCATAATCTCTCTTGCGCAGCCTAAAATTAAAAGAGCCATAACTTTGTCATTATAGCTCCGTTTTGGACGTTTAAGGTGTAAAAACGTAGCTAATTAAAAGGGATTTAATGCTGGCATATAAAAGGGCACCTCAGAAATGATAAAAGAGGTCGAAATCGCTGAGGAACGCAGCGCCCAGTTGGGGCTCAAAGGGGGGCTAGTGAGTTTTTCAAAGGGAAGTTCTTGGCGATTACAAGGGAGGAGGAAGGAATGATACATCATGCTAGAAGACTTGAAGGAATGTTGCAATGCTTCTGCAGAGAGTTTGCTTCCTATTTCTTCTATCTTCTCTTTAGTTTCTTCTTTTCCTTTAGAGATTTGTACTTAATCGATGCGATGATAGCATAATCCTTTTGTCAGAACAAGGGTGTATTTTAGTTGTTTGGATCTTAGTTTCAAACTTGTTTTCTCGTAGCAATGAAAATTTTATCATGTTTTTATTCGATCTGTACTGTTTTATTGCTAGTATTGCCTTGATCACGCAATTACTTTTCTTAGGCGCCGCAAGAAGGATCGAAAGGTGAATTGCGATGCTAGATCTACCTTATCGATCATGCTCTGACCTATCAAGAAATTGGGCAGGATTTGTATGAGGAAACTTATATTATTTCTGAACCCAATGGATCAATGTAGGTATTGTGAGCCACGAAAGTAGGACGCCAATCTAGATTGATACCGGATTACGCCGTCGAAAGAGGGTAATCTGTACCATTAGATATTTCCTTGAACAGTTTTAAAATTGCATTGTTATGATTTTATCTTGTTTGAGTTTAAGATCCATCAATGAGACACTCTCGAAGTTCCGATGTCTCTAAACATTGTTTTCTATCCAAAACTTTCACTTGCTTGATTCGGCTAGCAATTGTATTTAGTTGTAGTTTGATTTACTTTATAAAAACCCAAAATATTCTCTCAATCATTTAGCTATTGATTCATAATCACTCGGTACTTGATCACTGTCCCTGTGGGATCGACATCTTAAGTGCTACTATGACAAAGCCATCACGCTTGTGGTTAGTAGTACAGTAAAGTACACATCAGTGAGTCGACATCCTCATACTCGCTTAGGTGAGTATAGATGGCAGCAAAATCTAGGCAACTAAGGTACTCATCGATAACATAGGCGAATGTATTGACGCGGGTACGCATAATACACAAAAGGTTCCTTACTCGATTCAGGGAATCCGCTACTATGTTCTCCTTACCCGCCTTATGATTAATCACAAAAGTGTACTGTTGCAAGTACTCCACCAACTTCGCATGTCGGGCACCCAACTTTTCTTGGGCGCTCAGAAAGATAAGGCCTGGTGGTCACTACATAGGACGAACTCACGGTGGAGTAAATAGTGCCTCCACTACCTTAACAATTGCACAATGACATATAATTCCTTATCGTATGTGGAGTACCACTGCCGAACAGCGTTCAGTTTTTTGCTAAAGAAGGCAACTGGGTAGCCTTCTTGGCTCAAAGTTACTTCGATTCTAGTATCGGAGGCATCGCATGCAACTTCAAAGACTTTGGAAAAGTCTAGAAGTCGAAGAACAAGGGCTGTAGGAGGGCGTCCTTAAGGGCTTAAAAGGCACAATGAGTGTCTACTTGAAGTCATCTTTCTACCAATGCTGGGTGATGGAGGAGGAGTGAGCACTGAAAAGGAAGAAGATCCGAGCCCAAACAAGCACCAGAAATGGCCCCTGTGAGCCAAACACGGGTAGGTCGTGCATGTAGACACAGGCGTGTTCAGCTCGTCAAAATACCGTGGTGCTGAGCACGGGCATGCAGGCCGTGTTTGCCCCGGAAGACTTGCAGGAGCCCCGACGACCCCATTTCGACATACGTCGCCCTCCGTACCATGTTGCTCCACCTCATGAAGACCCACAGGAGCCAAACAAGATGACATTCCGGCGGTCCCAATGCCAAAGCAACCCTCCGGACCGCTTCATGGGCGTCATCAGTCCATTATCCATCCATACCGAGGTGGCACAACCCAAGGGCGCTGTAAGCCAACCTCCTAAAGGCCCAACTCCAAATGGACCCCACAACCACATCAGCAATACAGCCCAAGAGCGAGCCGCAGCGGTCGTGGCCCAGCCCACGACTTCCAAGTTCTGCTGTTTTGTCGTAATGTGCTCGGAATGCGTCTAACCGCCTTCGACACTACCCGTATGCTGAAGAATCAAAGGACCTGCACCCCTACAAGAGTAGTTGTTAGTTGGTAGAATTATATTCTAGTTTGTTTTATGTGGTAGCTTGACCGCTTTTTGGTAGTTAGTTGTTAGGATGCTGCCCCCTTGTCTTGTTCCACTCTTTATCTTATAAAAGAGAGGGCTGGCCTGCATTCATCTTCAGTTCTCTTAGTGAGTAGATACCTCCTGGTGAGCTGAGAGCCTCCAGTGCGTAGAAGTCAAAGTCGGTGCTTCATCTTCGGAGTTTGTATGGGTCGAGGGCGCCCCCTCGATTCCAAGTTGTTCCCCTTTCCCTACTTTCAAAGAAGTAAATCCCACCCCACTGGTGGGTCAGGTTCGCCTATTTTTCCACATCATTGCGTACATTTTTTATGTGGTTTTCATCCCTTAACCCACGGGTATCCGTTTGTTAGAGGCGTGGCTAGTTCTCTTGTTTCTTTGGTGTGTTTTCAGCTACATAGGTGCGCGAGCTGAATCCTGCGCCACCGTTTTCCTTTGAACATGCTGAACTTTAAGTGCCAAGTGAGCTTGCTAAATTGCTATGAGGTTAGTCTGTTACATTCAGTAGTTGGGTGCCGTTGAGTTCTTTTCGCACTCGTGTTGCCCCGATTGACCTTGACACTATTTTAGTCATGCTTTCCTCGTGTTTCCCAGCATTTTTGACACATTTTCACTTCCCTCGTCTCATGACCCTCTCCTGTTTTCGCGTGCATCGTGTAACACCCTATAGTACGGCTCTAAGGACCCTCCCGCCCATTTGTAGCTTCATCACTAGGTTAATGGGGGTAGCAATGGTGCTAAACCCACGGATGAATCGATGGTAGAACCCAACAAGACCTAAGAAACTACGAAACTCAAAAATAATACGAGGCTCAGGCCAATGCCAAATGTTATCAATCTTGGTGGGGTCAATAGAGAGACCCTAGTCAGATACTATTGATAGAGCCCAAGGATGCTTGCACAGGTCTATCGAAGTAGTAAAATATCGATACCACAGGGACTAATGGACAAGTACCGATAGATTTCAAATTTGCTAGCTATACGACGTTGAAATTTTTTAAGTTTGAAGTGTTAAACTAATTAAATGTGCAAGAACATAAATGGAGGAATTTGCACGATAGAATTCAAATGGGGAGGTGTATCAGGATACGGGTTCACCATTTTGACTCCTTATAGCTGCATAGTCAAGTTCTATTGCCGTTATCCTGAAAAGTTCAAGGGACTTAGCTTCCTACACGTAGGCTGCTCCCTCCAATAACCACGTTTGCTCCCACAGACTCGGCTACCGGTCAAACTCGTAGGGTTCTAACGTTCAGACGGACTGGTCGTCTCCCTGACGCGTTAAAACTCCTAATACCTTTAAGGTGGGTACAGGTTTAACAAAAGGGATCCTCCTCAAGAATTCCTATCCTACAAACCTCCCCTGCGTAACCTCTAGCTCAAGCACACGCTCTCGGGCAATGCAGGCATAGCGTTCCTAAGCAATCCGATGTACTGACATGCTTTCGCATTGCCAGGTGCGTCTAGGGTCCATAGGCTAACACAAGGAGAGTGCAATTCGCGTCAAGCGGATTTTCCCTAGCCTCTGATTTACAAACCCCACACAAGAAACTAAAAGGCTCAAACATTCCCTTTCGGGCAATGTAGGCATAGTGTGCAAAAGGATTCAATAAACTCTCGACCAAATGCTTCTGACGTGCAGTCAGATTTTTAGTCTCCCCAACACGTCTAAGACCCTAACGACGCCTTAGTTGAGTACAGACAATCAGAGCATTTCCCCATGATTCTCTGATTTACAAACCTCGACTAAGGCGGAAAGGCTAAAGCGCATTCTTTCGAATGACACAGCCAAGGCGCGCGCATAAGATCGAGCTGGGATATCGGTTCTTGGAGCAAGACTACTAAGTTAGTAAATCATCAAGAGGCTACTCCCACATCCTAATGTAGAAAGTTTAGCCTACCATGTTTGTCATGATATCACAAATATAATCTTCAACAATACACATATGAGCAAGTTTATTCATAAATCTCAGGGCAAACATAAGATCATGCGATGTTATCCAAGGATTATACAATAAGCACAACAAGTTGGATGAAACTTGAAAATCTTCCTTATAAACTCGTTCTTCTTGGTGCTCATGCGATTGGATCTTTAATGAATACTTATGTGGAGCCTCAAATCTTCCCGTCTCCTCAAGCTTTTGTCGTTTCCCCTCTACCCGTGTGAATCCCCCTCTCTTGTTGTGAATGAAGGGGTTTTCATCCTTCTTCTTCTATGCCTTCTTCTCCTTCCCATGCACTGCCAAAGCTGCTGCAGCCGCTGCCATCTTCCATTAAGAAAAGCCTTCTCCCAAAGGGATTTCTGCCAGTCTCCGTACCCTGCAAAGATGCGGCTGCCATCCTTCACGAAATCATGATTTTGTGCGTTGATTCCTCCTATGAGAGGCTACTCTAGGCCTCTTCGTCAATGGGGGAGAAAAGTCTTGGTTGCCCCTAAGCTTCCCCTAGGGTTAGGTTGAAGAAAGCAGGGTTAAAATCGCGGTTTCAACACAGGCAAGGCCACGATCTCGTGCGTGAATTTTATCGTGACCCGGTCATGATTGATCAGTTTCAGCAACAGACATAGAAGCACTCACGGGCGTGCTTCTGATGGGGACCTGCTCGTGACTTCCGACAAAGGCCTCAATGACTCCGAAAACTTCTGGTTAGAATCATCTTGAGTTAGGATGAGCTCCTCTACCATAAAAGTCCCAGGATGTATCCTCTTTATGGTCGTTTTGGCCTAAAAATGTGAAAATACCAAGGGAGGTGTAGATTCCATAGATGTAAAGTATTTAAGGTAATAAAGAGGTAGAAAGCCCAGAAATATAGATAATTCTGACTATAAAATCATGCTTGAAAATGCTATAAAAATCTGTGTCAACAGAATACCTACAACTTAAATCTTTGCTTGTGCTCAAGCAAATAGAAAGAAATGAAATTCCATGAGGGTTGTTCAACTGAACTTATACTCCCCAATGATCTATAAATGCTAAATAATCATAGCCAGTCACCGGATGCACAAATCACTGTAGGCTTTAAAGTTGTCAAGATGAAAAGCAGAGTATCTAGGTCAAATTTATGGACAATAGTTGTATGATAATATTGGATAAAAATAGTTCCTCACCACATGAAGCACTGATCCACTTAAAGCACCTAGAAGGTAATCCCTAAGGTAGTAGCAAAGGTCTTGCTCGTAACTTCGGTACCACCGTTCTCTTTTTCTTCGGCAGTGCCAAGCTGTAGCTTCGGTACTACTACTCTTCTTTTCTCTTTTTGTTGGGCAGTGCCTAGTCACAACTTCGGTACCACTGCCCATCTTTTCTTTCACTTTTTTTTTTCTTTTAGTGGCAGTGCCAAGTCAAGACTTCGGTACCACTGCTCTTTTTCTTTTAGTGGCAGTGCCAAGTCAAGACTTTGGTACCACTGCTCTTTTTCTTCTTGTCTCTCTTTTTCCTGTATGGTGCCAAGTTAGAGGAGCTTGAACCAAAACTGATACCAAGAGTGGTAAGTGTGTGTCAATTGGTTTGGTCTATAATTATCTAAACAAACAGTACCCATGTTGGAAGACAGATATTTCCTAGATTCAAAGCTTTATCAAAGTTCAATCCTTATGTATCTAGTGTATAAGGAATCAAGTGACTAGGTGAATTGTTTAGCATGAAAGATACTTTCAATGTAGTGTGGGAGTATAAATCAACCATAAATTAGGTAAATGAATCTAAAAATAGAAATCAATTATAAATGAGAAAATATCATTCAAAAATTCTGTAAGATTTCAGCTGGAATCTTCTTTGGATTTTACGTGTTCAGGAAACAATCACCAACAAGGTTCAAAGCTTAGCAACAAAATCATGAAATCACATCTGATGGATATAGCTTGTTATCTAAGCATCTAGGTCTATCAACAAGGCACAAGTAAATGCATTATGACAGTGTCCTTGTGAAATCAAAAGATCATAAAACTAGCATATCTGTCAGGAAGGAGGAGTATAGTGTCAATAAAGTCCATAATGTTCGATGTACGTTCAGTAGTAAAAGAGTTTAAAGTTGGCAAGTTCGGTATAACCGCACATCAGCAAGGTCAGCTCAGCACAACACTAAGTTTTCCACACAGTGCATAAAACGTCATTTCATAAAAAAAGTAAGCGATCCATCAAAATATATAAATCTTCCCTCCCAAGGCAAAATATTGCACCACCTGTGATGCACATAGTATAGATATATATCGAAAGGTGTGAGGAAGGACTTACTAGAGTGTAGTCCTACACACTGCACTCAGCCGGGTGGTCATCATCATCAGCATCGTCTGAGAAATCAGAGACGTGGATAGTATCATCGACGTCCTCATCTTCATCTCACGGCGGAGGTCTGGACATGTTGCAGTATAAAAAGAGCTCAATGGATTTTATCATTTCTACCAAGGTTGTTAGCTGCTTCCCCTGCTGATGTAGAGACTATAGGAGGGTTGGTCCTTAGTGCCGTACTCTACGGGGTTACACAATGCACAAAAATCGTGGGAGGGTCTTGAGACGAGGGAAGTCAAATCGCTCGGAAAGTATAGTAAGAAACACGGGAAATCGACGCGAATTCACTTCAAGGTAATACTAATGTGAGAGAAATCCAACGGCACCCAAAATTAATGAAATTCACTCACTAACCTCTAGAGCAATTTTAAGCACAGCACGAACGGGGTATGCGGATCGCGAGGTCAGCTAGCGCGCCTATGCACCTGCGAACACACCAACGGACAGGGAAACCGTCCATGACTCCGACGCTCGGATGCTCGTGGGTGAGAGGGCGAAAGAAACTCAACACGGAAAAAATGTCTAGAAATAGGCGAATCTAACCCACCTGGAATGGTGGGATTTACTTATCAAAAAGCAGGAAACACGAGTAGGAAACACTTCGAGTCGTGACTCCGGTCGCCGACTCTTACAAATCCTAGAGACGAAGCTACCTCATCTTCCACACAAGCTAGAGGCACTCTTGCTCACCAGGAGAACTCTACCTCTAAGAGAACTAAAGAACACAACACCCAAGCCTCCTCTTTTATAGAATAAGAGGGGAGGGAACAAGACAAAGCAGAAAAAGACAAGCTACTTTAACAACTAACTACTCCTGGAGGCCACAAAGGTGGTCAAACTGCTACTACAAGACAAAGCAAAACAAACTTCTATCTAATATTCTATGAAAGCTGGCGCATGGTCTTCTGGTCTTCGTATGGAGGTGGTTGGGCAGTCAAACGCGTTCAGAGCATACCGCGACAAAGTAGTAGAATTTGGACGTTGTGAGCTGGGTTACGACGGATGTGGCGCGCTCTTGGGCCATGTTGCTAAGATGATTGTGTGGCCCCTCCAGTGTTGGGCCTTCAGGTGGACATCCACCCATGCCCTTGGGCGGAAGGGCTTCAGTGTGGATCGACAATGGGCTGATAACTCCTACGAAATGGTCCGGAGGTTGAGAAGTGTGTTGAGGCTGCCGTACCTCTACCTTGTTGTGCTCCTTCGGGCCCTCCATAGATGGTTCAACATGGTATAGAGGGTTGTTGACGTCGAAACGGAGTCGACGGGGCAGATCTATAGCTTTAGGGGAAGCCACGATCTGCCTGTGGCATTTTACTCGGGGTGTGGCTTTCGTCGCTGCGTACCCCGAGGAACTTTCTATGGAAAATCTGACTTGTGCATGTGAAGCTGCCCCCGAATCGGGTAGTTGTCCGTAGGACTCACGGGGTGTGGCTTTCGTCGCTGGGTATCTTGAGGAACTTTTTGTGAAAAATCTGACTTGTGCATGTGAAGCTGCCTCTGATTCTAGAATTACTTCGGGTAGTTGTTTGCAGGAGTCACGGGGTGTGGTTTTCGTCGCTGGGTACCCCGAGGAACTTTCTGTGGAAAATCGGGCTTGTGCATGTGAAGCCGCCCCCGAATTGAGTAGTTGACTGCAGGACTCACGGGTCGTGGCTTCCATCGCTGGGTACCCCGAGGAACATTCTATGGGAGATCTAACTGATGCTGCCCCTAATTCCATAATCGACAAGCCGAGGTTCTCATCGCTGGGCATCCCGAGTAACTTTTGTGCCGAATTGAACTTTCTTTTGCGCCTAGGTCTTCAGTGCTGGATGCTCCTGCGTCAACTTTCCCCCGGTTGGAAGAGTTCTCCTCCAGAGAACTAGGGGGAAGAGGCTCGTCGGTATCCGAGGGCCCCACCAAAGGGCCGTAGAAGGAGAGGAGGTCCACCACGTTGAAGACTAGATGGATGCCCATGTCCTCGGGTAGGCCTAGGACATAGGCGTTGGAGCTGATCCTTCGCACCACCGCATAAGGGCCTATGTATCGTGGCTGAAGCTTAAAATGTACTCAGTGGGGAACACGCTCGGGGTGGATGCGCACCCTTACCAGCTCACCTGCAGAAAAGTGTTGTGGCCTACAGTGCTCATTGGCCCTCAGAGCAGTACGAGTATTGCCTAAAAAGATTTGATACCGAACTTCCTCATGCAAGCTAGCTATATGCTGAGAGAAAGAGTATGCATGCTTGAAAAGATGGGACTCCATGGGCAAGTCATGCAAGTCAATGGGTTTATGTGGCTGATGGCCTGAAACCACTTGGAAGGGACTAAGACCCGTAGACCTATTGGCTGCACTATTATACGCGAATTCTGCCATAGGAAGGATGGTGTCCCAAGAGCTCGGGTGGTCGCCAATGAGGCACCAGAGCAAATTGCTCAAACTACGGTTAATTACTTCGGTTTGTCCGTCGGTTTGAGGGTGGTAAGCTGTGGATAGCTTCAGAGTGGTGCCCAAGAGGACCCAAAGTGAGCGCCAGAAGTGGCTCACAAAGCGCGTGTCACGATCGGACACGATGGTCTTGGGGAGGCCATGGAGATGGACAATTTCCTTGAAGAAGAGATGTGCTATGTGGGATGCGTCCGCTGTCCGTGAACAGGGGATAAAGTGGGCCATCTTCGAGAACTGATCTACAACCATGTAGATGGAATCGAAGCGTCAGGCGGTACAGGGCAGCCCTAGGACAAAGTCCATGCTGATGTCATGCCATGGAGCATCGGCCATAGGCAGGGGTGTGTAGAGACCCATGTTCGGACGACGAGGCTTGGCCGATTGACATGTGACACAATAGCGCACAATGCGCTCTACATCCCGACGAAGGGATGGCCAAAAGAGGCGTTCCTCGGCCATCTCGATGGTCTTGTCACGGCCATGGAGGCCGGCGACGCCACCCGCGTGTAGCTCGAGGAGCAGGTGGACGTGAAGGGATGACCAGGGAATGCACAGGCGATTCCCAAGGAAGAGATAGCCCTAACAGAGCTGATACGATGACTCAGGGTCAGGTGACGCAGTCAAGGCGACATACGTGGTGCCGAAATTAGGACAGGTGGCGTACTCATCCTTAACGTGGTCAAAAGTATTGACTCAAGCATGCATAACACACAGAAGGTTCCAGACTCGACTCAGAGTGTCTACAACAATGTTTTCTTTACCTGCCTTGTGATTGATCACGAAGGAGTACTGTTGCAAGTATTCGACCCACTTGGCATGGCGGGCGCTCAACTTCTTTTGAGCATTTAGAAAAGACCAGGCTTGGTGGTCACTATACAAGATGAACTCGCGGTGCAGGAGATAGTGCCTCCACTGCCGAAGCGACTGAACTATGGCGGAAAATTCCTTGTCGTAGGTCGAATAACGCTGGCGAGCAGTGTTCAGTTTCTCGCTGAAGAAGGCAACCAGGTGGCATTCCTGACTAAGGCAACCCCCGATACCAGTACCGGAGGCATCACATGCGACCTCAAAGACTTTGGCGAAGTCAGGGAGGTGCAGGATAGGGGCAGTGGTGATGGCATCCTTAAGGGACTCAAAGGCAGGTTGAATGGCTGGGGTCCACTCGAAGTCATCCTTAGAGAGCCGTTGGGTCATCGGGGTCGCAAGTGTGTTGAACCCGTGAATGAAGTGGCGGTAAAAAGCCGCAAGACCTAGGAAACTGCGGATTTCAGAGACTGTGCGAGGCTCGGGCCAGTGCTAGATGGCCTCGACCATAGCGGGGTCGACAGAAAGTCCCTCGTCGGAGATGATGTTGCCCAAGAAGGTGGACTCGGGTGGTCATGAAGGAGCACCTCTTCGTGTTAAGGAAGAGGACCTCCTTGCGCAGGAGGTCAAACATAGTGTGAAGGTAGTCCATATGGTCCCCTTGGGTCCGGCTAAAAATCAGGATGTCATCAAAGTAGACGACTAAGAATTTGTCCATGTAGGGCTTGAAGACTTGGCTCATAAGCCGCATGAAGATGGACGGGACGTTAGACAGCCCAAATGGCATTACGAGCCACTCATAGAGACCTTCCTTTGTCTTGAACGCAGTTTTCCATTCGTCGCCCTCACGAATGCGGACTTGGTCATATCCGCTTTGGAGGTCTAGTTTGGAAAACCTGAACGCACCGGAGACTAGGTCCAGCATTTCGTCAAGTCGCGGTATAGGGAACCTATACTTGACGGTGATCCGGTTAATGGCATGGCTGTCCACTCACATGCGCCACGACCCATCCTTCTTGGGCGTGAGCAAGGCAGGGACATCGCAAGGACTCAAGCTCTCGTGAATGTACCCTTTAGTTAGGAGGTCATCGACTTGACGTTGCAATTCAGCGTGTTCGGTTGGGTTGAGATGTTGGTGTGGCAGGTTGGGGAGGGGTGCTCCTGGGAGAAGGTCAATCGCATGTTGGATCTCCCTAGTTGGGGGAAAACCATGGGGCAAGTCCTCAGGGCTAATGTCAGAGAATTCGGAGAGGAGGGCGGCCACCTCAGGCAGAGGCGTCGTGCCCGTGGACGGAATGGGATCCTGCGCTTAACGAATCATGAGCGCGCACATGACCTAAGACTCATGGGCCTCGCACACAAGTGCGGGAGCACGCATGAGGGACACTCTAGCAGGGGTCAGAGGGGTAGGCACCGATGGCGTAATCAGTCCCTTAGACGTGGATGTGCGAAGCTCCTTGGGTGGAGCCAGGATCAAGCGGATTTTCTGGTCATTGTGGTCAAACACGTAAGTGTTCGACTGACCATAGTGGGTCACATCCCTATCGTAGTGCCAAGGACGTCCTAAGAGGACGTGGGCGACATCCATAGTCGCCACGTCACACCACACCTTCTCACGATAGGCCCCAAAAGCGATGGGAACTTGACACCGGTGGGTGACCGAAAGACTCAACGTGTCCACCCTCGCGATGGAATAGGGCTTGGGGTGGGGTTCAAGGAGAAGACCAAAGCACGCAACCGTGGTCCGCGAGACCACGTTCAGGCTACTACCCCCATCAATTACGATCTTACACGAGTGTCCATTACACTTGATGTAAGTCGTAAAGATACTAGAGTGCCTCCAATCCTCGGAGGGTGGGGTTTGGACAAGTGTGCACCGCACGACCACAAGCGTGGGGTGACCCGACTCATTGTCACTCATGTAGTACTCGGCCTCTACATCATGCTCTGTAGGCTCACGGGCAATAGTGGTGACATGGCAGGGGTTTTGTCCGCAGTGGCAGACTTTTTAGGGCAGTCGTGGGACAGATGGCCCAGCTGCAGGTAGTTGTAACAGTTGACTCAACTAGTCGGGCCAACAAGTGGGGCCTTCCCCTTCTCCTCCCAAGTGGGGCGAGAAGATGGGGCATCGGGAGCTGAACGCCTAGGGGAGTGATGGGCCACAAGTGCGGGCCGTGGGTCCGAACGAGGGTCGTGGCTCTCGGGTCACGAGTGGGCATGAGGACGCCCGCCCAAATGAGGGCGCCTAGGGGGTCCGGACTCACTGCGCCTATTCGTAGCCCTAAGGTCATACTCTATATCGCGAGCGCATTGGAAGGTCTGGTCGAACATCTCTGAGCTATATGTGGGTAGTGTTGGGGTATGCCCTTAAGGCTAATGTTTGAGGCCTTGGGATTGTATCAGTATCATGTAATAAACTCTTATGTTTATAAAGGTATGGTTGTTATTCAGTTTGTTACATTGTCTGCTGCAATAAGTGTACTTCTGAATAATGTCTCAAAGCTGTTCAGCTGGGCTGACATGCTATAAAGTCCTTAGTCGAGATATCTTGGTGAACTTGAGACAGCCTTGATATGGTTAAGACTAATATGTGTTCTAATCTTATAGGATGCTTCGAGCATGGAATAAGATGTAGACTCATGGGTACATTGGATGTACTGGACAGACCCTACTAGGATATTCAATTGCTTGTCACAATGTGAATAATCCTTGAATGCGACAAGTGGCACATTTCCTCTGACTTGAGATCACTTGTGTTTCTAAATGATGATTGTCATTGTTTTGAGGTAGTTCAATATCATTTGAAACATAATGATTATAGACTATCTTGGATGGTGAGCTTGAGTCAGGTTAGGGCACTAATGATAGACAAAGGATTGTCGTCTCCTTGTTTAAGGAGTGTGATGTTCTAAAGGGGCCCCCTGGATGAGATGATTGAGAAAAGTGTATGGCCATACCCAGGTGACTATGTTCATCTGATCTAATCATGCTCATCATATTGGAGTTACAAGCTTGACATGCTTGTCCAATAAGAACATCCAGTGGCAAAGGAAACATGCATGCCTTGTGAGTTGGATTCACACTTGTGCTGTGGTTTGGGTGTAGTCTTGGAAGACTCTTTTCTTTATATCGGGAGACAGTGATGTGTTGCTAGATACCCCTCACTGATCGTGATAACGTGAGTTATCGTTACCGACATTTAAAGGAAACCCTCAGGGTCGCACAATTTGATGATATGGCTTACTTAAGTCAGATCGTGTGGACTGAATTATTCAGGTTCAGTTTAAAGGGATTTAATCTCTGATTGTAAGTGAGATCTAGTCTGATCATGTTTGATTGATTAGGGCTTGAGATCGGTAAGCTTCGATCGAGAGATTGGATGCTAGATCGGTGAGATCAGGAGCATCAAGAGATCGACGGTCAGATCAAGAGCCTTAGGGTTTATTGTGGTCTGGACTGATTGTAATACCCCGAGTTTAGTCCCATATTGGAAGTGGGAGAAGAGATTATATGGTATATAAGGCTTAGTGGGCTTGCTATTGTTAACTTGGGCTTAAGCATTTTAATAAATTGGGCCACGTTGCAAATCGGCTCACCAAGTTAATGAATAGTTTGCTTACTAAGTGGGTTATAACAAATAATCTCTTCTCCCACTTCCAATATGGGACTAAACTCGGGGTATTACAATATTTGTTATAACCCACTTAGTAAGCAAACTATTCATTAACTTGGTGAGCCGATTTGCAACGTGGCCCAATTTATTAAAATGCTTAAGCCCAAGTTAACAATAGCAAGCCCACTAAGCCTTATATACCATATAATCTCTTCTCCCACTTCCAATATGGGACTAAACTCGGGGTATTACAATTGTAATACCCCGAGTTTAGTCCCATATTGGAAGTGGGAGAAGAGATTATATGGTATATAAGGCTTAGTGGGCTTGCTATTGTTAACTTGGGCTTAAGGATTTTAATAAATTGGGCCACGTTGCAAATCGGCTCACCAAGTTAATGAATAGTTTGCTTACTAAGTGGGTTATAACAAATGGTATCAGAGCAAAACTTAGTCCTAAGCATGGTGAGAGGCCAATAGGAAAGGGCTACCGAGGATGGTGGAGCCACCTTTGGGCTGACCTCACATGCTGCCGACTAAGGGATGATTCTTGGGCATGTGTTAAGGTTTGGGCTTGACGAGGACGTCAAGTCTTAAGTGGGGGAGATTGTAATACCCCGAGTTTAGTCCCATATTGGAAGTGGGAGAAGAGATTATATGGTATATAAGGCTTAGTGGGCTTGCTATTGTTAACTTGGGCTTAAGCATTTTAATAAATTGGGCCACGTTGCAAATCGGCTCACCAAGTTAATGAATAGTTTGCTTACTAAGTGGGTTATAACACTGATTGCTTGGTTTATTTGGTTATTAAACTAAACCAAATTGAACCAGCTCATTGAGTGAGCGTGTGGTTCAAATTGAGAGGAGTTTGCGATAGGGGTAAACCCATGATCGCATGTGAGTGAGTGGCTTTCTATTTTAGAAAGCATGATCACATACGTGACCACTACTCACGTTCACGCCTAAGGCGCCCTCATCTCTCGTTTCTCCTTCTCTCGCGTCGCCAACTTGAGTTATTCGGTCTTGCACTCTCGTGTGGTGAAGAGGTTGACGCAAGGAGATGGAAGTAATCGCCAAGCAAAGGAGATCTCTCCCCTTCCATTCGACAACGACTTCTTGGAACCTTGCTAGCACAAGGAGCACCAAAGAAGAGTAGGCGACACCAATTGTGTGCGTCACCTTTGGAGAAGGAGCAGTTGCGCCTTTCCTTCCAAGACACCATCTAAGCGTTGGCAATGGTGAGAATCGTTTTTCATGCAAGTTGAACATATTACATGCATATATCCTTGAAACCCCTTCCGCTGTGTCAAAAAAATTTCATATGCGCCTCCTATAGGGTTTCGCCCCCCTTGTTCTAGGGGACCTTTCAATTGGTATCAGAGGAGTTATTGCATGCTAATATGTTTGCTCTCTTTGTGTGATCCTATGCAATGATCTATATGTTACATGCGCTAGTCAAGATAGGCGAATTTTACATGCTTGTTAGAGATGTTTTTATTTCTCCTAGGCGCATGTTTTCTTGTTGGCGCATATGTATGTTTTCTCAAAACTTCTTATGACATGCGCGACTCATTATAGATCTAAGGCCCTGCATTAAACCCTTAGACGGGTTATTAGGGTTGAAGTCATCCCCTAGGTTAGATCCAGACAGTCTGATCAGACCATCTGACAGCCTTGATGGGTTGACCGGATAGCACCTGTGCGATAGCACCTGGTGGCTATAGGTCGACTGCAGACAGGCGTGTAGCGATGTCTGATTGAGACGACTAGCGAACACACATGAGTTAGGCCCGGGGTCACACCCGCTTGCCAGATCTCATGAGGGTTGTTCGGCCCTGGCGCATGCATGGTTGACCTTTTTGGTCGACTCAAGTCAGTTAGGACTTGGTGCATGCAAGGGCAGTGGATCTGACTAGGTTGGATGAGTGGATCCCTAGTAATGGACCGTTGTAAGGTTGTAAGGCAAATAAGGAAATTAAAATTGATGCCTATGGGGTTTTCGAAATTTAATTTTCATGACTGGATCACATGTTGATTGATGCCTATGCTTGTTTATTTATTCTTATGTGGGCTGCCCATGTTAAATGTGTGCTGTGCTGGGGCCTGCGTGCCTGGAATTTAAAGTTGTAAATTATTTATTGTGATCTGCGTATCACATTGTATTTAATTTATAAAATGTAATTGACCTGCGTGTCAATCTTGTCTAGATAGATTAATTTGTAAATTAATCAGACAAGAGCACAGAGCACACTTGGCAGTGGCGCATGCAGCAGTGGCTTGACCAGGTGGGAGGTCCAGGGTTCGACTCTGGGAC
This sequence comes from Costus lasius, assembly GCA_027563935.2. Taxonomy (NCBI): domain Eukaryota; kingdom Viridiplantae; phylum Streptophyta; class Magnoliopsida; order Zingiberales; family Costaceae; genus Costus; species Costus lasius. The sequence goes on from CM050448.1 coordinate 99,807,383, forward strand.
CAGGCGCATTTTCCCTGGTAGGCGCACCTGAGCTGCAGATGGCGCTTGGGCCCTGGTTTGGGCCAGATGAGCAGCAAAAGACCCATGAAGAAAAGCAAGTGAAGACTTAAGTTAATTAAGGTCTTACTTAGGCTATGGGCTTTTACCACATAAGATCCATGCTTTCTTTTATTATTTAAATAAGTAGAACAGCATGATTTATTTATCTTCTGCTATCACCATAGGAATTGCATGATAGTGAAGAAGATAAAAGACCGTTAAAATCCAACGCTAAAATATCAAGCTCGTATGCCTTCTGACGCGAAACCTCACTGTTCTGATTATCGTTGGAGCCGTGTTGTACCCACTCAGTGGGCACGTCCATCTATCTTCAGACGGTGCGGGATTACACCTGCGTGTTATAGAGAAGGGATTTATCGCTTCTCGTTGCTCAGCATAGCACGTGGTGGTCCAGGGAGTAGGTCGGGTCAGCTTGACCATGTAGGCTACATATGTGGCGCATATGGTAGCGCATGGAGGCAGCCATCTGTGGGGTCAGAGATTGTGTTGTACCAACTCAGTTGGCACAGTCTGCTGGATTGCCCAGATGAAGGGGAATCGCACGGGTTGGCGATTGGCAGGGACTGCCTACCAGAGATTAGTGCTTGTACTCTCTGTGCATCTTATCTCGCCTGAGCGGGACGCGGAGACCAAGTATGAAATCTGGATCCCATCTCACTAAAAGAGTTCTACTCTTTCGGGCTGTTTTGCTGGATTTTTCAGCCAGATAAAATAGTGAGAAAAAGAATCATTCTTAAGTCCTGAATTGATTCTTTATATTGATACTGACCTTGCTGTTCTTGCATTGTTGTAGATACCTGCAGCAACGAACACCATGAGCTTCAATGTGCGATCCCTACTGGAAAGGGAGAAGTTTGCTGGGCCAAACTTCTCAGACTGGTTCGGACACCTTAAGATTGTTCTTAAGGCAGAGAGGAAACTGTATGTCCTCGAGACGGCGATACCGCCTCAGCCCGCTCCGAACGCCGCAAGGGCGGTTCGGGATGCTTATGAAAAGCACGTCAATGATAGCATTGATGTCGCTTGCCTGATGCTAGCGTCTATGACGCCACCGCTGCAGCGTCAGCATGAGGATATGTCTGCAATAGATATGATAGCAAACCTCAAGATGCTGTATGCTGCACAGGCGAGGACAGAACGCTATAATCTGACAAAGCTGTTCTTTCAGAGCAAACTGGCTGAAGGGAGCCCAGTGGGAGCTCACGTGCTCAAGATGATTGGGCACAAAGAGGCTCTAGAGAAACTGGGGCATACCATCAACCAGGAGCTTGCTGTAGACATTATTCTGCAGTCTCTCCCGCCCTCTTTCGATGCGTTCATCATTAACTTTAATATGAACAAAATCGATTGTACTCCGGCAGAGCTGCTGAATATGCTCTTGACTACTGAGGAGACTCTGAAGGGAAAGCCTTCAACCTCTGTCTTAATGGTTCCTTCAAGGAACAACAAGAAGAAGGGGAAGAAGGGCAAGACCCCTGTCAAGAGTTACAGCAAGGCTCTGAAGCAAAAAGTTAAGCGGTCAAAGGAATACAGATGTTTCCACTGTGGCCAGCTGGGTCACTGGAAAAAGGACTGTAAAGCGCTCCAAGGAGACAAGAGGGGAAGCATCGCTTCTGGCTCAGGAACTCAAGAGAAGAAGACAGGTGGGACAGCATGAGGTGGACCTACGAGTTGGAAACGGGGCACGGGTTGCTGCTGTTGCTGTAGGAGACTATTTCATCTCTTTGCCATCTGGGCTTGTAATAGAACTAAACAGTTGTTACTTTGTTCCCAGCATTACTAAGAATATTATCTCTATTCCTGCTCTTGTCAGGAAGGGATTTTCCTTTGAATGCAATATTTCAAAGTGTGTTTTATCTTTTGATAATATTGTTTATGCTACTGGTTCAATTAACAATGGGTTATTCATGTTGGACATGGAATGTTCTATACAAAATATTGATATTAAGAAAGCCAAGTATGCTGATGACAGCACCTTGCTATGGCATAGTCGTTTAGGCCATATTAACAAGAAACGCATTAAGCGGTTGCATGATCATGGACTGCTGGGATCATTCTCCTATGAGGAGATTGATACATGCAAGGCTTGTTTAATGGGTAAAATGACGAAGTCACCTTTTCCTAACAAAGGTCAAAGGGCTTCAGGTTTACTTGACCTTATACACAGTAATGTGTGTGGGCCATTTAGTAAACATGCCAGAGGTGGCTATCAGTACTTCATTACCTTTACTGATGATTTCAGTAGGTATGGGTATGTCTATTTAATGAGACATAAAAGTGAATCTTTTGACAAGTTCAATGAGTTCAAGAATGAAGTACAGAATCAGCTAGGCCGAAATATCAAGACACTTCGTTCTGATCGAGGTGGAGAATACCTAAGTCGAGAGTTTACTGACTATCTAAAGGAGTGTGGGATTATCTCACAGCTCACTCCGCCAGGAACACCGCAATGGAATGGTGTGTCTGAGAGGAGAAATAGAACGTTACTTGATATGGTTCATTCTATGATGAGTCAGGCTACTCTTCCATATTCCTTTTGGGGTTTTGCACTGGAAACAGCTGCAAAGGTACTAAACCGAGTGCCATCCAAGGCAGTTTCTAAGACGCCATATGAGTTATGGTATGGGAAACAGCCGTGCTTGACATTTATCAGGATCTGGGGCTGCGAGGCTTATGTCAAAAAGCTCGCCTCTGGGAAACTAGAGAGCAGATCTGAGAAATGTATCTTTGTCGGTTACCCTAAGGAAACTAAGGGTTATTATTTCTTTGATCCCAAAGAGAACAAGGTATTTGTTGCTCGGACGGTCATATTTCTTGAGAAGGAGTTTCTTCTGCAAGAGGCCAGTGGGAGAGAAATAATGCTGGATGAGAATCCAGAGGAAGAACAAAGTAGTCAAGCACAGTTGGATGAGCCTGAGCCGGTGGATCAGGTTATTGAACAACCTGAGGCTCAGATATCACGGGAACCGCGAAGATCGGGAAGGATCCGTCGACAGCCTGAGCGCTATGACGGAGTCTACATCATTGATAATGATGAACCCCTCACTTATGCGGATGCGGTCAGTGGACCGGAGTCAGCGAGATGGCTTGAAGCTATGCGCGCCGAGATGGACTCCATGTCAGATAACCAAGTCTGGGATTTGGTTGATCCGCCTCCGGGAGTTATCCCTATAGGCTGTAAATGGATCTTCAAGAAGAAGATTGACATGGATGGTAACGTGGTTACCTATAAAGGCAGGCTAGTTGCGAAAGGTTTCAAACAAATCTACGGGATAGATTATGATGAAACTTTCTCACCTGTAGCTATATTTAAGTCTATTCGGATTCTTTTCGCGATAGCTGCATATTATGATTATGAGATTTGGCAAATGGATGTGAAGACAGCTTTCCTGAATGGAAATCTGGATGAGGATGTGTATATGACACAACCAGAAGGTTTCACTAATCCATCAGATCGTCATAAGATATGCAAGTTAAAGAAGTCTATTTATGGACTTAAACAAGCATCTAGTAGCTGGAATATTCATTTTGATGAATCAATCTCTGAGTTTGGTTTCATCAAGAACGAGGAAGACCCGTGTGTATATAAGAGGTTTAGTGGGAGCGTGATTACTTTCCTAGTCCTCTACGTCGATGATATCTTGATCATTGGAAATGACATTCCTGAAATGCATGCGGTTAAGGCATGGTTAAGGAAATGTTTCCAGATGAAAGATCTAGGAGAAGCAGCCTATGTATTAGGTGTGAAGATCTACAGGGATAGATCTAAGAGGCTTCTCGGGCTGTGCCAGAGTACTTACATCGATAAAGTCCTGGAGAGATTTCATTTAGAGAATTCTAAAAGAGGATATCTTCCAGTCAGACATGGTCTGAATCTTTCGAAGAGTCAGTGTCCACAAACACAGACTGAGAAAGATGAAATGGACAATACGCCTTATGCTTCGGCTATTGGGTCCATTATGTATGCGATGTTGTGTACTCGCCCAGACGTTGCTTACGGGTTAAGCGTGACCAGTCGGTTCCAAAGTAATGCAGGTCAGGCACACTGGATTGCAGTCAAGAACATTTTAAAATATCTACGGAGGACCAAAGATATGTTCTTGATATATGGTGGTCAGGAAGAACTCAGTATTGAAGGATATACTGACGCTTCATTCCAGTCAGACCAGGATGATTTCCGATCGCAATCAGGCTATGTTTTTAGCTTGAATGGAGGAGCAGTGGTGTGGAAAAGTTTCAAACAGTCAACTGTTGCTGATTCCACAACAGAAGCCGAGTATGTTGCAGCCTCGGAAGCATCCAAGGAGGCAGTGTGGATTCGTAAGTTCGTGAGAGAACTTGGTGTTGTTCCTTCGAGTGCAGATCCTTTGGTTATCTTCTGTGATAACACTGGAGCAATCGCACAAGCAAAGGAACCACGGTCGCACCAGAAGTCCAAGCACATACAGAGACGGTTTCATTTGATCAGGGAGATCATAGAGGTTTTAGAGGGGTTAAGACTGATATGGTTAAGACTGAAGGGTTTTAGAGGGGTCCCCTTCAAGGGGGAGCGAAACCCTATAGATAGCGCAAGTGGTCTTCTTTGTTTTCGCAGCGGAATTAGGGTTTACACTTGATCGCATGCTATACTTTCATATGATCAACTTAAACAACAAATGAAAGATTCGTTACCATGGCCATGGGAAGGAGGCGGCTTGGAAGCAAAGAGCAAGATAGATCTTCTCCACAAGTGACGCACACAAACGAGGGATGACTTCTTCTTGTTGATCTTTGTGCTAGCAAAGATCTTCAAGAGTCCTTGCCGAATGGAAGGGATAGGTTGAGATGCTTCCTTGGCCGAGAGCTCTCCCTTGTCGTTCACCTTCTTCCACACGAGATGGCAAGCAAGCAACGTCAATGACAAGCGAGCAAAAGCGTTTAGGCGATACATCAAAAATGGCGTTACATGACTTCCCAAAATGGAAAGTCATGAAGCCATGTTCCAACGCCAAAACGCCTTCCTTCATGAACCATGCGTTCACATAGTGAACCGGTTCATTCTTTGGTTCAATTCGATTTGGCTCATAGACCAAAATCAAACCAAGCCAAGCCAATACATGGTCTAGACCTTCTATGAACCTAATGGCTCAAGGTCTAACCGTTCATCTCCTGATGCTCTTGATCTCACCGATCTAGCATCTCCTCTCTCGATCGAAGCTTACCGATCTCAAGCCCTAATCAATCAAACATGATCAGACTAGATCTCACTTACAATCAGAGTTTAAATCCCTTTAAACTGAACCCAACTAATTCAGTCCACACGATCTGACTTAAGTAAGTCATATCATCAATTTGTGCGACCCTGAGGGTTTCCTTTAAATGTCGGTAACAATAACTTTCGTTATCACGATTAGTGAGGGGTATCTAGCAACACATCACTGTCTCCCGATATAAAGGAAAGAGTCTTCCAAGACTACTCTCAAACCACAGCACAAGTGTGAATCAACTTCACAAGGCATGCATGTGTCCTTTGCCACTGGATGTTCTTATTGGACAAGCGGGTCAAGCTTGTAACTCCAATACTATGAGTATGATTAGATCAGACGAGCATAGTCATCTGGGTATGGCCATACACTTTCTCAATCATCTCATATAGGGGGGCCCCTTTAGAACATCACACTCCTTGAACAAGGAGACGGCAATCCTATATCTATCACTAGTGCCCTAACCTGACTCATGATCATTATCCAAGATAGTCTATGATCATTATGTTTCAAATGATATTGAACTACCTCAAAACAATGACAATCATCATTTAGTCACTCAAGTGATCTCAAGTCAGAGGACATGTGCCACTTAGTGCATTCAAGGATTATTCACATTGTGACAAGCAATATGAATATCCTAGTAGGGTCTGTCCAGTACATCCAATGTACCCATGAGTCTACATCTTATTCCATGCTCGAAGCATCCTATAAGATTAGAACACATATTAGTCTCAATCATATCAAGGCTGTCTCATATTCACCAAGATATCTCGACTAAGGACATATAGGCTGTCAGCCTAGCTGAACAGCTTTGAGACATTATTCAGTAGTACACTTATTACTGCAGACAAGGTAACAACCTGAATAATAACCATGCCTTTATAAACATAAGAGTTTATTACATGATACAGTTACAATCCCAAAGGCCTCAAACATTAGCCTTAAGGGCATACCCCAACAATCTCCCACTTGCACTTAATCTAATGGTTGAGAAATCTCAAACCCATATTATTACAGTGCTTCTCATGCTTCTGCTGCGCCAGAGGCTTGGTAAGCGGGTCTGCCAGATTGTCGTCTGTATGAACCTTGCATATTTTGATCTCGCCACGATCTATGATCTCCCGGATCAAGTGAAACCGTCTCTGTATGTGCTTGGACTTCTGGTGCGACCGTGGTTCCTTTGCTTGTGCGATTGCCCCAGTGTTATCACAGAAGATAACCAAAGGATCTGCACTCGAAGGAACGACACCAAGTTCTCTCACGAACTTACGAATCCACACTGCCTCCTTGGATGCTTCCGAGGCTGCAACATACTCGGCTTCTGTTGTGGAATCAGCAACAGTTGATTGTTTGAAACTTTTCCACACCACTGCTCCACCATTCAAGCTAAAAACATAGCCTGATTGCGATCGGAAATCATCCTGGTCCGACTGGAACGAAGCATCAGTATATCCTTCTATACTGAGTTCTTCCTGACCACCATATATCAAGAACATATCTTTGGTCCTCCGCAGATATTTTAAAATGTTCTTGACCGCAATCCAGTGCGCCATACCTGGATTACTTTGGAACCGACTGGTCACGCTTAACCCGTAAGCGACGTCTGGGCGAGTACACAACATCGCATACATAATGGACCCAATAGCCGAAGCATAAGGCATATTGTCCATTTCATCTTTCTCAGTCTGTGTTTGCGGACACTGACTCCTCGAAAGATTCAGACCATGTCTGACTGGAAGATATCCTCTTTTAGAATTCTCTAAATGGAATCTCTCCAGGACTTTATCGATGTAAGTACTCTGGCACAGCCCGAGAAGCCTCTTAGATCTATCCCGGTAGATCTTCACACCTAATACATAGGCTGCTTCTCCTAAATCTTTCATCTGGAAACATTTTCCTAACCATGCTTTAACAGCATGCAGTTCAGGAATATCATTTCCAATGATTAAGATATCATCGACGTAGAGGACTAGGAAAGTAATCACGCTCCCACTAAACCTCTTATATACACACGGGTCGTCCTCGTTCTTGATGAAACCAAACTCAGAGATTGATTTATCAAAACGAATATTCCAGCTCCTTGATGCTTGTTTCAGTCCATAAATGGACTTCTTTAGCTTGCATATTTTATGACGATCTGATGGATTAGTGAAACCCTCAGGTTGTGTCATATACACATCCTCATCCAGATTTCCATTAAGGAAAGCTGTCTTCACATCCATCTGCCAGATCTAATAATCGTAATATGCCGCTATCGCGAAAAGAATCCGAATAGACTTAAACATGGCTACAGGTGAGAAAGTTTCATCATAATCTATCCCGTAGATTTGTTTGAATCCTTTCGCAACTAGCCTACCTTTATAGGTAACCACGTTACCATCCATGTCAATCTTCTTCTTGAAGATCCATTTACAGCCTATAGGGATTACTCCCGGAGGCGGATCAACCAAATCCCAGACTTGGTTATCTGACATGGAGTCCATCTCGGCTCGCATAGCATCAAGCCATCTAGCTGACTCCGGTCCACTGACCGCATCCGCATAAGTGAGGGTTTCATCATTATCAATGATGTAGACTCCGTCATAGCGCTCAGGCTGTCGACGGATCCTTCCCGATCTTCGCGGTTCCCGTGATATTTGAGTCTCAGGTTGTTCAGTAACCTGATCTACCGGCTCAGGCTCATCCAACTGTGCTTGACTACTTTGTCCTTCCTCTGGATTCTCATCCAGCTTTATTTCTCTCCCACTGGCCTCTTGCAGAAGAAACTCCTTCTCAAGAAAGATGGCCGTCCGAGCAACAAATACTTTGTTCTCTTTGGGATCGTAGAAATAATAACCCTTAGTTTCCTTAGGGTAACCGACAAAGATACATTTCTCAGATCTGCTCTCTAGTTTCCCAGAGGCGAGCTTTTTGACATAAGCCTCGCAACCCCAGATTCTGATAAATGTCAAGCTTGGCTGTTTCCCATACCATAACTCATATGGCGTCTTTGAAACGGCCTTGGATGGCACTCGGTTTAGTACCTTTGCAGCTGTTTCCAGTGCAAAACCCCAAAAGGAGTATGGAAGAGTAGCCTGACTCATCATAGAACGAACCATATCAAGTAACGTTCTATTTCTCCTCTCGGACACACCATTCCATTGCGGTGTTCCTGGCGGAGTGAGCTGTGAGATAATCCCACACTCCTTCAGATAGTCAGTAAATGTATGACTCAAGTATTCTCCACCTCGATCAGAACGAAGTGCCTTGATATTTCGGCCTAGCTGATTTTGTACTTCATTCTTGAACTCTTTGAACTTGTCAAAAGATTCACTCTTATGTCTCATCAGATAGACATACCCATACCAACTGAAATCATTAGTAAAGGTAATGAAGTACTGATAGCCACCTCTAGCATGTTTACTAAATGGCCCACACACATCACTGTGTATGAGGTCAAGTAAACCTGAAGCCCTTTGACCTTTATTAAGAAAAGGTGACTTTGTCATTTTACCCATTAAACAAGCTTTGCATGTATCAATCTCCTCATAGGAGAATGATCCCAGCAGTCCATGATCATGCAACCGCTTAATGCGTTTCTCGTTTATATGGCCTAAACGACTATGCCATAGCAAGGTGCTGTCATCAGCATTCTTGGCTTTCTTATTATCAATGTTTTGTATAGAATATTCCATGTCCAACATGAATAACCCATTGTTAATTGAACCAGTTCCATAAACAATATTATCATAAGATAAAACACACTTTGAAATATTGCATTCAAAGGCAAATCCTTTCCTGACAAGAGCAGGAATAGAGATAATATTTTTGGTGATACTCGGTACAAAATAACAATTGTTTAATTCCAATACAAGTCCAGATGGTAAAGAGATGAAATAGTCTCCTACAGCAACAGCAGCAACCCGTGCCCCGTTTCCAACGCGTAGGTCTACCTCATGCTGTCCCACCTGCCTTCTTCTCTTGAGTTCCTGTACATTTGAACAAATGTGAACTCCACATGCAGTGTCCAACACCCATGAAATAGAAGAAGAAGATAACATGACCTCAGTCACATAAATACCTGAGCCAGAAGCGATGCTTCCCCTCTTATCTCCTTGGAGCGCTTTACAGTCCTTTTTCCAGTGACCCAGCTGGCCACAGTGGAAACACCTGTTGTCCTTAGACCGCTTAACCTTCTGCTTCAGAGCCTTGCTATAGTTCTTGACAGGGGCCTTGCCCTTCTTCCCCTTCTTCTTGTTCCTGTAAGGAACCATTAAGACAGAGGTTGAAGGCTTTCCCTTCAGAGTCTCCTCAGTTGTCAAGAGCATATTCAGCAGCTCTGCCGGAGTACAATCGATTTTGTTCATATTAAAGTTAATAATGAACGCATCGAAAGAGGGCGGAAGAGACTGCAGAATGATGTCTACAGCAAGCTCCTGGTTAATGGTATGCCCCAATTTCTCCAGAGCCTCCTTGTGCCCAATCATCTTGAGCACGTGAGCTCCCACTGGGCTCCCTTCAGCCAGTTTGCTCTGAAAGAAGAGCTTCGTCAGATTATAGCGTTCTGTCCTCGCCTGTGCAGCATACAGCATCTTGAGGTTCGCTATAATCTCTATAGCCGACATATCCTCATGCTGACGCTGCAGCGGTGGCGTCATAGACGCTAGCATCAGGCAAGTGACATCAATGCTATCATTGACGTGCTTTTCATAGGCTTCACAAACCGCCCTTGCGGCGTTCGCAGCGGGCTGAGGCGGCACTGCCGTCTCGAGGACATACAGTTTCCTCTCTGCCTTAAGAACGATCTTAAGGTGTCCGAACCAGTTAGAGAAGTTCGGCCCAGCAAACTTCTCCCTTTCCAGTAGGGATCGCACATTGAAGCTCATGGTGTTCGTTGCTGCAGGAATCTACAACAATGCAAGAACAGCAAGGTCAGTATCAATGTTCAGAATCAATCCAGGACTTAAGAAAGATTCTTTTCTCACTATTTTGTCTGACTGAAAAATCCAGTAAACAGTCCGAAAGAGTAACACTCTTTTAGTGAGATGGGATCCAGATTTCATACTTGGTATCCGCGTCCCGCTCAGGTGAGATAAGATGCACAGAGATGACAGGCACTAATTTCTGGTAGGCTGTCCCAGCCAATCGCCAACCCGTGCGATTCCCCTTCATCTGGGCAATCCAGCAGACTGTGCCAACTGAGTTGGTACAACACAGTCTCTGATCCCACAGATAGCTGCCTCCATGCGCTACCATATGCGCCACATATGTAGCCTACATGGTCAAGCTGACCCGACCTACTCCCTGGACCACCACGTGCTATGCTGAGCAACGAGAAGCGATAAATCCCTTCTCTGTAACACGCAGGTGAAATCCCGCACCGTCTGAAGATAGATGGACGTGCCCACTGAGTGGGTACAACACGGCTCCAACGATAGTCAGAACAGTGAGGTTTCGCGTCAGAAGGCTTACGAGCTTGATATTTTTAGCGTTTGGATTTTAACGGCCTTTTATCTTCTTACTATCAGGCAAATCCTATGGCTATAGCAGAAGATAAACTCATGCAGTTCTAATTATATAACGAATAAAAAGAAAGCATGCTGATCTTATGTGGTAAAAGCCCAAAGCCTAAGTAAGACCTTAAGATACTTAAGTCTTCACTTGCTCTTCTTGGGACTTTTGCATCTCATCTGGTCCATCCCAGGGCCCTAGCGCCAAGAGCACCTTAGGTGCGCCACCAGCTGAATGCGCCTCTGCGATGTGTGCTTTTGTGCTCTTGTCTAATCAGAATACATTTTGATCTATCTAGACAAGCTTGACTCGCAGGTCAATTATACAATAAATTAAAAACAATGTGATTCGCAGATCACAAAATAAGATTAATTTATAATTAACCAGGCACGCAGGCCCCAGCACAGCACACAATAGGGCAACCCACATAAGATTAAATAAACAGGCATCATGGCATCAACCAATCATCATGTGATCCATTACATAGAAAATAAAATTTTGAAAACCCCATTGGCATCAATTTTAATTCTCTTATGTGCCCTACAACCTTACAACGGTCCATTGATAGGGATCCACTCATCAATCTAGTTAGATCCTTGCCCTTGCATGCACCAAGTCCTAATTGACTCGAGTTGACCTGATGGTCAACCATGCATGCGCCAAGGGCTGAACAACCTTCATGAGATCTGGCAAGCGGGTGTGACCCCGGGCCTAACTCATGTGTGTTCATTGCTGTCTCAACCAGACCTCGCTACACGCCTGTGATGCAGTCAACCTATAGCCACCTCGTGCTTTCGCACAGGTGCTATCTGGTCAACCCATCTAGGCTGTCAGATGGTCTGATCAGACTATTGGATCTAACCTAGAGTATGCTTTCAACCCCATCAACCCGTCTAAGGGTTTATAGTAGATGCATATAGATCTAATTGTTTGCGCGCAAGTAGGTATAAGTTTTGATGAAATACCATTCAACATACTTAACATGCGCCAACACAACAACATGCGCAAATCATGAAGAGACATATAACATGCGCAAATCATGAAGAAACATACATCTAAGTTCTAAACTAGCATGTAGGTTTCGGCATGTGATCAACCATCATTAGATCTACTCATAAGCATATGCATGGAACAAACATGATGATCTACACATAAGATGCGCAAGCAATCATATGAACAAGTATAGATCCGCAGCTCTGATACCAATTGAAGGGTTTTAGAGGGGTCCCCTTCAAGGGGGAGCGAAACCCTATAGATAGCGCAAGTGGTCTTCTTTGTTTTCGCAGCGGAATTAGGGTTTACACTTGATCGCATGCTATACTTTCATATGATCAACTTAAACAACAAATGAAAGATTCGTTACCATGGCCATGGGAAGGAGGCGGCTTGGAAGCAAAGAGCAAGATAGATCTTCTCCACAAGTGACGCACACAAACGAGGGATGACTTCTTCTTGTTGATCTTTGTGCTAGCAAAGATCTTCAAGAGTCCTTGCCGAATGGAAGGGATAGGTTGAGATGCTTCCTTGGCCGAGAGCTCTCCCTTGTCGTTCACCTTCTTCCACACGAGATGGCAAGCAAGCAACGTCAATGACAAGCGAGCAAAAGCGTTTAGGCGATACATCAAAAATGGCGTTACATGACTTCCCAAAATGGAAAGTCATGAAGCCATGTTCCAACGCCAAAACGCCTTCCTTCATGAACCATGCGTTCACATAGTGAACCGGTTCATTCTTTGGTTCAATTCGATTTGGCTCATAGACCAAAATCAAACCAAGCCAAGCCAATACATGGTCTAGACCTTCTATGAACCTAATGGCTCAAGGTCTAACCGTTCATCTCCTGATGCTCTTGATCTCACCGATCTAGCATCTCCTCTCTCGATCGAAGCTTACCGATCTCAAGCCCTAATCAATCAAACATGATCAGACTAGATCTCACTTACAATCAGAGTTTAAATCCCTTTAAACTGAACCCAACTAATTCAGTCCACACGATCTGACTTAAGTAAGTCATATCATCAATTTGTGCGACCCTGAGGGTTTCCTTTAAATGTCGGTAACAATAACTTTCGTTATCACGATCAGTGAGGGGTATCTAGCAACACATCACTATCTCCCGATATAAAGGAAAGAGTCTTCCAAGACTACTCCCAAACCACAGCACAAGTGTGAATCAACTTCACAAGGCATGCATGTGTCCTTTGCCACTGGATGTTCTTATTGGACAAGCGGGTCAAGCTTGTAACTCCAATACTATGAGTATGATTAGATCAGACGAGCATAGTCATCTGGGTATGGCCATACACTTTCTCAATCATCTCATATAGGGGGGCCCCTTTAGAACATCACACTCCTTGAACAAGGAGACGGCAATCCTATATCTATCACTAGTGCCCTAACCTGACTCATGATCATTATCCAAGATAGTCTATGATCATTATGTTTCAAATGATATTGAACTACCTCAAAACAATGACAATCATCATTTAGTCACTCAAGTGATCTCAAGTCAGAGGACATGTGCCACTTAGTGCATTCAAGGATTATTCACATTGTGACAAGCAATATGAATATCCTAGTAGGGTCTGTCCAGTACATCCAATGTACCCATGAGTCTACATCTTATTCCATGCTCGAAGCATCCTATAAGATTAGAACACATATTAGTCTCAATCATATCAAGGCTGTCTCATATTCACCAAGATATCTCGACTAAGGACATATAGGCTGTCAGCCTAGCTGAACAGCTTTGAGACATTATTCAGTAGTACACTTATTACTGCAGACAAGGTAACAACCTGAATAATAACCATGCCGTTATAAACATAAGAGTTTATTACATGATACTGTTACAATCCCAAAGGCCTCAAACATTAGCCTTAAGGGCATACCCCAACAAAGACTAATATGTGTTCTAATCTTATAGGATGCTTCGAGCATGGAATAAGATGTAGACTCATGGGTACATTGGATGTACTGGACAGACCCTACTAGGATATTCAATTGCTTGTCACAATGTGAATAATCCTTGAATGCGACAAGTGGCACATTTCCTCTGACTTGAGATCACTTGTGTTTCTAAATGATGATTGTCATTGTTTTGAGGTAGTTCAATATCATTTGAAACATAATGATTATAGACTATCTTGGATGGTGAGCTTGAGTCAGGTTAGGGCACTAATGATAGACAAAGGATTGCCGTCTCCTTGTTTAAGGAGTGTGATGTTCTAAAGGGGCCCCCTGGATGAGATGATTGAGAAAAGTGTATGGCCATACCCAGGTGACTATGTTCATCTGATCTAATCATGCTCATCATATTGGAGTTACAAGCTTGACACGCTTGTCCAATAAGAACATCCAGTGGCAAAGGAAACATGCATGCCTTGTGAGTTGGATTCACACTTGTGCTGTGGTTTGGGTGTAGTCTTGGAAGACTCTTTTCTTTATATCGGGAGACAGTGATGTGTTGCTAGATACCCCTCACTGATCGTGATAACGTGAGTTATCGTTACCGACATTTAAAGGAAACCCTCAGGGTCGCACAATTTGATGATATGGCTTACTTAAGTCAGATCGTGTGGACTGAATTATTCAGGTTCAGTTTAAAGGGATTTAATCTCTGATTGTAAGTGAGATCTGGTCTGATCATGTTTGATTGATTAGGGCTTGAGATCGGTAAGCTTCGATCGAGAGATTGGATGCTAGATCGGTGAGATCAGGAGCATCAAGAGATCGACGGTCAGATCAATAGCCTTAGGGTTTATTGTGGTCTGGACTGATTGCTTGGTTTATTTGGTTATTAAACTAAACCAAATTGAACCAGCTCATTGAGTGAGCGTGTGGTTCAAATTGAGAGGAGTTTGCGATAGGGGTAAACCCATGATCGCATGTGAGTGAGTGGCTTTCTATTTTTAGAAAGCATGATCACATACGTGACCACTACTCACGTTCACGCCTAAGGCGCCCTCATCTCTCGTTTCTCCTTCTCTCGCGTCGCCAACTTGAGTTATTCGGTCTTGCACTCTCGTGTGGTGAAGAGGTTGACGCAAGGAGAAGGAAGTAATCGCCAAGCAAAGGAGATCTCTCCCCTTCCATTCGACAACGACTTCTTGGAACCTTGCTAGCAAAAGGAGCACCAAAGAAGAGTAGGCGACACCAATTGTGTGCGTCACCTTTGGAGAAGGAGCACTTGCGCCTTTCCTTCCAAGACACCATCTAAGCGATGGCAATGGTGAGAATCGTTTTTCATGCAAGTTGAACATATTACATGCATATATCCTTGAAACCCCTTCCGCTGTGTCAAAAAAATTTCATATGCGCCTCCTATAGGGTTTCGCCCCCCTTGTTCTAGGGGACCTTTCAGGTAGGGCGCGATGGATATCCGCGCGGAGACCATTCCTCAACTTCGACAAAACAAACTCGGGGTCCTCCTATAAGTTACACCGGAGTTGTAGCGTTTCAAAGGTGAGGCGATATTCCTCGACGGTACCCAATCTTTAGTGTAGGCTACTATACTGATCAAAGAGACGCTGCCTATAGGAGGGGGGTACATATCGCTCGTGGAGGCGATACCTCATTTCTTCCCAAGTGGTGATGGTAGGAAGGGCTTGCTGCGCATTATGGCTCTCCACGTTTGCCCAATGCAAATGCGCAGGGCCTTCAAGCAAGGTGCACACATACCTAACGCGCGAGTGGGGAGGCCTGTCACTAAGGTCGAAGTAAGAGTCAATAGACATGACCCAGTCGAAGAATTGTAACGGGTTGAGACGACCCGCAAAGGGCACGGGGGTGTTCCGAATGTAGTGACGAAAAACATCCTCCAAGCGATGGCGCTCTACCTGGTGTCGAGTTGGGGTCCTTTGACTGGCCCAAGCGTGCCCAAAGCGACCATTAGGTTGGGGCCCTTGTGCAGCCCACACATCGTCCTCATCTAGGGGTTCGTCCCCATAACCTAGGTCCCCCCTGGACCCCACGACGTCGCAGGTGACCGGACTCATCCTCGAAGACTCGCGGCAGCAGGGGCGTGGCCATCGGAGTCAACTCTCTAGTCGGTGGGGCTGGGTTTGCGAACGGAGGTGGACTAACCGGGTTGGAGTGCCTATGCTCCGATGGCTCAAGCCGACTTGCGAGGCTATGGATCCCTGCCATAATTTGCTGAAACATCGTGTTTGTATCCCCTTCGTGGGATTCCAAGCCGGCGAATAGCGCATCCAACTTGGCGTCTGCACGCCCTTCAAGCGCAGCCAATGATTCTAAATGGGTTCTACTCCCTTCCGAGGGTGGGACCGACACTTGGGTTTCAGGGATGGTTCCCAGAAATTGGGACGACATAACTTGCGACCTTGTGGTCACCATGAAACAAACAAGGGGAAACGCAGGATGCAGAGAAATGCTGAAAACGTGCAGAAATATGATTAAGTATGGATCGTGCAAACAATGAAGATTGGTCGCACAACTTGCTTTGATACCAAAATGATGTAGAGACTATAGGAGGGTTGGTCCTTAGTGTTGTACTCTGCGGTGTTTACACAATGCACAGAAAGTATAGCAAGAAACACGGGAAATCGGCGTGAACTTGATTCGAGGCAATACTAATGCGAGTGAAATCCAACGGCACCCAAATTACTGAAATTCTCTCACTAACCTCTAGAGCAATTTTAAGCACACCACAAATTGGGTATGCGGATAGCGAGGTCAGCTCGCGCACCTATGCCCCTGCGAACACACCAACGAACAGGGAAACCGTCCACGACTCCGACGCTTAGATGCTCGTGGGTGAGAGGGCGAAAGAAATTCAACAAGAAAAGAACATCTAGAAATAGGCGAACCTGACCCACCCGGAACGGTGGGATTTACTTCTCAAAAAGCAGGAAACACTTCGAGTCGAGACACCGGTCACCGACTCTTAAAAATCCTGAAGACGAAGCTACCTCGTCTTCCACACAAGCTGGAGGCACTCTTGCTCACCAGGAGAACTCTACCTCTAAGAGAACTAAAGAACACAACACCCCAGCCTCCTCTTTTATAAAACAAGAGGGGAGGGATCGAGACAAAGCAGAAAAAGACAAGCTATTTCAACAACTAACTACTCCTGCAGGCCACAAAGGTGGTCAAGCTGCTACCACAAGACAAAGCAAAACAAAATTCTACCTAATATTCTATGAAGCTGGCACATGGTCTTCTGGTCTTCATACGGAGGTGGTTGGGCGGTCAGACGCGTTCGGAGCATACCGCGACAAAGCAGCAGAATTTGGACGTCGTGCACTGGGTTACGACGGATGTGGCGTGCTCTTGGGTCATGTTGCTAAGATCATTGCACGGCCCCTCTGGTGTTGGGCCTTCAAGTGGACATCCGCCCATGCCCTTGGGCGGAAGGGCTTCGGTGTGGATCGACAATGGGCTGATAACTCCTATGAAACAGTTCGGCGGTCAAGAAGGGCATTGAGACCGCCGTACCTCTACCTTGTTGGGCTCCTTCGGGTCCTCCATAGATGGTTCAACATGGTATGTGTTGGGGTATGCCCTTAAGGCTAATGTTTGAGGCCTTGGGATTATTTCAGTATCATGTATAAACTTTATGTTTATAAAGGCAATGGTTGTTATTCAGGTTGTTACAGTATCTGCTGCAATATGTATACTTCTGAATAATGTCTCAATGCTGTTCAGCTTGGCTGACATGCAGTTTTGTCCTTAGTCGAGATATCTTGGTGAACATGAGACAGCCTTGATATGATTGAGACTAATATGTGTTCTAATCTTATAGGATGCTTCGAGCATGGAATAAGATGTAGACTCATGGGTACATTGGATGTACTGGACAGACCCTACTTAGGATATTCAATTGCTTGTCACAATGTGAATAATCCTTATATGCAAACAAGTGGCATATTTCCTCTGACTTGAGATCACTTCTGTTTCTAAATGATGATTGGCATTGTTTTGAGGTAGTTCAATATCATTTGAAACATAATGGTTATAGACTATCTTGGATAATGAACATGAGTCATGTTAGGGGACTAGTGATAGATATAGGATTGCCGTCTCCTTGATTGGAGTGTGATGTTCTATAGGGGCCCCCTGGATGAGATGATTGAGAAAGTGTATGGCCATACCCAGATGACTATGTTTCATCTGATCTAATCATTCTCATCATATTGGAATTACAGGCTTGACACGCTTGTCCAATAAGAACATCCAGTGGCAAAGGAAACACATATGTCAAGTGACTTGGGTTCACACTTGTGCTGTGGTTTGGGTGTAGTCTTGGAAGACTCTTTCCTTTATATCGGGAGACAGTGATGTGTTGCTAGATACCCCTCACTGATCATGATAACGTGAGTTATCGTTACCGACATTTAAAGGAAACCCTTAGGGTCGCACAATTTGATGATATGGCTTACTTATGTCAGATCGTGTGGACTGAATTGTTTTAGTTCAGTTTAATGGGATTTAAACTCTGATTGTAAGTGAGATCTGGTCTGATCATGTTTGATTGATTAGGGCTTGAGATCGGTAAGCTTCGATCGAGAGATTGGATGCTTGATCGGTGAGATCAAGAGCATCAAGAGATGAATGGTCAGATCTTAAGCCTTTTTGGTTTAATGTGATCTGGATCAAGGCTTGGCTTAATTTGGTCCTTGAACCAAATGAAATGAACCGGCTCATCAAGTGAGCGCATGGTTCAAGGGTAGAGGAAATTGCGATCGTTCACTTGGTGTGAACACATGATCGCATGTGGTGGCTTGCTATTTTTAGAAGCCATGATCTCAAAATGAGACCACGCCTCACGTTCGAAGAGCTCTCCCTATTCTCGCCTCTCGCCCCCTATTGCTCACAACGACTCACTCTCTCATGTGTAAAGGTTGACGACAAGAGAAGGATTCGACCAAGCAAAAGAGATCATCTCTTCTCCCTTCACGCGATCAGGAGACCTTGGAGCCTTGCTAGCACAAGGATCGACAAGGAGTAGGCGATCACCCATCTTGTGTGCGCACGCTTTGGAGGAGTGCCGCATCGTTCTCTGCTTCCAAGTCGCCATCCAAGAAATGGTTATGGTATGATCCTTGTGTCAAATCTTTAAGTTAATCTATGTTCATACATGCGATCCTAGAAATCCTATGATTCCGCCCATGCAAGTTTTATTATATACGCATGTTTAGGGTTTCGCCCCCTTAGGGGAACCTTCAATTGGTATCAGACCCATGGTTTCCTTGTATGATGCATACGATTGCTTGTTTTAGTGATCCTTGTTTGCGCATATGATTAGATCTAAAGAGCATGCAAAAATTTCATGTATGTTTTACATTGGCGCTTGCATGCAAGTTGGCGCTTGTTGTAGTTTTCTCAAAACATGACTTGCGCGCCCCTCACTAGATCTAAGCGCCTGCTGTAAAAACTTAGACGGGTTATTAGGGTTGAAGTCATCGTCCAGTCTAGACCCGACAGTCTGATCAGACCATCTGACAGCCTAGATGGGTCGACCAGATGGCACCTATGCGCAGGCATGAGGTGGCTATAGGTCGACTGCTGAAAGGCTTGTAGCGATGTCTGATTGAGACAACCAGATGAACGCCCATGATTAAGGCCTGGGGTCACACCCGCTTGCCTAAACTCATGAGGGATGTTCAGCCCTTCACGCATGCATTGTTGACCATGTGGTCGACTCAAGTCGGTTATGACTTGGTGCATGCAAGGGCAGTGGGTCTGACTAGGTCTGATGAGTGGATCCCTATTAATGGACCGTTGTAAGGTAGTAGGGCACATAAGGAAATAAAATGAAGCCAATGGGTTTTTCAAAATTTTATTTTCTTGGATGGATCACATGATGTTTGTATAACATGAGGAATGATTGTTTATTTAATCTTATGTGGGCTGCCCTATTTAATGTGTGCTGTGCTGGGGCCTGCGTGCCTAGATTATTATGTGTAAATTATTATTGTGATCTGCGCATCACATTTTAATTAATTTATAAAGTGTAATTGACCTGCGTGTCAAACATGTCTAGATAGATTAAATTGTATTTTAATCAGACATGAGCACAGAGCACACTTGGCAGAGGCGCATGCAGCAAGTGGCTTCACCAGTGGGAGGTCTAGGGTTCGACTCTAGGATAGGTGCATTTTACCTGGTGGGCGCACCTGAGCTGCAGTGGGCTCTTGGGCCCGGGTTGGGCCAGAAGAAATGCAAAAGACCCAAGAAGAGCTCAAGTGAAGACTTAAGTTAATTAAGGTCTTACTTAGGCATGGGCTTTTACCACATAAGATCATCATGCTTTTAATTTACTGTTTCAGTAATGTAGTAACTGCATGATTTATTCTTCTGCTATCACCATAGGATTTGAATGATAGTAAGAAGATAAAAGGACCGTTAAAATCCAACGTTAAATATCAAGCACGTAAGCCTTCTGACGCGAAACCTCACTATTCTGACTATCGTTGGGGCCGTGTTGTACCCACTCAGTGGGCACGCCCATCTATCTTCAAACGGTGTGTGATTACACCTGCGTGTTACAGAGAAGGGATTTATCGCTTCTCGTTGCTCAGCATAGCACGTGGTGGTCCAGGGAGTAGGTCGGGTCAGCTTGACCATGTAGGCTACATATTGAGCATATGGTAGCTATATGGAGGCAGCCATCTGTGGGATCAGAGACTGTGTTGTACCAACTCAGTTGGCACAGTCTGCTGTATTGCCCAGATGAAGGGGAATCGCACGGGTTGGCGATTGGCAGGGATTGCCTACTAGAGATTAGTGCTTGTACTCTCTGTGCATCTTATCTCGCCTGAGCGGGACGTGGAGACCAAGTATGAGATCTGGATCCCATCTCACTAAAAGAGTTTCACTCTTTCGGACTGTTTTACTGGATTTTTCAGTCAGATAAAATAGTGAGAAATAGAATCATTCTTAAGTCCTGAATTGATTCTAACATTGATACTGACCTTGCTGTTCTTGCATTGTTGTAGATTACTGCAGCAACGAACACCACAGCCTTCAATGCGCGATCCCTACTGGAAAGGGAGAAGTTTGCTGGGCCAAACTTCTCAGACTGGTATGGACACCTTAAGATTGTTCTTAAGGCTGAGAGGAAACTGTATGTCCTCGAGACGGCTATACCGCCTCAACCCGCTACAAACGCCCCAAGGGCGGTTCGGGAAGCTTATGAAAAGCATGTCAATGATAGCATTGACGTCGCTTGCCTTATGCTAGTGTCTATGACGCCACAGCTGCAACGTCAGCATGAGGATTTATCTGCTATAGAAATTATAGCAAACCTCAAGATGCTGTATGCAGCACAGGCAAGGACTGAACGCTATAATTTGACTAAACTTTTCTTTCAGAGCAAACTGACTGAAGGGAGTCCAGTTGGAGCTCACGTGCTCAAGATGATTGGGTACAAGGAGGCTCTAGAGAAACTGGGACACACCATCAATCAGGAGCTTGTTGTAGATATCATCCTGCAGTCTCTCCCGGCCTCTTTCGATCCATTCATTATTAATTTTAATATGAACAAGATCGACTGTACGCCAGCAGAGTTACTGAATATGCTCTTGACAACTGAGCAGACTCAGTCACGTGAGAAGGGAACGCCTTCATCCTCTGTCCTCATGGTTCCTTTTAGGAACAAGAAGAAGGGGAAGAAGGGCAAAGCCCCTGTCAAGAGCTACAACAAGGCTCTGAAGCAAAAAGTAAAGCGGTCGAAGGAATACAGATGTTTCCATTATGGCCAGCTGGGTCACTGGAAAAAGGACTGTAAAGCGCTCCAAGGAGATAAGAAGGGAAGCAACTCTTTCGCTTCTGGCTCAGGTATTTTCGTTACTGAAGTCATGGTTTCTTCTTCTATTTCATGGGTGTTAGACACTGCATGTGGAGTTCACATTTGTTCAAATGTACAGGAACTCAAGAGAAGAAGACAGGTGGGACAGCATGAGGTGGACTTACGAGTAGGAAATGGGGCACGGGTTGCTGCTGTTGCTGTAGGAGTTTATCACATCTCTTTACCATCTGGTCTTGTATTAGAACTGGACAATTGTTATTTTGTACCAAGCATAACTAAGAATATTATCTCTATTCCTGCTCTTGTCAGGAAAGGGTTTTCCTTTGAATGCAAGATTTCAAAGTGTTACATTTCTTTTGATAATATTGTTTATGCTACTGGGTCAATTAACAATGGGGTATTCATGTTGGACATGGAATGTTCAATACAACAGATTGATATTAAGAAAGCCAAGTATGCTGATGACAGCACCTTGCTATGGCATAGTCGTTTAGGCCATATTAACAAGAAGCGCATTAAGCGGTTGCATGATCATGGACTACTGGGATCATTCTCCTATGAGGAGCTTGATACATGCAAAGCTTGTTTAATGGGTAAAATGACGAAGTCTCCTTTTTCCAACAAAGGTCAAAGGGCTTCAGGTTTACTTGACCTCATTCACAGTGATGTGTGTGGGCCATTTAGTAAACATGCTAGAGGTGGCTATTCATACTTCATTACCTTTACTGATGATTTCAGTAGGTATGGTTATGTCTATCTAATGAGACATAAGAGTGAATCTTTTGACAAGTTCAAAGAGTTCAAAAATGAAGTACAAAATCAGTTAGGCCGAAATATCAAGGCACTTCGCTCAGATCGAGGTGGAGAATACTTGAGTCATGAGTTTACTGACTATCTGAAGGAGTGTGGGATTATCTCACAGCTCACTCCGCCAGGAACACCGCAATGGAATGGTGTGTCCGAGAGGAGAAATAGAACATTACTGGATATGGTTCGTTCTATGATGAGTCAGGCTACTCTACCTTACTCCTTTTGGGGATTTGCACTGGAAACAGCTGCAAAGGTACTAAACCGAGTGCCATCCAAGGCCGTTTCAAAGACTCCATATGAGTTATGGTATGGGAAACAGCCGAGCTTGACATTTATTAAGATCTGGGGTTGCGAGGCTTATGTCAAAAAGCTCGCCTCTGGGAAACTAGAGAGCAAATCTGAGAAATGTATCTTTGTCGGTTACCCTAAGGAAACTAAGGGTTATTATTTCTACGATCCCAAAGAGAACAAAGTATTTGTTGCTCGGACGGCTATATTTCTTGAGAAGGAATTTCTTCTGCAAGAAGCCAGTGGGAGAGAAATAAAGCTGGATGAGAATCTAGAAGAAGGACAAAGTAGTCAAGCACAGTTAGATGAGCTTGAGCCAGTAGATCAGGTTACTGAACAACCTGAGGCTCAGATATCACGGGAACCGCAAAGATCGGGAAGGATCCGTCGACAGCCTGAGCGCTATGACGGAGTCTACATCATTGATGATGAACCCCTCACTTATGCGGATGCGGTCAGTGGACCGGAATCAGCGAGATGGCTTGAAGCTATGCGAGCCGAGATGGACTCCATGTCAGATAACCAAGTATGGGATTTGGTTAATCCGCCTCCAACAGTAATCCCTATAGGCTGTAAGTGGATCTTCAAGAAGAAGATAGACATGGATGGTAACGTGGTTACCTATAAAGGCAGGCTAGTTGCGAAAAGTTTCAAACAAATCTACGGGATAGATTATGATGAAACTTTCTCTCCTGTAGCCATCTTCAAATCTATTCGGATTATTCTCGCGATAGCGGCATATTATGATTATGAGATCTGGCAGATGGATGTGAAGACCACTTTCCTTAATGGAAAATTAGAAGAGGATGTGTATATGACACAACCAGAAGGTTTCACTAATCCATCGGATCGTCATAAAATATGCAAATTAAAGAAGTCCATTTATGGACTTAAACAAGCATCAAGAAGCTGGAATATTCGTTTTGATGAATCAATCTGTGAATTTGGTTTCATCAAGAATGAAGATGATCCGTGTGTATATAAGAGGTTTAGTGGGAGCGTGATTACTTTCCTAGTCCTCTACGTCGATGATATCTTAATCATTGGAAATGATATTCCTGAACTACATGCGGTTAAGGCATGGTTAAGAAAATGTTTCCAGATGAAAGATTTAGGAGAAGCAGCCTATGTATTAGGTGTGAAGATCTACAGAGATAGATCTAAGAGGCTTCTCGGGCTGTGCCAGAGTACTTACATCGATAAAGTCATGGAGAGATTCCATTTAGAAAATTCTAAAAGAGGATATCTTCCAGTCAGACATGGTCTGAATCTTTCAAAGAGTCAGTGTCCACAAACACAAACTGAGAAAGATGAAATGGACAATACGCCTTATGCTTCGGCTATTGGGTCCATTATGTATGCGATGTTGTGTACTCGCCCAGACGTCGCTTACGGGTTAAGCGTGACCAGTCGATTCCAAAGTAATCCAGGGAAGGCACACTGGATTGCGGTCAAGAACATTTTGAAATATCTTCGGAGGACCAAAGATATGTTCTTGATATATGGAGGTCAGGAAGAACTCAGTATTGAAGGATATACTAATGCTTCATTCCAATCTGACCAGGATGATTTCCGATCGCAATCAAGCTATGTTTTTAGCTTGAATGGAGCAGCAGTGGTGTGGAAAAGTTTCAAACAGTCAATTGTTGCTGATTCCACAACAGAAGCCGAGTATGTTGCAGCCTCAGAAGCATCTAAGGAGGCAGTGTGGATTCGTAAGTTCGTTCAGGAACTTGGTGTTGTTCCTTCGAGTGCAGATCCTTTGGTTATCTTCTGTCATAACACTGGAGCAATAGCACAAGCAAAGGAACCACGGTCGCACCAGAAGTCCAAGCACATACAGAGAAGGTTTCACTTGATCCGGGAGATCATTGATCGTGGCGAGATCAAAGTCTGCAAGGTTCATACAGATGACAATCTGGCTGACCCGCTTACAAAGCCTCTGGCGCAGCAGAAGCATGAGAAGCACTGTAATAATATGGGTTTGAGATTTCTCAACCATTAGATTAAGTGCAAGTGGGAGATTGTTGGGGTATGCCCTTAAGGCTAATGTTTGAGGCCTTGGGATTATTTCAGTATCATGTATAAACTTTATGTTTATAAAGGCAATGGTTGTTATTCAGGTTGTTACAGTATCTGCTGCAATATGTATACTTCTGAATAATGTCTCAATGCTGTTCAGCTTGGCTGACATGCAGTTTTGTCTTTAGTCGAGATATCTTGGTGAACATGAGACAGCCTTGATATGATTGAGACTAATATGTGTTCTAATCTTATAGGATGCTTCGAGCATGGAATAAGATGTAGACTCATGGGTACATTGGATGTACTGGACAGACCCTACTTAGGATATTCAATTGCTTGTCACAATGTGAATAATCCTTATATGCAAACAAGTGGCATATTTCCTCTGACTTGAGATCACTTCTGTTTCTAAATGATGATTGGCATTGTTTTGAGGTAGTTCAATATCATTTGAAACATAATGGTTATAGACTATCTTGGATAATGAACATGAGTCATGTTAGGGCACTAGTGATAGAAATAGGATTGCCGTCTCCTTGATTAGAGTGTGATGTTCTATAGGGGCCCCCTGGATGAGATGATTGAGAAAGTGTATGGCCATACCCAGATGACTATGTTTCATCTGATCTAATCATTCTCATCATATTGGAATTACAGGCTTGACACGCTTGTCCAATAAGAACATCCAGTGGCAAAGGAAACACATATGTCAAGTGACTTGGGTTCACACTTGTGCTGTGGTTTGGGTATAGTCTTGGAAGACTCTTTCCTTTATATCGGGAGACAGTGATGTGTTGCTAGATACCCCTCACTGATCGTGATAACGTGAGTTATCGTTACCGACATTTAAAGGAAACCCTTAGGGTCGCACAATTTGATGATATGGCTTACTTATGTCAGATCGTGTGGACTGAATTGTTTTAGTTCAGTTTAATGGGATTTAAACTCTGATTGTAAGTGAGATCTGGTCTGATCATGTTTGATTGATTAGGGCTTGAGATCGGTAAGCTTCGATCGAGAGATTGGATGCTTGATCGGTGAGATCAAGAGCATCAAGAGATGAATGGTCAGATCTTAAGCCTTTTTGGTTTAATGTGATCTGGATCAAGGCTTGGCTTAATTTGGTCCTTGAACCAAATGAAATGAACCGGCTCATCAAGTGAGCGCATGGTTCAAGGGTAGAGGAAATTGCGATCGTTCACTTGGTGTGAACACATGATCGCATGTGGTGGCTTGCTATTTTTAGAAGCCATGATCTCAAAATGAGACCACGCCTCACGTTCGAAGAGCTCTCCCTATTCTCGCCCCTCGCCCCCTATTGCTCACAACGACTCACTCTCTCATGTGTAAAGGTTGACGACAAGAGAAGGATTCGACCAAGCAAAAGAGATCATCTCTTCTCCCTTCACGCGATCAGGAGACCTTGGAGCCTTGCTAGCACAAGGATCGACAAGGAGTAGGCGATCACCCATCTTGTGTGCGCACGCTTTGGAGGAGAGCCGCATCGTTCTCTGCTTCCAAGTCGCCATCCAAGAAATGGTTATGGTATGATCCTTGTGTCAAATCTTTAAGTTAATCTATGTTCATACATGCGATCCTAGAAATCCTATGATTCCGCCCATGCAAGTTTTATTATATATGCATGTTTAGGGTTTCGCCCCCTTAGGGGAACCTTCAGTATGGAGGGTGGTGGAAGTCGAGACGGGGTCGACGGGGCAGATCTACATCTCCAGGGTAAGTCACGGTCTGCCCGTGGCGTTTTACTCGGGGTGTGGCTTTCGTAGCTGGGTACCCCGAGGAACTTTCTGTGGAAAATCTAACTTGTGCATGTGAAGCCGCACCCAAATTGGGTAGTTGTCTACAGGACTCACGGGGTGTGGCTTTCGTTGCTGGCTACCACGAGGAACTTTCTGTGGAAAATCTGACTTGTGCATGTGAAGCCGCCTCCGATTCTAAAATTTCTTTGGGTAGTTGTTTGCAGGAGTCATGGGGTGTGGTTTTCGTCACTGGGTACCCTGAGGAACTTTCTATTGAAAATTGGGCTTGTGCATGTGAAGCCACCCCTAAATCGGGTAGTTGCGCAGGACTCATGGGGCGTGGCTTCCATCGCTGGGTACCCCGAGGAACTTTTTGTGGGAGATCTAACTGACGCTGCCCCTGATTCCAGAATACACAGGCCGAGGTTCTCATCGCTGGGCACCCCGTGGAACTTTCTGTGCTAAATTAAACTTTCTTTTGCGCCTGGGTCTTCAGTGCTGGGTGCTCCTGTGATGGGGTGGTGGGGTCATACAAGCATTCAAACAACGCATTTGAAATCGTTTGTAGTTAACTTATACTTAGTGAAAACCGATTAACTCAAACGCTTTGAGAAATTAGGTTTTGATACTCTTATAGGGAAAACCGAGACCCTTCATTAAACTAGCTCTAACATGCACTTTTAAAACAAAGGAAAGCTTAACAAGTTCTTAGGCATGCGGTTCTACAATAAGGAATGAAGCTATGCTAGTGGAAGAACTCACCTTGCGCCCCTTGAGAATAGAAGGGACGTTCACCTCGTTCTTCACCGGTCCTATGGATGATACTCACGAAGTAGGGCCCTATGAGCTTACAACCATGGCATTATAGCATCCCACACATGCGTGGGTGAGTATTTAGAAAGAATATTAATAGTCCCAATTACAAAAACAATCAAGGGGGAGGCAACCTCCAAGTTCCCTTGCTAACATATTAGGGACTAGCTAACTAAGAGGGGAAGGGATGAGGGTGCACTTGGCATGCTCTCCATGGTCTTGCGCCACCTGTGGAAATGCCGTGTGAGTGTAGATGGGTGCTCAAGAACATCAAGAAAAACAACAACCAAGGAAGAGAAGGAACTTAGGTAGCTTAGGGTAGTGGCTTGGTCTCGGCATGATGTAGGTGATACCATCTTGATTCACGGTTGTGTCCAGCTCATCCTCTTGGGTTGAGGACTCTTCAAGGCTGATGGGAGGAGGTGGTGTGAGCTTCCAACTTCAGGACATGCGCAAGTGGGGGAAGAAGATTGAGAGGGGGGGGGGGAAGAGGAGAAGAGCTCTCGGCAAGGGTTGGAAGAGGGGGAGAGTTGAGGTGACACACACCACTAGAAGACACACTTCTAAAGTTTGTAAAAATATTCAACTCTAAAATGTGGCTTACAAGAGAATACAACATATAGGAGGCTGCCAACGGTTGCTTCCCATCCCTAAGCACTTGGACAAGTCAAATTAGCAAAGAAAATCCAACATGATGTAGGAGATTTGATGGGGCTGATATCTTTCCCCAAAGGTTAGATTTGTTTTGAGGCTTGGCTTGGAGTCTTCCCCATGGCGGCAGTGTTGAAATCTGAGGTGGTGATGGGCTGAAGCGGCTGTCATCCTGCCGTAAATGTGTGCAGCTCCTTGAAGACCGAACTCTGCATCTTGCTGGTGGCGTGTGGGCTGCTCCTTGGCATTGGTGGCTGGCGCATGATGGACTGAAGTGGCTGTCATTCTGCAGTAAATGTGAGCAGCTCCTTGGAGACCGAAACTCTGCAACTTGCTGGTGGCGTGTGGGCTGCTCCTTGGCATTGGTGGCTGGCGCATGATGGACTGAAGTGGCTGTCATTCTGCAATAAATGTGAGCAGCTCCTTGAAGACCGAAATTCTACATGTTGTTGGTGGCGTGTGGGCTGCTTCTTGGCATTGGTGGCTGGCGCATGATGGACTGAAGTGGCTGCAAAAGGCTGGTATTGTCCCCCCTTGCTCCAAAGGGAAGTGGTGGTTGGAGATGAAGACAAATCCCACATGGCTGCTAACTAGGATGGTGGGATTTGGGGTAATTGTGGTGATACTCCATTAGGTTGGGGTGGGCTGCTTCTCCCATAAATTGGGCCGATGGGCTCATGGCACCTCTTGAAGTTGTCTTGACTTGATTTTGACTTGCATCCCAAAATGGAGTTGACCTAATCTATTACATCAATTGCTTGCACTAACCTACCATACATAAGTGGCGAAACCTGGAAATGTAACTACATGGTGTAATTGGAGGGTGGATCTAACCTACCACATGATGCACCCTAATCTAAGACAAAATAAGCAAAATGGGGTCCTAAGGAAGCCATGTCTAGTGGCTAGGATAGCCATATCTAGAGGGCTTCTTTCGAACCCGGGCGGACCTCCGAAGGTCCTGCCTCGGTCCCACATCAGCTCTCCCGGGGTGAGAAAATTTCTCCTCTGGAGAATTATCTTTGTACACTTGGAGAAGCTCAGGTGTAGACCTAGCAAGCTCAGCCTCAGGGAGCCATGCCTCCTCACCATCTGTAAATTTGACGCGGTAATAAAGCTGTACCTCATCAGGGGTGAGTCGGGTCTGGTCCTCGAGTATGGCCTCGATCTCTAAGTCGTGGCAGATGTCTAGTTATTGTATAGAGAGAGGCGGATGATAAAGCGTCAGATCCTCCACATTGATGTTGGAGGATATCCCCAATTCTGGTGGCAGGTCCAATAGATAGGCGTTGTTGTTGACCCTCTTCAGAATAGTGAAAGGCCCGATTCCCTTTGCGTCCAACTTGCGGCCGTGTCCTTGGATATGCTCCTCACGGACCCGCAACATTACCTGATCCCCTACAGAAAATACCTTCTCTCGGCATCGTTTGTTAGTATCATCGCGATATTGGTTAACAGAATCCTGAATCTTACTAAATAAGTCATGATGTAACTGCGAAATATGGAAGGCATAATCTCGGGCCGAAATAGAAGTCTTGCAATGCTTAGGGGCAGCAAATATATCAATGGGCTTATTAGGTTGATACCCTAAGTTTGCCTGGAAGGGAGACAGACCAGTAGTCCTATTTGGAACACTATTGTAAGAGAATTCAGCTGTGGGCAACAGCTTGTCCCAATCACTGGGGTGTTCTCCTATGAGACTCCTAAGGATGCTCCCAAGTGATCTGTTGACCACTTCGGTCTGCCCATCCGTCTGGGGGTGGTAGGCCATCGAGAACTTCAGTTTTGTGCCCAGTAGAGCCCATAGTGTCCTCCAAAAATGGCTAACGAACCTGGTGTCTCTATCCGAAACTATAGTGAGAGGGGTACCATGCAGCCTAACAATGTCTCTAAAGAAGAGCCTGGCCATATGGGAGGCATCGGTAGTCTTCGTGCAAGGTATGAAATGTGCCATTTTGGTGAACCTGTCTACCACAACATAAATAGAGTCATGCCTAGCAGCAGTCCTAGGCAATCCTAGAACAAAGTCCATACAGATGTCCTGCCATGGTGCCTGTGGAATAGGCCGAGGGGTGTACAGTCCAAAATTGTGCTTCTGGACCTTAGTGGATTGACAGGTCCCACAATGCCTAACTACCTTAGCCACGTCTTGGTAGAGCTTAGGCCAAAAGAACTGCTCCTCTACCAAAGCACGGGTCTTTTCTCGACCGTGGTGCCCAGCAGACCCTCCCCCATGGAGTTCCCAAATTAGGAAATCCCGGATTGAGGTCTTAGGCACACAAAGTGTCGGCCCAAGGAAAAGACACCCATCCCTAAGGGTGTACAGAGGGTGACTCATGACATCTCTAGTCATATCAGCATAGATAGTAGAAAAATCAGAGCAATCTAGATAGGCGGCTTTCATATGCTCAAATCCTACAAGCTCAGCATGCATAGTTTGCAAAACGAAGACTACCCTACTCAAAGCATCAGCAACTTTGTTGTTAACTCCAGACTTATGTTTTAAGACAAAAGTGTATTGTTGTAGATACTCTACCCACTTGGCATGTCTGGCATTGAGTTTTCTTTGGGCACTAAGATAAGATATGGCTTGGTGATCACTATTTAAGGTGAATTCATGGTGGAGAAGGTAGTGCCGCCAATGCCTCAAAGATTGTACCACGGCATAGAACTCTTTGTCGTAGGTTGAGTACTTTTGCTTGGCCTCATTCAGCTTTTCACTGAAGAAGGCAATAGGGTGACCTTCCTGGCTGAGGGTCCCACGTATGCCAATGCCAGAAGCATCGCAATCAACCTCAAAGACTTTGCCAAAGTCAGGCAATCTTAAAACAGGGGCAGAGGTCATCCTACTCTTAAGTTCAGTGAAGGCCCTACTGGCAGACTTAGTCCAACTAAAGTCCCCTTGTTTCATGCAATTGGTGATAGGAGCTACTATGGTGCTAAAATTCCGTATGAACCTACGATAGAAGGTAGCAAGGCCATGGAAACTCCTAACTTCAGTAAGGGTTTTGGGCTCCGGCCAGTCTAGTATGGCTTGGACCTTAGATGGATCAGCTTGAAGCCCTAAATCAGAAACAATGAACCCTAGAAAGACAACTTTGGGAGATAGGAAAGAACACTTCTTCAGGTTGACATAAAGCTTTTCATCCCTAAGAAGGGCTAGGGTTTGCCTTAAGTGTTCTAGGTGTTCTCCTTGTGACTTACTATAGATAAGTATGTCATCAAAGTACACAACTAGGAATCTCCCTATGTAGGGTCTAAGCACTTGGGTCATAAGCCTCATAAAGGTGGAAGGGGCATTGGCTAGCCCAAAAGGCATGACTAACCACTCATACAGACCGTCTTTGGTTTTGAAAGCGGTCTTCCACTCATCCCCTTCTCTTATCCTTACCTGATGGTATCCACTCCTGAGGTCTAGTTTGGAAAACCATTTGGATCCGACTAACATATCTAGCATGTCATCAAGTCTAGGTATGGGAAACCTATATTTGATAGTAATCTTGTTGATAGCCCTACAATCTATACACATGCGCCAGCTGCCATCCTTCTTTGGGGTAAGAAGGGCCGGGACGGCGCAGGGGCTCAGGCTTTCCCTTATGTAACCCTTACACAACAAATCATCTACTTGTCTCTTAAGCTCTTCATGTTCGGTAGGGTTCATCCTATAGTGGGGTAGATTGGGAAGAGAGGATCCAGGTACTAAGTCTTTGGCATGTTGTATATCCCTAACTGGTGGCAGTCCTTCTGGGAGATCCTCGGGAGTGAGCTCACTAAATTCTTGGAGCAAGGCTTCTACTTCTGGGGAAGGTTTCTCTTCCACCTCGGGGTTGATTTCTTTGATGACTAAGGTATAAAGGGGTTGGTCTTCTATAATCTCCTTAGTGAAGGTTTGGGGTCTTATAAGTTGAATGATGGGTTGACTCTGCTTGGGTTCCTCTACCTTACCCTTACTAGTGGTAGCCCTAAGTTCTTTGGGAAGGGAAGGTTTTAACCTAATCTTTTGGTCCTTATGGTTAAAGACATAGGTGTTAGTCCTACTGTAGTGGACAACATCCATGTCATAGAGCCAAGGGCCGCCTAATAGGATTTGGGCTACATCCATGGTAAGGACGTCACACCAAACCTTGTCCTCATATGTGCCAAACTGGATAGGCACAAGGCATCTATGGGTCACAGGGACACTAGTTTGATTGACCTAGGAAATGTTGTAAGGGCTCGGTCGGAGTTCCATTTTGAGATTCAGTTTAGTAGCAGCTATGTGGGAGACAGCATTGAGACTACTTCCTCCATCAATTACCACCTTGCACATGTGACCATGGCATTTGGTGTAAGTGTGGAAGATGGTGGTCCGACACCAGTCTTCAGTGGGAGTAGGCTTGACAAGGGTACATCTAACTACCCCTAAGGTGTTGAAGATGTCATCACTACTGTCATAGTCATTGATTTCAATCTCTTGATTAGGGTCTCCCTCCAGGGTGGGTTCAGGGGCCATGTTTTCCTCAGTTAGGACCATGACCTTCTTAGTGCAATCCTTCGCAAGGTGCCCCCTTTGCCTACAGTTATAGCAAGTGATGGTGGAATTGTCTGTAGGTTGAACAGGCCTAGGCCTGGGGTTTGAGCTAGAGGGTTGGTGTATAGGAGTGGGCCTATAGATAGGCCGGGGAGGGATAGTCTCCTTCCTATTCTTAAGTTCTTGTTCCACCCCTATGGCCCTTTGATAAGATATCTCGGGGGTGTCTAATTGGAAATAGGTTAAAGCCCTTTTAATGTCAGGTCTGAGGCCATTCTTGAATCTACTTAGGATCATACCTGGGTCTTCATTGACCTCACACCTAATGAGAAGCTCTTCTAACTTGGTTTGGTAAGCTTCTACTGTAGAGGAACCTTGAGTGTGACTACCGAGTTCATCCTTAAGCTTTTGCATGAAGCCGGGAGGGACATACTTTTGCCTAAGTAGGAGTTTCATTTCATCCCAAGACTCAACGGGTGGCTTACCATCCCTTTCTATGGTTCTCTCGACATGGGTCCAGTAGAGTCTAGCGGGTCCTTCTAGTAAGCATTTGGTGAACCTAACCTTACTCTCATTGTGCATAAGGCTATAGTCAAAGTATTGATCTAGCTTTGTGGTCCAATATAGGAACTCCTTAGGGTTAAGGGATCCACCAAAAGTAGGTGGGTTGATCTTGATGGCACGTTGCACCTCATGATCTATAGGTCTATAACAGGGTGGTTGTTGGGCATAAGCCCTTCCCATTCGGTTTGAGAATGAGTGACTCTAGGGGT
This sequence comes from Costus lasius, assembly GCA_027563935.2. Lineage (NCBI taxonomy): Eukaryota > Viridiplantae > Streptophyta > Magnoliopsida > Zingiberales > Costaceae > Costus > Costus lasius. The sequence continues at coordinate 99,840,577 of CM050448.1, forward strand.
GTCAGAGGGGGTTCCTAGGTCATTTGGCTCCCTTGTGTGGGATCCACTATTGGGCCGACTAGTGTTTGGGGGATCCATCTTAGAGTTAGACTCTAGGGTGTTAAGCCTATTGTCTATGACACCTATAGAGTGTTGAAGGGATGCTAGGGTTTCTTTAATGGATGCCATATCAATTGAAAGGGCACTCACCTCATGGTCAATAGCGTGATTAAGACCATAGGGAGCACCGGATCTAGTAGCCATTTTCGAAGACAAGTAGAGTTTGAAAATAGACCCTAAAGTGGTAAAATATAGCTAATCAATTTCTTTCATGCACCCAGGTCCAAAATCGTCTTAGTAGTAGGAAAATAAAATTTTGTCTTATAAAATCCTACTCTAAGAACCTCCTCTGATACCAAGATGATGGGGTGGTGGGGTCATACAAGCATTCAAACAACGCATTTGAAATCGTTTGTAGTTAACTTATACTTAGTGAAAACCGATTAACTCTAATGCTTTGAGAAATTAGGTTTTGATACTCTTATAGGGAAAACCGAGACCCTTCATTAAACTAGCTCTAACATGCACTTTTAAAACAAAGGAAAGCTTAACAAGATCTTAGGCATGCGGTTCTACAACAAGGAATGAAGCTACGCTAGTGGAGGAACTCACCTTGCGCCCCTTGAGAATAGAAGGGACGTTCACCCCGTTCTTCACCGGTCCAATGGTTGATACTCACGAACTAGGGCCCTATGAGCTTACAACCATGGCATTACAGCATCCCACACATGCGTGGGTGAGTATTTAGAAAGAATATTAATAGTCCCAATTACAAAAACAATCAAGGGGGAGGCTACCTCCAAGTTCCCTTGCTAACATATTAGGGACTAGCTAACTAAGAGGGGAAGGGATGAGGGTGCGCTTGGCATGCTCTCCATGGTCTTGCGCCACCTGTGGAAATGCCGTGTGAGTGTAGATGGGTGCTCAAGAACATCAAGAAAAACAACAACCAAGGAAGAGAAGGAACTTAGGTAGCTTAGGGTAGTGGCTTGGTCTCGGCATGATGTAGGTGATACCATCTTGATTCACGGTTGTGTCCAGCTCATCCTCTTGGGTTGAGGACTCTTCAAGGCTGATGGGAGGAGGTGGTGTGAGCTTCCAACTTCAGGACATGCGCAAGTGGGGGAAGAAGATTGAGAGGGGGGGGGGGGAAGAGGAGAAGAGCTCTCGGCAAGGGTTGGAAGAGGGGGAGAGTTGAGGTGACACACACCACTAGAAGACACACTTCTAAAGTTTGTAAAAATATTCAACTCTAAAATGTGGCTTACAAGAGAATACAACATATAGGAGGCTGCCAACGGTTGCTTCCCATCCCTAAGCACTTAGACAAGTCAAATGAGCAAAGAAAATCCAACATGATGTAGGAGATTTGATGGGGCTGATATCTTTCCCCAAAGGTTAGATTTGTTTTGAGGCTTGGCTTGGAGTCTTCCCCATGGCGGCGGTGTTGAAATCTGAGGTGGTGATGGGCTGAAGTGGCTGTCATCCTGCCGTAAATGTGTGCAGCTCCTTGAAGACCGAACTCTGCATCTTGCTGGTGGCGTGTGGGCTGCTCCTTGGCATTGGTGGCTGGCGCATGATGGACTGAAGTGGCTGTCATTCTGCAGTAAATGTGAGCAGCTCCTTGGAGACCGAAACTCTGCAACTTGCTGGTGGCGTGTGGGCTGCTCCTTGGCATTGGTGGCTGGCGCATGATGGACTGAAGTGGCTATCATTCTGCAATAAATGTGAGCAGCTCCTTGAAGACCGAAATTCTGCATGTTGTTGGTGGCGTGTGGGCTGCTTCTTGGCATTGGTGGCTGGCGCACGATGGACTGAAGTGGCTGCAAAAGGCTGGTATTGTCCCCCCTTGCTCCAAAGGGAAGTGGTGGTTGGAGATGAAGACAAATCCCACATGGCTGCTAACTAGGATGGTGGGATTTGGGGTAATTGTGGTGATGCTCCATTAGGTTGGGGTGGGCTGCTTCTCCCATAAATTGGGCCGATGGGCTCATGGCACCTCTTGAAGTTGTCTTGACTTGATTTTGACTTGCATCCCAAAATGGAGTTGACCTAATCTATTACATCAATTGCTTGCACTAACCTACCATACATAAGTGGCGAAACCTGGAAATGTAACTACATGGTGTAATTGGAGGGTGGATCTAACCTACCACATGATGCACCCTAATCTAAGATAAAATAAGCAAAATGGGGTCCTAAGGAAGCCATGTCTAGTGGCTAGGATAGCCATATCTAGAGGGCTTCTTTCGATCCCGGGCGGACCTCCGAAGGTCCTGCCTCGGTCCCACATCAGCTCTCCCAGGGTGAGAAAAATTCTCCTCTGGAGAATTATCTTTGTACCCTTGGAGAAGCTCAGGTGTAGACCTAGCAAGCTCAGCCTCAGGGAGCCATGCCTCCTCACCATCAGTAAATTTGACGCGGTAATAAAGCTGTACCTCATCAGGGGTGAGTCGGGTCTGGTCCTCGAGTATGGCCTCGATCTCTAAGTCGTGGCAGATGTCTAGTTATTGTATAGAGAGAGACGGATGATAAAGCGTTAGATCCTCCACATTGATGGTGGAGGATATCCCCAATTCTGGTGGCAGGTCCAATAGATAGGCGTTGTTGTTGACCCTCTTCAGAATAGTGAAAGGCCCGATTCCCTTTGCGTCCAACTTGCGGCCGTGTCCTTGGATACGCTCCTCACAGACCCGCAACATTACCTGATCCCCTACAGAAAATACCTTCTCTCGGCATCGTTTGTTAGTATCATCGCGATATTGGTTAACAGAATCCTGAATCTTACTAAATAAGTCATGATGTAACTGCGAAATATGGAAGGCATAATCTCGGGCCGAAATAGAAGTCTTGCAATGCTTAGGGGCAGCAAATATATCAATGGGCTTATTAGGTTGATACCCTAAGTTTGCCTGGAAGGGAGACAGACCAGTAGTCCTATTTGGAACACTATTGTAAGAGAATTCAGCTGTGGGCAACAGCTTGTCCCAATCACTGGGGTGTTCTCCTACGAGACTCCTAAGGATGCTCCCAAGTGATCTGTTGACCACTTCGGTCTGCCCATCCGTCTGGGGGTGGTAGGCCATCGAGAACTTCAGTTTTGTGCCCAGTAGAGCCCATAGTGTCCTCCAAAAATGGCTAACGAACCTGGTGTCTCTATCCGAAACTATAGTGAGAGGGGTACCATGCAGCCTAACAATGTCTCTAAAGAAGAGCCTGGCCATATGGGAGGCATCGGTAGTCTTCGTGCAAGGTATGAAATGTGCCATTTTGGTGAACCTGTCTACCACAACATAAATAGAGTCATGCCTAGCAGCAGTCCTAGGCAATCCTAGAACAAAGTCCATACTGATGTCCTGCCATGGTGCCTGGGGAATAGGCCGAGGGGTGTACAGTCCAAAATTGTGCTTCTGGACCTTAGTGGATTGACAGGTCCCACAATGCCTAACTACCTTAGCCACGTCTTGGTAGAGCTTAGGCCAAAAGAACTGCTCCTCTACCAAAGCACGGGTCTTTTCTCGACCGTGGTGCCCAGCAGACCCTCCCCCATGGAGTTCCCAAATTAGGAAATCCCGGATTGAGGTCTTAGGCACACAAAGTGTCGGCCCAAGGAAAAGACACCCATCCCTAAGGGTGTACAGAGGGTGACTCATGACATCTCTAGTCATATCAGCATAGATAGTAGAAAAATCAGGGCAATCTAGATAGGCGGCTTTCATATGCTCAAATCCTACAAGCTCAGCATGCATAGTTTGCAAAACGAAGACTACCCTACTCAAAGCATCAGCAACTTTGTTGTTAACTCCAGACTCATGTTTTAAGACAAAAGTGTATTGTTGTAGATACTCTACCCACTTGGCATGTCTGGCATTGAGTTTTCTTTGGGCACTAAGATAAGATATGGCTTGGTGATCACTATTTAAGGTGAATTCATGGTGGAGAAGGTAGTGCCGCCAATGCCTCAAAGATTGTACCACGGCATAGAACTCTTTGTCATAGGTTGAGTACTTTTGCTTGGCCTCATTCAGCTTTTCACTGAAGAAGGCAATAGGGTGACCTTCCTGGCTGAGGGTCCCACGTATGCCAATGCCAGAAGCATCGCAATCAACCTCAAAGACTTTGCCAAAGTCAGGCAATCTTAAAACAGGGGCAGAGGTCATCCTACTCTTAAGTTCAGTGAAGGCCCTACTGGCAGACTTAGTCCAACTAAAGTCCCCTTGTCTCATGCAATTGGTGATAGGAGCTACTATGGTGCTAAAATTCCGTATGAACCTACGGTAGAAGGTAGCAAGGCCATGGAAACTCCTAACTTCAGTAAGGGTTTTGGGCTCCGGCCAGTCTAGTATGGCTTGGACCTTAGATGGATCAGCTTGAAGCCCTAAATCAGAAACAATGAACCCTAGAAAGACAACTTTGGGAGATAGGAAAGAACACTTCTTCAGGTTGACATAAAGCTTTTCATCCCTAAGAAGGGCTAGGGTTTGCCTTAAGTGTTCTAGGTGTTCTCCTTGTGACTTACTATAGATAAGTATGTCATCAAAGTACACAACTAGGAATCTCCCTATGTAGGGTCTAAGCACTTGGGTCATAAGCCTCATAAAGGTGGAAGGGGCATTGGTTAGTGAAAGTCCCCTAAATCAAGGGGGGGCGAAACCCTAATAGGTGGCGCATATAAAACTTTCATAGCGGAAGCAAGTGTTTCAAAACTTTCGCAAGAACATATGATCAACTTGATAAAGTTTGGATTCATACCATAGCCATTGATTCGAATGGCGTGTTGGAAGAAGAGAACAACGTTGAACTCCTTCAAAGAGTTCACACACAAGATGAAGATCGCCTACTCCCTTAGCGTTCCTTGTGCTAGCAAGGGTCCAAGGTTTCCTTGTCGAATGGAAAGGAATGAAAGATGAAGTCTCGCTTGGCTTAACTTTCTCCAAGGCGTTAACCTTCTTCACACGAGAGTGTGTCGTCGAGAGAGAAGAGGCAAGAGGATGTCTCAAAACCGAAAAACGAGACGTTCCACTCAAACGTGGAGGCGTTTTCACAAATGGGAAAACCGACTTTCCAAATATAGAAAGCCCTTAATTCCAAGCGTTCATGCGATCATCCATGCGTTCACTCCAAGTGAACCGATCGCACCTTTTCTCCTCTTTGAACCAACCCACGGTTCAATTGCATTCGGTTCAAAGACCAAATAAAATCAGCCCATGCCATGGTCTAGATCTCATTGAACCAAATGGTTCAAGATCTAACCTTTCATCTCTTGATGCTCTTGATCTCACCGATCTAGCATCTATACTCTCGATCGAAGCTTACCGATCTCAAGCTCTAATCAATCAAACATGATCAGACCAGATCTCACTTACAATCAGAGATTAAGAGCATCACTGTGCGACCCTAAGAGTTTCCTTTAAATGTCGGTAACGATAACTTACGTTATCACGATCAGTGAGGGGTATCTAGCAACACATCACTGTCTCCCAATACAAAGGAAAGAGTCTTCCAAGACTACACCCAAACCACAGCACAAGTGTGAATCCACTTCACTAGGCATACATGTTTCCTTTGCCACTTGATGTTCTTATTGGACAAGCGTGTCAAGCCTATAGCTCCAATATGATGAGCATGATTAGATCAGATGAACATAGTCATCTGGGTATGGCCATACACTTTCTCAATCATCTCATCCAGGAGGGGGCCCTTTGGAACATCACACTCCTATCAAGGAGACGGCAATCCTATATCTATCACTAGTGTCCTAACCTGACTCAAGATCATTATCCAAGACAGTCTATAACCATTATGTTTCAAATGATATCGAACTACCTTAAAACAATGACAATCATCATTTAGAAACACAAGTGATCTCAAGTCAGAGGAAATATGCCACTTGTTGCATATAAGGATTATTCACATTGTGACAAGCAATCGAATATCCTAGTAGGGTCTGTCCAGTACATCCAATGTACCTATGAGTCTACAACTTATTCCATGCTCGAAGCATCCTATAAGATTAGAACACATATTAGTCTCAATCATATCAAGGCTGTCTCATGTTCACCAAGATATCTCGACTAAGGACTTAACTGCATGTCAGCCAAGCTGAACAGCATTGAGACATTATTCAGAAGTATACATATGACAGTAGATAATGTAACAACATGAATAACAACCATTGTCTTCATAAACATAGAGTTTATACATGATATTGATACAATCCCAAGGCCTCAAACATTAGCCTTAAGGGCATACCCCAACAATCTCCCACTTGCACTTAATCTAATGGTTGAGAAATCTCAAACCCACATTATTACAGTGCTTCTCATGCTTCTGCTGCACCAGAGGCTTTGTAAGCGGGTCAGCCAGATTGTCATCTGTATGAACCTTGCAGATTTTGATCTCGCCACGATCAATGATCTCCCGGATCAAGTGAAACCGTCTCTGTATGTGCTTGGACTACTGGTGCGACCGTGGTTCCTTTGCTTGTGCGATTGCTCCAGTGTTATCACAGAAGATAACCAATGGATCTGCACTCGAAGGAACAACACCAAGTTCCTGAATGAACTTACGAATCCACACTGCCTCCTTAGATGCTTCTGAGGCTGCAACATACTCGGCTTCTGTTGTAGAATCAGCAACAATAGACTGTTTGAATCTTTTCCACACCACCGCTCCTCCATTCAAGCTAAAAACATAGCCTGATTGCGATCGGAAATCATCCTGATCAGATTGGAACGAAGCATCAGTATATCCTTCAATACTGAGTTCTTCCTGACCACCATACACCAAGAACATATCTTTGGTCCTCCGCAGATATTTTAAAATGTTCTTGACTGCAATCCAGTGTGCCTGACCTGGATTACTTTGGAATCGACTGGTTACGCTTAACCCGTAAGCGACGTCTGGGCGAGTACACAACATCGCTTACATAATGGACCCAATAGTCGAAGCATAAGGCGTATTGTCCATTTCATCTTTCTCAGTCTGTGTTTGTGGACACTGACTCTTTGAAAGATTCAGACCATGTCTGACTGGAAGATATCCTCTTTTAGAATTCTCTAAATGAAATCTCTCCAGGACTTTATCGATGTAAGTACTCTGGCACAGCCCGAGAAGCCTCTTAGATCTATCTCTGTAGATCTTCACACCTAATACATAGGCTGCTTCTCCTAAATCTTTCATCTGGAAACATTGCCTTAACCATGCTTTAACGGCATGCAGTTCAGGAATATCGTTTGCAATGATTAAGATATCATCGACGTAGAGGACTAGGAATGTAATTACTCTCCCACTAAACCTCTTATATACACACGGGTCATCTTCATTCTTGATGAAACCAAATTCACAGATTGATTCATCAAAACGAATGTTCCAGCTTCTAGATGCTTGCTTAAGTCCATAAATGGACTTCTTTAACTTGCATATTTTATGACGATCTGATGGATTTGTGAAACCTTCAGGTTGTGTCATATACACATCCTCCTGCAGATTTCCATTAAGGAAAGCAGTCTTCACATCCATTTGCCAGATCTCATAATCATAATATGCTGCTATCGCAAGAATAATCCGAATAGACTTAAACATGGCTACAGGAGAGAAAGTTTCATCATAATCTATCCCGTAGATTTGTTTGAAACCTTTCGCAACTAGCCTGCCTTTATAGGTAACCACGTTACCATCCATGTCTATCTTCTTCTTGAAGATCCATTTACAGCCTATAGGGATTACTCCCGGAGGCGGATCAACCAAATCCCAAACTTGGTTATCTGACATGGAGTCCATCTCGGCTCGCATAGCTTCAAGCCATCTCGCTGATTCCGGTCCACTGACCGCAGCCGCATAAGTGAGGGGTTCATCATGATCAATGATGTAGACTCCGTCATAGCGCTCAGGCTGTCGACGGATCCTTCCCGATCTTCGCGGTTCCCGTGATATCTGAGCCTCAGGTTGTTCAATAACCTGTTCTACTGGCTCAGGCTCATCCAACTGTGCTTGACTACTTTGTCCTTCCTCTAGAATCTCATCCAGCTTTATTTCTCTCCCACTGGCTTCTTGCAGAAGAAATTCCTTCTCAAGAAAAATAGCCGTCCGAGCAACAAATACTTTGTTCTCTTTGGGATCGTAGAAATAATAACCCTTAGTTTCCTTAGGGTAACCGACAAAGATACATTTCTCAGATCTGCTCTCTAGTTTCCCAGAGGCGAGCTTTTTGACATAAGCCTCGCAACCCCAGATCTTAATAAATGTCAAGCTCGGCTGTTTCCCATACCATAACTCATATGGAGTCTTTGAAACTGCCTTGGATGGCACTCGGTTTAGTACCTTTGCAGCTGTTTCCAGTGCAAATCCCCAAAAGGAGTAAGGTAGAGTAGCCAGACTCATCATAGAACGAACCATATCCAATAAGGTTCTGTTCCTCCTGTCGGACACACCATTCCATTACGGTGTTCCTGGCGGAGTGAGCTGTGAGAGAATCCCACACTCCTTCAGATAGTCAGTAAACTCACGATTTAGGTATTCTCCACCTCGATCTGAGCGAAGTGCCTTGTTATTTCGGCCTAGCTGATTCTGTACTTCATTTTTGAACTCTTTGAACTTGTCAAAAGATTCACTTTTATGTCTCATTAGATAGACATATCCGTATCTACTGAAATCATCAGTAAAGGTAATGAAGTATGAATAGCCACCTCTGGCATGTTTACTAAATGGCCCACACACATCACTGTGTATAAGGTCAAGTAAACTCGAAGCCCTTTGACCTTTGTTAGGAAAAGGAGCCTTCGTCATTTTACCCATTAAACAAGCTTTGCATGTATCAAGCTCCTCATAGGAGAATGATCCCAGCAGTCCATGATCATGCAACCGCTTAATGCGTTTCTCGTTAATATGGCCTAAACGACTATGCCATAGCAAGGTGCTGTCATCAGCATACTTGGCTTTCTTATTATCAATATTTTGTATAGAATATTCCATGTCCAACATGAATAACCCATTGTTAATTGATCCAGTAGCATAAACAATATTATCATAAGAAATAACACACTTTGAAATATTGCATTCAAAGGAAAACCCTTTCCTGACAAGAGCAGGAATAGAGATAATATTTTTTGTTATGCTAGGTACAAAATAACAATTGTTCAATTCTAATACAAGTCCAGATGGTAATGAGATGTGATATTCTCCTACAGCAACAGCAGCAACCCGTGCTCCGTTTCCAACTCGTAGGTCTACCTCATGCTGTCCCACCTGTCTTCTTCTCTTGAGTTCCTGTACATTTGAACAAATGTGAACTCCACATGCAGTGTCCAACACTCATGAAATAGAAGAAGAAGATATCATGACTTCAGTCACAAATATACCTGAGCCAGAAGCAATGCTTCCCTTCTTGTCTCCTTGGAGCGCTTTATAGTCCTTTTTCCAGTGACCCAGCTGGCCACAATGGAAACATCTGTATTCCTTCGACCGCTTAACCTTTTGTTTCAGAGCCTTGTTGTAGCTCTTGACAGGGGCTTTGCCCTTCTTCCCCTTCTTCTTATTCCTTGAAGGAACCATCAAGACAGAGGTTGAAGGCTTTCCCTTTAGAGTCAACTCTGTAGTCAAGAGCATGTTCAGTAACTCTGCCGGGGTACAGTCGATCTTGTTCATATTGAAATTAATAATGAACGGATCGAAAGAGGCCGGGAGAGACTGAAGAATGATGTCTACAGCAAGCTCCTGATTGATGGTATGTCCCAGTTTCTCTAGAGCCTCTTTGTACCCAATCATCTTGAGTACGTGAGCTCCCACTGGACTCCCTTCAGTCAGTTTGCTCTGAAAGAAAAGCTTAGTCAAATTGTAGCGTTCAGTCCTAGCCTGTGCAGCATACAGCATCTTGAGGTTTGCTATAATCTGTATAGCAGATAGATCCTCATGCTGACGTTGCAGCTCTGGCGTCATAGACGCAAGCATCAGGTAAGCGACATCAATGCTATCATTGACATGCTTTTCATAGGCATCCCGAACCGCCCTTGCGGCGTTCGCAGCGGGTTGAGGTGGTATAGCCGTCTCGAGGACATACAGTTTCCTCTCTGCCTTAAGAACAATCTTAAGGTGTCCGTACCAGTCTGAGAAGTTTGGCCCAGCAAACTTCTCCCTTTCCAGTAGGGATCGCACATTGAAATTCGTGGTGTTCGTTGCTGCAGAAATCTACAACATTGCAAGAACAGCAAGGTCAGTATCAATGTTTAGAATCAATCCAGGACTTAAGAAAGATTCTTTTCTCACTATTTTATCTGACTGAAAAATCCATTAAACAGTCCGAAAGAGTAACACTCTTTTAGTGAGATGGGATCCAGATTTCATACTTGGTCTCCGCGTCCCGCTCAGGCGAGATAACATGCACAGAGAGTACAAGCACTAGTTTCTGGTAGGCAATCCCTGCCAATCGCCAACCCGTGCGATTCCCCTTCATCTGGGCAATCCAGCAGACTGTGCCAACTGAGTTGGTACAACACAGTCTCTGATCCCACAGATGGCTGCCTCCATATAGCTCACATATGCTCAGTATGTAGCCTACATGGTCAAGCTGACCTGACCTACTCCCTGGACCACCACGTGCTATGCTGAGCAACGAGAAGCGATAAATCCCTTCTCTGTAACACGCAGGTGTAATCGCACACCATCTGAAGATAGATGGGCGTGCCCACTGAGTGGGTACAACACGGCCCCAACGATAGTCAGAACAGTGAGGTTTCGCGTCAGAAGGCTTACGTGCTTGATATTTTAGCGTTGGATTTTAACGGTCTTTTATCTTCTTAACTATCATGCATAACCTATGGCGATAGTAGAAGATTAAATCATGCAGTTCTAAATATATAAACAATAAGTAGAAACCATGCTGATCTTATGTGGTAAACGCCCAATAAGCCTAGGTAAGACCTTAATTAACTTAAGTCTTCACTTGAGCTCTTCTTGGGTCTTTTGCATCTCATCTGGCCCAACCCAGGGCCCGAGCGCCCACTGCAGCTCAGGTGCGCCCACCAGGTAAATGCGCTTGTCCCAGAGTCGAACCCTGGACCTCCCACCTGGTCAAGCCACAGCTGCATGCGCCTTTGCCAAGTGTGCTCTGTGCTCTTGTCTGATTAAAATATAATTTAATCTATCTAGACAAGGTCGACACGCAGGTCAATTACACAATAAATTAATTAAAATGTGATGCGCAGATCACAATAATAATAATTTACAAATTAATCCAGGCACGCAGGCCCCAGCACAGCACACATTAAAAGGGCAACCCACATAAGATGAAATAGACACTCATCATGGTATGCAATGAACATGTGATCCAAGATAAGAAATAAAATTTTTGAAAACCCATTGGCATCAATTTTATTTTTCTTATTTGCCCTACTACCTTACAACGGTCCATTAATAGGGATCCACTCATCATGTCTAATCAGATCCACTGCCCTTGCATGCACCAAGTCCTAACTGACTTGAGTTGACCTAATGGTCAACCATGCATGCCTTAGGCTGAACGACCCTCATGAGTTCTGGCAAGCGGGTGTGACCCCGGGCCTAACTCATGTGCGTTCACTGGTTGTCTCAACCAGACCTCGCTACACGCTCTTGATGCAGTCGACCTATAGCCACCTCATGCTTGCGCATAGGTGCCATCTGGTCGACCCATCTAGGCTGTCAGATGGTCTGATCAGACTGTTTGGATCTAAACTCGGCTGATGACTTCAACCCTATCAACCCGTCTAAGGGTTTATAGTAGGCGCTTAGATCTAATGATGGGCGCGCAAGTTAAGTTTTTGACAAAACAACAACATGCGCCAAAGAGTAACATACATCATACATGTATTTTCGCATGTAATAAACGTTAGATCTAAGCATAAGCGCAAACATGGATCACACAATAACATCAAGCAATCATATGATTCAAATGATAACCTCGCTCTGATACCAATTGAAAGTCCCCTAAATCAAGGGGGGGGCGAAACCCTAATAGGAGGCGCATATAAAACTTTCATAGCGGAAGCAAGGGTTTCAAAACTTTCGCAAGAACATATGATCAACTTGATAAAGTTTGGATTCATACCATAGCCATTGATTCGAATGGCGTGTTGGAAGAAGAGAACAACGTTGATCTCCTTCAAAGAGTTCACACACAAGATGAAGATCGCCTACTCCCTTAGCGTTCCTTGTGCTAGCAAGGGTCCAAGGTTTCCTTGTTGAATGGAAAGGAATGAAAGATGAAGTCTCGCTTGGCTTAACTTTCTCCAAGGCGTTAACCTTCTTCACACGAGAGTGTGTCGTCGAGAGAGAAGAGGCAAGAGGATGTCTCAAAACCGAAAAACGAGACGTTCCACTCAAACGTGGAGGCGTTTTCACAAATGGGAAAACCGACTTTCCAAATATAGAAAGCCCTTAACTCCAAGCGTTCATGCGATCATCCATGCGTTCACTCCAAGTGAACCGATCGCACCTTTTCTCCTCTTCGAACCAACCCACGGTTCAATTGCATTCGGTTCAAAGACCAAATCAAATCAGCCCAAGCCATGGTCTAGATCTCATTGAACCAAATGGTTCAAGATCAAACCTTTCATCTCTTGATGCTCTTGATCTCACCGATCTACCATCTATACTCTCGATCGAAGCTTACCGATCTCAAGCTCTAATCAATCAAACATGATCAGACCAGATCTCACTTACAATCAGAGATTAAATCCCTTTAAACTAAACCAAGACAATTCAGTCCACACGATCTGACTTAAGTAAGCCATATCATCAAATTGTGCGACCCTAAGAGTTTCCTTTAAATGTCGGTAACGATAACTTACGTTATCACGATCAGTGAGGGGTATCTAGCAACACATCACTGTCTCCCAATACAAAGGAAAGAGTCTTCCAAGACTACACCCAAACCACAGCACAAGTGTGAATCCACTTCACTAGGCATACATGTTTCCTTTGCCACTTGATGTTCTTATTGGACAAGCGTGTCAAGCCTGTAGCTCCAATATGATGAGCATGATTAGATCAGATGAACATAGTCATCTGGGTATGGCCATACACTTTCTCAATCATCTCATCCAGGGGGGGCCCTTTGGAACATCACACTCCTATCAAGGAGACGGCAATCCTATATCTATCACTAGTGTCCTAACCTGACTCATGATCATTATCCAAGACAGTCTATAACCATTATGTTTCAAATGATATCGAACTACCTCAAAACAATGACAATCATCATTTAGAAACACAAGTGATCTCAAGTCAGAGGAAATATGCCACTTGTTGCATATAAGGATTATTCACATTGTGACAAGCAATCGAATATCCTAGTAGGGTCTGTCCAGTACATCCAATGTACCTATGAGTCTACATCTTATTCCATGCTCGAAGCATCCTATAAGATTAGAACACATATTAGTCTCAATCATATCAAGGCTGTCTCATGTTCACCAAGATATCTCGACTAAGGACTTAACTGCATGTCAGCCAAGCTGAACAGCATTGAGACATTATTCAGAAGTATACATATGACAGCAGATAATGTAACAACATGAATAACAACCATTGCCTTCATAAACATAGAGTTTATACATGATACTGATATAATCCCAAGGCCTCAAACATTAGCCTTAAGGGCATACCCCAACAGTTAGCCCAAAAGGCATGACTAACCACTCATACAGACCGTCTTTGGTTTTGAAAGCGGTCTTCCACTCATCCCCTTCTCTTATCCTTACCTGATGGTATCCACTCCTGAGGTCTAGTTTGGAAAACCATTTGGATCCGACTAACATATCTAGCATGTCATCAAGTCTAGGTATGGGAAACCTATATTTGATAGTAATCTTGTTGATAGCCCTACAATCTATACACATGCGCCAGCTGCCATCCTTCTTTGGGGTAAGAAGGGCCGGGATGGCGCAGGGGCTCAGGCTTTCCCTTATGTAACCCTTACACAACAAATCATCTACTTGTCTCTTAAGCTCTTCATGTTCGTTAGGGTTCATCCTATAGTGGGGTAGATTGGGAAGAGAGGATCCAGGTACTAAGTCTATGGCATGTTGTATATCCCTAACTGGTGGCAGTCCTTCAGGGAGATCCTTGGGAGTGAGCTCACTAAATTCTTGGAGCAAGGCTTCTACTTCTGGGGAAGGTTTCTCTTCCACCTCGGGGTTGATTTCTTTGATGACTAAGGTATAAAGGGGTTGGTCTTCTATAATCTCCTTAGTGAAGGTTTGGGGTCTTATAAGTTGAATGATGGGTTGACTCTGCTTGGGTTCCTCTACCTTACCCTTACTAGTGGTAGCCCTAACTTCTTTGGGAAGGGAAGGTTTTAACTTAATCTTTTGGTCCTTATGGTTAAAGACATAGGTGTTAGTCCTACCGTAGTGGACAACATCCATGTCATAGAGCCAAGGGCCACCTAATAGGATTTGGGCTACATCCATGGTAAGGACGTCACACCAAACCTTGTCCTCATATGTGCCAAACTGGATAGGCACAAGGCATCTATGGGTCACAGGTGTAACATCCCACATTCTTAACCCCAAACTAATGGCACAATTCACAAATGATACAGGATGTTTCATATAAGATCGATCATATGCTAGGTAAAACCGAGTTCAAGAAAACACGATCTGAAAAATTTCCATAAATTCATACATACAAATTCACAAAACTCAAATCTCATAAATCTCATAAGGGTACCTGCCACCACGCAATCCTTGCACTAGACATATGCAAGGCAACAGTTATATCAAATCCGATGGCATAAATACAATTCGATTCGAAATTCAAAACAAAGCCACAAAGTCGATTTTATAAACTCATACCAAACACCGAAACCAGGCTGAAGCCCGCGGTGATACAAAAATCAAACTCATAAGACTGCCATAACCGGCAACATAATTCACATAGTTCACATAGTCTCATGATTCACATAGTTCATATAATTTATGTTAAGGCCACAACCGGCCCCAAGAATTAAGCATAAAAATTCTTAAAACAGCAAACAGCATAATTATCCACGCCAAAGCACTCAAGACATGCGCCCCTGCTCTATGCCTGAAAATAGTGAGGGGTGAGCTACATAGCCCAGTGAGTGGATAGTCTAAATCGACCATCCAGAACATACATTCAAAAATATAGGCAGATTATTTTAAAAATCTTTAACAGGAACATTATGTCAACATATAACAAAATAAAGAAACAGAAGTCATATAGACAGTCAGATGTACACACTAGCATATAACAAACTCAGGTTCTAGAGTTTTACTCTAAACCAATTAAACACATATATTCCAAACCAACTAAACACACCATACTTAATTAACCTAGTTGTCCAGCATAATCAGTAGTGACCAATATGGTCTAACCCGGCTTGGCCAAAGCACTGGGAGCTGCAAAATCTCGTGCAACACATAAACATGGATAGTGAGTAGAATCAAGAGGTGGCCCCCGCCAGGTCACGACGTGGCACTTTGCTCTATCACCCCATAAACACATCGATGGATTGTGTGTAGATTCAAGAGGTGGCCCCCGTCAGGTCATGACGTGGCACTTTGCTCCACACACCCAACATCATAAACCGAGTGATGACATCAAGAGGTGGCCCCTGTCTGATCAAGACATGGCACTTTGCGTCTTATATCACCCCAACACATAAAAGAGTAATGACATCAAGAGGTGGCCCCTGTCCGACCAAGACATGGCACTTTGCGTCAAAACCCGTTCTCCCAAAAGGTTCCTACTGGACAACAGACATATCTTATTTCATATTTCACAAAGGTGAACATATTTCACAAAGGTGGACTCCTAAGTGTCAACTAGACTCTAGGATAGTCATCACAAAAATCATATCGGGCAGGCTGAACATCAACCCCCATCACAATAATCATAATAGGCAGGCTGAACATCAACCTCCTCACATATCACAATACAGGGCTGAAATTCAAACCCTTAACATAACACATAAGGACTATCCCCTTGAGTTCATAGTTACACCTAGCCTTAGTCCTAACCATCACATAATCACATAATTTTCCAAATTCACATAACCCATAATTTTCCAAATTCACATAATCACACATATTGTTCAAAATTCACAAGATCACACATATTGTTCAAAATTCACATGATCACACAGATTGTTCAAAATTCACATGATCACACAGATTGTTCAAAATTCACATGATCACACATATTGTTCAAAATTCACATGATCACACATATTGTTCAAAATTATATAACATAACACATAATATTTTATATTCGAATATCACCGAATATAGTGTAGTCCTTAAATTTCATGCTGATTAGTTTAATCAAACCTTGCTATGTTGTCACTCAAGTTTCTCAAATACAGATACATAGCCATAAATATAACACCATAATTATTTAACATATTACACACACCAAGAAACAGTCATATCAAGCATCCATAAAATCAACTTAAAATTTAAAACAAGTATTCATATAAATTACTTTACAAATTACCACATATAACATATTAACTACAAACACCAAAATTCGGTTTTCATAGACAATTATCAAGGTCATCAAGGTTTCGGTTTTCATGTTAACTACAAACATCAATTTCGGTTTTCATAAACAATTATCAAGAACATCAAGATTTCGGTTTTCATGTTAACTACAAACATCATTGATTTAATGTTACCAAAATTGATTTCGGTTTAACTATAATTAACAAGAATTTCATACCCAAAATTCAATGATTTAATGCTACCAAAATTCCTATAAAAATACCTTAAATTTCATACAAATTTTCGGTTAAATAGTCATCATATAATCACCTTTGAAAAATTCGGTTTTCATGATATATTCAACTTTACAAAATTCGGTTTTCATCATAGTGAAGTCTTGAATTTCAGTTTTAGCATGGTAAGATTTCCAACAAGCGAATATATCATCTAACTCATCAATTAACACAAACAAATAGATAGAAATCAATTAGACAACCCACTCACCTCTTAACCGAGAACACAAGGTGAAAATTCTCCAAAAATTGTCTAAAGCTTTGTCACCACCAATGGAAGAAAACGCCACCCAAACCAAAGATGCCGGCCAATGGAAGAAAGGAAGAGGAAGAAAGGGTTTTCGCCTCCAAGCCTCCAAGCCGTCGCCCAAGATTTCTTCCAAGCAAAATATCGCTAAAATCTCCACCCTAGCCGATATTACCACTTAAACTTTGGGTTTTTAAATTTTAAACCCATTAAGCAATTAATTCAAATAGGGTTTAACCCATTTAACTAATAATTTCGAATTTTTAAACCCACTAACCCAAAGTTAACTAATTAATTTAATTAACTGACAAATAACCAATCACTTAACCGAAATCCAATAAGGACTTAATTAATATCCACTAAGGTCTAATTAACCAATAAGGTCTAATTAATTAACTAACAACTTACAACCCATAAATCCTAATTAATTTATCATGAACAACCAATAATAATTTATTATAAATTAACAGCCAATAATCAAACAAATAATCTCTAATTAATTTACAATAAATTAACAACCAAAAATCTCTAGTTAATTAACTATTAACAACCAATACATAAAAAATATCACAGTCAATAATTTTAGACAAAATCAAAATAATGCTTACCAGGACTTAAGATCCTTGGATCTTACAACAGGGACACTAGTTTGATTGACCCAGGAAATGTTGTAAGGGCTCGGTCGGAGTTCCATTTTGAGATTCAGTTTAGTAGCAGCTATGTGGGAGACAGCATTGAGACTGCTTCCTCCATCAATTACCACCTTGCACATGTGACCATGGCATTTTGTGTAAGTGTGGAAGATGCTGGTCCGACACCAGTCTTCAGTGGGAGTAGGCTTGACAAGGGTACATCTAACTACCCCTAAGGTGTTGAAGATGTCATCACTACTGTCATAGTCATTGATTTCAATCTCTTGAACAGGGTCTCCCTCCAGGGTGGGTTCAGGGGCCATGTTTTCCTCAGTTAGGACCATGACCTTCTTAGTGCAATACTTCGCAAGGTGCCCCCTTTGCCTACAGTTATAGCAAGTGATGGTGGAATTGTCTGTAGGTTGAACAGGCCTAGGCCTGGGGGTTGAGCTAGAGGGTTGGTGTATAGGAGTGGGCCTATAGATAGGCCGGGGAGGGAGAGTTTCCTTCCTATTCTTAAGTTCTTGTTCCACCTCTATGGCCCTTTGATAAGCTATCTCGGGGGTGTCTAATTGGAAATAGGTTAAAGCCCTTTTAATGTCAGGTCTGAGGCCATTCTTGAATCTACTTAGGATCATACCTGGGTCTTCATTGACCTCACACCTAATGAGAAGCTCTTCTAACTTGGTTTGGTAAGCTTCTACTATAGAGGAACCTTGAGTGTGACTACCGAGTTCATCCTTAAGCTTTTGCATGAAGCCGGGAGGGACATACTTTTGCCTAAGTAGGAGTTTCATTTCATCCCAAGACTCAACGGGTGGCTTACCATCCCTTTCTATGGTTCTCTCGACATGGGTCCAGTAGAGTCTAGCGGTCCTTCTAGTAAGCATTTGGTGAACCTAACCTTACTCTCATTGTGCATAAGGCTATAGTCAAAGTATTGATCTAGCTTTGTGGTCCAATATAGGAACTCCTTAGGGTTAAGGGATCCACCAAAAGTAGGCGGGTTGATCTTGATGGCACGTTGCACCTCATGATCTATAGGTCTATAACAGGGTGGTTGTTGGGCATAAACCCTTCCCATTCAGTTTGAGAATGAGTGACTCTAGGGGTGTGAGAGGGGGTTCCTAGGTCATTTGGCTCCCTTGTGTGGGATCCACTATTGGGCCGACTAGTGTTTGGGGGATCCATCTTAGAGTTAGACTCTAGGGTGTTAAGCCTATTGTCTATGACACCTATAGAGTGTTGAAGGGATGCTAGGGTTTCTTTAATGGATGCCATATCAATTGAAAGGGCACTCACCTCATGGTCAATAGCTTGATTAAGACCATAGGGAGCACCGGATCTTGTAGCCATTTTCGAAGACAAGTAGAGTTTGAAAATAGACCCTAAAGTGGTAAAATATAGCTAATCAATTTCTTTCAAGCACCCAGGTCCAAAATCGTCTTAGTAGTAGGAAAATAAAATTTTGTCTTATAAAATCCTACTCTAAGAACCTCCTTTGATACCAAGATGATGGGGTGGTGGGGTCATACAAGCATTCAAACAACGCATTTGAAATCGTTTGTAGTTAACTTATACTTAGTGAAACCGATTAACTCTAATGCTTTGAGAAATTAGGTTTTGATACTCTTATAGGGAAAATCGAGACCCTTCATTAAACTAGCTCTAACATGCACTTTTAAAACAAAGGAAAGCTTAACAAGATCTTAGGCATGCAGTTCTACAACAAGGAATGAAGCTATGCTAGTGGAGGAACTCACCTTGCGCCCCTTCAGAATAGAAGGGACGTTCACCCCCGTTCTTCACCGGTCCAATGGTTGATACTCACGAAGTAGGGCCCTATGAGCTTACAACCATGGCATTACAGCATCCCACACATTCGTGGGTGAGTATTTAGAAAGAATATTAATAGTCCCAATTACAAAAACAATCAAGGGGGAGGCTACCTCCAAGTTCCCTTGCTAACATATTAGGGACTAGCTAACTAAGAGGGGAAGGGATGAGGGTGCGCTTGGCATGCTCTCCATGGTCTTGCGCCACCTGTGGAAATGCTGTGTGAGTGTAGATGGGTGCTCAAGAACATCAAGAAAAACAACAACCAAGGAAGAGAAGGAACTTAGCTAGCTTAGGGTAGTGGCTTGGTCTCGGCATGATGTAGGTGACACCATCTTGATTCACGGTTGTGTCCAGCTCCTCCTCTTGGGTTGAGGACTCTTCAAGGCTGATGGGAGGAGGTGGTGTGAGCTTCCAACTTCAGGACATGCGCAAGTGGGGGAAGAAGATTGAGAGGGGGGGGGGGGAAGAGGAGAAGAGCTCTCGGCAAGGGTTGGAAGAGGGGGAGAGTTGAGGTGACACACACCACTAGAAGACACACTTCTAAAGTTTGTAAAAATATTCAACTCTAAAATGTGGCTTACAAGAGAATACAACATATAGGAGGCCGCCAACGGTTTCTTCCCATCCCTAAGCACTTGGACAAGTCAAATGAGCAAAGAAAATCCAACATGATGTAGGCGATTTGATGGGGCTGATATCTTTCCCCAAAGGTTAGATTTGTTTTGAGGCTTGGCTTGGAGTCTTCCCCATGGCGGCAGTGTCGAAATCTGAGGTGGTGATGGGCTGAAGCGGCTGTCATCCTGCAGTAAATGTGTGCAGCTCCTTGAAGACCGAACTCTGCATCTTGCTGGTGGCGTGTGGGCTGCTCCTTGGCATTGGGGTGGCTATCGCATGATGGACTGAAGTGGCTGTCATTCTGTAGTAAATGTGAGCAGCTCCTTGGAGACCGAAACTCTGCAACTTGCTGGTGGCGTGTGGGCTGCTCCTTGGCATTGGTGGCTGGCGCATGATGGACTGAAGTGGCTGTCATTCTGCAGTAAATGTGAGCACCTCCTTGAAGACCGAAATTCTGCATGTTGTTGGCATTGGTGGCTGGTGCATGATGGACTGAAGTGGCTGCAAAAGGCTGGTATTGTCCCCCCTTGCTCCAAAGGGAAGTGGTGGTTGGAGATGAAGACAAATCCCACATGGCTGCCAACTAGGATGGTGGGATTTGGGGTAATTGTGGTGCCTTTCATGAGGGGTGCGAAACCCTAAAGTGGAGCAACATGATAGGCAGCGGATTCAAGGGTCGAAGGGCATGCATTATATGATCAACTTTCGAAACATGAATAGAGAAGATGCGATTCATACCATAGCCATTTCAAGATGGCGCCTTGGAAGCAAGAGAACAACGAAGGTCTCCTCCAAATCATCACACACAAGATGAGCGACGGCTTGCTTCTTGTCGTCCCTTGTGCTAGCAAGGATCGTCCAAGATGTCTTTGATCGAAAGGAAAGGGATGGAGATGTCGATCTCTCTTGGCCGAATCTTCCTCTATGCTTCAAGTTGTCGCCGCACACCAAAAGTGTCAAGAGGAAATGAGTTTGAGAGTGACGAGAATAGAGAACCCTCTATTCGAACGTGAGCCATCTCCAAGTGGAGATCATGGTTACTAAAAATAGCAACCACTCATCGCTCCAATGTTCACGCCAAGTGAACATGTCACCACGCCTTGAACCATGCGCTCATTTCATGAGCTGGTTCAATTTGGTTCGGTTTAAGAACCAATCAAGCCAAGCAATCAAGTCTAGATCTCAAATAAACCCTAAGGCTCTAGATCTAACCGTTGATCTCTTGATGCTTCTGATCTCACCGATCTAGCATCTATTCTCTCGATCGAAGCTTACCGATCTCAAGCCCTAATCAATCAAACATGATCAGACCAGATCTCACTTACAATCAGAGATCAAATCCCTTTAAACTGAACTTAAACAATTCAGTCCACACGATCTGACTTAAGTAAGCCATATCATCAAATTGTGCGACCCTGAGGGTTTCCTTTAAATGTCGGTAACGATAACTCACGTCATCACGATCAGTGAGGGGTATCTAGCAACACATCACTGTCTCCCGATATAAAGAAAAGAGTCTTCCAAGACTACACCCAAAAACAGCACAAGCGTGAATCAACTTCACTAGGCATGCATATTTGCTTTGCCACTGGATGTTCTTATTGGACAAGCGTGTCAAGCTTGTAACTCCAATATGACGAGCATGATTAGAACAGATGAACACTGTCACCTGGGTATGGCCATACTCTTTTCTCAATCATCTCATCCAGGGGGCCCCTTTAGAACATCACACTCCTTAAACAAGGAGACGGCAATCCTTTATCTATCATTAGTGCCCTAACCTGATTCAAGCTCACCATCCAAGATAGTCTATAATCATTATGTTTCAAATGATATTGAACTACCTCAAAACAATGACAATCATCATTTAGAAAACACAAGTGATCTCAAGTCAGAGGAAATGTGCCACTTGTTACAATCAAGGATTATTCACATTGTGACAAGCAACTGAATATCCTAGTAGGGTCTGTCCAGTACATCCAATGTACCCATGAGTCTACATCTTATTCCATGCTCGAAGCATCCTATAAGATTAGAACACATATTAGTCTCAATCATATCAAGGCTGTCTCATGTTCACCAAGATATCTCGACTAAGGACTTTACTGCATGTCAGCCTAGCTGAACAGCTTTGAGACATTATTCAGAAGTACACTTATTACAGCAGACAAGGTAACAACCTGAATAATAACCATGCCTTTATAAACATAAGAGTTTATTACATGATACTGATACAATCCCAAGGCCTCAAACATTAGGCTTAAGGGCATACCCCAACATGGGCTGCTTCTCCCATAAATTGGGCCGATGGGCTCATGGCACCTCTTGAAGTTGTCTTGACTTGATTTTGACTTGCATCCCAAAATGGAGTTGACCTAATCTATTACATCAATTGCATGCACTAACCTACCATACATAAGTGGCGAAACCTGGAAATGTAACTACATGGTGTAATTGGAGGGTGGATCTAACCTACCACATGATGCACCCTAATCTAAGACAAAATAAGCAAAATGGGGTCCTAAGGAAGCCATGTCTAGTGGCTAGGATAGCCATATCTAGAGGGCTTCTTTCGAACCCAGGCGGACCTCCGAAGGTCCTGCCTCGGTCCCACATCATCTTGCATCACCTAGTTTAGCTGCTCTTGGCGGAGCAGATGGAGCATGTCGTCAGTAGAGGGATGCACTGCAGTTTGCGGCTGTCCTCCAATAAAGAAGCTGGGATCAACATCTAGAGGTGTTGTTTGGTCCTACGGTGTAGAATTCGGAAGAGGCATGGTTACGGTGGTGTCGGCGAAGGTGAGGTGATAAACATCTCCTCGTCGAACTATCATATTCATCGATAGCAGGTGCTCCAGGTCTAGGCAGCGACTACTCACTGCTTACGGTTTTCCATACAGGTTGTGTCCCAAGGATAGCGCTATCATTGTTATCATCCCGCCGATGCAGATATTCCCCTTCTGTGCGTAGGCAATGCGCATGAACTGTAGGGCAAGGTGATACCCGGTGTTAATCAGAAAGTGATGGAGAAGCCCCCACAGACACAGCAGCTCGGGTTGGGGAACTATCCCATCTCCATCCCTCGTAAAGATAGAATGTGCAAGCAGGCAATGAGCATATCTAATGCAGGGATTTGAGATGGTGGAAGCCCTGGCGTTTCTTGGTGAGTAAGCAGACATGGAGGAGATGCACTGCCAGAAGATGTCTTCGTTGAAATTCGGCAGCCCAACCCTGGAGGCATACGTGGGGAAGCCAAAGATGTCATTCATATCTGAATCGTGAGACGGTACTCGGTATTTGCAAGCCTGAAGGTGTAAGATCCAAGGATCTTAAGTTCTGGTAAGCATTATTTTCTATGATAAATTATGATAAATTATTGATTTAAATAAAATTATTGATTATGATATTTTCTATGTATTGGTTGTTGATAGTTAATTAATTAGAAATTATTTATTTGATTGTTGGCTGTTAATTTATGATAATTTATTATGGGTTGTTCATGATAAATTAATTAGGAATTATGGTTGTAAATTGTGAGTTAATTAATTAGACCTTATTGGTTAATTAATTTAATCCTTATTGGATGTTAACTTAAATCCTTATTGGATTTTCGGTTAAGTGATTGGTTATTGGATAAGTTAATTAAATTAATTGGTTAACTATGGGATATTGGAATAAAAATTCGAATTAGCTAATTGGGTTTGAAAATTCGAAATTATTAGTTAAGTGGGTTAAACCTATTGGAATTAATGGGTTAAAGGGTTTAAAATTTAGAAACCCAAAGTTTAAGTGGTAAATTCGACTAGGGTGAGATTATTGGCGATTTTGGAGTCTTGAGAAAATTAAGGTGGCGGCTTGGAAGAACTTGGCGACTCTTGGAAAGCTTGGAGGCGATTTTTGGTGTTCTTCCTTCATCTTTTTCCCCTTGACGAATTTTCCTTGAGGTGAAACTTTCTTGGCGATTTCTTGGAGATCCTTTGGGTGACTTCAAAAGCTTTGGACGATTTCTTTTGTGGAGAATTTTCGATTTAAGAGGTGAGTGGAGTGTCTAATTGATTGCTATCTATTTGTTTGTGTTAATTGATGTATTAGATGAGACATTTGTTTGTTGGAAACATTATCATGCTAAAACCGAAATTCAAGATTTCACTATGATGAAAACCGAATTTTTGTAAAGATGATTATATGATGAAAACCGAATTTTGACAAAGGTAATTATATGATGAAAATTGAATTTAAGGCATTAGTTGTTCTTCATGTGAAAAACCGAAAATTGCAAGAAGGTATATATCATGTAAATTGTTGTAAAAACCGAATTAATCTTGGTGTTTGTTTAACTGAAATTTGTATGAAATTTAAGGTATTTTGGTAGTATTAAATCATTGAACATTGAGCATGAATTTCTTGTTAATTAGGTATTTTATAAAGAATTTTAGTAATATTAAACCAATGATTTTTGTAGCCGAAACATTGTTAATTGTAGTTAAACCGAAATTTGATAATTGTATTTAACATGTTTACATATGGTAATTTGTGGTAATTGTGGTAATTTGTAAAGTAAATTATAAGAATATATGTTTTACATTTTATGCTGATTTTATGAATGCTTGTTTTAATTTTATGTTCTTTGTGGGTGTAACTTGTATTTTTGTCTGAGACAAATCTGGGTGATAACATAGAAAAATTTGATTAAACTAACCAGCATGAAATATAAGGACTACACTATATGATCTTCATTATGTGATTATGTGATTTTGATCATTATGTGATTATATGATTTTTTTTACCAATATGTATGATTATGTGATTTTTGAACAATATGTGTTATGTGATGGGTTTTGTGAATTTGGAAAATTATGGATTTTGTGAATTTGGAAAATTAGGTGGTTATGTGATGGTTAGGACTAAGGCTAGGTGTAACTATGAACTCAAGGGGATAGTCCTTATGTGATATGTTAAGGGTTTGAATTTCAACCCTGTATTGTGATATGTGAGGGGGTTGATGATCAGCCTGCCTATTATGATTATTGTGATGGGGGTTGATGTTTAGCCTGCCCGATATGATTTGTGTGATGACTATCCTAGAGTCTAGTTTACACTTAGGAGTCCACCTTTGTGAAATATGTCCACCTTTGTGAAATATGAAATAAGATATGTCTGTTGTCCAGTGGTAACCTTTTGGGAGAACGGGTTTTGACCCAAAGTGCCATGTCTTGGTCAGACAGGGGCCACCTCTTGATGTCATTACTCTTTTATGTGTTGGGAATGATATAAGACCCAAAGTGCCATGTCTTGATCAGACAGGGGCCACCTCTTGATGTCATCATTCTCGTTTTATGTGTTGGGAATGATATAAGACCCAAAGTGCCATGTCCTGATCAGACAGGGGCCACCTCTTGATGTCTTCATTCTCGTTTTATGTTATGGCGTGATAGACCAGCGTGCCACGTCGTGACCTGACGGGGGCCACCTCCTGATTCTATTCACTGTCCATGTTTATGTGTTGCACGAGATTTTGTAGCTCCCAGTGCTTTGGCCAAGCCGGGTTAGACCATATTGGTCACTTTGTGAATATGCTGGACAACTAGGTTAAAAATGTGTTGGTATGTTTAGTTGGTTTAGAATATGTGTGTTCGGTTGGTTTAGAGTATAATTCCAGAACTTGAGGTTATTATATGTTGGTGTGTATATTTGACTGCTTATATGACTTTTGCATTGAATTTGTTATTATGTGTTGACATGATATCCTGTTAAAGATTTTTAAAATAATCTGCATATGTTTTTGAGAGTATGTTATGGATGGTCAAATAGACTATCCACTCACTGGGCTGTGTAGCTCACCCCTCACTATTTTCAGGTGTAGAGCAGGGGCGCAGTTAGTATTATATGGATGCTGTGAATTATGCTTATTGAATTTATGATGCCGGTTGTGGCCTTAATGTGTTTATGCTTATGATGCCGGTTGTGGCTAAACCCTACGAGTTATATGAACTTTGTGAACCATGTGAACTATGTGAAGTATGTTGCCAGTTATGGCAGTCTTATGAATTTGATTTTTGTGGCACCGCGGGCATCAGCCTGGTTTCGGTGTTTGGAGTCAGTTTATAAAATCGATTTTTGTGGATTTGTTTTGAGATTGAAGTTGATGTGTATTTTTGCAATCGGTTTTGATACAACTGTAACTTGCATATGTCTAGTGCAAGTATTGCCTGGTGGCAGGTACCTTTATGGATTTTATGAATTGTAATCGGTTTTGATATAACTGTAACTTGCATATGTCTAGTGCAAGTATTGCGTGGTGGCAGGTACCCTTACGAGATTTATGAGATTTGAGTTTTGTGAATTTGTGTGTATGGATTTATGAAATTTGTGAATTTGTGTGTATGGATTTATGAATTTTTTCAGATCGTGTTTTCTTGAACTCGGTTTTACCTAGCATATGATCGATCTTATATGAAACATCCTGTATCAATTGTGAATTGTGCCATTTGTTTGGGGTTAAGAATGTGGGATGTTACAGAATGGTATCAGAGCAGTTGGCTAGCTAAAACTTAGTTTGGGGGAAAACATGTTTGTGTATTGCTAGACACCGGATAGGTTTATGTTTGTTTTCCTGACTGTGGTATGTGTGTGTCACAAGCGCTATGCCTCGCTTGTGAGTGAATTCTAGAAACTGGGTCCTAGCTCATTTTATGGGGGCTCAGAATCCAGTAATGCAGAGAACTGGCAGTTGTGCTTGGAAAAGATTTTCCAAGTCATGCGCTGCTCAGATGAGGATAAGTTATGACTGGCCACCTATATGATGTGTGCTGACGCAGATGAGTGGTGGAAGGGCGTAGTGAGACTTGCCGAAGAAAGACATGAGACTGTAGATTGGCCTTACTTCTTGTCTCGATTTAACGAGAAGTACCTCCCAGATAGCTTGGTTGAGGACCGAGAGGTGGAATTTATTCATCTGGAGCAGGGTGATATGACAGTGGACCAGTATGAATTACAGTTCACGAAATTGGGAAAGTATGCTCCTCACCTGATAAACACTGAAAAGAGGAGAGCTACCAAGTTTCTCAGAGGTCTCAGATGGGACATTAGAGAGCAGGTTGGTGCTCAACATTTGGAGACCTATGTTGAAACTGTTGGGCGAGCGCGCACCATTGAGAGGTATATATCTGAGAGGAGTTCTCATGTTGCCGTGACAGTGGTTCCTGCAGCTGAGGCGGCGGTTCCTCAGTATGGCAGTGGCGGCAAGGGTAAGAAGTACCCTAGGCATAAGGATTACAAGAAGAGCAGGTATAGGCCTTACTCTTACAAGGCACCGCAGTAGTCCAGGGATGCACCGCAACAGTTCAGGGGTGCCAGGGATGTAAGAAACAGTAACACTGAGAACGGGACTTGTAGTTACTGTGGGCTCAGGGGACATCTAGTGAAAGACTGTCATAGAAAGAATGGCGTGTGCTTCAGGTGTAAGAAGCCCGGGCACATGGCCAAGGACTGCAAAGAACCTGAGATACAGCCTAGAGGCGCAGATAAGCCTACAGTCCAGACCCGAGTGTATGCTGTGGCTGAGAAGGATACACGAGCTTCCCGATCCGTTGTGGAAGGTACATTATTTGTATTTGATCAGTTAGCTCGCATTCTATTTGACCCTGGTGCAAATTTGTCTTTTGTTTCTGTTAAGTTTGCTGCATGTTTACCTGTGATACCTAAGGTGATGAATTATGCTGTGTCTGTGAGTACTCCCTTAGGAAAATCATTGTCTACAGACACTGT
Organism: Costus lasius; assembly: GCA_027563935.2. NCBI lineage: Eukaryota > Viridiplantae > Streptophyta > Magnoliopsida > Zingiberales > Costaceae > Costus > Costus lasius. Next base: position 99,868,489 of record CM050448.1, read on the forward strand.
ATGCGCTGATTGTGTGGTGCATGTAGAGGGCTATGAGTTTCTGGTAGATTTAATCCTCCTAGACATGCAAGACTATGATGTCATTCTAGGTATGGACTGGTTGTCTTCGCATCATGCCTCTGTGGATTGCTTTGAGAAAGTAATCACTTTGAATTTGTTAGATGGGAATCGGATTTTTGTGAGAGGTCTAGTGTCAGACCAAGGACCACATGTGATATCTTTCCTGCAGGCCAGGAAGTTACTTGCTAGTGGATGCAAGGGTTATCTTGCGCATGTTAAGTTGCAAGAGGATTCTACTTCTGATTTGACTCAGATGGCGGTGGTGAAAGAATTTCCTGATGTGTTCTCTGAGGAATTTTCAGGTTTACCACCAATTCGAGAAGTAGAATTTGGCATTGAGTTGGCGCCGGGTACGGCACCTATCTCCAGAGCTCCTTACCGTATGGCTACTTCAGAGTTGGCCGAGCTTAAGAAACAACTGGAGGAATTGCTAGAGAAAGGGTACATTCGGCCTAGTGCTTCACCCTGGGGAGCGCCAGTGCTATTTGTGAAGAAGAAGGATGGAACCCTGAGGATGTGTATAGACTACAGGCAGTTGAACCAAGTGACCATTAAGAATAAGTATCCTCTTCCCAGAATTGATGATCTATTTGATCAATTACAGGGAGCTACAGTGTTCTCTAAAATTGATCTGAGATCAGGGTATTATCAGCTTAGAGTCAAGGATGAGGATATATTTAAGACTGCTTTCAGGACCAGGTATGGGCATTTCGAATTTTTAGTTATGCCTTTTGGACTGACGAATGCACCTGCTGTCTTCATGGATTTGATGAACAGGGTATTCCATGAATTGCTTGACTCTTGTGTAGTAGTCTTTATAGACGATATATTGGTGTACTCTCGGACTACTTCAGATCATGTCAGTGATTTGCGCAAGGTACTGGAGGTTCTGAGGAAGAACCGGTTATATGCCAAGGCTAGTAAGTGTGAGTTCTGGCTAGAGAAGATCAGTTTTCTTGGGCATGTGATTTCTGGTCAGGGGGTGTCTGTGGATCCAGTTAAAGTGCAAGCCATTCTTGATTGGGGAAGACCGACTAGTGCTACTGAGATCAGGAGTTTTCTGGGTTTAGCAGGTTATTACCGGAGATTTGTTGAGGGATTCTCCAAGCTGGCGGGTCCTTTAACTAAATTGACCAGAAAGGAGGCTAAGTTTATTTGGGATGATAAGTGTGAAGAGAGCTTCCAAGAGCTGAAGAGAAGGTTGACTAGTACACCGATCCTCATTATTCCTAGTGATGGGGAAAGGTTTACTGTCTATACAGATGCTTCAGGCAAAGGGTTGGGTTGTGTCTTGATGCAGAAGGGTTCTGTAGTAGCCTATGCTTCGAGACAACTGAAGGAGTATGAATTGAACTACCCTACTCATGATTTAGAGTTGGCGGCCGTAGTCTTTGCATTGAAGATATGGCGTCACTATTTGTTGGGTCAGGAATTTGATCTGTTCACTGATCACCAGAGTCTCAAGTATATCTTCACTCAGAAGGAGTTGAACATGAGACAGAGAAGATGGATGGAGTTGATCAAAGACTATGACTTCTCTATTCAGTATCAGGCTGGAAAGGCCAATGTGGTGGCGGATGCACTGAGCAGGCATCCAGTTACTTCAGTAGCTGCTTTACGGGTCAGTGAGTGGCAGTTACTGCAGGAGTTCAGAGATCTCAGGATCAGTGTTTCTCCTAGAGTTCAGACTGGTTATGTGGCCTTTCTCAGAGTACAGTCTGCTTTGTTGCAGAAGATCAGAGATCAGCAGTCTGTAGATCCCAAATTAGTTCAGATCAGGGATAGTTTGGTTGATGGCGCAGTTCAGGATTTTAGCCTGTCTGATGATGGTATTCTTCGGTTTCGTGGAAGGGTATGTGTCCCTGAGGAACCGAGCTTGAGGAAAGAAATATTGGAGGACAGCCATAACTCCAAATATTCTCTACATCCTGGCGTGACTAAGATGTATCAGGACCTTAAGAAAAATTTTTGGTGGCCGGGTATGAAGAATGAAGTATCTGATTTTGTCTCTAGGTGTTTGACTTGTCAGACAATAAAGGCTGAACATCAGAAGCCTGGTGGTTTGTTGCAGCCCCTTCCTATTCCTGAATGGAAGTGGGAATGCATCAGTATGGATTTTGTGTGTGGTTTGCCTAGAACCAGATTGGGTCATGATGCTATTTGGATGATTGTTGATAGACTCACTAAATCAGCCCATTTTCTTCCGATTAAGATGACCTATTCTTTAGAGAGACTGGCCAGATTGTACATTGATGAGATAGTCAGACTGCATGGAGTGCCTATTGATATTGTGTCTGATAGGGACTCTCGATTTTTGTCCAGATTTTGGAGGAGTTTACAGGATGGTTTGGGTACTAAGTTGAGTTTTAGTACCGCATACCATCCTCAGTCTGATGGCCAGACGGAGCGTACTATACAGACTCTAGAGGATTTGTTGAGAGCCTATGTGGTCGATTGGAGTTCTGAGTGGAACCGAGATCTATCTTTGATGGAGTTTACTTATAATAATAGTTTCCACTCCAGTATTCAGATGGCTCCTTATGAGGCTTTGTATGGGAGAAGGTGTAGGACTCCCTTGTGTTGGGAAGAAACTGGTGACAGAATGATTTTGAGATCTGATGCAGTTCAGGAGACTACTGATAATGTCAGAGAGATTCAGGATAAACTGAAAATTGCTCGGGACAGACAGAAGAGTTATGCTGATGACCGTCGTCGTCCTTTGGAGTTTATGGTAGGAGACCCTGTGTTCTTGAAGGTGTCACCTACTAAGGGTGTTATGAGGTTTGGCAAAAAGGGCAAGTTGAGCCCTAGGTTTGTAGGCCCTTTTGATATTATTGAGAGAGTTGGTCCAGTAGCTTACCGTTTAGCTTTACCTCCTACTATGGATCATGTACATAATGTATTCCATGTCTCTGCTTTGAGGAAGTATCATCCTGATCCATCTCATGTGTTGGAGTTGGAACCTCTTCAGATTCAGAGTGACTTGACTTTTGAGGAAAGACCTCTCCGGATTGTGGATAGGAAGGATAAAGTTCTGAGGAACAAGACTATACCTTTGGTAAAGGTTATCTGGGGAAATCAATCAGTTGAAGAAGCGACTTGGGAGACTGAAGCTGATATGAGGAAAAATTATGCTTACCTCTTTGATGATATGGATGCTGAGCTTTAGAGGACTAAAGCTTTATAAGGAGGGAGGAATGTAAGATCCAAGGATCTTAAGTTCTGGTAAGCATTATTTTCTATGATAAATTATGATAAATTATTGATTTAAATAAAATTATTGATTATGATATTTTCTATGTATTGGTTGTTGATAGTTAATTAATTAGAAATTATTTATTTGATTGTTGGCTGTTAATTTATGATAATTTATTATGGGTTGTTCATGATAAATTAATTAGGAATTATGGTTGTAAATTGTGAGTTAATTAATTAGACCTTATTGGTTAATTAATTTAATCCTTATTGGATGTTAACTTAAATCCTTATTGGATTTTCGGTTAAGTGATTGGTTATTGGATAAGTTAATTAAATTAATTGGTTAACTATGGGATATTGGAATAAAAATTCGAATTAGCTAATTGGGTTTGAAAATTCGAAATTATTAGTTAAGTGGGTTAAACCTATTGGAATTAATGGGTTAAAGGGTTTAAAATTTAGAAACCCAAAGTTTAAGTGGTAAATTCGACTAGGGTGAGATTATTGGCGATTTTGGAGTCTTGAGAAAATTAAGGTGGCGGCTTGGAAGAACTTGGCGACTCTTGGAAAGCTTGGAGGCGATTTTTGGTGTTCTTCCTTCATCTTTTTCCCCTTGACGAATTTTCCTTGAGGTGAAACTTTCTTGGCGATTTCTTGGAGATCCTTTGGGTGACTTCAAAAGCTTTGGACGATTTCTTTTGTGGAGAATTTTCGATTTAAGAGGTGAGTGGAGTGTCTAATTGATTGCTATCTATTTGTTTGTGTTAATTGATGTATTAGATGAGACATTTGTTTGTTGGAAACATTATCATGCTAAAACCGAAATTCAAGATTTCACTATGATGAAAACCGAATTTTTGTAAAGATGATTATATGATGAAAACCGAATTTTGACAAAGGTAATTATATGATGAAAATTGAATTTAAGGCATTAGTTGTTCTTCATGTGAAAAACCGAAAATTGCAAGAAGGTATATATCATGTAAATTGTTGTAAAAACCGAATTAATCTTGGTGTTTGTTTAACTGAAATTTGTATGAAATTTAAGGTATTTTGGTAGTATTAAATCATTGAACATTGAGCATGAATTTCTTGTTAATTAGGTATTTTATAAAGAATTTTAGTAATATTAAACCAATGATTTTTGTAGCCGAAACATTGTTAATTGTAGTTAAACCGAAATTTGATAATTGTATTTAACATGTTTACATATGGTAATTTGTGGTAATTGTGGTAATTTGTAAAGTAAATTATAAGAATATATGTTTTACATTTTATGCTGATTTTATGAATGCTTGTTTTAATTTTATGTTCTTTGTGGGTGTAACTTGTATTTTTGTCTGAGACAAATCTGGGTGATAACATAGAAAAATTTGATTAAACTAACCAGCATGAAATATAAGGACTACACTATATGATCTTCATTATGTGATTATGTGATTTTGATCATTATGTGATTATATGATTTTTTTTACCAATATGTATGATTATGTGATTTTTGAACAATATGTGTTATGTGATGGGTTTTGTGAATTTGGAAAATTATGGATTTTGTGAATTTGGAAAATTAGGTGGTTATGTGATGGTTAGGACTAAGGCTAGGTGTAACTATGAACTCAAGGGGATAGTCCTTATGTGATATGTTAAGGGTTTGAATTTCAACCCTGTATTGTGATATGTGAGGGGGTTGATGATCAGCCTGCCTATTATGATTATTGTGATGGGGGTTGATGTTCAGCCTGCCCGATATGATTTGTGTGATGACTATCCTAGAGTCTAGTTTACACTTAGGAGTCCACCTTTGTGAAATATGTCCACCTTTGTGAAATATGAAATAAGATATGTCTGTTGTCCAGTGGTAACCTTTTGGGAGAACGGGTTTTGACCCAAAGTGCCATGTCTTGGTCAGACAGGGGCCACCTCTTGATGTCATTACTCTTTTATGTGTTGGGAATGATATAAGACCCAAAGTGCCATGTCTTGATCAGACAGGGGCCACCTCTTGATGTCATCATTCTCGTTTTATGTGTTGGGAATGATATAAGACCCAAAGTGCCATGTCCTGATCAGACAGGGGCCACCTCTTGATGTCTTCATTCTCGTTTTATGTTATGGCGTGATAGACCAGCGTGCCACGTCGTGACCTGACGGGGGCCACCTCCTGATTCTATTCACTGTCCATGTTTATGTGTTGCACGAGATTTTGCAGCTCCCAGTGCTTTGGCCAAGCCGGGTTAGACCATATTGGTCACTTTGTGAATATGCTGGACAACTAGGTTAAAAATGTGTTGGTATGTTTAGTTGGTTTAGAATATGTGTGTTCGGTTGGTTTAGAGTATAATTCCAGAACTTGAGGTTATTATATGTTGGTGTGTATATTTGACTGCTTATATGACTTTTGCATTGAATTTGTTATTATGTGTTGACATGATATCCTGTTAAAGATTTTTAAAATAATCTGCATATGTTTTTGAGAGTATGTTATGGATGGTCAAATAGACTATCCACTCACTGGGCTGTGTAGCTCACCCCTCACTATTTTCAGGTGTAGAGCAGGGGCGCAGTTAGTATTATATGGATGCTGTGAATTATGCTTATTGAATTTATGATGCCGGTTGTGGCCTTAATGTGTTTATGCTTATGATGCCGGTTGTGGCTAAACCCTACGAGTTATATGAACTTTGTGAACCATGTGAAGTATGTTGCCAGTTATGGCAGTCTTATGAATTTGATTTTTGTGGCACCGCGGGCATCAGCCTGGTTTCGGTGTTTGGAGTCAGTTTATAAAATCGATTTTTGTGGATTTGTTTTGAGATTGAAGTTGATGTGTATTTTTGCAATCGGTTTTGATACAACTGTAACTTGCATATGTCTAGTGCAAGTATTGCCTGGTGGCAGGTACCTTTATGGATTTTATGAATTGTAATCGGTTTTGATATAACTGTAACTTGCATATGTCTAGTGCAAGTATTGCGTGGTGGCAGGTACCCTTACGAGATTTATGAGATTTGAGTTTTGTGAATTTGTGTGTATGGATTTATGAAATTTGTGAATTTGTGTGTATGGATTTATGAATTTTTTCAGATCGTGTTTTCTTGAACTCGGTTTTACCTAGCATATGATCGATCTTATATGAAACATCCTGTATCAATTGTGAATTGTGCCATTTGTTTGGGGTTAAGAATGTGGGATGTTACAGAAGGTCAGCAGCCCTGGGTCCGTATCAAGAGACGAGACCTTGAGCTCAACGGAGCTGAGAAACTCAAGAGTGAAAGGTATATAGGTAGGATGGGCATACTGCAGGAAATGCCCCCATTCGAACTAACGGAAAATCCAAAGAAGATCGTCAAAAATCCCAAGCATGGCTAGTGCTGGCAGGTCTATGTACCTCATATTGATGATCCGCTGGTTTGGGAGCACCTGATATCTCGCCGCCTGATGGTTATCGCGCATTTGGATCTCTGGCGGTATAGGTTGTTGTTGCGGTGCTTCAGACCGAGCAATGGTAGCTCCAGCTAGGCGCTTTCCGGTGTTCTTCCGTCAGGGTGGAATGATTGCTCAAATGGCCGGTTGAGGATGTTAAAGGAAGATAGAGTACGCAGCGATAAGAAGATTGAAAACTTGGAATGAGACCTCACCGAAAAATGCTGATATCGCTGGAAGAGTCACCGATTAGTCAATGGCCGGCAGCGAGATGAGCGGCGGCGATAGGTGGGGCACCCAATGGGGTCGGCGCATCGTACGGAAAAGGAATTGGGAACTCTAGTTGGAAAGACCGGGCAAATTTGCTTAAGTTTCGCCTCTTAATGGGTTGGATGGCCAGGCGAACCTGTTAACACGTTAGTGATCTCACCCGAGATTCCCATCAGGACCCTGTCATGAAGTTCTTTTCGAAATATCTGTTGGAAAATCACGGTCGAGATTTTCATCAGTTCCCAGGCGTGATTCTCTCACAGATTGTTAGTGCGAATTTTCATGGTGGTGACTTCAATCACGGGGCAGCAGTGATGTTCTCGTCAAATTTGTACGTGTTTTATCTTCTAGAAATTCTGCCCATGTTTTTTGTCATGACTCGCTTGTGATTTCTCCTATAAGATTTTATGCGAATTTTACGGCCGTGCCCATAGTTACGGCTTTGCCGTAATTCTTTCGGCGGATAAGTCTTGTTTTGGCCTCCTCGAAGAATCTCGGTCACGACTTTCTGCTTACTCCAATCATGATTTCCTCGTGTATTTCTGCATTGCTAATTACGGTCGTGACTTCAGTCACCCTCCTGCCGTAATTTTCTTAGCAAGTTTTCTGATATTGGGCTGAGTAAGAATCACGGTCGAGATTTCTGTCAGGACCCGCCCGTGATCTTGGGAAAACTGGCAGGAATCACCTCTCTTTACTGCATCGGTTTGTGATATTCCTACTTTAACACCAGTGTCTTGCATTGGTTTTTGGAGTTTAATGAATGGCATCGACATAGTATATGTGCATTACCTGTAAGATTACCTCCAATGTTAGATATCTAAACCATGAATTAGAGCAAAATGGACACAACTAGGAAATGAGATTCAAATTTATAGCAGAGGAAGTTAGGATATTCTAATGTTGGTCGATACGCCCTAGTGTCATTTTGGTACAGAAGGAGGCCCGAGATCACTAACGAACTAAAACCGGTCATCAAAAGAACTCCTCAAAATATGCAAACTAAACTAAACTTACACTAAACGTGAAAACAAGAAAGAAAGATGCTGAAAATAAATTCAACTAGAATGAGATGCTTGGGTTGCCTCCCAAGAAGTGCTGATTTAATAGTCGTCAGCTTGACCATAGTCACTGTCATTCTGGTGAAGGAGGATCCGTGAGGACTAGTGCAGTCCCTTCTGGTATCGGTTCATGGGGAATATAGTGCTCAAGTCTTTGCCCATTAACTTTAAATGTGCTAGTCGATTCTTATAAAATGTCTACAGCACCATGAGGGTAAACTTTCCGTACTACGAATGGTCCCGTCCACTTAGGTCTAAGCTTACTAGGAAAAAGCTTGATCATGGAATTAAACAACAGCACCTTATCGCCTTCACAGAATTCCTTCCTTATAATCCTTTGATCATGCCATCTTTTGGTGCGATCCTTATAAATTATGGCGTTCTCATAAGCTTCTTGTCGAAACTCGTTGAGCTCATTGAGCTAAAGTTTTCTAGTTATGCCAGCTCGTTTCCCATCAAAGTTCAGTTGTTGTATCGCCCAATAGGCTCTGTGCTCAATTTCAACCGGTAAATGGCACGATTTACCATATATTAACTGGAATGGGGACATACCTATTGGAGTTTTGAATGCTGTACGGTATGCCCATAAAGCATCATCAAGTTTGAGTGACTAGTCTGTGTGTACAATACGGTTTTTTCAAGAATGTGCTTTATCTCCCAGTTTGATATTTCAACTTGTCCACTAGTCGGAGGGTGGTAAGCAGTGGCCACTTTATATGTTACTCCGTATCTTTTGAGAGGTGATTCAAAACCTCGCTCAATGAAGTGAGATCCACCATCGCTTATTACAACGCGGGGTGTTCCAAATCGTGCAAATATCAATTTCTTGAAAAATTTGAGAACTACCTTGGAATCATTTGTTGGTATAGCCAAGGCTTCGACCCATTTGGAAACATAATCAACTCCAACTAAGATGAATCTATTACCACAGGAGGGTGGAAATGGACCCATAAAGTCGATACCTCATACGTCAAATATTTCGATCTCAAGAATGGTATTGAGAGGCATCTCATCTCTTCGTGATATTCCTCCCATCCTTTGGCAATGATCACAAGACTGTACATAGTCCCTTGCATCTCTAAATAGGGTTGGCCAAAAAAATCCACATTGGAGGACCTTATATGCTATTTTCTTACCACTACAATGCCCCCCATAAGGTGATAAATGACACTGGAAGAGTACATCTGAAACTTCTTACTCTGGCAAGCATCTTCAAATGATGCAGTCGGCACAACGTTTGAACAAAAGTGGTTTGTCCCAATAATAGTATTTAGTAATTGATACGAATCTCTTTTGTTGCTGGTGTGTAAGGTTTGGAGGCATAATGTCGGCTGCCAAGAAATTCACCAGGTCGACATACCAGGGTGTTTTTACTGTGGTGGCTGCTACTAGGTTTTCATCCAAGAACGCATCATCTATTTCTCCTGAATTACTCTCGGGAGTGGCTATCAAGCGGGATAGATGGTCCGTGTTGTAGTCCGCAAGTCCACGGATACTCGAAGTAATAAAGAAAGATATCGAATCACAGAGACCTTATTGTTAAGTACCAAATAGTTGTATTCTTACTAGCTAAGCAATCGATTATAATGCAAGTAAATGATAAAAAGAACACGAAATCAGAGAGAAATTGGGACTAGGGTTTCATCAACCTTAATTTCAATGACTAGATATGAATAAAAGGTCGTCAGTCTAATTTTATCATGATAAAGATATAATTTACTTCATAAAAGGATTATCTCACTTTCATGCAGACAATCATGCAGGAACCGATCCTCACTTTCGCGCAAGATCTATCTCAAGCTGAAAATAAGTAAATCATCAATAAAATAACTCAAGGATCACTTTCGTGCATCCGAATTCTAAGTTGATTATCTCAAGTGGAATCTCAAGGATCACTTTCGTGCATCCGAGTCTCAACACAGGTTCTACCTATGGTTCTCCAACGCTCCGATCCTCACTTTCATGCAAGATCTTCACATTTAATAAAATAACTCAATCCTAGATTCAAATTATCAAACATGGCAATTAATCTTCTAAAATTAAGGAATAAGAACTAACCTAATTTCTTACGGTGAGTTCCTAAATTCAATTTTAGGATTCCAAGTTCTCAAGCAAATCACCTTTCAGTCCATATTGCGAAAACTCTAAAACATGCATAATAATAAGAAAAATATGAAGAATTATAGGCAATCGTCACATAAGTAGAATTATCACAACAAAATTATACTGACGAAATAAAAGTTATCTATTCATAAGAAATCAAGGGGATTACACTCTTATGTCCCAAGGAAAGTTACACTACCATGGAGTTAAAAATATAATAAAAATTCATTAGAAAAATAGAATTTGACAGAGGAAAAATAGATAAGTTACTGATTTTACAGGGGTGTAAAAAATTACACAACCCCGTAATTTTTATCTCCAATGAACAGTAGTGCTACAATAAAATCGCAAATCACTATTCATGCCCAAATCGTCTTTCTTCGATTTATCCCTCGATCGAACTCCTTTCGATTTGAAATTATTAGTGTGTCCTTTGCTCCTCCAGGCGAAGCTTTCTTGTGAAAATCACAGCCTGAGATGACCTCTAGGCCTCTCGGCGAGAGGCTGTGCCCTAGAGATGCCCTTTCTGATTTCTCCCTCGATTCTTCACGAAATTGGATGATTCTTGTCCTCAAATCTTCTCCTCGATATATAGAACAATCCTCCTTTTACGGTTTTTCAATTGGTGCCCTGGATCTCTAGATATTGCATCACAAAAATTAGGCTTTTGGAGGCAGTGGAAGACTCGTTAAAAATTAAAATTACTACCGTAATTTCGATCAGGGCACTGCCGTATTTTGCTTCTGTATGTGTCAGGGCTGAAATTACGGCCCATAAAAATAATTATAGTAGTGCTGTAATTTCTTCTATAGATTTTTGGACTAAAATTACAGCCCGTAAAAATCATTATAGTAGTGGTGTATTTCTGGGCAAAAAATTACACCCAACCAATCCAGAGGTTGCAATATCGGGGCAGAAATCAACACATTCTTCAGTTGCTGAAACGCATCCATGCAATTCTGGTCAAAATCAAATGGTATATCCTTAGCATGTAAAGATGTCAAAGGCCTAGCAATTTTAGAAAAATTTTCATTGAAATGCCTATAAAAGCTCGCATGTCCCAAGAATCTCCTTATTCCTCTGACGAAGTTTGGAGGTGGCATCCTTTCGATTACATCGATTTTTGCCTTGTCAACTTCGATACCATGCTCTGATATCAAATGACCAAGAACGATTCCTTCGTTTACCATAAAATGGCATTTCTCCCAATTATGCACAAAATTTGTCTCTTAGCAACGCTGCAAAACACGGGTCAGATTAGATAAACAAGAATCAAAACTACATTCGTATACTGAAAAGTCATCCATAAAGATGTCCATGATGTCTTCAATAAGGTTGGAGAAGATCACCATCATGCAACACTGGAATGTAGCTGGTGCATTACATAGACCAAACGACATTCGCCGGTATGCGAAAGTGCTGAAGGGACATGTGAACGTGGTTTTCTCCTGGTCATCGGGATGTATCGGTATTTGGAAAAATCCTGAGTAGCCATCCAAGAAACAAAAATACGAGTTAGTGGCTAATATTTCAAGCATTTGATCAATAAAGGGAAGAGGAAAATGATCCTTGCGGGTGGCTTTGTTCAATTTCCGGTAGTTGATACACATGTGCCACCCTGTAACGGTTTGTTGTGGGAACAACTCGATGTCTTCGTTCTTTACTACCGTTACTCCTACTTTCTTTGGTACTACATGTACTGGACTTACCCATTAGCTATCCGAAATAAGTAAATAACACCAGCATCCAATAATTTTAGAATTTCCTTCTTAACTACCTCTTTCAGGTTAGGGTTCAAGCATCTCTGGTATTCGATAGATGGTTTGCTATCCAATTCGAGATATATCCTATGCATGCATAAAGAAAGGTTTATACCTTTTATATCTTCCAAAGTGTAGCCAATTACCTTCTTATATTTTTGAAGCTTGTCAAGGAGGCAGTTTGTTTGTTCCGAATTGAGATGGGCAGCTACAATAACAGGGTAAGTAGAATTTTCTCCTAAGAATTCATACCTGAGGTTGCTGGGTAAGGATTTGAGTTCTAGATTTGTTTGTTCACAAACCTCGGGTTCTGGTGCTGGAATCTCCTCAAGTTCTCCTGTGGCCGACTCAATTTCGGTGGTGGTATCAAGAATATGGGCATAAGCACGGACTTCTTCCTCCTGCTCATCGTCATATTCCTTCATTAAGAATGCCTCGAGTGGGTCGATGTCTTTCCGAGGGAGATGGGACGAATTGAGCACATTGTCGACGACTCCGGCTCTAAAGCAAGAATCTGCAAAAAGAGGTTTCTTTTGGCTTTCAATTATATCAAACTTGACTGTTTTCTTACATATGCGCAGTGTCAACTTCCCATTCTTAACATTGATTACGGCTATGGCAGTTGCCAGAAATGGTCTGCCTAGTATTACAAGAAGCTTGGAGTCTTCTTCCATCTCAAGTACGATAAAATCGGCTGGAATATAAAATTTACCGATCTTTATTGGCACGCCCTCTAAAATTCCTACCGCATGTCGTACAGAACGGTCGGCCAATTGCTAAGAAATATTTGTCAGCTTCAAATCTCTGATATCCAATTTCTGCAAAGGGAGAGTGGCATTAAACTTACACTGGCACCGAGATCGCATAAAGCTCGGTGAAAGGGAGTGTTTCCGATCAGGCATTGAATGGTAAAGCTCCCTGGATCTTTTAGCTTTGGTGGTAACTTATTCTAGATGATTGCATTGCATTCCTCAGTCAGTGCCACTGTGCCGTGCTCTTCCATTCTCCTTTTATTAGATAAGATTTCCTTCAAAAACTTAGCATAAGATGGCATTTGTGATAGAGCATCGGTAAAATGGTATGTTGATATATAGTTTCTTTAAAACTTTCAAGAATTTACTAAATTGCTGATCAAGTTTTGCTTTTGCTAACCTCTGGGGAAATGGAATGGGCGGTTTGTAAGGTGGTGGTGGAACATATACAGGTTCAATCTCTTTCGTCTGTGGTTCACTTTCAATGACAGCTGGTTCCTCAAACTCAGCAGTTTTGGCTTCACTCTCACAATGGTCATCCCTAGGCATTTCTGGTTCCTCAAGCTATTTGCCACTATGCGTGGTAATGGCGTTGCAATGTTCTCTGGGGTTTGTTTCAGGTTGTCCAGGCAATCTGCCCGGCGGTCTAGTAGATGTACTAGCCTATTGGGCTATTTGGTTCCCTAGCATCTTTTGGTGCGTGGTTAAGCTCTTGATTGCTTCTAAGATGTTGTCTAGGGCCTTGGTTTGTGTTGATACAAAGCTGTCAAAGCGTGATTCTAAGGTTTGCTCCTTTGGTACCATATTGGTACTCGAATGTGGAGGCTGATCAAATTGTTGGGAATCCCCGGGCCAATTTTAAAATTTTAATCATAGCGGAAGTGATGGCCCGAAACAGGATAACCCTAAGAGCCAGGATCCCTTACAAGTGATCCACCGGATGTGTCAGAGTAGTATACCTTTATTCGCATAATCCTAGGGGCTGGTGATGACGAAGAAGAGGCGCACAAGTGTCCGCCCTCTACAATCGTGCACACACGGACTGCTCAAGATTCTCTTCACTCCGCGCCTGATCCTAGCCTTCGGGAGGAAGATCATGTTGCCAATGTCGCAGCCCTCTTTGCTTGCGCCATCTCCAAGATGCGCCAAAGAGGTGATGAAGGGAGAAGATTGACCACAAGGAGAGGGAAGCTCTACAACTTGTGTCAATCTCTTGTCTAGCCACCTTTCCTCATGACATGCGCCACCATGAAGATGCGCCCATGAGGTGAGTCTCCATGAGGTAAGTCTCCTTCTCATCCTTTATAGACAACAACCTAAGAAGAAGTGCCTATGATGATGAGAAGAGATACCATCACTTCTCTTCTTCTCCTTTCTTCTCCACATGCGCCAACTTCATGGAAGTTGCGCCCATGATAAGAAATCAGCCTTCTTCATGCATCAATCCCTCCAAGGGATACATCATCGAAGAAGGAGGAAGGCTCCAAGCCTTCTTTTGCGCCCATGGAAGAAGAAGGTGTTGCCACCATGAAGGTGGCGCCACTTCTCTCTTGGAGGCGCCATGGAGAAGGAGATATCATCTCCTCTTGCGCCAATCCTTCCAAAGGATGCCATGGAGAAAGGAAGAAGCTCCAAGGTGGTCTCAAGCACCTAGAGGGGATGATGCTTGTCATCCATGGTCGTAGGTGACACCTCCTTGCATGTAGTCGCCATGAAGAAGATATAAGAGGTGTACGGCTAGGTTTTGATGAGTTATATAGATGATTTCGGCTAGGGCTTCATTAATTACGAATTTTCATAATTAATAAGCACCTAGATCCATTAATGCTTAATGGATGCGGATCCGCAACTTAAGTGATGAATATATCTAATATAAATATTCACTTAAGTTGTGTGTGGCCCCCATGACTTAAGCTGTGAATAAAATGATTATTTATATTCATTTTAGCGCTTAAGTCGTGGGCCCACATGTTACGTTTAAATCAATCGCAAAAAGCCTCCGAACAAAACCGGAGCTTTAACCCAATATTTGACCACTCGACTGAACCTAGTTCTTCGAGGTCAAACGTGGTCACCCGAAGGTCAACGGGGGTCAAAAGATCATCTCCAACTCATCAGATGCATCCGCGATGCATCGGACTCCCAAACTGACTCGAATCAACCAAATGACTCTATCATAGGCAACTCGATCAATACGAGATCTCGAGCATCTAGGTGTGCGACCCTGTAGGTTCCTTAGACGTTGGCAGTGATAACCTCACATCATCACAAGCAATGAGTGGCACCTAGCAGTACATCATTGCTACCCAAGTCCTCGGAATGGAGTCGTCATCGACATCCCCTAAAACTGCGACAAGATACATGTACACTCTAGTCCTTTTGCCAGAGTGATCGGCCAAGTCGGACAAGTGTGTCACACTTGTTAATTCCAACATCAATGGTCATGAGTCTATTCAGGCTTAACCTAGGTGTGGCCACACACTTTAAGTCATGCACCATGTAGGGCCCATGGACATCAAACTTCCCCGCAGGGAAGGGGCAAATCCTCTATTGGCACATTGAATCTCTCATATGGCTCAAGATATACCCAATGACAACCGTTATGACTCCCCTATTACGCGGAGTGTTAGGTTGTATGTAAGTACATCCATCACCATATAGAGATATCAATGCCCTCAAGTCCAGGACGTGTAAATCTCTGTCACTGTGATATTTTGACCTGTGACACCAAGTCAAATCCTCACGGTGGGTCGATCCAATATATCTTCCTTGATATACCCATATGCCTGCGTTAGCAACCCGTGCTCAACCAGCACATATACCAGTCTCAAGTGTATCAAAGCTGTGCCTTATCCACTATGACACTTGACCGGGGATTATTCTTTGAGATCAGATAGAATCTATCTCCAGGGACATTGTATATGCAAATGTACATGTTGGGGTATGCCCTTAAGGCTAATGTTTGAGGCCTTGGGATTCTTTCAGTTTCATGTATAAACTCTTATGTTTATAAAGGCAATGGTTGTTATTCAGTTTGTTACATTGTCTGCTGCAATAAGTGTACTTCTGAATAATGTCTCAATGCTGTTCAGCTAGGCTGACATGCTCTATGTCCTTAGTCGAGATATCTTGGTGAACATGAGACAGCCTTGATATGATTGAGACTAATATGTGTTCTAATCTTATAGGATGCTTCGAGCATGGAATAAGATGTAGACTCATGGGTACATTGGATGTACTGGACAGACCCTACTAGGATATTCCATTGCTTGTCACAATGTGAATAATCCTTGTTTGCAACAAGTGGCACATGTCCTCTGACTTGAGATCACTTGTGTTTCTAAATGATGATTGTCATTGTTTTGAGGTAGTTCAATATCATTTGAAACATAATGGTTATAGACTATCTTGGATAATGATCATGAGTCAGGTTAGGGCACTAGTGATAGATATAGGATTGCCGTCTCCTTGATTGGAGTGTGATGTTCTAAAGGGGCCCCCTCGAATGAGATGATTGAGAAAGTGTATGGCCATACCCAGGTGACTATGATCATCTGATCTAATCATGCTCATCATATTGGAGCTACAGGCTTGACACGCTTGTCCAATAAGAACATCCAGTGGCAAAGGAAACATGTATGCCTCGTGAAGTGGATTCACACTTGTGCTGTGGTTTGGGTGTAGTCTTGGAAGACTCTTTCCTTTATATCGGGAGATAGTGATGTGTTGCTAGATACCCCTCACTGATCCTGATAACATAAGTTATTGTTACCGACATTTAAAGGAAACCCTTAGGGTCGCACAATTTGATGATATGGCTTACTCATGTCAGATCGTGTGGACTGAATTGTTTTGGTTCAGTTTAAAGGGATTTAAACTCTGATTGTAAGTGAGATCTGGTCTGATCATGTTTGATTGATTAGGACTTGAGATCGGTAAGCTTCGATCGAGAGAGATGATTCTAGATCGGTGAGATCAGGAACATTAAGAGATGAACGGTCAGATCTGGAACCTTAGGGTTTAATTTGATCTGGACTAAAGGCTTGGCTTGATTGGTTTTTGAACCAAACCAATATGAACCGGCTCATACGTGAGCGCATGGTTCAAAGGGGAGAAGCATATGCGTTCGGTCCACTTGGGTGAACGCATCAACGCATGAAGTGAAGGCTTGCTATTTTTGGAAGTGGCGGTTTCCAAAATAGCCTCTCAACGCCTCACGTTCACTTCTCTTCGCTAAAATTGGTCGCCCATTCCTCTTGACGCATACACTCTCGTGTGATCGAAGGGGTTGACGACAAGGAGCTCTCGACCAAGAAAACATCTCCTCTTCCCTTCCATTCGACAAGGAGACTTGAAGATCTTTGCTAGCACAAGGATCAACAAGGAGGCGCCATCTATCTTCTTGTGTGCGGTACCTTCGGAGGAGAGCCCTTTTGCGATCTTCTTCCAAAGCTCCATCAAAGTGATGGCCATGGTATGAATCTTTTCTGATCTATACTAGTTCATGAAAGTTGATCATATGACATGCAAAAGATCTAGAGAAACCCTTGCTTCCGCTCAAAATTTTTGTTATGCGCCTATCTAGGGTTTCGCTCCCCCTTGAAGGGGACCCTTACAATTGGTATCAGAGCATGCGGTTATTGCTTGTTCATATGATTGCTTGATCTTCATGTTTGATCCATGAATGCGCTTATGAATAGATCTAGAGTTAACATGCAAAAACACATGCTTGTATGTTTTTACTCATGTTGGCGCATGTTTTATGTTGGCGCTTGTTAATGTTGTTTTTACCAAAACATATATATCTTGCGCGCTCCATCTAGATTTATAAGCGCCTGCTGTAAACCCTTAGACGGGTTAGTAGGGTTGAAGTCACAGTCGAGTCTAGATCCAAATAGTCTGATCAGACCATCTGACAGCCTAGATGGGTCGACCAGATAGCACCTGTGCGCAAGCACGAGGTGGCTATGGGTCGACTGCAGACAGGCGTGTAGCGAGGTCTGGTTGAGACGACCAGTGAGCACTCACGAGTTAGGCCCGGGGTCACACCCGCTTGCCAGAACTCATGAGGGTTGTTCAGCCCTTGGCGCATGCATGGTTGACCATTGGGTCGACTCAAGTCAGTTAGGACTTGATGCATGCAAGGGCAGTGGATCTGACTAGACATGATGAGTGGATCCCTATTAATGGACCGTTGTAAAGTAGTAGGGCACATAAGAAAAATAAAATTGATTCCAATGGGATTTTGAAATATTTTCTTTGGTTGATGGATCACATGTTGAATGGATGCCATGATGCTTGTTTATTTCATCTTATGTGGGTTGCCCAATTAATGTGTGCTGTGCTGGGGCCTGCGTGCCTGGATTAAATTGTAAATTAATATTTATTGTGATCTGCGCATCACATGTCTTTTAATTTATAAAGTGTAATTGACCTGTGAGTCAATCTTGTCTAGATAGATTAAATTGTATTTTAATCAGACAAGAGTACAGAGCACACTTGGCAGAGGCGCATGCAGCAGAGGCTCGACCAGGTGGGAGGTCTAGGGTTCGACCCTATGATAGGCGCCATTTACCTGGTGGGCGCACCTAAGCTGCACTGGGTGCTATGGCCCTGCGCTGAGCCATATGAGTGGCAAAAGACCCAAGAAGAGCTCAAGTGAAGACTTAAGTTAACTTAAGGTCTTACCTAGGCTTAATGGGCGTTTACCACATAAAATCATCATGCTTTCTTTTATTGTTTAATTAGAATTGCATGATTTAATCTTCTGCTATCACCATAGGGTTTGCATGATAGTTAAGAAGATAAAAGACCGTTAAAATCCAACGCTAAAATATCAAGCTCGATAGCCTTCTGACGCGAAACCTGACTGTTCTGACTATCGTTGGAGCCGTGTTGTACCCACTCAGTGGGCACGTCCATCTATCTTCAGACGGTGTGTGATTTCACCTGCGTGTTACAGAGAAGGGATTTATCGCTTCTCGTTGCTCAGCATAGCACGTGGTGGTCCAGGGAGTAGGTCGGGTCAGCTTGACCATGTAGGCTACATACTGAGCATATGTGAGCTATATGGAGGCAGCCATCTGTGGGATCAGAGACTGTGTTGTACCAACTCAGTTGGCACAGTCGGCTGGATTGCCCAGATGAAGGGGAATCGCACGGGTTGGCGATTGGCAGGGACTGCATACCAGAAATTAGTGCTTGTACTCTCTGTGCATCTTATCTCGCCTGAGCGGGACGCGGAGACCAAGTATGAAATCTGGATCCCATCTCACTAAAAGAGTTTTACTCTTTCGGGCTGTTTTGCTGGATTTTTCAGCCAGATAAAATAGTGAGAAAAGAATCTTTCTTAAGTCCTGGATTGATTCTAAACATTGATACTGACCTTGCTGTTCTTGCATTGTTGTAGATTCCTGCAGCAACGAACACCATGAGCTTCAATGTGCGATCCCTACTAGAAAGGGAGAAGTTTGCTGGGCCAAACTTCTCAGACTGGTACGGACACCTTAAGATCGTTCTTAAGGCTGAGAGGAAACTGTATGTCCTCAAGACGGCTATACCGCCTCAACCCGCTCCGAACGCCGCAAGGGCGGTTCGGGATGCCTATGAAAAGCATGTCAATGATAGCATTGATGTCGCTTGCCTGATGCTAGCGTCTATGACGCCACAGCTGCAGCGTCAGCATGAGGATATGTCTGCTATAGAAATGATAGCAAACCTCAAGATGCTATATGCTGCACAGGCGAGGACTGAGCGCTATAATTTGACCAAGCTTTTCTTTCAGAGCAAACTGGCTGAAGGGAGTCCAGTGGGAGCTCATGTGCTCAAGATGATTGGGCACAAAGAGGCTCTAGAGAAACTGGGGCATACCATCAATCAGGAGCTTGCTGTAGACATTATTCTGCAGTCTCTCCCGGCCTCTTTCGATCCGTTCATTATTAATTTTAATATGAACAAGATTGATTGTACTTCGGCAGAGTTGCTGAATATGCTCTTGACTACAGAGGAGACTCTAAAGGGAAAGCCTTCAACCTCTGTCTTGATGTTTCCTTCCAGGAACAAGAAGAAGGGGAAGAAGGGCAAAGCCCCTGTCAAGAATTACAACAAGGCTCTGAAACAAAAGGTTAAGTGGTCGAAGGAATACAGGTGTTTCCATTGTGGCCAGCTGGGTCACTGGAAAAAGGACTGTAAAGCGCTCCAAGGAGACAAGAAGGGAAGCATTGCTTCTGGCTCAGGTATTTTTGTGACTGGAGTCATGATATCTTCTTCTTCTATTTCATGGGTGTTGGACACTGCATGTGGAGTTCACATATGTTCAAATGTACAGGAACTCAAGAGAAGAAGACAGGTGGGACAACATGAGGTGGACCTACGAGTTGGAAACGGGGCACGGGTTGCTGCTGTTGCTGTAGGAGAATATTACATCTCATTACCATCTGGACTTGTATTGGAACTAAACAATTGTTATTTTGTACCTAGCATTACCAAGAATATTATCTCTATTCCTGCTCTTGTCAGGAAAGGATTTTCCTTTGAATGCAATATTTCAAAGTGTGTTCTTTCTTTAGATAATATTGTTTATGCTACTGGATCAATTAACAATGGGTTATTCATGTTGGACATGGAATGTTCTATACAAAACATTGATAATAAGAAAGCCAAGTATGCTGATGACAGCACCTTGCTATGGCATAGTCGTTTAGGCCATATTAACAAGAAGCGCATTAAGCGGTTGCATGATCATGGACTGCTGGGATCATTCTCCTATGAGGAGATTGATACATGCAAAGCTTGTTTATTGGGCAAAATGACGAAGTCTCCTTTTCCTCATAAAGGTCAAAGGGCTTCAGGTTTACTTGACCTTATACACAGTGATGTGTGTGGGCCATTTAGTAAACATGCCAGAGGTGGCTATTCATACTTCATTACCTTTACTGATGATTTCAGTAGATATGGTTATGTCTATCTGATGAGACATAAGAGTGAATCTTTTGACAAGTTCAAAGAGTTCAAAAATGAAGTACAGAATCAGCTAGGCCGAAATATCAAGGCACTTCGCTCAGATCGAGGTGGTGAATACCTAAGTCGAGAGTTTACTGACTATCTGAAGGAGTGTGGGATTATCTCACAGCTCACTCCGCCAGGAACACCGCAATGGAATGGTGTATCCGAGAGGAGGAACATAACCTTACTGGATATGGTTCGTTCTATGATGAGTCAGGCTACTCTACCTTACTCCTTTTGGGGATTTGCACTGGAAACAGCTGCAAAGGTACTAAACCGAGTGCCATCCAAGGCAGTTTCAAAGACTCCATATGAGTTATGGTATGGGAAACAGCCGAGCTTGACATTTATTAAGATCTGGGGTTGCGAGGCTTATGTCAAAAAGCTCGCCTCTGGGAAACTAGAGAGCAGATCTGAGAAATGCATCTTTGTCGGTTACCCTAAGGAAACTAAGGGTTATTATTTCTACGATCCCAAAGAGAACAAGGTATTTGTTGCTCGGACGACTATTTTTCTTGAGAAGGAATTTCTTCTGCAAGAGGCCAGTGGGAGAGAAATAAAGCTGGATGAGAATCCAGAAGAAGGACAAAGTAGTCAGGCACAGTTGGATGAGCCTGATCCAGTAGAACAGGTTATTGAACAACCTGAGGCTCAGATATCACGGGAACCGCGAAGATCGGGAAGGATCCGTCGACAGCCTGAGCGCTATGACGGAGTCTACATCATTGATAATGATGAACCCCTTACTTATGCGGATGCGGTCAGTGGACCGGAGTCAGCTAGATGGCTTGAAGCTATGCGAGCCGAGATGGACTCCATGTCAGATAACCAAGTCTGGGATTTGGTTGATCCGCCTCCGGGAGTAATCCCTATAGGCTGTAAATGGATCTTCAAGAAGAAGATTGACATGGATGGTAACGTGGTTACCTATAAAGGCAGGCTAGTTGCGAAAGGTTTCAAACAAATCTACGGGATAGATTATGATGAAACTTTCTCTCCTGTAGCTATGTTCAAGTCTATTCGGATTATTCTTGCGATAGCAGCATATTACGATTATGAGATCTGGCAAATGGATGTGAAGACCGCTTTCCTTAATGGAAAACTGGATGAGGATGTGTATATGACACAACCTGAAGGTTTCACTAATCCATCAGATCGTCATAAAATATGCAAGTTAAAGAAGTCCATTTATGGACTTAAACAAGCATCAAGAAGCTGGAATATTCGTTTTGATGAATCAATCAGTGAGTTTGGTTTCATCAAGAATGAAGATGACCCGTGTGTATATAAGAGGTTTAGTGGGAGCGTGATTACTTTCCTAATCCTCTACGTCGATGATATCTTAATCATTGGAAACGATATTCTTGAACTGCATGCTGTTAAGGCATGGTTGAGAAAATGTTTCCAGATGAAAGATCTAGGAGAAGCAGCCTATGTATTAGGTGTGAAGATCTACAGGGATAGATCTAAGAGGCTTCTCGGGCTGTGCCAGAGTACTTACATTGATAAAGTCCTGGAGAGATTTCATTTAGAGAATTCTAAAAGAGGATATCTTCCAGTCAGACATGGTCTGAATCTTTCAAAGAGTCAGTGTCCACAAACATAGACTGAGAAAGATGAAATGGACAATACGCCTTATGCTTCGGCTATTGGGTCCATTATGTATGCGATGTTGTGTACTCGCCCAGACGTCGCTTACGGGTTAAGCGTGACCAGTCGATTCCAAAGTAATCCAGGTCAGGCGCACTGGATTGCAGTCAAGAACATTTTAAAATATCTGCGGAGGACCAAAGATGTGTTCTTGATTTATGGAGGTCAGGAAGAACTCAGTATAGAAGGATATACTGACGCTTCGTTCCAATCGGACCAGGATGATTTCCGATCGCAATCAGGCTATGTTTTTAGCTTGAATGGTGGAGCAGTGGTGTGGAAAAGTTTCAAACAGTCTATCGTTGCTGATTCCACAACAGAAGCCGAGTATGTTGCAGCCTCAGAAGCATCTAAGGAGGCAGTATGGATTCGTAAGTTCGTTCAGGAACTTGGTGTTGTTCCATCGTGTGCAGATCCTTTGGTTATCTTCTGTGATAACACTGGAGCAATCGCACAAGCAAATGAACCACGGTCGCAGCAGAAGTCCAAGCACATACAGAGACGGTTTCACTTGATCCGGGAGATCATTGATCATGGTGAGATCAAAATCTGCAAGGTTCATACAGATGACAATCTGGCAGACCCGCTTACCAAGCCTCTGACGCAGCAGAAGCATGAGAAGCACTGTAATAATATGGGTTTGAGATTTCTCAACCATTAGATTAAGTGCAAGTGGGAGATTGTTGGGGTATGCCCTTAAGGCTAATGTTTGAGGCCTTGGGATTCTTTCAGTATCATGTATAAACTCTTATGTTTATAAAGGCAATGGTTGTTATTCAGTTTGTTACATTGTCTGCTGCAATAAGTGTACTTCTGAATAATGTCTCAATGCTGTTCAGCTAGGCTGACATGCTCTATGTCCTTAGTCGAGATATCTTGGTGAACATGAGACAGCCTTGATATGATTGAGACTAATATGTGTTCTAATCTTATAGGATGCTTCGAGCATGGAATAAGATGTAGACTCATGGGTACATTGGATGTACTGGACAGACCCTACTAGGATATTCCATTGCTTGTCACAATGTGAATAATCCTTGTTTGCAACAAGTGGCACATGTCCTCTGACTTGAGATCACTTGTGTTTCTAAATGATGATTGTCAATGTTTTGTGGTAGTTCAATATCATTTCAAACATAATGGTTATAGACTATCTTGGATAATGATCATGAGTCAGGTTAGGGCACTAGTGATAGATATAGGATTGCCGTCTCCTTGATTGGAGTGTGATGTTCTAAAGGGGCCCCCTCGAATGAGATGATTGAGAAAGTGTATGGCCATACCCAGGTGACTATGATCATCGGATCTAATTATGCTCATCATATTGGAGCTACAGGCTTGACACGCTTGTCCAATAAGAACATCCAGTGGCAAAGGAAACATGTATGCCTCGTGAAGTGGATTCACACTTGTGCTGTGGTTTGGGTGTAGTCTTGGAAGACTCTTTCCTTTATATCAGGAGACAGTGATGTGTTGCTAGATACCCCTCACTGATCGTGATAACGTAAGTTATTGTTACCGACATTTAAAGGAAACCCTTAGGGTCGCACAATTTGATGATATGGCTTACTCATGTCAGATCGTGTGGACTGAATTGTTTTGGTTCAGTTTAAAGGGATTTAAACTCTGATTGTAAGTGAGATCTGGTCTGATCATGTTTGATTGATTAGGACTTGAGATCGGTAAGCTTCGATCGAGAGAGATGATTCTAGATTGGTGAGATCAGGAACATTAAGAGATGAACGGTCAGATCTGGAACCTTAGGGTTTAATTTGATCTGGACTAAAGGCTTGGCTTGATTGGTTTTTGAACCAAACCAATATGAACCGGCTCATACGTGAGCGCATGGTTCAAAGGGGAGAAGCATATGCGTTCGGTTCACTTGGGTGAACGCATCAACGCATGAAGTGAAGGCTTGCTATTTTTTGGAAGTGGCGGTTTCCAAAATAGCCTCTCAACGCCTCACGTTCACTTCTCTTCGCTAAAATTGGTCGCCCATTCCTCTTGACGCATACACTCTCGTGTGATCGAAGGGGTTGACGACAAGGAGCTCTCGGCCAAGAAAACATCTCCTCTTCCCTTCCATTCGACAAGGAGACTTGAAGATCTTTGCTAGCACAAGGATCAACAAGGAGGCGCCATCTATCTTCTTGTGTGCGGTACCTTCGGAGGAGAGCCCTTTTGCGATCTTCTTCCAAAGCTCCATCAAAGCGATGGCCATGGTATGAATCTTTTCTGATCTATACTAGTTCATGAAAGTTGATCATATGACATGCAAAAGATCTAGAGAAACCCTTGCTTCCGCTCAAAATTTTTGTTATGCGCCTATCTAGGGTTTCGCTCCCCCTTGAAGGGGACCCTTACAGTACATATATGACGCAGATGTACAAAAGGCATAACAACGACCATGCCAGGATGTATATCACAAATAAATGTGACTCATATTGGACCAGCCACAGGTCCTAGGGCATATACACCAACAATCTCCCACTTGCACTAGGATCCTGTTATTGTGTCACCACAATCAACATATCCTCAGTCAGACCAGCCACGCTCCTGCTGCGCCAGAGCATCGGTCAGTGGGCCTATTGTGACTCTCTCGGTGTAAATATCTGCAATCTCACAACACTTCTGTCTCCAAGACAAAGTGGAAGCCCTCGAGTATGTGTTTGGATCTTTAGGTGAAACCTTGGTTTTTCTGTCATGCGTTATTGCTAATTTGTTCTCACAAATAGAGACCAATAACGGTTTGACAACCATTTAAAGTTCAATGAAGAACTCCCATATCCAAACAGCTTCCTAGAAGCCATAACATACTCTGCCTTCAATTGGAGATGATGGTAGTCCGTCATGAAGCCTTTCACGGCTTCCTTTACTACTAGACATACAACTGATGCTGTGATCAAGGTCAGAATAGAACAAGCTATCAAGTGTTACACTATACACAAAGCTTTTCTTATCTCTACCAATCGAGAACCATTCCTATAGTTCTTTGTAGAACCAAGAATGTTTTCTCCTTATCCAGTGCCATGCACCTGGATTGGACCTGGTATCAATTGGTTATGCTCTTGGCACTAACACATCTGGTCTATAACATACCAACATCGATGTATGTTGTCTAACTTAGGACTTGAAGTTTCTTGGATCTATCCAAAAACTCTCACACCTACCCTATAGGTGATGTCCACTAAGTTATTCATCACGAGACCCTTCCCAATCATCTCTTCACCAAGTGAAGGATCAGGATGTCGTCTCTGATGATCTGTAT
This sequence comes from Costus lasius, assembly GCA_027563935.2. Classification (NCBI taxonomy): domain Eukaryota; kingdom Viridiplantae; phylum Streptophyta; class Magnoliopsida; order Zingiberales; family Costaceae; genus Costus; species Costus lasius. The sequence continues at coordinate 99,894,038 of CM050448.1, forward strand.
GTACCTAACATACAAGACCAGAGATGTCATTAAGCTCCCACTGCACTCAGGCACCATAGAATGAAGATTCTCTGTATTGAGTTTAGGAGTTACCCATAAATCAAAGTCAGACGAATCGTTTCAACCTGTACAGCCTGTGTGTTCTAAGCCTCAGGTTACCCATAACCTGTAAAACTAGCCCAAAGTCCATCTTTGACCAAATGTGTCAAAAAGATGACCTTGGATTATATCCAAGTCAAAGTTTCTCCCACTAGCCTTTTTCAAGAGAAAATCTTTCCCAAGAAAATCACCACCTTAAGCAGCAACCAAGTTGTTCTCTTGTGGGATTATGGAAGCAGTATCCCCAAAGGATACCCCATACACACATATGTCAGATATGGAACATCTTTCAGTGTTTAGGAAAAACTATTCATTTTGCACAACCTTTACAAGGAGTTATATGACTTCTCTTACATCGAATTACGCCAACCATAACTCGATTCCTCCAATTAGACACTCATCCTCAATGAAGAGTTCTATAAGGAGTGAGCTATGAGGAAATCTCATACTCTTAGGGACAGTCATAAACTGTGGCTCAAGTGCTTTGTCACAAATTAGAAAGCTTTATGGATTTATCAAGCTGGTCTCCTTTTATATCCATCAGATATATCTATAAAGGATTAGTACCCCATCTTTGGTTCACTTATTAGTCTTGTCCATACACTAAAGTGTATGAGGGCTAACAAGTTTCTAGATCTTCCACTTGTAACAAGTGAAGAGCATCAATGTCGTTGTCCTTAGTAAACAAGCCCCGTACGAGTCAAGCTCTCAAGAGAGGTTGATTCGACTCATTCTCCTGAAAGGAGATTGAATCCATAAGTCCATTTGCATGGAGTCAATGGATGAGGTTCTTGTCTTACATGGCCCAAACAACATTGCTAAAGATAGGTACAGAACCACTTAATCTTTATCCATAAGGGATGATTCATTGTCCTTGCTAGGAGGTACACATGAATTGATTCAATTCTTATTCCCACATTTTCTGAACCCTTGGTTGCCCACAACCTACATATATGGTTCAGATTCCATCTTTGATCCTTTTGTGCTAAGTGGTTAACCTTGGACTAAATCCAAGTCATTACTTCCTCCCACTAGCCTTTTTTAAGGAAAGATATTTCCAAGAAAAACGGCACTATGAGCAACAATTACTTGTTCTCCTGTGGGTTTATGGAAATTTGTATCCCTAAGTGAACTTAGGATACACCACTTACACTTTATCATATCTTGATTCTATGGTAATAGAACCTCGGATATATGACCCAAAGTCTCATATCTCTAGATCCTGATGATGAGTCATGTCATCTCCTAACTTGGAGATACATTTAAGATGGAATTAAGTTCATTGTGGAATAAGCTTTTAGCATCACCTACAAAGTCTTGACCCTAGAGAGAGCGAGATCTCCTACCGTTATAGCAGCATCGTATGCCCCAACTGGTAGGTCAGTCTCTCTATGTCAGCATTGCCCTATTTCTATTGAGCACCAAAATACTTTTGCAAGTGTTGGTCTCATTATGCGGTATGATATACCCATGTGTTAGAAATAGGCAATTTGACTTTAGGCAACACAATTACTTGAGCCAGAAGACGAAGGGCTACTTCTCTTCTCCTTATTTTGAGGTTGCTAGCAATCAATCTTGAGCACCTTATCTCCTATACCTATTTCATCTTTAATGCATCAGTCAAGCACTCAGGCCTTCCTTTGCATTATAGGACTGCTTTAGAGGTTACAGCTTTCTATTCTATCTTGTCCCTGGAAGGCGACATGCTATCAATAGACAAGCTACCCCTTAAGCATCCTCATCAGTGAAAGGGCTGTAGATGAAATGGGTTAAGGTAAAGGCCACTCAAGGAGATACAGCTTTTCCTCGAGCTTGAGGACAATCCTCAAATACCAGTCCCCTCAGTTGGTTCCAACCAACTTAGGAGAGATCGTAGTGACCATTTGCAATGGTCATAAGCAGATCTACGAACCAATTATTTAATCTGGCCTTTTATAAATGATTGGGCTCCCACTATTTTGATCAAATCAACAACCCTCAAAAGTCGATCGGGAAATCACCAGATTTCCTTAGTGAGATGGGATCCTCATTCTGTACACGGCCTTACGTCCCACGAGGGTGGGATGAACTGCACAAGGTGATGCATGCTTCGTGAGGTAGGCATACCAACCAATTGCAACCTCGCAATTCCCCTTCTCAAGACAGTTCATGCACTTTGTGTCTAGCGAGGACTAGATACAACACAAAGCCCTAACCTCTTGAGGTTGCCTCCAGACTTTCATCATGTGGTCCATCCACATATGAAACATCTAGTCAAGTCCAACCTGACCGTTATGCCCAGGGCCAATGATTTCCTTGCGAAGGCGCGTCCAGGATTTTAATCGGACTGGGGAAATCATTGTCACCGCACGCCTTCTAAAGATAGATGGGTGTGTCCCATGAGGGTGGGAAATAGTGCACTACACCATCGATCGATAGTTTGACGAGGGATACGCATCAGAAGGCAGTTATCAGACTCGATATTTGGATCGAGAGTTTTTGTGGTCTCACCATTTAGTTATATCTTTCATCTAACAATACAGGCATGCAATCCAATAGTGAGTAGCATGAAAAATAAAACATCACAGGCATGCTTAAAATTGAGCAGAAAATGAAACATGATATGGTTATAGCCCAGACATGGGTAACAAGCCCCTAGACCAAGACTAATCACCTAGCTACACAAAAGCACAAGCCATGGGCCGATGCCACTAAGTCCTCAGCTTTGCCCTGAGTACCCTAAGGACTCTGCTCCATCCCTAGGTGCGCTGCTGCCTCGGTCCTCTGCATCAGGGTCAGCCCCTAAAACCATAGAAACGCCTCCTAGGACACCCTAGGTGCTCTCTTAGGTTTCGGTCAGCCCCCTTGGTCCACCTGTGTTAGCTTGCAAACCCTAGACTCCTTCTAGGATTCGGCCAACACTCTTCTCTACCCATGTTAGCTCGCAAACCCTAGGCTCCTCCTAGGGTTCGGCCAATCATAGGGGCAGCATCACATCTAGCATGTTGCGCCACCATCAAGGTGCACCACTTGCATAGAAACATCACCATGAGGGGCTATTTGCATCACCTCTTATATCAGCCCTTGAAACCATCCTTGATGCGTCTCTAGAAAGCCCTAGAAGCCATCAAAGATTTGGCCAATCAATAGGTATGCTCAAGCCCTCTTCACCAGCCCTTAATCCTCTAGGTGCGCCACTAAGGTAAATGTTGGGGTATGCCCTTAAGGCTAATGTTTGAGGCCTGTGGGAATGTAACAAGTATCATGTAATAAACTATTATGTTTATAAAGGCATGGTTGTTATTCAGTTAGTTACATTGTCTGCTGCAATATATGTTCTTCTGAATAATGTCTCAAAGCTGTTCAGCTGGGCTGACATGCTGTTATGTCCTTAGTCGATGTATCTTGGTGAACATGAGACAACCTTGATATGGTTAAGACTAATATGTGTTCTGATCTTATAGGATGCTTCGAGCATGGAATAAGATGTAGACTCATGGGTACATGGGATGTACTGGACAGACCCTACTAGGATGTTCAGTTGTTTGTCACAACGTGAATATTCCTTGTATAAGACAAGTGGCACATTTCCTCTGACTTGAGATCACTTGTGTTTTCTAAATGATGATTGTCATTATTTTGAGTTAGTTCAATATCATTTGAAACATAATGATTATAGACTATCTTGGATGGTGAGCTTGAGTCAGGTTAGGGCACTAGTGATAGACATAGGATTGCCGTCTCCTTGTTTAAGGAGTGTGATGTTCTAAAGGGGCCCCCTGGATGAGATGATTGAGAGAGTGTATGGCCATACCCAGGTGACAGTGTTCATCTGATCTAATCATGCTCATCATATTGGAGTTACAAGTTTGACAGACTTGTCCAATAAGAACATCCAGTGGCAAAGGAAATATGTATGCTTTGTGAAATGATTCACACTTGTGCTATGGTTTGGGTGTAGTCTTGGAAGACTCTTTCCTTTATATCGGGAGACAGTGATGTGTTGCTAGATACCCCTCACTGATCGTGATAATGTGAATTATCGTTACCGACATTTAAAGGAAACCCTTAGGGTCGCACAATTTGATGATATGGCTTACTTAAGTCAGATCGTGTGGACTGAATTGTTTGGGTTCAGTTTTAAGGGATTTAATCTCTGATTGTAAGTGAGATCTGGTCTGATCATGTTTGATTGATTAGGGCTTGAGATCGGTAAGCTTCGATTGAGAGAATGGATGCCAGATCGGTCAGATCAGGGGCATTAAAGAGATCGACGGTTAGATCTAAAGCCTTAGGGTTTATTTGATCTAGGCCTTGTCGCTTGGCTTGGTTGGTTCTTAAACCGAACCAATTGAACCAGCTCACTAAAAGAGCGCTTGGTTCATTGGGAGAGGAGTGGGCGACGAGTTCACATAGCGTGAACGTTGGGATGAGGAGAGGTTACTATTTTTAGTAACCATGATCTCCATGTCGAGTGGGCACTCATCCGAAATAGAGTATTCTCTATTTTCGCCAATTTCACTTATTCCTCTCGCAAGTTTTTCCTCTCGACTTGGTGTGCGGCGACGCTTGAAGGTTGAGGAGGATTCGGCCAAGGAGAAAGACATCTCTTTTCCCTTCACTCGACAAGGACCTCTTGGAACCTTGCTAGCACAAGGAGCACCAAGAGAGATAGCAACATCATCTTGTGTGTGACGACAAGGAGAAGATCTACTTTGATCTTTGCTTCCAAGGAAACATCTTTCCATGGCGATGGTATGAATGTTTTCTTATTGTTATCAAGTTGATCTTTTGCATGCGTATCGATCTTATAACCCTAATTCCGCAAGAGAATAATTTTTATGCGCCATATGCTCTAAGGGTTATGCTCCCCCATGAAGGGGACCCCCCTTATTTAAGGGGTTCTTTCAACTGGTATCAGAGCAGGTTGGATGCATGTTATCTTGATTGCTTGATGATTTGCGTGATCCATATATGCGAATGTATGCTTAGATCTTCAACATGCGAAAGTTACATGATGAAAATCTTGTCTATATGTTTATCTTGCGCATGTTAGTTGGCGCTTCTAAGTTGTAGTTTTCTTTTCAAAACTTATACACTTGCGCGACTAATGCTAGATCTAAAGACCTTACTGTAAACCCTTAGACGGGTTACTGGGGTTGATGTCACCCCCTAGGTTAGATCCAATCATGTCTGATCAGATCATCTGACAGCCTGAAAGGGTCGACCAGATAGCACCTTGGCGCAAGCCTATGGTGGCTATAGGTCGACTGCAGACAGGTGTGTAGCGATGTCTGATTGAGACGATTAATGAACGCACCTGAGTTAGGCCCGGGGTCACTCCCGTTTGCCAGACCTCAGTGTGGTCGTTCAGCCCTAGCGCATGCATAGTTGACCTTTTGGTCGACTCGAGTCAGTTAGGACTTGGTGCATGCAAGGGCAGTGGATCTGACTAGGTTGGATGAGTGGATCCCTAGTAATGGACCGTTGTAAGGTTGTAGGGCAAATAAGGAAAAATTAAAATTAATCCCATGGGGTTTTCGAAAATTTTAATTTTTATCATGGATCACATGTTTGCTGATTTGATACATATGTTTGTCTATTTAGTCATATGTGAGCTGCCCATATTAATTGTGTGCTGTGCTGGGGCCTGCGTGCCTGTATTAAAATTGTAAATTAATTATTGTGATCTGCGAATCACTGGGTTTTAATTTATAAATGTAAGTGACCTGCGTGTCACTCTTGTCTAGATAGTTAAATTTGTAATTTAATTAGACAAGAGCACTGAGCACACTTGGCACAGGCGCATGCAGCAATGGCTGGACCAGGTGGGAGGTCTAGGGTTCGACCCTAGGACCTGGCGCATTTCCTGGTGGGCGCACCAAAGCTGCAGATGGCGCTTGGGTCCAGGTTTGGGCCAAATGAGCAGCAAAAGACCCATGAAAAGCAAGTGCAGTCTTAAGTTAGGTTAAGGTCTCACTAGGGCTATGGGCTTTTACCACATATGACACATGCTTTCTTTTATTGCATAAATATTAGAAATGCATGATAGATTTATCTTTTGCTATCACCATAGGGATTGAATGATAGTAATAAAGATAAAAGACCGTTAAAATCCAACGCTAAAAATATCAAGCTCGTAAGCCTTCTGACGCGAAACCTCACTGTTCTGATTATCGTTGGAGCCGTGTTGTACCCACTCAGTGGGCACGTCCATCTATCTTCAGACGGTGCGGGATTACACCTGTGTGTTACAGAGCAGGGATTTATCCCTTCTCGTTGCTCAGCATAGCACATGGTGGTCCAGGGAGTAGGTCGGGTCAGCTTGACCGTGTAGTCTACATATGTGGCGCATATGGTAGCACATGGAGGCAGCCGTCTGTTGGGGTCAGAGATTGTGTTGTACCAACTCAGTTGGCACAGTCTGCTGGACTGCCCAGATGAAGGGGAATCGCACGGGTTGGCGATCGGCAGGGACTGCCTACCAGAAACTAGTGCTTGTACTCTCTGTGCATCTTATCTCGCCTAGCGGGACGCGGAGACCAAGTATGAAATCTGGATCCCATCTCACTAAAAGAGTTCTACTCTTTCGGGCTGTTTTGCTGGATTTTTCACGCCTGATAAAATAGTGAGAAAAAGAATCTTTCTTAAGTCCTGATTGATTCTTATACATTGATACTGACCTTGCTGTTCTTGCATTGTTGTAGATACCTGCAGCAACGAACACCATGAACTTCAATGTGCGATCCCTACTGGAAAGGGAGAAGTTTGCTGGGCCAAACTTCTCTGACTGGTTTGGACACCTTAAGATCGTTCTTAAGGCAGAGAGGAAACTGTATGTCCTCGAGACGGCGATACCGCCGCAGCCCGCTCCGAACGCCGCAAGGGCGGTTCGGGAAGCCTATGAAAAGCACGTCAATGATAGCATTGATGTCGCTTGCCTGATGCTAGCGTCTATGACGCCACGCGCTGCAGCGTCAGCATGAGGATATGTCTGCTATAGACATGATAGCGAACCTCAAGATGCTGTATGCTGCACAGGCGAGGACTGAGCGCTATAATTTGACAAAGCTCTTCTTTCAGAGCAAACTGGCTGAAGGGAGCCCAGTGGGAGCTCACGTGCTCAAGATGATTGGGCACAAGGAGGCTCTAGAGAAACTGGGGCATACCATCAACCAGGAGCTTGCTGTGGACATTATTCTACAGTCTCTCCCGCCTTCATTCGACGCGTTCATTATTAATTTTAATATGAACAAAATCGATTGTACTCCGGCAGAGCTGCTGAATATGCTCTTGACCACTGAGGAGACTCTGAAGGGTAAGCCTTCAACCTCTGTCTTGATGGTTCCTTCAAGGAACAAGAAGAAGGGGAAGAAGGGCAAGGCCCCGGTCAAGAACTACAGCAAGGTTCTGAAGCAAAAGGTGAAGCGGTCCAAGGAATACAGGTGTTTCCACTGTGGCCAGCTGGGTCACTGGAAAAAGGACTGTAAAGCGCTCCAAGGAGATAAGAGGGGAAGCTTTGCTTCTGGCTCAGGTATATTCGTGACTGAGGTCATGTTTTCTTCTTCTGTATCATGGGTGTTGGACACTGCATGTGGAGTTCACATTTGTTCAAATGTACAGGAACTCAAGAGAAGAAGGCAGGTGGGACAGCATGAGGTGGACCTACGCGTTGGAAACGGGGCACGGGTTGCTGCTGTTGCTGTAGGAGACTACTTTATTTCTTTACCATCTGGACTTGTATTGGAACTGAACAGTTGTTACTTTGTTCCCAGTATAACTAAAAATATTATCTCCATTCCTGCTCTTGTCAGGAAGGGATTTTCCTTTGAATGCAATATTTCAAAGTGTGTTTTATCATTTGATAATATTGTTTATGCAACTGGTTCAATTAATAATGGGTTATTCATGTTGGACATGGAAAGTTCCATACATAATGTTGATATTAAGAAAGCCAAGTATGCTGATGACAGCACCTTGCTATGGCATAGTCGTTTAGGCCATATAAACGAGAAACGCATTAAGCGGTTGCATGATCATGGACTGCTGGGATCATTCTCCTATAAGGAGATTGATACATGCAAAGCTTGTTTGATGGGTAAAATGACGAAGTCTCCTTTTCTTCACAAAGGTCAAAGGGCTTCAGGTTTACTTGACCTTATACACAGCGATGTGTGTGGGCCTTTTAGTAAACATGCCAGAGGTGGCTATCAGTACTTCATTACCTTTACTGATGATTTCAGTAGATATGGGTATGTCTATCTGATGAGACATAAAAGTGAATCTTTTGACAAGTTCAAAGAGTTTAAGAATGAAGTACAAAATCAGCTAGGCCGTAATATCAAGGCACTTCGCTCAGATCGAGGTGGTGAATACCTAAGTCATGCATTTACTGACTATCTAAAAGAGTGTGGGATTATCTCACAGCTCACTCCGCCAGGAACACCGCAATGGAATGGTGTGTCCGAAAGGAGAAATAGAACATTACTAGATATGGTTCGTTCTATGATGAGTCAGGCTACTCTTCCATACTCCTTTTGGGGTTTTGCACTGGAAACAGCTGCAAAGGTACTAAACCGAGTGCCATCCAAGGCAGTTTCAAAGACGCCATATGAGTTATGGTATGGGAAACAGCCAAGCTTGACATTTATCAGGATCTGGGGCTGCGAGGCTTATGTCAAAAGGCTCGCCTCTGGGAAACTAGAGAGCAGATCTGACAAATGTATCTTTGTCGGTTACCCTAAGGAAACTAAGGGTTATTATTTCTACGACCCCAAAGAGAACAAGGTTTTTGTTGCTCGGACGGCCATATTTCTTGAGAAGGAATTTCTTCTGCAAGAGGCCAGTGGGAGAGAAATAAAGCTGGATGAGAATCCAGACGAAGGACAAAGTAGTCAAGCACAGTTGGATGAGCCTGAGCCGGTAGAACAGGTTATTGAACAACCTGAGGCTCAGATATCACGGGAACCGCGAAGATCCGGTAGGATCCGTCGACAGCCTGAGCGCTATGACGGAGTCTACATCATTGACAATGATGAACCCCTCACTTATGCGGATGCGGTCAGTGGACCGGAGTCAGCGAGATGGCTTGAAGCTATGCGCGCCGAGATGGACTCCATGTCAGATAACCAAGTTTGGGATTTGGTTGATCCGCCTCCGGGAGTTATCCCTATAGGCTGTAAATGGATCTTCAAGAAGAAGATTGACATGGATGGTAACGTGGTTACCTATAAAGGCAGGCTAGTTGCGAAAGGTTTCAAACAAATCTACGGGATAGATTATGATGAAACTTTCTCACCTGTAGCCATGTTTAAGTCTATTCGGATTCTTTTCGCGATAGCTGCATATTATGATTATGAGATTTGGCAGATGGATGTGAAAACAGCTTTCCTTAATGGAAATCTGGATGAGGATGTGTATATGACACAACCAGAAGGTTTCACTAATCCAGCAGATCGTCATAAAATATGCAAGTTAAAGAAGTCTATTTATGGACTTAAACAAGCATCGAGAAGCTGGAACATTCGTTTTGATGAATCAGTCACTGAATTTGGTTTCATCAAGAACGAGGATGACCCGTGTGTATATAAGAGGTTTAGTGGGAGCGTGATTACTTTTCTAGTCCTCTACGTCGATGACATCTTGATCATTGGAAACGATATTCCTGAAATGCATGCTGTAAAGGCATGGCTGAGGAAATGTTTCCAGATGAAAGATCTAGGAGAAGCAGCCTATGTGTTAGGTGTGAAGATCTACAGGGATAGATCTAAGAGGCTTCTCGGGCTGTGCCAGAGTACTTACATCGATAAGGTCCTGGAGAGATTTCGCTTAGAGAATTCTAAGAAAGGATATCTTCCAGTCAGACATGGTCTGAATCTTTCGAAGAGTCAGTGTCCACAAACACAGACTGAGAAAGATGAAATGAACAATACGCCTTATGCTTCGGCTATTGGTTCTATAATGTATGCGATGTTGTGTACTCGCCCAGACGTCGCTTACGGGTTAAGCGTGACCAGTCGTTACCAGAGTAATCCAGGTTTGGCGCACTGGATTGCAGTCAAGAACATCCTAAAATATCTGCGGAGGACCAAAGATATGTTCTTGATATATGGTGGTCAGGAAGAACTCAGTATTGAAGGATATACTGACGCTTCGTTCCAGTCTGACCAGGATGATTTCCGATCGCAATCAGGCTATGTTTTTAGCTTGAATGGAGGTGCAGTGGTGTGGAAAAGTTTCAAACAGTCAACTGTTGCTGATTCCACAACAGAAGCCGAGTATGTCGCAGCCTCGGAAGCATCCAAGGAGGCAGTGTGGATTCGTAAGTTCGTGAGAGAACTTGGTGTTGTTCCTTCGTGTGCAGATCCTTTGGTTATCTTTTGTGATAACACTGGAGCAATCGCACAAGCAAAGGAACCACGGTCGCACCAGAAGTCCAAGCACATACAGAGACGGTTTCATTTGATCAGGGAGATCATTGATTGTGGCGAGATCAAAGTATGCAAGGTTCATACAGACGACAATCTGGCAGACCCGCTTACCAAGCCTCTGGCGCAGCAGAAGCATGAGCAGCACTGTAATAATATGGGTTTGAGATTTCTCAACCATTAGATTAAGTGCAAGTGGGAGATTGTTGGGGTATGCCCTTAAGGCTAATGTTTGAGGCCTGTGGGAATGTAACAAGTATCATGTAATAAACTATTATGTTTATAAAGGCATGGTTGTTATTCAGTTAGTTACATTGTCTGCTGCAATATATGTTCTTCTGAATAATGTCTCAAAGCTGTTCAGCTGGGCTGACATGCTGTTATGTCCTTAGTCGATGTATCTTGGTGAACATGAGACAACCTTGATATGGTTAAGACTAATATGTGTTCTGATCTTATAGGATGCTTCGAGCATGGAATAAGATGTAGACTCATGGGTACATGGGATGTACTGGACAGACCCTACTAGGATGTTCAGTTGTTTGTCACAACGTGAATATTCCTTGTATAAGACAAGTGGCACATTTCCTCTGACTTGAGATCACTTGTGTTTTCTAAATGATGATTGTCATTATTTTGAGTTAGTTCAATATCATTTGAAACATAATGATTATAGACTATCTTGGATGGTGAGCTTGAGTCAGGTTAGGGCACTAGTGATAGACATAGGATTGCCGTCTCCTTGTTTAAGGAGTGTGATGTTCTAAAGGGGCCCCCTGGATGAGATGATTGAGAGAGTGTATGGCCATACCCAGGTGACAGTGTTCATCTGATCTAATCATGCTCATCATATTGGAGTTACAAGTTTGACAGACTTGTCCAATAAGAACATCCAGTGGCAAAGGAAATATGTATGCTTTGTGAAATGATTCACACTTGTGCTATGGTTTGGGTGTAGTCTTGGAAGACTCTTTCCTTTATATCGGGAGACAGTGATGTGTTGCTAGATACCCCTCACTGATCGTGATAATGTGAATTATCGTTACCGACATTTAAAGGAAACCCTTAGGGTCGCACAATTTGATGATATGGCTTACTTAAGTCAGATCGTGTGGACTGAATTGTTTGGGTTCAGTTTTAAGGGATTTAATCTCTGATTGTAAGTGAGATCTGGTCTGATCATGTTTGATTGATTAGGGCTTGAGATCGGTAAGCTTCGATTGAGAGAATGGATGCCAGATCGGTCAGATCAGGGGCATTAAAGAGATCGACGGTTAGATCTAAAGCCTTAGGGTTTATTTGATCTAGGCCTTGTCGCTTGGCTTGGTTGGTTCTTAAACCGAACCAATTGAACCAGCTCACTAAAAGAGCGCTTGGTTCATTGGGAGAGGAGTGGGCGACGAGTTCACATAGCGTGAACGTTGGGATGAGGAGAGGTTACTATTTTTAGTAACCATGATCTCCATGTCGAGTGGGCACTCATCCGAAATAGAGTATTCTCTATTTTCGCCAATTTCACTTATTCCTCTCGCAAGTTTTTCCTCTCGACTTGGTGTGCGGCGACGCTTGAAGGTTGAGGAGGATTCGGCCAAGGAGAAAGACATCTCTTTTCCCTTCACTCGACAAGGACCTCTTGGAACCTTGCTAGCACAAGGAGCACCAAGAGAGATAGCAACATCATCTTGTGTGTGACGACAAGGAGAAGATCTACTTTGATCTTTGCTTCCAAGGAAACATCTTTCCATGGCGATGGTATGAATGTTTTCTTATTGTTATCAAGTTGATCTTTTGCATGCGTATCGATCTTATAACCCTAATTCCGCAAGAGAATAATTTTTATGCGCCATATGCTCTAAGGGTTATGCTCCCCCATGAAGGGGACCCCCCTTATTTAAGGGGTTCTTTCAGTAAACCCTAGAAGCCACCAAGGATTCGGCTAAGGAAGAAGCTGCCCCATGTGATTTAGATGCGCCAAAGAGAAGTCATGATGTGCTCTCTGTCATCCCTAATCTTCAACTTTAATTACAAAATGAATAAAGGAAAAAGGGCGGCACGCAGGCCTCACAAGAATACATCCCAGGCATGCATAAGGGCTTGTCTATAACTATATCATAATACAATAATAAAAGCACCTACTCATGCTCTTCTACATGCAATGAAAAACCAACCATTAAAATTAATTTTAGTTTTTTCATAAACCTGTTCATCACCCAAAATAATTGTCACAAAATTTCCCCAAAATAATTCTCTCAGGCTCCCTGTGAAAGGTGGCGCATGCATGCCCTAGGCATGCAAGCCGCCCCCTTTCAATCCACCTTACCATGTAAAATTTAAAGGAAAAATTTCCTAAAATATTTACATAGCTTGTGCGCAAGGTCCATCCTACACACAAGGAGAATCTATCAGTAGGAAATTTTAGACAAAAATTTCAGCATGATAAACCTACCCTTTTCTAAGTAGAAAAATCATGGCATAAAAATTTTAAAAAAAATCTTTTATGACATGGGCGCATGTAGATAAGCAAAATACACCGCGTGGGTCTCGTAAGTTCGCTCTGATACCACTGTTGGGAATCCCCGGGCCAATTTTAAAATTTTAATCATAGCGAAAGCGATGGCCCGAAACAGGATAACCCTAAGAGCCAGGATCCCTTACGAGTGATCCACCGGATATGTCAGAGTAGTATACCTTTATTCGCATAATCCTAGGGGCTGGTGATGACGAAGAAGAGGCGCACAAGTGTCCGCCCTCTACAATCGTGCACACACGGACTGCTGGAGATTCTCTTCACTCCGCGCCTGGTCCTAGCCTTTGGGAGGAAGATCATGTTGCCAATGTTGCAGCCCTCTTTGCTTGCGCCATCTCCGAGATGCACCAAAGAGGTGATGAAGGGAGAAGATTGACCACAAGGAGAGGGAAGCTCTACAACTTGTGTCAATCTCTTGTCTAGCCACCTTTCCTCGTGACATGCGCCACCATGAAGATGCGCCCATGAGGTGAGTCTCCATGAGGTAAGTCTCCTTCTCATCCTTTATAGACAACAACCTAAGAAGAAGTGCCTATGTGTTGGGGTATGCCCTTAAGGCTAATGTTTGAGGCCTTGGGTTTGTATCGGTATCATGTAATAAACTGTTATGTTTATAAAGGCATGGTTATTATTCAGTTAGCTACATTGTCTGCTGCAATATATGTTCTTCTGAATAATGTCTCAAAGCTGTTCAGCTAGGCTGACAGGCAATAAAGTCCTTAGTCGATATATCTTGGTGAACATGAGACAGCCTTGATATGGTTAAGACTAATATGTGTTCTAATCTTATAGGATGCTTCGAGCATGAAATAAGATGTAGACTCATGGGTACATTGGATGTACTGGACAGACCCTACTAGGATATTCAATTGTTTGTCACAATGTGAATAATCCTTGAATGTAACAAGTGGCACATTTCCTCTGACTTGAGATCACTTGTGTTTTCTAAATGATGATTGTCATTGTTTTGAGGTAGTTCAATATCATTTGAAACATAATGGTTGTAGACTATCTTGGATGATGAGCTTGAGTCAGGTTAGGGCACTAGTGATAGACATAGGATTGCCGTCTCCTTGTTTAAGGAGTGTGATGTTCTAAAGGGGCCCCCTGGATGAGATGATTGAGAAAGTGTATGGCCATACCCAGGTGACTATGTTCATCTGATCTAATCATGCTCATCATATTGGAGTTACAAGCTTGACACGCTTGTCCAATAAGAACATCCAGTGGCAAAGGAAATATGTATGCTTTGTGAGTTGATTCACACTTGTGTTGTTTTTGGGTGTAGTCTTGGAAGACTCTTTCCTTTATATTGGGAGACAGTGATGTGTTGCTAGATACCCCTCACTGATCGTGATGATGTGAGTTATCGTTACCGACATTCAAAGGAAACCCTCAGGGTCGCACAATTTGATGATATGGCTTACTTAAGTCAGATCGTGTGGACTGAATTGTTTGAGTTCAGTTTAAAGGGATTTAATCTCTGATTGTGAGTGAGATCTGGTCTGATCATGTTTGATTGATTAGGGCTTCAGATCGGTAAGCTTCGATCGAGAGATTGGATGCTAGATTGGTCAGATCAGGAGCATCAAGAGATTGACGGTCAGATCAAGAACCTAAGTGTTTGTTATGGTCTGGACTGAATGCTTGGCTTATTTGGTTATTGAACCGAACCAAAGTGAACCGGCTCATGAATGAGTGCATGGTTCAAGGGTGAAGAGAAGTTTGCGCTTGGGGTAAACCCATGGTCGCATGAGTGCATGAACGTGGGAGTGTTTCTATTTTTAGAAACCATGACTCCTAAACGTCACATCGCCTCACGTTACTCCTCTCTCACGCCTATTGTCGCTCCTCCCTCTCGTCGCTTGCTCATAGGAGAGTGCATGTGGTGTTGACGAAAGGAGAAGGAAGTTTTTCGCCAAGCCAAGAAGATCTCATCCCTTCCATACGAGAAGGATACTTGGACGATCCTTGCTAGCACAAGGGACGACAAGAAGAAGCTATACCTCATCTTGTGTGCGACAATTTGGAGGAGACCTCTCTTGTTCTCTAGCTTCCAAGACGCCATCTAGAAATGGCTATGGTATGGTTCTATCACTACTATACAATCGGTTTTGTTAATCATAATACCATGCAAGATCTAGAAACCCCCATTCCGTTGCTTTCATTCTTCATATGCGCCTATGATTAGGGTTTCGCCCCCTTGTGGGAAACTTTCAAAGTGGTATCAGAGCTATGGTTAACGCATGTTTTATGATTGCTTAAGCCCTTTTGTGATCCTTGTTTGTGAATAACGCTTAGATCTTGATTACATGCGCAAATACATGTTAAGTTGTCATAATCGAAACTTGTAAGTTTGTCTTGGCGCATGTATGTTGGCGCATTTTAATTGTTGTTGTTTTATCAAAACTATTATAACATGCGCGACTCACTAGATCTAAGGCCTTGCATTAAACCCTTAGACGGGTTATTAGGGTTGAAGTCACCCCCTAGGTTAGATCCAAAAGTCTAATCAGACCATCTGACAGCCTTGATGGGTTGACCAGGTAGCACCTGTGCGCAAGCACGTGGTGGCTACAGGTCGGCTGCAGACAGGCGTGTAGCGATGTCTGATTGAGACAACCTATGAACGCACATGAGTTAGGCCCGGGCTCACACCCGCTTGCCAGACCTCATTGTGGTTGTTCAGCCCTGGCGCATGCATTGTTGACCTTATGGTCGACTCAAGTCAGTTAGGACTTGGTGCATGTAAGGGCAGTGGATCTGACTAGGTTGGATGAGTGGATCCCTAGTAATGGACCGTTGTAAGGTTGTAGGGCATATAAGCAAAATAAAATTGATGCCCATGGGGTTTTTCGAAAATTTTATTTTAATGATTGGATCACATGATGATTGATGCCATGTGTTTGTCTATTTATTCTTATGTGGGCTGCCCATGTTAATTCTGTGCTGTGCTGGGGCCTGCGTGCCTGTATTAATTTTGTAAATTAATTTTACATTGTGATCTGCGAATCACATTGCTTTTAATTTATAAAATGTAATTGACCTGCGTGTCAATCTTGTCTAGGTAGTTAAATTTGTAATTTAATTAGACAAGAGCACACAGCACACTTGGCAGAGGCGCTTACAGCAGAGGCTTGACCAGGTGGGAGGTCCAGGGTTCGACTCTGGGACCAGGCGCATTTTCCCTGGTAGGCGCACCTCAGCTGCAAATGGCGCTTGGGCCCTGGTTTGGGCCAGATGAGCAGCAAAAGCCCCATGAAGCAAAAGCAAGTGAAGACTTAAGTTAGGTTAAGGTCTTACTTAGGCTATGGGCTTTTACCACATAAGATCCATGCTTTCTTTTATTGCTTATATAAGTAGAACAGCATGTTTTAATTTATCTTCTGCTATCACCATAGGAATTGCATGATAGTGAGGAAGATAAAAGACCGTTAAAATCCAACGCTAAAATATCAAGCTCGTAAGCCTTCTGACGCGAAACCTCACTGTTCTGACTATCGTTGGAGCCGTGTTGTACCCACTCAGTGGGCACGTCCATCTATCTTCAGACGGTGCGGGATTACACCTGCGTGTTACAGAGTAGGGATTTATCCCTTCTCGTTGCTCAGCATAGCACGTGGTGGTCCAGGGAGTAGGTCGGGTTAGCTTGACCATGTAGGCTACATATGTGGCGCATATGGTAGCACATGGGGGCAGCCATCTGTGGGGTCAGAGATTGTGTTGTACCAACTCAGTTGGCACAGTCTGCTGGACTGCCCAGATGAAGGGGAATCGCACGGGTTGGCGATTGGCTGGGACAGCCTACCAGAGATTAGTGCTTGTACTCTCTGTGCATCTTATCTCGCCTGAGCGGGACGCGGAGACCAAGTATGAAATCTGGATCCCATCTCACTAAAAGAGTGTTTACTCTTTCGGACTGTTTAATGGATTTTTCAGTCAGATAAAATAGTGAGAAAAAGAATCTTTCTTAAGTCCTGATTGATTCTTAACATTGATACTGACCTTGCTGTTCTTGCATTGTTGTAGATACCTGCAGCAACGAACACCATGAACTTCAATGTGCGATCCCTACTGGAAAGGGAGAAGTTTGCTGGGCCGAACTTCTCTGACTGGTTTGGACACCTTAAGATTATTCTTAAGGCAGAGAGGAAACTGTATGTCCTCGAGACGGCTATACCGCCTCAGCCCGCTCCGAACGCCGCAAGGGCGGTTCGGGAAGCCTATGAAAAGCACGTCAATGATAGCATTGATGTCGCTTGCCTGATGTTAGCGTCTATGACGCCACCGCTGCAGCGTCAGCATGAGGATATGTCTGCAATAGACATGATAGCAAACCTCAAGATGTTGTATGCTGCACAGGCGAGGACAGAACGCTATAATTTGATAAAGCTGTTCTTTCAGAGCAAACTGGCTGAAGGGAGCCCAGTGGGAGCTCACGTGCTCAAGATGATTGGGCACAAGGAGGCTCTAGAGAAACTGGGGCATACCATCAATCAGGAGCTTGCTGTAGATATTATTCTGCAGTCTCTCCCGCCCTCTTTCGATGCGTTCATTATTAATTTTAATATGAACAAAATCGATTGTACTCCGGCAGAGCTGCTGAATATGCTCCTCACTACTGAGGAGACTCTGAAGGGAAAGCCTTCGACCTCTGTCTTAATGGTTCCTTCCAGGAACAAGAAGAAGGGGAAGAAGGGCAAAGCCCCTGTCAAGAGCTACAGCAAGGCTCTGAAGCAGAAGGTGAAGCGGTCCAAGGAATACAGGTGTTTCCATTGTGGCCAGCTGGGTCACTGGAAAAAGGACTGTAAAGCGCTCCAAGGAGATAAGAGGGGAAGCTTCGCTTCTGGCTCAGGTATTTATGTGACTGAGGTCATGTTTTCTTCTTCTATATTATGGGTGTTGGACACTGCATGTGGAGTTCACATTTGTTCAAATGTGCAGGAACTCAAGAGAAGAAGACAGGTGGGACAGCATGAGGTGGACCTACGCATTGGAAACGGGGCACGGGTTGCTGCTGTTGCTGTAGGAGACTATTTCATTTCTTTACCATCTGGAATTGTATTGGAACTAGACAATTGTTATTTTGTTCCCAGTATTACTAAAAATATTATCTCCATTCCTGCTCTTGTCAGGAAGGGATTTTCCTTTGAATGCAATATTTCAAAGTGTGTTTTATCTTTTGATAATATTGTTTATGCAACTGGTTCAATTAACAATGGGTTATACATGTTGGACATGGAATGTTCTATACAAAATATTGATAATAAGAAAGCCAAGTATGCTGATGACAGCACCTTGCTATGGCATAGTCGTTTAGGCCATATTAACGAGAAACGCATTAAGCGGTTGCATGATCATGGACTGCTGGGATCATTCTCCTATAAGGAGATTGATACATGCAAAGCTTGTTTGATGGGTAAAATGACGAAGTCACCTTTTCCTCACAAAGGTCAAAGGGCTTCAGGTTTACTTGACCTTATACACAGTGATGTGTGTGGGCCATTTAGTAAACATACCAGAGGTGGCTATCAGTACTTCATTACCTTTACTGATGATTTCAGTAGATATGGGTATGTCTATTTAATGAAACATAAAAGTGAAGCTTTTGACAAGTTCAAAGAGTTCAAGAATGAAGTACAAAATCAGCTAGGCCGAAATATCAAGGCACTTCGCTCAGATCGAGGTGGAGAATACCTAAGTCATGCGTTTACTGACTATTTAAAGGAGTGTGGGATTATCTCACAGCTCACTCCGCCAGGAACACCGCAATGGAATGGTGTGTCCGAGAGGAGAAATAGAACGTTACTTGATATGGTTCGTTCTATGATGAGTCAGGCTACTCTTCCATATTCCTTTTGGGGTTTTGCACTGGAAACAGCTGCAAGAGTACTAAACCGAGTGCCATCCAAGGCCGTTTCTAAGACGCCATATGAATTATGGTATGGGAAACAGCCGAGCTTGACATTTATCAGGATCTGGGGCTGCGAGGCTTATGTCAAAAAGCTCGCCTCTGGGAAACTAGAGAGCAGATCTGACAAATGCATCTTTGTCGGTTACCCTAAGGAAACTAAGGGTTATTATTTCTACGATCCCAAAGAGAATAAGGTTTTTGTTGCTCGGACGGCCATATTTCTTGAGAAGGAGTTTCTTCTGCAAGAGGCCAGTGGGAGAGAAATAAAGCTGGATGAGAATCCAGAGGAAGGACAAAGTGATCAAGCAGAGTTGGATGAGCCTGAGCCGGTGGAACAGGTTATTGAACAACCTGAGGCTCAGATATCACGGGAACCGCGAAGATCGGGAAGGATCCGTCGACAGCCTGAGCGCTATGACGGAGTCTACATCATTGATAATGATGAACCCCTCACTTATGCGGATGCGGTCAGTGGACCGGAGTCAGCGAGATGGCTTGAAGCTATGCGCGCCGAGATGGACTCCATGTCAGATAACCAAGTTTGGGATTTGGTTGATCCGCCTCCGGGAGTAATCCCTATAGGCTGTAAATGGATCTTCAAGAAGAAGATTGACATGGATGGTAACGTAGTTACTTATAAAGGCAGGCTTGTTGCGAAAGGTTTCAAACAAATCTACGGGATAGATTATGATGAAACTTTCTCACCTGTAGCCATGTTTAAGTCTATTCGGATTCTTTTCGCGATAGCTGCATATTATGATTATGAGATCTGGCAAATGGATGTGAAAACAGCTTTCCTTAATGGAAACCTGGATGAGGATGTGTACATGACACAACCTGAGGGTTTCACTGATCCATCAGATCGTCATAAGATATGCAAGTTAAAGAAGTCTATTTATGGACTTAAGCAAGCATCAAGAAGCTGGAACATTCGTTTTGATGAATCAATCACTGAATTTGGTTTCATCAAGAACGAGGATGACCCGTGTGTATATAAGAGGTTTAGTGGGAGCGTGATTACTTTCCTAGTCCTCTACGTCGATGATATCTTGATCATTGGAAATGACATTCCTGAAATGCATGCAGTTAAGGCATGGTTAAGGAAATGTTTCCAGATGAAAGATTTAGGAGAAGCAGCCTATATATTAGGTGTGAAGATCTACAGGGATAGATCTAAGAGGCTTCTCGGGCTGTGCCAGAGTACTTACATCGATAAAGTCCTGGAGAGATTTCATTTAGAGAATTCTAAACGAGGATATCTTCCAGTCAGACATGGTCTGAATCTTTCGAAGAGTCAGTGTCTACAAACACAGACTGAGAAAGATGAAATGGACAATACGCCTTATGCTTCGGCTATTGGTTCCATTATGTATGCGATGTTGTGTACTCGCCCAGACGTCGCTTACGGGTTAAGCGTGACCAGTCGGTTCCAAAGTAATCCAGGTCAGGCACACTGGATTGCAGTCAAGAATATCTTAAAATATCTTCGGAGGACCAAAGATATGTTCTTGATATATGGTGGTCAGGAAGAACTCAGTATTGAAGGATATACTGATGCTTCGTTCCAGTCTGACCAGGATGATTTCCGATCGCAATCAGGCTATGTTTTTAGCTTGAATGGAGGAGCAGTGGTGTGGAAGAGTTTCAAACAGTCAACTGTTGCTGATTCCACAACAGAAGCCGAGTATGTTGCAGCCTCGGAAGCATCCAAGGAGGCAGTGTGGATTCGTAAGTTCGTGAGAGAACTTGGTGTTGTTCCTTCGAGTGCAGATCCTTTGGTTATCTTCTGTGATAACACTGGAGCAATCGCACAAGCAAAGGAACCACGGTCGCACCAGAAGTCCAAGCACATACAGAGACGGTTTCACTTGATCAAGGAGATCATAGATCGTGGCGAGATCAAAATCTGCAAGGTTCATACAGATGACAATCTGGCAGACCCGCTTACCAAGCCTCTGGCGCAGCAGAAGCATGAGAAGCACTGTAATAACATGGGTTTGAGATTTCTCAACCATTAGATTAAGTGCAAGTGGGAGATTGTTGGGGTATGCCCTTAAGGCTAATGTTTGAGGCCTTGGGTTTGTATCGGTATCATGTAATAAACTGTTATGTTTATAAAGGCATGGTTATTATTCAGTTAGCTACATTGTCTGCTGCAATATATGTTCTTCTGAATAATGTCTCAAAGCTGTTCAGCTAGGCTGACAGGCAATAAAGTCCTTAGTCGATATATCTTGGTGAACATGAGACAGCCTTGATATGGTTAAGACTAATATGTGTTCTAATCTTATAGGATGCTTCGAGCATGAAATAAGATGTAGACTCATGGGTACATTGGATGTACTGGACAGACCCTACTAGGATATTCAATTGTTTGTCACAATGTGAATAATCCTTGAATGTAACAAGTGGCACATTTCCTCTGACTTGAGATCACTTGTGTTTTCTAAATGATGATTGTCATTGTTTTGAGGTAGTTCAATATCATTTGAAACATAATGGTTGTAGACTATCTTGGATGATGAGCTTGAGTCAGGTTAGGGCACTAGTGATAGACATAGGATTGCCGTCTCCTTGTTTAAGGAGTGTGATGTTCTAAAGGGGCCCCCTGGATGAGATGATTGAGAAAGTGTATGGCCATACCCAGGTGACTATGTTCATCTGATCTAATCATGCTCATCATATTGGAGTTACAAGCTTGACACGCTTGTCCAATAAGAACATCCAGTGGCAAAGGAAATATGTATGCTTTGTGAGTTGATTCACACTTGTGTTGTTTTTGGGTGTAGTCTTGGAAGACTCTTTCCTTTATATTGGGAGACAGTGATGTGTTGCTAGATACCCCTCACTGATCGTGATGACGTGAGTTATCGTTACCTACATTCAAAGGAAACCCTCAGGGTCGCACAATTTCATGATATGGCTTACTTAAGTCAGATCGTGTGGACTGAATTGTTTGAGTTCAGTTTAAAGGGATTTAATCTCTGATTGTGAGTGAGATCTGGTCTGATCATGTTTGATTGATTAGGACTTCAGATCGGTAAGCTTCGATCGAGAGATTGGATGCTAGATTGGTCAGATCAGGAGCATCAAGAGATTGACGGTCAGATCAAGAACCTAAGTGTTTGTTATGGTCTGGACTGAATGCTTGGCTTATTTGGTTATTGAACCGAACCAAAGTGAACCGGCTCATGAATGAGCGCATGGTTCAAGGGTGAAGAGAAGTTTGCGCTTGGGGTAAACCCATGGTCGCATGAGTGCATGAACGTGGGAGTGTTTCTATTTTTAGAAACCATGACTCCTAAACGTCACATCGCCTCACGTTACTCCTCTCTCACGCCTATTGTCGCTCCTCCCTCTCGTCGCTTGCTCATAGGAGAGTGCATGTGGTGTTGACGAAAGGAGAAGGAAGTTTTTCGCCAAGCCAAGAAGATCTCATCCCTTCCATACGAGAAGGATACTTGGACGATCCTTGCTAGCACAAGGGACGACAAGAAGAAGCTATACCTCATCTTGTGTGCGACAATTTGGAGGAGACCTCTCTTGTTCTCTAGCTTCCAAGACGCCATCTAGAAATGGCTATGGTATGGTTCTATCACTACTATACAATCAGTTTTGTTAATCATAATACCATGCAAGATCTAGAAACCCCCATTCCGTTGCTTTCATTCTTCATATGCGCCTATGATTAGGGTTTCGCCCCCTTGTGGGAACCTTTCACTATGATGATGAGAAGAGATACCATCACTTCTCTTCTTCTCCTTTCTTCTCCACATGCGCCAAATTCATGGAAGTTGCGCCCATGATAAGAAATCAGCCTTCTTCATGCATCAATCCCTCCAAGGGAACATCATCGAAGAAGGAGGAAGGCTCCAAGCCTTCTTTTGCGCCCATGGAAGAAGAAGGTGTTGCCACCATCAAGGTGGCGCCACTTCTCTCTTGGAGGCGCCATGGAGAAGGAGATATCATCTCCTCTTGCGCCAATCCTTCCAAAGGATGCCATGGAGAAAGGAAGAAGCTCCAAGGTGTTCTCAAGCACCTAGAGGGGATGAAGCTTGTCATCCATGGTGGTAGGCGACACCTCCTTGCATGTAGTCGCCATGGAGAAGAGATTAGAGGTGTATGGCTAGGTTTTGATGAGTTATATAGATGATTTTAGCTAGGGCTTCATTAATTACGAATTTTTATAATTAATAATCACCTAGATCCATTAATGCTTAATGGATGCGGATCCGCAACTTAAGTGATGAATATATCTAATATAAATATTCACTTAAGTTGTGCGTGGCCACCATGACTTAAGCTGTGAATAAAATGAATATTTATATTCATTTTAGCGCTTAAGTCGTGGGCCCACATGTTACGTTTAAATCAATCGCAAAAAGCCTCCGAACAAAACCGGTGCTTAAACCCAATATTTGACCACTCGACTGAACATAGTCCATCGAGGTCAAACGTGGTCACCCGAAGGTCAACCGGGGTTAAAAGATCATCTCCAACTCATCAGTTGCATCCGCGATGCATCGGACTCCCAAACTGACTCGAATCAACCAAATGACTCGATCATAGGCAACTCGATCAATACGAGATCTCGAGCGTCTAGGTGTGCGACCCTGTAGGTTCCTTAGACGTTGACAGTGATAACCTCACATCATCACAAGCAATGAGTGGCACCTAGCAGTACATCATTGCTACCCAAGTCCTCGGAATGGAGTCGTCATCGACATCCCCTAAAACTACGACAAGATACATGTACACTCTAGTCCTTTTGCCAGACTGATCGTCCAAGTCAGACAAGTGTGTCACACTTGTTAATTCCAACATCAATGGTCATGACTCTATTCAGGCTTAACCTGGGTGTGGCCACACACTTTCAGCCATGCACCTTGTATGGCCCATGGACATCAAACTTACCGGCAGGGAAGGGGCAAATCCTCTATTGGCACATTGAATCTCTCATATGGCTCAAGATATACCCAATGACAACCGTTATGACTCCCCTATTACACGGAGTGTTAGGTTGTATCAAAGTACTTCCATCACCATATAGAGATATCAATGCCCTCCAGTCCAGGACGTGTAAATCTCTGTCACTGTGATATTTTGACCTATGACACCAAGTCAAATCCTCACAGTGGGTCGATCCAGTATATCTTCCTTGATATACCCATATGCCTGCGTTAGCAACCCGTGCTCAACCAGCGCATATACCAGTCTCAAGTGTATCATAGCTGTCCCTTATACACTATGACAATCGACCGGGGATTATTCTTTGAGATCAGATAGAATCTATCTCCAGGGACATTGTATATGCAAATGTACATATATGACGCAGATGTACGAAAGGCATAACAACGACCATGCTAGGATGTATATCACAAATAAATGTGACTCATATCGGACCAGCCACAGGTCCTAGGGCATATACACCAACACAAATTGCTTAGGTTGGTACCCGGTGTTGGATGAATGAAATCCAGGAGGTTGCCTATAGTTTGATGGTTGAGCTGAGTTGTTATTTCTATAGAAAAAATTAGGATGTTTCCTCCACCCTAGGTTGTAGGTGTTTGAATAGGGGTTACTTGGGGCTCTCACATTAAAGTCACCTACTGCATTCACCAGAGCGGGTGGAGGGTCTTGAGATGTCAAGATTCCTATCTGACAAGTATCAGAGTGATGACCCTCTATTCCACATACTTCACACATAGCAGAGTTAGAAATAGCAGGATGCATGTTCATGGAATCAAGCTTGTAAGATAACGAGTCAACTTTTGCAGCTAGAGAAGTAAGAGCATCTAGTTCATACTTTCTAGCTTGTCGTGACGAAGTACCTATTTCACTCGACAATTGGTGATGATTTAATGTCATCTCCTCAATCAGATTGTATGCATCATCAACTGCCTTGTTCATCAAAGCTCCTCCAGCGGCTGCATCTGTAGTAAGGCGTGTGTTATCGAGCAGACCGTTATAAAAAGTATGCACCAGTACCCATTTCTCGAGGTCGTGGTGAGGACACATTCGTTGCAATTCCTTGAAGCGATCCCACGCCTCGTATAACGATTCACCCTCTCTTTGAGAGAAATTGGTAAGCTGGTTTCTTAGTTGCGCGGTTTTGCTCAGAGGAAAATATTTTGCATGAAAGGCATGTAAGAGTTGTTCCCATGAGGTGATGGATCCAAATGGTAAAGAATGTAACCATGCCCGCGCTCTGTCTCTAAGTGAAAAAGGAAAAAGTCGTAGTCGTAGAGCGTCAGTGGTTACACCATTCATTTTAATAGTATTGCAGTATTCGAGAAAGATAGATAAATGCATGTATGGATCCTTAGTCGGTGCTCCACCGAACTAGTTTTGCTGTAACATTGAGAGAACTGACGGTTTTATCTCAAAATTTTTCGCCTCTATTGGTGGACTTACAATGCTAGAATGCAGTCCTTGAACATTTGCCGCGGCGAAGTCTCGGAGTGACTTGTTACCGTCTATGATTGACGTTTGCGAATTCTTGTTGGATTGATGTTTCTCAAAATTTATGCGACGCCGGAACGTTCTTACAATTTCTGAATCAAATGGTATTGCAGGTTCTAGTCGCGCAGTTCTATGTGTAAACTAAAGTTCTAACAAGCATGTGCTTCGTTAAATCAAGAAAGGTATAAGATGAAATAGAAGAAAATACAGTAATATAGGGTTAAGCTAAAAATGTCTAGTCTAGTAATTTATAAATCTTATCAATATTGCCAAAATGAGTCCCGGCAACGACGCCAAAAACATGATAGAGCCCAAGGAT
Source organism: Costus lasius (assembly GCA_027563935.2). Taxonomy (NCBI): domain Eukaryota; kingdom Viridiplantae; phylum Streptophyta; class Magnoliopsida; order Zingiberales; family Costaceae; genus Costus; species Costus lasius. The sequence goes on from CM050448.1 coordinate 99,919,765, forward strand.
ACTTGTTAGGCTTCCCGCAAGTGCACGAGTCTCTCAAAGTAGTAAAATATTGATCCCACAGGGACTAATGAACAAATATTGATCCCACATCGAAATTTGTGAAGTTTGAAGTGTTAAACTAATTAAATGCGCAAGAACATAAATGGAGGAATTTGCACGATATAATTCAAATGGGGAGGTGCATCAGGATATGGGTTCACCACATTGACACCTTATAGTTGCATAGTCAAGCTCTATTGTCGTTATCCTAAAAAGTTCAAGGGACTCTGCTTCCTACACGTAGGCTGCTCCTCCAATAACCACGTTTTCTCCCACAGACTCGGCTATCGGTCAAACTCGTAGGGTTCTGACGATCAGTTGGACTGGTCGTCTCCCTGATGTGTCTAAACTCATAATACCTTCAAGGTGGGTACAGGTTTAACAAAAGGGATCCGCCTCAAGAATTCTTGTCTTACAAACCTCCCTTGCGTAACCTTTAGCTCAAGCACACCCTCTCGGGCAATACAGGCGTAACGTTCCTAAGCAATCCGACATACTGACACGCTTTCGCATTGCCAGGTGCGTCTAGGATCCAGAGGCTAACTTAAGGATAGTGCAGTTCGCGTCAAGCGGATTTTCCCTAGCCCCTAATTTACAAACCCCACACAAGAAACTAAAAGGCTCAAACATTACCTTTCGGGCAACGTAGGCATAGGGTGCAAACGGATTCGATAAACTCTCGGCCAAATGCTTCCGACACGCGGTCGGATTTTTAGTCTCGCCAACACGTCTAAGACCCTAACGATGCCATAGTTGAGTACATACAATCAGTGCGTTTCCCCGTGATTCTCTGATTTACGAACCTCGACTAAGGCGGGAAGGCTCAAGCGCATTCTTTCTAATGACACAGGCAAGGCGCGTGCATAAGATCGAGCTGGGATATCGGTTCTTGGAACAAGATTACTAAGTTAGTAAATCATCAAAGAGGCTACTCCCACATCCTGATGTAGAAAGTTTAGCCTACCATGTTTGTCATGATATTACAAATATAATCTTCAACAATACACATATGAGCAAGTTTGTTCAGAAATCTCAGGGCAAACATAAGATCATGCGATGCTATCCAAGGATTATATAATAAGCGCAACAAGTTGGATGAAACCTGAAAATATTCCTTACAAACACGTTCTTCTTGGTGCTCACGCGATATGAATACAGATGCGGAGCCTTAAATCTTCCCCTCTCCTCAAGCTTTTGGCGCTTCCCCTCTACCCGTACAAACCCCCCTCTCTTGTTGTGAACGAAGGGGTTTTTATCCTTCTTCTTGTGTGCCCTCTTCTCCTTCCCATGCCCTGCCAAAGCTGCTACAGCCGCTGCCATCTTCCATTAAGAAAAGCGTTCGCCGAAAGGGATTTATGACAGTCTCCATACCCTGTAAAGATGTGGCTGCCATCCTTCACGAAATCATGATCTCATGCGCTGATTCCTCCTCTGAAAGGCTGCTCCAGGTCTCTTCGTCAATGGGGGAGAAAAGTCTTGGTTTCCCCTGAGCTTCCCCTAGGGTTAGGTTGAAGAAAGCAGGGTTAAAATCGTAGTTTCAAAATAGGCGGGTCCACGATCTTGTGCTTGAATTTTGTCGTGACCCGGTCGTGATTGATTAGTTTCAGCAACAAGTATAGAAGCGATCACTGGCATGCTTCTGATCGGGACCCACTCGTGATTTCCGACAAAGGCCTTAATGACTCCAAAAACTTATGGTTAGGATCATCTTGAGTTAGGATGAGCTCCTCTACCACAAAAGTCTCAGAATCTATCCTTTTTATGGTCGTTTTGGCCTGAAAACGTGAAAATACCAAGGGAGGTATAAATTCCATAGATGTAAAGTATTTAAGGCAATAAAGAGGCAAAAAGCCCAGAAATACAGATAATTCTGACTATATAATCATGCTTGAAATGCCATAAAAATCTATGTCTTCAACTATATACCCTACAAAATGGACATGGGTGATTATAAAGGTGCACTTATTCATGTTAAGGAAGAGGCACTCCTTTCGGAGAATCTCAAAGGCAGAGCGAAGATGCTCTAAGTGCTCCTCTCAAGTGCGGCTAAAGATCAGAATGTTGTCAAAGTAGATGACCAAGAATTTGCCCATGTAGGGCTTGAGGACCTGACTCATTAGCCTCATGAACGTGGAGGGGGCGTTCGTCAAGCCAAAGGGCATGACTAACCACTCATACAAACCATCCTTGGTCTTGAATGCAGTCTTCCATTCTTACCCTCGCAGATGCGAACCTGGTGATATTCGCTCCAGAGGTCTAACTTGGTAAACCATGACAAACCAGAAACTAAATTGAGCATGTCATCAAGACGGGGTATGGGGAACTGGTACATGACAGTGTTCCTATTAATTGCTCAACTATCTATACATATGCGCCAAGTGTTGGGAATCCCCGGGCTAAAAGAAAACAAAAATAGTGGAAGCAAGCCCGAAACAAGATTCCTAATTCAACAATAAGGACTGTCTTACGAAGTATACAAAGGATGTGAAAAGGGCAGTACCTTATCAAGCAACTTTTAGGAGCGGCCGATCATGAAGATGCGCAAGGGCCCGTCCTCTGCAATCACGCACACACGGACTCCTCGAGTCCTCTCCAATCTCCGCGCTGGGTGCTAGCCCCGGAAGATGAGATCCACGCCTCTAGCCTTCTCAACTTGTGCCAACGCTAAGAAGAAGAAGGGGTGTTGGCGACAAGGAGTGGGTAGCACTACCACTTGTCCCAACCTTTGATGCTGAAAAACTTTTATTTGTTGTCACCACTTAGACCCTCACACCAAAGAGCAGAGGGGAGGCGACAACTAGAGATGAGAGAAGAGTCCGGTACAAAACATCTCCTAGGTGAGCCTCTCTATTTATAATAGCAGAGCCAGATGCACACTGGAGATCTTTCCCATGTGGGATAATGAGCATAGGCGCCAATTCACAATTAAGTGTCATGGGTTCGAATCCCCGCAGACACAATTAATTGTAAATTGCGCCCAAGCTTATTAATTAGCCAAGAGAAAAATTCTCTTGCCAATTAATAATTTTATTTTATTCATGTGACTAAAGTGCCAAGCCCAAACTTGCACCTAGACCATTGTTTGACTCATTTTGACAACACAGGTCAACAGAGGTCAAACGTGGTCCACTAGAGTCAACTAGTGGTCAACAATGAACTAAAATAAAATATTATCTCCTCTATAAAAGTCTCAAAGCATCAGTTCCCCAAAAAGATCTGAATCACACAATGATTCGATCAAAGGCTAAACGATCAGTATGAGAACTCGAGTGTCAAGGTGTGCGACCCCGTGGGTTCTTCAGACATTGGCAGTGGTGACTAAATCATCACATGCAATGAGTGGCACCTAGCAGTACATCATTGCTACCCAAGTCATCAGAATGGTGTCATCATCGACATCCCCTAAAACTGCGACAAAGTACAAGTGTAGCTTTGTCCTTTTGGCAACTGATGTACAGATTGGGCAAGTGTGTCACACTTGTTAATCCTAATAATATGGCATGACTAAATCAAGTTCTCACCTGGGTATGGCCATACACTTTCAGTCATCCATATAGGGGCGCCATGGTCAATCAATCTTCCCCGTAAGGAAAGGGCAAATCCTCTACTTGCACATTGAATCTCTCATACGGCTTATGACATACCCAATGACAACCGTTATGACTTCCCTTTTATGGCGAAGTGTTAGTTTGCATCAAAGTACAATAATCACTATATAGAGATACCAATGCCCTCAAGTCTAAGACAAGCGCAACTCTGTCACTGTGATATTCATCTCGTGACACTGAGATGAATCCTCACGGTGAGTCGATCCAGTATATCTCCCTTGATATACCCATATGCCTGTGTTAGCAACCCATGCTCAACCAGCGCATATACTAGTCTCAAGCCAATCATAGCTGTGCCATATCCACCATGATTATCGACCAGGGATAAACACATAGACTAGATAAAATCTCTCTCTTAGGGACATTGTATATGCAAATGTACATATGCGCAGATGTACAACTTTGCATAACAACGACAATGCCAGGATAACTGATCTATCAACTAGATGTGATGCACAAATCCCATGGACCATCCTGAGGTCCTAAGGCATAAACACTAACAATCTCCCACTTGTACTAGGACCCTGCATTGAGCAATCTCAACACCATGTCCTAAGCACGACCTGCCACGCTCCTGCTGTGCCAGAGCATCGGTCTATGGGCCTACCATGATTGTATTAGTGTCCATATCTGCTATATCTTAAGTACCTCTGTCCCCAAGACATGGTATAAGCATCTGAGTATGCCTGCGAAGTTCATCAAAGAACTCCCACTGCTTCCCAAAAGCATTTGCATACTCTGCTTTCAAGTAGTCTGCTCTGAAGCTCGCAAAGCTTTTAGCACCACTACAGGAACAACTAGATTGTCACTGGTTTGACTAGAACAAGCTGCCAAGTGAATCCACTAAGCTTTTCCTGTCATTAATGTCTCGAAATTATATCGTCTTGCAGACCTATATTCACCTATGAATCAAGACCTATTTTCATGCTTTTACATTTCTTTCCAGCTTATTTTATTAAATTTCTTCAGAAGCTTCACTACTTGTCATATTTATTAAATATAGGAAAATTCACTCATTTCTAGAGCTATACGGATGCACGATCACATACTCGAGTGAATCCGGATTCATGACAAGAAATTTAGCTTCAGACGATAGTTAGATTTTACCCGCATTCAACATTTAATGCCAGCTATCAAGACACATGCCAACAAGACACACGCCATCAAGAGACACACGCCATCAAGAGAACACACGCCATTAATGAGACATTCATGAATGAGGATTTAATGCGACATTCATGAATGAGGATTTAATGAGACATTCATGAATGAGGAACACACGACATTAATGAGACATTCATGAATAAGGATAACACGCCATCAATGAGAGACACCTTGAAGAGATACCTTGAAGAGACACCTTGAAGAGTCACCATGAAGAGTCACCTTGAAGAGACACCTTGAAGAGACACCTTGAAGTCTATATATAAGAGAGATGAGTTCTCCACTAGGAGAGTCCGAAGGCGCCCGAAGCATGTGGAGGTGCGTCCGGAGGCACCCAGAGGCTCTGGGAGTGCCTAGTCTGGGCTCCATGGGAAGAGAGGAGGATTACACTCGAGAACTAAGGCTTGGTCGCAAGAACGCAAGTAATTCCAAGGAGAAGAAAGATTCTTTGAGGAGGAGAGAAAGGAGTTTGTCTTGATTCTTTTCCCATCTTTACCTTGTTCTGTTTCCTTACTTTTAATTGGAAGGCTTGTTGCTGTTGTAACCATGTATCTATTAGCGTAAAAACCTTGATCGGGATTTGGGCGTAGCCCGTCTTTTTGATTTATAAGACTTAATGTTAAGAATTGCTTTTGGATGTATCTTTCGAGGCTATTTGATCTTGGTTTGTTTCATTCATGTTTATCGTTTCTTGGCCAGATCGATTTTCACTTTAGTTGATTGTGGTAACAACTGAGAGGTGAATCACAATCAACGGATCCTCCTAGATCATTCCTGTGTGCTCTATTACTTGAAGACTTGAAATCAACGAGAGTTGTAGAGACCACTTGGGGAATCTTCGTGTCCTATTTCAACACGATCTATTTATACTTAGTCCACCGCGAGAGTAGGAGACTAACTAAGTAGATCGTGTAGTTGTCCACCGCGAGAGTAGGAGAATAACTAAGTAGATCGTGTAGTTGTCCACCACGAGAGTAGGAGACTAACTAAGTTGTTGAGTTATGCACGGCTCAAGGGGACATGTCCTTGGTTTCCGAAAGATTTTCTAAGCAGTACTTTTCATTACGCTTATAAGTTGATAGACGTGGTTAACCCTAATTTCCAATTTCTCTCATATCTGTAGGACCTTTAATTTATTGCACTTTTAGCTTAGTTTGTATCACCAATCAAGATTTTCAATCGCTTAGCTATCAAAGAATGGAAGATTTGGTACTTAACAATCCGTCCCTATGGAAACGATATCTTAAGTACCACATCGGTAAGCCATGCGCTTGCGGATTTTGTGCAACAAGTTTTTGGCGCCATTGCCGGGGATGGTATTTTGTTAATATCAAAATATTCTATGAATTGATAGACTAGGCTTTATCATGCTTTCTTGTCTTAGTAATTTTGTTTTACTTTAGTTAGCACAACTCTGCCTTGGCATAAACTTTATGAAATATTCACTGTCCAACTTTTTAAGCCGTGGAAGTCTTTAAAAATATGGCCATCTTGTTACAACTTGCTGATTATTGTGTGTGAAAACTGGTGGAAATTTTAGACGCATTCTAATCAAGCTGGGAAGGATGAGACGACAATGAAAAATACTCAAACTCCTGTGAAAATCCTTCACTCTACTGAACAAATCGATTCGAGAATGGTAAAAGTTTGAAAACTTATTTGAGAAAGCACCCCAGGTAATTATTGAAAGAAACCCATACCTAATACCACTGTCTGACAATTTAAGGTATGCTTTCCTTGGTGCTAATTTATTCATTCTGAACTCTGCATTTCACTGTGGTCAAGCTAATGACCCTAAACTAGCGCTTCTTGGGAGGCAACCCAAGCACTTTATTTCTTATATTTTAATTAGTTGTTCTGATGTGTGTTATTTATTTTTTGGGTTGAAATTAGAATTATGGATTTGCTTGTCATCATAAAAAAAAACTACTATTAGCACTTCTAACTCTGCCGCTATTACCGAAGAATACTGCTGCTGCTGTCTAGCGCCGAATACCCATCTTCCTGCTGCTCTGAGTTCAACGAAGGTTCTCGTTCCATCTTGCTGCAAAGCCTCTTTGATTTCAACTATTCAACTGCTACATCTGCTATGGCCATCAAATGAAAGATCAGAGCTCGACAATCAACCATGCACACACCTATTGCTACTTTTTGCCGGCCTGCTTCTTTAGCTATTTTGCCTCCATCCGACGCTATTCTGAGGCAACGCTCTGTCTTTGGCTTCCTCATGCATAATTCTGTTCAAGTCCACAAATGCTGCCAGCTTCTACAACTTCTTTGGATGTCCTGCTAAATTCACACAACGATGTGGACAACTCTCAAAAGGAACGTGCTGAGATGAGCACCGACAATAAATCCTCCTGATCTTGTGAGTATTACTACCCATCTCTCCAAATTTTGAGTTCTTTACATGCTATGCATAGGGACTATGCATAATCTAAGTCTGGGAGATTATGGGTCAGGTTCATTTTCAAAATATGTTATGCGGTAACTCAATACTTATGCTTTGCGCTTTGATGATACATTTCATATCCTACACTCTGATGATATGATGAAGATTAGTGGTGATATTATTTCTGATTTTTGGAAATCATGATAGCTTGATTTTTTTTTATATTGACTCCTTGGGAAATTATTATACTCTGAATCTTAGTTCAAGTCAGGCAATTCGTATGATTATCTTTTGATGGAAAAAGGACTATGGAGTGACCTATCCGATTTTTGATTGAGTTTTTACTTTCAAAGTAATGCTTATGATCTCTTTGTGCAAGTACGTACCTCCATCTATTTGATTCACCTTATTACTTGGTGGTTTTAATCAATGCACTTATGGTTGTTATCTCCTCTCTCTGAAAAAAAAGGGACTCCTCTACTTGGCACTGCGAAAAATTGGCAGTGGTACCGAAGATATGAGTTGAAGTCCATAAAAATAATAATAATAAGACTCCTCTACTTGGCACTGCGTAAAATTGGCAGTGGTACCAAAGACATGAGTTGAAATCAAAACACACAAAAAAAAAAGAGACAGAGGATGAAAATTACACAAAAATAAAGAGCGCATTGGTTTTTTTTTCGACCTTGTATCTTTGGTTGAATCAGGTTTGAACAAAGTACGTATTCCAAACAGAAGATTACTGCATTTCACAAACGTAAGCCTTATCTGACTTTGGTTATTGGATCTTCACACCCTTATTCTTGACAATAGATGATTATTTTGAATGCCTTGACTTGCTGAGATTTGTTCATAACGATATTTCCCTGGGATACAAAATTTTACAAGCTTGATGTGATTTCATCTTTTTCTGACTACCACTCATGCTTGAGGACAAGCAATGATTTAAGTCTGGGAGATTTTGATGTCTCAAAATTATATCGTCTTTTAGACCTATATTTACCTGTGAATCGAGACCTATTTTCATGCTTTTACATTTCTTTCCAGCTTATTTCATTAAATTTCTTCAGAAGCTTCACTACTTGTCATATTGGTTAAATACAGGAAAATTCCATCATTTCTAGAGCTATACGGATGCACGATCACATACCCGAGTGAATCCGAATTCATGACAAGAAATTTACCTTTAAACGAGAGTTAGATTTTACCCGCATTCAACATTTAATGCCAGCTATCAAGACAGATGCCAACAAGACACACGCCATCAAGAGAACACACGCCATTAATGAGACATTCATGAATGAGGATTTAATGAGACATTCATGAATGAGGAACACACGCCATTAATGAGACATTCATGAATAAGGATAACACGCCATCAATGAGAGACACCTTGAAGAGACACCTTTAAGAGACACCTTTAAGAGTCACCTTGAAGAGTCACCTTGAAGAGACACCTTTAAGTCTATATATAAGAGAGATGAGTTCTCCACTAGGACAGTTCGGAGGCACCCGAAGCATGCGGAGGTGCGTCCGGAGGCACCCAGAGGCCTGGGGAGTGCCCAGTCGGGGCTCCATGGGAAGAGAGGAGGATTACGCTCGAGAACCAAGGCTTGGTCGCAAGAACGCAAGTAATTCCAAGGAGAAGAAAGATTCTTTGAGGAGGAGAGAAAGGAGTTTGTCTTGATTCTTTTCCCATCTTTACCTTGTACTGTTTCCTTACTTTTAATTGGAAGGCTTGTTGTTGCTGTAACCATGTATCTATTAGCGTAAAAACCTTGATCGGGATTTGGGCGTAGCCCGTCTTTTTGATTTATAAGACTTAATGTTAAGAATTGCTTTTGGATTTATCTTTCGAGGCTATTTGATCTTGGTTTGTTTCATTCATGTTTATCGTTTCTTGGCCAGATCGGTTTTCACTTTAGTTGATTGTGGTAATAACTGAGAGGTGAATCACAATCAACGGATCCTCCTAGATCATTCTTGTGTGCTCTATTACTTGAAGACTTGAAATCAATGAGAGTTGTAGAGACCACTTGGGGAATCTTCGTGTCCTATTTCAACACGATCTATTTATGCTTAGTCCACCGCGAGAGTAGGAGACTAACTAAGTTGTTGAGTTGTGCACGGCTCAAGGGGACATGTCCTTGGTTTCCGAAAGATTTTCTAAGCAGTACTTTTCATTACGCTTATAAGTTGATAGATGTGGTGAACCCCGATTTTTCGATTTCTCTCATATCTGTAGGACCTTTATTTTATTGCACTTTTAGCTTAGTTTGTATCACCAATCAAGATTTTCAATCGCTTAGCTATCAAAGATTGAAAGATTTGGTACTTAACAATCCGTCCCTGTGGAAATGATATCTTAAGTACTACATTGGTAAGCCGTGCGCTTGCGGATTTTGTGCAACAGTCATTACTAACCAAGAACCACCCCTTAGTTCTATATAGAACCTAAGTGTGTTCTTTATTCCTTATCCAGTGCCATGCACCTGGATTGGACCTAGTATCAATTGGTTATGCTCTCAGCATAAATCACATCTGGTCTATAACATACCATCATTGATGTATGTTATTTAACTTGGCACTTGGAGTTTCTTGGACTTATCCAAAAACACACACACCTACCCCATAGGTGATGTCCATTAAGTCATTCATCACAAGACATTTCCCAATCATCTCTTCACCAAGTGAAGGATCGAGATATCATCTTTGATGATCTGTATGTCCCTAACATACAAGACCAGAGATGTCATCAAGCGACCACTGAACTAAGGTACTATAAGGTGAAGATTCTTTATCCAAGTTAGGAGTTACCCATAACACTAACACACATGAATTGATTCAGCCTTTTCCCACACTTTCTGAACCTAGGTTGCCCCACAACCTATATACGAGGCTCATATTTCATCTTTGACCATCTGTGCTAGGTGGCTGACCTTGGACTGAATCCAAGTCACAATTTCCTCCCACTTGCCATTTTCAAGGAAATACATTTCCAAGAAAGCTAGCATCAATAGCAACAATCGCTTGTTCTCCTGTGGGTCTATGGAAATTAGTATCCCTAAGTCATCTTAGGATACTCCACATACACTTATCAGATCTTGAATCTATGTCACTAGATTCAGATGTATGACCCCCAAAGTCTCACATCTATAGATCCTGATAATTAGTCATGTCATCTCCTTTCCTCGATATACATTTAAGATGAAATAGTCCAGTGTCGAATAAACTATCAGCATAACCTCAACAGAGATATGGTTGACTTTCAATTCCTCCCACTAAAACCACCTTCCAAGGTGTTCTTCAGGAGTTATGAGCTATGAGCAGACCTCATACTCAATATGATAGTCACCTGTGGCTCAAGTACTCTTCATCCAACCTGGACTGAAGATCACTTATGAATTTTGATAAGCTGGTTCCATAAATATTTTGGTAATTTCACAAATTCCTATCTTTTGACCTTTCCACTTCACCTCACTTGGTAAAAAACATTTATCAGCAAACAAGTCTTTGTCCATCTATCACATCTCCAAAGAGGTTAAGATAGTCAATCTCCTAGAAGGAGTTCGAATCCAAGAATTCATGTGCATGAAGTCAGTGGATGCATCACTTGTTTATGATAAAATATCTAAGTCAGAAGATTAGCATTCAATTTGAACCACTTATTAAATTCAAGTTGTTTTATTACCTCATTATTTTGCACAATGTAATGACAAGAGATTTGCAAATGAAAAGAATATCAAATTCCTTTTATTCCAAAAGCTCTACTCCAAAGGAATAGACACTATGTCAATTACATGTTTGCAAAAATAAAACAATCCTATCAATGACAAATGAAAAATAGCTCGACAGCATCAATGCTCCAGCAAGATTTTCTTACTATCATCCATGTCCTATTTCTTTGGAGCTCCTGCATATTTTTGCAAATATCAGTCTCACCATGCGGTATAAAATACCCCTGTACGGAAATAGACAATATAGGATTTGGTAATAAAATTACCTGAGCCTGAAGACGAATGGTTACTTCTCTTCATCTCTTTCTGAGGATGCATGTAGTTTTGCGCCAATGGCCCTCCTGGCTACAGTTGAAGCACTTGTTCTCCCTCACCCTGCCTTTCTTCAGTGCCTTGGCCTTGGACTTGCCCTTACCCCTTTTCCGCTTCTTACTATCCTTGGAGACTATAAGAACGGACTTGGGTTTGGACCTGACCATTTCCTTGTCGGTCGCTTCCAGCAGTTTTAGTAGCTCCTCGTGAGTACAATCTATTTTGTTTATATTGAAGTTAATGATAAAAGAGATATAACTTAGAGGCAGCGACTGCAAGATAAGGTCCGTAGCCACATCCTGATCCATCGGGTGTCCTAGTCTAGTGAGATGTGACAAGTACCCAAGCAACTTGAGTACATGTGGTCCCACTGGATCACCTTCAGGCATCTTGCACTGAAAAGTAACCTTGGATGTTTCAAACCTTTCTGTTCTAGCCTGCGACTCGAACAGTTGTTTTAGATGTGTGATGATCTGAAATGCATTCTAATCCTCATAATGCATCTGCAACTCGGACGACATCGTGGCTAACATAAGGCAGCCAACATCCAAGGCGTCATCCTGATGCTTGCGAAAGGATTCATGTTCAGCTGTTCTGGCTGAGGATGACGATTGAGGAGGAAGTGCTTGCTCTAAAACATACAGCTTCTTCTCCTGCTTGAGGATTATCCTCAAGTGCCGGTACCAGTCCATGAAGTTAACTCCAGTTAACTTCTCCCTCGCAAGGAAGGAACGGAATGACAGTCCGCTATTGTTATTGCTTGTAGAAGCCATCTACAATACAAACAAGAGTAGATTAGTATCACATTTCAATCATTTATTCTGGCCTTTTATAAATGACTGTTTCTCACTATTTTATTCGAATCGATAATCCCCAAAAATCGATCGAGAAGTCGCCCGACTTCCTTAGTGAGATGGGATCCTCATTTCGTACACGGCCTTGCGTCCCACGAGGGTGGGATGTACTGCACAAGGTGACGCATGCTTCCTGAGGTAGGCTCGCCGGCCAATTGTTACTTGGCAATTCCCCTTCTCAAGACCGTTCAGGCACTTTGTGTCCAGTGAGGGCTGGATACAGCACAAAGTCCTAACCTCTTGAGGCTGCCTCTAGAAATTTCATCATGTGAACCACCACATATGAAAAAATCCTAGTCAAGTCCGACCTCACCGTTATACCCAGGGCCAATAATTTCCTTGCGAAAGGCGCGTCCAGAGTTTTAACCGGACTGGGGAAATTATTATCACCACACGCCTCCTGAAGATAGATGGGTATGTCCCACGAGGGTGGGAAACAGTGCACAGCACCATCAATCGACAGTTTGACGAGGGTTACGCGTCAGAAGGCTAAGTAACGGGACTTGATATAATTTATTGAGGATTTTTGTGGTCTCGACACCACGGCTTTTTATCTTATTCTACCAATACATGCATGCAATCCTATGGTGGAATAAAACAAAACAGTAAAGGCATGCTGGAACAGAAAGAGTAAATATGATGTGATCAAAGCCCAAAAAATGGGTAACAAGCCCCTAAACCTAATCCTAGCCACCTAGCACTACCAAGGGCTATGAGCCATGGGCCCATGCCAACAAGTCCTTAGCTCATCCCTGAGTGCCCTAAGGGCTCTACTCTAAGGCCCCACGGTGCGCCACCTAGGTCTTCCGCTCCATGGGTCAGCTCGCGAACCCTAAAGGCACCATCCAGGAAAACCCTAGATCCCCTTTAGGTTTGGCCAGCCCGAGTCTTCTCCGTGAGTTAGCTTGCAAACCCTAGGCTCCTCCTAGGATTCAGCCAACTCATATCTCTTCCTGGAAGATAGCTCACAATCCCTAGGCTCCTCCTATGGTTCGGCCAAACATCCATGTGCCATCTCTATGCTAGGTATCTCACCTCAATGCTTGATACGAATCATCCCTTGCAAGGTGCGCCACCTAGAGGTGCGCCCCCTAGCTTGGATGTGCCATCAAGCATCCTTGGTGCTCAATCTTCCTTCATCAGCCTATGAACTTAAGAAGCATCCAAAAGACCTTCAAGTTCTTGGCTAATGATAGAAGATTAGCCCCTCTGCAAGCTTGGAGAGCCAATCATCTTCCTCAACCCATGAACCCAATATACGCCACCTAGGAAAACTAGGATGTGCCATGGTTTTGTCAAGGAATAAGATCAGCCCCTTAGGTTGCTTTTCCTTCATCATCAGCCCTTGAACCCATGCATGCGCCACTAGTAGACCTAAAAGCCATGAGGGTTCGGTTGAGGATGAAGGTCAGCCCCCTTACTTGACAAGGTTGCACCATCACCTTATCCATCCATCATCCCTTAAGTGAACCAACTAGGTAACCCTAGAAGCCACTCAAGGTAGGTCAAATAAGGGGATGCGCCACCTTAGGAGGTGTGATGTGCGCCAACCCTAACCCCAGCCGCCACCCCCTTAGATGCGCCCCTAGGTTTAACCCTAGAAGCCACCCTAGGGTTCGGCTAGGTGAAAGTTGCGCCACCTAGAGAGATGCGCAAGGGAGAGAGAGAGGAAAATGCCACAAAATGTCATCAAGGCCTTCAATTTGATTTACAATGTAGAATTGAAAATGCAAAATTGAAAGTGACACGCAGGCCTCACATTGATACATCATAGGCATGGCAATCGGGCTTGACTTTGATCATATCAAATGCATAAGGACAAACACTTAAGACATGCTCTTCTATATGCAATGAAAAACTAAAGAACTAGATTTTAGTTTTTCATTAGAAAACATGTTCGTTAAATCTCCGCGATCTTATCGAAAATTCAGATCTTTCGTTTTCTCTCAGGAGTCTACAAATGGCCATATATACCCCGATTATTGATGCCACTTGCAATCCCTAACTTGTATGGATTAGGGCAATCACCCAATCCATGCCGCGAAATCTAGATACAAGTCTCACATCGTGGATCTATCCCATGAATATGAGGAGAAATAAATTCTCACACATAGGGTCTATCCCCATTTGTAGAAACCGAAAATCATGAATTTCATAAGAGCGATAAATAACAAACTTACAATTTTTCTACACATAAAACAAGGCATAAAGATTTTTAAAAAATTTCTATGACATGCGCATGCTAGAAAAAACCCATAGATTGATGTATCTCGTAAGTTGCCTCTGATACCACTGTTGGAAATCTCCGGGCTAAAAGAAAATGAAAATAGCGGAAGCGAGCCCGAAACGGGATTCCTAATTCAACAATAAGGACCGTCTTATGAAGAATACAAAGGATGTGAAGAGGGCAGTACCTTATCTGAAGGACCCCTTTCAAGAGGGGGGCGAAACCCTATTGGTGGCGCATGTATAAATTTCGCATGGAAGCTAGGGTTTCAAGAGATCTTAATATCGCATATGATCAACTTTCACACATTAGAAATAACAAGAGAAGGATCCATACCATCGCCATCTCTTGAATGGTGTCTTGGAAGGAGAGAGCAAGAGAGATCTCCTCCAAAGGTGACGCACACAATTGATGTCGCTTACTTTTCCTTGGTGCTCCTTGTGCTAGCAAGGCTCCAAGAAGTGCTTGTCGAATGGAAGGGAAGGAGACCTTATTTGCTTGGCGATTTGATGGGATCACCAAGCATGCAACATTCAAACAACGCGCTTCGAAATCATTTTGATAAATAAGTATACTTAGTAAACCCCTTGAGCTATCGTAGTTTGAAACTAGCTTGTTTAGTAAGTAGTAGTGAAAACCGAAACTACCCTAGCATGCACTTCTAGATAAAATGAAATTTGACAAAGCTTATCATGCGATTCTATAACCTCAATTAGACCTAGCATGCGGTTCTACCATAAGCAATAAAGCTACTCTAGGGGAGGAACTCACCTTTCACCCTTTGAGAATAGAAAGGGTGACCTTCCCGTTCTTCACCGGTCCAATGGTTGAATCTCACGAAGTAGGGCCCTATGAGCTTACACCCATGTCATTGCAGCATCCCACACATGCGTGGGTGAATTTTGAAAATAATATTAAGAGGCCAATACACAAGACAATCAAGGGGGAGGCTAGACTCCAAATTCCCTTGTTAACATAGTTTAGACTATCTAGGCTTAGGGGGAGAGAAGAGGGGATAGCTTGCTTGTCATCCCATGGCCTTGCGCCTCCTGCAGAAAGCAAGCGTGAGTGCAAAGGGGCTGTCCAACAAGTATCAAAGAACTACAACAACAAGTAACAAAGAACAATGACCCAAAGGGGAAGAGGACTTAGCTAAAGTGGGGGTGGCTTGTTCTCGGCATGGAGTTGATGGCACTTTCTTGAGTCTCGAATGTGTCCAGCTCCTCCTCTTGATTGAAGGCTCTTCAAGGCTAGAGGGAGGAAGTGGCGTGAGCTCCCAGCTTCAAGACAAGCGCATATGGTGGAAGAAGGTGGAAGAGCAAGAGGGGATGGAAAGGGGGCTCTCGGCAAGGGTTGGAAGGATGAGAGGGGTTAGGTGACACACACCATTTGAAGACACACTTCAGAATTTTGAAATCTCATTCAACACTAAGAACTTCACTTTACAAGAGGACTACATCATATAGGGGAGTCTCCAACGGTTATCTCCCTAAGCTCAAAACAAGTCACACAAGCAAGCATGATGTAGACAACTCAATGGGCTGATCTCTTCTTCCAAATGGGTGGTTGTTTGGAGTTTGAACTTTGGAGTCTTCAGCAGGTTAGTAAGCTCGAAATCTGAGATGAGAGTGGACTGAAGAGGCTGCTGATGGCTGGCATTGCAGGCTGCAACTTGGCATGGGCGGCTGGCACTTGAAGGGACTGGAGTTGTTGCAAAGTGCAGGCTGCTCTTTGACTTTGGGGGCTGGCGCATGATGGACTGAAGTGGGCATGGTTTCAAGCTGCCCCTTGACTTTGATGGCTGGCGCATGTTGAGCTGAAATAGGTCATTGAGCTGGCTGCTCCTTGACTTGATTAGAGATGAAGGCAACTCCACATGGCTGCCAACTAGGATGGTGGAATTTGGGATGCTTGTGGTGTTGATCCATTGGGGTGGGCTGATTTCTTCATGAGTTGGGCTGATGGCCCATGGCATCTCTTGGAGTTGTCTTGACCTGATTTTGACTTGCATTCCAAGAATGGAGTTGACCTATACTATTACATTAATTTCATGCACTAACCTACTATACATAAGTGGCGGATCCTAGGCATGTAACTACATGGTGTAATTGGTGGGTGGATCTAACCTACCATATGATGCAAGTTATGCTAGGAGATCTAACTTAAAGGATGCATGCAATGCAAGGAATGAAAATCTAACTTAAAGATGCATGCAATGCAAGAGATGGAAATAACTTAAAGGATGCATGCAATGCAAGGAATGAAAATCTAACTTAAAGATGCATGCAATGCAAGAGATGGAAATTTAGGTGCCCTAGCTAGGGTAACCTTAAACTCCATTTGTATTTCCGTGGGTCATGTCGCCTCCCCACATCACGATTTCTTGCTCCTTCTTTCGTCCACCTTCACTACGCAAGATGAATGCTTGAGGCGATGAGAGAGCGAGATGAGAGCAAGAGTGTAACGCAACTCATGAACGTGGAGGCATTTTTCTATCTTGGAAACGCATCTTCCAAAAATAGCAAAACCATAAGTTCATGCGTTCATGCGATCATGAACAAACCTCATTTACCTCTTCTCTTTGAACCATGCGCTCAACCCATGAGCCGGTTCAATTTCATTTGGCTCAATGACCAAATAAACCAAGCGACTTAGCCTAGATCACAATTGAACCCTAAGGTTCTTGATCTGACCGTTGATCTCTTGACGCTTCTGATCTCACCGATCTAGCATCTATTCTCTCAATCGAAGCTTACCGATCTGAAGCCCTAATCAATCAAACATGATCAGACTAGATCTCACTTACAATCAGAGATTAAATCCCTTTAAACTGAACCCAACTAATTCAGTCCACACGATCTGACTTAAGTAAGCCATATCATCAAATTGTGCGACCCTGAGGGTTTCCTTCAATGTCGGTAACGATAACTTACGTCATCACGATCAGTGAGAGGTATCTAGCAACACATCACTGTCTCCCGATAGAAAGAAAGGAGTCTTCCAAGACTACACCCAAACCACAGCACAAGTGTGAATCAACTCACAAGGCATGCATATTTCTTTTGCCACTGGATGTTCTTATTGGACAAGCGTGTCAAGCTTGTAACTCCAATATGATGAGCATGATTAGATCAGATGAACATAGTCACCTGGGTATGGCCATACACTTTCTCAATCATCTCATCCAGGGGGCCCCTTTAGATCATCACACTCCTTAAACAAGGAGACGGCAATCCTTTATCTATCACTAGTGCCCTAACCTGACTCAAGCTCATTATGCAAGATAGTCTATAATCATTATGTTTCAAATGATATTGAACTACCTCAAAACAATGACAATCATCATTTAGAAAACACAAGTGATCTCAAGTCAGAGGAAATGTGCCACTTGTTACATTCAAGGATTATTCACATTGTGACAAGCAATTGAATATCCTAGTAGGGTCTATCCAGTACATCCAATGCACCCATGAGTCTACATCTTATTCCATGCTCGAAGCATCCTATAAGATTAGAACACATATTAGTCTTAACCATATCAAGGCTGTCTCATGTTCACCAAGATATATCGACTAAGGACTTTACTGCATGTCAGCCTAGCTGAATAGCATTGAGACATTATTCAGAAGTACACTTATTACTGCAGACAAGGTAACAAACTGAATAATAACCATGCCTTTATAAATACAAGAGTTTATTACATGATACTTTTACAATCCCAAGGCCTCAAACATTAGCCTTAAGGGCATACCCCAACAATCTCCCACTTGCACTTAATCTAATGGTTGAGAAATCTCAAACCCATATTATTACAGTGCTTCTCATGCTTCTGCTGCGCCAGAGGCTTGGTAAGCGGGTCTGCCAGATTGTCATCTGTATGAACCTTACACACTTTGATCTCACCACGATCAATGATCTCCCTGATCAAATGAAACCGTCTCTGTATGTGCTTGGACTTCTGGTGCGACCGTGGTTCCTTTGCTTGTGCTATTGCTCCAGTGTTATCACAGAAGATAACCAAAGGATCTGCACTCGAAGGAACGACACCTAGTTCTCTCACGAACTTACGAATCCACACTGCCTCCTTGGATGCTTCCGAGGCTGCAACATACTCGGCTTCTGTTGTGGAATCAGCAACAGTTGACTGTTTGAAACTCTTCCACACCACTGCTCCACCATTCAAGCTAAAAACATAGCCTGATTGCGATCGGAAATCATCCTGGTCAGACTGGAACGAAGCGTCAGTATATCCTTCTATACTGAGTTCTTCCTGACCACCATATATCAAGAACATATCTTTGGTCCTCCGCAGATATTTTAAAATATTCTTGACTGCAATCCAGTGCGCCATACCTGGATTACTTTGGAACCGACTGGTCACGCTTAACCCGTAAGCGACGTCAGGGCGAGTACACAACATCGCATACATTATGGACCCAATAGCCGAAGCATAAGGCGTATTGTCCATTTCATCTTTCTCAGTCTGTGTTTGCGGACACTGACTCTTCGAAAGATTCAGACCATGTCTGACTGGAAGGTATCCTCTTTTAGAATTCTCTAAATGAAATCTTTCCAGGACTTTATCGATGTAAGTACTCTGGCACAGCCCGAGAAGCCTCTTAGATCTATCCCTGTAGATCTTCACACCTAATACATAGGCTGCTTCTCCTAAATCTTTCATCTGGAAACATTTCCTTAGCCATGCCTTAACCGCATGCATTTCAGGAATGTCATTTCCAATGATCAAGATATCATCGACGTAGAGGACTAGGAAAGTAATTACGCTCCCACTGAACCTCTTATATACACACGGGTCATCTTCGTTCTTGATGAAACCAAATTCACTGATTGATTCATCAAAACGAATATTCCAGCTTCTTGATGCTTGTTTAAGTCCATAAATAGACCTCTTTAACTTGCATATTTTATGATGATCTGATGGATTAGTGAAACCTTCAGGTTGTGTCATATACACATCCTCATCCAGATTTCCATTCAGGAAAGCTGTCTTCACATCCATCTGCCAGATCTCATAATCGTAATATGCTACTATCGTGAAAAGAATCCGAATAGACTTAAACATGGCTACAGGAGAGAAAGTTTAATCATAATCTATCCCGTAGATTTGTTTGAAACCTTTCGCAACTAGCCTGCCTTTATAGGTAACCACGTTACCATCCATGTCAATCTTCTTCTTGAAGATCCATTTACAGCCTATAGGGATTACTCCCGGAGGCGGATCAACAAAATCCCAAACTTGGTTATCTGACATGGTGTCCATCTCGGCTCGCATAGCTTCAAGCCATCTCGCTGACTCCGGTCCACTGACCGCATCCGCATAAGTGAGGGGTTCATCATTATCAATGATGTAGACTCCGTCATAGCGCTCAGGCTGTCGACGGATCCTTCCCGATCTTCGCGGTTCCCGTGATATCTGAGCCTTAGGTTGTTCAATAACCTGTTCTACCGGCTCAGGCTCATCCAACTGTGCTTGAGCACTTTGTCCTTCCTCTGGATTCTCATCCAACTTTATTTCTCTCCCACTAGCCTCTTGGAGAAGAAACTCCCTCTCAAGAAATATGGCCGTCCGAGCAACAAATACCTTGTTCTCTTTGGGATCGTAGAAATAATAACCCTTAGTTTCCTTAGGGTAACCGACAAAGATACATTTGTCAGATCTGCTCTCTAGTTTCCCAGAGGCGAGCTTTTTAACATAAGCCTCGCAGCCCCAGATCCTGATA
This sequence comes from Costus lasius, assembly GCA_027563935.2. NCBI lineage: Eukaryota > Viridiplantae > Streptophyta > Magnoliopsida > Zingiberales > Costaceae > Costus > Costus lasius. Next base: position 99,939,839 of record CM050448.1, read on the forward strand.
AATGTCAAGCTCGGCTGTTTCCCACACCATAATTCATATGGGGTCTTTGAAACTGCCTTGGATGGCACTCGGTTTAGTACCTTTGCAGCTGTCTCCAGTGCAAATCCCCAAAAGGAGTAAGGAAGAGTAGCCTGACTCATCATGGAACGAACCATATCAAGTAGGGTTCTGTTCCTCCTCTCGGACACACCATTCCATTGCGGTGTTCCTGGCGGAGTGAGCTGTGAGATAATCCCACACTCCTTTAGATAGTCATTAAATTCTCGACTTAGGTATTCTCCACCTCGATCAGAACGAAGTGCCTTGATATTTCGGCCTAGCTGATTTTGTACTTCGTTCTTGAACTCTTTGAACTTGTCAAAAGATTCACTTTTATGTCTCATCAAATAGACATAACCATATCTACTGAAATCATCAGTAAATGTGATGAAGTATTGATAGCCACCTCTGGCATGTTTACTAAATGGCCCACACACATCACTGTGTATAAGGTCAAGCAAACCTGAAGCCCTTTGACCTTTGTGAGGAAAAGGTGACTTCATCATTTTACCCATTAAACAAGCTTTGCATGTATCAATCTCCTCATAGGAGAATGATCCCAGCAGTCCATTATCATGCAACCGCTTAATGCGTTTCTCGTTAATATGGCCTAAACGACTATGCCATAGCAAGGTGCTGTCATCAGCATACTTGGCTTTCTTATTATCAATGTTGTGTATAGAACATTCCATGTCCAACATGAATAACCCATTGTTAATTGAACCAGTTGCATAAACAATATTATCTAAAGACAAAACACACTTTGAAATATTGCATTCAAAGGAAAAACCCTTCCTGACAAGAGCAGGAATGGAGATAATATTCTTAGTAATGCTGGGAACAAAGTAACAACTGTTTAGTTCTAATACAAGTCCAGATGGCAAAGAGATGAAATAGTCTCCTACAGCAACAGCAGCAACCCGTGCCCCGTTTCCAACTCGTAGGTCCACCTCATGCTGTCCCACCTGTCTTCTTCTCTTGAGTTCCTGTACATTTGAACAAATGTGAACTCCACATGCAGTGTCCAACACCCATGATATAGAAGAAGAAGATATCATGACTTCAGTCACAAATATACCTGAGCCAGAAGCGATGCTTCCCTTCTTGTCTCCTTGGAGCGCTTTACAGTCCTTTTTCCAGTGACCTAGCTGGCCACAGTGGAAACATCTGTATTCCTTGGACCGCTTGACCTTTTGCTTCAGAGCCTTGCTGTAGCTCTTGACAGGGGCCTTGCCCTTCTTCCCCTTCTTCTTGTTCCTTGAAGGAACCATTAAGACAGAGGTTGAAGGCTTTCCCTTCAGAGTCTCCTCAGTAGTCAAGAGCATATTCAGCAGCTCTGCCGGCGTACAATCGATTTTGTTCATATTAAAGTTAATAATGAACGCATCGAAAGAGGGCGGGAGAGACTGCAGAATAATATCTACAGCAAGCTCCTGATTGATGGTATGCCCTGTTGGGGTATGCCCTTAAGGCTAATGTTTGAGGCCTTGGGATTGTATAAGTATCATGTAATAAACTCTTATGTTTATAAAGGCATGGTTATTATTCAGGTTGCTACCTTGTCTGCTGTAATAAGTGTACTTCTGAATAATGTCTCAAAGCTGTTCAGCTAGGCTGACATGCATATGTCCTTAGTCGAGATATCTTGGTGAACATGAGACAGCCTTGATATGATTGAGACTAATATGTGTTCTAATCTTATAGGATGCTTCGAGCATGGAATAAGATGTAGACTCATGGGTACATTGGATGTACTGGACAGACCCTACTAGGATATTCAATTGCTTGTCACAATGTGAATGATCCTTGTAAGCACCAAGTGGCACATGTCCTCTGACTTGAGATCACTTGTGTTTCTAAATGATGATTGTCATTGTCTTGAGGTAGTTCAATATCATTTGAAACATAATGATTATAGACTATCTTGGATGGTGAGCTTGAATCAGGTTAGGGCACTAGTGATAGACATAGGATTGCCGCCTCCTTGTTTAAGGAGTGTGATGTTCTAAAGGGCCCCCCTATATGAGATGATTGAGATAGTGTATGGCCATACCCAGATGACTATGTTCATCTGATCTAATCATGCTCATCGTATTGGAGTTACAAGCTTGACCCGCTTGTCCAATAAGAACATCCAGTGGCAAAGGACACATGTATGCCCAGTGAAGTTGATTCACACTTGTGCTGTGGTTTGGGTGAAGTCTTGGAAGACTCTTTCCTTTATATCGGGAGACAGTGATGTGTTGCTAGATACCCCTCACTGATCGTGATAACGAAAGTTATCGTTACCGACATTTAAAGGAAACCCTCAGGGTCGCACAATTTGATGATATGGCTTACTTAAGTCAGATCGTGTGGACTGAATTGTTTGGGTTCAGTTTAAAGGGATAGAGGCTCTGATTGTAAGTGAGATCTGGTCTGATCATGTTTGATTGATTGGGACTTGAGATCGGTAAGCTTCGATCGAGAGTATTGATGCTAGATCGGTGAGATCAAGAGTATCACGAGATCAACGGTTAGATATTGAACCATTGGTTCAATGAGATCTAGACCATGGCTTGGGCTGGTTTAATTTGGTACTTGAACCAAATTGAAATGGATTGAAGTGGCTTGAACCGGTTCACAAGGGTGAATGCTTGGTTCAAGTGGTTAGGCGTTTTGGTTCGGTAATGGGCGCATAGCTTCATCTCTTCCATTTATGGAAAGTATTGAAGGCGACTTCACCTTAACGCCAAAGCGTTTTGAACGCTCGACTTCACTCCTCTCTTCTCAACGTTCATCCTTGGAGGTGAGAGCATTCGGACGAGAAGAGGAGGAAGGTTGCCCTCGCCAAGCTTGATCTCCAAAACTCCTTCACGCGACAAGGGATACTTTGGAGCCTTGCTAGCACAAGGGACGTTCAAGGTGTAGGCCTTCTTCTTCTTGTGTGCGATTCCTTTGGAGAAGTTCTCTTTGAACTTTGCTTCCAAGCCGACATCCGATCTATGGCATTGGTATGATCACATTCTTGATCTAATGAAATATTATAGTTGATCATATGAGCACATAAGCGATTGAATTCTTGAAACCCTAGCAAAATGCATGCGCCCCCTTGTTTAGGGTTTTTCGGCCCCCCTCTTGAAAGGGGTTTTTAACCGCTTGCGCTCCCCCTTGAAGGGGACCCTTCAATTGGTATCAGAGGTAGGATCTTATATGATTCATATGATTGCTATGTATGTTTTGTGATCCATATATGTTTGATGCTTAGATCTATGTTTTCTCTTCATGCGATATATACTAGTGGATAGTATGTTCATGTTGCGCATGTATGAGAGTTATGTTGTGTTGGCGCTAGTTGAATGGCGCATGTATGATGATTGCGCTTCTTTCATGTTGTTGTAGTTGTTTTTCTTAAAAACCCTAAATGACATGCGCGCCTTGCATATTAGATCTAAGCCGCACCTACAATAAACCCTTAGATGGGTTGATGGGGTTGAAGTCACCTCTAGATTAGATCCAATAGTCTGATCAGACCATCTGACAGCCTAGATGGATCGACTAGATGGCACCTGTGCGCAAGCATGAGGTGGCCATAGGTCGATCGCACCTTAGGCGTGTAGCGAGGTCTGGTTGAGACAACCAGTGAACACACATGAGCTAGGCCCGGGGTCACACCCGCTTGCCAGAACTCATGAGGGTTGTTCAGCCCTTGGCGCATGCATGGTTGACCATTAGGTCAACACGGGTCAGTTAGGACTCGGTGCATGCAAGGGCAGAGGATCTGATTAGATGGATGAGTGGATCCCTATCAATGTACCATTGTAAGGTTGTAGGGGCACATAAGGAAATTAAAATTGATGCCATGGGGTTTTCAAAAATTTAATTTCATGATTGGATCACATGTTGATTGATGCCATGATGTTTGTTTATTTAATCTTATGTGGGTTGCCCTAATGTGTGCTGTGCTGGGGCCTGCGTGCCTGGAATTAAACTTGTAAATTAATTTGTGATCTGCGAATCACATTTGTACTTAATTTATAATGTATAATTGACCTGCGAGTCAAACTTGTCTAGATAGATCAAATTGTATTTGATTAGACAAGAGCACAAAGGCACACATCCAAGAGGGGCTTTCAGCTGGTGGCGCACCTGAGGTGCTCTTGGCGCTAGGGCCCTGGGTTGGACCAGATGAGATGCAAAAGTCCCAAGAAGAGCAAGTGAAGACTTAAGTTTCTTAAGGTCTTACTTAGGCTTTGGGCTTTTACCACATAAGATGCATGCTTTCTTTTTATTGCTTATATAATTAGAACTGCATGAGTTTATCTTCTGCTATCACCATAGGACTTGCATGATAGTGAGGAAGATAAAAGACCGTTAAAATCCAAACGCTAACATATCAAGCTCGTAAGCCTTCTGACGCGAAACCTCACTGTTCTGATTATCGTTGGAGCCGTGTTGTACCCACTCAGTGGGCACGTCCATCTATCTTCAGACGGTGCTGGATTTCACCTGCGTGTTACAGAGAAGGGATTTATCGCTTCTCGTTGCTCAGCATAGCACGTGGTGGTCCAGGGAGTAGGTCGGGTCAGCTTGACCATGTAGACTACATATGTGGCGCATATGGTAGCACATGGAGGCAGCCATCTGAGGGATCAGAGACTGTGTTGTACCAACTCAGTTGGCACAGTCTGCTGGATTGCCCAGGTGAAGGGGAATCGCACGGGTTGGCGATTGGCTGGGACAGCCTACCAGAAATTAGTGCTTGTCATCTCTGTGCATCTTATCTCGCCTGAGCGGGACGCGGAGACCAAGTATGAAATCTGGATCCCATCTCACTAAAAGAGTGTTACTCTTTCGGACTGTTTTACTGGATTTTACAGTCAGTTAAAATAGTGAGAAAAGGAATCATTCTTAAGTCCTGATTGATTCTTAACATTGATACTGACCTTGCTGTTCTTGCATTGTTGTAGATTCCTGCAGCAACGAACACCATGAGCTTCAATGTGCGATCCCTACTGGAAAGGGAGAAGTTTGCTGGGCCGAACTTCTCTGACTGGTTCGGACACCTTAAGATCGTTCTTAAGGCAGAGAGGAAACTGTATGTCCTCGAGACGGCTGTGCCGCCTCAACCCGCTGCGAACGCCGCAAGGGCGGTTCGCGATGCCTATGAAAAGCACGTCAATGATAGCATTGATGTCGCTTGCCTGATGCTAGCGTCTATGACGCCACCGCTGCAGCGTCAGCATGAGGATATGTCGGCTATAGAGATTATAGCGAACCTCAAGATGTTGTATGCTGCACAGGCGAGGACAGAACGCTATAATCTGACGAAGCTGTTCTTTCAGAGCAAACTGGCTGAAGGGAGCCCAGTGGGAGCTCACGTGCTCAAGATGATTGGGCACAAGGAGGCTCTGGAGAAACTGGGGCATACCATCAACCAGGAGCTTGCTGTGGATATTATTCTGCAGTCTCTCCCGCCCTCTTTCGATGCGTTCATCATTAACTTTAATATGAACAAAATCGATTGTACGCCGGCAGAGCTGCTGAATATGCTCTTGACTACTGAGGAAACTCTGAAGGGCAAGCCTTCAACCTCTGTCTTGATGGTTCCTTCAAGGAACAAGAAGAAGGGGAAGAAGGGCAAGGCCCCTGTCAAGAATTACAGCAAGGCTCTGAAACAGAAGGTAAAGCGGTCGAAGGACAACAGGTGTTTCCACTGTGGCCAGCTGGGTCACTGGAAAAAGGACTGTAAAGCGCTCCAAGTAGATAAGAGGGGAAGCATCGCTTCTGGCTCAGGTATATATGTGACTGAGGTCATGTTATCTTCTTCTACCATATCATGGGTGTTGGACACTGCATGTGGAGTTCACATTTGTTCAAATGTACAGGAACTCAAGAGAAGAAGGCAGGTGGGACAGCATGAGGTAGACCTACGCGTTGGAAACGGGGCACGGGTTGCTGCTGTTGCTGTAGGAGACTATTTCATTTCTTTACCATCTGGCATTGTATTAGAATTAAACAATTGTTATTTTGTACCCAGTATTACCAAAAATATTATCTCCATTCCTGCTCTTGTCAGGAAAGGATTTGCCTTTGAATGCAATATTTCAAAGTGTGTTTTATCTTGTGATAATATTGTGTATGCAACTGGTTCAATTAACAATGGGTTGTTCATGTTGGACATGGAAAATTCTATACAAAACATTGATAATAAGAAAGCCAAGTATGCTGATGACAGCACCTTGCTATGGCATAGTCGTTTAGGCCATATTAACGAGAAGCGCATTAAGCGGTTGCATGATCATGGACTGCTGGGATCATTCTCCTATGAGGAGATTGATACATGCAAAGCTTGTTTGATGGGTAAAATGACGAAGTCACCTTTTTCTAATAAAGGTCAAAGGGCTTCAGGTTTACTTGACCTTATACACAGTGATGTGTGTGGGCCATTTAGTAAACATGCCAGAGGTGGCTATCAGTACTTCATTACCTTTACTGATGATTTCAGTAGGTATGGGTATGTCTATTTGATGAGACATAAGAATGAATCTTCTGACAAGTTCAAAGAGTTCAAGAATGAAGTACAGAATCAGCTAGGCCAAAATATCAAGGCACTTCGTTCTGATCGAGGTGGTGAATACCTAAGTCGAGAATTTACTGACTATCTAAAGGAGTGTGGGATTATCTCACAGCTCACTCCGCTAGGAACACCGCAATGGAATGGTGTGTCCGAGAGGAGAAATAGAACGTTACTTGATATGGTTCGTTCTATGATGAGTCAGGCCACTCTTCCATACTCCTTTTGGGGTTTTGCACTGGAAACAGCTGCAAAGGTACTAAACCGAGTGCCATCCAAGGCAGTTTCAAAGACGCCATATGAGTTATGGTATGGGAAACAGCCAAGCTTGACATTTATCAGGATCTGGGGTTGCGAGGCTTATGTCAAAAAGCTCGCCTCTGGGAAACTGGAGAGCAGATCTGAGAAATGCATCTTTGTCGGTTACCATAAGGAAACTAAGGGTTATTATTTCTACGATCCCAAGGAGAACAAAGTATTTGTTGCTCGGACGGCCATATTTCTTGAGAAGGAGTTTCTTCTGCAAGAGGCTAGTGGGAGAGAAATAAAGCTGGATGAGATTCCAGAGGAAGGACAAAGTAGTCAAGCACAGTTGGATGTGCCTGAGCCGGTAGATCAGGTTATTGAACAACCTGAGGCTCAAATAACACGGGAACCGCGAAGATCGGGAAGGATCCGTCGTCAGCCTGAGCGCTATGACGGAGTCTACATCATTGATAATGATGAACCCCTCACTTATGCGGATGCGGTCAGTGGACCGGAGTCAGCTAGATGGCTTGAAGCTATGCGAGCCGAGATGGACTCTATGTCAGATAACCAGGTCTGGGATTTGGTTGATCCGCCTCCGGGAGTAATCCCAATAGGCTGTAAATGGATCTTCAAGAAGAAGATTGACATGGATGGTAACGTAGTTACCTATAAAGGCAGGCTAGTTGCGAAAGGTTTCAAACAAATCTACGGGTTAGATTATGATGAAACTTTCTCTCCTGTAGCCATGTTTAAGTCTATTCGGATTCTTTTCGCAATAGCTGCATATTACGATTATGAGATCTGGCAGATGGATGTGAAAACAGCTTTCCTTAATGGAAATCTGGATGAGGATGTGTATATGACACAACCTGAAGGTTTCACTGATCCATCAGATCGTCATAAAATATGCAAGTTAAAGAAGTCCATTTATGGACTGAAACAAGCATCTAGAAGCTGGAACATTCGTTTTGATGAATCAATCTCTGAGTTTGGTTTCATCAAGAACGAAGATGACCCGTGTGTTTATAAGAGGTTTAGTGGGAGCGTAATTACATTCCTAATCCTCTACGTCGATGATATCTTAATCATTGGAAATGATATTCCTGAACTGCATGCTGTTAAAGCATGGTTAAGGAAATGTTTCCAGATGAAAGATTTGGGAGAAGCAGCCTATGTGTTAGGTGTGAAGATCTACAGGGATAGATCTAAGAGGCTTCTCGGGCTGTGCCAGAGTACTTACATCGATAAAGTCCTGGAGAGATTCCATTTAGAGAATTCTAAACGTGGATATCTTCCAGTCAGACATGGTCTGAATCTTTCGAAGAGTCAGTGTCCACAAACACAGACTGAGAATGATGAAATGGACAATACGCCTTATGCTTCGGCTATTGGGTCCATTATGTATGCGATGTTGTGTACTCGCCCAGACGTCGCTTACGGGTTAAGCGTGACCAGTCGATTCCAAAGTAATCCAGGTATGGCGCACTGGATTGCAGTCAAGAACATTTTAAAATATCTGCGGAGGACCAAAGATATGTTCTTGATATATGGTGGTCAGGAAGAACTCAGTATTGAAGGATATACTGACGCTTCGTTCCAGTCGGACCAGGATGATTTCTGATCGCAATCAGGCTATGTTTTTAGCTTGAATGGTGGAGCAGTGGTGTGGAAGAGTTTCAAACAGTCAACTGTTGCTGATTCCACAATAGAAGCCGAGTATGTTGCAGCCTCGGAAGCATCCAAGGAGGCAGTGTGGATTCGTAAGTTCGTGAGAGAACTTGGTGTCGTTCCTTCGAGTGCAGATCCTTTGGTTATCTTCTGTGATAACACTGGAGCAATCGCACAAGCAAAGGAACCACGGTCGCACCAGAAGTCCAAGCACATACAGAGACGGTTTCACTTGATCCGGGAGATCATTGATCGTGGCGAGATCAAAATATGCAAGGTTCATACAGATGACAATCTGGCAGACCCGCTTACCAAGCCTCTGGCGCAGCAGAAGCATGAGAAGCACTGTAATAATATGGGTTTGAGATTTCTCAACCATTAGATTAAGTGCAAGTGGGAGATTGTTGGGGTATGCCCTTAAGGCTAATGTTTGAGGCCTTGGGATTGTATAAGTATCATGTAATAAACTCTTATGTTTATAAAGGCATGGTTATTATTCAGGTTGCTACCTTGTCTGCTGTAATAAGTGTACTTCTGAATAATGTCTCAAAGCTGTTCAGCTAGGCTGACATGCATATGTCCTTAGTCGAGATATCTTGGTGAACATGAGACAGCCTTGATATGATTGAGACTAATATGTGTTCTAATCTTATAGGATGCTTCGAGCATGGAATAAGATGTAGACTCATGGGTACATTGGATGTACTGGACAGACCCTACTAGGATATTCAATTGCTTGTCACAATGTGAATGATCCTTGTAAGCACCAAGTGGCACATGTCCTCTGACTTGAGATCACTTGTGTTTCTAAATGATGATTGTCATTGTCTTGAGGTAGTTCAATATCATTTGAAACATAATGATTATAGACTATCTTGGATGGTGAGCTTGAATCAGGTTAGGGCACTAGTGATAGACATAGGATTGCCGTCTCCTTGTTTAAGGAGTGTGATGTTCTAAAGGGCCCCCCTATATGAGATGATTGAGATAGTGTATGGCCATACCCAGATGACTATGTTCATCTGATCTAATCATGCTCATCGTATTGGAGTTACAAGCTTGACCCGCTTGTCCAATAAGAACATCCAGTGGCAAAGGACACATGTATGCCTAGTGAAGTTGATTCACACTTGTGCTGTGGTTTGGGTGAAGTCTTGGAAGACTCTTTCCTTTATATCGGGAGACAGTGATGTGTTGCTAGATACCCCTCACTGATCGTGATAACGAAAGTTATCGTTACCGACATTTAAAGGAAACCCTCAGGGTCGCACAATTTGATGATATGGCTTACTTAAGTCAGATCGTGTGGACTGAATTGTTTGGGTTCAGTTTAAAGGGATAGAGGCTCTGATTGTAAGTGAGATCTAGTCTGATCATGTTTGATTGATTGGGACTTGAGATCGGTAAGCTTCGATCGAGAGTATTGATGCTAGATCGGTGAGATCAAGAGTATCACGAGATCAACGGTTAGATATTGAACCATTGGTTCAATGAGATCTAGACCATGGCTTGGGCTGGTTTAATTTGGTACTTGAACCAAATTGAAATGGATTGAAGTGGCTTGAACCGGTTCACAAGGGTGAACGCTTGGTTCAAGGGGTTAGGCGTTTTGGTTCGGTAATGGGCGCATAGCTTCATCTCTTCCATTTATGGAAAGTATTGAAGGCGACTTCACCTTAACGCCAAAGCGTTTTGAACGCTCGACTTCACTCCTCTCTTCTCAACGTTCATCCTTGGAGGTGAGAGCATTCGGACGAGAAGAGGAGGAAGGTTGCTCTCACCAAGCTTGATCTCCAAAACTCCTTCACGCGACAAGGGATACTTTGGAGCCTTGATAGCACAAGGGACGTTCAAGGTGTAGGCCTTCTTCTTCTTGTGTGCGATTCCTTTGGAGAAGTTCTCTTTGAACTTTGCTTCCAAGCCGACATCCGATCTATGGCATTGGTATGATCACATTCTTGATCTAATGAAATATTATAGTTGATCATATGAGCACATAAGCGATTGAATTCTTGAAACCCTAGCAAAATGCATGCGCCCCCTTGTTTAGGGTTTTTCGGCCCCCCTCTTGAAAGGGGTTTTTAACCGCTTGCGCTCCCCCTTGAAGGGGACCCTTCATGCCCCAGTTTCTCTAGAGCTTCTTTGTGCCCAATCATTTTGAGCACGTGAGCTCCCACTGGGCTCCCTTCAGCCACTTTGCTCTGAAAGAAAAGCTTTGTCAGATTATAGCGTTCTGTCCTCGCCTGTGCAGCATACAGCATCTTGAGGTTCGCTATAATCTCTATAGCCGACATATCCTCATGCTGACGCTGCAGCGGTGGTGTCATAGACGCTAGCATCAGGCAAGCGACATCAATGCTATCATTGACGTGCTTTTCGTAGGCTTCCCGAACCGCCCTTGCGGCGTTCGGAGCGGGTTGAGGCGATATTGCCGTCTCGAGGACATATAGTTTCCTCTCTGCCTTAAGAACGATCTTAAGGTGTCCGAACCAGTCTGAGAAGTTTGGCCCAGCAAACTTCTCCCTTTCCAGTAGGGATCGCACATTGAAGTTCATGGTGTTCGTTGCTGCAGGAATCTACAACAATGCAAGAACAGCAAGATCTGTATCAATGTTTAGAATCAATCCAGGACTTAAGAAAGATTCTTTTCTCACTATTTTATCTGGCTGAAAAATCCAGCAAAACAGCCCGAAAGAGTAACACTCTTTTAGTGAGATGGGATCCAGATTTCATACTTGGTCTCCGCGTCCCGCTCAGGCGAGATAAGATGCACAGAGAGTACAAGCACTAATCTCTGGTAGGCAGTCCCTGCCAATTGCCAACCCGTGCGATTCCCCTTCATCTGGGCAATCCAGCAGACTGTGCCAACTGAGTTGGTACAACACAGTCTCTGACCCCACAGATGGCTGCCTCCATGTGCTACCATATGCGCCATATATGTAGCCTACATGGTCAAGCTGACCCGACCTACTCCCTGGACCACCACGTGCTATGCTGAGCAACGAGAAGCGATAAATCCCTTCTCTGTAACACGCAGGTGTAATCCCGCACTGTCTGAAGATAGATGGACGTGCCCACTGAGTGGGTACAACACGACTCCAACGATAATCAGAACAGTGAGGTTTCGCGTCAGAAGGCTTACGAGCTTGATATTTAATCGTTGGATTTTAACGGTCTTTTATCTTCTTCACTATCATGCAATTCCTATGGTGATAGCAGAAGATAAACTAATCATGCAATTCTAATATTTAAACAATAAAAGAAAGCATGGATCTTATGTGGTAAAAGCCCATAAGCCTAAGTTAGACCTTAATATCATTTAAGTCTTCACTAGCTTTTCTTCATGGGTCTTTTGCTGCTCATCTGGCCCAAATCAGGGCCCAAGCGCCAACTGCAGCTCAGGTGCGCCCACCAGGTAAATGCGCCTGTCCTAGGGTCGAACCCTAGACCTCCCACCTGGTCAAGCCAGTGGTGCATGCGCCTCTGCCATGTGTGCTCTGTGCTCTTGTCTAATTAAATTACAATTTAACTATCTAGACAAGATTGACACGCAGGTCAATTTCACATTATAAATTAATTAAACTGTGACTCGCAGATCACAAAAATAAAATAATTTACAATCACATCCCAGGCACGCAGGCCCCAGCACAGCACACATTAAACATGGGCAGCCCACATAAGATTAAATAAACAAACATATGGCATCCAATCAACATGTGATCCAATAAGAAAATAAATTTTTGAAAACCCCATTGGCCTCAATTTTAATTTTCTTATATGCCCTACAACCTTACAACGGTCCATCAATAGGGATCCACTCATCCAATCTAGTCAAATCCAGTGCCCTTGCATGCACCAAGTCTTAACTGACTTGTGTCGACCCAGTGGTCAACTATGCATGCGTTTAGGGCTGAACGACCACTATGAGTGAAGGGTCCCTTAATCTAAGGGGGGGGGGGGGGGCGAAACCCTATAGGCGCATATGGAGGTTAAGATTCAACGGAAAGGGGTTTCTACGATCTTTGCATGCGTTATGATCAACTTATAAAACTCTAATTGAATGAAAACGATTCATACCATAGCCATTTCTAGATGGCGTCTTGGAAGCAAAAGATGCAAGCGCCTCTTCTCCAAAGTCTCGCACACAAGATGAAGATGCGCTCCTTCCTTGATGCTCCTTGTGCTAGCAAGGATCGTCCAAGGTGTCTTGATCGCTTGAAGGGAAGAGAGAGTTCTTTCTTGCTTGGCGTCTTTTCTCCTTGTCATCCACCACCCACGAAAATGTGAACTCTCATCAAGAACTAGAGCTAGCGACGAACCAAGAGGAGAGGCGTGAATGGAGGCTATCGTGAGGCATGGCCACGATTAGAAGAAGTGCTATCTAAAAATAGCAAGTCACTTCTCAAGTTGCGATCATGGGTTTACCCAATCGCAAATCCAATTCACCCTTGAACCATGCGCTCATCCATTGAGCCGGTTCACTTGACTTTGGTTCAATAACCAAATAAACCAAGCAATCAGTCCAGATCATAATAAACCCCTAAGGCTTAAGATCTGACCGTTAATCTCTTGATGCTCCTGATCTCACCGATCTAGCATCCATTCTCTCAATCGAAGCTTACCGATCTCAAGCCCTAATCAATCAAACATGATCAGACCAGATCTCACTTACAATCAGAGATTAAGATCCCTTTAAACTGAACCCAAACAATTCAGTCCACACGATCTGACTTAAGTAAGCCATATCATCAAATTGTGCGACCCTGAGGGTTTCCTTTAAATGTCGGTAACGATAACTCACGTCATCACGATCAGTGAGGGGTATCTAGCAACACATCACTGTCTCCCGATAGAAAGGAAAGAGTCTTCCAAGACTACACCCAAAATACAGCACAAGTGTGAATCCAATTCACCAGGCATGCATAATTCCTTTGCCACTGGATGTTCTTATTGGACAAGCATGTCAAGCCTGTAACTCCAATATGATGAGCATGATTAGATCAGATGAACATAGTCATCTGGGTATGGCCATACACTTTCTCAATCATCTCATCTAGGGGGCCCCTTTAGAACATCACACTCCTTAAACAAGGAGACGGCAATCCTATGTCTATCACTAGTGCCCTAACCTGACTCAAGCTCACCATTCAAGATAGTCTATAACCATTATGTTTCAAATGATATTGAACTACCTCAAAACAATGACAATCATCATTTAGAAAACACAAGTGATCTCAAGTCAGAGGAAATGTGCCACTTGTTACAATCAAGGATTATTCACATTGTGACAAGCAATTGAATAACCTAGTAGGGTCTGTCCAGTACATCCAATGTACCCATGAGTCTACATCTTATTCCATGCTCGAAGCATCCTATAAGATTAGAACACATATTAGTCTTAACCATATCAAGGCTGTCTCATGTTCACCAAGATATCTTGACTAAGGACATAACTGCATGTCAGCCTAGCTGAACAGCTTTGAGACATTATTCAGAAGTACATTTATTGCAGCAGACAATGTAAGAAACTGAATAATAACCATGCCTTTATAAACATAAAAGTTTATTACATGATACTGATACAATCCCAAGGCCTCAAACATTAGCCTTAAGGGCATACCCCAACAATCTCCCACTTGCACTTAATCTAATGGTTGAGAAATCTCAAACCCATATTATTACAGTGCTTCTCATGCTTCTGCTGCGCCAGAGGCTTGGTAAGCGGGTCTGCCAGATTGTCATCTGTATGAACCTTGCAGACTTTGATCTCGCCACGATCAATGATCTCCCGGATCAAATGAAACCGTCTCTGTATGTGCTTGGACTTCTGGTGCGACCGTGGTTCCTTTGCTTGTGCGATTGCTCCAGTGTTATCACAGAAGATAACCAAAGGATCTGTACTCGAAGGAACAACACCAAGTTCTCTCACGAACTTACGAATCCACACTGCCTCCTTGGATGCTTCCGAGGCTGCAACATACTCGGCTTCTGTTGTGGAATCAGCAACAGTTGACTGTTTGAAACTCTTCCACACCACTGCTCCTCCATTCAAGCTAAAAACATAGCCTGATTGCGATCGGAAATCATCCTGGTCAGACTGGAACGAAGCGTCAGTATATCCTTCAATACTGAGTTCTTCCTGACCACCATATATCAAGAACATATCTTTGGTCCTCCGCAGATATTTTAAAATGTTCTTGACTGCAATCTAGTGTGCCATACCTGGATTACTTTGGCACCGACTGGTCACGCTTAACCCGTAAGCAACGTCTAGGCGAGTACACAACATCGCATACATAATGTACCCAATAGCCGAAGCATAAGGCGTATTGTCCATTTCATCTTTCTCAGTCTGTGTTTGTGGACACTGACTCTTCGAAAGATTCAGACCATGTCTGACTGGAAGATATCCTCTTTTAGAATTCTCTAAATGAAATCTCTCCAGGACTTTATCGATGTAAGTACTCTGGCACAGCCCGAGAAGCCTCTTAGATCTATCCCTGTAGATCTTCACACCTAATACATAGGCTGCTTCTCCTAGATCTTTCATCTGGAAACATTTCATTAACCATGCCTTTACCGCATGCATTTCAGGAATGTCATTTCCAATGATCAAGATATCATCGACGTAGAGGACTAGGAATGTAATCACGCTCCCACTAAACCTCTTATATACACACGGGTCATCCTCGTTCTTGATGAAACCAAATTCACTGATTGATTCATCAAAACGAATATTCCAGCTTCTCGATGCTTGTTTAAGTCCATAAATAGACTTCTTTAATTTGCATATCTTATGACGATCTGATGGATTAGTGAAACCTTCTGGTTATGTCATATACACATCCTCATCCAGATTTCCATTCAGGAAAGCTGTTTTCACATCCATTTGCCAAATCTCATAATCGTAATATGCTGCTATCGCGAAAAGAATCCGAATAGACTTAAACATGGCTACAGGTGAGAAAGTTTCATCATAATCTATCCCGTAGATTTGTTTGAAACCTTTCGCAACTAGCCTGCCTTTATAGGTAACCACGTTACCATCCATGTCAATCTTCTTCTTGAAGATCCATTTACAGCCTATAGGGATAACTCCCGGAGGCGGATCAACCAAATCCCAGACTTGGTTATCTGACATGGAGTCCATCTCGGCGCGCATAGCTTCAAGCCATCTCGCTGACTCCGGTCCACTGACCGCATCCGCATAAGTGAGGGGTTCATCATTATCAATGATGTAGACTCCGTCATAGCGCTCAGGCTGTCGACGAATCCTTCCCGATCTTCGCGGTTCCCGTGATATCTGAGCCTCAGGTTGTTCATTAACCTGTCCTACCGGCTCAGGCTCATCCAACTGTGCTTGAGCACTTTGTTCTTCCTCTGGATTCTCATCCAACTTTATTTCTCTCCCACTGGCCTCTTGCAGAAGAAACTCCTTCTCAAGAAATATGGCCGTCCGAGCAACAAATACCTTGTTCTCTTTGGGATCGAAGAAATAATAACCCTTAGTTTCCATAGGGTAACCGACAAAGATACATTTCTCAGATCTGCTCTCTAGTTTCCCAGAGGCGAGCTTTTTGACATAAGCCTCGCAGCCCCAGATCCTGATAAATGTCAAGCTCGGCTATTTCCCATACCATAACTCATATGGAGTCTTAGAAACTGCCTTGGATGGCACTCGGTTTACTACCTTTGCAGCTGTTTCCAGTGCAAAACCCCAAAAGGAATATGGAAGAGTAGCCTGACTCATCATAGAACGAACCATATCAAGTAACGTTCTATTTCTCCTTTCGGACACACCATTCCATTGCGGTGTTCCTGGCGGAGTGAGTTGTGAGATAATCCCACACTCCTTTAGATAGTCAGTAAACTCTCGACTTAGGTATTCTCCACCTTGATCAGAACGAAGTGCCTTGATATTTCGGCCAAGCTGATTCTGTACTTCATTCTTGAACTCTTTGAACTTGTCAAAAGATTCACTCTTATGTCTCATAAGATAGACATACCCATATCTACTGAAATCATCAGTAAAGGTAATGAAGTACTGATAGCCACCTCTGGCATGTTTACTAAATGGCCCACACACATCACTGTGTACAAGGTCAAGTAAACCTGAAGCCCTTTGACCTTTGTTAGGAAAAGGTGACTTCGTCATTTTACCCATTAAACAAGCTTTGCATGTATCAATCTCCTCATAGGAGAATGATCCCAGCAGTCCATGATCATGCAACCGCTTAATGCGTTTCTTGTTAATATGGCCTAAACGACTATGCCATAGCAAGGTGCTGTCATCAGCATACTTGGCTTTCTTAATATCAATATTGTGTATAGAACATTCCATGTCTAACATGAATAACCCATTGTTAATTGAACCAGTAGCATAAACTATATTATCAAGAGAAAGAACACACTTTGAAATATTGCATTCAAAGGAAAATCCCTTCCTGACAAGAGCAGGAATGGAGATAATATTTTTAGTAATGCTGGGAACAAAATAACAATTGTTCAGTTCTAATACAATTCCAGATGGCAAAGAGATGAAATAGTCTCCTACAGCAACAGCAGCAACCCGTGCCCCGTTTCCAACGCGTAGGTCCACCTCATGCTATCCCACCTGCCTTCTTCTCTTGAGTTCCTGCACATTTGAACAAATGTGAACTCCACATGCAGTGTCCAACACCCATGAAATAGAAGAAGATGAAACCATGACTTCCGTCACGTAAATACCTGAGCCAGAAGCAAAGCTTCCCCTCTTATCTCCTTGGAGCGCTTTACAGTCCTTTTTCCAGTGACCTAGCTGGCCACAGTGGAAACATCTGTATTCCTTTGACCGCTTAACTTTTTGCTTCAGAGCCTTGCTGTAACTCTTGACAGGGGCCTTGCCCTTCTTCCCCTTCTTCTTGTTCCTAGAAGGAACCATTAAGACAGAGGTTGAAGGCTTTCCCTTCAGAGTTTCCTCAGTAGTCAAGAGCATATTCAGCAGCTCTGCCGGAGTACAGTCGATTTTGTTCATATTAAAGTTAATAATGAACGCATCGAAAGAGGGCGGGAGAGACTGCAGAATGATGTCTAGAGCAAGCTCCTGATTGATGGTATGCCCCAGTTTCTCTAGAGCCTCCTTGTGCCCAATCATCTTGAGCACGTGAGCTCCCACTGGGCTCCCTTCAGCCAGTTTGCTCTGAAAGAACAGCTTTGTCAGATTATAGCGTTCTGTCCTCGCCTGTGCAGCATACAGCATCTTGAGGTTCGCTATCATGTCTATAGCAGACATATCCTCATGCTGACGCTGCAGCGGTGGCGTCATAGACGCTAGCATCAGGAAAGCGACATCAATGCTATCATTGACGTGCTTTTCATAAGCTTCCCGAACCGCCCTTGCGGCGTTCGGAGCGGGTTGAGGCGGTATAGCCGTCTCGAGGACATACAGTTTCCTCTCTGCCTTAAGAACAATCTTAAGGTGTCCGAACCAGTCTGAGAAGTTCGGCCCAGCAAACTTCTCTCTTTCCAGTAGGGATCGCACATTGAAGCTCATGGTGTTCGTTGCTGCAGGTATCTACAACAATGCAAGAACAGCAAGGTCAGTATCAATGTTAAGAATCAATCAGGACTTAAGAAAGATTCTTTTTCTCACTATTTTATCTGGCTGAAAAATCCAGCAAAACAGCCCGAAAGAGTAGTACTCTTTTAGTGAGATGGGATCCAGATTTTATACTTGGTCTCCGCGTCCCGCTCAGGCGAGATAAGATGCACAGAGAGTACAAGCACTAATCTCTGGTAGGCAGTCCCTGCCAATCGCCAACCCGTGCGATTCCCCTTCATCTGGGCAATCCAGTAGACTGTGCCAACTGAGTTGGTACAACACAATCTCTGACCCCACAGATGGCTGCCTCCATGTGCTACCATATGCGCCACATATGTAGCCTACATGGTCAAGCTGACCCGACCTACTCCCTGGACCACCACGTGCTATGCTGAGCAACGAGAAGCGATAAATCCCTTCTCTGTAACACGCAGGTGTAATCCCGCACCGTCTGAAGATAGAAGGACGTGCCCACTGAGTGGGTACAACACGGCTCCAACGATAGTCAGAACAGTGAGGTTTCGCGTCAGAAGGCTTACGAGCTTGATATTTTAGCTTTGAATTTTAACGGTCTTTTATCTACTTCACTATCATGCAATTCCTATGGTGATAGCAGAAGATAAATAAATCATGCTGTTCTACTTATTTAAACAATAAAAGAAAGCATGGATCTTATGTGGTAAAAGCCCATAGCCTAAGTAAGACCTTAATTAACTTAAGTCTTCACTTGCTTTTCTTCATGGGTCTTTTGCTGCTCATCTGGCCCAACCCAGGGCCCAAGCGCCATCTGCAGCTCAGGTGCACCTACCAGGGAAAATGCGCCTGGTCCCAGAGTCGAACCCTGGACCTCCCACCTGGTCAAGCCACTGCTGCATGCGCCACTGCCAAGTGTGCTCTGTGCTCTTGTCTGACTAATTTACAAATTAATCTATCTAGACAAGATTGACTCGCAGGTCAATAACATTTTATAAATTAATTAAACTGTGATTCGCAGATCACAAAAATAAGAATTAATTTACAATAAAATTCCAGGCACGCAGGCCCCAGCACAGCACACATTAAACGGGCAGCCCACATAAGATTAAATAAACATACATATGGTATCCAATCAGCATGTGATCCAATCATGAAAAATAAAATTTAGAAAAAACCCCATTGAGATTAATTTTATTTTTCCCTATTTGCCCTGCTGCCTTACGACGGTCCATTACTAGGGATCCACTCATCCAGCCTAGTCAGATCCACTGCCCTTGCATGCACCAAGTCCTAACTGACTTGAGTCGACCTAATGGTCAACCATGCATGCGCAAGGGCTGAACGACCACAATGAGGTCTGGCAAGCGGGTGTGACCCCGGGCCTAACTCATGTGCGTTCATAGGTTGTCTCAATCAGGTATCGCTACACGCCTTTGATGCAGTCGACCTATAGCCACCTCGTGCTTGCGCACAGGTGCTATCTGGTCGACCCATCTAGGCTATCAGATAGTCTGATCAGACCAGTTGGATCGAACCTAGAGGATGACTTCAACCCTAATAACCCGTCTAAGGGTTTAAAGCAGGCGCCTCTTAGATCTAATGAGAGTCGCGCATGATATAAGTTTTTTGAAAAAACCTAAGATGCGCCAACAAACATGCGCAAAGGAAATACATATTTAAGGTTCGCAAGAAGCAACATAACATGTACATTTTCACATGTTCTAGATCTAAGCATACAATGGCACCCATGGATCACAAAACATTTAAGCAATCATAAAAACATGCATTAACTCACTCTGATACCAATTGAAGGGTCCCTTAATCTAAGGGGGGGGGGCGAAACCCTATAGGCGCATATGGAGGTTAAGATGCAACGGAAAGGGGTTTCTACGATCTTTGCATGCGTTATGATCAACTTATAAAACTCTGATTGAATGAAAACGATTCATACCATAGCCATTTCTACATGGCATCTTGGAAGCAAAAGATGCAAGCGCCTCTTCTCCAAAGTCTCGCACACAAGATGAAGATGCGCTCCTTCCTTGATGCTCCTTGTGCTAGCAAGGATCGTCCAAGGTGTCTTGATCGCTTGAAGGGAAGAGAGAGTTCTTTCTTGCTTGGCGTCTTTTCTCCTTGTCGTCCACCACCCATGAAAATGTGAACTCTCGTCAAGAACTAGAGCTAGCGACGAACCAAGAGGAGAGGCGTGAATGGAGGCTATCGTGAGGCATGGCCACGATTAGAAGAAGTGCTATCTAAAATAGCAAGTCACTTCTCAAGTTGCGATCATGGGTTTACCCAATCGCAAATCCAATTCACCCTTGAACCATGCGCTCATCCATTGAGCCGGTTCACTTGACTTTGGTTCAATAACCAAATAAACCAAGCAATCAGTCCAGATCATAATAAACCCCTAAGGCTTAAGATCTGACCGTTAATCTCTTGATGCTCCTGATCTCACCGATCTAGCATCCATTCTCTCAATCGAAGCTTACCGATCTCAAGCCCTAATCAATCAAAAATGATCAGACCAGATCTCACTTACAATCAGAGATTAAGATCCCTTTAAACTGAACCCAAACAATTCAGTCCACACGATCTGACTTAAGTAAGCCATATCATCAAATTGTGCGACCCTGAGGGTTTCCTTTAAATGTCGGTAACGATAACTCACGTCATCACGATCAGTGAGGGGTATCTAGCAACACATCACTGTCTCCCGATAGAAAGGAAAGAGTCTTCCAAGACTACACCCAAAATACAGCACAAGTGTGAATCCAATTCACCAGGCATGCATAATTCCTTTGCCACTGGATGTTCTTATTGGACAAGCATGTCAAGCCTGTAACTCCAATATGATGAGCATGATTAGATCAGATGAACATAGTCATCTGGGTATGGCCATACACTTTCTCAATCATCTCATCCAGGGGGCCCCTTTAGAACATCACACTCCTTAAACAAGGAGACGACAATCCTATGTCTATCACTAGTGCCCTAACCTGACTCAAGCTCACCATTCAAGATAGTCTATAACCATTATGTTTCAAATGATATTGAACTACCTCAAAACAATGACAATCATCATTTAGAAAACACAAGTGATCTCAAGTCAGAGGAAATGTGCCACTTGTTACAATCAAGGATTATTCACATTGTGACAAGCAATTGAATAACCTAGTAGGGTCTGTCCAGTACATCCAATGTACCCATGAGTCTACATCTTATTCCATGCTCGAAGCATCCTATAAGATTAGAACACATATTAGTCTTAACCATATCAAGGCTGTCTCATGTTCACCAAGATATCTTGACTAAGGACATAACTGCATGTCAGCCTAGCTGAACAGCTTTGAGACATTATTTAGAAGTACATTTATTGCAGCAGACAATGTAAGAAACTGAATAATAACCATGCCTTTATAAACATAAAAGTTTATTACATGATACTGATACAATCCCAAGGCCTCAAACATTAGCCTTAAGGGCATACCCCAACAATGAGGTCTGGCAAACGGGTGTGAGCCCGGGCCTAACTCATGTGCGTTCAACATTCGTCTCAACCAGACATCGCTACACGCCTGTGATGCAGTCGACCTATAGCCACCACTTGCTTGCGCAATGGTGCTATCTGGTCGACCCATCTAGGCTGTCAGATGGTCTGATCAGACTAGTTGGATCTAATCTCTAGGATGACTTCAACCCTACTAACCCGTCTAAGGGTTTATAGTAGGCGCTTAGTCTAATGATAGGCGCGCAAGTGATATACGTTTGGATAAAACATCAACAACAAAGATGCGCTAACATCATACATGCGCAAACATGAAAAACATATGTAATCATTTTCGCATGTAACCAATAGATCTAAGCATTTGCGCAAACATGGATCACAAAATTATCATCAAGCAATCATATGCATATAGAGAAACCTATGCTCTGATACCAATTGAAGGACCCCTTTCAAGAGGGGGGCGAAACCCTATTGGTGGCGCATGTATAAATTTCGCATGGAAGCTAGGGTTTCAAGAGATCTTAATATCGCATATGATCAACTTTCACACATTAGAAATAAAAAGAGAAGGATCCATACCATCGCCATCTCTTGAATGGTGTCTTGGAAGGAGAGAGCAAGAGAGATCTCCTCCAAAGGTGACGCACACAATTGATGTCGCTTACTTTTCCTTGGTGCTCCTTGTGCTAGCAAGGCTCCAAGAAGTGCTTGTCGAATGGAAGGGAAGGAGACCTTCTTTGCTTGGCGATTTCTTGCTCCGTCTTTCGTCCACCTTCACTACGCAAGATGAATGCTTGAGGCGACGAGAGAGCGAGATGCGAGCAAGAGTGTAACGCAACTCATGAACGTGGAGGCGTTTTTCTATCTTGGAAACGCATCTTCCAAAAATAGCAAAACCATAAGTTCATGCGTTCATGCGTTCATGCGATCATGAACAAACCGCATTTACCTCTTCTCTTTGAACCATGCGCTCAACCCATGAGCCGGTTCAATTTCATTTGGCTCAATGACCAAATAAACCAAGCGACTTAGCCTAGATCACAATTGAACCCTAAGGTTCTTGATCTGACCGTTGATCTCTTGACGCTTCTGATCTCACCGATCTAGCATCTATTCTCTCAATCGAAGCTTACCGATCTGAAGCCCTAATCAATCAAACATGATCAGACTAGATCTCACTTACAATCAGAGATTAAATCCCTTTAAACTGAACCCAAATAATTCAGTCCACACGATCTGACTTAAGTAAGCCATATCATCAAATTGTGCGACCCTGAGGGTTTCCTTCAATGTCGGTAACGATAACTTACGTCATCACGATCAGTGAGAGGTATCTAGCAACACATCACTGTCTCCCGATAGAAAGAAAGGAGTCTTCCAAGACTACACCCAAACCACAGCACAAGTGTGAATCAACTCACAAGGCATGCATATTTCTTTTGCCACTGGATGTTCTTATTGGACAAGCGTGTCAAGCTTGTAACTCCAATATGATGAGCATGATTAGATCAGATGAACATAGTCACCTGGGTATGGCCATACACTTTCTCAATCATCTCATCCAGGGGGCCCCTTTAGATCATCACACTCCTTAAACAAGGAGACGGCAATCCTTTATCTATCACTAGTGCCCTAACCTGACTCAAGCTCATTATCCAAGATAGTCTATAATCATTATGTTTCAAATGATATTGAACTACCTCAAAACAATGACAATCATCATTTAGAAAACACAAGTGATCTCAAGTCAGAGGAAATGTGCCACTTGTTACATTCAAGGATTATTCACATTGTGACAAGCAATTGAATATCCTAGTAGGGTCTGTCCAGTACATCCAATGCACCCATGAGTCTACATCTTATTCCATGCTCGAAGCATCCTATAAGATTAGAACACATATTAGTCTTAACCATATCAAGGCTGTCTCATGTTCACCAAGATATATCGACTAAGGACTTTACTGCATGTCAGCCTAGCTGAACAGCATTGAGACATTATTCAGAAGTACACTTATTACTACAGACAAGGTAACAAACTGAATAATAACCATGCCTTTATAAACACAAGAGTTTATTACATGATACTTTTACAATCCCAAGGCCTCAAACATTAGCCTTAAGGGCATACCCCAACATTATCAAGCAACTTTTAGGAGCGGCCGATGATGAAGACTCGCAAAGGCCCGTCCTCTGCAATCGTGCACACACAGACTCCTTGAGTCCTCTCCAATCTCCGCGCAAGGTGCTAGCCCCGAAAGATAAGATCCACGCCTCTAGCCTTCTCAACTTGCACCAATGCCAAGAAGAAGAAGGGGTGTTGGCGACAAGGAGTGGGTAGCACTGCCACTTGTCCCAACCTTTGATGCCGAAAAACTTTTATTTGTTGTCACCTCCTAGACCCTCACGCCAAGGAGTAGAGGGGAGGTAACAACTAGAGACAAGAGAAGAGTCTGGTACAAAACATCTCCCAAGTGGGCCTCTTTATTTATAATAGCAGAGCTAGACGCACACTGGAGATCTTTCCCATGTGGGATAATGAGCATAGGCGCCTATTCACAATTAAGTGTCATGGGTTCGAATCCCCGCAGACACAATTAATTATAAATTGCTCCCAAAATAATTAATTAGCCAAGAGAAAAATTCTCTTGCTAATTAATAATTTTATTTTATTCATGTGACTAAAGTGCCAAGCCCAAACTTGCACCTAGACCCTTGTTTGACTCATTTTGACAACACAGGTCAACAGAGGTCAAACGTGGTCCACTAGAGTCAACTAGTGGTCAACAATGAACTAAAATAAAATATCATCTCCTCTATAAAAGTCTCAAAGCATCAGTTCCCCAAAAATATCCGAATCACACAAAGATTCGATCAGAGGCTAAACGATCAGTATGAGAACTCGAGTGTCAAGGTGTACAACCCTGTAGGTTCTTCAGACGTTGGCAGTGATGACTAAATCATCACAAGCAATGAGTGGCACCTAGTAGTACATCATTGCTACCCAAGTCATCAGAATGGTGTCATCATCGACAGCCCCTAAAACTATGACAAAGTACAAGTGCAGCTTTGTCCTTTTGCCAACTGATGTCCAGATTGGGCAAGTGTGTCACACTTGTTAATCCCAATAATATGGCATGACTAAATCAGGTTCTCACCTGGGTATGGCCATACACTTTCAGTCATCCATATCAGGGCGCCATGGTCAATCAATCTTCCCCGTAAGGAAGGGGCAAATCCTCTATTGGCACATTGAATTTCTCATACGGCCTATGACATACCCAATGACAACCGTTATGATTTCCCTTTTACGGCGAAGCGTTAGGTTGCATCAAAGTACATCAATCACTACATAGAGATACCAACGCCCTCAAGTCTAGGACAAGCGCAACTCTGTCACTGTGATATTCATCTCGTGACACTGAGATGAATCCTCACGGCGGGTCGATCCAGTATATCTCCCTTGATATACCCATATGCCTGCGTTAGCAACCCATGCTCAACCAGCGCATATACTAGTCTCCAGCGAATCATAGTTGTCCCATATCCACCATGATTATCGACCAGGGATAAACATAGAGATTAGATAAAATCTATCTCTTAGGGACATTGTATATGCAAATATACATATGCGCAGATGTACAACTCTGCATAACAACGACAATGCCAGGATAACTCATCTATCAACTGCATGTGATGCACATATCCCATGGACCATCCTGAGGTCCTAGGGCATAAACACTAACACCAAGATCCATCCTTCTTGGATGTGAGTAGGGCTGGGACAACGCATGGGCTAAGGCTCTCGCAGATGTACCCCTTAGTGAGGAGTTCATCCACTTGATACTACAACTCGGTGTGTTTAGTGGGGTTGAGTCTATGTTGGGGCAAGTTCGGGAGAGGGGCTCCCAACACCAAGTCTATCGCATGTTGCATATCCTTTTCCAGGGGGAGTCCATGAGGTAGATCCTCGAGTGAGATGTCGCTAAACTCGGACAAAAGGGGCACGATGTTGACTGGAGGGTCAGTCTCCTCATGGGGCGATGGGTTCAGCACCTCATGCAACATCGGGGCATAGACCACCTTGGTCTCACTAGCTTCACGGATCAGCACTGGGGTGTGCATTAAGGACACAACTGTAGCAGGTTTTAGGGGCACAATCATGTTGGTGTATATGCCCTGCAGACCAATGTATGGACATGGTCGGGCATTGTTTGAATGTACTTTGATAGAATTATTATTCTTTATAGAGGCATGGTCGTTATTATGCAGACTTCTCTACCTGCGTTGATGTATTGAGTTGCATATATAATATCCCAGGAGTTTGGATTGGATCCATTCTCATAAGCTATCCCCAGACAAGGTACCATAGCAGATATGGGACAGCTTTGGTACATGTGAGATTGGTGTATGGGCTGGTTAGGTGCGGGGCACAGTAACGCAGACATACAGGTGCATTGGATACACTGGAGTGATCCACCGTGAGGATTGACTTGTCTAGTCAACAAGTCAATCTCACATGCAAGAGGTTTGCATTGATCCTTAGACTTGAGGTATTCATGTCTATATTTGATGATGGATATGCTTTGATACAGTCTTACGTCTCTCCGTAATTGGGAGACCAAAACGACTGTCATTGGGCATGTCATAAGTCACGTAGAGACATGGATGACCAATAGTAGGATTTGCCCCTTCTTTATTGGAAGCATGATATCCACTCGAGGGCGCCCCACCTTATTGGTGGATGACAGGAATGTGTGGCCACACTTGTTGAGTCATGGCCAATGCATTGGATTGATATACTTGAGACTAATCCAATGGCAGGATATCAGTTTAGGCAAAGGGATCTATAATGCAATGGAAATCCTCGTTGCTTGTTAGGAGTTGTGGCCATATGACTTAAGTCCTATGACATGGGTAGTAGTGATGTCTTGCTAGATACCCATCACTACTTATGATGTTTACATAATTGCCATCGTCATAAGGATCCTATGGGGTCACACGCAATAGACTCTTGACGTTGCTTTAATCAGAAGCCTTATGATCAAGTTATTGGATAACTTGGATCAATTTGGAAGATTTCATCAGCGCCAACTGGGCGGCTAGGATGAGAGGGGTTTGTGGTAAGAAAGTTAATCATGAATTTCATATGATAAGTTGGAAGAAAGTTATTGGAGTCAAACTTCATTTTTGGCAGGTTGACCCGAAATTGACCTAGATAGGTCACATTTGGATTAGGGTTGCATTGGATTGGATCCAATGGCTTAATCAACCCATACCATGAAGTTTGGGCTAGCTCATTAATCTAATGAGGCCCAATAACTAGTTGTCAAGAAGAGGTATAAGCAAATAAGGGTATAATGGGGAAGAGTTTCACCTCATTGGCGCCAAGGGCATAATGGGGTGAAGTGGGCGCATGTTGCTTCACAAGGAAGCATTAGGCGCCTCCCCCTTTGTTCCTTGGATGGAAACCTTGCCTCTATGTCAAGGGTTGGGTCTGATATGGCTTGAAAGCTCTTTTGGAAAGAGCTTGGGCACATATGACAAGTAGGGTGAGATTTATGGTAAAGTCTTAGAGACTTTCCTTACCTCCAAACCCTAATTCCCCTCAAACCCTTGCTTAGCCGAATGACTCTTGCATGTTGTGCCTAGCCCTTCTCCTTGGATGGATAGAATGCCTCTAAGGCATGTCTTGGGCTGATATGGCTATTGGGCAAATAAGGATAGGTTGAATGAGGTTTATGGCAAAGTCTTGGAGACTTTCCTTACCACAAACCCCTCTCATCCTAGCCGCCCACTTGGCATGATCTTGGGCCTCCCTAAATCGCCTCTTGGCTTATAAAAGGGACCCTAGCTGCCCCCTCTCAATTGTTCGATTCCTTGGAGGCGTGAACATACATAGAGAGTCGTGAGCAGGGGTAAAGGGTGACAACATCAAGGTGGCGTAACCCTTCTTCCTAGTAGTGGCCGCAAGTCTTCTCCTTCATCTCCTCTTGGCGTGACTTGGAGAAGGACTTGGTGGTGCCACTTCCACTTACTCTTCCTAAGGTCCGAAACTCTTCTTCTCCCTCTTCTCTTGGAGTGAAGAGGATAAGGAGTTGGCGGCTACTTCCTTGCACTTGGCGCAACTTTCATGAAGATGGCGCAAGAGAAGTGAAGGAACCCTAAGGCTTGATTCTCTTCCCGAGGCTAGCACCAAGCGTGGAAGGGAGCAACGATCAAGGAGTCGACACGTGGATACTTGTAGAGGGTGAGCACTTGATCGTCTTCAACATGGCTTCGGCAACTAGACAAGCAAAAGAGGTACATCTCTAATACATCCTTGTGTCTTCTCTCTCGCATGGATCCTTGGGACCGGAATATGTTTCGGGTGTAATGATTCTTCCGCTGCGTCCTGGGACTGCAAAATTTTAAAATTACACCCGGTATTCCCTAACAGTGGTATCAGAGCTACTTGCGAGAAACACAAGGTGTATGTTTGCTTGTATGAAAAATTTTTTGGAAAATTTTTCTTCTATCCATGCGCGTTTCACGTAGAAAGCGTTTTTTATCTAAACCTCTATTTCAACTTATGGCCGAAATTTGATTTTGTTTTATGTTTGATTTAAGACCGAAGGCGCACGTAGTTTTGTCAAGTAGGACGGGCATTGTGTCTTCGGACTGGCCGGGTCTCTTGATCTGACAAAACTGCCAGCCGATAGGGTCTATGAAATCATCATGGAACTTGATCTAAATTTTGGCATAAATTTGGTTAAGAGAGTGCTTTGGATGATGTTGGCGCATAAGGTGCTAAAATTTGATTTTTCTGAATTTTCAAATTTTACATGCGCCACTTGATTGGGTTGATATGGTCATAGCGAGTGCCCTCCTGTGTTGTGATGTGGAAGCATGTTTCCACTTGTGATGAATGCTTGTAAAATCTCTTTCCACCTGCGTGTGGTTCTCTCCCTATCTCGTTGTAAAGAATTTTTCATCTTGTTTAGAATAGATGTAGAATTATATGATAGGTTAAGGCTTCATCTTGACAACAAGGAGTCTTCTTCAATCCGAGTCAGAAGTGACGCCAGCTTTGGAAGCGTGGTGATGGACTTGCGGCTGAAGGAAGGACACTTGCTTTCGGCTTCTGGCATGGGCTGATTTGCTTCAGAGACTCGCAACCCTTGGATGCACGATAGCATGTCACATGGCTCGTGACAAGTTATTTGTATGAAAAGGGCTATGACCATATCGACCAAACTAGCATGCCTGTGATGGTTTATTATTTTGTCCATAGCATGCCTGTGATGTTTTTCCTTTGCTGCCATAACCATAGGAAAACTGCATGCTAGAAAAGAATAAAACAAACATGCAAAAACTCTCAATACAATATCAAGTCAATAGCCTTCTAACGCGTAGCCCTCACCAAACTATCGATCGGTGGTATTTTGAACTATTTCCCACCCTCGTGGGACACACCCACTTATCTTTAGAAGGTGTGAGGTGACAATGATTTCCCCAGTCCAGTTTTAGCCTGGGCGTGCCTTCGCAAGGAATTCGTTGGCCCTGGGCATAACGGTTAGGACCAAACTTGACTAGTTTTTCATATGTCACTAACATGATGAATCACTAGAGGCAGCTGTTGAGAAGATAGGGTTCTGTGTTGTATGCAGCCCTCGCTGGACACAGGGCGCCTAGTCTGTCTTAACTAAGAGGAGTTGTGCACGGCACAATTGGCTGGTATGCCTACCTAAGGAAGCATGGGATTCTCTGTGCATCCCAACTCACCCTCGTGAGTCGCGGAGACCGCATGTGAAATTAGGATCCTACTCACTTATTTCTATGTTGAGTTTGAAAGTTCTCAACTTGTTTTTGGAAATAGTGGGAGCATAGCATTTAAGTTAAAGTCCTTGTTAAATGCTTTATCATAGTACTTATTTTACTTATTTGCTTATAGTAGATGGCATCTCCGGATCTAAGATTGAAACTTTATAAAAACAAACTGGATGGGACAAATTGGACAAAGTGGTTCAAGATTTTGTCCAAGATACTAGAACAAGAGAATAAGGTGCATCTTCTTGAAAGACCTCCATCCCAGCCCAGTGTGTATTTCACTACTGAGTGGGAGTGGAATGTCTATCTTGAATATTGTGAAGATAACGAACAATACACTGCTCTTGTCTTAGAGTGCATGACCCCAGAGGTCAAGATTGAGTGTGATGAGATGGGGATTTATGATCTTATCATACATCTCAAAGGTCTCTTCACACCATGCTCTATAGACAATGATCAGGAGAGTTCTGTTGGATCTTCAGAGTGTATGCCTAAATCTGAGAATGACCATGGTTCTGTATCTTCGAAGCTAATACTTCGGAAGACTGGGAATGCATGGGTATTTCGAAGAGGATTAATGGCCAAGAAGAGCATGACAAAGAAGAAGGGATGTAATCCATCCGCTTCAGGTATTGTGTTACCAAGGTCTTTATGTCTACTTCTTATTCATGGGTACTAGGTATCGCATGTGAGGCTCACATATGTTTTACATGTGCCGGAGCTCAAAAGAAGTAGGACGATTAGGCTTGATGGGATCGACTCTCGGGTCAGGGACGGAGCATTGGATGCTGCTGTTGATATCATCTCACTACCTTGAAGACTTTATCTAGAACTTTGCTATTATGTATCAGCTTATGTATTAGAACATCATTCCTTTTTGGAAAGGATTTCAGTTTGAAATAATAATTGATATTTTCTTTAAATCTGAGATGTTCTATTGAAGTGATACAATTGATAATAGTTTGTGGTTCTATATGTAACACAAGATCAGATCCAATGATTCAATAAACACCCTCTTATAGCATTGTCTCTTGAACCATAGAACAATGGTCACATCCAAAGGTCCATGGACTATTGGGATCATTATCATTTCAGGATTATGATACATGTGAGCCTAGTTCAAAGGAACAATGTGACAAATGCTGCCTTCACCATAAAGGGTGGAAGGACTATTGGCTTGTTAGATCTATTACACAGCAATGTATGTGGACCCATGTAAACAAGCACTAAGAGGTGTTATATGCTTCATCAGGTGTAGGTATGCCTTATCCAACCTAAGAACTTTGGAGAAATCCAAGAAGTTAACAAAAGAAGTATTGAGTCAAATTGGAGGATCTATTAAAGCACTTTGATTGGATCAAGGTGATTAGTGGAGAATTTGATGACTGTCCTAAGAAGTGTGGAGTTATCTCACAGCTTACTTAGTACACCACTGTGTGGTGAATTTCAAAGAAAGAAAAAGGAACACATTGGATGTGGTTCCATCTTTGAATAGTCATGCAAATATACTACTATGATGCCATGCAAACAGATGCACTGCCACTCCATAAGAAAGTGTCTAAGTTAGCTTTTGATTTGCAAACTGCAAATATCCCATTTCTTCAATGGAATTGGTAATGTAATGTGCAGTGATTCAAAAGTATGTGTTTGTGGTGCACTGTAGAGTGCTAATTCTATCCCAAAGAGAACAAAATATTTGTTGCTCAAACTGCTGTCTCTCTTGAGAAAGTATTTCTTTTAAAAGAAGCTAGTGGGAGTAGATTTGATTGGGACAAGGTCCAGAATCAACCACAATATAATTAGACACAGATGGAGAGCAAAATCTCACATACAGGTTGAAAGTCAACCTGAGGTTCAAGTAACACAGGAACCACATAAGTCTGGATCGTTTCGATATGCTGGGCATGATGAATTTTTCATCAAGGATGAAACTAAGACTTATGAGGAAATGGAAGCGGTCGGTGGACCAGATTCCAAGAAATGGTTAAGGGCCATGAGAACCATAATGGACTCTATGTCTACTAATCAAGTCTGGGACTTGGATGAGCTGCCAAAGGGGTAATTCCCACAGGCTGTAAATAAATCTTCTAGGAAGATAGACATGGAAGGTAACATTATTACCTTGAAAGGCAAGCCAGTGAACAGAAATTTCCGGCAAATCCACTGGGTGGATAATGATGAAATTTTTCACCAATAGCTGAGTTTTAAGTCCATTAGGAATCTGCATGTTATAATTGCATGATCAGTTATGGCGTGTTGTTATGAAAACTGCCTTTCTTGCATGGACGTCTGAAAAGATATCTATAAGGAAATAGCCAGAAGGTTTTCATATCAAGGCCATAAAGATATGCATGGTGTTATGCAAGCATGTTTAAAAGAGCCTGTGTTTACAAGAAGATCAGTGGGAGCACCTTAATAGTATTTCTTGTTCTAGAAGATTGATGATATTCTCCTCACATGGAATGACATCTCAGCTCTTCACATGGTGAAGAAAAGGCTTGAGATGTATTTTGAGAAGAATGATCTAGGGAATGATGCCTACATCCTAGACATGAGGATCTATAGATAGAGATCCAAGAAAGTCATTGCCCTTTAGTCAATCTATGTTCATCCAAGAGTTTCTGGAAACGTTTATATTGAATGATTCCAAATATTGATACCTTCCAGAGAGATATGGTCTGACTCTCATGAGGATGTTGTGTCCTATGACACAGCTGGAGAGTAATAACATGGGTCTAAAATCCTGATACATGGTGTATAGGATGGATCATGTTTTGAGTAATATACACAAGATCATTTGTGGCAAATGCTTGGAGCATAGCCAGTAAGTTTCAATCAGATCCTAGTGTTTGACACTTGATAGCTGTGAAAGCAATCCTTATATATACTTGGGAAGTATAAAGGATTGAAGTCTAGTCTATGATAGATAGGAAGAATTTTGTGTACAAGGGTACACTGATACTTTGTTCCAGTCTTATGACCACAGCCAGGATTTGCGCTTTGCCTTGTTGTGGTGTGCTGAAAGAGCATTATGCAAACCATAGTGGCAAAATTCTACAAATAAGGCTGAGTACATTGCAGCTTCTTATGGTAGCCAAGGAAGCAGCTTCATTCATTTGAACTTGATTTAGTTCATGGTGCTTGATGGTCCAGTATAGTTCTTACTGGGGCCATAGCATAAGTGAAGGAACTTAGTGCTCAACTATGTACTGCAGCATATCATCTGATCTTAGAGATCATGGATAAAGATGATGATTCAGATTAGTTAAAATAAACACAGATAGCAATCTGGAAAAATCCACTGACGTAGCCTCTGGCGCAGCGGAAGCTAAATAAGTCATACTAGAGACATAGGGACTGATTAAACATCAGTTGTCCTTGGTCTTAGTGCAAGTGGGAGATTGTTGCTGTATATTCCCTGCAAACCAATGTATGGACATGGTCGGGCATTGTTTGAATGTACTTTGATAGAATTATTATTCTTTATAGAGGCATGGTCGTTATTATGCAGACTTCTCTACCTGCATTGATGTATTGAGTTGCATATATAATATCCCAGGAGTTTGGATTGGATCCATTCTCATAAGCTATCCCCAGACAAGGTACCATAGCAGATATGGGACAGCTTTGGTACATGTGAGACTGGTGTATGGGCTGGTTAGATGCGGGGCACAGTAACGCAGACATACAGGTGCATTGGATGCACTGGAGTGATCCACCGTGAGGATTGACTTGTCTAGTCAACAAGTCAATCTCACATGCAAGAGGTTTGCATTGATCCTTAGACTTGAGGTATTCATGCCTAGATTTGATGATGGATATGCTTTGATACAGTCTTACGTCTCTCCGTAATTGGGAGACCAAAACGACTGTCATTGAGCATGTCATAAGTCACGTAGAGACATGGATGACCAATAGTAGGATTTGCCCCTTCTTTATTGGAAGCATGATATCCACTCGGGGGCGCCCCACCTTATTGGTGCATGACAGGAATGTGTGGCCACACTTGTTGAGTCATGACCAATGCATTGGATTGATAAACTTGAGACTAATCCAATGGCAGGATATCAGTTTAGGCAAAGGGATCTATAATGTAATGGAAATCCTCGTTGCTTGTTAGGAGTTGTTGCCATATGACTTAAGTCCTATGACATGGGTAGTAGTGATGTCTTGCTAGATACCCCTCACTACTTATGATCTTTACATCATTGCCATCGTCAGAAGGATCCTATGGGGTCACACGCAATAGACTCTTGACGTTACTTTAATCAGAAGCCTTATGATCAAGTTATTGGATAACTTGGATCAATTTGGAAGATTTCATCAGCACCAATGGGCCTGATAAGTTGGAGGAAAGTTATTGGAGCCAAACTTCATTTTTGGCAGGTTGACCCGAAATTGACCTAGATAGGTCACATTTGGATTAGGGTTGCATTGGATTGGATCCAATGGCTTAATCAACCCATACCATGAAGTTTAGGCTAGCTCATTAATCCAATGAGGCCCAATAACTAGTTGTTAAGAAGAGGTATAAGCAAATAAGGGTATAAAGGGGAAGAGTTTCACCCCATTAGCGCCAAGGGCATAATGGGGTGAAGTGGGCGCATGTTGCTTCACAAGGAAGCATTAGGCGCCTCCCCCTTTGTTCCTTGGATGGAAACCTTGCCTCTATGGCAAGGGTTGGGGCTGATATGGCTTGAAAGCTCTTTTGGAAAGAGCTTGGGCGCATATGACAAGTAGGGTGAGATTTATGGTAAAGTCTTGGAGACTTTCCTTACCTCCAAAACCTTGCTTAGCCGAATGACTCTTGCATGTTGCGCCTAGCCCTTCTCCTTGGATGGATAGAATGCCTCTAAGGCATGTCTTGGGCTGATATGGCTATTGGGCAAATAAGGATAGGTTGAATGAGGTTTATGGCAAAGTCTTGGAGACTTTCCTTACCACAAACCCCTCTCATCCTAGTCGCCCACTTGGCATGACCTTGGCCCTCCCTAAACCGCCTCTTGGCTTATAAAAGGGACCCTAGCTGCCCCCTCTCAATGGTTCGATTCCTTGGAGGCATGAACATACATAGAGAGTCGTGAGCAGGGGTAAAGGGTGACAACATCAAGGTGGCGCAACCCTTCTTCCTAGTAGTGGCCGCAAGTCTTCTCCTTCATCTCCTCTTGGCGTGACTTGGTGGTGCCACTTCCACTTACTCTTCCTAAGGGCCGAAATGTTGGTGTATATGCCCTAGGATCTAGTTTTGGTCAACTTATGTACTATTTGACATTGATATTTATATATCATTCTGGCATTGTCGTTATCATTGTTTGTCTACACCTGCGATTGTGTACTTACAAGATAATGTCCCTAGAGACAGATTGGATCTGTGCTCAAATAATTGTCCCTAGTCGATGTACCTGAGTGGATATGGGACAGCTCTGGTACTTGAGAGACTGGTATGTGGGCGGGTTAGGCACGTGATGCTAACGCAGACACATGGGTATATCATAGGAAGATATACTGGATAGACCCGCTATGAGGCTATGACTTGGTGTCATGAGTTATCCTCATAAGTAACAGGAGATGCATTGATCCCTTGACTTGAGGTCATTGATCATCCTATATGGTTAGGGACTTGCTTTGATACAACCTAACACCTTGCCGTAGCTGGGAGGTCATAACAGTTGTTATTGAGCATGTCACGACCCATATGAGAAGATAAATGGACAGACATAGGATTTGCCCCTTCCCTAGGGAAGTGTGATATCCATGGAGCTCCTATATGGTTCTATGACTGAGAGTGTATGGCCATACCCAGGTGAGAACCTGTTTTAGTAATAGCCATGAGATTGGATGAAAGCAAGTGGTGACACACTTGTCCAATCGGATATCAGTTCGGCAAAGAGACTGTAATGTATTTGTACCTAGTTGCGATGATGGGGATGTCGATGTCGATATCCATTCCAACGACCTGGGTAGCAGCGATGCACTGCTAGGTGCCACTCACTGCTTGTGATGACCTCTGGTCAGCACTGCCAGCGTCAGAGGAACCTACAGGGTCGCACACCTTGATACTTGAGTTCTCGTATTGATCGGGAAGCTTTATGATCGAGTTATTGGATAGCTCGGATCTAGTTGGGAGATTTCATCAGCGCCAATGGGCCTGATGAGATGGAAGAATGTTATTGGAGCCAAACTTCATCTTTGGCAGGTTGACCCGTATTTGACCATGGTTGGTCACATTGGGATTAGGGTTGCATTGGATTGGATCCAAGTGCTTAATCAACCCATGTAATGAAGTTTGGGCTAGCTCATTATCCAATGAGGCCCAATGACAAGTTCTCATGAAGAGATGAGAGGCTAAAAGGGTATAATGGGGAGAAACATGAACCATTAGGCGCCTAGGGGCATAATGGGGTCATGTTGGCGCCTTTGCTCCATTATGGAAGTAAATGGCGCCTCCCCTCTCTTGCTAGGATGGAATGAATGCCTCTATGGCATTGCTTGAGGCGCAAGGCAAGGCCTTGGTGCACAAGGAAAGGCATGGGAACAAAAGGAAAGGTTGAATGAGAATTATGGAAATGTCTTGGAGACTTCCCTTGTCTCAAACCTCCTCATCCTTGCCCTACACTTGTCATGATCCTAGCCATTACCCTAACCGCCTCTTGCCCTATAAATGTGACCCTAGTCGCCCCCTCTTGTGGGTAATCAATCCTTGAAGGCGTGAACACAAGGAGAGGGGCGAGTGCTTGGAGCAAGGGCGCATCTTCCATAACCGCAAGCCTCTTCCTCCTTTCCTCTTGGCGCAAGGAGATCTAGGGCTTGGCGGCTTGGGTAGTTTCCCCTCTTCACTTGGCGCATCTTTTCTCTAGGTGGCGCAAGAGAAGTAAAACATCTTCCTAAGGCTTGGATCTTCTTCCCGAGGCTAGCACCGGGCGTGGAAGAAGAGAACTCAAGAGATCCGTGTGTGCGAGACTGCAGAGGGCGCACACTTGGACGCCTACATCGGCATCGCTCCATATTGCTCCTAAGGTACTTACTAACTCATCGTGTCGACTCCCTTGCTTGCGATCTTCACTGGGTTTTTGGGACCGGCCTGTTTCGGGGACATTCTTCCGCTGCGTAAAATGTATGTCCATGACTCTGAGAATTGTGCTCAAGCTCGAGAGGAAGCTCGATAAGGATGCTTATGATAAGCATCAAGCTGATACTTTGGAGATTGCATAATTGATGCTAACCAACATGTCGCCCGAGCTAAGAGGGCAATATGAATCTAAGAGTGCCTCTGAAATTATTTCTAGTCTAAGGCAGCTCTTTGATGCATTGGTTGAGCTCAACCATCCTAAAGTAGACATTCAGTGTGTTAAGCCCAAAGGCTTAACTAATACATTGAAAACAAAGATGGAGAGAGTCAGGAATAATAAGTGCTACTCATGTGGAGGACCACCTCACATGATAAAGGACATAGTACGACTTCAGAATGAGAAGAAGAGAGGCAAGGCTTCGTCTTCATGCTCAGGTATCTATGTTACAGAAGTCAATCTTTCTAATTCTATGTCATGGGTATTGGATACCACATGTGGAGCTCATATTTGTACAAATATGCAGGGGCTCAAGAAAAGTAGATTGGTGCGGCTTGGAGAGATTGACCTACGCGTTGGAAACGGGGCATAGGTTGCTGCTGTTGCTGTAGGCGTTTTGACTCTCTCCTTGCCTTCTAGACTTCAATTAGAACTAGACAATTGCTTTTGTGTACCTTCGCTAACAAAGAACATTGTATCCATTCCTTGCTTGGCAAAGAAAGGATTTAAATTTGAAATAAATAAGAACTCCTGTTCTTTTTCATTTGCAAATATGTTCTATGGGAAGGGTAGGAGTTCAAGAATGAAGTAGAGAACCAACTTGGAAGATCCATTAAAGCTCTTCGATCAGATCGAGGTGGAGAATACCTGAGTGGTGAGTTCTTTGACAATCTAAGCGAGTGTGGGATCATATCCCAACTCACTCCTCCTGGAACACCTCAATGGAATGGTGTGTCTGAAAGGAGAAATCGAACTTTATTGGATATGGTTCAATCCATGATGAGTCATGCAACTCTACCTTCATCATTCTGGGGGCATGCACTAGAAACAGCTTCTCTGATACTGAATAATGTTCCATCTAAGAGTGTCTCCAAAATACCATACGAGGTGTGGAGTGGGAGACGCCCTAATCTCACGTTTATCAGGATCTGGGGATGTGAGGCTTATGTCAAACGTCAGGATTCTAGCAAGCTAGAACCTAGATCTGATAAGTGTGTATTTGTGGGGTATCCTAAGGAAACTAAAGGATACTACTTCTATGTCCCAATCGAGAACAAAGTTTTTGTTGCTCGGGGTGCTGTCTTTCTAGAGAAAGAATTTCTTATGAAAGAAGTTAGTGGGATGAAGTTTGACTTGGATGAGGTCCAAGTGCAAGCACAAGACAAAGAGATGGAATCTGAGCCACCTGCACCGGTTGCTAGGCAACCTGAGGCTCAGACACAGGTTCCGCGTAGGTCTGGGAGAATTCGTCGTGCACCTGAAAGGTATGGGTCGCTACCGACCCAACACGATGGGATCTTCATCATTGAGGATGAACCTAGAACCTATGATGAGGCGGTCAGTGGACCGGACTCCGAGAAATGGCTTGACGCCATGCGATCTGAGATGGATTCCATGTCGGCTAACCAAGTCTGGGATTTGGTTGAGTTGCCTAATGGGGTAAAACCCATAGGGTGTAAATAGGTCTTCAAGAGGAAGACAGACATGGATGGCAATATAGTTACCTACAAGGGTAGACTAGTGGCTAAAGGATTTAAACAAGTCCACGGGGTGGACTATGATGAAACCTTCTCGCCAGTTGCCATGAGATATGGCAGATGGATGTGAAGACAGCGTGATGCTAACGCAGACACATGGGTATATCATAGGAAGATATACTGGATAGACCCGCTATGAGGCTATGACTTGGTGTCATGAGTTATCCTCATAAATAACAGGAGATGCATTGATCCCTTGACTTGAGGTCATTGATCATCCTATATGGTTAGGGACTTGCTTTGATACAACCTAACACCTTGCCGTAGCTGGGAGGTCATAACAGTTGTTATTGAGCATGTCACGACCCATCTGAGAAGATCAATGGACAGACATAAGATTTGCCCCTTCCCTAGGGAAGTGTGATATCCATGGAGCTCCTATATGGTTCTATGACTGAGAGTGTATGGCCATACCCAGGTGAGAACCTGTTTTAGTCATAGCCATGAGATTGGATGAAAGCAAGTGGTGACACACTTGTCCACTCAGATATCAGTTCGGTAAAGAGACTGTAATGCATCTGTACCTAGTTGCGATGATGGGGATGTCGATGTCGATATCCATTCCAACGACCTGGGTAGCAGCGATGCACTGCTAGGTGCCACTCACTGCTTGTGATGACCTCTGGTCAGCACTGCCAGCGTCAGAGGAACCTACAGGGTCGCACGCCTTGATACTTGAGTTCTCGTATTGATCGGGAAGCCTTATGATCGAGTTATTGGATAACTCGGATCTAGTTGGGAGATTTCATTAGCGCCAATGGGCCTGATGAGATGGAAGAATGTTATTGGAGCCAAACTTCATCTTTGGCAGGTTGACCCGTATTTGACCATGGTTTTTCACATTTGGATTAGGGTTGCATTGGATTGGATCCAAGTGCTTAATCAACCCATGTAATGAAGTTTGGGCTAGCTCATTATCCAATGAGGCCCAATGACAAGTTCTCATGAATAGATGAGAGGCTAAAAGGGTATAATGGGGAGAAACATGAACCATTAGGCGCCTAGGGGCATAATGGGGTCATGTTGGCGCCTTTGCTCCATTATGGAAGTAAATGGCGCCTCCCCTCTCTTGCTAGGATGGAATGAATGCCTCTATGGCATTGCTTGAGGCGCAAGGCAAGGCCTTGGTGCACAAGGAAAGGCGTGGGAACAAAAGGAAAGGTTGAATGAGAATTATGGAAATGTCTTGGAGACTTCCCTTGTCTCAAACCTCCTCATCCTTGCCCTACACTTGTCATGATCCTAGCCATTACCCTAACCGCCTCTTGCCCTATAAATGTGACCCTAGTCGCCCCCTCTTGTGGGTAATCAATCCTTGAAGGCGTGAACACAAGGAGAGGGGCGAGTGCTTGGAGCAAGGGCGCATCTTCCATAACCGCAAGCCTCTTCCTCCTTTCCTCTTGGCGCAAGGAGATCTAGGGCTTGGCGGCTTGGGTAGTTTCCCCTCTTCACTTGGCGCATCTTTTCTCTAGGTGGCGCAAGAGAAGTAAAACATCTTCCTAAGGCTTGGATCTTCTTCCCGAGGCTAGCACCGGGTGTGGAAGAAGAGAACTCAAGAGATCCGTGTGTGCGAGACTGCAGAGGGCGCACACTTGGACGCCTACATCGGCATTGCTCCATATTGCTCCTAAGGTACTTACTAACTCATCGTGTCGACTCCCTTGCTTGCGATCTTCACTGGGTTTTTGGGACCGGCCTGTTTCGGGGACATTCTTCCACTGCGTAAAATGTATGTCCATGACTCTGAAAATTGTAAAATGTCCCCGGGGTTTCCCAACACGAAACTCTTCTTCTCCATCTTCTCTTGGAGTGAAGAGGATAAGGAGTTGGCGGCTACTTCCTTGCACTTGGCGCAACTTTCATGAAGATGGCACAAGAGAAGTGAAGGAACCCTAAGGCTTGCTTCTCTTCCCGAGGCTAGCACCAAGCGTGGAAGGGAGCAACGATCAAGGAGTCGACGCGTGGATACTTGTAGAGGGCGAGCACTTGATCGTCTTCAACATGGCTTCGGCAACTAGACAAGCAAAAGAGGTATATTTCTAACACATCCTTGTGTCTTCTCTCTCGCATGGATACTTGGGACCGGAATATGTTTCGGGTGTAATGATTCTTCCGCTGCATCTTGGGACTGCAAAATTTTAAAATTACACTCGGTATTCCCTAATAGTGGTATCAGAGCTACTTGCGAGAAACACAAGGTGTATGTTTGCTTGTATGAAAAATTTTTTAGAAAATTTTTCTTCTATCCATGCGCGTTTCACGTAGAAAGCGTTTTTCATCTAAACCTCTCTTTTCAACTTATGGCCAAAATTTGATTTTGTTCTATGTTTGATTTAAGACCGAAGGTGCACGTAGTTTTGTCAAATAGGACGGGCATTGTGTCTTCGGACTGGCCGGGTCTCTTTATCTGACAAAACTGCCAGCCGATAGGGTCTATGAAATCATCATGGAACTTGATATAAATTTTGGCATAAATTTGATTAAGAGAGTGCTTTGGATGATGTTGGCGCATAAGGTGCTAAAATTTGATTTTTTTGGATTTTCAAATTTTACATGCGCCACTTGATTGGGTTGATATG
This sequence comes from Costus lasius, assembly GCA_027563935.2. Lineage (NCBI taxonomy): Eukaryota > Viridiplantae > Streptophyta > Magnoliopsida > Zingiberales > Costaceae > Costus > Costus lasius. Next base: position 99,980,627 of record CM050448.1, read on the forward strand.
GTCATAGCGAGTGCCCTCCTGTGTTGTGATGTGGAAGCATGTTTCCACTTGTGATGAATGCTTGTAAAATCTCTTTCAACCTGCGTGTGGTTCTCTCCCTATCTTGTTGTAAAGAATTTTTCATCTTGTTTAGAATAGATGTAGAATTATATGATAGGTTAAGGCTTCATCTTGACAACAAGGAGTCTTCTTCAATCGGAGTCAGAAGTGGTGCTAGCTTTGGAAGCATGGTGATGGACTTGCTGTAAGATCCAAGAATCTTAATTCCTTGTAAGTACTATTCTTGATTTAAATCCTTGGCTGTGATATTTTTCTATGTTTTGATTTTGTAAACTCTAGGATGGGGGAGAGTTTTATCCCTAAAAACCTTTAGGGGTTATTTATAAATTAGTGGCAATGGGTTAGTGGATATTAATTTAATCCTTATTGGATTTTCGGATTTTGACCCTTGTAACTAATTAACTAGAGCTTATTGGATGTTAATTTAACCTTATTGGATTTTCACTTAAGGGAATAATTAGCTATGGGTTATTGGGTTTGCACTTAAATTAAATGATATTGGGTTTAAAATTTGAATTAGTGGATTAATTCATAAACCCTTTACCTTAATTAGAAATTCGAAATTTTAGGTTTTGGTACTTGGGGGCGAAAAGAAAAAAAAAAAAAAAAAAAAAAACCTTAGGGGCGGCGGTTTGAAGGCTTGGACGAACCTTGGCGATTCCTTGGAGGCTTGGACGAAATTATTCTTCTTCCTTTTTCCCTTGGCCGGCGTTCCTTGGTGCTTGGTGGCGTTTTCTCTTCCTTTGGTGGCGTCTACCTAAGAACTTTGGTGGAACTTTAAGACCCTTAGACGAGTTTTGTGGAGAGAATTTCACCTTGGTGTTCACGGTTCAAGCTAAGAGGTGAGTGGGGTGTCTTATTCGAATTATATCCATTTGGTTGTGCTAGATGATAAGTTTGATTGCTTGGAAATTTCACCATGCTAAGAACCGAAACCTAAGGTGTATCTATCATGAAAACCGAAATCTTGTAACATGAAATTTAAGATATTTTTTTATATGGAATTTAGGTAACTTTAAATCAGTGATTCTTGAGCATGGAATTCTTATTAACTAGGGTTTAAATTTTAAGTGGATAATTTGCTAGTAATTGTAGAAACCGTGGGTTACATGTGGTATTATGTAAAGTAGATTGTAAGAATACAAATTTTAATCCTGTGTTGATTTTATGGATGCCCTGATAAATGCTAATAGTGTTATAGGATCCATGATCGTTTCTCTATGAGCAGCATGTTTATATATCTATGGCCATGTATTCTTGATTGAGAAACTTGGGTGATAACTTAGCAAGGTTATACTGAACCGATCAGCATGAAACCTAAGGACTCTACACTACATTATGTGGTTGATCAGCATGAAACCTAAGGACTCTACACTACATTATGTGGTTATGTGGTTTCGAATTTTATGTATTTTATGTGTTGTGGTCTGTGTACCCGTTATGGGACGGATAGGACTAAGGCTAAGTGTAACTGTGTACTCAAGGGGATAGTCTATATGTGATAGATTAGGGGTTGGAGATTTCAGCCCTGTGTTTGTTATATGTGAGGGGTTGATGTTTCAGCCCTGCCTGTTGTGATATTGTGGTGGAAGTGACTATCCTAGAGTCTGGTTGACACTTAGGAGTCCACTTTTGTGAAATAAGATATAAGGTGTGTCTAGTGGTTGTTCAGTAAAGAACCCTTTGGGAGAATGAGTGATTGATGCAAAGTGCCATGTCTTGGTCGGACAGGGGCCACCTATTGATTTCATCACTCTTAGACTTTTAGATTCTTGTGTTATGGGGTGGTGTAGATCAAGGTATCACATCTTGACCGGATGGGGATCACCTCTTGAGTCTACACACCGTCCATGTTTGTGTTGCATGCGATTTGCAGGCTTCTCCCAGTGCTTAGGCCAGAGCCGGGTTGGACCCTAGGGGTCACTCTTGATTTATGCTGGACAACTAAGTGGTTGGTGTGTTTAGTTGGTTTAGAGTATGGCTCTAGATCCTTGGTTACTCTGTGGTGACAATTGCGTGATGCCTTAGCAGTGTTCATCTGATTGTTTATATGATTTCCTTTCTTTGCTTTTGTTATATGTTGGCATGATGTTCTGTTAAAGGTTTTTAAAATAATCTGCATGTATCTTTAAGTGTATATTATGGATGGTCGATTAAGACTATCCACTCACTGGGCTGTGTAGCTCACCCCTTACTGTTTACAGGTGTAGAGCAGGAGCCCACTGCCTGAGTTAGTGTTTGATATGGATATTGTGATTTTCCCTACAACTATGCTGGTTTGATGTACAAGACTTTTGTGCTTAGTTACCTGGGGCCGGTTATGGCCAAACTTTGTGAACTCGTGTCGCCGGTTATGGCACTTTTGAGATTTTGATTTTTGTGTCACCGAGGGCTTGGGCCTGGTTTCGGTGTTTGATATCATTAACGTTAGTACTATGAAATTATAGAATCGATATTGTGGTTTTGCTTTGAATTTCGAGTCGAATTGTATTTGCGATCAGATTTGATATAAATGTGAACTTGCATATGTCTAGTGCAAGTTTTGCCTGGTGGCAGGTACCCTTATGTGATTTATGGATTTTATGGATCTTATATGGCTTTGATATACTGTTGCCTTGCATATGTCTAGTGCAAGGATTGCGTGGTGGCAGGTACATTTGTGAAATTGTGTTTCGTGGATTTTCAATGTGTGGATTCTCAAAAATTTTCAGATCGGGTTTTCCTGAACTTGGTTTTACTTAGCGTGTGCATCGATCCTGTGTGATAACATCCTGTTCCTCTATGACTTGTGTTGTTTGTTTGGGTTAAGATAACGGGATGTGACAGAATGGTATCAGAGGAGTTGGCTAGCTAAAACTTAGTTCGGGGGAAAACATGTTTGTGTATTGCTAGACACCTGATAGGTTTATGTTTGCTTTCCTTACTATGGTGTGTGTGTGTAGGAATTTAAGATGGTGCGATCCAGAGGAAATGCTAGCGGCGAGGGTGAGCAGACCTCAGATCTCATGAGAGCCATTGAGGCTCTGACGGGCATGGTACGGCAACAGGGTGCCATGATAGAGAGGCAAGCTCAGATGCTGCAGCAGCAACAGACTCAGCATCAAGAAGCGCAACAGCAGCTCTTGCAGCAATTGACTCAGGAGAGATCCCAGACTACTACTCGGGTGGTGGGGAATGACTCTCAGGAAGACGCTCACAGGCGCTATGCCTCGCTTGTGAGTGAATTCCAGAAACTGGGTCCTAGCTCCTTTTATGGGGGCCCAGAATCAAGTACTGCAGAGAACTGGAAGTTGTGCTTGGAAAAGATTTTTCAAGTCATGCGTTGCTCCGATGAGGACAAGCTGTGTCTGACCACCTATATGATGCGTGGTGACGCAGATGAGTGGTGGAAGGGCGTGGTGAGGCTAGCTGCGGAAAGACATGAAACAGTAAATTGGCCCTACTTCTTGTCTCGATTTAACTAGAAGTACTTCCCCGATAGCTTAGTGGAGGCCTGGGAGGTGGAATTTATTCACCTGGAGCAGGGTGATATGACTGTGGACCAGTATGAGTTGCAGTTCACTAAGTTGGGAAAGTATGCCCCTCACCTGATAAACACTGAAAAGAGGAGGGCTACCAAGTTTCTCAGAGGTCTCAGATGGGACATTCGAGAACAGGTTGGTGCTCAGCACTTGGAGACTTATATTGAGACTGTTGGGCGAGCACGCACCATCGAGAGATACATATCTGAGAGGAGTTCTAGTACTACCATGACTGTGATTCCTGCAGCTGAGGCGGCAGCTCCTCAGTATGGTGATGGCGGCAAGGGTAAGAAGTACCCTAAGCATAAGGACTACAAGAAGGGCAGGTATAAGCCTTACTCTCACAAGGCACCGCAGCAGTCCAGGGATGCACCGCAGCAGTTCAGGGATGCAAAGAACGGTAACACTGAGGATCGGAATTGTCATTATTGTGGGCTCAAGGGACATCTGATGAGAGACTATTTTAAGAAGAATGGTGTGTGCTTCAGGTGTAAGAAACCTGGACACATGATCAAGGACTGCAAGGAGCCTGAGATGCAGCAGAGAGGCACGGATAAGCCTACAGTCCAGACCCGAGTTTATGCAGTGGCTGAGAAGGATACACGGCCTTCCCGATTTGTAGTGGAAGGTACTTTATTTGTATTCGATCAGTTAGCTCGCATCTTATTTGACCCTGGTGCAAATTTATCTTTTGTATCTGTTAGATTTGCTGCATGTTTACCTGTATTACCTAAGGTGCTGGATTATGTTGTGTCTGTAAGTACTCCCTTAGGAAAATCATCATCTACAGACACTGTTTGTGCTGATTGTGTAGTGCATGTAGAGGGTTATGAGTTTCTTGTAGATCTAATCCTTTTAGACATGCAAGACTATGATGTCATCCTAGGTATGGATTGGTTATCCTCGCATCATGCCACTGTGGATTGCTTTGAGAAAGTAATCACCTTGAATCTACTAGATGGGAGTCGGCTTTTTGTGAGAGGTCTGGTGTCAGACCAAGGACCACATGTGATATCTTTCCTGCAGGCCAGAAAGTTACTTGCTAGTGGGTGTAAGGGTTATATTGCACATGTTAAGGTGCAGGATGATTCTACTCCTGATTTGACTTAGATGGCGGTGGTGCAAGAGTTTCCTGATGTGTTCTCTGAGGAATTTTCAGGCTTGCCACCAATACGAGAGGTAGAGTTTGGCATTGAGTTGGTGCCAGGTACTGCACCTATCTCCAAAGCTCCTTACCGCATGGCTACCTCAGAGTTGGCCGAGCTTAAGAAGCAACTGGAGGAATTGCTGGAGAAAGGTTACATCCGGCCTAGTGCTTCTCCCTGGGGAGCACCAGTGCTGTTCGTAAAGAAAAAGGATGGAACCCTGAGGATGTGTATAGACTACAGGCAACTGAACCAAGTGACTATCAAGAATAGGTATCCTCTCCCCAGAATTGATGATCTATTTGATCAATTACAGGGGGCTACGGTGTTCTCTAAGATAGATCTGAGATCAGGGTATTACCAGCTTAGGGTCAAGGATGAGGATATATTTAAGACTGCTTTCAGGACCAGGTATGGGCATTTTGAATTTCTAGTTATGCCTTTTGGACTGACGAATGCACCTGCTGTCTTCATGGATTTGATGAACAGGGTATTTCATGAATTGCTTGATTGTTGTGTGGTAGTTTTCATAGATGATATCTTGGTGTACTCTCGGACTACTTCGGATCATGTCAGTGACTTGCGCAGAGTGCTGGAGATCCTAAGGAAAAACCGATTATATGCCAAGGCCAGTAAGTGTGAGTTTTGGCTAGAAAGGATCAGCTTCCTTGGGCATGTGATCTCTGGTCAGGGGGTGTCTGTGGATCCAGTTAAGGTGCAAGCCATCCTTAATTGGGGAAAACCGACTAGTGCTACTGAGATCAGAAGTTTCCTGGGTCTAGCAGGTTACTACCGGAGGTTTGTTGAGGGATTCTCCAAGCTGGCGGGTCCTTTAACTAAATTGACCAGAAAGGAGGCCAAGTTTAATTGGGATGACAAGTGTGAGGAGAGCTTTCAGGAGCTGAAGAGAAGGTTGACTAGTACACCGATCCTCATTATTCCTAGTGATGGGGAAAGGTTTACCGTCTATACGGATGCTTCAGGCAAGGGGTTGGGTTGTGTCTTGATGCAGAAGAGTAATGTGGTAGCCTATGCTTCGAGACAACTGAAGGAGTATGAGTTGAACTACCCTACTCATGACTTAGAGTTGGCGGCCGTAGTCTTTGCTCTGAAGATATGGCGCCACTATTTATTGGGTCAGGAGTTTGATCTGTTCACTGACCACCAGAGTCTCAAGTACATCTTCACTCAGAAGGAGTTGAACATGAGACAGAGAAGATGGATGGAGTTGATCAAAGACTATGACTTCGCTATTCAGTATCAGGCTGGAAAGGCCAATGTAGTGGCTGATGCACTGAGCAGACATCCAGTTACTTCAGTAGCGGCACTACGAGTCAGTGAGTGGCAGTTACTGCAGGAGTTCAGAGATCTCAGGATCAGTGTTTCTCCTAGAGTTCAGTCGGGTTATGTGGCTTTCCTCAGAGTATAGTCTGTTTTGTTGCAGAAGATCAGAGATCAGCAGTCTGTGGATCCGAAATTAGCTCAGATCAGGGATAGTTTGGTTGCGGGTACAGTTCAGGATTTTAGCTTGTCTGATGATGGTGTTCTTCGGTTCCGTGGAAGGGTGTGTGTCCCTGAGGAACCGAGCTTGAGGAAAGAAATACTGGAGGATAGCCATAACTCCAAATATTCTCTACACCCTGGTGTGACTAAGATGTATCAGGACCTCAAGAAGAGTTTTTGGTGGCCGGGCATGAGGAAAGAGGTAATCGATTTTGTCTCTAGGTGTTTAACCTGTCAGACTGTAAAGGCTGAACACCAGAAGCCTGGTGGTTTGTTGCAGCCCCTTCCTATTCCTGAGTGGAAGTGGGAATGCATCAGTATGGACTTTGTGTGTGGTTTGCCCAGAACCAGATTGGGTCATGATGCTATTTGGGTGATTGTTGATAGACTCACTAAATCAGCCCACTTTCTCCCGATCAAGATGACTTATCCTTTAGAGAGACTGGCTAGGTTGTACATTGATGAGATAGTCAGACTGCATGGAGTGCCTGTTGATATTGTGTCTGATAGGGACTCTCGGTTTCTGTCCAGGTTTTGGAAGAGCTTACAGGAGAGTTTGGGTACTAAGTTGAATTTTAGTACAGCATACCATCCTCAGTCTGATGGCCAGACGGAGCGTACTATCCAGACTCTAGAAGACCTGTTGAGAGCTTATGTAGTTGATTGGAGTTCTGAGTGGGACCGGGATCTACCTTTGATAGAGTTCACCTATAATAATAGCTTCCACTCCAGTATTCAGATGGCTCCTTATGAGGCTTTGTATGGGAGAAGGTGTAGGACTCCCTTGTGTTGGGAGGAAACCGGTGATAGATTGATTTTGAGATCTGATGCAGTACAGGAGACTACTGATAAGGTCAAAGAGATTCAGGATAAACTGAAGATTTCTCGGGACAGACAGAAGAGTTATGCTGATGACCGTCGTCGTCCCCTAGAGTTTATGGTAGGGGATCATGTTTTCTTAAAGGTGTCACCGACTAAGGGTGTTATGCGGTTTGGCAAGAAAGGAAAGCTGAGCCCGAGGTTTGTGGGACCTTTTGACATTATTGAGAGAGTTGGTCCAGTGGCTTACAGGTTAGCTTTACCTCCTGCTTTGGAACATTTGCATAATGTATTCCATGTTTCTGCTTTGAGGAAATATTATCCTGATCCATCTCATGTATTGGAGTTGGAACCTCTTCAGATTCAGAGTGATTTGACCTTTGAGGAAAGACCTCTCCGGATTGTGGATAGAAAGGATAAAGTTCTGAGGAACAAGTCTATACCTTTGGTAAAGGTTATCTGGGGAAACCATTCGGTTGAGGAGGCGACCTGGGAGACTGAAGCTGATATGAGGATGTTGTATGCTTATCTTTTTGATGATATGAATGTTGAGCTTTAGAGGACTAAAGCTTTATAAGGAGGGAGGGATGTAAGATCCAAGAATCTTAATTCCTTGTAAGTACTATTCTTGATTTAAATCCTTGGCTATGATATTTTTCTATGTTTTGATTTTGTAAACTCTAGGATGGGGGAGAGTTTTATCCCTAAAAGCCTTTAGGGGTTATTTATAAATTAGTGGCAATGGGTTAGTGGATATTAATTTAATCCTTATTGGATTTTTGGATTTTGACCCTTGTAACTAATTAACTAGAGCTTATTGGATGTTAATTTAATCCTTATTGGATTTTCACTTAAGGGAATAATTAGCTATGGGTTATTGGGTTTGCACTTAAATTAAATGATATTGGGTTTAAAATTTGAATTAGTGGATTAATTCATAAACCCTTTACCTTAATTAGAAATTCGAAATTTTAGGTTTTGGTACTTGGGGGCGAAAAGAAAAAAAAAAAAAAAAAAAAACCTTAGGGGCGGCGGTTTGAAGGCTTGGACGAACCTTGGCGATTCCTTGGAGGCTTGGACGAAATTCTTCTTCTTCCTTTTTCCCTTGGCCGGCGTTCCTTGGTGCTTGGTGGCGTTTTCTCTTCCTTTGGTGGCGTCTACCTAAGAACTTTGGTGGAACTTTAAGACCCTTAGACGAGTTTTGTGGAGAGAATTTCACCTTGGTGTTCACGGTTCAAGATAAGAGGTGAGTGGGGTGTCTTATTCGAATTATATCCATTTGGTTGTGCTAGATGATAAGTTTGATTGCTTGGAAATTTCACCATGCTAAGAACCGAAACCTAAGGTGTATCTATCATGAAAACCGAAATCTTGCAACATGAAATTTAAGATATTTTTTTATATGGAATTTAGGTAACTTTAAATCAGTGATTCTTGAGCATGGAATTCTTATTAACTAGGGTTTAAATTTTAAGTGGATAATTTGCTAGTAATTGTAGAAACCGTGGGTTACATGTGGTATTATGTAAAGTAGATTGTAAGAATACAAATTTTAATCCTGTGTTGATTTTATGGATGCCCTGATAAATGCTAATAGTGTTATAGGATCCATGATCGTTTCTCTATGAGCAGGATGTTTATATATCTATGGCCATGTATTCTTGATTGAGAAACTTGGGTGATAACTTAGCAAGGTTATATTGAACCGATTAGCATGAAACCTAAGGACTCTACACTACATTATGTGGTTGATCAGCATGAAACCTAAGGACTCTACACTACATTATGTGGTTATGTGGTTTCGAATTTTATGTATTTTATGTGTTGTGGTCTGTGTACCCGTTATGGGACGGATAGGACTAAGGCTAAGTGTAACTGTGTACTCAAGGGGATAGTCTATATGTGATAGATTAGGGGTTGGAGATTTCAGCCCTGTGTTTGTGATATGTGAGGGGTTGATGTTTCAGCCCTGCCTGTTGTGATATTGTGGTGGAAGTGACTATCCTAGAGTCTGGTTGACACTTAGGAGTCCACTTTTGTGAAATAAGATATAAGGTGTGTCTAGTGGTTGTTCAGTAAAGAACCCTTTGGGAGAACGAGTGATTGATGCAAAGTGCCATGTCTTGGTCGGACAGGGGCCACCTATTGATTTCATCACTCTTAGACTTTTAGATTCTTGTGTTATGGGGTGGTGTAGATCAAGGTATCACATCTTGACCGGATGGGGATCACCTCTTGAGTCTACACACCGTCCATGTTTGTGTTGCATGCGATTTGCAGGCTTCTCCCAGTGCTTAGGCCAGAGCCGGGTTGGACCCTAGGGGTCACTCTTGATTTATGCTGGACAACTAAGTGGTTGGTGTGTTTAGTTGGTTTAGAGTATGGCTCTAGATCCTTGGTTACTCTGTGGTGACAATTGCGTGATGCCTTAGCAGTGTTCATCTGATTGTTTATATGATTTCCTTTCTTTGCTTTTGTTATATGTTGGCATGATGTTCTGTTAAAGGTTTTTAAAATAATCTGCATGTATCTTTAAGTGTATATTATGGATGGTCGATTAAGACTATCCACTCACTGGGCTGTGTAGCTCACCCCTTACTGTTTACAGGTGTAGAGCAGGAGCCCACTGCCTGAGTTAGTGTTTGATATGGATATTGTGATTTTCCCTACAACTATGCTGGTTTGATGTACAAGACTTTTGTGCTTAGTTAACTGGGGCCGGTTATGGCCAAACTTTGTGAACTCGTGTCGCCGGTTATGGCACTTTTGAGATTTTGATTTTTGTGTCACCGAGGGCTTGGGCCTGGTTTCGGTGTTTGATATCATTAACGTTAGTACTATGAAATTATAGAATCGATATTGTGGTTTTGCTTCGAATTTCGAGTCGAATTGTATTTGCGATCAGATTTGATATAAATGTGAACTTGCATATGTCTAGTGCAAGTTTTGCCTGGTGGCAGGTACCCTTATGTGATTTATGGATTTTACGGATTTTATATGGCTTTGATATACTGTTGCCTTGCATATGTCTAGTGCAAGGATTGCGTGGTGGCAGGTACATTTGTGAAATTGTGTTTCGTTGATTTTCAATGTGTGGATTCTCGAAAATTTTCAGATCGGGTTTTCCTGAACTTGGTTTTACTTAGCGTGTGCATCGATCCTGTGTGATAACATCCTGTTCCTCTATGACTTGTGTTGTTTGTTTGGGTTAAGATAACGGGATGTGACACTTGCGGCTGAAGGAAGGACACTTGCTTTCGGCTTCTGGCATGGGCTGATTTGCTTCAGGGACTCGCAACCCTTGGATGCACGATAACATGTCACATGGCTCGTGACAAGTTATGTGTATAAAAAGTGCTATGACCATATCGACCAAACTAGCATGCCTGTGATGGTTTATTATTTTGTCCATAGCATGCCTGTGATGTTTTTCCTTTGCTGCCATAACCATAGGAAAACTGCATGCTAGAAAAGAATAAAACAAACATGCAAAAACTCTCAATACAATATCAAGTCAAATAGCCTTCTAACGCGTAGCCCTCATCAAACTATCGATCGGTGGTATTGTGAACTGTTTCCCAACCTCGTGGGACACACCCACTTATCTTTAGAAGGTGTGAGGTGACAATGATTTCCCCAGTCCAGTTTTAACCTGGGTGTGCCTTCACAAGGAATTTGTTGGCCCTGGGCATAATGGTTAGGACCAGACTTGACTACTTTTTCATATGTCACTAACATGATGAATCACTAGAGGGAGCTGTTGAGAAGATAGGGTTCTGTGTTGTATCCAGCCCTCGTTGGACACAGGGCGCCTAGTTTGTCTTAACTAAGAGGAGTTGTGCACGGCACAATTGGCTGGTATGCCTACCTAAGGAAGCATGGGATTCTCTGTGCATCCCAACTCACCCTCGTGAGTCGCGGAGACCGCATGTGAAATTAGGACCCTACTCACTTATTTCTATGTTGAGTTTGAAAGTTCTCAACTTGTTTTTGGAAATAGTGGGAGCATAGCATTTAAGTTAAAGTCCTTGTTAAATGCTTTATCATAGTACTTATTTTACTTATTTGCTTATTGTAGATGGCATCTCCGGATCTAAGATTGAAACTTTATAAAAACAAACTGGATGGGACAAATTGGACAAAGTGGTTCAAGATTTTGTCCAAGATACTAGAACAAGAGAATAAGGTGCATCTTCTTGAAAGACCTCCATCCCAGCCCAGTGTGAATCAGGGCGCCATGGTCAATCAATCTTCCCCGTAAGGAAGGGGCAAATCCTCTATTGGCACATTGAATTTCTCATACGGCTTATGACATACCCAATGACAACCGTTATGATTTCCCTTTTACGACGAAGTGTTAGGTTGCATCAAAGTACATTAATCACTATATAGATACCAATGCCCTCAAGTCTAGGATAAGCGCAACTCTGTCACTGTGATATTCATCTCGTGACACTGAGATGAATCCTCACGGCGGGTCGATCCAGTATATCTCCCTTGATATACCCATATGCCTGCGTTAGCAACCCATGCTCAACCAGCGCATATACTAGTCTCAAGCGAATCATAGCTGTCCCATGTCCACCATGATTATCGACCAGGGATAAACATAGAGACTAGATAAAATCTATCTCTTAGGGACATTGTATATGCAAATGTACATATGCACAGATGTACAACTCTGCATAACAACGACAATGCCAGGATAACTCATCTATCAACTGCATGTGATGCACATATCCCATGGACCATCCTGAGGTCCTAGGGCATAAACACTAACACCAAGATCCATCCTTCTTGGATGTGAGTAGGGCTGGGACAACGCATGGGCTAAGGCTCTCGCAGATGTACCCCTTAGTGAGGAGTTCATCCACTTGATGCTGCAACTCAGTGTGTTTAGTGGGGTTGAGTCTATGTTGGGGCAAGTTCGGGAGAGGGGCTCCCAGCACCAAGTCTATCGCATGTTGGATCTCCTTTTCCAGGGGGAGTCCATGAGGTAGATCCTCGAGTGAGATGTTGCTAAACTCGGACAAAAGGCGCACGATGTCGACTGGAGGGTCTGTCTCCTCATGGGGCGATGGGTTCAGCACCTCATGCAACATCGGGGCATAGACCACCTTGGTCTCACTAGCTTCAAGGATCAGCACTGGGGTGTGAATTAAGGACACAACTATAGCAGGTTTCAGGGGCACAATCAAGCCTTAGATGTTGACGCACGTAACTCTTTGGGCGGGGCTAGGTTGAGCTGGATTTTTTGGTCATTTTGGTCAAAGACATAAGTATTCGACACGCCATAGTGGACCACGTCATGGTCGTATAACTAAGGGCGACCCAATAGCACGTGGGCAACATCCATAGTTGTCACGTTGCACCATACTTTCTCCCTATAGTCCCCAAAACTAATGGGAACCTGACAACAGTGGGTGACTGGTAGGCTCAACGTGTCGACCCAAGCAATGGAATACGTCTTCGAGTGGGGTTCAAGTGCAAGATTGAACCGAGTGATTGCGGTGCATGATACCATGTTCAGGCTACTACCCCCATCAATAATGATTTTACACGAATGTCTATTGCATTTGATGTAAGTCATGAAAATACTAGTGTGCCTCCAATCCTCAGAGGGAGGGGTTTGCACTAGAGTCCACTGGATAACCACAAGTGTGGGTTGACCAAACTCATTCTCACTAGTATAGCACTCAGACTCAATGTCATGCTCAGTGTACTCATAGGTCATAGCATCCAACTGGGGCTGACTCTTATCAACATTGGCGGGGCGCTTGGGGCAATCCTTCGAATAATGGCCAGGTTGGAGACAATTTAAATAATTCATGCGGCTTGCGGACCCATGAGTTGGGGCCTTGACCTTCTCCCACGAAAGGTGAGGAGGAGAGGCATCGCGTGTAGGACACCTAGGAGGGTCACGAATAATTGGAGCATGATGGAGCTCTGAGCGTGCCTTGCAGATAGCTGGAGCATATCAGGGCTCTACGCGCTCGGCTCTAGAATGAGCAAACAGGGGACCTACAGCTGGGGGTCATCTAGAAGGTGCCAACTCACTATGCCTAGCAGCAACGCGCAAGTCTTGCTCAATGTCTTGAGCTCGCTGGAATGACTAGTTGACACAGAACGGAAGTTTGGGTTGCTTGAGAAGAGTTGGAGAAGAGAAGAGAAGAGGAAGAAGATAAGAGAAACCCTTAGCTTAGCAAGCTAGGGGGGAAGAGGAGAACTACATGCCCTAACCTAACCTCACAAGGAGGAAGACACAACCCAAAGGTTCCAAAAATATTCCTTTCAACTTATCTCAAAATGAGAATTACATTAGTTTTATAGCATTTTCTCCTCAACGGATATATTGTCTTCTATGGTTCTTATCTCCTTTGATTGGATCGGATGGAGAGGATGAACCTGATGCTTGGTGTTTCTCCTTGATTGCCGAAGATTTTGCTTGTCAGTGAAGTAATGAGGTGGATTGTTTTGGCTGGAATTGTAGACGGATACTTGTTGATATTTCTGAAGAGCATGCACGGATTAGAGCTTTAGCTGGCGCAGGAGATAGCTTGAGCAACTGGCTTTGCAAGCACGTGTAGCTTGGTGAGATGAGTAAATCTGGAAATTTCTGGCGAATGCATGAGACAAATGGCTGGAGTTGCAGACGCATGCATGATAGTTGATTGGCCACTCCACATGCGCTGTGTCGGCTGAGATTTGTGTGAAGATCTTTATTGCGCATGCTAGTAATTAAATTGGCGCATGGAACTTGTTGGATTGATTTGGGCTGCTTGCATCAATTTGATTGGCTGTTGTGAAAAGATGAATTGTAGTCGAGTGTAGTGTTGCATGTTGACTAGATTTTGACTGTATGGAATCCGATTGAAGAGCTGCATGCATGCATGATGCTGAAGATGGATGGTATGGGACTTGACTGAGGTTGACTTGATTTTGTCTCTTGAAGCTTGATGCTAACTGATATTGGATTTGAGCTTCGACCTTCTTTCAAGTTGACTAACTATTCCTACTTCAAACAAGGATAATGCAAACCTAAACTAAATGCAACCTAATACATTAACTAGGAATTTAAAATGCTTAGAAAATAAAACCTAGACTAATCTTAATTATAACAAAAAAAAGAAAAATAAACACATGATTAAACCCTAAACATGCTCCTGCATCACTAGTCCAAGCTCTCTGAGTTATAGGCAGGTAGGGCTCTTCGAATCTTTGATCGGAGTCCGTTCTTGGAACTAGATAGGATAAACTCAGGGTCCTCTTGCAAGTTGCACCTAAGTGCTAATGTGTCAAAGGCTAGCCTATATTCGGCGACGGTACTGGATCCCTGGTGTATGCTACTGTATTGGTCCAAGAGGCGCTGCCTAAAGGAGGGGGGAACATATTGCTCATGGAGGTGGTACTTCATTTCATCCTATCATGTAATGGGTGGGAGGGCTTGCCGCTCTAGTTGTTGTTCCACATTTGCCCAATGCAGACGGGCTAGACCCTCTAGTAGGAGGCGTGCAAAGTTGATGCACATGTGTTAGGGCATGGCGCACCACTCAAAGTAGTTGTCGACCGACGTGGCCCAATCAAGGAACCATGTTGGGTCAAGGCTACCATCGAAGGGTGCGGGTGAGGTACACACGATGCGATGAAAATCATCGTCCAACTAGTTTCAACCATAACGGGGTTGGGTTTGGGGCCCTTGTGCAACCCACACGTCATCTTCATCAAATAGTTCGTCCTTGAGAACCGGTTCTTCCTCATAGGGCCTACGCTTAACGGGTATGTTTATGGGTCTGTTTTATTGGAAAGAATGTACAGGGAGAGATGAGAAAATGCAATGAATCTTGTAGCTTTTGCATCCAGATTCATTGCATTTTCTCATCTTTCCCATATAGATTCTTTTCAAGAAAACAGAGCCTAAGGGGGCTAGGTCCCTAGTCGGAGCTTGGTAGGTTAGCGGGGAGGGGTCAATCGGGACTCGAGTTCTACACTCTAAAGATTTGAGGCGATCACTCACGCCCTTGAGAGACGTCGTGAGTTGATCCATGGACTACATGAGCAGTTGGCTAAGTTGGTGACACAAGTCCTCCATTTTGTCTACTCGTGATGACAGGGCATCATTCGAACTGACCTGGTCCTTAGACCCTTCCGTGGGTAGGACGGACTCTTGGGATTCAGGGAACTAGGACATGGTTTGTCACCATGCACAAACACGATATGACTCAAAATGCAAATGCTGAAAGCATGAGGAAATATGAAGATGCAACGGAGTTGGACCATGCGAACGATAAGAACTGATCGCGCAATTCTTCTGATACTAAATTTGGTGCAGCTACTATAGGTGGGTTGGTTCTTAGCTCTGTACTCTAGGGGTTTATGAGACAATGATCGGAAAACGAGAGAGGGTTTTGAGACGACATAAGTAAAAATCGTGTCAGAAAATGAGCAATGAGAAGACCAGTGAGAAACAATGCGAAAGACGATGATGAATACGTTTTGAGACAACACGGATGACGAAGAAACTGTTGGGGTATGCCCTTAAGGCTAATGTTTGAGGCCTTGGGATTGTATAAGTGTCATGTAATAAACTCTTAAGTTTATAAAGGCATGGTTATTATTCAGGTTGCTACCTTGTCTGCTGTAATAAGTGTACTTCTGAATAATGTCTCAAAGCTGTTCAGCTAGGCTGACAGGCTATATGTCCTTAGTCGAGATATCTTGGTGAACATGAGACAACCTTGATATGATTGAGACTAATATGTGTTCTAATCTTATAGGATGCTTCGAGCATGGAATAAGATGTAGACTCATGGGTACATTGGATGTACTGGACAGACCCTACTAGGATATTCAATTGCTTGTCACAATGTGAATGATCCTTGTATGCACTGAGTGGCACATGTCCTTTGACTTGAGATCACTTGTGTTTCTAAATGATGATTGTCATTGTTTTGGGGTAGTTCAATATCATTTGAAACATAATGATCATAGACTATCTTGGATAATGATCATGAGTCAGGTTAGGGCACTAGTAATAGATAAAGGATTGCCGTCTCCTTGTTTAAGGAGTGTGGTGTTCTAAGGGGCCCCCTTATGAGATGATTGAGATAGTGTATGGCCATACCCAGATGACTATGTGCATATGATCTAATCATGCTCAACATATTGGAATTACAGGCTTGGCACGCTTGTCCAATAAGAACATCCAGTGGCAAAGGACACATGTATGCCTCGTGAGTTTGATTCACACTTGTGCTAAGGTTTGGGAGAAGTCTTGGAAGACTCTTTCCTTTATATCGGGAGACAGTGATGTGTTGCTAGATACCCCTCACTGGTCGTGATAACGTAAGTTATCGTTACCGACATTTAAAGGAAACCCTCAGGGTCGCACAATTTGATGATATGGCTTACTTGAGTCAGATCGTATGGACTGGATTCTTTGAGTTCAGATTAAAGGGGATTTAATCTCTGATTGTAAGTGAGATCTGGTCTGATCATGTTTGATTGATTATGGCTTGAGGTCGGTAAGCTTCGATCGAGAGAGATGATGCTAGATCGGCTAGATCAAGGGCATCAGGAGATGAATGGTTAGATCATGAGCCTTGGGGTTCAATTTGGTCTAGACCAAGTGGCTTGAGCTATTTCGGTTTGGTTTGATGAACCAAATTCGATTGGACGATTTGGCTTGAACCGGTTCACAAATGTGAACGCTTGGTTCAATGCCAATAGGCGTTTTTGGTTTGTCTTGAGCGCATGGCTTGATTGTCTTCCATTTATGGAAAGTCATCAAAGTCGGTTTTGCTTAAACGCCAAAACGCTTAAGCGTTGGTCGCTTGACGACAACGCCTTGATCCTTTTCGTTGGGTGGTTGACGAAAGAGGAAGACAAGGAAAAGGAGCTCTCGGCCATAGGGATTCATCTAATCACCCCCTTTCCATTCGACAAGATAGCTTGGGTGCCTTGCTAGCACAAGGGACGTCAAGGAAGTGAGCATCTTCATCTTGTGTGTGGACTTGTGGAGGAGACCTAACTTGTTCTCTTCTTCCAAGCCGAATTCCAAGCCTATGGCGTTGGTATGAATCTCCCCTTGTTCTTATCAATCTATGATAGTTGAACATATGGCATGCAAAAGATCTTGAAACCCTTGCTTCCGCTTGCATAAATTTCATTTGCGCCATGATTAGGGTTTTTGCCCCCCTCTCGAAAGGGGTTCCAACAATTGGTATCAGAGCCGTCTATGCATGCTATTATGTTTGCTGATGTGATCCGTGTTTACTTTTATGCTTAGATCTATGGTTGGTTACATGCGCAAGCTCATGAAAAATTTATGATGCGAAAACTTCATGCATGATGTTTGTTGTTCTAAGCCGCATGTATAGGTGCTTGTTGTTTGTTGTTGTCAAAGTTGCGCTCCCCCTTGAAGGGGACTCTACAAGTGTTGTTGTTGGCGCATGTTTAATTGGCGCTTCTTACATGTTGTTTTTGACAAAACAAAACATCTTGCGCGCCCATGAATTAGATCTAAGTTGCACCTATTGTAAACCCTTAGACGGGTTGATGGGGTTGAAAGCATCCTCTATGTTAGATCAAACTAGTCTGATCAGACCATCTGACAGCCTAGATGGATCGACCAGATGGCACCTGTGCGCAAGCACGAGGTGGCTATAGGTCGATTGCATCACAGGCGTGTAGCGAGGTCTGGTTGAGACAACCAGTGAACACACATGAGTTAGGCCCGGGGTCACACCCGCTTGCCAGAACTCATGTTGGTGGTTCAGCCCTTGGCGCATGCATGGTTGACCATCAGGTCAACGCGAGTCAGTTAGGACTTGGTGCATGCAAGGGCAAGGATCTAACTAGACTTGATGAGTGGATCCCCATCAATGGACCGTTGTAAGGTTATAGGGCTCATAAGGAAATTAAAATTGATGCCATGGGGTTTTTCAAAAATTTTAATTTCATGAATGGATCACATGTTGATTGATGCCTATGCTTGTTTATTTAATCTTATGTGGGTTGCCCTATTGTGTGCTGTGCTGGGGCCTGCGTGCCTGGATTTAAAATTGTAAATTAATTTGTGATCTGCGAATCACATTGTACTTAATTTATAATATGTAATTGACCTGCGAGTCAATCTTGTCTAGATAGATCAAATTGTATTTGATTAGACAGGAGCACAAAGGCACACATCCCAAGGGGCATTCAGCTGGTGGCGCACCTGAGGTGCTCTAGGAGCTAGAGCCCTGGGTTGGACCAGATGAGATGCAAAAGGAGCTCAAGGGAAGACTTAAGTAAAATTAAGGTCTTACTTAGGGTTCATGGGCATTTACCACATAAGATCAACATGCTTTCTATTTATTGCTTTTATAATTAGAAATGCATGTGTTTATCTTCTGCTATCACCATAGGACTTGCATGATAGTCAAGAAGATAAAAAGACCGTTAAAATCCAACGCTAATATATCAAGCTCGTAAGCCTTCTGACGCGAAACCTCACCGTTCTGACTATCGTTGGAGCCGTGTTGTACCCACTCAGTGGGCACGTCCATCTATCTTCAGACGGTGCAGGATTACACCTGCGTGTTACAGAGTAGGGATTTATCCCTTCTCGTTGCTCAGCATAGCACGTGGTGGTCCAGGGAGTAGGTCAGGTCAGCTTGACCATGTAGGCTACATATGTGGCGCATATGGTAGCACATGGAGGCAGCCATCTGAGGGATCAGAGACTGTGTTGTACCAACTCAGTTGACACAGTCTGCTGGATTGCCCAGATGAAGGGGAATCGCACGGGCTGGCGATTGGCAGGGACTGCCTACCAGAAATTAGTGCTTGTCCTCTCTGTGCATCTTATCTCGCCTGAGCGGGACGCGGAGACCAAGTATGAAATCTGGATCCCATCTCACTAAAAGAGTTTTACTCTTTCGGACTGTTTTACTGGATTTTTCAGTCAGACAAAATAGTGAGAAAAGAATCTTTCTTAAGTCCTGGATTGATTCTATACATTGATACTGACCTTGCTGTTCTTGCATTGTTGTAGATACCTGCAGCAACGAACACCATGAGCTTCAATGTGCGATCCCTACTGGAAAGGGAGAAGTTTGCTGGGCCGAACTTCTCTGACTGGTTCGGACACCTTAAGATCGTTCTTAAGGCAGAGAGGAAACTGTATGTCCTCGAGACGGCGATACCGCCGCAGCCCGCTCCGAACGCCGCAAGGGCGGTTCGGGATGCCTATGAAAAGCACGTCAATGATAGCATTGATGTCGCTTGCCTGATGCTAGCGTCTATGACGCCACCGCTGCAGCGTCAGCATGAGGATATGTCGGCTATAGCGATTATAGCGAACCTCAAGATGCTGTATGCTGCACAGGCGAGGACAGAACGCTATAATCTGACGAAGCTCTTCTTTCAGAGCAAACTGGCTGAGGGGAGCCCAGTGGGAGCTCACGTGCTCAAGATGATTGGGCACAAGGAGGCTCTGGAGAAACTGGGGCATACCATCAACCAGGAGCTTGCTGTAGATATTATTCTGCAGTCTCTCCCGCCTTCTTTCGATGCGTTCATCATTAACTTTAATATGAACAAAATCGATTGTACTCCGGCAGAGCTGCTGAATATGCTCTTGACTACTGAGGAGACTCTGAAGGGAAAGCCTTCGACCTCTGTCTTGATCGTTCCTTCAAGGAACAAGAAGAAGGGGAAGAAGGGCAAGGCCCCTGTCAAGAACTACAGCAAGGCTCTGAAACAGAAGGTGAAGCGGTCGAAGGACAACAGGTGTTTCCACTGTGGCCAGCTGGGTCACTGGAAAAAGGACTGTAAAGCGCTCCAAGGAGATAAGAGGGGAAGCATCGCTTCTGGCTCAGGTATATATGTGACTGAGGTCATGTTATCTTCTTCTATATCATGGGTGTTGGACACTGCATGTGGAGTTCACATTTGTTCAAATGTACAGGAACTCAAGAGAAGAAGGCAGGTGGGACAGCATGAGGTAGACCTACGCGTTGGAAACGGGGCACGGGTTGCTGCTGTTGCTGTAGGAGACTATTTCATTTCTTTACCATCTGGCATTGTATTAGAATTAAACAATTGTTATTTTGTACCCAGTATTACCAAGAATATTATCTCCATTCCTGCTCTTGTCAGGAAGGGATTTTCCTTTGAATGCAAAATTTCAAAGTGTGTTTTATCTCATGATAATATTGTGTATGCCACTGGTTCAATTAACAATGGGTTATTCATGTTGGACATGGAATATTCGATACAAAATATTGATAATAAGAAAGCCAAGTATGCTGATGACAGCACCTTGCTATGGCATAGTCGTTTAGGCCATATTAACAAGAAGCGCATTAAGCGGTTGCATGATCATGGACTGCTGGGATCATTCTCCTATGAGGAGATTGATACATGCAAAGCTTGTTTGATGGGTAAAATGACGAAGTCACCTTTTCCTCACAAAGGTCAAAGGGCTTCGGGTTTACTTGACCTTATACACAGTGATGTGTGTGGGCCATTTAGTAAACATGCCAGAGGTGGCTATCAGTACTTCATTACCTTTACTGATGATTTCAGTAGGTATGGTTATGTCTATCTGATGAGACATAAAAGTGAATCTTTTGACAAGTTCAAAGAGTTCAAGAATGAAGTACAGAATCAGCTAGGCCGAAATATCAAGGCACTTCGCTCTGATCGAGGTGGTGAATACCTGAGTCATGCATTTACTGACTATCTAAAGGAGTGTGGGATTGTCTCACAGCTCACTCCGCCAGGAACACCGCAATGGAATGGTGTGTCCGAAAGGAGAAATAGAACGTTACTTGATATGGTTCGTTCTATGATGAGTCAGGCTACTCTTCCATACTCCTTTTGGGGTTTTGCACTGGAAACAGCTGCAAAGGTACTAAACCGAGTGCCATCCAAGGCAGTTTCAAAGACGCCATATGAGTTATGGTATGGGAAACAGCCGAGCTTGACATTTATCAGGATCTGGGGTTGCGAGGCTTATGTCAAAAAGCTCGCCTCTGGAAAACTGGAGAGCAGATCTGAGAAATGTATCTTTGTTGGTTACCCTAAGGAAACTAAGGGTTATTATTTCTTCGATCCCAAAGAGAACAAGGTTTTTGTTGCTCGGACGGCTATATTTCTTGAGAGGGAATTTCTTCTGCAAGAGGCCAGTGGGAGAGAAATAAAGCTGGATGAGAATCCAGAGGAAGGACAAAGTAGTCAAGCACAGTTGGATGAGCCTGAGCCAGTTGAACAGGTTATTGAACAACCTGAGGCTCAGATAACACGGGAACCGCGAAGATCGGGAAGGATCCGTCGTCAGCCTGAGCGCTATGACGGAGTCTACATCATTGATAATGATGAACCCCTCACTTATGCGGATGCGGTCAGTGGACCGGAGTCAGCTAGATGGCTTGATGCTATGCGAGCCAAAATGGACTCCATGTCAGATAACCAAGTCTGGGATTTGGTTGATCCGCCTCCGGGAGTAATCCCTATAGGCTGTAAATGGATCTTCAAGAAGAAGATTGACATGGATGGTAACGTGGTTACCTATAAAGGCAGGCTAGTTGCGAAAGGTTTCAAACAAATCTACGGGATAGATTATGATGAAACTTTCTCACCTGTAGCCATGTTTAAGTCTATTCGGATTCTTTTCGCGATAGCAGCATATTACGATTATGAGATCTGGCAGATGGATGTGAAAACAGCTTTCCTTAATGGAAATCTGGATGAGGATGTGTATATGACACAACCTGAGGTTTTCACTAATCCATCAGATCGTCATAAAATATGCAAGTTAAAGAAGTCCATTTATGGACTGAAACAAGCATCTAGAAGCTGGAACATTCGTTTTGATGAATCAATCTCTGAGTTTGGTTTCATCAAGAACGATGATGACCCGTGTGTTTATAAGAGGTTTAGTGGGAGCGTAATTACATTCCTAATCCTCTACGTCGATGATATCTTAATCATTGGAAATGATATTCCTGAACTGCATGCTGTTAAAGCATGGTTAGGACAATGTTTCCAGATGAAAGATCTAGGAGAAGCAGCCTATGTATTAGGTGTAAAGATCTACAGGGATAGATCTAAGAGGCTTCTCGGGCTGTGCCAGAGTACTTACATCGATAAAGTCCTGGAGAGATTCCATTTAGAGAATTCTAAACGAGGATATCTTCCAGTCAGACATGGTCTGAATCTTACGAAGAGTCAGTGTCCACAAACACAGACTGAGAAAGATGAAATGGACAATACGCCTTATGCTTCGGCTATTGGGTCCATTATGTATGCGATGTTGTGTACTCGCCCAGACGTCGCTTACGGGTTAAGCGTGACCAGTCGATTCCAAAGTAATCCAGGTATGGCGCACTGGATTGCAGTCAAGAACATTTTAAAATATCTGCGGAGGACCAAAGATATGTTCTTGATATATGGTGGTCAGGAAGAACTCAGTATAGAGGGATATACTGACGCTTCGTTCCAGTCAGACCAGGATGATTTCCGATCGCAATCAGGCTATGTTTTTAGCTTGAATGGTGGAGCAGTGGTGTGGAAAAGTTTCAAACAGTCAACTGTTGCTGATTCCACAACAGAAGCCGAGTATGTTGCAGCCTCGGAAGCATCCAAGGAGGCAGTGTGGATTCGTAAGTTCGTGAGAGAACTTGGTGTAGTTCCTTCGAGTGCAGATCCTTTGGTTATCTTCTGTGATAACACTGGAGCAATTGCACAAGCAAAGGAACCACGGTCGCACCAGAAGTCCAAGCACATACAGAGACGGTTTCACTTGATCCGGGAGATCATTGATCGTGGCGAGATCAAAATTTGCAAGGTTCATACAGATGACAATCTGGCAGACCCGCTTACCAAGCCTCTGGCGCAGCAGAAGCATGAGAAGCACTGTAATAATATGGGTTTGAGATTTCTCAACCATTAGATTAAGTGCAAGTGGGAGATTGTTGGGGTATGCCCTTAAGGCTAATGTTTGAGGCCTTGGGATTGTATAAGTGTCATGTAATAAACTCTTAAGTTTATAAAGGCATGGTTATTATTCAGGTTGCTACCTTGTCTGCTGTAATAAGTGTACTTCTAAATAATGTCTCAAAGCTGTTCAGCTAGGCTGACAGGCTATATGTCCTTAGTCGAGATATCTTGGTGAACATGAGACAACCTTGATATGATTGAGACTAATATGTGTTCTAATCTTATAGGATGCTTCGAGCATGGAATAAGATGTAGACTCATGGGTACATTGGATGTACTGGACAGACCCTACTAGGATATTCAATTGCTTGTCACAATGTGAATGATCCTTGTATGCACTGAGTGCCACATGTCCTTTGACTTGAGATCACTTGTGTTTCTAAATGATGATTGTCATTGTTTTGGGGTAGTTCAATATCATTTGAAACATAATGATCATAGACTATCTTGGATAATGATCATGAGTCAGGTTAGGGCACTAGTAATAGATAAAGGATTGCCGTCTCCTTGTTTAAGGAGTGTGGTGTTCTAAGGGGCCCCCTTATGAGATGATTGAGATAGTGTATGGCCATACCCAGATGACTATGTGCATCTGATCTAATCATGCTCAACATATTGGAATTACAGGCTTGGCACGCTTGTCCAATAAGAACATCCAGTGGCAAAGGACACATGTATGCCTCGTGAGTTTGATTCACACTTGTGCTAAGGTTTGGGAGAAGTCTTGGAAGACTCTTTCCTTTATATCGGGAGACAGTGATGTGTTGCTAGATACCCCTCACTGGTCGTGATAACGTAAGTTATCGTTACCGACATTTAAAGGAAACCCTCAGGGTCGCACAATTTGATGATATGGCTTACTTGAGTCAGATCGTATGGACTGGATTCTTTGAGTTCAGATTAAAGGGGATTTAATCTCTGATTGTAAGTGAGATCTGGTCTGATCATGTTTGATTGATTATGGCTTGAGGTCGGTAAGCTTCGATCGAGAGAGATGATGCTAGATCGGCTAGATCAAGGGCATCAGGAGATGAATGGTTAGATCATGAGCCTTGGGGTTCAATTTGGTCTAGACCAAGTGGCTTGAGCTATTTCGGTTTGGTTTGATGAACCAAATTCGATTGGACGATTTGGCTTGAACCGGTTCACAAATGTGAACGCTTGGTTCAATGCCAATAGGCGTTTTTGGTTTGTCTTGAGCGCATGGCTTGATTGTCTTCCATTTATGGAAAGTCATCAAAGCCGGTTTTGCTTAAACGCCAAAACGCTTAAGCGTTGGTCGCTTGACGACAACGCCTTGATCCTTTTCGTTGGGTGGTTGACGAAAGAGGAAGACAAGGAAAAGGAGCTCTCGGCCATAGGGATTCATCTAATCACCCCCTTTCCATTCGACAAGATAGCTTGGGTGCCTTGCTAGCACAAGGGACGTCAAGGAAGTGAGCATCTTCATCTTGTGTGTGGACTTGTGGAGGAGACCTAACTTGTTCTCTTCTTCCAAGCCGAATTCCAAGCCTATGGCGTTGGTATGAATCTCCCCTTGTTCTTATCAATCTATGATAGTTGAACATATGGCATGCAAAAGATCTTGAAACCCTTGCTTCCGCTTGCATAAATTTCATTTGCGCCATGATTAGGGTTTTTGCCCCCCTCTCGAAAGGGGTTCCAACATAAACCAATGACACCCAACTAGGCAAATGAAACTCACTAACCTCTCTTAGCGAGCGGTTTAAGCACAGCACGACAACAAGGGCAACAGACTTAGCAGCAACTCAGCTCGCACTCCTATGAACCTGCGGTCACACCAAAGCCAAGGTACGTTCCACGTCTCCGACGTCCGAATGCCCATGGGTGTGGAAATCAAGCAATAACAACACAACAAAAATTCAAAAATAGGCGAACCTGATGTTGGGAAACCCCAGGGATATTTTACAATTTTTCAGAGTCATATACATTACAAACACATTGCACAGTAGAAGAATATCCCCGAAATAGGCAGGTCCCAAAAACCCAGTGAAGATCGCAAGCAAGAGAGTCGACACGATGAGTTAGGAAGTACCTAGAAGCAAGGAGAAGGCGATGTCGTGATAGGCGCCCAAGCATGCGCCCTCTACAGTTTCACACACACTGATGTCTCGAGCTTACTTCTTCCTTGCCCGGTGCTAGCCTCGGGAAGAAGATCGTCGCCATAGGAGAGCCCTCCAAGCAATTAGCGCCACCTCCAAGAGGAGATGCGCCAAGGAGAAGGAGGAAGAAGAGATGCCGCAAGCTATGTTCCTTCTTTGCGCTAAGGAAGGAAGGAAAGGTGGAAGAAGCTTGCTCACGCCCTTTCATGGAAGAAGAAGGCCTCCAAGACTCCAAGCCGTCGCCCCTCAAGTGCTTCATGCCTCCAAGGAAGTAAGTGCATGTGAGGGGTTCGGCTAGGGGTCTCTTTTATAACGTGAAGAGGCGGTTTAGAGAAGAGGCGATTAGGGCATTAATCTAGGGTCTTAATTAACTTAATATCCTGATTAAATCCCTTAATTACATGTGCCATTGTCTTTCCATAGCAAGCATTCAGCCACATGCGCCCATGCCTTTCCTATAGGGGCAAACTTCCCATCTATGCGCCAAGACCAAATCTAGGCAAGATAGGAGTTTTCCTATTGTGGATGGGCACAAGTCCTAATCCAATTAGGACTCTTAATTATATCAATAATCAGCCCACTCATGCACCAATAGCATAGGAAATAATATCTCAATTGATTAGATCAAATTCTAATCAAATTTGATCACTTGAAGATGCCATACAAGTGATATGCGCAAGTCCTAGTCCAACTAGGATTCTTCATGTGCCCTTGAGATATTTCTCTCCCCATTATGCCTTTAAGCCTCTAATCTCTTCATGACAACTTATTAGTGAGCCCAACTAATTAATGGGCCTAGCCCAAAGTCCATTATGCATGTTAACCAAGCTATTGGATCCAATCCAATTTAACCCAAGGTCAAATGAGGCTAACCATGGTTAATTTGGTCAATATGCCAAAAATGAAAGTTGGCCCTAATAAGTTTCTTCCATCTCATCAGGCCCATTGGCGCTGATGAAATCTCCAAAACAGATCTGAGTTATCCAATAACTCGATCTAAAGGTCACCCGATTAATATGAAAACTCGAGCATCAAGGTGTGCGACCCTATAGGTTCCTCTGACGCTAGCAGTGCTGACCAAAGGTCACCACAAGCAATGAGTGGCACCTAGCAGTGCATCGCTGCTACCCAGGTCTTTGGAATGGATATCGACATCGACATCCCCATCATCATAATTAGGTACAGATGCATCACAGTCTCTTTGCCGAGCTAATATCCGATTGGACAAGTATGTCACCACTTGCTTTCACCCAATCACGTGGCTATGACTAAATCAGGTTCTCACCTGGGTATGGTGATGACACCGAAATATGTAGTATATTTTGCATCATTTTAGATACCTTTTCATGCTAAATCGAGGATCTTTTTACTTGTTTTTATGCTAAATCCATCAAATGTTGCAAAGTCTACTTCTATTTTGGTTTTTCATGTTTTTCAGGTAAAAAGGCACTATTTTAGGCGTTTTCAAGCAAAATCAAATACATGGAAGAGTTCTCATCAACAAGAAGAAGTCACCCAAGAAATTTCACGCAAATCGGAGCAAGCCAGCAAATTACGGTAGTGCCGTAATCTATTTTACGATACCGAATTCCACATGGTACCGTAATTCCACATGGTACCGTAAAATCTGAACACTGCCGTAATTTGTAAAGATTTCCGAACAGAAAGATTTCCTGATTTTACGGTACCGGCCGTAAGCAATATTACGGTACCGTATTTTCTAGCCGTTTCAGAACAGAAAGTTGCCCTAAAATTACGGCACCCGCCGTAAAGAATTACACGGGCCGTATTTTCCCGACGAATCCAACCAGAGAGCTCAGCTGATATTACGGCATGGGCCGTAAACTATTTTACGGGCCATATTTTCTGAGACAACATCGGTACATAAGACTCAAGAGATTTTACGGCACCAGCCGTAAAACCCATTTTGAACGCGACGCCCGGTCAGTTTCCACTCTTGATTTTTGCGGAGATTTTTACGGGTGATCCAGGGCTTAATATTCGAAGCCGTAAGAAGCAAAGAGGGAGCTTTGGACGAGAGGATTACAGAGAGACCAAAAGCCCTAAATTTCGTGCACTGTCGAAGGAGAAATCTCGATCCACGCCGCCGCCGCGCTCGATCCAGACGATCTCCGGCCGTGATCTTTCTACCGAAGCTGCGCCTGGTGAAGGAGAGGACGTGCCAAAAGTTTTAGATTAAAAGGAGACGAATTGGAGGAGAAATCAGAGAAAGAAGAATCGCCACTGATTTCTTCGCAAATTATGGCTGTGAAATACTTCACAGCCGTGTTGTATTTTCTGAGAACTCTTTCTTTTGTTGAATCTCAATTTTCTGAAATTATGGAATTCTGTAATCTCTTCACCATGCTAGCTTAAACTATTTTTGGGACATGGGGAAGTAGTTCACTTGACTTTCAATGATTAGATAACTTCTTTTTTTTCAATATTTCGTTGAGTTTGATCTTAACATGATGATTTTGCTCATGCGATAACTGTGCTCAGAATCTCTTTAAGTTCATGTTATTAATTATGTTCTTAGAATTTTCGCTTGAGACTGAAAGGTGATTGCTTGAGAATTTGGAACCCTAGAACTGCATGTTAGGATCCCTTCCTTAGGTTATATCCATCTTGATCTTTTCTAGTAAGATAATTGACATAATTATAACATGAATCTTTAGATCAAGTCTATTTGTCAAACGTGAAGATCTTGTGCAAAAGCAAAGATCGGAACGTTGGAGACCCTTGAGCAAAACTAGTTGCCAGACTCGGATGCACGAAAGTGATCCTTGAGACTCCACTAGATATTCCTAGAACTCGGATACACGAAAGTCATCCTTGAGTTCATCGTTTGATAATATCTTCATCATGATAAAATTGAATCAACGAAATCCTTATACATATCTAGTCATAAAAGTTTAAGTGAACGAAACCCTAGTCCCAGCTTTTCTCTCTGATAATCCCACTCTTAGTTCCGATTGCTATTTTCACAATCTCGATTTGCCGAGATAGTAAGAAATCGACTATTTAGTATTCGACAAAGTAGGTCCCTGTGGATTCGATACTTTTTTTTATTACTTCGTATACCCGTACACTTGCGGTTTAACATCAAGGTTTGGTGTCGTTACCAAGGATTATTTCAAGGTACACGCGTGCCAAACTTGTAGTGATTCCCTCCCGGGCTAACAAGTTTTTGGCGCCGTTGCTGGGGACCTTAGTTTTGTCGATATTGAAGTCGTTGAGATTATTGCTAGATTAGGTTTTTATTTACTATCTTTTTTTTTATTTACTGCTTGTTTTCTGTTTCTTGAAATCACTTGATCTGTTTACTTTGCATGCATAGGAGCCTTAGGTCAGGACCACTTGTACCATTAGATCCTGAAATCAACAAAACATTGAGAGTGCGCAGAAATTTAAAATTGGAAGAAGAACTGCAAGAACAATCCCAACTGGAGTTAGAAGAAGAGATATTTGAGATGGGAAACAATCAGAACCATCAAAGAACACTTAGAGACTATGCAGCCCCTAATCATCATGAAATTCGTTCTAGTATTGCTAGGCCAGCAATTGAGGCCAACAATTTCGAGATTAAGCCTGGACTTATTGTAATGTTTCAACAAGAGCAATTTGGAGGATCTCCACTGGAGGATCCCAACCAACACTTGGCCTTATTTCTTGATCTATGCGATACTGTTAAAATGAATGGTGTTTCTAATGATGCATTTAGACTAAGACTTTTTCCCTTTTCTCTCAAGGACCGAGCAAAGACATGGCTTAATTCACACCCAGCCGGTACCTTCACCACTTGGAATCAGCTCTCCAACTCCTTCCTGAACAAATACTTTCCCCCAAGCAAAACACTGCAGATGAGAAACCAAATTACAAGCTTTCAACAAAGAAGTGGGGAGTCGCTCAGTGAAGCCTGGGAGAGATTCAATGAACTGCAGCGGAAGTGTCCTCACCATGGATTAGAACATCAAACTTTAATGCAAACTTTTTATATTACCTTATATGATCTAACTAAAATGATTGTGGATGCTGCTGTAGGAGGAGCTCTTATGAGCAAAACACCAGATGAAGCCTTCAGACTAATAGAGGAGATGGCATTGAACCACAATCAATGGACTACAGAAAGAGGAGTACTTTACAAGCCTTCTCAAGGTAAGGGTGAAAATGAAGGATTGCGATCCTTAGAAGAGAAGGTAAACTTTTTGTGTAATAAGTTAAATTCTATACAAACTGCTTCTATTTCTGCTGTTACTTGTGAAAATTGTGGCCATGATGATCATACTGCTGAATATTGTAGAACTATTGATCAGGGTAGTGAGCATGTGAATGTCATAGGGAATTACATTCAAAGTAGACCTAATGACCCCTATTCTAATACATATAACCCTGGATGGAGGAATCACCCCCAATCTTTCATGGAAAAACAATAACAATGTATGGGGGAACACTGAAAACAAAGGATTCCAAAGGCAAAATCCCAACCAAGATCTGAATCAAAACAATGATCAATTTTCTGAGATAAAATCCATGTTTGAAAAATTAATGACCAGTCAAAATCAGTTTGAGTTGAAACAAGATAGAAAAATTGAAGAGTTTATGTCTGATCAAAAACAAATCCTGTCAAATCAAAATAGACAAATTGAAGAGTTTAAGCAAAGTGTTCATCAAATTAACTCTAGACTGGATAGAGTAGAAGCCCACAACAAAATCCTTGAAAACCAAATTGCACAACATGTTAGTGTACCTTACAGACCCCCAGGGAAATTGCCTGCAAAACATGAGATAAACCCTAGGGAGCACTATAATGTCATTATGACTAGAAGTGGGAAACAACTTGGAGAACCTAGAGGGAGGTCTGAAAACATTGAAAAAAGGATTGTTGATAATGAAGAAGAGTTACAGTTAGGAGAATCCTCCTCACATAAGAAACCCCAAACTTGTTCATCACCTCAAAAGGGTGATGAACCAAAAGGGGAAGAATCATGTGAGAAAGACAATCCTAACCCTAATTTGCCTTCTCCTTACCAAACACCTATACCTTTTCCTCAAAGGTTGATTCAACATAAACTAGACAAAAAGTATGGCAAATTTCTTGAAATCCTGAAAAAGCTTTATGTTAACATTCCATTTACTGAAGCTATTACTGAAATGCCATCTTATGCCAAATTTTTTAAAGAAATTTTGTCTAGTAAAAGAAAATTGGATGATTATGGTACTTGCATGGTCACTCTAACAGAAGATTGTAGTGCGGTCATTCAAAATAAATTGCCACCTAAATTGAAGGATCCAGGTAGCTTTTCTGTACCTTGCTCAATTGATACCCTATCTTTTGACCGAGCCTTATGTGACTTAGGTGCAAGTGTGAGTCTGATGCCTCTCTCTACTTACAAGAAACTAAATCTTGGGGAGCTAAAGCCTACATCAATATCTTTACAGCTCGCGGACTCATCGGTGAAGTATCCTGTAGGTATATTAGAAAATGTTCCTGTGCAGATAGGTAAGTTTTTCATACCTGCAGATTTTGTAGTGTTAGACATGGAGGTAAATTCTAGAAATCCTATCATTCTTGGAAGACCACTTTTGGCCACGGCTAAGGCTAACATTGATGTGAATCAAGGAAAGATTACCTTTGACATATGTGATAACAAGATTGAATTTAATCTTAATGATCCAACAAACAAACTTTCATACTCAGGATCTTGTTGTAGTATTGAAATATTTAATGATGAAATCTATGATGTTTCAAGTTTGTTTGATGAAACCCCAAATAATGAATCTAACAATCTTTTTGAGGATATTGATGAGATATTGCAGAAGAAGAGAAAGCCAAAGAGGAAGAGAAGAAGAGAAAGCTCTAGGATGATTGAGAGAATAGAAAGAATTCTAAGCAGATTTGGATACTCTTTCAAGATCGAGCCTTATGTTGTAAGATCAGAGTTGAGGTCCAGGAATTCACGATCAAACTTGAGTGTTAAAGGGTCAAGCTAATGACCATTAAATTAGCGCTTCTTGGGAGGCAACCCAAGCTTTCTAACCCTTAATTTGTTTTACTTAACTTAATTTTTGCTTAGGACTAATTGTTATTTTATCTTTGTAGGTTTTTCGTGATTTGGAGCAAAATATGGCACCTACCGTAAAGGATTTCATGGTACCGTATTTCTGATCCAAAATCAACCCGAGAGTTCTTTCGTTTCTACCGCACTACCGTAAGGTAGTTTACGTGCCGTATTTTCTGAAATTTTAATTTTTTTGATTTTCTAAATTTTCAATTTTTTTTTTTTAAAAAAAAACTTTACTGTTTTAATTTTATGGCGGTACCGTAAAGCACATTGCGGGTACCGTATTTTTTATGTCATTTCGAACAGAATGTAGCCGAGATTTTACGGCGGTACCGTAAACTGTTTTACGGTACCGTATTTCCGCGTCGTTTTTGGACAGAAGGTTCTCGATATTTTATTGCACCTACCATAAACAATTTTACGGTGCCGTAACTAGGTATCTGTTCGAACAAAAAGCTGTCTCGATTTTACGGCACCAGCCGTAAGGTATTTCACTGCCGTAAAACACTTTCTGACACGCGAGTCTGTGCCGTATTTAGGGTTTCGACCGGACCGTTTTTAGGGTTTTTACCCTCGATCTCGCTCTTTCTTGCGCCGATTTTGGATTTCTGACTTTCTCCGACATCCTCAAGACACCGGCGACCACTTCCGTTCAACTTTCACCGTCGATTAGGTAACCGATTCTCTGATTTTTACGTTTTAGCGAGTTTTGACAAATTTCGGCCCCTTTCGCTCGTTCTTGCTCGATTCTCAACCGTTTGAAGCGATTTTTGTTTCTATACACTCGTTAGGGAATAGGCTTTTGATTTCTTGCTGTTAGAAAAGAATTTGGTTAGATTTCGTGACCGATTTGAGCTGAAACACAATAAATGCGTTTGAACCTACTCTTCACTCATAGTTCGGTTGATTTTTGAAGTTGAGCCGAGTTTTGAGTTGATTTTCACTTTCTACTTGCTTAATTAGTGATGAAGAACTTATGATTCATACATACCATATCAGAATGAAGTCTAGATTCCATGCCCTGATTTTATATTTTAGAACACATGGATAGGTTGCAATTGAACTGCATTATTGTTTGTTGCCATTAAAATTTGAGTTTGCAGCTTGATTGCCAACATGCCAAGAACAAAATCCATTTGCCCAAGAGAACCAGAGAGAAGAAAAGAAAAAGGGAAAGCCCCTAGTAGATCATCTCAATCCCAAAATCCATATGGGATCACATTTAGGAATGAGATGCAAGAAGCAAGATATAACAAACTGCTGGAAAGGAGAATTGTAAACACAAAATATGCTGATCAAAGAACTCTTGAAGCCTTAGGGCTTTATGAAGATATTCTTTGGATGTTTGAGAGGATAGAAGCCAAGCAGTTTTTCCAGACACATCCACCGACATACTTGCCACTTGTTTTAGAGTTTCTGAGCAGCCTGATTGTGGAATTAAAGGAACACTCCCATGGCCCAGCTGAGGGAAAGATTACTTTCAGATTGGCAAATGAAGAGGGAGAGCTTACTTCATGGTGAAGCATATGGATAAGGTTGCCAGGGCAACTAGAGGATCAGTAGTAATAGGAGGCTTAGTTACTCCTATAGCCATGCATCTTGGGATTGAGCCCTTTGACACAGAAATGGCGCGAGGGAATCCAAGACTTGACATGGAGTCTTGCATCGCGATGAAGATGATTGTCAGGGAGGGAGATACATTTTGTTTGGTCCTTGGACCAAACATCCGCCCTCTGCCTTTGCCCCATGTTCAGAAGACTATAGTCAAGGATAGAGCAAACTGGAAGTTATCACCCAGCACAGCAGCAGCAGTAGCTTTTTCCCCGCCTCTTGATTCAGCACCACCACCACCCACCTGGGGTAGACGGGGTGATCCATTTGGGATGGAGTCACCACCTCGTGATCCTACACAAACTGTAGGCACTCCATCACAGAGACCGACAGCTGGCTTTGCTAGCCACTATGATCCTGGTTTTCAGGCGTTGACGGCACAGATGTATAACCAAGAGAATGAAAGTCCCCTACCACGAGGGGGCGAAACCCTAATAGGCGCATGCAGAGGTTTTAACACAGCGAAAAGGTTTCTAGATCGATGCATGCAGTATGATCAACTTTATAATTTTGTATACATGAGAATCGATCCTTACCGATGCCATTTCTTGGATGGCGTCTAGGAAGTAGAGAGTCAAACGCTTCTCCTCCAAATGGTGCGCACACAAGGTGATCAATGCGCCTACTCCCTTAGTGCTCCTCGTGCTAGCAAGGTTCCAAGGTCTCCTGATCGAATGGAAGGGAAGGAGATGTTTTTCTTCTTGGCCGAATCCTCTCCAAAGCGTCAAGGCGACACACAACGAGTGAACCTCTAGAGAGAGGGGCGAGAGGCGAGAATAAACCTTCTCTTGGCGTGAACGTGAGGCGTGGCCTCATGGTTTCTAAAAATAGCAAACCACCAACGTTCATGCGACCATGGGTTTACCCGAACGCATTTTGCTCTCCCCCTGAACCATGCGCTCACATGATGAGCTGGTTCAATTTCGGTTTGGTTCAAAGACCAATTAAGCCAAGCATCTGGTTCAGATCACAATAAACCCTAAAGGTTCAAGATCCAACCGTTCATCTCTTGATGCTCTGGATCTCACCGATCTAGCATCAATTCTCTGGATCGAAGCTTACCGATCTCAAGCCCTAATCAATCAAACATGACCAAACCAGATCTCACTTACAATCAGAGATTAAATCCCTTTAAACTGAACCAGAACAATTCAGTCCACACGATCTGACTTAAGTAAGCCATATCATCAAATTGTGCGACCCTAAGGGTTTCCTTTAAATGTCGGTAACGATAACTTACGTTATCACGATCAGTGAGGGGTATCTAGCAACACATCACTGTCTCCCGATATAAAGGAAAGAGTCTTCCAAGACTACACCCAAACCACAGCACAAGTGTGAACCCAACTCACTAGGCATATGTGTTTCCTTTGCCACTGGACGTTCTTATTGGACAAGCGTGTCAAGCCTGTAATTCCAATATGATGAGAATGATTAGATTAGATGATCATAGTCATCTGGGTATGGCCATACACTTTCTCAATCATCTCATCCAGGGGGCCCCTATAGAACATCACATTCCAATCAAGGAGACGGCAATCCTATATCTATCACTAGTGCCCTAACATGACTCATGCTCATTATCCAAGATAATCTATAACCATTATGTTTCAAATGATATCGAACTACCTCAAAACAATGCCAATCATCATTTAGAAACACAAGTGATCTCAAGTCAGAGGAAATATGCCACTTGTTTGCATATAAGGATTATTCACATTGTGACAAGCAATTGAATATCCTAAGTAGGGTCTGTCCAGTACATCCAATGTACCCATGAGTCTACATCTTATTCCATGCTCGAAGCATCCTATAAGATTAGAACACATATTAGTCTTAATCATATCAAGGCTGTCTCATGTTCACCAAGATATCTCGACTAAGGACAAAACTGCATTTCAGCCAAGCTGAACAGCATTGAGACATTATTCAGAAGTATACATATTGCAGCAGATGATGTAACAACCTGAATAACAACCATTGCCTTTATAAACGTAGAGTTTAAACATGATACTGAAATAATCCCAAGGCTTCAAACATTAGCCTTAAGGGCATACCCCAACAATCTCCCACTTGCACTTAATATAATGGTTGAGAAATCTCAAACCCATATTATTACAGTGCTTCTCATGCTTCTGCTGCGCCAGAGGCTTAGTAAGCGGGTCAGCTAGATTGTCATCTGCATGAACCTTGCTGATTTTGATCTCGCCACGATTAATGATCTCCCGGATCAAGTGAAACCTTCTCTGTATGTGCTTGGACTTCTGGTGTGACCGTGGTTCCTTTGCTTGAGCTATAGCTCCAGTGTTATCACAGAAGATAACCAATGGATCTGCACTCGAAGGAACAACACCAAGTTCCTGAATGAACTTACGAATCCAGACTGCCTCCTTGGATGCTTCCGAGGCTGCAACATACTCGGCTTCTGTTGTGGAATCAGCAACAATTGACTGTTTGAAACTTTTCCACACCACTGCTCCTCCATTCAAGCTAAAAATATAGCCTGATTGCGATCGGAAATCATCCTGGTCAGATTGGAACGAAGCGTCAGTATATCCTTCAATACTGAGTTCTTCCTGACCTCCATAAATCAAGAACATATCTTTGGACCTCCGAAGATATTTCAAAATATTCTTGACTGCAATCCAGTGTGCCTTACCTGGATTACTTTGGAATCAACTGGTTACGCTTAACCCGTAAGCGACGTCTGGGCGAGTACACAACATCGCATACATAATGGACCCAATAGCCGAAGCATAAGGCGTATTGTCCATTTCATCTTTCTCAGTCTGTGTTTGTGGACACTGACTCTTTGAAAGATTCAGACCATGTCTGACTGGAAGATATCCTCTTTTAGAATTCTCTAAATGAAATCTCTCCAGGACTTTATCGATGTAAGTACTCTGGCACAGCCCAAGAAGCCTCTTAGATCTATCTCTGTAGATCTTCACACCTAATACATAGGCTGCTTCTCCTAAATCTTTCATCTGGAAACATTTTCTTAACCATGCTTTGACAGCATGCAGTTCAGGAATATCGTTTCCAATGATCAAGATATCATCGACGTAGAGGACTAGGAAAGTAATCACGCTCCCACTAAACCTCTTATATACACACGGGTCATCTTCATTCTTGATGAAACCAAACTTACAGATTGATTCATCAAAACGAATATTCCAGCTTCGCGATGCTTGTTTAAGTCCATAAATGGACTTCTTTAATTTGCATATTTTATGACGATCTGATGGATTAGTGAAACCTTCAGGTTGTGTCATGTACACATCCTGTTCTAGAGTTCCATTAAGGAAAGCGGTCTTCACATCCATTTGCCAGATCTCATAATCATAATATGCAGCTATTGCGAGAATAATCCGAATAGACTTGAACATGGCTACAGGAGAGAAAGTTTCATCATAATCTATCCCGTAGATTTGTTTGAAACCTTTCGCAACTAGCCTGCCTTTATAGGTAACCACGTTACCATCCATGTCAATCTTCTTCTTGAAGATCCGCTTACAGCCTATAGGGATTACTCCCGGAGGCGGATCAACCAAATCCCAGACTTGGTTATCAGACATGGAGTCCATCTCGGCGCTCATAGCTTCAAGCCATCTCGCTGAGTCCGGTCCACTGACCGCACCCGCATAAGTGAGGGGTTCATCATCAATGATGTAGACTCCGTCATAGTGCTCAGGCTGTCGACGGATCCTTCCCGATCTTCGCGGTTCCCGTGATATCTGAGCCTCAGGTTGTTCAATAACCTGATCTCCTGGCTCAGGCTCATCCAACTGTGCTTGACTACTTTGTCCTGCATCTGGATTCTCATCCAGCTTTATTTCTCTCCCACTGGCCTCTTGCAGAAGAAATTCCTTCTCAAGAAAAATAGCCGTCCGAGCAACAAATACCTTGTTCTCCTCAGGATTGTAGAAATAATAACCCTTAGTTTCTTTAGGGTAACCGACAAAGATACATTTATCAGATCTGCTCTCCAGTTTCCCAGAGGCGAGCTTTTTGACATAAGCCTCGCAACCCCAGATTTTAATAAATGTCAAGCTTGGCTGTTTCCCATACCATAACTCATATGGAGTCTTAGAAACGGCCTTGGATGGCACTCGGTTTAGTACCTTTGCTGCTATTTCCAGTGCAAATCCCCAAAAGGAGTAAGGTAGAGGAGCCTGACTCATCATTGAACGAACCATATCAAGTAAGGTTCTATTTCTCCTCTCGGACACACCATTCCATTGCGGTGTTCCTGGCGGAGTGAGCTGTGAGATAATCCCACACTCCTTCAGATAGTCAGTAAACTCTCGACTCAAGTATTCACCACCTCGATCTGAACAAAGTGCCTTGATATTTCGGCCTAGCTGATTTTTTACTTCATTTTTGAACTCTTTGAACTTGTCAAAAGATTCACTCTTATGTCTCATTAAATAGACATAACCATACCTACTGAAATCATCAGTAAAGGTAATGAAGTATGAATAGCCACCTCTGGCATGTTCACTAAATGGCCCACATGTAAGTACCCCTTTCATGAGGGGGGCGAAACCCTAAAGCATGCGCATTCAAGAAATTTTCTAGGGCTTCATAAGATCGCATGTGGTATAACCATATGATCAACTTAAGTTTTACTAAGATCAAGATGTGATTTTACCATAGCCATCGCTTGGATGGTGCCTTGGAAGCAAGAGGGCGAAAGGGGCTCTCCTCCAAAGGTGGCGCACACAAGAGGATGATGGCTACTCCTTGTGTTCCTTGTGCTAGCAAGGCTTCAAGGGTCCTTGTCGAATGGAAGGGAAGAGATCTACTCTTTGCTTGGCCGAATCCTCTCTTGTCGTCAACCTTCACAACGCAAGCCGTGAGTCATCAAGAGCAAAGGGGCGAGAGATGAGAATCGAGAAGCATTGCCTTCGAACGTGGAGACGTTCCCATTTTAGAAAACCGAAATTCCAAAAATAGCAACTACTTGATTTCATGCGTTATGCGTTCACTTGAAGTGAACCAAACGCATATCCCTTCTCCCATATGAACCATGCGCTCACACATGAGCCGGTTCAATGTATTTGGTTCAATGACCAAACCAAATCAGCCCAAGCTTTTAGTCCAGATCGAATTAAACCCTAAGGTTCCAGATCTGACCATTCATCTCCTGATGCTTCTGATCTCACCGATCTAGCATCAACACTCTCGATCGAAGCTTACCGATCTCAAGCCCTAATCAATCAAACATGATCAGACCAGATCTCACTTATAATCAGAGTTTAAATCCCTTTAAACTGAACTAAACAATTCAGTCCACACAATCTGACTTAAGTAAGCCATATCATCAAATTGTGCGACCCTGAGGGTTTCCTTTAAATGTCGGTAACGATAACTTACGTTATCACGATCAGTGAGGGGTATCTAGCAACACATCACTGTCTCCCGATATAGAGGAAAGAGTCTTCCAAGACTACACCCAAACCACAGCACAAGTGTGAATCAACTCACTAGGCATACATATTTCCTTTGCCACTGGATGTTCTTATTGGACAAGCGTGTCAAGCTTGTAGCTCCAATATGATGAGCATGATTAGATCAGATGAACATAGTCACCTGGGTATGGCCATACACTTTCTCAATCATCTCATTTAAGGGGGGGGGGGGCCCCATTAGAACATCACACTCCAACTAAGGAGACGGCAATCCTATATCTATCACTAGTGCCCTAACCTGACTCATGATCATTATCCAAGATAGTCTATAACCATTATGTTTCAAATGATATTGAACTACCTCAAAACAATGACAATCATCATTTAGAAACACAAGTGATCTCAAGTCAGAGGACATGTGCCACTTGAAGCAAAACAAGGATTATTCACATTGTGACAAGCAATTGAATATCCTAGTAGGGTCTGTCCAGTACATCCAATGTACCCATGAGTCTACATCTTATTCCATGCTCGAAGCATCCTATAAGATTAGAACACATATTAGTCTCAATCATATCAAGGCTGTCTCATGTTCACCAAGATATCTCGACTAAGGACTTTATAGCATGTCAGCCTAGCTGAACAGCATTGAGACATTATTCAGAAGTACAATTATTGCAGTAGACAATGTAACAACCTGAATAACAACCATTGCCTTTATAAACATAGGAGTTTATACATGATACTGATACAATCCCAAGGCCTCAAACATTAGCCTTAAGGGCATACCCCAACAATCTCCCACTTGCACTTAATCTAATGGTTGAGGAATCTCAAACCCATATTATTACAGTGCTTCTCATGCTTCTGCTGCGCCAGAGGCTTGGTAAGTGGGTCTGCCAGATTGTCATCTGTATGAACCTTGCAGATTTTGATCTCGCCACGATCAATGATCTCCCGGATCAAGTGAAACCGTCTCTGTATGTGCTTGGACTTCTGGTGCGACCGTGGTTCCTTTGCTTGTGCGATTGCTCCAGTGTTATCACAGAAGATAACCAAAGGATCTGCACTCGAAGGAACAACACCAAGTTCCTGAACGAACTTGCG
Source organism: Costus lasius (assembly GCA_027563935.2). Classification (NCBI taxonomy): domain Eukaryota; kingdom Viridiplantae; phylum Streptophyta; class Magnoliopsida; order Zingiberales; family Costaceae; genus Costus; species Costus lasius. The sequence continues at coordinate 100,019,979 of CM050448.1, forward strand.
AATCCACACTGCCTCCTTAGATGCTTCTGAGGCTGCAACATACTCGGCTTCTGTTGTGGAATCAGCAACGATAGACTGTTTGAAACTTTTCCACACCACTGCATCTCCATTCAAGCTAAAAACATAGCCTGATTGCGATCGAAAATCATCCTGGTCCGATTGGAACGAAGCGTCAGTATATCCTTCAATACTGAGTTCTTCCTGACCACCATATATCAAGAACATATCTTTGGTCCTCCGCAGATATTTCAAGATGTTCGTGACTGCAATCCAGTGCGCCTGACCTAGATTACTTTGGAATCGACTGGTCACGCTTAACCCGTAAGCGACGTCTGGGCGAGTACACAACATCGCATACATAATGGACCCAATAGCCAAAGCATAAGGCGTATTGTCCATTTCATCTTTCTCAGTCTGTGTTTGTGGACACTGACTCTTCGAAAGATTCAGACCATGTCTGACTGGAAGATATCCTCTTTTAGAATTCTCTAAATGAAATCTTTCCAGGACTTTATCGATGTAAGTACTCTGGCACAGCCCGAGAAGCCTGTTAGATCTATCCCTGTAGATCTTCACACCTAATACATAGGCTGCTTCTCCTAAATCTTTCATCTGGAAACATTTCCTTAACCATGCTTTGACAGCATGCAGTTCAGGAATATCGTTTCCAATGATTAAGATATCATCGACGTAGAGGACTAGGAAAGTAATTACGCTCCCACTAAACCTCTTATATACACACGGGTCATCTTCATTCTTGATGAAACCAAATTCACTGATTGATTCATCAAAACGAATATTCCAGCTTCTAGATGCTTGTTTAAGTCCATAAATGGACTTCTTTAACTTGCATATTTTATGACGATCTGATGGATTAGTGAAACCTTCAGGTTGTGTCATATACACATCCTCATCCAATTTTCCATTAAGGAAAGCAGTCTTCACATCCATCTGCCAGATCTCATAATCGTAATATGCTGCTATCGCGAAAAGAATCCGAATAGACTTAAACATAGCTACAGGTGAGAAAGTTTCATCATAATCTATCCCGTAGATTTGTTTGAAACCTTTCGCAACTAGCCTGCCTTTATAGGTAACCACGTTACCATCCATGTCAATCTTCTTCTTGAAGATCCATTTACAGCCAATAGGGATTACTCCCGGAGGCGGATCAACCAAATCCCAAACTTGGTTATCTGACATGGAGTCCATCTCGGCTCGCATAGCTTCAAGCCATCTAGCTGACTCCGGTCCACTGACCGCATCCGCATAAGTGAGGGGTTCATCATTATCAATGATGTAGACTCCGTCATAGCGCTCAGGCTGTCGACGGATCCTTCCCGATCTACGCGGTTCCCGTGATATCTGAGCCTCAGGTTGTTCAGTAACCTGTTCTACCGACTCAGGCTCATCCAACTGTGCTTGACTACTTTGTCCTTCCTCTGGATTCTCATCCAGTTTTATTTCTCTCCCACTAGCTTCTTGCAGAAGAAACTCCTTCTCAAGAAAAATAGCCGTCCGAGCAACAAATACCTTGTTCTCTGTGGGATCGCAGAAATAATAACCCTTAGTTTCCTTAGGGTATCCGACAAAGATACATTTCTCAGATCTGCTCTCCAGTTTCCCAGAGGCGAGCTTTTTGACATAAGCCTCGCAACCCCAGATCCTGATAAATGTCAAGCTCGGCTGTTTCCCATACCATAATTCATATGGAGTCTTTGAAACTGCCTTGGATGGCACTCGGTTTAGTACCTTTGCAGCTGTTTCCAGTGCAAATCCCCAAAAGGAGTAAGGTAGAGTAGCCTGACTCATCATAGAACGAACCATATCAAGTAACGTTCTATTTCTCCTCTCGGATACACCATTCCATTGCAGTGTTCCTGGCGGAGTGAGCTGTGAGATAATCCCACACTCCTTCAGATAGTCAGTAAACGCATGACTCAAGTATTCTCCACCTTGATCAGAACGAAGTGCCTTGATATTTCGGCCTAGCTGATTCTGTACTTCATTCTTGAACTCTTTGAACTTGTCAAAAGATTCACTTTTATGTCTCATTAAATAGACATACCCATATCTACTGAAATCATCAGTAAAGATAATGAAGTACGAATAGCCACCTCTGGCATGTTTACTAAATGGCCCACACACATCACTGTGTATAAGGTCAAGTAAACCTGAAGCCCTTTGACCTTTATTAGGAAAAGGAGACTTCGTCATTTTGCCCATTAAACAAGCTTTGCATGTATCAATCTCCTCATAGGAGAATGATCCCAGCAGTCCATTGTCATGCAACCGCTTAATGCGTTTCTTGTTAATATGGCCTAAACGACTATGCCATAGCAAGGTGCTATCATCAGCATACTTGGCTTTCTTATTATCAATAGTTTGTATAGAACATTCCATGTCCAACATGAATAACCCATTGTTAATTGAACCAGTAGCATAAACAATATTATCCAAAGAAATAATACATTTTGAAATATTGCATTCAAAGGAAAACCCTTTCCTGACAAGAGCAGGAATAGAGATATTATTCTTGCTAATGCTAGGAACAAAATAACAATTGTCTAGTTCCAATACAAGTCCAGATGGTAATGAGATGTAATATTCCCCTACAGCAACAGCAGCAACCCGTGCCCCGTTTCCAACTCGTAGGTCCACCTCATGCTGCCCCACCTGTCTTCTTCTCTTGAGTTCCTGTACATTTGAACAAATGTGAACTCCACATGCAGTGTCCAACACCCATGAAATAGAAGAAGAGGATATCATGACTTCAGTCACAAATATACCTGAGCTAGAAGCGATGCTTTCCTTCTTTTCTCCTTGGAGCGCTTTACAGTCCTTTTTCCAGTGACCCAGCTGGCCACAGTGGAAACATCTGTTGTCCTTCGACCGCTTGACCTTTTGTTTCAGAGCCTTGCTGTAACTCTTGACAGGGGCTTTGCCCTTCTTCCCCTTCTTCTTGTTCCTGGAAGGGAACATCAAGACAGAGGTTGAAGGCTTTCCCTTCAGAGTTTCCTCTGTAGTCAAGAGCATATTCAGCAACTCTGCCGGTGTACAGTCGATCTTGTTCATATTAAAATTAATAATGAACGGATCAAAAGAGGCCGGGAGAGACTGCAGAATAATGTCTACAGCAAGCTCCGATTGATGGTATGCCCCAGTTTCTCTAGAGCCTCTTTGTGCCCAATCATCTTGAGCACATGAGCTCCCACTGGACTCCCTTCAGTCAGTTTGCTCTGAAAGAAAAGCTTAGTCAAATTATAGCGCTCAGTCCTCGCCTGTGCAGCATATAGCATCTTGAGGTTTGCTATGATTTCCATAGCAGACATATCCTCATGCTGATGCTGCAGCGGTGGCGTCATAGACGCTAGCATCAGGCAAGCGACATCAATGCTATCATTGACATGCTTTTCATAGGCATCGCGAACTGCCCTTGCGGCGTTCGGAGCGGGTTGAGGCGGTATAGCCGTCTCGAGGACATACAGTTTCCTCTCAGCCTTAAGAACAATCTTAAGGTGTCCGTACCAGTCTGAGAAGTTTGGCCCAGCAAACTTCTCCCTTTCCAGTAGGGATCGCACATTGAAGCTCATGGTGTTCGTTGCTGCAGGAATCTACAACAATGCAAGAACAGCAAGGTCAGTATCAATATTTAGAATCAATCCAGGACTTAAGAATGATTCTTTTCTCACTATTTTATCTGACTGAAAAATCCAGTAAAACAGTCCGAAAGAGTAACACTCTTTTAGTGAGATGGGATCCAGATTTCATACTTGATTTCCGCGTCCCGCTCAGGCGAGATAAGATGCACATAGAGTACAAGCACTAATCTCTGGTAGGCAGTCCCTGCCAATCGCCAACCCGTGCGATTTTCCTTCATCTGGGCAATCCAGCTGACTGTGCCAACTGAGTTGGTACAACACAGTCTCTGATCCCACAGATGGCTGCCTCCATATAGCTAACATATGCCCCATATGTAGCCTACATGGTCAAGCTGACCTGACCTACTCCCTGGACCACCACGTGCTATGCTGAGCAGCGAGAAGCGATAAATCCCTTCTCTGTAACACGCAGGTGAAATCACACACCGTCTGAAGATAGATGGGCGTGCCCACTGAGTGGGTACAACACGGCCCCAACGATAGTCAGAACAGTGAGGTTTCGCGCCAGAAGGCATTACGTGCTTGATATTTAGCGTTGGATTTTAACGGTCTTTTATCTTCTTACTATCAGGCAAATCCTATGGCTATAGCAGAAGATAAATAACTCATGCAATTCTAATTATTAAACAATAAAAGAAAGCATGGATCTTATGTGGTAAAAGCCCATTAAGCCTAAGTAAGACCTTAACCTAAATTAAGTCTTCACTTGCTTTCTTCATGGGGCTTTTTCTTCATATCTGGCCCAACCTAGGGCCCAAGCGCCAATTGCAGCTCAGGTGCGCCCACCAGGAAAATGCGCCTGTCCTAGGGTCGAACCCTAGACCTCCCACCTGGTAAAGCCACTGCTGCATGCGCCTCTGCCATATGTGCTTTGTGCTCTTGTCTGATTAAATTACAAATTAATCTATCTAGACAAGATTGACACGCAGGTCAATTACACTTATAAATTAAATACAATGTGATTCGCAGATCACAATTAAATATTAATTTACAATTAACCAGGCTCGCAGGCCCCAGCACAGCACACAATAAAGGGCAACCCACATAAGATGAAATAAACAAGCACATGGCATCCAATCAAACATGTGATCCAATAATAATAAGAAAATAAAATTTTGAAAACCCATTGGCATCAATTTTAATTTTCTTATATGCCCTACAACCTTACAACGGTCCATTGATAGGGATCCACTCATCATTTCTAGTTAGATCCATTGCCCTTGCATGCACCAAGTCCTAACTGACTTGAGTTGACCTAATGGTCAACCATGCATGCGCCAAGGGCTGAACAACCATCATGAGTTCTGGCAAGCGGGTGTGACCCCGGGCCAAACTCATGTGCATTCAATGGTTGTCTCAACCAGACCTCGCTACACGCCTGTGATGCAATCGACCTATAGCCACCTCGTGCTTGCGCACAGGTGCCATCTGGTCGATCCATCTAGGCTGTCAGATGGTCTGATCAGACTGGTTGGATCTACTCTAGAAGATGACTTCAACCCCATCAACCCGTCTAAGGGTTTATAGCAGGCGCTTAGTCTAAAGAGGGGCGCGCAAGTTAAGTTTTTCTATGACAAAACAACAACAAGCACCAATACATGCGCCAAAGAGCAATAAACATCATACATGTTGTTTTCGCATCATGAACTTTCATGAACTTGCGCATGTAATCAACCATAGATCTAAGCATGAGAGTAAACATGGATCACACAAAGTATCAAGCAATCATATGAATTATACCGAAAACATAAGCTTTGATACCAATTGTAAGTACCCCTTTCATGAGGGGGGCGAAACCCTAAAGCATGCGCATTCAAGAAATTTTCTAGGGCTTCATAAGATCGCATGTGGTATAACCATATGATCAACTTAAGTTTTACTAAGATCAAGATGTGATCTTACCATAGCCATCGCTTGGATGGTGCCTTGGAAGCAAGAGGGCGAAAGGGGCTCTCCTCCAAAGGTGGCGCACACAAGAGGATGATGGCTACTCCTTGTGTTCCTTGTGCTAGCAAGGCTTCAAGGGTCCTTGTCGAATGGAAGGGAAGAGATCTACTCTTTGCTTGGCCGAATCCTCTCTTGTCGTCAACCTTCACAACGCAAGCCGTGAGTCGTCAAGAGCAAAGGGGCGAGAGATGAGAATCGAGAAGCATTGCCTTCGAACGTGGAGACGTTCCCATTTTGGAAAATCGAAATTCCAAAAATAGCAACTACTTGATTTCATGCGTTATGCGTTCACTTGAAGTGAACCAAACGCATATCCCTTCTCCCATATGAACCATGCGCTCACACATGAGCCGGTTCAATGTATTTGGTTCAATGACCAAACCAAATCAGCCCAAGCTTTTAGTCCAGATCGAATTAAACCCTAAGGTTCCAGATCTGACCATTCATCTCCTGATGCTTCTGATCTCACCGATCTAGCATCAACACTCTCGATCGAAGCTTACCGATCTCAAGTCCTAATCAATCAAACATGATCAGACCAGATCTCACTTATAATCAGAGTTTAAATCCCTTTAAACTGAACTAAACAATTCAGTCCACACAATCTGACTTAAGTAAGCCATATCATCAAATTGTGCGACCCTGAGGGTTTCCTTTAAATGTCGGTAACGATAACTTACGTTATCACGATCAGTGATGGGTATCTAGAAACACATCACTGTCTCCCGATATAGAGGAAAGAGTCTTCCAAGACTACACCCAAACCACAGCACAAGTGTGAATCAACTCACTAGGCATACATATTTCCTTTGCCACTGGATGTTCTTATTGGACAAGCGTGTCAAGCTTGTAGCTCCAATATGATGAGCATGATTAGATCAGATGGACATAGTCACCTGGGTATGGCCATACACTTTCTCAATCATCTCATTTAAGGGGGGGCCCCATTAGAACATCACACTCCAATTAAGGAGACGGCAATCCTATATCTATCACTAGTGCCCTAACCTGACTCATGATCATTATCCAAGATAGTCTATAACCATTATGTTTCAAATGATATTGAACTACCTCAAAACAATGACAATCATCATTTAGAAACACAAGTGATCTCAAGTCAGAGGACATGTGCCACTTGAAGCAAAACAAGGATTATTCACATTGTGACAAGCAATTGAATATCCTAGTAGGGTCTGTCCAGTACATCCAATGTACCCATGAGTCTACATCTTATTCCATGCTCGAAGCATCCTATAAGATTAGAACACATATTAGTCTCAATCATATCAAGGCTGTCTCATGTTCACCAAGATATCTCGACTAAGGACTTTATAGCATGTCAGCCTAGCTGAACAGCATTGAGACATTATTCAGAAGTACAATTATTGCAGCAGACAATGTAACAACCTGAATAACAACCATTGCCTTTATAAACATAAGAGTTTATACATGATACTGATACAATCCCAAGGCCTCAAACATTAGCCTTAAGGGCATACCCCAACACCACACACATCGCTGTGAATGAGGTCTAGTAAACCTGAAGCCCTTTGACCTTTATTAGAAAAAGGAGACTTCGTCATTTTACCCATTAAACAAGCTTGGCATGTATCAAGCTCCTCATAGGAGAATGATCCCAGCAGTCCATGGTCATGCAACCGCTTAATGCGTTTCTTGTTAATATGGCCTAAACGACTATGCCATAGCAAGGTGCTGTCATCAGCATACTTGGCTTTCTTATTATCAATTTGTTGTACAGAACATTCCATGTCCAACATGAATAACCCATTGTTAATTGAGCCAGTAGCATAAATAATATTATCAAGAGAAATATAACACTTTGAAAATTTGCATTCAAAGGAAAACCCTTTCCTGACAAGAGCAGGAATAGAGATAATATTCTTAGTTATGCTTGGTACAAAATAACAATTGTCCAGTTCCTATACAAGACCAGATGGTAAAGAGATGTGATATTCTCCTACAGCAACAGCAGCAACCCGTGCCCCGTTTCCAACTCGTAGGTCCACCTCATGCTGTCCCACCTGTCTTCTTCTCTTGAGTTCCTGTACATTTGAACAAATGTGAACTCCACATGCAGTGTCCAACACCCATGAAATAGAAGAAGAAGATACCATGACTTCAGTCACGTAAATACCTGAGCTAGAAGCGAAAGGCTTACTTCCCTTCTTATCTCCTTGGAGCGCTTTACAGTCCTTTTTCCAGTGACCCAACTGGCCACAATGGAAACATCTGTATTCCTTCGACCGCTTTATCTTTTGCTTTAGAGCCTTGTTGTAGCTCTTGATAGGGGCTTTGCCCTTCTCCCCCTTCTTCTTGTTCCTAGAAGGAACGATTAGGACAGAGGATGAAGGCGTTCCCTACTCACGAGACTGAGTCTGCTCTGTAGTCAAGAGCATGTTCAGCAACTCTGCCGGCGTACAGTCGATCTTGTTCATATTAAAATTAATAATGAATGGATCGAAAGAGGCCGGGAGAGACTGCAGAATAATGTCTACAACAAGCTCCTGATTGATGGTGTGTCCCAGTTTCTCTAGAGCCTCCTTGTACCCAATCATCTTGAGTACGTGAGCTCCCACTGGACTCCCTTCAGCCAGTTTGCTCTGAAAGAAAAGTTTTGTCAAATTATAGCGTTCAGTCCTCGCCTGTGCAGCATACAGCAGCTTGAGGTTCGCTATAATATCTATAGCCGATAGATCCTCATGCTGACGCTGTAACATCCCTCAGAATCACACCCCACACGCATACAAGTAAAAATACGGGGTTTTAAAAATTTTTACTCTTCCATTAAAACATAAGAAGAAAGCGGCATCGAAGGACATTACTACGGAACTGAAAACCGCACAGAACTGAGTAGGATCGATTTACTAGGAAATAGAAATCCGGAAATCCAGAAAAATCCGGCAGCAAGTATACTAAATTACTGCTGCACAGACCCATATATCCTGGAACAAAACAAATGTCCACACTACACCTATGTGGAGAACACAATTGTCAGAAATATTGCAGAAACAGATTATTCAGATACCCAATACAACAAAAATTCGGTCACACAGCTCAAAGTATTCCGACTACAATAAATCTCAAATCGGACATTTCAGAATAATAACAATTTCAATTCTCATGAATCCAAAACTCGTATCCAACAATTAAAACGAGACAACTATAACATAATATAATATCCTGAAAACAAGCATAAGCCCTCAGGAGATAAAACGTGTCATATAAGTAAGTTAGGCACGCAGGCCTGATAGATCTTTAGAAGACAACTCTTAGAAATTATATAAAACATAGCATCATAACAAATTTAGTAGCTGTAGCAATCACTGTCCTGATGTCTCACCTGAAAATATTTAAACAACGGGGGGTGAGCTAAAAAGCTCAGTGAGTAAAAGACACTAAAAGCCATCCATAGTACACATCAAAACTATCATGCTTAACAGATAAGATACTTAACATGAACACTCATATCAAAACAAAACATAATCAAATACAGATATTTATAACAATAAGCATCAAGCATGAAGTAGGATATAAGTCTACCAACCCATTCCAACTAATCACACTGCCCAACACATCTATAATACAGATCGAAACAGAACTACAGAAAATCAGAGCTGACAGACAGAACAGATCGAAACAGAACTACAGAAATCAGAGCTGACAGACAGAAAATCAGAATTTTCAGAATCCAAACGGATAGTCTACATCGGAAACAGAAAGGCCACAGAAGGCCTGAAGACCACAGAAGGTCTGATGACCACAGAAGGTCTGACCCCACCTCTGCCGAGGACGAGACATGCATGCATATCAGAAACAGAATAGTAGAGGAGGTATCAGTGGGTGGCCCCCATCTTGTCAGGACGTGGCACTCTGGCCTCCAATACTGGTAGAGGAGGTATCAGTGGGTGGCCCCCGTCTTGTCAGGACGTGGCACTCTGGCCTCCAATACTGGTAGAGGAGGTATCAGTGGGTGGCCCCCGTCTTGTCAGGACGTGGCACTCTGGCCTCCAATACCCAGAACATAACAGAAATAGTGGAGGGAGAACGGAAGGTGAGACCAGCTCACATCTACCCTTCACTAGTGTCTCATGGGTCGTAGTAGACTATCAGCACCATTACAGCGCCACAGAAGGAGGGTAAGGACACGGAAGAGTGCTACACTAGGGCATAATTTTTACAGAACAGATCATGCTGAAACGGAGGAGTAGGACTAACCACCACTCAATTCTCACATCATGCCCAAAGTGTCTCACAAACCAGAAAATGACACACCCTAATATCCAGTCCTTAACAAAATTACAATTTGCAGAAAATCAAAGCTGAACACACTTCATAATTTTTGCCATCAACCAGAAGTAATATATGAGTGAATTCCTTGAATTCCTTAGATTTCATGCAACTATCCTTAATTCATGTCAAACCATTTTATGTTCTCACAAAGGTTATAACACATTCAAAGTTTCAGAAAATTCACAACATATATATACAGAATAGAAATTTTTCACATAACAAACAATTAAACAGATGTTTCAGAAAAACAGATTAATATATCATACTTGCAACAGATGTTTCAGACCGAGTAAGTAACCTAAAATAGGCAATATGATATTCACAATAAAGCTGTTTGAATCTACTTTCCAATAGAACTGAATCCGTCGGATTTGGAGTTATAACCGGGGAGATATGGGTGTTCGAACATAGAAAGGTCGGGATTTCAGAATTCCAGAAAACAGATTCGTATATCAGAATTGCGACACAAATTTCATATCCAATAACTAACATAAAATAGGCGAAATGGTAGTCAAATTGAACCCCTTCGAGTCTACTTTCTAATAAAACTTATTTGACAAGATTTCGAGCTATACCTAGGGAGATATGATGGTTCGAACACATAAAGGTCGAAATCCAGATTTCCAGAAAACTGATTTTGTACAGCTAGATTGCAATACATATTGAAATACGAATACAGCTCGGATATGGTCGATATCATATTCAAATTAAAGCCGAATGTATCTAGTTTCATACAAAATTTATTTCGTGCGATTTGGATCTATAGGCCATGAGATATTGGGGTTATAGTACACAAAGGTCAGATTAGAGAATGCAGATTTTCAGCAGAACAGGATTTTAAAACCCTATAAATATTTGAATTCAACCCCATACGGATAATCATTGCAATTAACGAATTTTAATTGAATGATAATCTACAATTTAACGGATTAGACTCCTTAGGATCGAATTACTCACCGAAAAACGTTCACAGAAGAAAAACGCCAAGACAGAGGATCACCAGGAAGTTTGTCCACCACCAGTCTGCCACCACCAGCGTCAGAAATCTCAGGAGGCGCCAAGCACAGTGAGGGGCGACAACCAAAGGCGGCTGGGGCAAGAAAACACAAAAGTCGTGAGGGAGAGGAGCCCTCACGCAATTCCTCTTTTTCTCCCACCCCAAACGGATCCAAGATCCAATAACCCAGTTAACTTAAGTGAAAAATCGGTTTTATGGGCTTACCTGGGCTTAACCACCCTGCGCCACTCCAATAATATCAGAAATATGCGCCACCATGGTGGAAGGAATTCCAGGAGTAAAGAATCAAGGTTGAGGGTTCGAATCCCCAAACAAAATAATTATTTTTGCCCTGTAGGAAAAATTCCTACACTTAGGCAAAAATCCCAAAATTTTAACAGATAAAAATACAGAAACAGAATTTCTAACCTTAAATCATAATTCAGAAAAATCGAGGGCGTTACATTCTCCCCCCCTTATAGAGCTTTAGTCCTCTAAAGCTGACCAAGCCCGTCACTGAACAGGTGAGGATGCTCCTTTCTCATATCTGCTTCAACCTCCCAAGAGGCTTCTTCAACAGACTGATTTCCCCAGATGACTTTAACAAGTGGAATAACCTTATTTCTCAGCACTTTCTCTTTTCTATCTTCAATTCTGAGAGGTTTCACCACAAAAGTCATATTCTCTTCAAGCTAAAGAGGTTCCAACTCTAGAACATGAGAAGGATCAGAACAATATTTTCTGAGTGCAGAAACATGGAACACATTATGGAGGTGTTCCAGTGATGGGGGCAGAGCAAGTCGGTATGCCACAGGTCCAACCCTCTCAATGATATCAAAGGGACCAATGTACCTGGGACTCAATTTTCCCCTCTTCCCAAATCTCATCACCCCTTTCATAGGTGAGACCTTTAGGAAAACATGCTCTCCCACCAAAAACTCAAGAGGACGCCGCCTCACATCAGCATAACTCTTCTGCCTATCCTGAGCAATCTTCATCTTTCTCTGAATTTCTCTGATCTTCTCAGTGGCTTCCTGAACAGCATCAGACCTTAGCACTGTTCTGTCCCCAGTTTCCTCCCAGCATATAGGTGTTCTGCATTTCCTCCCATATAGGGCCTCATACGGAGCCATATGTATGCTAGAGTGAAAGCTATTGTTGTAGGTGAACTCTATCAGTGATAAGTCCAGATCCCACTCAACAGACCAGTCAACCACATAAGATCTCAGAAGATCCTCAAGTGTCTGAATAGTTCTCTCTGTCTGACCATCAGATTGAGGATGATATGCAGTGCTGAAACTCAGATTAGTTCCCAAATCTTCCTGTAATTTCTTCCAAAACCTGGACAGAAATCAAGGATCACGGTCAGAGACAATGTCCAAGGGAACTCCATGCAATCTGAAAATCTCATCGATGTACAGTTTTGCTAACCGATCCAAACTGTAAGTCATTTTGATCGGTAAGAAGTGAGCTGACTTCGTGAGTCTGTCCACAATCACCCATACAGCATCATGATTCCTTCTGGTATTGGGCAGTCCACACACAAAGTCCATACTGATATGCTCCCACTTCCACTGAGGAATAGGGAGAGACTGCATCAAACCGCCCGGCCTCTGATGCTCAGCCTTCACGGTTTGGCAAGTCAAACATCTGGACACAAACAAATGCACATCCTTCTTCATACCATGCCACCAGAAAGTCTTTTTCAGATCCTGATACATCTTGGTACTACCAGGATGAACGGTATACTTAGTGCAATGGCTTTCCTTAAGAATTTCATTTCTCAACTCAGGGTCCTCAGGGACACAGACCCTTCTACGGAATCTGAGGAGACCATCATCCGACATACTGAAATTATCAACCCAGCCTTGCTCAGACCTCTCTTTCCACCGTAAAATATCCGGATCTGACTGCTGCCCTGATCTCAGTCTCTGCAGTAAATCTGACTGAACCCTGAGAGAAGCTAGAAGACCGCCTCTCTCACCCGGAGTCACACTCAGATGCATGTCACTGAACTCCTGCAATAGTCGCCACTCCTGGACTCGCAGTGCAGCTATCTGAGTCACAGGATACCGACTAAGAGCATCAGCTACCACATTGGCTTTACCAGACTGATATTGGATGGTGAAGTCATAATCCTTTATCAATTCAAGCCATCGCCTCTGTCTCATATTCAGTTCTTTCTGAGTGAAGATATACTTCAAGCTCTGATGATCTGTAAACAATTCAAATGTCTGTCCAAACAGATAGTGCCTCCAGATCTTCAAGGCAAAAACTATAGCTGCCAACTCCAGATCATGAGTGGGGTAGTTTACCTCATAGTCTTTGAGTTGCCTTGAAGCATAAGCAACTACCTTTCCTTGTTGCATCAGTACAGCACCCAGACCCTTACCAGAGGCATCAGTGTACACAGTGAACTTCTCTCCATCACAGGGAATGATGAGGATAGGAGCACTGGTCAGTCTCCTTTTCAGTTCCTGAAAACTAGACTCACAATTATCAGACCACTCAAACTTCAAATTCTTTCTAGTTAGCTTAGTCAGAGGACCAGCCAGCTTGGAAAAACCCTCCACAAAGCGGCGGTAGTATCCAGCTAAGCCCAGAAAACTTCTGACCTCAGTCGCTGTAGTTGGTCTTCCCTAGTGAAGAATGGCCTCCACCTTCACTGGATCCACAGACACACCCTGGCCAGAAATAATGTGCCCCAGAAAGCCAATCTGATATAGCCAGAACTCACATTTGCTGGCCTTAGCATACAGCTGCTTCAGCCGCAGAATCTCCAGCACCTTGCGCAAATCCTGAGAGTGATCTTGCGCATTCTTGGAGTAGATCAGAATATCATCAATGAAGACGACCACACATTTATCCAGAAGCTCATGAAATATCCTGTTCATCAGATCCATAAACACCGCAGGGGCATTTGTCAGTCCAAAGGGCATAACAAGGAACTCATAGTGCCCATACCTGGTCCTGAATGCAGTTTTAGGTACATCCTCCTCCTGAACTCTCAACTGATGATAGCCAGACCTCAGATCAATTTTAGAGAATACAGTAGCACCCTGCAACTGATCAAAGAGATCATCAATACGGGGTAATGGGTACTTATTCCTAACAGTCACTTGATTGAGTTGACGGTAATCGATGCACATGCGCAAAGTACAATCCTTCTTCTTCACAAATAACACAGGTGCTCCCCATGGAGAAACACTGGGTCGAATATACCCCTTCTCTAATAGTTCTTCCAGTTGCTTCATCAGCTCTGTCAGTTCTGAAGTTGCCATCCTGTAAGGAGCTTTAGATATCGGTGCCGTGCCTGGCAACAACTCGATACCAAACTCAACTTCTCTGCTGGGTGGTAACCCAGATAAATCATCAGAGAAGACGTCAGTAAACTCTCTTACCATAGGAATTCTAGCCAGATCCAAATCAGGCTCAGTCTGCACCTTGACATGCGCCAGATACCCCTTGCAGCCCTGGGCTAAAAGCTTCCTGGCCTGCAGATGAGATATCACCAAAGGCTCCTGTTCTGAAATCCGGCCTTGGATAACCAGTTGCTGTCCATCACTTAGATGCAGAGTAATTAACTTTTCAAAACAATCTAAAGTAGCATGATAGGCAGACGGCCAATCCATGCCCAGAATGATGTCATAGTCTTTCATAGGAAGACTAATCAAATCAATAGGTAAATCATATCCTTCAACCTTAATCAAACAGTCAGGATATGTTATATCTGTAGATACGGCCTCACCCATAGGTGTATGAACAGAAATACAGAAATCAAGTATCCTAGGCAACACAGGCAAACATGGTGCAAAACATGCAGACACAAAGGATAAATTGGCACCAGGATCAAAAAGAATGCGTGCCAAATAACTAAACACATAAAGTGTACCTTCTACCACGGACTTCGAAGCCGAAGCATCCCTCTCCGCGATGGCATACACGCGAGTCTGCACAGTAGGCTTCTCACCCTGTCCTCTAGCATCCGGCATAGGACAGTCCTTAATCATATGCCCCACCTTACCACATCTGAAGCAAGCGCCAGTCTTCCTGTAGCACTCATTATCCTGATGTTTAGTGCTCCCACAGTGGAGACACTTCTTGCCGTTCTGAGAAACTGTGCTGGCTGGCTTCTGATAAGGTTTGTATCTGCCCTTATTGTCTTTCTTCTCTTTCTTGAAATTCTTCTTATCCTTACCACCCAGAGTGGGTGCGTAAGTCACAGAAGTAGGGGCGGATGCAGGGACTGAAATAGTATCAATAGCCATCTCAGCAATGCACCTCTCAGCAGTGCGAGCCCTGTCTACCACTTCAGCATAATACTCCAAGTGTAGCATAGCTACCCTTGTCCTGATGTCTTTCCTCAAACCCCGCTGAAACTTCTTGGCTCTTCTTTCCTCGGTGTTGACTAAGTGAGGAGCATACCCCGACAACCGAGCGAATGTGGCCTCATACTGATCCACCGTCAGGTCACCCTGCTCAAGATGAATAAACTCCACCTCGCGCTCCTCAGATAAGCTAGAGGGGAAAAACTTGGCATTGAACTTCATCATGAAGTACTGCCAATCAACAACTCTGGATTCAGTTGCCGCCAGTCTGACGACTCCCTTCCACCAGTCTTCGGCATCTCCACGCAACATGAAGACAGATAAACATAGCTTGTCTGCATCATCACAGCGCAAAACCTGGAAAATATTTTCCAGTGCCAAAAGCCAATCCTCAGCCGCTCTGGGCCCCGGACTACCATAAAATGTAGTCGGGTTCAGGTGCTGAAACTCTCGAACCAACCGAGCATATCGTTGATGTGCGCCATCACCCAGAGGAGAACCAGCGCCACCCACACCGTGTCCAGCCGGTTGTGACTGTGACTGAGGCTGTGTCTGCGACAGCCGCTGCAATAACTGTTGCTGAACCTCCATGTGCTGCGCCTGCTGCTGCTGCATCATCTGAGTTTGCTGCTGGATGAACGCGTTCTGTTGTTGCATCATAGCAGTCATAGCCTCCATGGCCTGCCTCAGATCAGACTGTTGATCACCGTTGCTACTGCTAGATCTTGGTCGCACCATTTTTTTTTACCTGCATCACATAACACGGTAGAATAACAACCAATATTCAATCACGGATCAGATCCTATCTTGGTTTCTAGCAATACACAAACAGAGTTTTCCAATATTCAGATCCTATCTTGGTTTCTAGCAATACACAAACAGAGTTTTCCTTTCCCGGAGTTTCTAATTGCTAGTAATATTGCTCTGATACCATCTGTAACATCCCTTAGAATCACACCCCACACGCATACAAGTAAAAATACGGGGTTTTAAAAATTTTTACTCTTCCATTAAAATATAAGAAGAAAGCGGCATCGAAGGACATTACTACGGAACTGAAAACCGGACAGAACTGAGTAGGATCGATTTACTAGGAAATAGAAATCCGGAAATCCAGAAAAATCCGGCAGCAAGTATTCTAAATTACTGCTGCACAGACCCATATATCCTGGAACAAAACAAATGTCCACACTACACCTATGTGGAGAACACAATTGTCAGAAATATTGCAGAAACAGATTATTCAGATACCCAATACAACAAAAATTCGGTCACACAGCTCCAAGTATTCCGACTACAATAAATCTCAAATCGGACATTTCAGAATAATAACAATTTCAATTCTCATGAATCCAAAACTCGTATCCAACAATTAAAACGAGACAACTATAACATAATATAATATCCTGAAAACAGGCATAAGCCCTCAGGAGATAAAACGTGTCATATAAGTAAGTTAGGCACGCAGGCCTGATAGATCTTTAGAAGACAACTCTTAGAAATTATATAAAACATAGCATCATAACAAATTTAGTAGCTGTAGCAATCACTGTCCTGATGTCTCACCTGAAAATATTTAAACAACGGGGGGTGAGCTAAAAAGCTCAGTGAGTAAAAGACACTAAAAGCCATCCATAGTACACATCAAAACTATCATGCTTAATAGATAAGATACTTAACATGAACACTCATATCAAAACAAAACATAATCAAATACAGATATTTATAACAATAAGCATCAAGCATGAAGTAGGATATAAGTCTACCAACCCATTCCAACTAATCACACTGCCCAACACATCTATAATACAGATCGAAACAGAACTACAGAAAATCAGAGCTGACAGACAGAACAGATCGAAACAGAACTACAGAAATCAGAGCTGACAGACAGAAAATCAGAATTTTCAGAATCCAAACGGATAGTCTACATCGGAAACAGAAAGGCCACAGAAGGCCTGAAGACCACAGAAGGTCTGATGACCACAGAAGGTCTGACCCCACCTCTGCCGAGGACGAGACATGCATGCATATCAGAAACAGAATAGTAGAGGAGGTATCAGTGGGTGGCCCCCGTCTTGTCAGGACGTGGCACTCTGGCCTCCAATACTGGTAGAGGAGGTATCAGTCGGTGGCCCCCATCTTGTCAGGACGTGGCACTCTGGCCTCCAATACTGGTAGAGGAGGTATCAGTGGGTGGCCCCCGTCTTGTCAGGACGTGGCACTCTGGCCTCCAATACCCAGAACATAACAGAAATAGTGGAGGGAGAACGGAAGGTGAGACCAGCTCACATCTACCCTTCACTAGTGTCTCATGGGTCGTAGTAGACTATCAGCACCATTACAGCGCCACAGAAGGAGGGTAAGGACACGGAAGAGTGCTACACTAGGGCATAATTTTTACAGAACAGATCATGCTGAAACGGAGGAGTAGGACTAACCACCACTCAATTCTCACATCATGCCCAAAGTGTCTCACAAACCAGAAAATGACACACCCTAATATCCAGTCCTTAACAAAATTACAATTTGCAGAAAATCAAAGCTGAACACACTTCATAATTTTTGCCATCAACCAGATGTAATATATGAGTGAATTCTTTGAATTCCTTAGATTTCATGCAACTATCCTTAATTCATGTCAAACCATTCTATGTTCTCACAAAGGTTATAACACATTCAAAGTTTTAGAAAATTCACAACATATATATACAGAATAGAAATTTTTCACATAACAAACAATTAAACAGATGTTTCAGAAAAACAGATTAATATATCATACTTGCAACAGATGTTTCAGACCGAGTAAATAACCTAAAATAGGCAATATGATATTCACAATAAAGCTGCTTGAATCTACTTTCCAATAGAACTGAATCCGTCGGATTTGGAGTTATAACCGGGGAGATATGGGTGTTCGAACATAGAAAGGTCGGGATTTCAGAATTCCAGAAAACAGATTCGTATATCAGAATTGCGACACAAATTTCATATCCAATAACTAACAGAAAATAGGCGACATGGTAGTCAAATTGAACCCCTTCGAGTCTACTTTCTAATAAAACTGATTTGACAAGATTTCGAGCTATACCTAGGGAGATATGATGGTTCGAACACATAAAGGTCGAAATCCAGATTTCCAGAAAACTGATTTTGTACAGCTAGATTGCAATACAGATTGAAATACGAATACAGCTCGGATATGGTCGATATCATATTCAAATTAAAGCCAAATGTATCTAGTTTCATACAAAATTTATTTCGTGCGATTTGGATCTATAGGCCATGATATATTGGGGTTATAGTACACAAAGGTCAGATTAGAGAATGCAGATTTTCAGCAGAACAGGATTTTAAAACCCTATAAATATTTGAATTCAACCCCATACGGATAATCATTGCAATTAACGAATTTTAATTGAATGATAATCTACAATTTAACGGATTAGACTCCTTAGTATCGAATTACTCACCGAAAAACGTTCACAGAAGAAAAACGCCAAGACAGAGGATCACCAGGAAGTTCGTCCACCACCAGTCTGCCACCACCAGTGTCAGAAATCTCAGGAGGCGCCAAGCACAGTGAGGGGCGACAACCAAAGGCGGCTAGGGCAAGAAAACACAAAAGTCATGAGGGAGAGGAGCCCTCACGCAATTCCTCTTTTTCTCCCACCCCAAACGGATCCAAGATCCAATAACCAAGTTAACTTAAGTGAAAAATCGGTTTTATGGGCTTACCTGGGCTTAACCACCCTGTGCCACTCCAATAATATCAGAAATATGCGCCACCATGGTGGAAGGAATTCCAGGAGCAAAGAATCAAGGTTGAGGGTTCGAATCCCCAACCAAAATAATTATTTTTGCCCTGTAGGAAAAATTCCTACACTTAGGCAAAAATCCCAAAATTTTAACAGATAAAAATACAGAAACAGAATTTCTAACCTTAAATCATAATTCAGAAAAATCGAGGGCGTTACATCTGCAGCTCTGGTGTCATAGACGCAAGCATCAGGCAAGCGACATCAATGCTATCATTGACATGCTTTTCCTAAGCTTCTCGAACCGCCCTTTCGGCGTTCGGAGCGGGTTGAGGCGGTATAGCCGTCTCGAGGACATACAGCTTCCTCTCAGCCTTAAGAACAATCTTAAGGTGTCCGTACCAGTCTGAGAAGTTCGGCCCAGCAAACTTCTCCCTTTCCAGTAGGGATCGCACATTGAAATTTGTGGTGTTCGTTGCTGCAGTAATCTACAACAATGCAAGAACAGCAAGGTCAGTATCAATGTTAGAATCAATCCAGGACTTAAGGAAGATTCTTTTCTCACTATTTTATCTAGCTAAAAAATCCAGCAAAACAGCCCGAAAGAGTAAAACTCTTTTAGTGAGATAGGATCCAGATTTCATACTTGGTCTCCGCGTCCCGCTCAGGCGAGATAAGATGCACAGAGAGTACAAGCACTAATCTCTGGTAGGCAATCCCTGCCAATCGCCAACCCGTGCGATTCCCCTTCATCTGGGCAATCCAGCAGACTGTGCCAACTAAGTTGGTACAACACAGTCTCTGATCCCACAGATGGCTGCCTCCATATGGCTACCATATGCTCAATATGTAGCCTACATAGTCAAGCTGACCCGACCTACTCCCTGGACCACCACGTGCTATGCTGAGCAACGAGAAGCGATAAATCCCTTCTCTGTAGCACGCAGGTGTAATCGCACACCGTCTGAAGATAGATGGGCGTGCCCACTGAGTGGGTACAACACGGCCCCAACGATAGTCAGAACAGTGAGGTTTCGCGTCAGAAGGCTTACGAGCTTGATATTTAGCGTTGGATTTTAACGGTCTTTTTATCTTCTCAACTATCATGCAAATCCTATGGTGATAGCAGAAGATTAAATCATGCAATTCTTAAGAATAAATGAAAGCATGATGATCTTATGTGGTAAAAGCCCATTAAGCCTAGGTAAGACCTTAATTTAACTTAAGTCTTCACTTGAGCTCTTCATGGGTCTTTTGCATCTCATCTGGCCCAACCCAGGGCCCAAGCGCCCACTGCAGCTCAGGTGCGCCCACCAGGTAATTGCGCCTGTCCCAGAGTCAAACCCTGGACCTCCCACCTGGTCAAGCCACTGCTGCAAGCGCCTCTGCCAAGTGTGCTCTGTGCTCTCGTCTGATTAAAATACAATTTAATCTATCTAGACAAGATTGACACGCAGGTCAATTACACTTTATAAATTAAATAAAATGTGATGCGCAGATCACAATAAATAATTTACATTTATTAACCAGGCACACAGGCCCCAGCACAGCACACATTAAAAAGGGCAGCCCACATAAGATTAAATAAACAATCATCATGGTATACAATCAACATGTGATCCAACAATAAGAAAATAAAATTTTCAAAAACCCATTGGCATCAATTTTATTTTCCTTATGTGCCCTACTACCTTACAACGGTCCATTAATAGGGATCCACTCATCAGACCTAGTCAGATCCTCTGCCCTGGCATGCACCAAGTCCTAACTGACTTGAGTCGACCCAGTGATCAACAATGCATGCCTTGGGCTGAACGACCTGCATGAGTTCTGGCAAGCGGGCGTGACCCCGGGCGTAACTCATGCGCGTTCAATGGTTGTCTCAATCAGACATCGCTACACGCTTGTCCGCAGTCGACCTATAGCCACCTCGTGCTTGCGCACAGGTGCCATCTGGTCAACCCATCTAGGCTGTCAGATAGTCTGATCAGACTGATTGGATCTAGACTCGACTGTGACTTCAACCCTAATAACCCGTCTAAGTTTTTAAAGTAGGCACCCCTTAGATCTAAGGTGAGTTGCGCAAGTAATATAGTTTTGAGAAAAACTAATAAGCGCCAACATACATGCGCCAAATAGAAAACATGCTCATCAAGTTTTCGCATGAACAACTTAACATGTAATTTTCGCATGTAGTTTAGATCTAAGCATACAAGCGCAAACATGGATCACAAAAACCTCAAGCAATCATAAAAACATGCTAATAACTTGGCTCTGATTCCAATTGAAAGTCCCCTACCATGAGGGGGCGAAACCCTAATAGGCGCATGCAGAGGTTTTAACACAGCGGAAAAGGTTTCTAGATCGATGCATGTAGTATGATCAACTTTATAATTTTGTATACATGAGAATCGATCCTTACCGATGCCATTTCTTGGATGGCGTCTAGGAAGTAGAGAGTCAAACGCTTCTCCTCCAAATGGTGCGCACACAAGGTGATCAATGCGCCTACTCCCTTAGTGCTCCTCGTGCTAGCAAGGTTCCAAGGTCTCCTGATCGAATGGAAGGGACGGAGATGTTTTTCTTCTTCGCCGAATCCTCTCCAAAGCGTCAAGGCGACACACAACGAGTGAACCTCTAGAGAGAGGGGCGAGAGGCGAGAATAAACCTTCTCTTGGCGTGAACGTGAGGCGTGGCCTCATGGTTTCTAAAAATAGCAAACCACCAACGTTCATGCGACCATGGGTTTACCCGAACGTATTTTGCTCTCCCCTTGAACCATGCGCTCACATGATGAGCTGGTTCAATTTCGATTTGGTTCAAAGACCAATTAAGCCAAGCATCTGGTTCAGATCACAATAAACCCTAAAGGTTCAAGATCCAACCGTTCATCTCTTGATGCTCTTGATCTCACCGATCTAGCATCAATTCTCTCGATCGAAGCTTACCGATCTCAAGCCCTAATCAATCAAACATGACCAGACCAGATCTCACTTACAATCAGAGATTAAATCCCTTTAAACTGAACCAGAACAATTCAGTCCACACGATCTGACTTAAGTAAGCCATATCATCAAATTGTGCGACCCTAAGGGTTTCCTTTAAATGTCGGTAACGATAACTTACGTTATCACGATCAGTGAGGGGTATCTAGCAACACATCACTGTCTCCCGATATAAAGGAAAGAGTCTTCCAAGACTACACCCAAACCACAGCACAAGTGTGAACCCAACTCACTAGGCATATGTGTCTCCTTTGCCACTGGACGTTCTTATTGGACAAGCGTGTCAAGCTTGTAATTCCAATATGATGAGAATGATTAGATCAGATGATCATAGTCATCTGGGTATGGCCATACACTTTCTCAATCATCTCATCCAGGGGGCCCCTATAGAACATCACACTCCAATCAAGGAGACGGCAATCCTATATCTATCACTAGTGCCCTAACATGACTCATGCTCATTATCCAAGATAATCTATAACCATTATGTTTCAAATGATATCGAACTACCTCAAAACAATGCCAATCATCATTTAGAAACACAAGTGATCTCAAGTGAGAGGAAATATGCCACTTGTTTGCATATAAGGATTATTCACATTGTGACAAGCAATTGAATATCCGAAGTAGGGTCTGTCCAGTACATCCAATGTACCCATGAGTCTACATCTTATTCCATGCTCGAAGCATCCTATAAGATTAGAACACATATTAGTCTTAATCATATCAAGGCTGTCTCATGTTCACCAAGATATCTCGACTAAGGACAAAACTGCATGTCAGCCAAGCTGAACAGCATTGAGACATTATTCAGAAGTATACATATTGCAGCAGATGATGTAACAACCTGAATAACAACCATTGCCTTTATAAACGTAGAGTTTAAACATGATACTGAAATAATCCCAAGGCTTCAAACATTAGCCTTAAGGGCATACCCCAACAGAGAACCGCCAGGAGAGGATGGAGGAGACCTTAGGGTACATCCACAGAGACATGGAGAGGCTTTGCAACCACATGGAAGATATGGGTAACTTCCTCTATGACCGTTTTGGTTATACTGATCATAGGGACTATGGCTATCATGGTGATCAGAGAGGAGCCCCATACTTCGATCCCATGGAGACTGCTGCGAGAGATTCAGAGGCAACGCGATCGGATGATGATGAGTAGGGGCTTTGTGAGTATTATCTTCCCTTACCTTTTTGCTGTACTATGATTTTCTTTATCTCATTGTTGTTTTATATGATGAAGGGAAGGATGGTGCTTCCATGACTACCGCCACTGCATTCTATTTGACATGCCTATTACTCTTATTTCGATATGGTTGTATGATGATATTTTGATATTTTGATTCGATATGGTTGTGTGATGATGATGATATTGATCTTTACTGATTCGATGAGGTTGTATAATGATTTGATTTTCTAATGTTTTACATGGTGATATATATTTTCTGTTGATATGATATCGTGATAATTGACGATGATGATGAGCTGACTCTTAATTTATACTGTTGATAACTTGAATGATTGATGATCTCAAATTCATGATTAGAGTTATAACCCCATCATGTCAAAATTTATTTCTTCAATACATATTTGTCTTTTGAATTATGACATTGATTGATGCATAAAATTTTGGATAGGTATATTATTTGAGGAATAAAATTTAAAGGTGAAACTTCTCTTTTGAATAAAATGAGTATATTAGTATGATTTGAGAATTTAAATCAATTGATCAACCTAGTTGAGGCTTAGTCTATTTTTGTTATTTGTTGGGAAATAAGAATCCAAGATCCATAAAAATAGTGAGAGACTCCCCTACTTGGCGCTATGCAAAATTGATAAAGGTACCTAAAACATGGGTTGAAGTCTAAACATGAAAAATAATGAGAGAGAAAAAGAATAAGACTCCTCTACTTGGCACTGTATAAAATTAACAGTGGTACCGAAGAAAGAGTTGAAGTCAAAAAATAAAAAAGAAAGTGTGTATCTAAGTGGGTACATGCCATCTTCACAAAAAAAAAATTGTGTGTGGAAAAAGATCTTGGATACTTAATTCCTGTAAACGAAAGCCATGATAGATTTAAATTGATACTGGGTGAAATCATGAGATTGAAAATTCTATTTATTATACGGTTGCAAAGTTTTATTTGATTGAGTTCTGAATCTAGAAAATTGAGTTCTAAAGATGATATGTTTACTTGAAATTTTGTAAATCAATTAATAGAATTTTTCATTGACAAGTTGTATTTTAGAAATTTATTGAGCATGAAAAGGTTATTCTTTCAATCAAATTTTGATTTCAAATTTTGATTTTTGCTTGAGGACAAGCAAGGTTTGAGCCTTATGTGTTTGATGACACCGAAATATGTAGTATATTTTGCATCATTTTAGATACCTTTTCATGCTAAATCGAGGATCTTTTTACATGTTTTTATGCTAAATCCATCAAATGTTGCAATGTCTACTTCTATTTTGGTTTTTCATGTTTTTCAGGTAAAAAGGCACTATTTTATGCATTTTCAAGCAAAATCAAATACATAGAAGAGTTCTCATCAACAAGAAGAAGTCACCCAAGAAATTTCACGCAAATCGGAGCAAGTCGGCAAATTACAGTAGTGTCGTAATCTATTTTACGGTACCGTAATTCCACATGGTACCGTAAAATCCGAACACTGCCGTAATTTGTAAAGATTTCCCAATAGAAAGATTTCCTGATTTTATGGTACCGGCCGTTAGCAATATTACGGTACCGTATTTTCCAGCCGTTTCAGAACAGAAAGTTGCCTTGAATTTACAGCACCCACCGTAAAGAATTACACGGGCCGTATTTTCCCGACGAATCCAACTAGAGAGCTCAGCTGATATTACGGCACGGGCCATAAACGATTTTACGGGCTGTATTTTCTAAGACAACATCGGTACAGAAGACTCAAGAGATTTTACGGCACCAGCCGTAAACAATTACATTGCCGTAAAACCCGTTTTGAACGCGACGCCCGGTCAGTTTCCACGCCCGATTTTTGTGGAGATTCTTGCGGGCGATCCAGGGCTTAATATTCGAAGCCGTAAGAAGCAAAGAGGGAGCTTTGGACGAGAAGATTACAGAGAGACTAAAAGCCCTAAATTTTGTGCGCTGTCGAAGGAGAAATCTCGATCCACGCCGCCGCCGAGGGTTCCGCCGCTGCGCTCGATCCAGACGATCTCCAGCCGTGATCTTTCTACCGAAGCTGCACCTGGTGAAGGAGAGGATGTGCCAAAAGTTTTAGATCAAAAGGAGACGAATTGGAGCAGAAATCAGAGAAAGAAGAATCGCCACCGATTTCTTCGCAAATTACGGCTGTGAAATACTTCACAGCTGTGTCATATTTTCTGAGAACTCTTTCTTTTGTTGAATCTCAATTTTCTGAAATTATGGAATTCTGTAATCTCTTCACCATGCTAGCTTATACTATTTTTGGGACATGGGGAAGTAGTTCACTTGACTTTCAATGATTAGATAACTTCTTTTTTTTCAATATTTCGTTGAGTTTGATCTTAACATGATGATTTTGCTCATGTGATAACTGTGCTTAGAATCTCTTTAAGTTCATGTTATTAATTGTGTTCTTAGAATTTTCGCTTGAGACCGAAAGGTGATTGCTTGAGAATTTTGAACCCTAGAACTGCATATTAGGATCCCTTCCTTAGGTTAGATCCATCTTGATCTTTTCTAGTAAGATAATTACCATAATTATAACATGAATCTTTAGATCGAGTCTATTTGTCAAACGTGGAGATCTTGTGCGAAAGCAAAGATCGAAACGTTGGAGACCCTTGATCCTTGAGACTCCACTAGGGATTCCTAGAACTCGGATGCATGAAAGTCATCCTTGAGTTCATCATTTGATAATATCTTCATCATGATAAAATTGAATCAACGAAATCCTTATACATATCTAGTCATAAAAGTTTAAGTGAACGAAACCCTAGTCCCAGCTTTTCTCTCTGATAATCTCGCTCTTAGTTCCGATTGTTATTTTCACGATCTCGATTTGCCTAGATAGTAAGAAATCGACTATTTAGTATTCGACAACGTAGGTCCCTGTGGATTCGATACTTTTTTTTATTACTTCGTATACCCGTACACTTGCGGTTTAACATCAAGGTTTGGTGCCGTTACCAAGGATTAATCCAAGGTACACGCGTGCCAAACTTGTAGTGATTCCCTCCCGGGCTAACATTAGGCCATACACTTTCAGTCATAGTACCATAGAGGAGCTCCATGGATATCATGCTTCCCTTGGGTAGGGGCAAATCCTTTGTCTGTCCATTGCCCTTCTCATATGGGTCGTGACATGCTCAATGACAACCGTTATTACCTCCCAACTACGGCGAGGTGTTAGGTTGTATCAAAGCATATCCCTAACCATATAGAATGACCAATGACCTCAAGTCAAGGGATCAATGCATCTCCTATCACTTGTGAAGATGACTTGTGACACCAAGTCATTGCCTCACAGCAGGTCTATCCAGTATATTCAACATTGATATACTCATATGTCTGCGTTAGCACCTTGTGCCTAACCAGCCCATATACTAGTCTCATGAGTACCAGAGTTGTCCCATATCCACTCAGGTATATTGACTGGGGACAATTATTTTGAGCACAGATCCAATTTGTCTCCAGGGACCTTATCATGTAAGTACATAAACGCAGATGTAAACAAAGATAGATAATGACAATGCCAGGATGATATATATAACTATCAATGTCAAGTAGTACAAAGATGGACCAAAACTAGGTCCTAGGACATATACACCAACAATCTCCCACTTGCACTAAGACCTAGAGGTTGAGGAATCTCAACCCCATATCTCTAGCGTGACTATCATGCTTCTGCTACGCCAAAGCTTTGGTCAATGGGTCTGCCAGATTGTTTTATGTGTCAACTCTGCTAATCTTGACATCACCTCTTTTAACGATCTCTCTGATCAGGTGAAATCTTCTGAGTATGTGTTTGGACCTTTGATCAGACCGTGGTTCCTTGGCTTGTGCAATTGCTCCATTATTGTCACAGTAGAGCTCAATGGGATCCACTGCGCTTGGAACCACCTGAAGTTCAGAGATGAACTTCTTGATCCAAACGGCTTCTTTGGTTGCCTCAGATGCTGCCACATACTCAGCCTCAGTTATAGAATCAGCTATAGTGGACTACTTGAAGCTCTTCCAGCATACAGCGCCTCCATTCATTTTGAACACATATCCGGCCTGCGATCTAAAGTCGTCAGGGTCAGACTGGAATGATGCATCAGTGTAGCCCTGCATACTGAGCTCTTCTTGTCCCCCACAGACTAAGAACAGATCCTTAGTTCCTCTCAGATACTTTAGGATGTTCTTTACAGCCACCCAGTGTTGTAAACCTGGATTGGATTGGTATCGGCTGGTTATGCTCACAGCATAAGCCACGTCTGGTCTAGTACATAACATTGCATACATGATTGATCCCACTGCCGAAGCATAAGGCACTCAATTCATGTCATCCCTCTTAGCCTGTGTGTTAGGACACTGACTCTTTGAGAGAGTAAGGCCATGTCTTACTGAAAGGTATCCCTTCTTGGATTGCCCCAAGTTGAACCTCTCTAGGACCTTGTCAATGTAGGTACTCTGACTAAGGGCTAGAAGCCTCTTGGATCTATCCCGGTAGATCTTCACGCCTAGGATATAGGTGGCCTCCCCTAAGTCTTTCATCTCAAAACACTTCCCTAACCATGTCTTCACGGCTTGAAGACTAGGGATGTCATTCCCGATGAGTAGTATGTCATCGACATACAAGACCAAAAAGGTCACCAAGCTCCCATTGAATTTTCTGTACACACAGGCGTCATCTTCACTTTTGATAAAACCATAATCTCTCACAGCTTCATCAAACCGAAGATTCCAACTTCAAGATGCTTGCTTTAATCCATAGATGGATTTCTTTAGCCTGCAAACCTTATTGGTTTATGCAGGATGGATGAAGCCATCAGGTTGTGTCATATACACATCCTCAGTCAGCTTTCCATTAAGGAATGTTGTTTTCACATCCATCTATCATATCTCATAGTCATGATATGTAGCTATAGCAAGTAGAATCCGAATGGATTTGATCATGGCAACTGGCGAGAAGGTTTCATCATAGTCCACCCAGTGGATTTGTTTGAATCCCTTAGCCACTAGTCTACCTTTATAGGTAACTATGTTGCCATCCATGTCTGTCTTCCTCTTGAAGACCCATTTGCACCCTATAGGTTTTACCCCATCAGGTAGCTCAACCAAATCCCAGACTTGGTTAGTTGACATGGAATCCATCTCGGATCGCATGGCCTCAAGCCATCTCTCAGAGTTTGGTCCACTGACCGCCTCATCAGAAGTCCTAGGTTCATCCTCAATGATGAAGATCCCGTCATGTTGGGTCGGCAACAACCCATACCTCTCAGGTGCACGACGAATCCTCCCAGATCCCGTCTGAGCCTCAGGTTGCCTAGCAACCGGTGAAGGCGGCTCAGGTTCCATCTCTCTGTCTTGTGGTTGCACTTGGATCTCATCCAAGACAAACTTCCTCCCACTGACTTCTTTCAAGAGAAATTCTTTCTCTAGAAAGACAGCACCCTGAGCAACAAAAACTTTGTTCTCGGTTGGGACATAGAAATAGTATCCTTTAGTTTCCTTAGGATACCCCACAAACACACACTTATTAGATCTAGGTTTTAGCTTGCTAGAATCCTGACGTTTGACATAAGCCTCACATCCCCAGATCTTGATAAAATTGATATTAGGGCGTTTCCCACTCCACACCTCGTATGGTATTTTGGAGACACTCTAAGATGGAACGTTGTTCAGTATTAGAGAAGCTATTTCCAGTGCATGCCCCTAGAATGAGGGAGGTAGAGTTGCATGACTCATCATAGATCGAACCATGTCCAACAAAGTTCGATTTCTCCTTTCAGATACACCATTCCATTGAGGTGTTCCAGGAGGAGTGAGTTGGGATATGATCCCATACTCTCTCAGATAGTCAAAGAACTCACCGCTTAGGTACTCTCCACCACGATCTGATCGAAGAGCTTTAATGGATCTTTTAAGCTGGTTCTCTACTTCATTCTTGAACTCCTTGAACTTCTCAAAAGATTCAGATTTATCTCTCATCAAGTAGACATAACCATACCTACTGAAGCCATCAGTAAAGGTAATGAAGTAGTTGTACCCTCCTCTAGCTTGTTTATTGAACGGCCCACACACATCAGTATGTATGAGATCCAATAAAGCTCCTGCCCTCCCACTAGTCTTGGTGAAGGGCGCCTTTGTCATTTTTCCTAATAAACAAGGTTCACATGTATCAAATTCCTCCAAGGAACTTGAATCTAGCAACCCATTTGCATGGAGTTGTTGAATGTGATTCTTGTTAATATGGGCTAATCGACAATGCCATAGGAAAGCACCAGCTGAACCACTCAGTTTGGTCCTTTTGTTATTTATGTTACAAACAGAGTTATCCATGTCCAACATGTTGGGGTATGCCCTTAAGGCTAATGTTTGAGGCCTTTGGGATTGTATAAGTATCATGTAATAAACTTTTGTGTTTATAAAGGCATGGTTATTATTCAGGTTGTTACCTTGTCTGCTGTAATAAGTGTACTACTGAATAATGTCTCAAAGCTGTTCAGCTTGGCTGACATGCTCTATGTCCTTAGTCGAAATATCTTGGTGAACATGAGACAGCCTTGATATGATTGAGACTAATATGAGTGCTAATCTTATAGGATGCTTCGAGCATGGAATAAGATGTAGACTCATGGGTACATTGGATGTACTGGACAGACCCTACTAGGATATTCCATTGCTTGTCACAATGTGAATATTCCTTGTAAGCACTAAGTGGCACATGTCCTCTGACTTGAGATCATTTGTGTTTCTAAATGATGATTGTCATTGTCTTGAGGTAGTTCAATATCATTTGAAACATAATGATTATAGACTATCTTGGATGGTGAGCTTGAATCATGTTAGGGCACTAGTGATAGACATAGGATTGCCGTCTCCTTGTTTAAGGAGTGTGATGTTCTAAAGGGCCCCCCTTATATGAGATGATTGAGAAAGTGTATGGCCATACCCAGATGACTATGTTGATCTGATCTAATCATGCTCATTGTATTGGAGTAACAAGCTTGACTCGCTTGTCCAATAAGAACATCCAGTGGCAAAGGATGCTTGTATGCCTTGTGATGTTGATTCACCTTGTGCTGTGATTTGGGTGTAGTATTGGAAGACTCTTTCCTTTATATCGGGAGACAGTGATGTGTTGCTAGATACCCCTCAATGATTGTGATAACGAGAGTTATCGTTACCGACATTTAAAGGAAACCCTTAGGGTCGCACAATTTGGTGATATGGCTTACTTGAGTCAGATCGTGTGGACTGGATTGTTTTGATTCAGTTTAAAGGAGTTTAAACTCTGATTGTAAGTGAGATCCAGTCTGATCATGTTTGATTGATTAGGGCTTGAGATCGGTAAGCTTCGATCGAGAGTGTGGATGCTAGATCGGTGAGATCAAGAGCATCATGAGATGTACGGTTAGATCTTGAATCTTCATGGTTCATAGAGATTTAGACCATGGCTTGGGTTGGTTCTTTTGGTCTTTGGACCAATTGGAATTGAACCGAATTCAATTGATCCGGTTCACATTTGTGTTCGATTGGTTCAATTGAATTGGCGTTGGGGATAAGTTCACAAGACATGAACGCATGTCTTGATGACTTTCCTTAATGGGAAGTCTTGAAAACGCCTAACGCCAAATAACGCAAAAGCTTAATGTTCCTTGTGTCTTTCGAAGCTCTCTCTCGTGGGTGGTGTGTGGACAATCTTGGAGAAGAGCTCTCGGCGACAAGGAAGAACATCTCATCTCCTCAACACCAAAGGGCACCTTGGCAATTGTTGCTAGCACATCAAGTTGCGCAAGAAGTAAGCCTTCATCCTTTGTGTGTGTCTTCTTTGGAGGAGAGCCCTCTTCGGCCTCTAGCTTCCAAGCCGCCACCCTTACATGGCTATGGTAAAAGATCTCAAACTTGATCTTTGGTTAATTATAAAGTTGATCATTTACATGAGTTCATGCAAACGATTTTATTGAAACTCTAGAAGAATACATTTTCGCATGTTCTAGGGTTTGCCCCCCTCTTGAAAGGGGTTTTTCATGCTTGCGCTCCCCTTTGAAGGGGACCCTTCAATTGGTATCAGAGCAGGTTATGCATGAATCATGTGGTTGCTTTAAGTGATCCTTGTTTGCGCTTGCAATGTTTAGATCTATGTACATGCCGAATAAACTACATGCTAGTTTAAAACTCTTAGATGTAGGTTTATCTTTGAATTGCGCATGTATAATGTTATGGTAAGCGCTTGTTCATGTTTTGAAAAGGAAAAGCCTTATCTTGCGCACCCATTAGATCTAAAGCGTCTACTATAATCCCTTAGATGGGTTGGTAGGGTTGAAAGCATAATCTAAATAGATCCAAGTCTGATCAGACCATCTGACAGCTCAGATGGGTTGACCTGATAGCACCTATGCGCATGCACTGGGTGGCTATAGGTTGACTGCATCAAGGGCGTGTAACGAGGTCTGGTTGAGACAACCAATGAACACTCTTGAGTTAGGCCCGGGGTCACACCCGCTTGCCAAAACTCTTGAAGGTGGTTCAGCCCTTGGCGGATGCATGGTTGACCATTAGGTCAACTCGGGTCAGTTAGGACTCGGTGCATGCAAGGGCAGTGGATCTGACTAGATGTATGAGTGGATCCCTATCAATGGACCATTGTAAGGTTGTAGGACTGATAAGAAAATTAAAATTGATGCCAATGGGGTTTTTCAAAAATTTATTTTCTTTTAATTGGATCACATGTGGAATGTTTGATGCCATGTGCTTGTTTATTTATTCTTATGTGGGCCGCCCATGTTAATTGTGTGCTGTGCTGGGGCCTGTGAGCCTGGGATTATACTTGTAAGATAATATTATTGTGATCTGCGAATCACATTTTTTTTAATCTATTGTATAATTGACCTGCGAGTCAAAGCTTGTCTAGATAGATCAAATTGTATTTGATTAGACAAGAGCACAAATGCACACATCCCAAAGGGGCATTCAGCTGGTGGCGCACCTGAGGTGCTCTTGGCGCTAGGGCCCTGGGTTGGACCAGATGAGATGCAAATGGAGCTCAAGTGAAGACTTAAGTAAAATTAAGGTCTTACTTAGGGTTCATGGGCATTTACCACATAAGATCAGCATGCTTTCTTTTATTGCTTATTGCTTATATAAGTAGAATTGCATGTGTTTATCTTCTGCTATCACCATAGGACTTGCATGATAGTCAAGAAGATAAAAGACCGTTAAAATCCAACGCTAACATATCAAGCTCGTAAGCCTTCTGACGCGAAACCTCACCGTTCTGACTATCGTTGGAGCCGTGTTGTACCCACTCACTGGGCACGTCCATCTATCTTCAGACGGTGCTAGATTTCACCTGCGTGTTACAGAGTAGGGATTTATCCCTGCTCGTTGCTCAGCATAGCACGTGGTGGTCCAGGGAGTAGGTCGGGTCAGCTTGACCATGTAGGCTACATATGTGGCGCATATGGTAGCACATGGAGGCAGCCATCTGAGGGATCAGAGACTGTGTTGTACCAACTCAGTTGGCACAGTCTGCTGGATTGCCCAGATGAAGGGGAATCGCACGGGTTGGCGATTGGCTGGGACAGCCTACCAGAAATTAGTGCTTGTCATCTTTGTGCATCTTATCTCGCCTGAGCGGGACGCGAAGACCAAGTATGAAATCTGGATCCCATCTCACTAAAAGAGTGTTACTCTTTCGGACTGTTTACTGGATTTTTCAGTCAGACAAAATAGTGAGAAAAGAATCTTTCTTAAGTCCTGGATTGATTCTGAACATTGATACTGACCTTGCTGTTCTTGCTTGTTGTAGATTCCTGCAGCAACGAACACCATGAACTTCAATGTGCGATCCCTACTGGAAAGGGAGAAGTTTACAGGGCCGAACTTCTCTGACTGGTTCGGACACCTTAAGATCGTTCTTAAGGCAGAGAGGAAACTGTATGTCCTCGAGACGGCGATACCGCCGCAGCCCGCTCCGAACGCCGCAAGGGCGGTTCGGGATGCCTACGAAAAGCACGTCAATGATAGCATTGATGTCGCTTGCCTGATGCTAGCGTCTATGACGCCACCGCTGCAGCGTCAGCATGAGGATATGTCGGCTATAGAAATTATAGCGAACCTCAAGATGCTGTATGCTGCACAGGCGAGGACAGAACGCTATAATCTGACGAAGCTCTTCTTTCAGAGCAAACTGGCTGAGGGGAGCCCAGTGGGAGCTCACGTGCTCAAGATGATTGGGCACAAGGAGGCTCTAGAGAAACTGGGGCATACCGTCAACCAGGAGCTTGCTGTAGATATTATTCTACAGTCTCTTCCGCCTTCTTTCGATGCGTTCATTATTAATTTTAATATGAACAAAATCGATTGTACGCCGGCAGAGCTGCTGAATATGCTCTTGACTACTGAGGAAACTCTGAAGGGAAAGCCTTCAACCTCTGTCTTAATGGTTCCTTCTAGGAACAAGAAGAAGGGGAAGAAGGGCAAGGCCCCTGTCAAGAACTACAGTAAGGCGCTGAAAC
Source organism: Costus lasius (assembly GCA_027563935.2). Lineage (NCBI taxonomy): Eukaryota > Viridiplantae > Streptophyta > Magnoliopsida > Zingiberales > Costaceae > Costus > Costus lasius. Next base: position 100,053,692 of record CM050448.1, read on the forward strand.
AGAAGGTGAAGCGGTCGAAGGACAACAGGTGTTTCCACTGTGGCCAGCTAGGTCACTGGAAAAAGGACTGTAAAGCGCTCCAAGGAGATAAGAGGGGAAGCATCGCTTCTGGCTCAGGTATATATGTGACTGAGTTCATGTTATCTTCTTCTACCATTTCATGGGTGTTGGACACCGCATGTGGAGTTCACATTTGTTCAAATGTGCAGGAACTCAAGAGAAGAAGGCAGGTGGGACAGCATGAGGTAGACCTACGCGTTGGAAACGGGGCACGGGTTGCTGCTGTTGCTGTAGGAGACTATTTCATTTCTTTACCATCTGGCATTGTATTAGAATTAAACAATTGTTATTTTGTACCCAGTATTACCAAGAATATTATCTCTATTCCTGCTCTTGTCAGGAAAGGATTTGCCTTTGAATGCAAGATTTCAAAGTGTGTTTTATCTTATGATAATATTGTGTATGCAACTGGTTCAATTAACAATGGGTTATTCATGTTGGACATGGAAAATTCTGTACAAAACATTGATAATAAGAAAGCCAAGTATGCTGATGACAGCACCTTGCTTTGGCATAGTCGTTTAGGCCATATAAACGAGAAGCGCATTAAGCGGTTGCATGATCATGGACTGCTGGGATCATTCTCCTACGAGGAGATTGATACATGCAAAGCTTGTTTGATGGGTAAAATGACGAAGTCACCTTTTCCTCACAAAGGTCAAAGGGCTTCAGGTTTACTGGACCTTATACACAGTGATGTGTGTGGGCCATTTAGTAAACATGCCAGAGGTGGCTATCTGTACTTCATTACCTTTACTGATGATTTCAGTAGGTATGGGTATGTCTATCTAATGAGACATAAAAGTGAATCTTTTGACAAGTTCAAAGAGTTCAAAAATGAAGTACAAAATCAGCTAGGCCGAAATATCAAGGCACTTCGTTCTGATCGAGGTGGTGAATACCTAAGTCGAGAATTTACTGACTATCTAAAGGAGTATGGGATTATCTCACAGCTCACTCCGCCAGGAACACCGCAATGGAATGGTGTGTCCGAGAGGAGAAATAGAACGTTACTTGATATGGTTCGTTCTATGATGAGTCAGGCTACTCTTCCATATTCCTTTTGGGGTTTTGCACTGGAAACAGCTGCAAAGGTACTAAACCGAGTGCCATCCAAGGCAGTTTCAAAGACGCCATATGAGTTATGGTATGGGAAACAGCCTAGCTTGACATTTATCAGGATCTGGGGTTGCGAGGCTTATGTCAAAAAGCTCGCCTCTGGGAAACTGGAGAGCAGATCTGAGAAATGTATCTTTGTCGGTTACCCTAAGGAAACTAAGGGTTATTATTTCTACGATCCCAAAGAGAACAAGGTATTTGTTGCTCGGACGGCCATATTTCTTGAGAAGGAGTTTCTTCTGCAAGAGGCCAGTGGGAGAGAAATAAAGCTGGATGAGAATCCAGAGGAAGGACAAAGTAGTCAAGCGCAGTTGGATGAGCCTAAGCCGGTTATTGAACAACCTGAGGCTCAGATATCACGGGAACCGCGAAGATCGGGAAGGATCCGTCGACAGCCTGAGCGCTATGACGGAGTCTACATCATTAACAATGATGAACCCCTTACTTATGCGGATGCGGTCAGTGGACCGGAGTCAGCTAGATGGCTTGAAGCTATGCGAGCCGAAATGGACTCCATGTCAGGTAACCAAGTCTGGGATTTGGTTGATCCGCCTCCGGGAGTAATCCCTATAGGCTGTAAATGGATCTTCAAGAAGAAGATTGACATGGATGGTAACGTGGTTACCTATAAAGGCAGGCTAGTTGCGAAAGGTTTCAAACAAATCTACGGGATAGATTATGATGAAACTTTCTCTCCTGTAGCCATGTTTAAGTCTATTCGGATTCTTTTCGCGATAGCTGCATATTACGACTATGAGATCTGGCAGATGGATGTGAAGACAGCTTTCCTTAATGGAAATCTGGATGAGGATGTGTATATGACACAACCTGAGGGTTTCACTAATCCATCAGATCGTCATAAGATATGCAAGTTAAAGAAGTCCATTTATGGACTTAAGCAAGCATCAAGAAGCTGGAATATTCGTTTTGATGAATCAATCTCTGAGTTTGGTTTCATCAAGAACGAGGATGACCCGTGTGTATATAAGAGGTTTAGTGGGAGCGTGATTACATTCCTAATCCTCTACGTCGATGATATCTTGATCATTGGAAATGATATTCCTGAACTGCATGCGGTTAAAGCATGGTTAGGAAAATGTTTCCAGATGAAAGATCTAGGAGAAGTAGCCTATGTATTAGGTGTGAAGATCTACCGGGATAGATCTAAGAGGCTTCTCGGGCTATGCCAGAGTACTTACATCGATAAAGTCCTGGAGAGATTCCATTTAGAAAATTCTAAACGTGGATATCTTCCAGTCAGACATGGTCTGAGTCTTTCAAAGAGTCAGTGTCCACAAACACAGACTGAGAAAGATGAAATGGACAATAGGCCTTATGCTTCGGCTATTGGGTCCATTATGTATGCGATGTTGTGTACTCGCCCAGACGTCGCTTACGGGTTAAGCGTGACCAGTCGGTTCCAAAGTAATCCAGGTATGGCGCACTGGATTGCGGTCAAGAACATCTTAAAATATCTGCGGAGGACCAAAGATATGTTCTTGTTATATGGTGGTCAGGAAGAACTCAGTATAGAGGGATATACTGACGCTTCGTTCCAGTCGGACCAGGATGATTTCCGATCGCAATCAGGCTATATTTTTAGCTTGAATGGTGGAGCAGTGGTGTGGAAGAGTTTCAAACAGTCAACTGTTGCTAATTCCACAACAGAAGCCGAGTATGTTGCAGCCTCGGAAGCATCCAAGGAGGCAGTGTGGATTCGTAAGTTCGTGAGAGAACTTGGTGTCGTTCCTTCGAGTGCTGATCCTTTGGTTATCTTCTGTGATAACACTGGAGCCATCGCACAAGCAAAGGAACCACGGTCGCACCAGAAGTCCAAGCACATACAGAGACGGTTTCACTTGATCCGGGAGATCATTGATCGAGGCGAGATCAAAATTTGCAAGGTTCATACAGATGACAATCTGGCAGACCCGCTTACCAAGCCTCTGGCGCAGCAGAAGCATGAGAAGCACTGTAATAATATGGGTTTGAGATTTCTCAACCATTAGATTAAGTGCAAGTGGGAGATTGTTGGGGTATGCCCTTAAGGCTAATGTTTGAGGCCTTTGGGATTGTATAAGTATCATGTAATAAACTTTTGTGTTTATAAAGGCATGGTTATTATTCAGGTTGTTACCTTGTCTGCTGTAATAAGTGTACTACTGAATAATGTCTCAAAGCTGTTCAGCTTGGCTGACATGCTCTATGTCCTTAGTCGAGATATCTTGGTGAACATGAGACAGCCTTGATATGATTGAGACTAATATGAGTGCTAATCTTATAGGATGCTTCGAGCATGGAATAAGATGTAGACTCATGGGTACATTGGATGTACTGGACAGACCCTACTAGGATATTCCATTGCTTGTCACAATGTGAATATTCCTTGTAAGCACTAAGTGGCACATGTCCTCTGACTTGAGATCATTTGTGTTTCTAAATGATGATTGTCATTGTCTTGAGGTAGTTCAATATCATTTGAAACATAATGATTATAGACTATCTTGGATGGTGAGCTTGAATCATGTTAGGGCACTAGTGATAGACATAGGATTGCCGTCTCCTTGTTTAAGGAGTGTGATGTTCTAAAGGGCCCCCCTTATATGAGATGATTGAGAAAGTGTATGGCCATACCCAGATGACTATGTTGATCTGATCTAATCATGCTCATTGTATTGGAGTAACAAGCTTGACTCGCTTGTCCAATAAGAACATCCAGTGGCAAAGGATGCTTGTATGCCTTGTGATGTTGATTCACCTTGTGCTGTGATTTGGGTGTAGTCTTGGAAGACTCTTTCCTTTATATCGGGAGACAGTGATGTGTTGCTAGATACCCCTCACTGATTGTGATAACGAGAGTTATCGTTACCGACATTTAAAGGAAACCCTTAGGGTCGCACAATTTGGTGATATGGCTTACTTGAGTCAGATCGTGTGGACTGGATTGTTTTGATTCAGTTTAAAGGAGTTTAAACTCTGATTGTAAGTGAGATCCAGTCTGATCATGTTTGATTGATTAGGGCTTGAGATCGGTAAGCTTCGATCGAGAGTGTGGATGCTAGATCGGTGAGATCAAGAGCATCATGAGATGTACGGTTAGATCTTGAATCTTCATGGTTCATAGAGATTTAGACCATGGCTTGGGTTGGTTCTTTTGGTCTTTGGACCAATTGGAATTGAACCGAATTCAATTGATCCGGTTCACATTTGTGTTCGATTGGTTCAATTGAATTGGCGTTGGGGATAAGTTCACAAGACATGAACGCATGTCTTGATGACTTTCCTTAATGGGAAGTCTTGAAAACGCCTAACGCCAAATAACGCAAAAGCTTAATGTTCCTTGTGTCTTTCGAAGCTCTCTCTCGTGGGTGGTGTGTGGACGATCTTGGAGAAGAGCTCTCGGCGACAAGGAAGAACATCTCATCTCCTCAACACCAAAGGGCACCTTGGCAATTGTTGCTAGCACATCAAGTTGCGCAAGAAGTAAGCCTTCATCCTTTGTGTGTGTCTTCTTTGGAGGAGAGCCCTCTTCGGCCTCTAGCTTCCAAGCCGCCACCCTTACATGGCTATGGTAAAAGATCTCAAACTTGATCTTTGGTTAATTATAAAGTTGATCATTTACATGAGTTCATGCAAACGATTTTATTGAAACTCTAGAAGAATACATTTCCGCATGTTCTAGGGTTTGCCCCCCTCTTGAAAGGGGTTTTTCATGCTTGCGCTCCCCTTTGAAGGGGACCCTTCACAACATGTGCAGACCATTGCATAAAGTACCCTTCCCATAGAACATATTTGCAAATGAAAAAGAACAAGAGTTCTTATTTATTTCAAACTTAAATCCTTTCTTTGCTAAGCAAGGAATGGATACAATGTTCTTAGTAAGCAAAGGTACATAATAGCAATTATCTAACTCTAACTGAAGTCCAGAAGGTAGGGAGAGAGTCAAAACTCCTACAGCAACAGCAGCAACTTGTGCCCTGTTCCCAACCCGTAGGTCAATCTCTCCAGCCTGCACCGATCTACTTTTCTTGAGCCCCTGCATATTAGTACAAATATGAGCTCCACATGCGGTATCCAATACCTATGACATTGAAGTAGAAAGGTTGACTTCTGTAACATAAATACCTGAGCTAGAAGCTAAGACCAGGCCTTTCTTCTCCTCATTCTGAAGCTGCTTGCAGTCCCTCCTCCAGTGACCCTGCTCGCCACAGTGGAAGCACCTTGTTCCTTTGACTTCTTTGCCTTTTCATCAGTGCCTTGGTGGGACCTTTAGCACTGCCCTTAGCACGTGCCTTACCCTTCTTCTTCATCTTCTTGGTCGTAGGGACCAAAAGAACATAATTGGGTTTAGTCTTACCCATTTCACGCTCGGCTGTTTGGAGCATATTCAGTAGTTCCTCCCTCATGCAATCAATCTGGTTTAAGTTGAAATTAATAATAAACGGACTGAAGCTAGGGGGCAGGGACTGTAGAATAAGATCCACAACTAGCTCGTTGTCTATGGCATGTCCCAGTCTTCTGAGATGATCCACATTCCCAATGAGTTTGAGAACATGGGGTCTCACTGGTGCACCTTCAGACAACTTGCACCGAAAAACAACTTTGGCAGTGTCATATCTCTCAGTTCTAGCCTGAGCCTCGAACATCTGCTTCAGATGAGTGATCATCTGAAAAGCATTCTGCTCCTCATATTGCACCTGCAATTCAGGTGCCATACTGGCTAGCATAAGACATGCAACTTCCAAAGAATCATCTTGATGCTTTCTAAAAGCATCTCTATCAGCCGCTCGGGCATTAGGCGCGGGAGTCGCAGGAAGAGGTTGTTCAAGAACATACAACTTCTTCTCGAGCTTGAGGAATATCCTCAAGTTCTGATGCCAGTCCATGAAGTTGGTCCCAACCAACTTATCCTTATCAAGGAGTGATCGCAGTGATAATCCGCCAGTGTTCGTAGCCATTGTTTCTACAACAAAAAAAAAAGCAGATTAGTACTACTTCGAATCATTTAAACTGGTATTATTTTAAATGATTATGACTCCCACTATCTTAATCGAATTGACAACCCACAAAGTCAATCGGGAAATTTAAGACTTCCTAGTGAGATGGGATCCTTATTCCACATGAGGCTTCGCGTCCCACGAGGGTGGGATGAGATGCGCAAAGTGACCCATGCTACCTAAGGTGGGCTCGTCGACTGGTTGCTCCAAGCAACTCCCCTTGTTGAGACAGTCTAGGTATTTCATGTCCAGCGAGGGCTGGATACGGCATGAACCCTAACTTCTCAACGGTTCCTCTAGAGTTTCACCATGTGCTCATCACATATGAAAATCTAGTCAAGTCCATTCCTAACCATTTATGCCCAGGGCCAACGAGTTTCCTTGTGAAGGCACGGTGATGTGGGGTGGAGACACGTGATTTTATCCCACTAATTAAAAGTTCAATTATTTATTTTTGGGGTTTTCATAAAGAACAGAACTAAGAAAAGTTGCTATGCCTTGGAGAACAATCCATGTATCAGATAATTAAACCGATTAAACCAGCATGTAGAACAAAACTAGTACTTCTGAATGGCATAAATATTTGACAGTGATGATCTATCAGGAATTTATAATATCGGTAAGAAGTGAGCTATTTAGAGTTATCCGATCAAACAGTTGCAGGATTTGTATTTTTATTCAAAAGTTGGCAGGTCTCCAATATTGATCTGATGAGTTTGGAGTCAGCTCCACTAGTCCAAGTTGTAGAACAACATGCGTACTTCAAGTCTGTGCTGGACGTCAATTTTATTGTTGCCCCAAATTCTTAAAATACCTGCACAAAGTAGCCTTGTCAGATTACTAGATTGAAAGAACTGCAGAAGTTATAGCAAAAGATGCTATGTTTTTCAGCTTATCCATTGTTGCTTCAGTTGGATCAACTCGTCCATCTTGTAGATCAAGACATGTTCTTCCTATTCTTATCAAGGTTCTAGAATTTCGCTCCACCGATTGCTTAAAACACCTGCGAGAAGAAGCTTATTCAGATTAGAATTAGCAGAACACGAAACAGTGGACACGGGAAATTCTGGGAAACAGGGGAAATGGCGTAAGGGGCGGAAGTCGGCAGTGTTCGTCCGGTAGTGTACGACCATCGGACCTGTTACGACTGGGGGTCCTTATGTTCATGGAGAAGAGTTGGCCGGAGGAGAACCATGATGAGGAGTAGATCTAGGGCGGAATGTGGCAAAACAAGGGAAAACACGAGTGCCGAGCGGATTTGGTCGGCGTTCGTCCGGTGGTCGACGATCGCCGGACCTGTTATGATGGGAGGTCCCTCTAACTATGGCGAAGTGGTGGCCGGAGTATGGAGACGGACGGTGGCTGGTCGGAGTCGAACGGCGCTGAAAGGCGGGAGTAGGGCGGAATCAGGGCGAGAACAGGGGATCGAAAGGGAGTTTCGATTCTGGCAATCCCAGTGGCCGATGGATGGATGCCGGTGGCTGAAGCTTCTTAAGGGGAAGGAGGAGTTGTGGTAGAAGTTTTGTGAGGATCAGACCGGCAGATCGCCGGCGGCGTGCTCACAAAACTTCGAAAATCTGGAGATGGCTGAAATTTGCGGATGATTGCAGCAGAGGAAGGAGAGTTAGGGGAAGAAGGAGAAGAGGGGAAAACTAGGTGGCGCAAGCACCTTAGAGAAGACAAGGGAAAGAGACATCCGATGCCATTAGAAGGAGAACTATTTATTTCATTCAAAAATTCTGTCTATTGATTACAATCGTGAGAGAGTAACATATAGGGATACGCTTGGAGAGAACGTTGCTACCGAACGTTGCAGTTTCCTTCATTGGCAGCAGAGAACCGTTGGAGATGTTTCCTGGTTTGCTTGTTCCAATCTTGAGCAGCAGGAGACGTTGAAGATGGGTGTGAAGGTAGACGTTGCAACTTCCATCTTTGCAGCGTTGAGGATGAACTCAGCTGACGCTTGATGATTTCGCCAAGTGGCTAGCTGAGAATATCCGCATGGCTTGTTTCCTTTTGTCGTGGATGCAGGTTGGAGATTTGATGCTCGTTGGCATGACTCAGGAGGATAATCGTTGGATGCGACATCTTATTTGATAAGTGAGCTTTAAAGTTGAAGTAGTTCTTCCCATTATTTTGAGCTAGCTTTATGACTGAGCATGCAAGCTTATTCATGAAACCTCTAGGTCTTTGGCTAGGGTACTTGTAGACTCCATTTGTATCTTCGTGGCCTGTGGTTCCTACCCCCATCACACGCCCAGGTTAAAACTGGACTGGGGAAACCATTGCCACCACGCACTTTCTAAAGATAAGTGGGTGTGTCCCACGAGGGTGGGAAACAGTTCACAACACCATTGATCGATAGCTTAGTGAGGGCTACGCGTTAGAAGGCTACTAGACTTGATATTACAATTGAGGGTTTTTGATTAAGGTGTCATGGGTTTTATCTTATGTCTAACAATACAGGCATGCAATCCTATAGTGATAACGATAAAACATCACAGGCATGCTTTAGCAGATAATGAAAGCGATAAAAGATGATGTGATCATAGCCCATTCAAGACATTGAACCAACCCATGCCAACAAGGGAGTTCAATTCTCGACCTAGGATTCAAGCCCCTAAAACTTGACCTCGCCTAGCCGACCTCTAGCTCTATCTTCAAGGTTGGCTCCAAGGTCCTTCTAGGGTAAACCGCCATCTCGCAAGGTCCAACATAGCTGGCTCACAAGCCCTAAGGCTCGGCCATGCTATGCTTGCGCCACCAAGCAAGCTTGCGCCACCTAGCATGCTTGCGCCATCATGCATGCTTGCGCCAATGTAGGATGTGCCCCCTTAATCTTCATCTTGAACTTTACAAAAATAAAGGAAAAAGATGGCACGCAGGCCACACAAGGATACAACACAAGCATGCTAAGGGGCTTGACTCATGACCACAAACATCATGCACAAACAAGGTACTTATTCATGCAATTCTACATGCTCATGAAAAACATAAAATCTAAAATTTTACATTTTCATAAAACAAGTCACTTTTTCTCATCTTCTAATCACAAATCTTTTGGCTATTTGCAATTAATTTTCATGATGATTTCATAGATCCTTTCGGCTGACAATTTTGTCTGATCAAGAGACCCGGCCAGTCCGAAGACACAATGCCCGTCCTACTTGACAAAATCACGTGCGCCTTTGATCTTTAAATCAAACAAGGAAAATAACCCAAAAATCCAAAAGAGATTGAAAAGATGAAAGAAACAAGAAACCCTAATTTTTCTACTCTAGAAAATCATTTACCATGCGATCATGCTATTAACGAAAATAGAAACATGGCATATGAGCATGGAAGAAAAGCATGAAATCGTTCGAGTCTTGCAAGTCGCTCTGATACCACTGTTGGGAAACCCCGAGGATATTTTATAATTTTTCAGAGTCATATACATTACAAACACATTGCACAGCAGAAAAATATCCCCGAAACAGGCCGGTCCCAAAAACCCAGTGAAGATCGCAAGCAAGAGAGTCGACACGATGAGTTAGGAAGTACCTAGAAGCAAGGAGAAGCCGATGTCGTGATAGGCGCCCAAGCGTGCGCCCTCTGCAGTTTCACACACACGGATGTCTCGAGCTTACTTCTTCCTCGCCCGGTGCTAGCCTCGGGAAGAAGATCGTCACCTTAGGAGACCCCTCCAAGCAATTAGCGCCACCTCCAAGAGGAGATGCACCAAGGAGAAGGAGGAAGAAGATATGCCGCAAGCTATGTTCCTTCTTTCCGCCAAGGAAGGAAGGAAAGGTGGAAGAAGCTTGCTCACGCCCTTTCTGTTGGGGTATGCCCTTAAGGCTAATGTTTGAGGTCTTGGGATTCTTTCAGTATCATGTATAAACTCTTATGTTTATAAAGGCAATGGTTGTTATTCAGTTGGTTACATTGTCTGCTGCAATAAGTGTGCTTCTGAATAATGTCTCAAAGCTGTTCAGCTTGGCTGACATGCTGTTTTGTCCTTAGTCGAGATATCTTGGTGAACATGAGACAGCCTTGATATGATTGAGACTAATATGTGTTCTAATCTTATAGGATGCTTCGAGCATGGAATAAGATGTAGACTCATGGGTACATTGGATGTACTGGACAGACCCTACTAGGATATTCAATTGCTTGTCACAATGTGAATAATCCTTGATTGCAACAAGTGGCACATGTCCTCTAACTTGAGATCACTTGTGTTTCTAAATGATGATTGTCATTGTTTTGAGGTAGTTCAATATCATTTGAAACATAATGGTTATAGACTATCTTGGATAATGATCATGAGTCATGTTAGGGCACTAGTGATAGATATAGGATTGCCGTCTCCTTGTTTAAGGAGTGTGATGTTCTGAAGGGGCCCCCCTAAATGAGATGATTGAGAAAGTGTATGGCCATACCCAGGTGACTATGTTCATCTGATCTAATCATGCTCATCATATTGGAGCTACAGGCTTGACACGCTTGTCCAATAAGAACATCCAGTGGCAAAGGAAACATGTATGCCTGGTGAAGTGGATTCACACTTGTGCTGTGGTTTGGGTGTAGTCTTGGAAGACTCTTTCCTTTATATCGGGAGACAGTGATGTGTTGCTAGATACCCCTCACTGATCGTGATAACGTAAGTTATCGTTACCGACATTTAAAGGAAACCCTCAGGGTCGCACAATTTGATGATATGGCTTACTTAAGTCAGATCGTGTGGACTGAATTGTCAGGGTTCAGTTTAAAGGGATTTAATCTCTGATTGTGAGTGAGATCTGGTCTGATCATGTTTGATTGATTAGGGCTTGAGATCGGTAAGCTTCGATCGAGAGAGTTGATGCTAGATCGGTGAGATCAAGAGCATCAAGAGATGAACGGTTAGATCTGGAACCTTAGGGTTTAATATGATCTAGACCAAGTGGCTTAAGTGATTTGGTCTTTGGACCAAATTGAGTTGACCCGAATGGCTTGAACCGGTTCACATGGTTGAACGAATGGTTCAAAGGCTTGATGCCATTTTGGGCGGTTTACTTTGAGTAAGCGCATGGTCCATGAACGCATGAAGTGAAGTTTTACTATTTTTGGAAGAAACGTTTCCGAAATAGTTAAGACGCCTCACGTTCGGTTGCACTCAATTCGACTCTTGCTCTTTTGCTTCTTCCTCTCGAGGTCTTCTCGTGTGGAAAAGAGCGTGGACAACAAGAAAGGACTCGAGCCAAACTAGAGACATCATCTCTTCTCCCTCAAGCGATCAGGATTCTTGGAGCCTTGCTAGCACAAGGAGCGACAAGGAGTAGGCTAAGTCTCATCTTGTGTGCGCACACTTTGGAGGAGAACCTTATCGATCTCTTCTTCCTAGACGCCATCCAAGCAATGGCTTTGGTAAGAATCGATTTCTTGATTCTTGTTTGCAATCGCATATAAAGTTGATCATATAATATGCAAAGATCCTAGAAACCCCCTTCCGCTGCATGAAAAACCTCCATATGCGCCTATCTAGGGTTTCGCTCCCCTTGTTTAGGGGACCTTCAATTGGTATCAGAGCATGCGGTTTTATGTATGTTCATTTGATTGCTTATATGTGATCCTTGTTTGCGCTTGCTAAGAGTAGATCTAATCACATGCCGAAAACAAAACTACATGCTAGTATGTTTATATTTGCGCATGTATGTTGCATGGTGGCGCTTGGATGTTGTTTTTATCAAAAACTTGTTATATCTTGCGCGCATCCTCATTAGATCTAAGGTGTGCCTACCATAAACCCTTAGACGGGTTGGTAGGGTTGATATCATCCTCTAGGTAAGATCCATATAGTCTGATCAGACCATCTGACAGCCTAGATGGGTCGACCAGATGGCACCTATGCGCAAGCATTAGGTGGCTATAGGTCGACTGCTTCAAAGGCGTGTAGCGAGGTCTGGTTGAGACAACCAGTGAACACTCTTGAGTTAGGCCCGGGGTCACACCCGCTTGCCAGAACTCATGGTGGTTGTTCAGCCCTTGGCGCATGCATGGTTGACCATTAGGTCAACTCAAGTCAGTTAGGACTTGGTGCATGCAAGGGCAGTGGATCTGACTAGACATGATGAGTGGATCCCTATCAATGGACCGTTGTAAGGTTGTAGGGCCCATAAGAAAATTAAAATTGATCACAATGGGTTTTCGAAAATTTTTATTTTCTTATTATTGGATCACATAATGATTGCATATCATGATGAGTGTCTCTTTCATCTTATGTGAGTTGCCCTTTTAATGTGTGCTGTGCTGGGGCCTGCGAGCCTGGATTAAAATTGTAAATTAATTTTTTGTGATCTGCGCATCACATGTTATTTAATTTATAAAGTGTAATTGACCTGCGAGTCAATCTTGTCTAGATAGATTAAATTGTAATTTTAATCAGACAATAGCACAGAGCACACATGGCATTGGCGCATGCAGTAGAGGCTTGACCAGGTGGGAGGTCTAGGGTTCGACCCTATGACAGGCGCATTTACCTGGTGGGCGCACCTGAGCTGCATTGGGCGCTAGGGCCCTGGGTTGGGCCAGATGAGATGCAAAAAGACCCATGGAGAGCTCAAGTGAAGACTTAAGTTAATTTAAGGTCTTACTTAGGGTTAATGGGCTTTTACCACATAAGATCATCATGCTTTCTTTTATTGTTTAAATAATTAGACTTGCATGATTTATTTATCTTCTGCTATCACCATAGGGTTTGCATGATAGTTAAGAAGATAAAAGACCGTTAAAATCCAACGCTAAAATATCAAGCTCGATAGCCTTCTGACGCGAAACCTCACTGTTCTGAGTATCGTTGGAGCCGTGTTGTACCCACTCAGTGGGCATGTCCATCTATCTTCAGACGGTGTGTGATTACACCTGCGTGTTACAGGGAAGGGATTTATCGCTTCTCGTTGCTCAGCATAGCACGTGGTTGTCCAGGGAGTAGGCCAGGTCAGCTTGACCATGTAGGCTACATATGTGGCGCATATGTTAGCTATATGGAGGCAGCCATCTGTGGGGTCAGAGATTGTGTTGTACCAACTCAGTTGGCACAGTCGGCTGGATTGCCCAGATGAAGGGGAATCGCACGGGTTGGCGATTGGCAGGGACTACCTACCAGAAATTAGTGCTTGTACTCTCTGTGCAACTTATCTCGCCTGAGCGGGACGCGGAGACCAAGTATGAAATCTGGATCCCATCTCACTAAAAGAGTGTTACTCTTTCGGACTGTTTTATGGATTTTTCAGTCAGATAAAATAGTGAGAAAAGAATCATTCTTAAGTCCTGGATTGATTCTAACATTGATACTGACCTTGCTGTTCTTGCATTGTTGTAGATTCCTGCAGCAACGAACACCATGAGCTTCAATGTGCGATCCCTACTGGAAAGGGAGAAGTTTGCTGGTCCAAACTTCTCAGACTGGTATGGACACCTTAAGATTGTTCTTAAGGCTGAGAGGAAACTGTATGTCCTCGAGACGGCTGTACCGCCTCAACCCGCTCCGAACGCCGCAAGGGCGGTTCGGGAAGCCTATGAAAAGCATGTCAATGATAGCATTGATGTCGCTTGCCTGATGCTAGCGTCTATGACGCCACAGCTGCAGCGTCAGCATGAGGATATGTCTGCTATAGAAATGATAGCAAACCTCAAGATGTTGTATGCTGCACAGGCGAGGACTAAGCGCTATAATTTGACCAAGCTTTTCTTTCAGAGCAAACTGGCTGAAGGGAGTCCAGTGGGAGCTCATGTGCTCAAGATGATTGGGCACAAAGAGGCTCTAGAGAAACTGGGACATACCATCAATCAGGAGCTTGCTGTAGACATTATTCTGCAGTCCCTCCCGGCCTCTTTCGATCCGTTCATTATTAATTTTAATATGAACAAGATCGACTGTACTCCGGCAGAGTTGCTGAATATGCTCTTGACTACAGAGGAAACTCTAAAGGGAAAGCCTTCAACCTCTGTCTTGATGTTTCCTTCCAGGAACAAGAAGAAGGGGAAGAAGGGCAAAGCCCCTATCAAGAGTTACAACAAGGCTCTGAAACAAAAGGTTAAGCGGTCGAAGGAATACAGATGTTTCCACTGTGGCCAGCTGGGTCACTGGAAAAAGGACTGTAAAGCGCTCCAAGGAGACAAGAAGGGAAGCATTGCTTCTGGCTCAGGTATTTTTGTGACTGAGGTCATGATATCTTCTTCTTCTATTTCATGGGTGTTGGACACTGCATGTGGAGTTCACATTTGTTCAAATGTACAGGAACTCAAGAGAAGAAGACAGGTGGGACAGCATGAGGTGGACCTACGAGTTGGAAACGGGGCACGGGTTGCTGCTATTGCTATAGGAGAATATCACATCTCATTACCATCTGGACTTGTATTAGAACTTAATAATTGTTATTTTGTACCTAGCATTACCAAGAATATTATCTCCATTCCTACTCTTGTCAGGAAAGGATTTTCCTTTGAATGCAATATTTTAAAGTGTGTTCTTTCTTATGATAATATTGTTTATGCTTCTGGATCAATTAACAATGGATTATTCATGTTGGACATGGAATGTTCTATACAAAATATTGATAATAAGAAAGCCAAGTATGCTGATGACAGCACCTTGCTATGGCATAGTCGTTTAGGCCATATTAACAAGAAACGCATTAAGCGGTTGCATGACCATGGACTGCTGGGATCGTTCTCCTATGAGGAGATTGGTACATGCAAAGCTTGTTTATTGGGTAAAATGACGAAGTCTCCTTTTCCTAACAAAGGTCAAAGGGCTTCAGGTTTACTTGACCTTATACACAGTGATGTGTGTGGGCCATTTAGTAAACATGCCAGAGGTGGCTATTCATACTTCATTACCTTTACTGATGATTTCAGTAGATATGGGTATGTCTATTTAATAAGACATAAGAGTGAATCTTTTGACAAGTTCAAAGAGTTCAAGAATGAAGTACAAAATCAGCTAGGCCGAAATATCAAGGCACTTCGTTCTGATCGAGGTGGTGAATACCTAAGTCGAGAGTTTACTGACTATCTGAAGGAGTGTGGGATTATCTCACAGCTCACTCCGCCAGGAACACCGCAATGGAATGGTGTGTCCGAGAGGAGAAATAGAACATTACTTGATATGGTTCGTTCTATGAAGAGTCAGGCTGCTCTACCTTACTCCTTTTGGGGATTTGCACTGGAAACAGCTGCAAAGGTACTAAACCGAGTGCCATCCAAGGCAGTTTCAAAGACTCCATACGAGTTATGGTATGGGAAACAGCCGAGCTTGACGTTTATCAAGATCTGGGGTTGCAAGGCTTATGTCAAAAAGCTCGCCTCTGGGAAACTAGAGAGCAGATCTGATAAGTGCATCTTTGTCGGTTACCCTAAGGAAACTAAGGGTTATTATTTCTACGATCCCAAAGAGAACAAGGTATTTGTTGCTCGGACGGGCATTTTTCTTGAGAAGGAGTTTCTTCTGCAAGAGGCCAGTGGGAGAGAAATAAAGCTGGATGTGAATCCAGAAGAAGGACAAAGTAGTCAAGCACAGTTGGATGAGCCTGAGCCGGTAGAACAGGTTAGTAAACAACCTGAGGCTCAGATATCACGGGAACCGCGAAGATCGGGAAGGATCCGTCGACAGCCTGAGCGCTATGACGGAGTCTACATCATTGATCATGATGAACCCCTTACTTATGCGGATGCGGTCAGTGGACCGGATTCAGCGAGATGGCTTGAAGCTATGCGAGCCGAGATGGACTCCATGTCAGATAACCAAGTCTGGGATTTGGTTGATCCGCCTCCGGGAGTAATCCCTATAGGCTGTAAATGGATCTTCAAGAAGAAGATTGACATGGATGGTAACGTGGTTACCTATAAAGGCAGGCTAGTTGCGAAAGGTTTCAAACAAATCTACGGGATAGATTATGATGAAACTTTCTCTCCTGTAGCCATGTTCAAGTCTATTCGGATTATTCTCGCGATAGCAGCATATTATGATTATGAGATCTGGCAAATGGATGTGAAGACCGCTTTCCTTAATGGAAAACTGGATGAGGATGTGTATATGACACAACCTGAAGGTTTCACCAATCCATCAGATCGTCATAAAATATGCAAGTTAAAGAAGTCTATTTATGGACTTAAGCAAGCATCTAGAAGCTGGAATATTCGTTTTGATGAATCAATCTGTGAGTTTGGTTTCATCAAGAACGAAGATGACCCGTGTGTATATAAGAGGTTTAGTGGGAGCGTGATTACTTTCCTAGTCCTCTACGTCGATGATATCTTAATCATTGGAAACGATATTGCTGAACTGCATGCTATTAAAGCATGGTTAAGAAAATGTTTCCAGATGAAAGATCTAGGAGAAGCAGCCTATGTATTAGGTGTAAAGATCTACAGGGATAGATCTAAGAGGCTTCTCGGGCTGTGCCAGAGTACTTACATCGATAAAGTCCTGGAGAGATTCCATTTAGAGAATTCTAAAAGAGGATATCTTCCAGTCAGACATGGTCTGAATCTTTCAAAGAGTCAGTGTCCGCAAACACAGACTGAGAAAGATGAAATGGACAATACGCCTTATGCTTCGGCTATTGGGTCCATTATGTATGCGATGTTATGTACTCGCCCGACGTCGCTTACGGGTTAAGCGTGACCAGTCGATTCCAAAGTAATCCAGGTCAGGCGCACTGGATTGCAGTCAAGAATATTTTGAAATATCTGCGGAGGACCAAAGATATGTTCTTGATATATGGTGGTCAGGAAGAACTCAGTATAGAAGGATATACTGACGCTTCGTTCCAATCGGACCAGGATGATTTTCGATCGCAATCAGGCTATGTTTTTAGCTTGAATGGTGGAGCAGTGGTATGGAAAAGTTTCAAACAGTCTATCGTTGCTGATTCCACAACAGAAGCCAAGTATGTTGCAGCCTCAGAAGCATCTAAGGAGGCAGTGTGGATTCGTAAGTTCGTTCAGGAACTTGGTGTTGTTCCTTCGAGTGCAGATCCTTTGGTTATCTTCTATGATAACACTGGAGCAATCGCACAAGCAAAGGAACCACGGTCGCACTAGAAGTCCAAGCACATACAGAGACGGTTTCACTTGATCCGGGAGATCATTGATCGTGGTGAGATCAAAATCTGCAAGGTTCATACAGATGACAATCTGGTTGACCCGCTTACCAAGCCTCTGGCACAGCAGAAGCATGAGAAGCACTGTAATAATATGGGTTTGAGATTTCTCAACCATTAGATTAAGTGCAAGTGGGAGATTGTTGGGGTATGCCCTTAAGGCTAATGTTTGAGGTCTTGGGATTCTTTCAGTATCATGTATAAACTCTTATGTTTATAAAGGCAATGGTTGTTATTCAGTTGGTTACATTGTCTGCTGCAATAAGTGTGCTTCTGAATAATGTCTCAAAGCTGTTCAGCTTGGCTGACATGCTGTTTTGTCCTTAGTCGAGATATCTTGGTGAACATGAGACAGCCTTGATATGATTGAGACTAATATGTGTTCTAATCTTATAGGATGCTTCGAGCATGGAATAAGATGTAGACTCATGGGTACATTGGATGTACTGGACAGACCCTACTAGGATATTCAATTGCTTGTCACAATGTGAATAATCCTTGATTGCAACAAGTGGCACATGTCCTCTGACTTGAGATCACTTGTGTTTCTAAATGATGATTGTCATTGTTTTGAGGTAGTTCAATATCATTTGAAACATAATGGTTATAGACTATCTTGGATAATGATCATGAGTCATGTTAGGGCACTAGTGATAGATATAGGATTGCCGTCTCCTTGTTTAAGGAGTGTGATGTTCTGAAGGGGCCCCCCTAAATGAGATGATTGAGAAAGTGTATGGCCATACCCCAGGTGACTATGTTCATCTGATCTAATCATGCTCATCATATTGGAGCTACAGGCTTGACACGCTTGTCCAATAAGAACATCCAGTGGCAAAGGAAACATGTATGCCTGGTGAAGTGGATTCACACTTGTGCTGTGGTTTGGGTGTAGTCTTGGAAGACTCTTTCCTTTATATCGGGAGACAGTGATGTGTTGCTAGATACCCCTCACTGATCGTGATAACGTAAGTTATCGTTACCGACATTTAAAGGAAACCCTCAGGGTCGCACAATTTGATGATATGGCTTACTTAAGTCAGATCGTGTGGACTGAATTGTCAGGGTTCAGTTTAAAGGGATTTAATCTCTGATTGTGAGTGAGATCTGGTCTGATCATGTTTGATTGATTAGGGCTTGAGATCGGTAAGCTTCGATCGAGAGAGTTGATGCTAGATCGGTGAGATCAAGAGCATCAAGAGATGAACGGTTAGATCTGGAACCTTAGGGTTTAATATGATCTAGACCAAGTGGCTTAAGTGATTTGGTCTTTGGACCAAATTGAGTTGAACCGAATGGCTTGAACCGGTTCACATGGTTGAACGAATGGTTCAAAGGCTTGATGCTGTTTTGGGCGGTTTACTTTGAGTAAGCGCATGGTCCATGAACGCATGAAGTGAAGTTTTACTATTTTTGGAAGAAACGTGTCCGAAATAGTTAAGACGCCTCACGTTCGGTTGCACTCAATTCGACTCTTGCTCTTTTGCTTCTTCCTCTCGAGGTCTTCTCGTGTGGAAAAGAGCGTGGACAACAAGAAAGGACTCGAGCCAAACTAGAGACATCATCTCTTCTCCCTCAAGCGATCAGGATTCTTGGAGCCTTGCTAGCACAAGGAGCGACAAGGAGTAGGCTAAGTCTCATCTTGTGTGCGCACACTTTGGAGGAGAACCTTATCGATCTCTTCTTCCTAGACGCCATCCAAGCAATGGCTTTGGTAAGAATCGATTTCTTGATTCTTGTTTGCAATCGCATATAAAGTTGATCATATAATATGCAAAGATCCTAGAAACCCCCTTCCGCTGCATGAAAAACCTCAATATGCGCCTATCTAGGGTTTCGCTCCCCTTGTTTAGGGGACCTTCACTTTCATGGAAGAAGAACGCCTCCAAGACTCCAAGCCGTCGCCCCTCAAGTGCTTCACACCTCCAAGGAAGTAAGTGCATGTGAGGGGTTCGGCTAGGGCTCTCTTTTATAACATGAAGAGGCAGTTTAGAGAAGAGGCGATTAGGGCATTAATCTAGGGTCTTAATTACATGTGCCATTGTCTTGCCATAGCAAGCATTCAGCCACATGCGCCCATGCCTTTCCTAAAGGGGCAAACTTCTCATCTACATGCCAAGACCAAGTCTAGGCAAGATAGGAGTTTTCCTAATGTGGATGGGCACAAGTCCTAATCCAATTAGGACTCTTAATTATATCAATAATCAGCCCACTAATGCGCCAATAGCATAGGAAATAATATCTCAATTGATGAGATCAAATTCTAATCAAATTTGATCACTTGAAGATGCCATACAAGTGATATGCGCAAGTCCTAGTCCAACTAGGATTCTTCATATGCCCTTGAGATATTTCTCTCCCCATTATACCCTTTAAGCCTCTAATCTCTTCATGACAACTTATTAGTGAGCCCAACTAATTAATGGGCCTAGCCCAAAGTCCATTATGCATATTAACCAAGCTATTGGATCCAATCCAATTTAACCCAAGGACAAATGAGGCTAACCATGGTTAATTTGGTCAATATGCCAAAAATGGAAGTTAGCCCTAATAAGTTTCTTCCATCTCATCAGGCCCATTGGCGCTGATGAAATCTCCAAAACAGATCCGAGTTATCCAATAACTCGATCTAAAGGAAACCCGTTTAATATGAAAACTCGAGCATCAAGGTGTGCGACCCTGTAGGTTCCTTTGACGCTGGCAGTGCTGACCAAAGGTCACCACAAGCAGTGAGAGGCACCTTGCAGTGCATCGCTGCTACCCAGGTCTTTGTAATGGATATCGACATCGACATCCCCATCATCGTAACTAGGTACAGATGCATCACAGTCTCTTTGCCGAGCTGATGTCCGATTGGACAAGTGTGTCACCACTTGTTTTCACCCCAATCACATGGCTATGACTAAATCAGGTTCTCACCTGGGTATGGCCATACACTTTCAGTCATAGTACCAAAGAGGAGCTCCATGGATATCATGCTTCCCTTAGGAAGGGGCAAATCCTTTATCTGTCCGTTGTCCTTCTCATATGGGTCGTGACATGCTCAATGACAACCGTTATTACCTCCCAACTACGGTGAGGTGTTAGGTTGTATCAAAGCATATCCCTAACATATAGAATGACCAATGACCTCAAGTCAAGGGATCAATGCATCTCCTATCACTTGTGACACCAAGTCATTGCCTCACAGCGGGTCTATCTAGTATATTCAACACTGATATACTCATATGTTTGCGTTAGCACCTTGTGCCTAACCAGCCCATATACCAGTCTCATGAGTACCAGAGTTGTCCCATATCCACTCAGGTATATTGATTGGGGACAATTATTTTGAGCACAGATCCAATGTGTCTCCAGGGCCCTTATCATGTGAGTACATAAACGCAAATGTAAACAAACATAGATAATGACAATGCCAGGATGATATATATAACTATCAATGTCAAGTAGTACAAAGATGGCCAAAATTAGGTCCTAGGGCATATACACCAACACCTGATGCACCGGTGGTGCAATTTACTTCTTTGAAAGGAAAGACGATTACATCCGGTAGGTGAGGAATCGAGACCGAGCAAAGGATCACACACCTTGCTCCACACTCTAACCTCTCCAAAGTAAGCTCCTATCACACAAGAAAGCTAAGGAATAAGCTAAACTCCAACTCCCCTTTATAGAGTAAGGGAGGGAATATCACACCACAAGCATGATTAAGGAATATGACACCACAAGCATGACTAGGGAATAACACACCACAAGCATGACTGCCTATTTTAACTAACTAAAACCAGTCAAGATGCTGCTGATATAAGTATCTGATGTAAGCATTAACTAACTACTACCAACTAAAGTAGATGAGAGAATCTGAAGCTGGGCGCATGGGCTGGGCCTTCCGGGCTGCAACTGGACCGTCAAACCATCTCGGAGCACGCAACAATGAAACAGCAGAATTTGCTGATGGTGCGCTGATTCATCGCCCTACTAGCTTGTTCCTAGGCCGTGTTGGTCAACTGGTTATGGTAATGATCGTTGACCGGGTATTTAGGTGGCTGGGGTGCCAAGCACATGGGTCGTAATACCTCCGTGTGGACTAATGATGCCCATGTACCGATCTGGTCCTTGACTTGAACGTTAAGATCGTCTTATCGTGGTTGCGTCAGGGGCCCTTTGAACTTTTTAAGGGAAGTGGAACCTTGTCTGGAGGGAAGTCCACAGAATGACCATGTTTCTCTAGCTCTGGAGCTGCTGTGGAGGGTCCTCCTGCATCAGATGGTGTGGCCGAATTTGCTTGAAGACTAATTTGCATGATTGGTTGATGTGCTAGCTTTGTTTCCTTCTTTGGTTTGGGCAAATTTCTTTAAGGCTTTGTTTCCTTCAAATTCAAAATTCTTTCCATGGTGTGTTCCCTTATTCGGCTAGGAGGAGATGAATGAATTTCCTTGTTTGTTGTGAGCGAGTAGATGGATTGAAACTTGCTGTTCTTGTTGGGGTTGAATTCCTTCTTTGCTTGGCGAATTCTTCTTACTTGGGCCACAAGAGAAGGTGATAAACTTCCCAAAACTTGGCTTGACGATTTTTTGCCTTGTTTTCTTTCATGGTGTGAACACTAATTGCCTTCCTTGATTTGAGGGATTGGATGGATGGGATCTTCATTCTTTCTTCATAGATGGGGCATATCACTTGAGGTGGCAGAGATAACCCTTCATTGATGTGGCAAACAAATGTGGAAAGGTGAGATGAACTCCTTTCATCTCAAGTCTTCATTTTGACTTGGCTTTGAAGTGACTTGCCATATTGAGAGCTAGCTTGTTATAGTGAGCTTTGAGCTAGCTTGTTATAGTGAGCTTTGAGCTAGCTTTGAGCTTGTCTACATAAATTGTTAATGCTATTACATTATGTCATGCACTAATCCTACTATGATGCAACATAATTTCATAAAAGAAAAATACAAAATCTACCATATGTCATGTTATACTTAAAGTGGAACTAACCTAAAATGATGTATGCATGCAATGGGTGGTGCCTTAGGCTGCCCTTAAATTAGGGTAACCTTAGACTCCACTTGTATTTTCTTGGGTCATGGTCTCTACCGCCATCAATTTGTCATAGAATTTAAAGGGCTTAATTGATGGAGGCAGTAGCCCTGCTCTGAGGAGATCTGGTCGGGCTCGTAGGGTACCTAATCGATATGGGTTCCCTTAGGGTTCCATTTCTTGCATGGCATTTAGGGTAATTTACTTTTCAATAAAAACATGCATCATGTAGACATTTATGGCAAGTCCACTTGTAGTAGGTGGTGCATTGTAACTCATGAACTTATGTATTCTTGCATCATAAGTAGTGCATGTAGGCATTAGGATCATTTTGGCAAGACAATCAGGAAAGGAGCAGCTCAAGATCCAGCCCAAGGTCACTCAAGCTCCACTCATTAAGTTCAGCTCCAGAAAAGGAAAGGAGGACTTCAAAGCCCAAGCTCACTTCAATCCAAGTCATAACTCACTTGCTATTTTTGTTGGGCGCATCTTCAAGGAAGCATTCAACCACCTCATCATCCAATCAAGTTAAAAGCGCCAACCACTAGAGGAATGAATTCAAATCTCCTCCATCAAGATCCACAATCCAAGGGATCATTCATCAAGATCCACAATTAGAGGAGAGCATTGATGAAGACATTAATGAGAAGATTCCATCTCTTGTTGCCGCCCATACCTTCATGGAAAGGATTCAAATTTTGAAATCCCTTATCCATGCGCCATCAAGCTTGTCGCCAAAGATAAGAAGACAACCCCTCAAGCACTTAAAGAGTTGCCAAACAAAGATCATCAAAGAAAGAAACTCATGAAGAGGATTTGCGCCCACATCACCATGAATTTGAAATTCAAACTCCATCCATTTTTGTAAGAGGCGCATGGAAGACAATTACTATCCTGCCCTAGCCTCAATTCACCTATAAAAGCATGACCTCCCCCTTGTATTTTCGATGACCTCTTGATGAAATATATTGTCTATTAGTTGCCTAGCTTAATTAATTGTGTTAGTGTTCAAGTTCTCTTTAGCCGAGCCCCTTCTCCCTCTTCTAGTTCTTCACCGAAACCCTAAGAAGCCTCCTTCTTGTTTGTGTGCGCCACCACAAGGAGCCCTTCTTCACCCTCGGTTTGGAGCAAGAAGAGAAGCATCCTCGGCTTCAAGGAGTTCTCACCCTCTCGGATAAGTCTTCTTCTTCTTTACACTTCTTATCTTGACTCTAAGAACTCTTCTCTACACTCATATTGGTTTATTTACATTGTAGCTTGCGCTTGGAGTGAGTAAAGAAGGGGCGCCTTCCCCTTCCTTCTCTTTCTCCCCCCCTCCTTCTCTTTAGTTGCTTAATATTAGCAAGGGAATTTGTCAGGCTTAACCTCACCCCTTGATTTACTCCTGTATTAAAATCCGTGGCTTGTACGGATCTTCTGTGTTTGCTTGTAAGCTCCACCCTACACCTTCCATCAGAGTTGGACCGGTGAAGAACGGGAAGCACAGCCCTTCAATTCTCAAGGGTTGCACTGTAAGTTTATTTCCTGCAGTTACTGCTTTCTAGTGTAGAACTTTCTTACTGCTCTTAGTTAAACTCGAATTTTCTTATCTATTTAAAATACAAAAAAATTAGTTTTCTAAACCTCGTTAGTTAATCTCGGTTTTCCTTATTATTAAGCTATCTATCAAAATCCGTTTTCAAAAGCGTTGTTTGAATGCTTTAGACCCCCCCCCCCCGTCCTACATCAGCTTGGTATCAGAGGATTTGGCTCTTAGACTAGAAATTTTAAGCCTCAAAAACTTATTTTTCTACTTCTAAGCGGTCTTTGGATTTAGGTTGTTTGAAAGAAGTTGACTACTTATCTTATCATTTTGGCTTTATTTTCAAAACCTATATCTTGTCAAAACACCCATGCAAACTCGGTCTAAAACCCAACAACAAGAACAAAATCCCACCATGGATCACAATGCTACAGATTAAAGGTTTGAGTTCTTAACTGAGCAGATAGGGACCCTTACCCGAAGCCTTAACCAACTTACTACTGAATTTCATGATTTTAGGGAGAGGTCTTCCCATCATGCTAGTGAACCACCTAGCCCTCATCATGTAGAAACCCAACAACCACCTGCGTGGAACGGGCATCAAACCCCAAACCATGCAGGCGCTCAACCAACATGGAATGGATACCCCAATCCAAACCATGCGGGAAACCACCAACCCAATATGTGGAATGGACCTCCTATTCAAACCCCACCTCAACCCAGATTTAGGGAGGATGATGTGCACCGCGCCATCAAACTCAACCCACCAACCTTCAATGGCTCCCTAGAACCCCGAGACTTCTTGGACTGGACAACCAAACTCGAACAATATTTCGAGTGGAGTATGATCCCTGAGCACAGCAAGGTCCGACTTGCAAAGTGCCTTCTTGAGGGAAATGCTAGGTTGTATTGGAACAATGTAGAGAACAACCAACAAAGACTCAACCTTCCTCCCATAGACACCTGGCTAGAAATGCGCCAACAACTTAAATTGAAATATGTTCCCTCATATTTTCAGAGTAAGTTGTTTGACCAAGCCTCTAGCTTAACCCAAGGAGCAATGACCATTGACCAATACACTGCTAGCTTTGAGGAATTCCTCCTTAGGGGAAACCCAGGAGAAAACCCTCTATTTACCCTTAGCAGGTATAAAAATGGTCTCCGATCTGAGATTAGAAAGGGCCTTAGCTACTACCAGATAGATTCCATAGAGGTTGCCCATCTTAGAGCCAAGGAGATTGAACAAGAACTTAAGGTTGCCTATAGGAAAGAGTTTAGTGCCTCTAGACCAAGTCCTAGACCAACGCAACCTCAAAGCTCTCCTAGACCAACCCAACCGCAAAACTCTAACACTCCTAGAACCAATCCCTCGAGTTATCCAGAACCATCTAGGGTCAAGTGCCATGGGGTTCAACTGTTGGGGTATGCCCTTAAGGCTAATGTTTGAGGCCTAAGGATTGTATCAGTATCATGTAATAAACTCTTGTGTTTATAAAGGCATGGTTGTTATTCAGTTGTTACCTTGTCTGCTGTAATAAGTGTACTTCTGAATAATGTCTCAATGCTGTTCAGCTGGGCTGACATGCTATATGTCCTTAGTCGATGTATCTTGGTGAACATGAGACAGCCTTGATATGGTTAAGACTAATATGTGTTCTAATCTTATAGGATGCTTCGAGCATGGAATAAGATATAGACTCATGGGTACATTGGATGTACTGGACAGACCCTACTAGGATATTCAATTGCTTGTCACAATATGAATATTCCTTGATTGTATCAAGTGGCACATTTCCTCTGACTTGAGATTACTTGTGTTTCTAAATGATGATTGTCATTGTTTTGAGGTAGTTCAATATCATTTGAAACATAATGATTATAGACTATCTTGGATGGTGAGCTTGAGTCAGGTTAGGGCACTAGTGATAGATAAAGGATTGCCGTCTCCTTGTTTAAGGAGTGTGATGTTCTGAAGGGCCCCCCTTGATGAGATGATTGAGAAAGTGTATGGCCATACCCAGATGACTGTGTTCATCTGATCTAATCATGCTCATCGTATTGGAGTTACAGGCTTGACATGCTTATCCAATAAGAACATCCAGTGGCAAAGGAAACATGCATGCCTTGTGAGTTGATTCACACTTGTGCTATGGTTTGGGTGTAGTCTTGGAAGACTCTTTCCTTTATATCGGGAGACAGTGATGTGTTGCTAGATACCCCTCACTGATCGTGATAACGTGAGTTATCGTTACCGACATTTAAAGGAAACCCTTAGGGTCGCACAATTTGATGATATGGCTTACTTAAGTCAGATCGTGTGGACTGAATTATTTTGGTTCAGTTTAAAGGGATTTAATCTCTGATTGTAAGTGAGATCTGGTCTGATCATGTTTGATTGATTAGGGCTTAAGATCGGTAAGCTTCGATTGAGAGAATAGATGCTAGATCGGTGAGATCAGGAGCATCAAGAGATGAACGGTTAGATCTGGAGCCTTAGGGTTTAATTAAGATCTAGACTGGATCGCTTGGCTTGGTTGGTTCTTGAACCGAACCAAATTGAACCGGCTCATATATGAGCGCATGGTTCAAAGGGAGATGAGGTGGCGACTTGTTCACTTGGCGTGAACGTTTGAGCGAGTGGTGGTTTCTATTTTTAGAAACCATGATCTCCACTTGGAGATCTCTCACGTTCGAATAGGATTGATTCTATTCTCGCCTCTCCGCCCATTATTCCTCTCGGCACTTTTCGTGTGTGGCGACGCTTGGAGCTTTGAGGAGGATTCGGCCAAGAAAGGAAAATCGTCTCCATCCCTTCCATACGTTCAAGACTTCTTGGAACCTTGCTAGCACAAGGAGCACCAAGAAAGTAGGCGCGCTCTCATCTTGTGTGCGCATTCTCTGGAGGAGACCCCTGTCGATCTCTGCTTCCTAGACGCCATCCAAACACATGGCTTCGGTATGATCTTCATTCGATCTTCATGCTTCTTAAAAGTTGATCATATGAATGTATAGCATCCGATCCTCTTGAAACCCTACTTCCGCTGCTAAAACATAAGAATAAGGTTGCTTGCGCCACCTTAGGGTTTCGCCCCCCCCCCCCTTGAAGGGGAACCAACAATTGGTATCAGAGCGAGGTTCTATGCATTGTTATTATGATTGCTTTAGCCTTGTGTGATCCATTACTTACGCATATCTCTAGATCTAGGGTTACATGCGAAATCTCTAGTATGTGTTGGTTGACGAAAATGCATATTTTCTTTTTGCGCATGTATGTTGGCGCATGATGTAGTTTTGCTCAAAATATATCACTTGCGCGACCTCACTAGATCTAAGAGGCGCCTGCTGTAAACCCTTAGACGGGTTATTAGGGTTGAAGTCATCCCCTAGGTTAGATCCAGACAGTCTGATCAGACCATCTGACAGCCTTGATGGGTTGACCAGATAGCACCTGTGCGCAAGCACTTGGTGGCTATAGGTCGACTGCAGACAGGCGTGTAGCGATGTCTGGTTGAGACGACTAGTGAACACACATGAGTTAGGCCCGGGGTCACACCCGCTTGCCAGAACTCATGAGGGTTGTTCAGCCCTGGCGCATGCAAGGTTGACCATTTGGTCGACTCAAGTCAGTTAGGACTTGGTGCATGTAAGGGCAGTGGATCTGACTAGGTCTGATGAGTGGATCCCTAGTAATGGACCGTTGTAAGGTAGTAGGGCACATAAGGAAAATTAAAATTGATGCCAATGGGGTTTTCGAAATTTTATTTTCCTATGTTGGATCACATGTTTGATTGTAGCATATGCCTGTTTATTTATTCTTATGTGGACTGCCCATGTTAAATGTGTGCTGTGCTGGGGCCTGCGTGCCTGTATTAAAGTTGTAAATTAATTATTGTGATCTGCGTATCACATTGTATTTAATTTATAAAGTGTAATTGACCTGCGTGTCAATCTTGTCTAGATAGATTAATTTGTAAGTTAATCAGACAAGAGCACAGAGCACACTTGGCAGAGGCGCATGCAGCAGTGGCTTGACCAGGTGAGAGGTCCAGGGTTCGACTCTGGGACCAGGCGCATTTTCCCTGGTGGGCGCATCTCAGCTGCAAATGGCGCTTGGGCCCTGGGTTGGGCCAGATGAGCAGCTAAAGTCCTATGAAGAAAAGCAAGTGAAGACTTAAGTATCTTAAGGTCTTACTTAGGCTATGGGCTTTTTACCACATAAGATTCATGCTTTCTTTTATTGTTTAAATAAGTAGAACAGCATGATTTATTTATCTTCTGCTATCACCATAGGTATTGCATGATAGTGAAGAAGATAAAAGACCGTTAAAATCCAACGCTAAAATATCAAGCTCGTAAGCTTTCTGACGCGAAACCTCACTGTTCTGATTATCGTTGGAGCCGTGTTGTACCCACTCAGTGGGCACGTCCATCTATCTTCAGACGGTGCGGGATTACACCTGCGTGTTACAGAGAAGGGATTTATCGCTTCTCGTTGCTCAGCATAGCACGTGGTGGTCCAGGGAGTAGGTCGGGTCAGCTTGACCATGTAGCCTACATATGTGGCGCATATGGTAGCACATGGAGGCAGCCATCTGTGGGGTCAGAGATTGTGTTGTACCAACTCAGTTGGCACAGTCTGCTGGATTGCCCAGATGAAGGGGAATCGCACGGGTTGGCGATTGGCTAGGGCAGCCTACCAGAGATTAGTGCTTGTACTCTCTGTGCATCTTATCTCGCCTGAGCGGGACGCGGAGACCAAGTATGAAATCTGGATCCCATCTCACTAAAAGAGTTCTACTCTTTCGGGCTGTTTTGCTGGATTTTTCAGCCAGATAAAATAGTGAGAAAAAGAATCTTTCTTAAGTCCTGATTGATTCTTAACATTGATACTGACCTTGTTGTTCTTGCATTGTTGTAGATACCTGCAGCAACGAACACCATGAGCTTCAATGTGCGATCCCTACTGGAAAGGGAGAAGTTTGCTGGGCCGAACTTCTCAGACTGGTACGGACACCTTAAGATCGTTCTTAAGGCAGAGAGGAAACTGTATGTCCTCGAGACGGCGATACCGCCTCAGCCCGCCCCGAACGCCACAAGGGCGGTTCGGGAAGCCTATGAAAAGCACGTCAATGATAGCATTGATGTCGCTTGCCTGATGCTAGCGTCTATGACGCCACCGCTGCAGCGTCAGCATGAGGATATGTCTGCTATAGACATGATAGCGAACCTCAAGATGCTGTATGCTGCACAGGCGAGGACAGAACGCTATAATCTGACAAAGCTTTTCTTTTAGAGCAAACTGGCTGAAGGGAGCCCAGTGGGAGCTCATGTGCTCAAGATGATTGGGCACAAGGAAGCTCTAGAGAAACTGGGGCATACCATCAATCAGGAGCTTGCTGTAGACATTATTCTGCAGTCTCTCCCGCCCTCATTCGACGCGTTCATCATTAACTTTAATATGAACAAAATCGATTGTACTCCGGCAGAGCTGCTGAATATGCTCTTGACTACTGAGGAAACTCTGAAGGGAAAGCCTTCGACCTCTGTCTTAATGGTTCCTTCAAGGAACAAGAAGAAGGGGAAGAAGGGCAAGACCCCTGTCAAGAATTACAGCAAGGCTCTGAAGCAAAAGGTGAAGCGGTCCAAGGAATACAGATGTTTCCACTGTGGCCAGCTGGGTCACTGGAAAAAGGACTGTAAAGCGCTCCAAGGAGACAAGAGGGGAAGCTTCGCTTCTGGCTCAGGTATTTTTGTGACTGAGGTCATGTTTTCTTCTTCTATATCATGGGTGTTGGACACTGCATGTGGAGTTCACATTTGTTCAAATGTACAGGAACTCAAGAGAAGAAGGCAGGTGGGATAGCATGAGGTGGACCTACGCGTTGGAAACGGGGCACGGGTTGCTGCTGTTGCTGTAGGAGACTATTTCATTTCTTTACCATCTAGACTTGTATTGGAACTAGACAATTGTTACTTTGTTCCCAGTATTACTAAAAATATTATCTCTATTCCTGCTCTTGTTAGGAAGGGATTTTCCTTTGAATGCAATATTTCAAAGTGTGTTTTATCTTTAGATAATATTGTTTATGCAACTGGTTCAATTAACAATGGGTTATTCATGTTGGACATGGAATGTTCTATACAAAATATTGATATTAAGAAAGCCAAGTATGCTGATGACAGCACCTTGCTATGGCATAGTCGTTTAGGCCATATTAACAAGAAACGCATTAAGCGGTTGCATGATCATGGACTGCTGGGATCATTCTCCTATGAGGAGATTGATACATGCAAGGCTTGTTTAATGGGTAAAATGACGAAGTCACCTTTTCCTCACAAAGGTCAAAGGGCTTCAGGTTTACTTGACCTTATACACAGTGATGTGTGTGGGCCATTTAGTAAACATGCCAGAGGTGGCTATCAGTACTTCATTACCTTTATTGATGATTTCAGTAGATACGGGTATGTCTATTTAATGAGACATAAAAGTGAATCTTTTGACAAGTTCAAAGAGTTCAAAAAAAATGAAGTACAGAATCAGCTAGGCCGAAATATCAAGGCACTTCGTTCTGATCGAGGTGGAGAATACCTAAGTCATGCGTTTACTGACTATCTGAAGGAGTGTGGGATTATCTCACAGCTCACTCCGCCAGGAACACCCCAATGGAATGGTGTGTCCGAGAGGAGAAATAGAACGTTACTTGATATGGTTCGTTCTATGATGAGTCAGGCTACTCTTCCATACTCCTTTTGGGGATTTGCACTGGAAACAGCTGCAAAGGTACTAAACCGAGTGCCATCCAAGGCAGTTTCAAAGACGCCATATGAGTTATGGTATGGGAAACAGCCAAGCTTGACATTTATTAGGATCTGGGGCTGCGAAGCTTATGTCAAAAAGCTCGCCTCTGGGAAACTAGAGAGCAGATCTGACAAATGTATCTTTGTCGGTTACCCTAAGGAAACTAAGGGTTATTATTTCTTCGATCCCAAAGAGAACAAAGTGTTTGTTGCTCGGACGGCCATATTTCTTGAGAAGGAGTTTCTTCTGCAAGAGGCCAGTGGGAGAGAAATAAAGTTGGATGAGAATCCAGAAGAAGGACAAAGTGCTCAAGCACAGTTGGATGAGCCTGAGCCGGTAGATCAGGTTATTGAACAACCTGAGGCTCAGATATCACGGGAACCGCGAAGATCGGGAAGGATCCGTCGACAGCCTGAGCGCTATGACGGAGTCTACATCATTGATCATGATGAACCCCTCACTTATGCGGATGCGGTCAGTGGACCGGAGTCAGCGAGATGGCTTGAAGCTATGCGAGCCGAGATGGACTCCATGTCAGATAACCAAGTCTGGGATTTGGTTGATCCGCCTCCGGGAGTTATCCCTATAGGCTGTAAATGGATCTTCAAGAAGAAGATTGACATGGATGGTAACGTGGTTACCTATAAAGGCAGGCTAGTTGCGAAAGGTTTCAAACAAATCTACGGGATAGATTATGATGAAACTTTCTCACCAGTAGCTATGTTTAAGTCTATTCGGATTCTTTTCGCGATAGCTGCATATTACGATTATGAGATCTGGCAGATGGATGTGAAGACAGCTTTCCTTAATGGAAGTCTGGATGAGGATGTGTATATGACACAACCTGAAGGTTTCACTAATCCATCAGATCGTCATAAAATATGCAAGTTAAAGAAGTCTATTTATGGACTTAAACAAGCATCAAGAAGCTGGAATATTCGTTTTGATGAATCAATCTCTGAGTTTGGTTTCATCAAGAACGAGGATGACCCGTGTGTATATAAGAGGTTTAGTGGGAGCGTAATTACTTTCCTAGTCCTCTACGTCGATGATATCTTGATCATTGGAAATGACATTCCTGAAATGCATGCGGTTAAGGCATGGTTAAGGAAATGTTTCCAGATGAAAGATCTAGGAGAAGCAGCCTATGTGTTAGGTGTGAAGATCTACAGGGATAGATCTAAGAGGCTTCTCGGGTTGTGCCAGAGTACTTACATCGATAAAGTCCTGGAGAGATTTCATTTAGAAAATTCTAAAAGAGGATATCTTCCAGTCAGACATGGTCTGAATCTTTCGAAGAGTCAGTGTCCACAAACACAGACTGAGAAAGATGAAATGGACAATACGCCTTATGCTTCGGCTATTGGGTCCATTATGTATGCGATCTTATGTACTCGCCCAGACGTCGCTTACGGGTTAAGCGTGACCAGTCGGTTCCAAAGTAATCCAGGTCAGGCACACTGGATTGCGGTCAAGAACATCTTAAAATATCTGCGGACAACCAAAGATATGTTCTTGATATATGGTGGTCAGGAAGAACTCAGTATTGAAGGATATACTGACGCTTCGTTCCAGTCTGACCAGGATGATTTCCGATCGCAATCAGGCTATGTTTTTAGCTTGAATGGAGGAGCAGTGGTGTGGAAGAGTTTCAAACAGTCAACTGTTGCTGATTCCACAACAGAAGCCGAGTATGTTGCAGCCTCGGAAGCATCCAAGGAGGCAGTGTGGATTCATAAGTTCATGAGAGAACTTGGTGTTGTTCCTTCGAGTGCAGATCCTTTGGTTATCTTCTGTGATAACACTGGAGCAATCGCACAGGCAAAGGAACCACGGTCGCACCAGAAGTCCAAGCACATACAGAGACAGTTTCACTTGATCAGGGAGATCATAGATCGTGGCGAGATCAAAATCTGCAAGGTTCATACAGATGACAATCTGGCAGACCCTCTTACCAAGCCTCTGGCGCAGCAGAAGCATGAGAAGCACTGTAATAATATGGGTTTGAGATTTCTCAACCATTAGATTAAGTGCAAGTGGGAGATTGTTGGGGTATGCCCTTAAGGCTAATGTTTGAGGCCTAAGGATTGTATCAGTATCATGTAATAAACTCTTGTGTTTATAAAGGCATGGTTGTTATTCAGTTTGTTACCTTGTCTGCTGTAATAAGTGTACTTCTGAATAATGTCTCAATGCTGTTCAGCTGGGCTGACATGCTATATGTCCTTAGTCGATGTATCTTGGTGAACATGAGACAGCCTTGATATGGTTAAGACTAATATGTGTTCTAATCTTATAGGATGCTTCGAGCATGGAATAAGATATAGACTCATGGGTACATTGGATGTACTGGACAGACCCTACTAGGATATTCAATTGCTTGTCACAATATGAATATTCCTTGATTGTATCAAGTGGCACATTTCCTCTGACTTGAGATTACTTGTGTTTCTAAATGATGATTGTCATTGTTTTGAGGTAGTTCAATATCATTTGAAACATAATGATTATAGACTATCTTGGATGGTGAGCTTGAGTCAGGTTAGGGCACTAGTGATAGATAAAGGATTGTCGTCTCCTTGTTTAAGGAGTGTGATGTTCTGAAGGGCCCCCCTTGATGAGATGATTGAGAAAGTATATGGCCATACCCAGATGACTGTGTTCATCTGATCTAATCATGCTCATCGTATTGGAGTTACAGGCTTGACATGCTTATCCAATAAGAACATCCAGTGGCAAAGGAAACATGCATGCCTTGTGAGTTGATTCACACTTGTGCTATGGTTTGGGTGTAGTCTTGGAAGACTCTTTCCTTTATATCGGGAGACAGTGATGTGTTGCTAGATACCCCTCACTGATCGTGATAACGTGAGTTATCGTTACCGACATTTAAAGGAAACCCTTAGGGTCGCACAATTTGATGATATGGCTTACTTAAGTCAGATCGTGTGGACTGAATTGTTTTGGTTCAGTTTAAAGGGATTTAATCTCTGATTGTAAGTGAGATCTGGTCTGATCATGTTTGATTGATTAGGGCTTAAGATCGGTAAGCTTCGATTGAGAGAATAGATGCTAGATCGGTGAGATCAGGAGCATCAAGAGATGAACGGTTAGATCTAGAGCCTTAGGGTTTAATTAAGATCTAGACTGGATCGCTTGGCTTGGTTGGTTCTTGAACCGAACCAAATTGAACCGGCTCATATATGAGCGCATGGTTCAAAGGGAGATGAGGTGGCGACTTGTTCACTTGGCGTGAACGTTTGAGCGAGTGGTGGTTGTTAGGGAATGCCGGGTGTAATTTAAAATTTTGCAGTCCCAGGACGCAGCGGAAGAAGCATTACACCCGAAACACATTCCGGTCCCAAGGATCCATGCGAGTGAGTACACACAAGGATGTGATAGAGTTATACCTCTTTCGCTTGTCTAGATGTCGAAGCCATGCTGAAGGCGCCCAAGTGTTTGCCCTCTACAAGTGTCCACGCGTCGACTCCTTGATCGTTGCTCCCTTCCACGCTTGGTGCTAGCGTCGGGAAGAGAATCAATCCTTCACTCCACTTCTATTGCGCCACCTCCAAGATGAAAACGCCAAGAAGGGATGAAGAGGAAGATGATGCCGCCAAGATGTATCCCTTTTCTCCTTGCTTGCGCCACCTTCAAGCAAGATGCGCCAATGGCTATGAGAGGAAGAGAGCTTGCGGCAATAGAAGGAGAAGCCACAAAGCCCAATCACTCTTTGCGCCAACAAGAGGAGAAGAAGAAAAGATGTTTTCGGCCACTTGGAAGAAGGGTTGCACCAAGCCTTAGTTGTTGTCACCCTTTGTCTTTGCTCACGCCTCCTACAAGTCCTTCTCACGAATCAACACATGAGATGGACGACTAGAGTCCTATTAATAGAACAAGGGGCGGCTAGAGCAATGGATGGGATCATGCCAAGTGGGCGGCTAGGATAAAGGAGTCTTGAGGTAAGGAAAGTCTCCAAGACTTTACTATAAATCTCATTCAACCTTTCCTAATTTTCCCAATGGCCATATCAGCCCAAAGCATACCTTGTATGCACTAATTCCATCCAAGGAAGTAGGGCTAGGCGCAACTTCCATGAAGAATTCGGCTAGGGCGGTTTCTTGGGAGAAATTAGGGTTTGGGGTAAGGTAAGTCTCCAAGACATTACCATATTCCTCACCCTACTACCCATATGCGCCCAAGAACTTCCCATAAAAGTTCTCAAGCCATATCAGCCCCAAGACTTGCCTTAGAGGCAAGTATTCCATCCAAGGAGCAAAGGGGGAGGCGCCTAATGCTTCCTTATGAAGCAACATGCGCCCACTTCACCCCATTATGCCCTTGGCGCCAATGGGGTATAATTCTTCCCCATTATACCCTTATTTGCTTATACTTCTTCATGACAACTAATTATTGGGCCTCATTGGATAATGAGCTAGCCCAAACTTTATGGCATGGGTTGATTAAGCCATTGGATCCAATCCAATGCAACCCTAATGTGAATGTGACCAATCTGGGTCAATTTCGGGTCAACCTGCCAAAAATGAAGTTTGGCTCCAATAACCTTCTTCCAACTCATCAGGCCCATTGGCGCTGATGAAATCTTCCAAATGGATCCAAGTTATCCAATAACTTGATCCAAAGGTTTCTTGATAAAAGCAACGTCAAAAGTCTTATTGCGTGTGACCCCGTAGGATCCATATGACGATGGCAATGATGTAAACATCATAAGTAGTGAGGGGTATCTAGCAACACATCACTACTACCCATGTCATAGGACTAAAGTCATTGTGGCAACAACTCCTAACAAGCAACGAGGATTCCCATTGCATTATAGATCCCTTTGCCTGAACTGATATCCTGCCATTGGATTAGTCTCAAGTTTATTATCCAACGCACTGGTCATTGTTGGGGTATGCCCTTAAGGCTAATGTTTGAGGCCTATGGGAATGTAACAAGTATCATGTAATAAACTCTATGTGTTTATAAAGGCATGGTTGTTATTCAGTTAGCTACATTGTCTGCTGCAATATATGTTCTTCTGAATAATGTCTCAAAGCTGTTCAGCTGGGCTGACATGCTATTATGTCCTTAGTCGATATATCTTGGTAAACATGAGACAGCCTCGATATGGTTAAGACTAATATGTGTTCTAATCTTATAGGATGCTTCGAGCATGGAATAAGATGTAGACTCATGGGTACATGGGATGTACTGGACAGACCCTACTAGGATGTTCAATTGTTTGTCACAATGTGAATATTCCTTGATTAAGACAAGTGGCACATTTCCTCTGACTTGAGATCACTTGTGTTTTCTAAATGATGATTGTCATTGTTTTGAGGTAGTTCAATATCATTTGAAACATAATGATTATAGACTATCTTGGATGGTGAGCTTGAATCAGGTTAGAGCACTAGTGATAGACATAGGATTGCCGTCTCCTTGTTTAAGGAGTGTGATGTTCTAAAGGGGCCCCCTGGATGAGATGATTGAGAGAGTGTATGGCCATACCCAGGTGACAGTGCTCATCTGTTCTAATCATGCTCATCATATTGGAGTTACGAGCTTGACAGGCTTGTCCAATAAGAACATCCAGTGGCAAAGGAAACATGTATGCTTTGTGAATTGATTCACACTTGTGCTGTTTTTGGGTGAAGTCTTGGAAGACTCTTTCCTTGATATCGGGAGACAGTGATGTGTTGCTAGATACCCCTCACTGGTTGTGATAATGTAAATTATCGTTACCGATGTTTTAAGGAAACCCTCAGGGTCGCACAATTGATGATATGGCTTACTTAAGTCAGATCGTGTGGACTGAATTGTTTCGGGTTCAGTTTAAAGGGATTTAATCTCTGATTGTGAGTGAGATCTGGTCTGATCATGTTTGATTGATTAGGGCTTGAGATCGGTAAGCTTCGATCGAGAGAAGAGATGCTAGATCGGTCAGATCAGGAGCATCATAGAGATCAACGGCTAGATCTGGAACCTTAGGGTTTTAATATGATCTAGGCCATGTCGTTTGGTTTATTTGGTAATTGAACCAAAATTAAATTAAACCAAAATGGTTCAAGCATTGGCGACAAGTTCACTTGGCGTGAACATGTTGGGCGGTTAGTGGTGCTATTTTTAGCATCCATGATCTCCACTTGGAGAGTCTCACGTTCGAAAGAGAGTGCTCTCTCTATTCTCGCCACTTGAACGCATTCCTCTTGGTTTTTTCCGTGGGTGACGACGCCTTGGATTTAGAGGAGAAATCGGCAAAGAAAAGATCTCTTCATCCCTTTCTCATTTTCGATCAAAGACTTCTTTGGATCTTGCTAGCACAAGGATCGCAAAGAGGAGTAGGCGACATCAACTGTGTGCGTCACCTCTGGAGAAGATCTGCTTTGATCTTTGCTTCCTAGGCGCCATTCGAAATGGCTATGGTATGAGTTTTATCTCTTACATGCAATCGTTTCCATTTGGTTGATCATATCACATGAACCGATTCTTGAAACCCTAATCCGCTGCCCAAAAATTTTATGCGCCACTGCCTAGGGTTTTCGCTCCCCCTAGAAGGGGACCCCCCTTAATTTAAGGGGTACTTTCAAATGGTATCAGAGGCTGATGTTTCATGCTTGTTTATGATTGCCATGATATGTCATATGATCCATGTATGCGCATTATAATAGATCTATAGGTTACATGCGATTATCTAAGTTGGCGAAAATTCATGATTTGTATAGATGTTATTTTCTCCATTGCGCATGTTGTTGTTGGCGCATGTTTTTGTAAGTTTTTCTAAAACCTTGATCACATGCGCGTTTCACCTTAGATCTAATGCTCCTACATTAAACCCTTAGATGGGTTATTAGGGTTGAAGTCACCCCCTAGGTTAGATCCAAACATGTCTGATCAGACTATCTGACAGCCTGAATGGGTCGACCAGTTAGCACCTTGGCGCATGCCTGTGGTGGCTATAGGTCGACTGCAGACAGGTGTGTAGCGATGTCTGATTGAGACAACTGATGAACGCACCTGAGTTAGGCCCGGGGTCACGCCCGCTTGCCAGACCTCAGTGTGGTCGTTCAGCCTTGGTGCATGCATGCTTGACCTTTTGGTCGACTCAAGTCAGTTAGGACTTGGTGCATGCTAGGGCAGTGGATCTGACTAGGTTGGATGAGTGGATCCCTAGTAATGGACCATTGTAAGGTTGTGGGGCAAATAAGGAAAAATTAAAAAAAAAAAAATCGATCCCAAGGGGTTTTTTAAAAATTTATTTTTCCTGACTGGATCACATGATGGTTGTTGCATCTGCTTGTTTATTTAGTCTTATGTGGGCTGCCCGTTTTTAATGTGTGCTGTGCTGGGGCCTGCGTGCCTGGATTATATGTTGTAAATTAATTTTCTTTATGTGATCTGCGTATCACAATTTTAATTAATTTATAATGTGAAAGTGACCTGCGTGTCACTCTTGTCTAGATAGTTAAATTTGTAATTTAATTAGACAAGAGCACAATGCACACTTGGCAGAAGCGCATGCAGCAGTGGCTGGACCAGGTGGGAGGTCTAGGGTTCGACCCTAGGACCAGGCGCAAATTCCTGGTGGGCGCACCAGAGCTGCAGTTGGCGCTTGGGCCCAGGTTTGGGCCAGATGAGCAGCTAAAGACCCATAAAGAGCAAGTGTAGACTTAAGTTAGGTTAAGGTCTCACTAGGGCTATGGGCTTTTACCACAAAAGACACATGCTTTCTTTTATTGCTATATATTAGAATTGCATGAGTAAATTTATCTTCTGCTATCACCATAGGAATTGCATGATAGGCAAGAAGATAAAAGACCGTTAAAATCCAACGATTAAATATCAAGCTCGTAAGCCTTCTGACGCGAAACCTCACTGTTCTGATTATCGTTGGAGCCGTGTTGTACCCACTCAGTGGGCACGTCCATCTATCTTCAGACGGTGCGGGATTACACCTGTGTGTTACAGAGCAGGGATTTATCCCTTCTCGTTGCTCAGCATAGCACATGGTGGTCCAGGGAGTAGGTCGGGTCAGCTTGACCGTGTAGGCTACATATGTGGCGCATATGGTAGCACATGGAGGCAGCCATCTGTGGGGTCAGAGATTGTGTTGTACCAACTCAGTTGGCACAGTCTGCTGGACTGCCCAGATGAAGGGGAATCGCACGGGTTGGCGATCGGCAGGGACTGCCTACCAGAAACTAGTGCTTGTACTCTCTGTGCATCTTATCTCGCCTGAGCGGGACGCGGAGACCAAGTATGAAATCTGGATCCCATCTCACTAAAAGAGTTCTACTCTTTCGGGCTGTTTTGCTGGATTTTTCACGCCTGATAAAATAGTGAGAAAAAGAATCTTTCTTAAGTCCTGATTGATTCTTATACATTGATACTGACCTTGCTGTTCTTGCATTGTTGTAGATACCTGCAGCAACGAACACCATGAACTTCAATGTGCGATCCCTACTGGAAAGAGAGAAGTTTGCTGGGCCGAACTTCTCTGACTGGTTTGGACACCTTAAGATCGTTCTTAAGGCAGAGAGGAAACTGTATGTCCTCGAGACGGCGATACCGCCGCAGCCCGCTCCGAACGCCGCAAGGGCGGTTCGGGAAGCCTATGAAAAGCACGTCAATGATAGCATTGATGTCGCTTGCCTGATGTTAGCGTCTATGACGCCACCGCTGCAGCGTCAGCATGAGGACATGTCGGCTAGAGACATGATTACAAACCTCAAGATGTTGTATGCTGCACAGGCGAGGACTGAACGCTATAATTTGACGAAGCTCTTCTTTCAGAGCAAACTGGCTGAAGGGAGCCCAGTGGGAGCTCACGTGCTCAAGATGATTGGGCACAAGGAGGCTCTAGAGAAACTGGGGCATACCATCAACCAGGAGCTTGCTGTGGACATTATTCTGCAGTCTCTCCCGCCAGCATTCGACGCGTTCATTATTAATTTTAATATGAACAAAATCGATTGTACTCCGGCAGAGCTGCTGAATATGCTCTTGACCACTGAGGAAACTCTGAAGGGTAAGCCTTCAACCTCTGTCTTGATGGTTCCTTTCAGGAACAAGAAGAAGGGGAAGAAGGGCAAGGCCCCGGTCAAGAATTACAGCAAGGCTCTGAAGCAGAAGGTGAAGCGGTCTAAGGAATACAGGTGTTTCCACTGTGGCCAGCTGGGTCACTGGAAAAAGGACTGTAAAGCGCTCCAAGGAGATAAGAGGGGAAGCTTTGCTTCTGGCTCAGGTATATTCGTGACTGAGGTCATGTATTCTTCTTCTGTATCATGGGTGTTGGACACTGCATGTGGAGTTCACATTTGTTCAAATGTGCAGGAACTCAAGAGAAGAAGGCAGGTGGGACAGCATGAGGTGGACCTACGCGTTGGAAACGGGGCACGGGTTGCTGCTGTTGCTGTAGGAGACTACTTCATTACTTTACCATCTGGAATTGTATTGGAACTAAACAGTTGTTATTTTGTTCCCAGTATAACTAAAAATATTATCTCCATTCCTGCTCTTGTCAGGAAGGGGTTTTCCTTTGAATGCAATATTTCAAAGTGTGTTTTGTCATATGATAATATTGTTTATGCAACTGGTTCAATTAATAATGGGTTATTCATGTTGGACATGGAAAGTTCTATACAGAATGTTGATATTAAGAAAGCCAAGTATGCTGATGACAGCACCTTGCTATGGCATAGTCGTTTAGGCCATATTAACGAGAAACGCATTAAGCGGTTGCATGATCATGGACTGCTGGGATCATTCTCCTATAAGGAGATTGATACATGCAAAGCTTGTTTGATGGGTAAAATGACGAAGTCACCTTTTCCTAATAAAGGTCAAAGGGCTTCAGGTTTACTTGACCTCATACACAGTGATGTGTGTGGGCCATTTAGTAAACATGCCAGAGGTGGCTATCAGTACTTCATTACATTTACTGATGATTTCAGTAGATATGGGTATGTCTATCTGATGAGACATAAAAGTGAATCTTTTGACAAGTTCAAAGAGTTCAAGAATGAAGTACAAAATCAGCTAGGCCGTAATATCAAGGCACTTCGCTCAGATCGAGGTGGTGAATACCTAAGTCATGCATTTACTGACTATCTAAAGGAGTGTGGGATTATCTCACAGCTCACTCCACCAGGAACACCGCAATGGAATGGTGTGTCCGAGAGGAGAAATAGAACGTTACTTGATATGGTTCGTTCTATGATGAGTCAGGCTACTCTTCCATACTCCTTTTGGGGTTTTGCGCTGGAAACAGCTGCAAAGGTACTAAACCGAGTGCCATCCAAGGCAGTTTCAAAGACGCCATATGAGTTATGGTATGGGAAACAGCCGAGCTTGACATTTATCAGGATCTGGGGTTGCGAGGCTTATGTTAAAAAGCTCGCCTCTGGGAAACTAGAGAGCAGATCTGACAAATGTATCTTTGTCGGTTACCCTAAGGAAACTAAGGGTTATTATTTCTTCGATCCCAATGAGAACAAGGTTTTTGTTGCTCGGACGGCCATATTTCTTGAGAAGGAGTTTCTTCTGCAAGAGGCCAGTGGGAGAGAAATAAAGCTGGATGAGAATCCAGAAGAAGGACAAAGTGATCAAGCACAGTTGGATGAGCCTGAGCCGGTAGAACAGGTTATTGAACAACCTGAGGCTCAGACATCACGGGAACCGCGAAGATCGGGTAGGATTCGTCGACAGCCTGAGCGCTATGACGGAGTCTACATCATTGATAATGATGAACCCCTTACTTATGCGGATGCGGTCAGTGGACCAGAGTCAGCGAGATGGCTTGAGGCTATGCGCGCCGAGATGGACTCCATGTCAGATAACCAAGTCTGGGATTTGGTTGATCCGCCTCCGGGAGTTATCCCTATAGGCTGTAAATGGATCTTCAAGAAGAAGATTGACATGGATGGTAACGTAGTTACCTATAAAGGCAGGCTAGTTGCGAAAGGTTTCAAACAAATCTACGGGATAGATTATGATGAAACTTTCTCACCTGTAGCCATGTTTAAGTCTATTCGGATTCTTTTCGCGATAGCTGCATATTATGATTATGAGATTTGGCAGATGGATGTGAAAACAGCTTTCCTTAATGGAAATCTGGATGAGGATGTGTATATGACACAACCAGAAGGTTTCACTAATCCAGCAGATCGTCATAAAATATGCAAGTTAAAGAAGTCCATTTATGGACTTAAACAAGCATCAAGAAGCTGGAATATTCGTTTTGATGAATTAGTTACTGAATTTGGTTTCATCAAGAACGAGGATGACCCGTGTGTATATAAGAGGTTTAGTGGGAGCGTGATTACTTTCCTAGTCCTCTGCGTCGATGATATCTTGATCATTGGAAACGACATTCCTGAAATGCATGCTGTTAAGGCATGGCTGAGGAAATGTTTCCAGATGAAAGATCTAGGAGAAGCAGCCTATGTGTTAGGTGTGAAGATCTACAGGGATAGATCTAAGAGGCTTCTCGGGCTGTGCCAGAGTACTTACATCGATAAGGTCCTGGAGAGATTTCACTTAGAGAATTCTAAGCGAGGATATCTTCCAGTCAGACATGGTCTGAATCTTTCTAAGAGTCAGTGTCCACAAACACAGACTGAGAAAGATGAAATGAACAATACGCCTTATGCTTCGGCTATTGGTTCTATAATGTATGCGATGTTGTGTACTCGCCCAGACGTTGCTTACGGGTTAAGCGTAACCAGTCGTTACCAGAGTAATCCAGGTATGGCGCACTGGATTGCAGTCAAGAACATTTTAAAATATCTGCGGAGGACCAAAGATATGTTCTTGATATATGGTGGTCATGAAGAACTCAGTATTGAAGGATATACTGACGCTTCGTTCCAGTCTGACCAGGATGATTTCCGATCGCAATCAGGCTATGTTTTTAGCTTGAATGGAGGTGCAGTGGTGTGGAAAAGTTTCAAACAGTCAACTGTTGCTGATTCCACAACAGAAGCCGAGTATGTTGCAGCCTCGGAAGCATCCAAGGAGGCAGTGTGGATTCGTAAGTTCATGAGAGAACTTGGTGTCGTTCCTTCGTGTGCAGATCCTTTGGTTATCTTCTGTGATAACACTGGAGCAATCGCACAGGCAAAGGAACCACGGTCGCACCAGAAGTCCAAGCACATACAGAGACGGTTTCATTTGATCAGGGAGATCATAGATCGTGGCGAGATCAAAGTATGCAAGGTTCATACAGATGACAATCTGGCAGACCCGCTTACCAAGCCTCTGGCGCAGCAGAAGCATGAGAAGCACTGTAATAATATGGGTTTGAGATTTCTCAACCATTAGATTAAGTGCAAGTGGGAGATTGTTGGGGTATGCCCTTAAGGCTAATGTTTGAGGCCTATGGGAATGTAACAAGTATCATGTAATAAACTCTATGTGTTTATAAAGGCATGGTTGTTATTCAGTTAGCTACATTGTCTGCTGCAATATATGTTCTTCTGAATAATGTCTCAAAGCTGTTCAGCTGGGCTGACATGCTATTATGTCCTTAGTCGATATATCTTGGTAAACATGAGACAGCCTCGATATGGTTAAGACTAATATGTGTTCTAATCTTATAGGATGCTTCGAGCATGGAATAAGATGTAGACTCATGGGTACATGGGATGTACTGGACAGACCCTACTAGGATGTTCAATTGTTTGTCACAATGTGAATATTCCTTGATTAAGACAAGTGGCACATTTCCTCTGACTTGAGATCACTTGTGTTTTCTAAATGATGATTGTCATTGTTTTGAGGTAGTTCAATATCATTTGAAACATAATGATTATAGACTATCTTGGATGGTGAGCTTGAATCAGGTTAGAGCACTAGTGATAGACATAGGATTGCCGTCTCCTTGTTTAAGGAGTGTGATGTTCTAAAGGGGCCCCCTGGATGAGATGATTGAGAGAGTGTATGGCCATACCCAGGTGACAGTGCTCATCTGTTCTAATCATGCTCATCATATTGGAGTTACGAGCTTGACAGGCTTGTCCAATAAGAACATCCAGTGGCAAAGGAAACATGTATGCTTTGTGAATTGATTCACACTTGTGCTGTTTTTGGGTGAAGTCTTGGAAGACTCTTTCCTTGATATCGGGAGACAGTGATGTGTTGCTAGATACCCCTCACTGGTTGTGATAATGTAAATTATCGTTACCGATGTTTTAAGGAAACCCTCAGGGTCGCACAATTGATGATATGGCTTACTTAAGTCAGATCGTGTGGACTGAATTGTTTCGAGTTCAGTTTAAAGGGATTTAATCTCTGATTGTGAGTGAGATCTGGTCTGATCATGTTTGATTGATTAGGGCTTGAGATCGGTAAGCTTCGATCGAGAGAAGAGATGCTAGATCGGTCAGATCAGGAGCATCATAGAGATCAACGGCTAGATCTGGAACCTTAGGGTTTTAATATGATCTAGGCCATGTCGTTTGGTTTATTTGGTAATTGAACCAAAATTAAATTAAACCAAAATGGTTCAAGCATTGGCGACAAGTTCACTTGGCGTGAACATGTTGGGCGGTTAGTGGTGCTATTTTTAGCATCCATGATCTCCACTTGGAGAGTCTCACGTTCGAAAGAGAGTGCTCTCTCTATTCTCGCCACTTGAACGCATTCCTCTTGGTTTTTTCCGTGGGTGACGACGCCTTGGATTTAGAGGAGAAATCGGCAAAGAAAAGATCTCTTCATCCCTTTCTCATTTTCGATCAAAGACTTCTTTGGATCTTG
Organism: Costus lasius; assembly: GCA_027563935.2. Classification (NCBI taxonomy): domain Eukaryota; kingdom Viridiplantae; phylum Streptophyta; class Magnoliopsida; order Zingiberales; family Costaceae; genus Costus; species Costus lasius. The sequence goes on from CM050448.1 coordinate 100,098,103, forward strand.
CTAGCACAAGGATCGCAAAGAGGAGTAGGCGACATCAACTGTGTGCGTCACCTCTGGAGAAGATCTGCTTTGATCTTTGCTTCCTAGGCGCCATTCGAAATGGCTATGGTATGAGTTTTATCTCTTACATGCAATCGTTTCCATTTGGTTGATCATATCACATGAACCGATTCTTGAAACCCTAATCCGCTGCCCAAAAATTTTATGCGCCACTGCCTAGGGTTTTCGCTCCCCCTAGAAGGGGACCCCCCTTAATTTAAGGGGTACTTTCAGTCATGACTCAACAAGTGTGGCCTACACTTTCCTGTCATGCACCAATAAGGTGGGGCGCCCCGAGGTGGATATCATGCTTCCAATATGGAAGGGGCAAATCCTACTATTAGTCATCCATGCCTCTACATGATTTATGACATACCCAATGACAGTCGTTTTGATCTCCCAATTACGGAGAGACGTAAGACTGTATTAAAGCATACCCATCATCAAATCTAGACATGAACACCTCAAGTCTAAGGATCAATGCAAAACCTCTTGCATGTGAGATTGACTTGTTGACTAGACAAATCAATCCTCACGGTGGATCACTCCAGTGCATCCAATGCACCTGTATGTCTGCGTTACTGTGCCCCGCACTTAACCAGCCCATACACCAGTCTCACATGTACCAAAGCTGTCCCATATCTGCTAAGGTACCTTGACTGGGGATAGCTTGTGAGAATGGATCCAATCCAAACTCCTGGGACATTATATATGCAACTCAATACATCATCGCAGATAGAGAAGTCTGCATAATAACGACTATGCCTTTAATAATTCTATCAAAGTACTTTCAAACAATGCCTAACCATGTCCATTTATTGGTCTGCAGGGCATATACCTTTAATAATTCTATTTTTAGAAACCATGATCTCCACTTGGAGATCTCTCATGTTCGAATAGGATTGATTCTATTCTCGCCTCTCCGCCCATTATTCCTCTCGGCACTTTTCGTGTGTGGCGACGCTTGGAGCTTTGAGGAGGATTCGGCCAAGAAAGGAAAATCGTCTCCATCCCTTCCATACGTTCAAGACTTCTTGGAAGCTTGCTAGCACAAGGAGCACCAAGAAAGTAGGCGCACTCTCATCTTGTGTGCGCATTCTCTGGAGGAGACCCCTGTCGATCTCTACTTCCTAGACACCATCCAAACACATGGCTTCGGTATGATCTTCATTCGATCTTCATGCTTCTTAAAAGTTGATCATATGAATGTATAGCATCCGATCCTCTTGAAACCCTACTTCCGCTGCTAAAACATAAGAATAAGGTTGCTTGCGCCACCTTAGGGTTTCGCCCCCCCCCCCCCTTGAAGGGGAACCAACATCAACAATATGGACACTATATAAAAGACTGTCCCAAACGAGTCTTATACCTAGGTGAAGAAACCCAAACCCCTAGGCTTGAAGATATTAATGATCCAGATACTGACTGCCAAATCCTAGAAGATAATGATTATGATAGTAGTGAGGAACCTGTCCAAAACACCTTAGGAGTTGTTAGGTGTACCCTGATCAAACCCTCACCCACGGATGATTGGCGAAGAACTAGTATCTTCCATACTTACACGAAATGCAATGGAAACATGTGCAAAGTAGTGATAGATGGGGGGTAGTAGTCTCAACGCTGTCTCCCACTCTGCTGTCACCAAGTTTAAGCTTAAGATGGAAGCTCACCCAACCCCTTATAACATCTCTTGGGTCAACCAGTCTAGTGTGCCAGTAACCCATAGGAGTCTAGTGCCTTTACAGTTTGGCACCTATGATGGACAAATTTGGTGCGACGTCATCACTATGGATGTCGCTCAAGTCCTTCTAGGCAGACCATGGCTATATGACATGGATGTAGTCCACTACGGTCGGACTAATACCTATGTCTTTAGTCACTCAGGTCAAAAGATCAAACTTAAACCATCTATGCCTAGAGAACTTAAAGTCTCAACCAATAAGGGAAAAATAGAGGAAAACAAAACCATTCAACCAACCCTTCAGCTCATGAGACCTAAGGACTATAGACCTGACCAACCTCTATATACCTTAGTCCTCAAGGAAGTCAACCAAGAAGAAGAAAGTAAGCCACCCTCTGAAGTAGAAGCCCTCTTAGAACATTATCATGAGCTTACCCCTGAAGAACTACCCACAGGACTTCCACCCCTTAGGGACATTCAACATGCAATAGACCTTGTCCCAGGTTCAACCTTACCCAATCTGCCCCACTATAGGATGAACCCCACCGAACACCAAGAACTTAAGAGGCAAATAGATGACCTATTAGAGAAAGGGCATATCAGAGAAAGTCTAAGCCCTTGCGCCGTGCCTGCTCTGCTCACCCCTAAAAAGGATGGCAGTTGGCGCATGTGCATAGACTGCAGAGCCATAAACAAAATCACAGTAAAGTATAGGTTTCCTATTCCTAGACTTGATGACATGCTAGACATGTTAGTTGGCTCTAAGTGGTTTAGTAAGCTTGACTTAAGGAGTGGATACCACCAGGTCAGGATAAGGCTAGGTGATGAATGGAAGACAGCCTTCAAGACCAAGGATGGTCTCTATGAATGGTTAGTCATGCCTTTTGGCTTGACTAATGCCCCTTCCACATTCATGAGACTCATGACTCAAGTCTTGAAGCCTTTCATTGGAAAATTCCTGGTAGTCTACTTTGATGATATCCTCATCTATAGTAAGACTAAAGAGGAACACCTAGAGCACCTTAGGAAGACCCTTGACCTTCTTAGGATTCATAGTGTCTGAGCAAGGTCTTCAAGCTGACCCATCAAAGATCCAAGCCATCATAGACTGGCCCGAACCTAAGACCATCACTGAAGTCAGAAGCTTCCATGGTCTAGCCACCTTTTATAGGAGATTCATAAGAAACTTCAGCTCTATAGTGGCACCTATCACCAGTTGCCTGAAACAAGGTGAATTCTCCTGGACAAAATCTGCCAGCAAAGCCTTCCAAGAGCTTAAGGATAAGATGACCACTGCCCCGGGTCCTTAGACTTCCTGACTTCAATAAGGTCTTTGAGGTAGATTGTGACGCCTCTGGAGTTGGCATAGGGGGAACTCTAAGCCAAGAAGGCCATCCCATAGCCTTCTTTAGTGAGAAACTCAACGAGGCAAAACAAAAATACTCTACCTATGACAAAGAGTTTTATGCTGTAGTTCAGGCTCTAAGGTATTGGAGACATTACCTCATCCATAGGGAGTTTACCCTTAACAGTGACCACCAGGCCCTCTCCTACCTAAGTGCTCAGAAAAAGTTAAACTCAAGGCATGCTAAGTGGGTCGAATACTTACAACAATACACTTTTGTGCTTAGACATAAATCAGGATCTGAGAATAAAGTAGCAGATGCCCTTAGTAGAGTAACTTTACTTTTGAATAAAATGCATGTTGAAGTTACTTGCTTTGAATCCATGAAAAATGCTTATCTTGAATGTCCTGATTTTTCTACTTTATATGCTGACCTTAGTCAAGACCCTTTAAGTCACCCCCTTTACACCCTTAGGGATGGGTATCTCTTTCTCGGACCAACCCTTTGTGTGCCGAAGACTTCCATCCGAGAATTCCTTGTTTGGGAATTGCACGGAGGCGGGTCTGCCGGGCACCACGGTCGAGATAAGACCCCAGCCCTTGTAAAGGAACGGTTCTACTGGCCGAACCTTTATCAAGATGTAGCCAAGGTTGTGAAACATTGTAGAACTTGTCAGCTCACCAAAGTCCACAAGCATAGCCCCGGCCTGTACACTCCCTTACCTATTCCCCAAGCCCCTTGGCAAGACCTTAGTATGGACTTCATTCTAGGACTACCCCGAACCTCAGCTAAACATGATTCTATATTTGTGGTAGTTGATAGATTTACTAAGATGGCACATTTCATAGCTTGCACCAAAACCACTGATGCCTCCCATGTTGCTAAACTCTTCTTTAGGGAAGTTGTAAGGCTACGTGGAACACCCTTAACTATAGTGTCTGATAGGGACCCTAGGTTTGTAAGTCATTTTTGGAGAACCCTCTGGACCCTTCTAGGAACAAAACTCAAGTTCTCCACAGCCTACCATCCCCAGACGGATGGGCAGACTGAAGTGGTCAACCGATCACTTGGGAGTATCCTTAGAAGTTTGGTGAGTGAACACCCTGGCAACTAGGATAAACTCTTACCCACTGCCGAGTTCTCCTACAACAGTACAGTCAACAAGACCACAGGTCTCTCCCCCTTCCAAGCCAACCTAGGATATCAACCCAACAAACCCATAGATCTCTTTCCCCTACCTAGACACTTTAGAACCTCTTTACCTGCGCGTGACTTTGCTTTACATACTTCGCAAATGCATGCTGAAATATTCTCTAAAATGCTAGAGTCTGTTAATCACTATCGCGAAGTTGCTAACAAACATCGCCGAGAAAGGTTATTCTCCACAGGCGACAAAGTGATCCTACGAGCACGTGAAGAGCGCATCCACGGGATTGGACACAAGTTGGAAGCAAAAGGACTAGGCCCCTTCACCATTGTAGACAAAATCAACGACAATGCCTATGTCCTTGACCTGCCACCTGAACTAGGGATCCCCACTACTGTCAATGTGGAGGATCTCACCCTCTATCATGAGCCCCTCTCCATACCAGATCCAAGTGACCCTCACAAAATGGAGATTGAGGCTATTCTTGAAGACCAAACCAAGTTCACCACTGATGAGGTACAAATGTTTTATCGCGTTAGACTCATTAATGGTGAAGAGGTATGGCTTCCTGAATCTGAGCTAGCTATAGCCGCCCCTGAGTTACTCCAAGGGTACAAGGACAATTCTCCAGAGGAGAATTCTTTCAACCCGGGGAGAGCTGATGGAGGCAGTAGCCCTGCTCTGAGGAGATCTGGTCGGGCCCGTAGGGTACCTAATCGATATGGGTTCCCTTAGGGTTCCATTTCTTGCATGGCATTTAGGGTAATTTACTTTTCAATAAAAACATGCATCATGTAGACATTTATGGCAAGTCCACTTATAGTAGGTGGTGCATTGTAACTCATGAACTTATGTATTCTTGCATCATAAGTAGTGCATGTAGGCATTAGGATCATTTTCGCAGGACAATCAGGAAAGGAGCAGCTCAAGATCCAGCTCAAGGTCACTCAAGCTCCACTCATCAAGTTCAGCTCCAGAAAAGGAAAGGAGGACTTCAAAGCCCAAGCTCACTTCAATCCAAGTCATAACTCACTTGCTATTTTTGTTGGGCGCATCTTCAAGGAAGCATTCAACCACCTCATCATCCAATCAAGTTAAAAGCGCCAACCACTAGAGGAATGAATTCAAATCTCCTCCATCAAGATCCACAATCCAAGGGATCATTCATCAAGATCCACAATTAGAGGAGAGCATTGATGAAGACATTAATGAGAAGATTCCATCTCTTGTTGCCGCCCATGCCTTCATGGAAAGGATTCAAATTTTGAAATCCCTTATCCATGCGCCATCAAGCTTGTCGCCAAAGATAAGAAGACAACCCCTCAAGCACTTAAAGAGTTGCCAAACAAAGATCATCAAAGAAAGAAACTCATGAAGAGGATTTGCGCCCACATCACCATGAATTTGAAATTCAAACTCCATCCATTTTTGTAAGAGGCGCATGGAAGACAATTACTATCCTGCCCTAGCCTCAATTCACCTATAAAAGCATGACCTCCCCCTTGTATTTTCGATGACCTCTTGATGAAATATATTGTCTATTAGTTGCCTAGCTTAATTAATTGTGTTAGTGTTCAAGTTCTCTTTAGCCGAGCCCCTTCTCCCTCTTCTAGTTCTTCACCGAAACCCTAAGAAGCCTCCTTCTTGTTTGTGTGCGCCACCACAAGGAGCCCTTCTTCACCCTCGGTTTGGAGCAAGAAGAGAAGCATCCTCGGCTTCAAGGAGTTCTCACCCTCTCGGATAAGTCTTCTTCTTCTTTACACTTCTTATCTTGACTCTAAGAACTCTTCTCTACACTCATATTGGTTTATTTACATTGTAGCTTGCGCTTGGAGTGAGTAAAGAAGGGGCGCCTTCCCCTTCCTTCTCTTTCTCCCCCCCTCCTTCTCTTTAGTTGCTTAATATTAGCAAGGGAATTTGTCAGGCTTAACCTCACCCCTTGATTTACTCCTGTATTAAAATCCGTGGCTTGTACGGATCTTCTGTGTTTGCTTGTAAGCTCCACCCTACACCTTCCATCAGAGTTGGACCGGTGAAGAACGGGAAGCACAGCCCTTCAATTCTCAAGGGTTGCACTGTAAGTTTATTTCCTGCAGTTACTGCTTTCTAGTGTAGAACTTTCTTACTGCTCTTAGTTAAACTCGAATTTTCTTATCTATTTAAAATACAAAAAAATTAGTTTTCTAAACCTCGTTAGTTAATCTCGGTTTTTCTTATTATTAAGCTATCTATCAAAATCCGTTTTCAAAAGCGTTGTTTGAATGCTTTAGACCCCCCCCCCCCCCCGTCCTACATCATTAATTATGACAATTGCCATGAGAGTAGGGAATTGATATGATTATTTACCGAATTGCACTCCAAGAGAAAGCAATCTGTATATGTGGATGAATCCCTTTCGACGCAATGAATAGATTTATTTTATTTAAATTCTAGATCTTCAATGTGGTGAAACCCTAGTCTTGAATTTTTCCATATAGTTTTTTACTTAAACCCTCGCTTTTGTTTTCAACTCTTCTTAAAGTTTCTGATTAAAACATCTTCCAAATTGTCAAGTTATAAATTGATGTATAATTAGTAATTGACCATCAGATACTCATAGAAACGATCTTATTTTATTACTTCGATAAAGTCGTGCACTTGAGACCGCATCATTAGCCCTTCTGGCTGACAACCGTCTCTTTTCTCCTCCTCATCCTAGCATCGCTCTTTCTAGAGCTGAGTATAAAGTTAGTGGTAGTAGCCACTAGCGCAGAGTTGATCATCTAATACTTCTTTTGTATTTATTTCTGTATGTATCTGCATATATTTAGATTTGTATTTAAATCTGCTATCCTGATCATTGACCATGGATTTGTTCGGATTATGTTTAGAATAATTCTATTATTTATAAGATTTTGTGCTTGGTATTTTTTGATTTTTTGGTAAACCATATTCGTTGTCTTCAAAGGGCAGATTACTAGGCATGAGCCTAGGTACCTCGTAAGGCAAGTCACTTTTCTTGAGGATTACAACCATAAAGAACTTAACCAAACACCCTTTTAATGTTAATAGTAACAGAAAACAAAAATCAAGAAGAGGAGAAAGCTGTGTGTATATTCTCTGCCGAGACTTAGTAGTCTTGTTACAAGGCTCAGTCCGACGGCTGAAAATAATGTTAATATTATGTTAACGTTTAGCAAGTAGCAGCCGAAATTAATCAGCGTACTAAAAACAATTGGAATTCAATTGGTAAATTCAATCGCTAATTGAAATCAATTCAATGTGCTGATGGAATGACCGATTAAATTCAATCTAAATTCATGATGGCCGATTGAAAAGCAATCGGCTAGCAATTTGATTGGTAAATTAATTAAAAAAATTGTTAATGTTAGCTTTTAATTTTATTAAAAGGCTAGCATTTAAATAAATTAAATTAATAAAGTCAATTCTTTTTAAAAACATTATTCTAAAATCTCCTATAAATATAAATATAATTAAATCTAACAAAATAGTTAAATAAAATTAAATGACTACTCATTACTTATATCACGCGTGGTTAGTAAAATACACTTAAAGGTATAACTTTTACTTAATAAAAATATTTTTATTTAAAGGAAAATAGTGAAGTAGTCTTGAATTATTTTCCTTTGACCCAAACTATAAAAAATTCACACATAATACAAGGTTTATCTCATTGTGGGATTAAGCATTTTTAGCTGTGAATGTATATCTGTATGAGAGTTTCTAAGGGTTATTTATTGCTTCAATTGTGGACATATATGAACTCTCTCATCTAGGAAATTCCTTATAAGGGATGAGTGTAGAGGCTCATCTCATGATAAATAACCACTTTGAAAAAAATTTCTTTTCCTCTATAATATAAATATTAATCTACCCTCAATAAGGGGAGTGTAGAGTATCAACTATGTCACATAAAATTTTATACACCATAGTATTTTATAAATTTTAATTTTCAAACTAGTTATTGGCCAATCAATTAGCTTATTATTATCATATTGAACCTCAGATCTCCTATCACATAGGTTGGGTTTCTACCGCTGATAGGCCTATTTTAGACTAATTCTCATTTCTGTTGATTCTTTTAGAATCTTTGTCTTAGGCAAGCCTTTGGTTAAATTATTTGTCTATGTTATGCTCTGTCTTTACAAAAAAAGAGCTACAACTTTATGTGAGCCTAGCCATCATATAAACTTTTGTCTAATTTTTATATGATGAATTATTTTAATATTTATTACTTTATTTTTATAAAAATTTATTGTTGCTTGTGAATCACAATGAACATCGATAGGAGCTAAAGGAGTAGAAGAGAATGGAAGAGAAAAAAATTAAGTTTTTAAGTCATTTGACTTTTATAGAAGTGGCATTCAAAGCTACTAACTGTACTTCAATGGTGCTCCTAGCAATTATAAATTATTTAGAAGATTATCATGTAATAGGACTCCCACCTAATATGGATAAATAGCAGTAAATTTGATTGCACCCTCAAAATTTTTTAGGTAGGTATCTTCTAATGCATTCCCATGTTTTTTTATACTTTTATATTTTTTGTATAATATATTGAAGTTATTACTTAGATGTGGGAGGATATGAAACCTAAATAGGTGTTCAATTTCCTCATATGATTTAGAAGAAGAAGAAGATGGAGAGAAAGGTGGAATTTTCCCTAAGGCCGCAATTAGTCCTAGTGAGATTAACTAGGCTTCTAATTAGGGTTGGCAAAAAATGTTGGTGTATATGCCCTAGGACCTAGTTTTGGTCAACTTATGTACTACTTGACTTTGATATTTATATATCATTCTGGCATTGTCATTATCTATGTTTGTTTACATCTGCGCATGTATACTAACATGATAATGTCCCTGGAGACAGATTGGATCTGTGCTCGAACTATAATCCCCAGTCGATGTACCTTAGTGGATATGGGACAGCTATGGTACTTGTGAGACTGGTATGTGGGCTGGTTAGGACGCAGAAACATGGGTATATCATTGAAGGATATACTGGATAGACCCGCTGTGAGGCTATGACTTGGTGTCATGAGTTATCCTCACAAGTGACAGAAGATGCATTGATCCCTTGACTTGAGGTCATTGACCATTCTATATGGTTAGGGACTTGCTTTGATACAACTTAACACATCGCCGTAGTTGGGAGGTCATAACGGTTGTCATTGAGCATGTCACGACCCATATGAGAAGGTCAATGGACAAACATAGGATTTGCCCCTTCCTTAGGGAAGTATGATATCCATGGAGATCCTCTATGGTTCTATGACTGAGAGTGTATGGCCATACCCAGGTAAGAACCTGTTTTAGTCATAGCCATGTGATTGGATGAAAACAAGTGGTGACACACTTGTCCAATCGGATATCAGTTCGGCAAAGAGACTGTAATGCATCTGTACCTAGTTGCGATGATGGGGATGTCGATGTCAATATCCATTCCGATGACTTGGGTAGCAGCGATGCACTGCTAGGTGCCACTCACTGCTTGTGGTGACATTTGGTCAGCACTGCCAACGTCAGAGGGACCTACAGGGTCGCACACCTTGATACTTGAGTTCTCGTATTGATCGGGAAGCCTTATGATCGAGTTATTGGATAACTCGGATCTAATTGAGAGATTTCATCAGCGCCAATGGGCCTGATGAGATGGAAGAATATTATTGGAGCCAAACTTCATTTTTGGCAGGTTGACCCGTATTTGACCATGGTTGGTCACATTTGGATTAGGGTTGCATTGGATTGGATCCAAGTTCTTAATCAATCCATGTAATGGAGTTTGGGCTAGCTCATTATCCAATGAGGCCCAATAATAAGTTGTCATGAAGAGAAGAAGGGCTAGAAGGGTATAATAGGGACAAATCTTCTCCCCTAGGCGCCTATGGGCATAATGGGGAGAAGTGGCACAATTTGCTTCATAAGGAAGCAATTGGCGCCTCCGACAAATTAAACTCATGTTTCTATAATCGATTCGATCCCCCGATCCAATTGGGGGCAAACGCCTACGAAAAGATCGCTTGGATTTACGAAAAGATTGCTTAGATTTATCCATGGTTTATTCCTTATCTCTAAAATTCTATTTCTTTATTTTATTCACTTCACATCAGATCCGACCAAAACGGGCAATCCTCCTCTCCCTCCGTCGAGCGGCTCCGGCGAGGGTCCCGGCAGCGGCGACGGAGTTCCGGCGGCTTCCCCGTGGGTTGGGTGCAGCAGTGCGGGAAGCTTCGGAGCAAAGGGGCGGCGTTCCCCCTTTCCGTTCATCCACCTTCTCTTCGGCGTCACCGGTGGTGGAGCCGGCGGACAGAGGTCCGCCGAGGTACGTTGATTCTTCCTCTCTCCGGCTCCTCGAGCCCCCTTTATCCCTTATGGTATGAATGTGATGTGGGACCAAAGTAGGACCTTCGGAGGTCCACCCGGGTCCGAAAGAAGCCCTCTCGCTATGGCTTCCTTAGGACCCCATTTTGCTTATTTTGTCTTAGATTAGGGTGCATCATATGGTAGGTTAGATCCACCCCCCCAATTATACCATGTAGTTACATGCCTAGGATCCGCCACTTATGTATGGTAGGTTAGTGCATGCAATTGATGTAATAGACTAGGTCAACTACATTTGGAGATGCAAGTCAAAATCAGGGAAAGATCACACCAAGAGGTGCCAAGATCCCATCAGCCCAACATATTGGAGAACCAGCCCACCCAACCTAAAGAAGCATCACCACAAGTACCCCACATTCCACCATCCTAGTTGGCAGCCATGGGGGTTTGTCTTCACCTCCAACCGCCCCTTCCCTTTTGAAGCAAAGAAGGACAAAGCCATCCACTTGCCAGCTTTGCAGCCCCTTCCAACCCATCATGCGCCAGCCACCACTGCCAAGCGGTAGTCCACACGCCACCAACAATGCAGAATTTCAGCCTTCAAGAAGCTATTCACGTTTCCTGCAGAATGACAGCCCCTTTTCAGCCCATCATACGCCAGCCACCACTGCCAAGAAGTAGTCCACACGCCACCAAACAATGCAGAGTTTCATTCTTCTAGAAGCTGCACATATTGACTGCAGAATGACAACTCCTTCAGGCCCCTTCAAATCGCCTGCAACCTGCTCTTGTTCATTCAACTTGTCATGTACTTAGGGATGGGAGGCAACTGTTGGCAGCCCCTATATGTTGTGTTCTTTTGTAAGTTCAAGGTTAGAGTTGATAATTTGAAAACCAAACGAAGTGTGTCTTCTAGTGTGTGTCACTACAACTCTCCCCACTCTTCCCACCTTGCCGAAAGTTTCCATCCTCCACTTGCTTTCAGCCAGCCGCCTCATCTGATGCTTGGACCTCTCGCATCCTCCTCCAGCAGTAGAAGGTGATCCCTATCTTAAGGGAGAAGCTGATGCACGCCCTGGTCCAAGATAAGGATCACTTCATCAAACCGAGGGCAGGACTACCTCCACTATAGCTAAGTCTTCACCTCTCTTGGTTGTTGTTCTTTGTTACTTGTTGGACAGACCCTTTGCACTCACGCTTGTTTTCTGCAGGTGGCGTAAGGCCATGGGATGATATGCAAGCCGCCCATCCTTCTTCTCCCTCTAGTCTAGTTAGCCTATGCCATGTTAGCAAGGGAATTTGGAGTCTAGACTCCCCCTTGATTGTTCTTGTGTTATTGGCCTCATAATATTCTTTCAAACTCACCCACGCATGTGTGGGATGCTGTAATGCCATGGTTGTAAGCTCATAGTGCCCTACTTCATGAGTATCAACCATTGGACCGGTGAAGAACGGGGTGGACGCCCCTTCTATTCTCAAGGGGCGCAAGGTGAGCCTCTCCCTTAGAATAGTTTTGTTTCCAAGCACTAGATCGCATGCTAGGTTGCTACTTTAATTTTTTTTTTTTCTTCTTCTTCCCTTGTCTTAGACTTGCATGATAGGGTTAACTCAGTTTATTACTCATCAAGTTTCGGTTTTTACCTATAAAATACCAAAAACAAGCTAATTTCAACTACGTTAGTATAAAGGGTTTTCTTAAGCTATACTTAACTAGTAAAAATGTTTTCAAAGCGTGTTGTTTGGATGTTTGCTTGATTAGTGACCCCATCATCTTGGTATCAGAGGAAGTTTCTTAGAGTAGGATTTTATAAGACCAAAATTATTTTCCTACTACTAATGCGATTTTGGACCTAGGTGCTTCAAAGAATTTGACTAGCTATATTTTATCACCTTAGGGTCTACTTTTAAAACTCTACTTATTTCGAAAATGGCTACTAGATCCGGTGCTCCCTATGGTCTTAATCAAGCTATTGACCATGAGGTGAGTGCCCTTTCAATTGATATGGCCTCCATTAAAGAAACCCTAGCATCCCTTCAACACTCCATAGGTGTCATAGACAATAGGCTTAACACCCTAGAGTCTAACTCTAAGATGGATCCCCAAAATACTAGCCGACCTAATAGTGGATCCCACACAAGGGAACCAAATGACCTAGGACCTCCTTCTCACACCCCTAGAGTCACTCATGCTCAAACCGAATGGGAGGGGCCTTATGCCCAACAAAACCCCTATCATAGACCTAGAGATTATGATGTGCAACGTGCCATCAAGATCAACCCTCCTACTTTTGGTGGATCCCTTAACCCTAAGGAATTCCTAGATTGGACCACAAAGCTAGATCAATACTTTGACTATAGCCTTATGCACAATGAAAGTAAGGTTAGGTTCACAAAGTGCTTATTAGAAGGACCCGCTAGACTCTATTGGACCCATGTCGAGAGAACCATAGAAAGGGATGGTAAGCCACCCGTTGAGTCTTGGGATGAAATGAAACTCCTACTTAGGCAAAAGTATGTCCCACCTGGTTTCATGCAAAAGCTTAAGGACAAACTCGGTAGTCACACTCAAGGCTCCTCTACTGTAGAAGCCTATCAAACCAAGCTAGAAGAACTTCTCATTAGGTGTGAGGTCAATGAAGACCCAGGTATGATTCTAAGTCGATTCAAGAATGGCCTTAGATCTGACATTAAGAGGGCCTTGACCTATTTCCAATTAGACACCCCGGAGATAGCCTATCAAAGGGCCATAGAGGTTGAACAAGAACTTAAGAATAGGAAGGAGGCTCTCCCTCCCCGACCCATCTATAGGCCAGCTCCTATGCACCCGCCATCTAGCTCAAACCCAAAACCTAGAACTGTTCAACCTACAGACAACTCCACCTTCACTTGTTATAACTGTAGGCAGAAGGGACACCTTGCGAAAGATTGCCCTAAGAAGGTCATGGTCCTAACTGAGGAAAACATAGACCCTGAGCCCACCCTTGAGGGAGACCCTGATCAAGAAATTGAAATCAACGACTATGACAGTAGTGATGATATCTTCAACACCTTAGGGGTAGTTAGATGTACCCTTGTCAAACCTACCCCCACCGAAGACTGGCGTCGGACTAGTATCTTCCACACCTACACTAAGTGCCATGGCCACATGTGCAAGGTGGTCATTGATGGAGGAAGCAGTCTCAATGCTGTCTCCCACATAGCTGCTACAAAACTGAATCTCAAAATAGAACCCCGACCTACCCCTTACAACATTTCCTGGGTCAACAAAACTAGTGTTCCAGTGACCCATAGATGCCTCGTGCCTATCCAGTTTGGTACCTATGAGGACAAGGTCTGGTGTGACGTCCTTACTATGGATGTAGCCCAAATCCTTTTAGGACGCCCTTGGTTATATGACATGGATGTTGTCCACTACGGTAGGACCAATACCTATGTCTTTAACCATAAGGATCAAAAGATTAGGCTAAAACCTTCTCTTCCCAAAGAACTTAGAGCCACAACTAGTAAGGGTAAGGTAGAGGAACCCAAGAAAGGTCAGCCTACCATTCAGCTTATAAGGCCTCAAACCTTCACTAAGGAAATTATAGAAGATCAACCCCTTCATACCTTAGTCATCAAAGAAATCAACCCTGAAGTAGAAGAGAAGCCTTCCCCAGAAGTAGAATCCTTGCTCCAAGAATTTAGTGAGCTCACGCCAGAGGACCTCCCTGAAGGACTGCCACCCCTTAGGGATATACAACATGCCATAGACCTAGTACCTGGATCCTCTCTTCCCAACCTACCCCACTATAGGATGAACCCTACCGAGCACGAGGAGCTCAAGAGACAAGTAGATGACTTAATGTGTAAGGGTTACATAAGGGAAAGCCTAAGTCCCTGCGCCGTCCCAGCCCTTCTTACCCCAAAGAAGGATGGCAGCTGGCGCATGTGTATAGATTGCAGGGCTATCAACAAGATTACTATCAAATATAGGTTCCCCATACCTAGACTTGATGACATGCTAGATATGTTAGTAGGATCCAAATGGTTTTCCAAGCTTGACCTCAGGAGTGGATACCATCAGGTCAGGATAAGAGAAGGGGATGAGTGGAAGACCGCTTTCAAGACCAAAGATGGCCTATATGAGTGGTTAGTCATGCCTTTCGGGCTAACCAATGCCCCTTCCACATTTATGAGGCTTATGACCCAAGTGCTTAGACCCTACATAGGAAAATTCCTAGTTGTATACTTTGATGACATACTTATCTATAGTAATTCACAAGAAGAGCACCTGGGGCACTTAAGGCAAACCCTAACCCTTCTTAGAGATGAAAAGCTTTATGTCAACTTGAAGAAATGTTCTTTCCTATCTCCCAAAGTTGTCTTTCTAGGGTTCATTGTTTCTGACTTAGGGCTTCAAGCTGATCCATCTAAAATCCAAGCCATACTAGACTGGCCAGAGCCCAAGACCCTTACTGAAGTTAGGAGTTTTCATGGCCTTGCTACCTTCTACCGTAGGTTCATACGGAATTTTAGCACCATAGTAGCTCCTATCACAAATTGCATGAAACAAGGGGACTTTAGTTGCACTAAGTCAGCCAATAGGGCTTTCACTGAACTTAAAAGTAGGATGACCTCTGCCCCTGCTTTAAGATTGCCTGACTTTGGCAAGGTCTTTGAGGTTGATTGCGATGCTTCGGGCATTGGCATAGGTGGGACCCTCAGCCAGGAAGGTCGCCCTATTGCCTTCTTCAGTGAAAAGCTGAATGAGGCCAAGCAGAAGTACTCAACCTACGACAAAGAGTTCTATGCCGTGGTTCAATCTTTGAGGCATTGGCGGCACTACCTCCTCCACCATGAGTTTACCTTAAATAGTGATCATCAAGCCCTGTCTTACCTTAGTGCCCAAAGAAAACTCAATGCTAGGCATGCCAAGTGGGTAGAGTATTTACAACAGTACACTTTTGTCTTAAAACACAAGTCTGGAGTTAACAACAAAGTTGCTGATGCTCTAAGTAGGGTAGTCTTCATTTTGCAAACTATGCATGCTGAGCTTGTAGGATTTGAACATATGAAAGCTGCTTACCTAGATTGCCCTGACTTTTCTACTATTTATGCTAATATGACTAGAGATGCTATGAGTCACCCCCTGTACACCCTTAGGGATGGGTATCTTCTCCTTGGGCCAACGCTCTGCGTGCCTAAGACCTCAATCCGGGATTTCCTAATTTGGGAACTCCATGGAGGAGGGTCTGCTGGGCACTATGGTCGAGAGAAAACCCGTGCCTTGGTCGAGGAGCGGTTCTTTTGGCCTAAACTCTACCGAGACGTGGCCAAGATAGTTAGGCACTGTGGGACCTGTCAATCCACCAAGGTCCAGAAGCACAATTTCGGACTGTATACCCCCCTGCCTATTCCCCAAGCACCATGGCAGGATATTAGTATGGACTTTGTTCTAGGATTGCCTAGGACTACTGCTAGGCATGACTCTATTTATGTTGTGGTAGACCGGTTCACTAAAATGGCACATTTCATACCTTGCACTAAGACTACTGATGCCTCCCATATGGCCAGGCTCTTCTTTAGAGACATTGTTAGGTTGCATGGTACCCCTCTCACT
The DNA here is from genome assembly GCA_027563935.2 of Costus lasius. Lineage (NCBI taxonomy): Eukaryota > Viridiplantae > Streptophyta > Magnoliopsida > Zingiberales > Costaceae > Costus > Costus lasius. Next base: position 100,114,235 of record CM050448.1, read on the forward strand.
ATAGTTTCGGATACAGACACCAGGTTCGTTAGCCATTTCTGGAGGACACTATGGGCTCTATTAGGCACAAAATGGAAGTTCTCAACGGCCTACCATCCCCAGAAGGATGGGCAGACCGAAGTGGTCAACAGATCACTAGGGAGCATCCTTAGGAGTCTTGTAGGAGAACACCCCAGTGATTGGGACAAGCTGTTACCTACAGCTGAGTTTTCCTACAATAGTGTTCCAAATAGGACTACTGGTCTGTCTCCTTTCCAGGCAAATTTAGGATACCAACCTAACAAGCCCATTGATCTATTTACTGCCCCTAAACATTGCAAGACCTCTATTTCGGCCCGAGATTATGCTTTCCATATTTCGCAATTACATCATGAGCTATTCAGTAAAATTCAGGATTCTGCTAATCAATATCGTGACGATACTAATAAACATCGCCGAGACAAGGTACTTTCTGTAGGGGATCAGGTAATGTTGCGGGTCCGTGAGGAGCGCATCCAAGGACACGGCCGCAAGTTGGACGCAAAGGGCATCGGGCCCTTCACTATTTTGAAGAGGATCAACAACAACGCCTATCTCTTGGACCTGCCACCAGAATTGGGGATATCCTCCACCATCAATGTGGAGGATCTGACGCTTTATCATCCGCCTCTCTCTATACAAGAACCAGGCATTTGCCACGAGTTAGAGATTGAGGCTATACTCGAGGACCAGACCCGACTCACCCCTGACGAGGTACAGCTTTATTACCGCGTCAAGTTTGCTGATGGTGAGGAGGCCTGGCTCCCCGAGGCTGAGCTTGCCAGGTCCGCACCTGAGCTTCTCCAAGCGTACAAAGATAATTCTCCAGAGGAGAATTTCTCTCACCCCGGGAGAGCTGATGTGGGACCAAAGCAGGACCTTCGGAAGTCCACCCGGGTCCGAAAGAAGCCCTCTCGGTATGGCTATCCTAACCATTAGATATGGCTTCCTTAGGACCCCATTTTGCTTATTTTGTCTTAGATTAGGGTGCATCATATGGTAGGTTAGATCCACCCCCCCAATTATACCATGTAGTTACATGCCTAGGATCCGCCACTTATGTATGGTAGGTTAGTGCATGCAATTGATGTAATAGACTAGGTCAACTACATTTGGAGATGCAAGTCAAAATTAGGGAAAGATCACACCAAGAGGTGCCAAGAGCCCATCAGCCGAACATATGGGAGAACCAGCCCACCCAACCTAAAGAAGCATCACCACAAGTACCCCACATTCCACCATCCTAGTTGGCAGCCATGGGGGTTTGTCTTCACCTCCAACCACCCCTTCCCTTTTGAAGCAAAGAAGGACAAAGCCATCCACTTGCCAGGTTTGCAGCCCCTTCCAACCCATCATGCGCCAGCCACCACTGCCAAGGGGTAGTCCACACGCCACCAACAATGCAGAATTTCAGCCTTCAAGAAGCTGTTCACGTTTCCTGCGGAATGACAGCCCCTTTTTAGCCCATCATACGCCAGCCACCACTGCCAAGAAGTAGTCCACACGCCACCAAACAATGCAGAGTTTCATTCTTCTAGAAGCTGCACACATTGACTGCAGAATGACAACTCCTTCAGCCCCTTCAAATCGCCTGCAACCTGCTCTTGTTCATTCAACTTGTCATGTACTTAGGGATGGGAGGCAACCGTTGGCAGCCCCTATATGTTGTGTTCTTTTGTAAGTTCAAGGTTAGAGTTGATAATTTGAAAACCAAACTGAAGTGTGTCTTCTAGTGTGTCACTACAACTCTCCCCACTCTTTCCACCTTGCCAAAAGTTTCCATCCTCCACTTGCTTTCAGCCAGCCGCCTCATCTGATGCTTGGACCTCTCTCATCCTCCTCCAGCAGCAGAAGGTGATCCCTATCTTAAGGGAGAAGCTGATGCACGCCCTGGTCCAAGATAAGGATCACTTCATCAAACCGAGGGCAGGACTACCTCCACTATAGCTAAGTCTTCACCTCTCTTGGTTGTTGTTCTTTGTTACTTGTTAGACAGACCCTTTGCACTCATGCTTGTTTTCTGCAGGTGGCGTAAGGCCATGGGATGATATGCAAGCCGCCCATCCTTCTTCTCCCTCTAGTCTAGTTAGCCTATGCCATGTTAGCAAGGGAATTTGGAGTCTAGACTCCCCCTTGATTGTTCTTGTGTTATTGGCCTCATAATATTCTTTCAAACTCACCCACGCATGTGTGGGATGCTGTAATGCCATGGTTGTAAGCTCATAGGGCCCTACTTCGTGAGTATCAACCATTGGACCGGTGAAGAACGGGGTGGACGCCCCTTCTATTCTCAAGGGGCGCAAGGTGAGCCTCTCCCTTAGAATAGTTTTGTTTCCAAGCACTAGATCGCATGCTAGGTTGCTACTTTAATTTTTTTTTTCTTCTTCTTCCCTTGTCTTAGACTTGCATGATAGGGTTAACTTCAGTTTATTACTCATCAAGTTTCGGTTTTTACCTATAAAATACCAAAAACAAGCTAATTTCAACTACGTTAGTATAAAGGGTTTTCTTAAGCTATACTTAACTAGTAAAAATGTTTTCAAAGCCCGTTGTTTGGATGTTTGCTTGATTAGCGACCCCATCAGAATGCCTATATGGCATTGCTTGGGGCGCAAGGCAAGGCCTTGGCGCACAAAGAAAGGCATGGGCACAAAAGGAATGGATGAATGAGAATTATGGAAATGTCTTGGAGACTTTCCTTGTCTCAAACCTTCTCATCCTAGCAACCCACTTGTCTTGATCCTAGCATTTCATAAACCGCCTCTTGCCCTATAAAAGAGCACTTAGCTGACCCCTCTTATTAGTGATTAATGCTTGAAGGCGTGAACACAAGAAGAGGGGCGAGTGCTAGAAGGAAGGGCGCATCTTCCTTCTTCCATAGCCGCAAGCCTCTCCCTCCTTTCCTCTTGGTGCAAGGAGCCTTGGTGCTTGGCGGCTTGGGTTGTTTCCTTCTTCTCTTGGTGCATCCTTTCTCTTGGTGGCGCAAGTGAAGTGGAGCATCTCTCTAAGGCTTTGATCTTCTTCCCGAGGCTAGCACCGGGCGTGGAAGAAGATAACTCAAGAGATCCGTGTGTGTGAGACTGTAGAGGGCACACACTTGGGCGCCTACATCGGCTCTTAAGGTATTTCTTAACTCATCGTGTCGACTCTCTTGCTTGCGATCTTCACTGGGTTTTTGGGACCAGCCTGTTTCGGGGACATTCTTCCGCTGTGCAATGAATGTATGTATGTCTATAACTCTGAAAAATTGTAAAATGTCCCCGGGGTTTCCCAACAGTGGTATCAGAGTGGCTTGCAAGACTCGAACGATGTTTTTATGCTTCTCTTTCATGCTCACATGCCATATCTCTATTTTCCTAAATAGCATGATGCATGGCAAACGATTTTTCTAAAGTAGGAAAAATTAGGGTTTCTTGTTTCTATCATCCTCTCAATCTCTTTTGGATTTTTGGACTATTTTTCTTGTTTGATTTAAAGATCAAAGGCGCACGTAATTTTGTCAAGTAGGACGGGCATTGTGTCTTCGGACTGGCCGAGTCTCTTGATCTGACAAAATTGCCAGCCGAAAGGATCTCCGAAATCATCATGAAAAATAAATCGCAATTAACCAAAAGATTTGTGAGAAGAAGATGAGAAAAAGAGACTAGTTTTATGAAAAAGTAAAATTTCAGATTTTATGTTTTTCATGAGCATGTAGAATTGCATGAGTAAATACCTTGATTGTGCATGATGTTGTGATCATTTGTCAAGCCCCCCCCCCCCCCCCCCCCCCCCGTTTGCATGCCTGTGATGTATCCTCGTGAGGCCTGCGTGCCGCTTTTCTTTTTGCTTTTAACTAAGAAGAAGATTAGGGTGGCGCATGTACTTGGAACTTGGCGCATGCATACCCTGCTTAGTGGCGCAAGTTAGGCATGGCCGAACCCTTGGGTTTGAGAGCTAGCTAATTTGGCTTCTTGCATTGTGGCGCATCCTCATTGGAGGAAGACCATGGCATTGACTGAACCTATGGGGAACTTTTAAAGTGTACCTCTAGGGTTTGAGAGCTAAACCATGAGAGAAGGACCTTGGAGCCAACCTTGAAGTTCAAGCTAGAGGTCGGCTAGGCTAGGTCTAGTTTTTTGTGTTGGTGTATATGCCCTAAAGACCAATGTATGGACATGGTCAGGCATTGGTTGAATGTACTTTGATAGAACTATTACTCTTTATATAGGCATGGTCGTTATTATGCAGACTTCTCTACCTGCGTTGATGTATTGAGTTGCATAAATAATGTCCCAGGAGTTTGGATTGGATCCATTCTCATAAGCTATCCCCAGACAAGGTACCTTAGCAGATATGGGACAGCTTTGGTACATGTGAGACTGGTGTATGGGCTGGTTAGGTGCGGGGCACAGTAACGCAGACATACAGGTGCATTGGATGCACTGGAGTGATCCACCGTGAGGATTGACTTATCTAGTCAACAAGTCAATCTCACATGCAAGAGGTTTGCATTGATCCTTAGACTTGAGGTATTCATGTCTAGACTTGATGATGGGTATGCTTTAATACAGTCTTACGTCTCTCCGTAATTGGGAGATCAAAACGACTGTCATTGGGCATTTCATAAGTCATGTAGAGACATGGATGACCAATAGTAGGATTTGCCCCTTCCTTATTGGAAGTATGATATCCACCTCGGGGCGCCCCACCTTATTGGTGCATGACAGGAAAGTGTGGCCACACTTGTTGAGTCATGACCAATGCATTGGATAATAAACTTGAGACTAATCCAATGGCAGTATATCAGTTTAGGCAAAGGGATCTGTAATGCAATAGGAATCCTCGTTGCTTGTTAGGAGTTGTTGCCATAATGACTTAAGTCCTATGACATGGGTAGTAGTGATGTGTTGCTAGATACCCCTCACTACTTATGATGTTTACATCATTGCCATGGTCATATGGATCCTACGGGGTCACACGCAATAGACTCTTGACGTTGCTTTAATCAGAAGCCTTAGGATCAAGTTATTGGATAACTTAGATCCATTTGGAAGATTTCATCAGCGCCAATGGGCCTGATGAGTTGGAAGAAAGTTATTGGAGCCAAACTTTATTTTTGGCAGGTTGACCCGAAATTGACCTAGATTGGTCACATTTGGATTAGGGTTGCATTGGATTGGATCCAATGGCTTAATCAACCCATGCCATGAAGTTTGGGCTAGCTCATTATCCAATGAGGCCCAATAATTAGTTGTCATGAAGAGGAATTGGCTTAAAAGGGTATAATGGGGAGAATTCTCACCCCATTGGCGCCTAGGAGCATAATGGGGTGAGGGAGGCGCCTTTGCTTCATTATGGAAGTAAAGGGCGCCTAGCCCTTCTTCCTTGGATGGAATACTTGCCTCTAAGGTAAGTCTTGGGGCTGATATGGCTTGAGAACTTTTATGGGAAGTTCCTAGGCGCATATGGACATAAGGAAGAGGTATATGGTAATGTCTTGGAGACTTACCTTACCTCAAACCCTAGTTTCTCCCAAAACCCTTACCCTAGCCGAAACTCCTCATGCATGTTGTGCCTAGCCACTTAGCCTTTGATGGTAAGAATGCATTTGAGGCATGTCTTGGGCTGATATGGCCATTGGGCAAATTAGGATAGGTTGAATGAGGTTTATGGTAAAGTCTTGGAGACTTTCCTTAGCTCAAGACTCCTTTATCCTAGCCGCCCACTTGGCATAATCCTAGCCATTGCAATAACCGCCCCTTGTCCTATTAATAGGACCCTTTTCGCCCCACTAAGCGGTTGATTCGTGTGGACAATATCAAGGAGGGGTGACATATCTCTTGGAGAGACTTGGAGTGCAAGGGGCGAAAGTAAATAAGGTTTGGCGCAAACTTCTTCCTTGAAGCCGCAAGTTCTTCCTCTCCCTCTCTTCTTGGCGCAAGGACTCTTAGTGCTTGGTGGCATCTCCTTGCCACAAGCTCTCTCCCTTCCTTGGCCATAGGCGCACCTTGCTTGAAGGTGGCGCAAGCAAAGAAGAAGAAAGGAAGCAACTTGGCGGCATCATCTTCCTCCGCATCTCCTCTTGGCGCTTTCATCTTGGAGGTAGCGCAAGAGAAGTAAAGATACCATAAGGCTTGATTCTCTTCCCGAGGCTAGCACCAAGCGTGGAAGGGAGCAACGATCAAGGAGTCGACGCGTGGATACTTGTAGAGGGCGAACACATGGGCGCCTTCAACATGGCTTCGACATCTAGACAAGCAAAAGAGGTACATCTCTATCACATCCTTGTGTATACTCACTCGCATGGATCCTTGGGAAAGGAATGTGTTTCGGGTGTAATGCTTCTTCCGCTGCGTCCTGGGACTGCAAAATTTTAAATTACACCCGGCATTCCCTAACATTTTGGGCTTGAGTTCTAGGACAAGAGTTGAACCTCTTTCATGGCATGGATTGGTTCAATGTCTTGAATAGGATATGATTACATCATCCTTTACTGCTTTTATTATCTGCAGAAGCATGCTTGTAATGTGTTATCGTTATGTTATCACCATAGGATTGCATGCCTGTAATGATAGACATAAGATAAAACTGAGATGATGAGACCTTAAACAAAACCCTCAATTAAAATATCAAGTCTGGTAGCCTTCTAACACGTAGCCCTCACTAAGCTATCGATTAGTGGAGTTGTGAATTGTTTCCCACCCTCGTGGGACACACCCACTTATCTTTAGAAAGTGCGTGGTGGCAATGGTTTCCCCAGTCCAGTTTTAACCTGGGCGTGCCTTCGCAAGGAAACTCGTTGGCCCTGGGCATAACGGTTAGGAATGGACTTGACTAGACGTTCACATGTGCTAGGCACATGGTGAAAGTCTAGAGGCATCGTTGAGAGGTAAAGGTTTCATGTTGTATCCAGCCCTCGCTGGACATGAAATGCCCAGACTGTCTCAACAAGGGGAGTTGCTTGGAGCAACCGGCCGGCGCGCCCACCTTAGGAAACAAGGGTTACTTTGTGCATCTCATCCCACCCTCGTGGGACGCGAAGCCTCATGTGAAATAAGGATCCCATCTCACTAGGAAGTCTTAAACTTCTCGATTGACTTTGTGGGTTGTTAATTCAAATAGTGGGAGCAGTAATCATTTAAAACAAGTCCAGTTTAAATGATTCGAAGTAGTACTAATCTGTTCTTCCTGGGTGTTGCAGAACAATGGCTACGAACACTGGCGGATTATCACTGCGATCACTCCTTGATAAGGATAAGTTAGTTGGAACTAACTTTATGTACTGGCATCGGAACTTGAGGATAGTCCTCAAGCTCGAGAAGAAGCTGTATGTCCTTGAACAGGCTCTTCCTGCGGCTCCTCCGCCTAATGCCCGAACGGCAGACAAAGATGCTTATAGAAAGCATCAGGATGACTCTTTGGAGGTTGCATGTCTTATGCTAGCCAGCATGGCACCTGAACTACAGGTGCAAAATGAGGAGCAGAACGCTTTTCAGATGATCACTCATCTGAAACAGATGTTCGAGGCTCAGGCTAGAACTGAGAGATTTGACACCGCCAAAGTAGTCTTTCGGTGCAAGTTGTCTGAGGGTGCACCAGTGAGACCCCATGTTCTCAAACTCATTGGGAACGTGGATCATCTCAGGAGACTGGGACACACCATAGACAACAAGCTGGTTGTAGATCTTATTCTGCATTCCCTGGCCCCTAGCTTCAGTCCGTTTATTATTAACTTCAACATGAACCGGATTGAGTGCACACGGGAGGAATTGATGAATATGCTCCAAACAGCCGAGCGAGAGATGGGTAAGACCAAACCCAATTCTGTTCTTTTTGTCCCTGCGACCAAGAAGATAAAGAAGAAGGGTAAGGCACGTGCTAACAGCAGTGCCAGAGGTCCTACCAAAGCACTGAAGAAAAAGGCGAAGAAGTCAAAGGACCAAAGGTGTTTTCACTGTGGCGAGCAGGCTCACTGGAGAAGGGACTGCAAGCAGCTTCAGAATGAGAAGAAGAAAGGCTTGGCCTTAACTTCTAGCTCAGGTATCTATGTTACAGAAGTCAATCTTTCTACTTCTATGTCATGGGTATTGGATACCGCATGTGGAGCTCATATTTGTACAAATATGTAGGGGCTCAAGAAAAGTAGATCGGTGCGGCTTGGAGAGATTGACCTACGCGTTGGAAACGGGGCACAGGTTGCTGCTATTGCTGTAGGCATTTTGACTCTCTCCTTGCCTTCTAGACTTCCATTAGAACTAGATAATTGCTTTTGTGTACCATCACTTACTAAGAACATTGTATCCATTTCTTTCTTAGCAAAGAAAGGATTTAAATTTGAAATAAATAAGAACTCTTGTTCTTTTTCATTTGCAAATATGTTCTATGGGAATGGTACTTTGTGCAATGGTCTATATATCTTGGATATGGAAAGTTCTATTTGTAACATAAGTAATAAAAGGACCAAACTGAGTGGTTCAGTTGGTGCTTTCCTATGGCACTGTCGATTAGCCCATATAAACAAGAATCGCATCCAACAACTCCATGCAAATGGATTGTTAGATTCAAGTTCCTTGGAGGAATTTGATACTTGTGAACCTTGTTTATTAGGGAAAATGACAAAGGCGCCCTTCACCAAGATTGGTGAAAGGGCAGAAGGTTTATTAGATCTCATACATACTGATGTGTGTGGGCCCTTCAATAAACAAGCCAGAGGAGGGTACAACTACTTCATTACCTTCATTGATGACTTCAGTAGGTATGGCTATGTCTACTTAATGAGACATAAATCTGAGTCCTTTGAGAAATTCAAGGAGTTCAAGAATGAAGTAGAGAACCAGCTTGGAAGATCCATTAAAGCTCTTTGATCAGATCGAGGTGGAGAGTACCTGAGCGGTGAGTTCTTTGACTATCTGAGAGAGTGTGGGATCATATCCCAACTCACTCCTCCTGGAACACCTCAATGGAATGGTGTGTCTGAAAGGAGAAATCGAACTTTATTGGATATGGTTCGATCTATGATGAGTCATGCAACTCTACCTTCATCATTCTGGGGGCATGCACTAGAAACAGCTTCTCTAATACTGAATAATGTTCCATCTAAGAGTGTCTCCAAAATACCATACGAGATGTGGAGTAGGAGACGCCCTAATCTCACTTTTATCAAGATCTGGGGATGTGAGGCTTATGTCAAACGTCAGGATTCTAGCAAGCTAGAACCTAGATCTGATAAATGTGTGTTTGTGGGGTATCCTAAGGAAACTAAAGGATACTACTTCTATGTCCCAACCGAGAACAAACTTTTTGTTGCTCGGCGTGCTGTCTTTCTAGAGAAAGAATTTCTTATGAAAGAAGTTAGTGGGAGGAAGTTTGACTTGGATGAGGTCCAAGTGCAAGCACAAGACAAAGAGATGGAATCTGAGCCACATGCACCGGTTGCTAGCCAACCTGAGGCTCAGACACAGGTCCCGCGTAGGTCTAGGAGAATTCATCGTGCACCTGAAAGGTATGGGTCGCTGCCGACCCAACACGATGGGATCTTCATCATTGAGGATGAACCCAGAACCTATGATGAGGCGGTCAGTGGACCGTACTCTGAGAGATGGCTTGACGCCATGCGCTTCGAGATGGATTCCATGTCGGCTAACCAAGTCTGGGATTTGGTTGAGCTGCCTGATGGGGTAAAACCCATAGGGTGTAAATGGGTCTTCAAGAGGAAGACAGACATGGATGGCAATATAGTTACCTATAAGGGTAGACTAGTGGCTAAAGGATTTAAACAAGTCCATGGGGTGGACTATGATGAAACCTTCTCGCCAGTTGCCATGATTAAATCCATTCGAATTCTGCTTGCTATAGCTGCATATCATGACTATGAGATATGGCAGATGGATGTGAAGACAACGTTCCTTAATGGGAAGCTGACTGAGGATGTGTATATGTCACAACCTGATGGCTTCTGTTGGGGTATGCCCTTAAGGCTAATGTTTGAGGCCTTGGGATTGTATCAGTATCATGTATAAACTCAATGTTTATAAAGGCAATGGTTGTTATTCAGGTTGTTACATTATCTGCTGCAATATGAATACTTCTGAATAATGTCTCAGTGATGTTCAGCTAGGCTGACATGCAGTATAGTCCTTAGTCGAGATATCTTGGTGAACATGAGACAACCTTGATATGATTGAGACTAATATGTGTTCTAATCTTATAGGATGCTTTGAGCATGGAATAAGATGTAGACTCATGGGTACATTGGATGTACTGGACAGACCCTACATAGGTTGTTCAATTGCTTGTCACAATGTGAATAATCCTTGTTTCCGAACAAGTGGCATACTTCCTCTGACTTGAGATCACTTGTGTTTCTAAATGATGATTGGCATTGTTTTGAGATAGTTCGATATCATTTGAAACATAATGGTTATAGACTATCTTGGATGGTGAGCATGAGTCATGTTAGGGCGCTAGTGATAGACATAGGATTGCCATCTCCTTCATTGGAGTGTTGATGTAGGAGAGAGCCATGCCTGCCTCACAAGGGCCGTCCGGACATGTATGTCTGCCTCACAAGGGCCGTCTGGACATAAGCGACCCATGCCTGCCTCATTCGGCGCGTCTGACATGTTCGCCCCCCTCCCCTACAACACTAAGGACCGGCGGAGCTCCACCGATCCCCTCGAGGTGAGGCATCCCAGAGACCTAACCCGCAAGGTCCAGGGTGTCGAATCCTGGCACAGTTATACCCCATGCCTGGGCTGTGCAAATTTTGTCTGCAGCAGGATTCGAACCCTCGACTTGGCCTTCACAAACCAAGTCCCTCTAACCATTGAGCTGATGGAGGCAGTAGCCCTGCTCTGAGGAGATCTGGTCGGGCCCGTAGGGTACCTAATCGATATGGGTTCCCTTAGGGTTCCATTTCTTGCATGGCATTTAGGGTAATTTACTTTTTAAATAAATACATGCATCATGTAGACAATTATGGCAAGTCCACTTGTAGTAGGTGGTGCATTGTAACTCGTGAATTTATGTATTCTTGCATCATAAGTAGTGCATGTAGGCATTAGGATCATTTTGGCAGGTCAATCAGGAAAGGAGCAGCTCAAGATCCAGCTCAAGGTCACTCAAGCTCCACTCATCAAGTTCAGCTCCAGAAAAGGAAAGGAGGACTTCAAAGCCCAAGCTCACTTCAATCCATGTCATAACTCACTTGCTAGTTTTGTTGGGCGCATCTTCAAGAAAGCAATCAACCACCTCATCATCCAATCAAGTTATATGCGCCAACCACTAGAGGAATGAATTCAAATCTCCTCCATCAAGATCCACAATCAAAGGGATTACTCATCAAGATCCCCAATTAGAGGAGAACACTTATGAAGACATTAATGAGAAGATTCCATCTCTTGTTGCCGCCCATGTCTTCATGGAAAGGATTCAAATTTTGAAATCCCTTGTCCATGCGCCATCAAGCTTGTCGCCAAAGATAAGAAGACAATCCCCTCAAGCACTTAAAGAGTTGCCAAACAAAGATCATCAAAGAAGGAAACTCATGAAGAGGATTTGCGCCCACATCACCATGAATTTGAAATTCAAACTCCATCCATTTTTGTAAGAGGCGCATGGAAGACAATTACTATCCTGCCCTAGCCTCATCTCACCTATAAAAGCATGACCTCCCCCTTGTATTTTCGATTACCTCTTGATGAAATATATTGTCTATTAGTTGCCTAGCTTAATTAATTGTGTTAGTGTTCAAGTTCTCTTTAGCCGAGCCTCTTCTCCCTCTTCTAGTTCTTCACCGAAATCCTAAGAAGCCTCCTTCTTGTTTGTGTGCGCCACCACAAGGAGCCCTTCTTCACCCTCGGTTTGGAGCAAGAAGAGAAGCATCCTCGGCTTCAAGGAGTTCTCACCCTCTCGGATAAGTCTTCTTCTTCTTTACACTTCTTATTTTGACTCTAAGAACTCTTCTCTACACTCATATTGGTTTATTTACATTGTAGCTTGCACTTGGAGTGAGTAAAGAAGGGGCGCCTTCCCCCTTCCTTCTCTTTCTCCCCCTCCTTCTCTTTAGTTGCTTAATATTAGCAAGGGAATTTGTGAGGCTTAACCTCACCCCTTGATTTACTCCTGTATTAAAATCCGTGGCTTGTACGGATCTTCTGTGTTTGCTTGTAAGCTCCACCCTACACCTTCCATCAGAGTTGGACCGGTGAAGAACGGGAAGCACAGCCCTTCAATTCTCAAGGGCTGCACTATAAGTTTATTTCCTGCAGTTACTGCTTTCTAGTGTAGAACTTTCTTACTGCTCTTAGTTAAACTCGAATTTTCTTATCTATTTAAAATACAAAAAAAAATTAGTTTTCTAAACCTCGTTAGTTAATCTCGGTTTTCCTTATTATTAAGCTATCTATCAAAATCCGTTTTCAAAAGCGTTGTTTGAATGCTTTAGACCCCCCCGTCCTACGTCAAGTGTGATGTTCTAAAGGGGCCCCCTGGATGAGATGATTGAGAAAGTGTATGGCCATACCCAGATGACTATGTTCATCTGATCTAATCATGCTCATCATATTGGAGCTACAGGCTTGACACGCTTGTCCAATAAGAACATCCAGTGGCAAAGGAAACATGTATGCCTAGTGAAGTGGATTCACACTTGTGCTATGGTTAGGGTGTAGTCTTGGAAGACTCTTTCCTTTATATCGGGAGACAGTGATGTGTTGCTAGATACCCCTCACTGATCGTGATAACATAAGTTATCGTTACCTACATTTAAAGGAAACCCTTAGAGTCGCACAATTTGATGATATGGCTTACTTATGTCAGATCGTGTGGACTGAATTGTTTTGGTTCAGTTTAAAGGGATTTAAACTCTGATTGTAAGTGAGATCTGGTCTGATCATGTTTGATTGATTAGGGCTTGAGATCGGTAAGCTTCGATCGAGAGTAGTGATGCTAGATCGGTGAGATCAAGAGCATCGAGAGATGAATGGTTAGATCTTGAACCTTGAGGTTCAATGAGATTTAGACCAAGGCTTGGTCCTTGAACCAAATTCACTTGAACCAAACCAAATGGAACCGGTTCACTATGGTGAACGTATGGTTCGAATGGTTAGATTGAGGGATGGTAACGTGGGAGTTGAAGTGGAGTTAGTGCTTTCTAAAATTGGAAAGCCGTTTTCCTTTGTTGAAAACGTTATGCGTTTTCGAACGTGAAAGGGGATTCTTCACTCTCTCACCGAGTGCATCCTTTTTGGGTCTTCTCTTCTCTTTTCGGTGGTGACACTTGATGAAAAGAAGAGGGAGTTCATCTATGCCGAGAGTCATCTCTCATCTTCCCTTCAAGCGATTAGGACTCTTGAAGCTCTTTGCTAGCACAAAGGACGACAAGGAGAAAGCCATCTTCACCTTGTGTGCGGCACCTTTGGAGGAGAGCCATATCGCCCTCTAGCTTCCAAGGCACCATCTAAACGATGGCTATGGTATGATCTCTTGTTGATTCTTTGCAATCCTTGAACAAGTTGATCATGTGTTCATGCTAACCGATCTAAGAAACCCTAAATTCTGCTTTGAAAAATTTTATATATATGCGCACGTCTATTAGGGTTTCCCCCCCCCCCTTAGGGTGGGACTTTCAATTGGTATCAGAGCGAGTTTTGTATGAATCTACATGATTGCTTGATGTGATCCTTGTTTGCGATTTAGTGTAGATCTAAATCTTAACAACATGCGACAATAACATGTTTGTTTCCATGTTTGCGACAATGCATTGATCTATTGTTACCATGCGAAAAATAACATGCTTGTGATTAGATGTTGGCGCATGTTATTCATGTTAATGCATGATCTTTTGTTGGCGCTTGTTAAAGATGTGTTTTGTGTTTCAAAACTTGTTAACTTGCGCGCATCCATCTAGATCTACATTTGCGCCTGCTATAATACCTTAGACGGGTTATTAGGTTTGAAATCATTGTCTAGTCTAGATCCAACCAGTCTGATCAGATCATCTGACAGCCTAGATGGGTCGACCAGATGGCACCTGTGCGCAAGCACGAGGTGGCTATGGGTCGACTGCAGACAGGCGTGTAGCGATGTCTGGTTGAGACAACCAGTGAACGCTCTTGAGTTAGGCTCGGGGTCACACCCGCTTGCCAGAACTCTTGAGGATCGTTCAGCCCAACACATGCATTGTTGACCACTGGGTCGACTCAAGTCAGTTAGGACTTGGTGCATGCTAGGGTAGTGGGTCTGACTAGATCTGATGAGTGGATCCCTAATAATGGACCGTTGTAAGGTAGTAGGGCACATAAGGAAAATAAAATTGATGCCAATGGGTTTTCGAAAATTTTATTTTCTTGTTTGGATCACATGTTGATTGTATAACATGATGCTTGTTTATTTAATCTTATGTGGGCTGCCCAATTTTAATGTGTGCTGTGCTGGGGCCTGCGTGCCTGGATTAAACTGTAAATTATTATAATTGTGATCTGCGCATCACATTTTAATTAATTTATTGTGTAATTGACCTGCATGTCAATCTTGTATAGATAGATTAAATTGTATTTTAATCAGACAAGAGCACAGAGCACACTTGGCAGAGGCGCATGCAGCAGTGGCTTGACCAGGTGGGAGGTCCAGGGTTTGACTTTGGGACAGGCGCATTTACCTGGTGGGCGCACCTGAGCTGCAGTGGGCGCTTGGGCCCTGGGTTGGGCCAGATGAGATGCAAAAGACCCATCAACAGCTCAAGTGAAGACTTAAGTTAAATTAAGGTCTTACCTAGGCTTAATGGGCTTTTACCACATAAGATCAGCATGCTTTCTATTTATTGTTTATATAATTAGAATTGCATGATTTAATCTTCTGCTATCACCATAGGGTTTGCATGATAGTTAAGAAGATAAAAGACCGTTAAAATCCAACGCTAAAATATCAAGCTCGTAAGCCTTCTGGCGCGAAACCTCACTGTTCTGACTATCGTTGGGGCCGTGTTGTACCCACTCAGTGGGCACGCCCATCTATCTTCAGACGGTGTGTGATTACACCTGCATGTTACAGGGAAGGGATTTATCGCTTCTCGTTGCTCAGCATAGCACGTGGTGGTCTAGGGAGTAGGTCTGGTCAGCTTGACCATGTAGGTTACATATGTGGAGCATATGGTAGCTATATGGAGGCAGCCATCTATGGGATCAGAGACTGTGTTGTACCAACTCAGTTGGCACAGTCTGCTGGATTGCCCAGATGAAGGGGAATCGCACGGGTTGGCGATTGGCAGGGATTGCCTACCAGAGATTAGTGCTTGTACTCTCTGTGCATCTTATCTCGCCTGAGCGGGACGCGGAGACCAAGTATGAAATCTAGATCCCATCTCACTAAAAGAGTTTTACTCTTTCGGGCTATTTTGCTGGATTTTTCAGCCAGATAAAATAGTAAGAAAAGAATCATTCTTAAGTCCTGAATTGATTCTCACATTGATACAGACCTTGCTGTTCTTGCATTGTTGTAGATTATTGCAGCAACGAACACCATGAATTTCAATGTGCGATCCCTACTGGAAAGGGAGAAGTTTGCTGGACCAAACTTCTCAGACTGGTACGGACACCTTAAGATTGTTCTTAAGGCAGAGAGGAAGCTGTATGTCCTCGAGACGGCTATACCGCCTCAACCCGCTGCGAACGCCGCAAGGGCGGTTCGGGATGCCTATGAGAAGCATGTCAATGATAGCATTGATGTCGCTTGCCTGATGCTTGTGTCTATGACGCCAGAGCTGCAGCGTCAGCATGAGGATCTATCTGCTATACAAATTATAGCAAACCTCAAGCTGCTGTATGCTGCACAGGCTAGGACTGAACGCTACAATTTGACTAAGCTTTTCTTTCAGAGCAAACTGGCTGAAGGAAGTCCAGTGGGAGCTCACGTACTCAAGATGATTGGGTACAAGGAGGCTCTAGAGAAACTGGGACATACCATGAATCAGGAGCTTGCTGTAGACATCATATTGCAGTCTCTCCCGACCTCTTTCGATCCGTTCATCATTAACTTTAATATGAACAAGATCGACTGTACGCCGGCAGAGTTACTGAATATGCTCTTGACTACAGAGTTGACTCTAAAGGGAAAGCCTGTATCCTCTGTCTTAATGGTTCCTTCTAGGAACAAGAAGAAAGGGAAGAAAGGCAAAGCCCCTGTTAAGAGCTACAGCAAGGCTCTGAAACAAAAGGTTAACCGGTCGAAGGAATACAGATGTTTCCACTATGGCCAGCTGGGTCACTGGAAAAAGGACTGTAAAGCGCTCCAAGGAGACAAGAAGGGAAGTTTTGCTTCTGGCTCAGGTATTTATGTGACTGAGGTCATGGTTTCTTCTTCCATATCATGGGTGTTGGACACTGCATGTGGAGTTCACATTTGTTCAAATGTACAGGAACTCAAGAGAAGAAGACAGGTGGGACAGCATGAGGTGGACCTACGAGTTGGAAATGGGGCACGGGTTGCTGCTGTTGCTGTAGGCGTTTATTACATCTCATTACCATCTGGACTTGTATTGGAACTGGACAATTGTTATTTTGTACCAAGCATAACGAAAAATATTATCTCTATTCCTGCTCTTGTCAGGAAAGGGTTTTCCTTTGAATGCAATATTTCAAAGTGTATTATTTCTTTTGATAATATTGTTTATGCTACTGGGTCGATTAACAATGGGTTATTCATGTTGGACATGGAATGTTCTATACAACAAATTGATAACAAGAAAGCTAAGTATGCTGATAATAGCACCTTGCTATGGCATAGTCGTTTAGGCCATATTAATAAGAAACGCATTAAGCGGTTGCATGACTATGGACTGCTGGGATCATTCTCCTATGAGGAGCTTGATACATGCAAAGCTTGTTTAATGGGCAAAATGACGAAGTCTCCTTTTTCTAATAAAGGTCAAAGGGCTTCAGGTTTACTTGACCTCATTCACAGTGATGTGTGTGGGCCATTTAGTAAACATGCCAGAGGTGGCTATTCGTACTTCATTACCTTTACTGATGATTTCAGTAGGTATGGGTATGTCTATCTAATGAGACATAAAAGTGAATCTTTTGACAAGTTCAAAGAGTTCAAGAATGAAGTACAGAATCAGCTAGGCCGAAATATCAAGGCACTTCGTTCAGATCGAGGTGGTGAATACTTGAGTCGAGAGTTTACTGACTATCTGAAGGAGTGTGGGATTATCTCACAGCTCACTCCGCCAGGAACACCGCAATGGAATGGTGTGTCCGAGAGGAGAAATAGAACCTTACTTGATATGGTTCGTTCAATGATGAGTCAGGCTACTCTACCTTACTCCTTTTGGGGATTTGCACTGGAAACAGCTGCAAAGGTACTAAACCGAGTGCCATCTAAGGCAGTTTCAAAGACTCCATATGAGTTATGGTATGGGAAACAGCCGAGCTTGACATTTATTAAGATCTGGGGTTGCGAGGCTTATGTCAAAAAGCTCACCTCTGGGAAACTAGAGAGCAGATCTGAGAAATGTATCTTTGTCGGTTACCCTAAGGAAACTAAGGGTTATTATTTCTACGATCCCAAAGAGAACAAAGTATTTGTTGCTCGGACGGCTATTTTTCTTGAGAAGGAATTTCTTCTGCAAGAAGCCAGGGGAAGAGAAATAAAGCTGGATGAGAATCCAGAAGAAGGACAAAGTAGTCAAGCACAGTTGGATGAGCCTGAGCCAGTAGAACAGGTTATTGAACAACCTGAGGCTCAGATATCACGGGAACCGCGAAGATCGGGAAGGATCCGTCGACAGCCTGAGTGCTATGATGGAGTCTACATCATTGAGAATGATGAACCCCTCACTTATGCGGATGCGGTCAGTGGACCGGAATCAGCGAGATGGCTTGAAGCTATGCGAGCCGAGATGGACTCCATGTCAGATAACCAAGTCTGGGATTTGGTTGATCCGCCTCCGGGAGTAATCCCTATAGGCTGTAAATGGATCTTCAAGAAGAAGATTGACATGGATGGTAACGTGGTTACCTATAAAGGCAGGCTAGTTGCGAAAGGTTTCAAACAAATCTACGGGATAGATTATGATGAAACTTTCTCTCCTGTAGCTATGTTTAAGTCTATTCGGATTATTCTCGCGATAGCAGCATATTATGATTATGAGATCTGGCAGATGGATGTGAAGACTGCTTTCCTTAATGGAAAACTGGATGAGGATGTGTATATGACACAACCTGAAGGTTTCACTAATCCATCAGATCGTCATAAAATATGCAAGTTAAAGAAGTCCATTTATGGACATAAGCAAGCATCAAGAAGCTGGAATATTCGTTTTGATGAATCAATCTGTGAGTTTGGTTTCATCAAGAATGAAGATGACCCGTGTGTATATAAGAGGTTTAGTGGGAGCGTAATCACTTTCCTAGTCCTCTACGTCGATGATATCTTAATCATTGGAAACGATATTCCTAAACTGCATGCGGTTAAGGCATGGTTAAGAAAATGTTTCCAGATGAAAGATTTAGGAGAAGCAGCCTATGTATTAGGTGTGAAGATCTACAGAGATAGATCTAAGAGGCTTCTTGGGCTGTGCCAGAGTACTTACATCAATAAAGTCCTAGAGAGATTCCATTTAGAAAATTCTAAAAGAGGATATCTTCCAGTCAGACATGGTCTGAATCTTTCAAAGAGTTAGTGTCCACAAACACAGACTGAGAAAGATGAAATGGACAATACGCCTTATGCTTCGGCTATTGGGTCCATTATGTATGCGATGTTGTGTACTCGCCCAGACGTCGCTTACGGGTTAAGCGTGACCAGTCGATTCCAAAGTAATCCAGGTCAGGCGCACTGGATTGCAGTCAAGAACATTTTGAAATATCTTCGGAGGACCAAAGATATGTTCTTGGTGTATGGTGGTCAGGAAGAACTCAGTATTGAAGGATATACTGACGCTTCGTTCCAATCTGACCAGGATGATTTCCAATCGCAATCAGGCTATGTTTTTAGCTTGAATGGAGGTGCAGTGGTGTGGAAAAGTTTCAAACAATCAATTGTTGCTGATTCCACAACAGAAGCCGAGTATGTTGCAGCCTCGAAAGCATCTAAGGAGGCAGTGTGGATTCGTAAGTTCGTTCAGGAACTTGGTGTTGTTCCTTCGAGTGCAGATCCATTGGTTATCTTCTGTGATAACACTGGAGCAATAGCACAGGCAAAGGAACCACGGTCGCACCAGAAGTCCAAGCACATACAGAGACAGTTTCACTTGATCCGGGAGATCATTGATCGTGGCGAGATCAAAGTCTGCAAGGTTCATACAGATGACAATCTGGCTGACCCGCTTACTAAGCCTCTGGCGCAGCAAAAGCATGAGAAGCACTGTAATAATATGGGTTTGAGATTTCTCAACCATTAGATTAAGTGCAAGTGGGAGATTGTTGGAGTATGCCCTTAAGGCTAATGTTTGAGGCCTTGGGATTGTATCAGTATCATGTATAAACTCAATGTTTATAAAGGCAATGGTTGTTATTCAGGTTGTTACATTATCTGCTGCAATATGAATACTTCTGAATAATGTCTCAGTGATGTTCAGCTAGGCTGACATGCAGTATAGTCCTTAGTCGAGATATCTTGGTGAACATGAGACAACCTTGATATGATTGAGACTAATATGTGTTCTAATCTTATAGGATGCTTTGAGCATGGAATAAGATGTAGACTCATGGGTACATTGGATGTACTGGACAGACCCTACATAGGATGTTCAATTGCTTGTCACAATGTGAATAATCCTTGTATGCGAACAAGTGGCATACTTCCTCTGACTTGAGATCACTTGTGTTTCTAAATGATGATTGGCATTGTTTTGAGATAGTTCGATATCATTTGAAACATAATGGTTATAGACTATCTTGGATGGTGAGCATGAGTCATGTTAGGGCGCTAGTGATAGACATAGGATTGCCATCTCCTTCATTGGAGTGTGATGTTCTAAAGGGGCCCCCTGGATGAGATGATTGAGAAAGTGTATGGCCATACCCAGATGACTATGTTCATCTGATCTAATCATGCTCATCATATTGGAGCTACAGGCTTGACACGCTTGTCCAATAAGAACATCCAGTGGCAAAGGAAACATGTATGCCTAGTGAAGTGGATTCACACTTGTGCTATGGTTTGGGTGTAGTCTTGGAAGACTCTTTCCTTTATATCGGGAGACAGTGATGTGTTGCTAGATACCCCTCACTGATCGTGATAACGTAAGTTATCGTTACCGACATTTAAAGGAAACCCTTAGGGTCGTACAATTTGATGATATGGCTTACTTATGTCAGATCGTGTGGACTGAATTGTTTTGGTTCAGTTTAAAGGGATTTAAACTCTGATTGTAAGTGAGATCTGGTCTGATCATGTTTGATTGATTAGGGCTTGAGATCGGTAAGCTTCGATCGAGAGTAGTGATGCTAGATCGGTGAGATCAAGAGCATCGAGAGATGAATGGTTAGATCTTGAACCTTGAGGTTCAATGAGATTTAGACCAAGGCTTGGTCCTTGAACCAAATTCACTTGAACCAAACCAAATGGAACCGGTTCACTATGGTGAACGTATGGTTCGAATGGTTTGATTGAGGGATGGTAACGTGGGAGTTGAAGTGGAGTTAGTGCTTTCTAAAATTGGAAAGCCGTTTTCCTTTGTTGAAAACGTTATGCGTTTTCGAACGTGAAAGGGGATTCTTCACTCTCTCGCCGAGTGCATCCTTTTTGGGTCTTCTCTTCTCTTTTCGGTGGTGACACTTGACGAAAAGAAGAGGGAGTTCATCTACGCCGAGAGTCATCTCTCATCTTCCCTTCAAGCGATTAGGACTCTTGAAGCTCTTTGCTAGCACAAAGGACGACAAGGAGAAAGCCATCTTCACCTTGTGTGCGGCACCTTTGGAGGAGAGCCATATCGCCCTCTAGCTTCCAAGGCACCATCTAAACGATGGCTATGGTGTGATCTCTTGTTGATTCTTTGCAATCCTTGAACAAGTTGATCATGTGTTCATGCTAACCGATCTAAGAAACCCTAAATTCCGCTTCGAAAAATTTTATATATATGCGCACGTCTATTAGGGTTCCCCCCCCCCCCCTTAGGGTGGGACTTTCAGCTTCATCCATCCTGCAGAGGCTAATAAGGTCTGCAGGCTGAAGAGATCCATTTATGGATTAAAACAAGCATCTCGAAGTTGGAATCTTCGATTTGATGAAGCCGTGAGAGATTATGGCTTTATCAAAAGCAAAGATGACGCCTATGTATACAGAAAATTCAGTGGGAGCTTGGTGATTTTTCTGGTCTTGTATGTTGATGACATACTGCTCATCGGAAATGACATCCCTAGTCTTCAAGCTGTGAAGACATGGTTGGGGAAGTGTTTCGAGATGAAAGACTTAGGGGAGGCCGCCTATATTCTAGGCGTAAGGATCTACCGGGATAGATCCAAGAGGCTTCTGGCCCTTAGTCAGAGTACCTACATTGATAAGGTACTGGAGAGGTTCAACATGGAGCAATCCAAGAAAGGATACCTTCCAGTGTGACATGGCCTTACTCTCTCAAAGAGCCAGTGTCCTACAACACAGGCTGAGAGGGACAACATGAGTCAAATTCCTTATGCTGCGGCAGTAGGATCGATCATGTATGCAATGTTGTGTACTAGACTAGATGTGGCATATGCTGTGAGCATAACCAGCCGATACCAATCCAATCCAGGTCTGCAGCACTAGGTGGCTGTAAAGAACATCCTAAAGTATCTGAGAAGAACTAAGGATCTGTTCTTGGTCTATGGGGGACAGGAAGAGCTCAGTATGCAGGGCTATACTGATGCATCGCTCTAGTCTGACCCTGATGACTTTAGATCGCAGGTCGGCTATGTGTTCAAGATAAATGGAGGCACTGTATGTTGGAAGAGCTTCAAGCAATCCACCATAGCAGATTCTACAACCGAGGCTGAGTATGTGGCTGCTTTTGAGGCAGCCAAGGAAGCCATTTGGATAAGGAAGTTCTTATGTGATCTTCAGGTGGTACCTAGTGCAATGGATCCCATTGAACTCTACTGTGACAACAATGGAGCAATTGCACAAACCAAGGAACCACGGTCTCATCAAAGATCCAAACACATACTCAGAAGATTCCACCTGATCAGAGAGATCATTGACAGAGGTGATGTCAAGATTAGCAGAGTAGACACAGAGAACAATCTGGCAGACCCATTGACCAAGGCTTTGGCGCAGCAGAAGCATGATGGTCACGCTAGAGATATGGGGTTGAGATTCCTCAACTTCTAGGTCTTAGTGCAAGTGGGAGATTGTTGGTGTATATGCCCTAGGACCTAGTTTTGGTCAACTTATGTACTACTTGACTTTGATATTTATATATCATTCTGGCATTGTCATTATCTATGTTTGTTTACATCTGCGCATATGTACTAACATGATAATGTCCCTAGAGACAGATTGGATCTGTGCTCGAACTATAATCCCCAGTCGATGTACCTTAGTGGATATGGGACAGCTATGGTACTTGTGAGACTGGTATGTGGGCTGGTTAGGACGCAGACACATGGGTATATCATTGAAGGATATACTGGATAGACCCGCTGTGAGGCTATGACTTGGTGTCATGAGTTATCCTCACAAGTGACAGGAGATGCATTGATCCCTTGACTTGAGGTTATTGACCATTCTATATGGTTAGGGACTTGCTTTGATACAACTTAACACCTCGCCGTAGTTGGGAGGTCATAACGGTTGTCATTGAGCATGTCACGACCCATATGAGAAGGTCAATGGACAGACATAGGATTTGCCCCTTCCTTAGGGAAGTATGATATCTATGGAGCTCCTCTATGGTTCTATGACTGAGAGTGTATGGCCATACCCAGGTAAGAACCTGTTTTAGTCATAGCCATGTGATTGGATGAAAACAAGTGGTGACACACTTGTCCAATCGGATATCAGTTCGGCAAAGAGACTGTAATGCATCTATACCTAGTTGCGATGATGGGGATGTCGATGTCGATATCCATTCCGATGACTTGGGTAGCAGCGATGCACTGCTGGGTGCCACTCACTACTTGTGGTGACATTTGGTCAGCACTGCCAATGTCAGAGGGACCTACAGGGTCGCACACCTTGATACTTGAGTTCTCGTATTAATCGGGAAGCCTTATGATCGAGTTATTGGATAACTCGGATCTAATTGAGAGATTTCATCAGCGCCAATGGGCCTGATGAGATGGAAGAATATTATTGGAGCCAAACTTCATTTTTGGCAGGTTGACCCGTATTTGACCATGGTTGGTCACATTTGGATTAGGGTTGCATTGGATTGGATCCAAGTGCTTAATCAACCCATGTAATGGAGTTTGGGCTAGCTCATTATCCAATAAGGCCCAATAATAAGTTGTCATGAAGAGAAGAAGGGCTAGAAGGGTATAATAGGGACAAATCTTCTCCCCTAGGCGCCTATGGGCATAATGGGGAGAAGTGGCACAATTTGCTTCATAAGGAAGCAATTGGCGCCTCCCCCTTTATCCCTTATGGTATGAATGCCTATATGGCATTGCTTGGGGCGCAAGGCAAGGCCTTGGCGCACAATGAAAGGCATGGGCACAAAAGGAATGGTTGAATGATAATTATGGAAATGTCTTGGAGACTTTCCTTGTCTCAAACCTTCTCATCCTAGCCGCCCACTTGTCTTGATCCGAGCATTTCATAAACCGCCTCTTGCCCTATAAAAGAGCACCTAGCCGACCCCTCTTATGAGTTATTAATGCTTGAAGGCGTGAACACAAGAAGAGGGGCGAGTGCTAGAAGCAAGGGTGCATCTTCCTTCTTCCATAGCCGCAAGCCTCTCCCTCCTTTCCTCTTGGTGCAAGGAGCCTTGGTGCTTGGCGGCTTGGGTTGTTTCCTTCTTCTCTTGGCGCATCCTTTCTCTTAGTGGAGCAAGTGAAGTGGAGCATCTCTCTAAGGCTTTGATCTTCTTCCCGAGCCTAGCACCGGGCGTGGAAGAAGGGAACTCAAGAGATCCGTGTGTGTGAGACTGCAGAGGGCGCACACTTGGGCGCCTACATCGGCATCACTCCAAATCGCTCTTAAGGTATTTCTTAACTCATCGTGTCGACTCTCTTGCTTGCGATCTTCACTGGGTTTTTGGGACCGGCCTATTTCGGGGACATTCTTCCACTGTGCAATGAATGTATGTATGTCTATAACTCTGAAAAATTGTAAAATGTCCCCGGGATTTCCCAACAAAAAACCCCTAACCCGACCTGACCCGATGTTGACGGGGAAAACCCGTGTTGACTGGGTTTGGGTTTGGGTTCGGGTAAAACCCGATTCTTAGAAAGTGGGGCGGGGATGGGTCTGGGAAATCAAAAACCCGCCCCGAACCCGACCCAAGCATATAATTTTACTAAAATACCCCCAAACTTGGTTATGTTTGAACTAGTTCGATAATATATATACCAAGTTCAACAATAATTATCGTCGAACTTTGTATATATATTGTTGAACTTGGTTATGTTTGAACCAGTTCGACAATAGAAGTACAAGTTCGATGATAATTATTGTCGAACTTGGTATCTATATTGTCGAACTTGGTTATGTTTGAACCAGTTCAACAATAGATGTACAAGTTCGACAATAATTATTGTCGAACTTTATATATATATCGTCGAACTTGATTATGTTTGAACTAGTTCGACAATATATATACCAAGTTCGACAATAATTATCGTCAAACTTTGTATATATATCGTCGAACTTAGTTATGTTTGAACCAGTTCGACAATAGATGTACAAGTTCGACGATAATTATTGTCGAACTTGGTATATATATTGTCGAACTTGGTTATGTTTGAACCAGTTTAACAGTAGATGTACAAGTTCGACAATAATTATTGTCAAAGTTGCTATATATATCGTCGAACTTCGACAATAATTATTGCCGAACTTTGGTTTAAAAAAGTTTGACAATAATTATCATCGAACTTTGCTATATATTAACTGAGTGCAGCGGGTCGGGTTTCCCCGTCGGGTCAGGTGTGGGATGTGGTTTTTTAACCCCGTCGGGTTCGGGGTCGGGTTTGGGGTCGGATGCAGAAAAATTGGGTTCAGGGCAAGGATGCAAAACCCGCCGCTGACCCACCCCGCTGCCATCCCTACTTCTAATTTCTTTTGCAAATAGGCAAACCAATTCTATTAAAATTTTCAAGTTTGAAGTTATCTTCCACACCCATTTTTATTTTAATGGGAATAAAAAATTTATTTATTTGCATAAATAAATTCACAAATATAAGAATTATTTTAGGCAATGTTA
Organism: Costus lasius; assembly: GCA_027563935.2. Lineage (NCBI taxonomy): Eukaryota > Viridiplantae > Streptophyta > Magnoliopsida > Zingiberales > Costaceae > Costus > Costus lasius. The sequence continues at coordinate 100,139,577 of CM050448.1, forward strand.
AAATGATTACTTTCCACATTGTGTATGTCATGTACATTATGAAAATTTTGTACTTCGGGTCCATTAAGCCACTTAAGATCTCCATTTCTTCTCTGAGAGCAACTTCAACAAGAGAAGCAGACATCAACCTTCTTTTTCAATTTGCACTTCACTAGGAGTTCTTCATCACGGTGCAAATCAACACACGTGGTAAGTTCTTTCCTTCAGAATCTTTAATAGCTTGTTTCTTGTGTTTTTCCATGTGTTCACTTCTCCTTCTCTCGTAAGAATCAATGCAACGAAGTGGTGCATCTTGGACGCATAGCACAAGTTTCCCCCTCTTTCTCTTCTTTAGAACACTAGTTAATTTGTTAGCAAGAGAATTTAGAGGCTTAGTATTGTGTTACATTTACACCATGCTTTTGCCTATGTTTTAGATCATATTCTGAGCTTATTTGTATGATTCTGTGCTTATTTCAGTGCTTTTACTCTACTTTGCACGGAATCTTCACTTTTCTTGGTTTTTATGAAAATGTAGGTAAAATGGTGTAAAAATGAAGGATTTTGAGAGTTTTGAAGCCAAAGCATGATTCCCAAGGAGATGACGAGCCTACACGTCAAATTTGGAGTGAATACGGTGAAGAACGAGACAATTACGGCCTTGGCCGTAATTATGGATTCAGCCTTGATTTCGACGAAGAGCAGAAGTTGAAAATTAGCTAAGTGTCGGAATGAACAGAAACTTTCACGGGTGAGGCTGTGAATCCATCACGATCCGTGAAACTTTCTGTGACCGAAGGCATGTACACACAGAAACATTTATGGCCTCAGCCGTAAACACATGACGGGCCGTAAAAACTTCTGCCCGACGAGTTTTTCACACGTTTCTCCACTGATTCAAACCAGATTTGAGCCAAACTTTGCAGAACTGTTCCTGGATGAGTCCTAAACCAGTCTAGCTATAAAAGACAAGATTTTTCGAGGGCTAAAGGGAGGCTTTTACGGATGAACTGTAGAGTCCCCTTCAAGGGGGAGCGCAAGGGGGTGAAACCCTAAGGGTGGCGCATATAACATTTTCGCATGAAGATGCTAGGGTTTTCACCAAAATCGCATGTAATATATTCTTATGATCAACTTCATGTGATTGAATGGATCAAGCGGAAGTTCATACCATAGCCATGAGTGGATGCGGCTTGGAAACAAAGACCAAGAGAGATCTTCTCCACAAGTGACGCACACAAGAAGAGAGATGGCTTCCTCTTGTTGATCTTTGTGCTAGCAAAGATCTTCAAGTGTCCTTGCCGAATGGAAGGGATGAAAGATGAGATCTTGCTCGGGCGAGAGCTCCACTTCTTCGTCCACGCCTTCTCCACACGCAAAAATGCAAGAAGACAAGTGAAGTGAAGTTGTGAACGTCTTGGCGTTAGGCGTTTTGAAGAAGAGGTCTTGATGACTTACCATAAATGGAAGCATGCACTCATAAACGACCAAAACGCCTTCACCCTTTCGAACCATGTGTTCACATAAGTGAACCGGTTCTCCCTTTTGGTTCAATTGCATTTGGTTCAAAGAAAACCAAATCAAATAAGCCCAAGCCATGGTCTAGATCATATCAAACCCTATGGTTCCAGATCTAACCGTTTATCTCTTGATGCTCCTGATCTCACCGATCTAGCATCATCTCTCTCGATCGAAGCTTACCGATCTCAAGCGCTAATCAATCAAACATGATCAGACCAGATCTCACTTACAATCAGAGATTAAATCCCTTTAAACTGAACCCAAATAATTCAGTCCACACGATCTGACTCAAGTAAGCCATATCTTCAAATTGTGCGACCCTGAGGGTTTCCTTTAAATGTCGGTAACGATAACTTATGTTATCACGATCAGTGAGGGGTATCTAGCAACACATCACTGTCTCCCGATATAAAGGAAAGAGTCTTCCAAGACTACTCCCAAATCACAGCACAAGTGTGAAATCACTTCACGAGGCATACATGTTTCCTTTGCCACTGGATGTTCTTATTGGACAAGCGTGTCAAGCCTGTAGCTCCAATATGATGAGCATGATTAGATCAGATGAACATAGTCACCTGGGTATGGCCATACACTTTCTCAATCATCTCATTTAGGCGGGGGCCCCTTTAGAACATCACACTCCTTAAACAAGGAGACGGCAATCCTATATCTATCACTAGAGTCCTAACCTGACTCATGATCATTATCCAAGATAGTCTATAATCATTCTTTTTCAAATGATATTGAACTACCTCAAAACAATGACAATCATCATTTAGAAACACAAGTGATCTCAAGTCAGAGGACATGTGCCACTTGTGGCAAACAAGGATTATTCACATTGTGACAAGCAATTGAACATCCTAGTAGGGTCTGTCCAGTACATCCAATGTACCCATGAGTCTACATCTTATTCCATGCTCGAAGCATCCTATAAGATTAGAGCACATATTAGTCTCAATCATATCAAGGCTGTCTCATGTTCACCAAGATATCTCGACTAAGGACATTACAGCATGTCAGCCTAGCTGAACAGCATTGAGACATTATTCAGAAGCACACTTATTGCAGCAGACAATGTAACATACTGAATAACAACCATTGCCTTTATAAACATAAGAGTTTATAGACATGATACACATAGAATCCCAAGGCCTCAAACATTAGCCTTAAGGGCATACCCCAACATGAACATAGAGGGCGGCGGCGACAAGGGCAAAAACACGACTCCAAGGGTATATTCCGGTGAGATTCCTCACGAAGGCGACGATCAATCGACTCTTTCTCATCTTTAGATCGAGGAGAATGCGGTTTTACTGTTCTTTTTGTGATTTCTCGACGATTTTTATGAGTTTTCACTTGTTCATCATAAACATTATGTATTTCCTTAACAATATGAGTGAGTAGATACGTGTTTCGGGATTATTGGGCATAGCCCTCTGACTTTCATGAATTCATCTAAGCTATTGCTTGTTTTATTATGAATTTATCATCATGATTCAATTGAAATTGCATGTATCCCGTAATTTACCCTGGCCAAGTAATTTTGCATCTTAGATGTTGCAAGAAGGATCGAGAGGTGAATCGCAACATCTGATCTATTTTAATTGAACCTTCGAATCCAATCACGAGAGTAGGTTGGATTCGTCTGAAGGATTTACTAGCTTTTCATAGAACTTAATGGGTTTAGTTACGTTAACTGTCACGAGAGTAGGGAGTTAACCTAATTAAACACCATATTACGCTCGGAGACGAGGTGATATGTACCTTAGGAAAAGTTCCTTTCATGATTGATAATTTATGTAGAACTAGCCACATTTAAATAATTCATGATTGTCAGTGTGGCGAACCCATGCAATCCCGATCCTTTAGAATTGGAATCTCTCAACGCTACTTTCAAGTTTGTTCGTGCTAGAAGTCTAGAGCAACCACCGGTTAAATCCGCCTAGATTCAAACAAGTCAATAAGTCAGTATTTAACTACGTAGTCCTCGTTGGGAACGATAATCAATCTTTGAGGGACTTCGCAGCACCAAACATACAAGGATTTAGTTCAAGCATTGTTCGACCTAATGTAGAGGCGAACAATTTCGAGTTAAAGCGAGTACTGATGACGATGGTCCAGCAAAATCAATTTGGGGGTTCCCCAAATTAGGACCCTAATCTTTATTTAGCTATTTTTCTTGAATACTGCGATACTGTCAAAGTTAACGGAGTTTCTTCTGATGCGATAAGACTAAGATTATTTCTATTTTCTCTCAGGGACCGTGCGAGAGCTTAGTTATATTCGATACCGGCAGGATCTATCACCACTTGGGAAGAACTATCAAAAGCATTTATGAATAAATATTTCCCACCAAGAAAGACTGTTCAACTGCGCAACAGGATTACTAGTTTTGCACAGCAAAATGGAGAGTCACTCTATGACACCTGGGAACGCTTCAAGGAGCTCCAACGCATGTGCCCACACCATGGACTTCAGGAATGGGTTTTAATCCACATCTTTTACAATGGATTGGATTATAACACTAGATTGATGGTGGACGCTGCGGCTGGAGGAACGATCATGAGCAAGAGTGTGGAAGACGCAACTGCTCTACTTGAGGATATGGCCATAAACCATAACCACAAATCAAATGAGCGGAACATTACTCCCACAGGGTTTGGTAAGTACCATAATGATTATTTGACCTCACTGGTGGCTAAGGTAGACTCTTTGGCTCATAAGTTCGATTCTTTTTCTTTTCCCTCAGTTGCCGTTACTGTAGTTTTTTGTGAGATGTGTGGTGCAACAGGACACAATTCATCTGAATGTCAAATCAAAGCTTCATCATAGGAAGAATCAAATCAAGAGCAAGCCAATGCTGTGGGGAATTTCAATCAGAGACCTGTGAATAACCCATATTCTGCAACTTACGATCCAGGATGGAGGAACCACCCCAACCTGTCTTACAAGAATAATCAAGGGCAAGTTCCTCCTCAATATTCTCAGCAGAATAACAGGCCACCACCGGGCTTCCAACCAAGGCAATATGGGCAGCCTCCGAAGTCAAATTTTGAGTCCATGCTAGATGTTATTATGAAACAGTAGAAGAGTACCGAAGAACTTGTTGACCAGATCAAGCAGCTGACATCTCGAGTGGAAGCTCTAGCCACCCACAACAAGATGTTGGAAAATCATATTGCACAGCAAGCTAGTACTGCTAGCAGGCCTACAGGGAGACTACCGGGATAGCCTGAGATGAACTCCAGAGAGAACTGCAATAGAATAACTATAAGGAGTGGTAAGCAGTTGGATGAGCCTCAGATGCCCCAAGAGGAGATCACACCTGGAGCTGATAAAGAGCAGTCTGAAGAGCCATAGCCTGATAAGGAAAAGCCTGTTGAGGAAGAGAAGGAGAAATATGTGGGTCCACCTGCGTATGTTCCGCCTGTTCCCTTTCCTCATAGACCGGCCAAAGCAAAGTTGGATAAACAGTTAGGCAAATTCCTGGAGGTACTAAAGAAGTTATACATAAACATTCATTTCACAGATGCTCTGTCACATATGCCCACATATGCAAAGTTTTTATAGGATATACTCTCTAATAAGCGGAAGATTGAAGAATATGGAATTGTGGCACTTACGGAGGAATGTAGTGCAATAATACAAAACAAGATCCCTCAAAAGTTGAAAGATCCGGGTAGCTTCTCCATTCCCTGCCAGATTGGCAATATGTCCTTTGAAGGAGCTCTGTGTGATTTGGGCACCAGTGTTAGTTTGATGCCCCTGTCAATCTATAGGAAACTTGACATAGGTGATATGAAGCCTACCACTATCACATTACAATTGGCAGACCGATCTGTTCGGAGACCTGTTGGAATATTGGAAGATGTTCTTATTAAAGTCAGCCAATTGTTTGTACCTGCGGACTTTGTGGTATTAGAAATGAAGGAAGATATAAGACTGCCGATTATTTTGGGGAGGCCTTTTTTGGCCACTGCAGGTGCAGGTAAACCTAGGTCACATGTGCATCTAGAATGTGCAATGGCGGAAATGCTAGGTTTCAAAATCGCTTGACTTAAACATATGATCAACCTTGAAAAGATAGGTTAAAACATTACCATTGCCATGCTTTGAGTGGCGGCTTGGAGGAAGAAAGAGGCGAATGCTTCTTCTCCAAAGGAATCACACACAAGATGAAGTTTGCTTCTTCCTTGTGCTCCTTGTGCTAGCAAAGACACTAAGGAGTCTTTGATCGTGTGATGAGATGTTTTTCTTCTTGCTGGTCGAACTCCCTGGTGCTGATCGTAAAAACGAACCACACACACACACGAGAGAAGAAAGGGGCGAGAGGCGTTCACCGTTCGAAGACGTGGGGCGTTCCAAAAGAAAAATCGACTTCCAAATATAGTAAGTACATAACTCCTTCTTTAAGTCCCCATGAAGCCATCGAAAACTCCTCTCCCCTTTGAACCATGCGTTCACATAAGTGAACCGGTTCAATTTCATTTGGTTCAAGAACCAAATCGAACCAGCCATGGTCTTGATCTCTCTGAACCTCATGGTTCAAGATCTAACCACACATCTCAATGAACCTCTTGATCTTTACGATCAAGCATCAATTCTGCCGATCGAAGCTTACCGATCATATGCCCTAATCAATCAAACATGATCAGACTAGATCTCACTTCCAATTAGAGTTTAAATTGCTTTAAACTGAACTAGAATAATTCCAGTCCACACGATCTGACAAAAGTAAGCCATATCATCAAATTGTGCGACCCTAAGGGTTTCCTTCAATGTCGGTAACGATAACTTATGTTATCACGATCAGAGAGGGGTGTCTAGCAACACATCACTGTCTCCCGATATGAAGGAATGAGTCTTCCAAGACTACTCCCAAACCATAGCACAAGTGTGAATCCAATTCACCCAGCATACTTGTTCCCTTTGCCACTGGATGTTCTCGTTAGACAAGCCTGTCAAGCCTGTAATTCCAACACGATGAGAATGGTTAGATCAGATGAACATAGTCATCTGGGTATGGCCATACACTTTCTCAACCATCTCATCCAGAGGGGGCCCCAGTAGAACATCACACTCCAACTAGGAGGGGCAATCCTTTATCAATCATAAGTGCCCTAACATGATTCATGCCCACTATCCAAGATAATCCTTAACCATTATCTTTCAAATGATATTGAAGTACCTCAAGACAATGCTAATCATCACTTAGAAACACAAGTGATCTCAAGTCAGAGGGAATATGCCACTTGCTTGCTTATAAGGATTTATTCACATTGTGACAAACAATTGAATATCCTAAATAGGGTCAGTCCAGTACATCCAATGCACCTATGTGTCTAAATCTTATTCCATACTCGAAGCATCCTATAAGACTAGAACACATATTAGTCTCCATCATATAAAGGCTGTCTCATGTTCACCAAGATATATCGACTAAGGACAACTCTGAATGTCAGCAAAGCTGAACATCATTGAGACATTACTCAGAGGTATACATATAGCAGCAGATAATGCAACAATCTGAATAACAACAATTGCCTTTAGAAAACATATACATAGTTTATACATGATACTGAAAATAACCCAAGGCCTCAAACATTAGCCTTAAGGGCATACCCCAACAATCTCCCACTTGCACTTAAACTAATGGTTGAGTAATCTCAAACCCATATTATTACAGTGCTTTTCATGCTTCTGCTGCGCCAGAGGCTTTGTAAGCGGGTCAGCTAGATTGTCATCTGTATGAATCTTGCAGATCTTGATCTCTCCTCGATCTATGATCTCATGGATCAAATGAAACCTTCTCTGTATGTGCTTGGACTTCTGGTGTGACCGTGGTTCCTTTGCTTGTGTAATCGCTCCAGTGTTATCACAGAAGATAACCAATGGATCTGCACTTGAAGGAACAACACCAAGTTCTTGAACGAACTTACGAATCCATACTGCCTCCTTTGATGCTTCTGAGGCTGCAACATACTCGGCTTCTGTTGTGGAATCAGCAACAATTGATTGTTTGAAACTCTTCCACACCGCTGCTCCTCCATTCAAGCTAAAAACATAGCCTGATTGCGATCGGAAATCGTCTTGGTCAGATTGGAACGAAGCGTCAGTATATCCTTCAATACTGAGTTCTTCCTGACCTCCATAAATCAAGAACATATCTTTGGTTCTCCGAAGATATTTCAAAATATTCTTGACTGCAATCCAGTGTGCCTTCCCTGGATTACTTTGGAACCGACTGGTCACGCTTAACCCGTAAGCGACGTCTGGGCGAGTACATAACATCGCATACATGATGGACCCAATAGCCGAAGCATAAGGCGTATTGTCCATCTCATCTTTCTCAGATTGTGTTTGAGGACACTGGCTCTTTGAAAGATTCAGACCATGTCTGACTGGAAGATATCCTCTTTTAGAATTTTCTAAATGGAATCTCTCCAGGACCTTATCGATGTAAGTACTCTGGCACAGCCCGAGAAGCCTATTAGATCTATCTCTGTAGATCTCCACACCTAATACATAGGCTGATTCTCCCAAATCTTTCATCTGGAAACATTTTCTTAACCATGCCTTGACTGCATGTAGTTCAGGAATATCGTTTCCAATGATTAAAATATCATCGACGTAGAGGACTAGGAAAGTAATTACGCTCCCACTAAACCTTTTATATACACACGGGTCATCTTCATTTTTGATGAAACCAAATTCACAGACTGATTCATCAAAATGAATATTCCAGCTTCTCGATGCTTGTTTTAGTCCATAAATGGACTTCTTTAATTTGCATATCTTATGACGTTCTGATGGATTGATGAAACCTTCAGGCTGTGTCATATACACATCCTCTTCCAGTTTTCCATTAAGGAAAGCGGTCTTCACATCCATTTGCCAGATCTCATAATCATAATATGCTGCTATCGCGAGAATAATTCGAATGGACTTGAACATGGCTACAGGAGAGAAAGTTTCATCATAATCTATCCCGTAGATTTGTTTAAAACCTTTCGCAACTAGCCTTCCCTTATAGGTAACCATATTACCATCCATGTCTTTCTTCTTCTTGAAGATCCACTTACAGCCTATAGGGATTATTCCCGGAGGCGGATCAACCAAATCCCAGACTTGGTTGTCTGACATGGAGTCCATCTCGGCTCGCATAGCTTCAAGCCATCTTGCTGATTCCGGTCCACTGACCGCGTCCGCATAAGTGAGGGGTTCATCATTAATGATGTAGACTCCGTCATAGCGCTCAGGCTGACGACGGATCCTTCCCGATCTACGCGGTTCCCGTGATATCTGAGCCTCAGGTTGAACATTAACCTGATCTATTGGCTCAGGCTCATCCAACTGAGCTTGACTACTTTGTCCCTCTTCTGGAATTTCATCCAGCTTTATTTCTTTCCCACTGGTTTCTTGCAGAAGAAATTCCTTCTCAAGAAAAATAGCCATTCGAGCAACAAATACTTTGTTCTCTTTGGGATCATAGAAATAATAACCCTTAGTTTCTTTAGGGTAACCGACAAATATACATTTATTTGATCTGCTTTCCAATTTCCCAGAGGCGAGCTTTTTGACATAAGCCTCGCAACCCCAGATTTTAATAAATGTCAAGCTCGGCTGTTTCCCATACCATAACTCATATGGCGTCTTTGAAACGGCCTTGGATGGCACTCGGTTTAGCACCATTGCAGCTATTTCCAGTGCAAATCCCCAAAAGGAGTAAGGTAGAGTAGCCTAACTTATCATAGAACGAACAATATCCAATAAGGTTATATTTCTCCTTTCGGACTCACCATTCCATTGCGGTGTTCCTGGTGGAGTGAGCTGTGAGATAATCCCACACTCCTTCAGATAGTCAGTAAACTCACGACTCAAGTATTCTCCACCTCGATCTGAACGAAGTGCCTTGATATTTCGGCCTAACTGATTCTATACTTCATTTTTGAATTCTTTGAACTTGTCAAAAGATTCACTCTTATGTCTCATTAGATAGACATAACCATACCTATTGAAATCATCAGTGAAAGTAATGAAGTATGAATAGCCACCTCGGGCATGTTTACTAAACGGCCCACACACATCACTGTGAATTAGGTCAAGTAAACCTGAAGCCCTTTCACCTTTATTAGAAAAAGGAGTCTTCGTCATTTTACCCATTAAACAAGCTTTGCATGTATCAAACTCCTCATAGGAGAATGATCCCAGCAGTCCATGATCATGCAACCGCTTAATGCGCTTCTTGTTAATGTGGCCTAAACGACTATGCCATAATAAGGTGCTATCATCAGTATGCTTGGCTTTCTTGTTATCAATTTGTTGTACAGAACATTCCATGTCCAACATGTATAACCCATTGTTAATCGACCCAGTTGCATAAACAATATTATCATATGAAATACAACACTGTGAAGTTTTGCATTCAAAAGAAAAACCTTTCCTGACAAGAGCAGGAATAGAGATAATACTCTTAGTTATGCTTGGTACAAAATAACAATTGTCAAGTTCTAATACAAAACCAGATGGTAAAGAGATGTTATATTCCCCTACAACAACAGTAGCAACCCGTGCCCCGTTTCCAACTCGTAGGTCCACCTCATGCTGTCCCACCTGTCTTCTTCTCTTGAGTTCCTGCACATTTGAACAAATGTGAACTCCACATGCAGTGTCCAACACCCATGAAATAGAAGAAGCTACCATGACTTCAGTCACGTAAATACCTGAGCCATAAGTGAAAGGCTTGCTTCCCTTCTTCTCTCCTTGGAGCGCTCTACAGTCCTTCTTCCAGTGACCCAGCTGGCCACAATGGAAACATCTGTTGTCCTTTGACCGCTTCACCTTTTGTTTCAAAGCCTTGTTGTAGCTCTTGATAGGGGTTTTGCCCTTCTTCCCCTTCTTCTTATTCCTTGAAGGAACCATTAAGACAGAGGATGAAGGCTTTCCCTTCTCAAGAGTCTGCTTTGTGGTATAGAGCATGTTCAGTAACTCTGCCGGAGTACAGTCGATTTTGTTCATATTAAAATTAATGATGAACGGATCGAAAGAGGCCGGGAGAGACTGCAGGATAATATCTACAACAAGTTCTTGATTGATGGTATGTCCCAGTTTTTCTAGAGCCTCCTTGTACCCAATCATCTTGAGTACGTGAGCTCCCACTGGACTCCCTTCAGTCAGTTTGCTATGAAAGAAAAGTTTTGTCAAGTTATAGCGTTCTGTCCTTACCTGTGCAGCATACAGCATTTTGAGATTTGCTATAATATCAATAGCTGACAAATCCTCATGCTGACGATGGAGCTCGGGCGTCATTGACGCAAGCATAAGGCAAGCGACATCAGTACTATCACTGACGTGCTTTTCATAAGCATCTCGAACCGCCCTTGCGGCGTTCACAGCGGGTTGAGCCGGTATTGCCGACTCAAGGACATACAGCTTCCTCTCAGCTTTAAGTACAATCTTAAGCTGTCTGTACCAGTCTGAGAAGTTTGGCCCAGCAAACTTCTCCTTTTCCAATATGGATCGCAAATTGAGCCCTGTGGTGTTCGTTGCTGTAGGAATCTACAACATAGCATGAACAACAAGGTCAGTATCCATCTTAGAATCAATCCAGGACTTAAGAGTGATTCTTTTCTCACTATTTTATCTGACTGAAAATCCAATAAAACAGCCCGAAAGAGTGAAACTCTTTTAGTGAGATGGGATCCAGTTTTCATACTTGATCTCCGCGTCCCGCTCAGGCGAGATAAGATACACAGAGAGTACAAGCACTAATCACCGGTAGGCTATCCATGCCAATCGCCAACCCATGCGATTCCCCTTCATCTAGGCAATCCAGAAGACTGTGCCAACTGAGTTGGTACAACACAGTCTCTGATTCCTTAGATGGCTGCCTCCATCTAGCTATCATATGCTCAATATGTAGCATATATGGTCAAGCTGACCTGACCTACTCCCTGGACCACCACGTGCTATGCTGAGCAACGAGAAGCGATAAATCCCTTCTCTGTAGCATGTAGGTGTAATCGCGCACCGTCTGAAGATAGCTGGGCGTGCCCACTGAGTGGGTACAACACGGCTCCAACGATAGTCAGAATAGTGAGGTTTCGCGTCAGAAGGCTATCGAGCTTGATATTGACGTTGGATTTTAACGGTCTTTTATCTTCTTACTATCATGCAAATTCTATAGTGATAGCAGAAGATTAAAGCATGCATGTGCTAATATTACTTAAAACAGTAAATGAAAGCACCAAATATCTTATGTGGTAAACGCCCATAAAAGCCTAAGTAAAACCTTAGTTTTACAAAAGTCTTCACTTGAGCTCTTTATGGGACTCTAGCACTTCATCTGGCCCAGCCCGGGCCCAAGCGCCCTCTGCAGCTCAAATGTGCCCATCAGGTAGTATGCGCCTGTTCTAGAGTCGACCTCTAGACCACCTATCTAGAGAAGCAAATTGCTGCATGCGCATCTGTCATTTGTGCTGTGTACTCATGTCATCTCAAAATACATTTTGAAACTATCTAGACATGGTTTGACACGCAGGTCAATTATACATTTTCATAAATGAAAGTGTGATTCGCAGATCACAGCAAATTTCTATTTAATTCCAGGCACGCAGGCCCCAGCACAGCACACAAGATAAGGGCAGCCCACATAAGATTAAATAAACACCCATTCAACATGTTAAACATGCATACATGTGATCCAAATAGAAATAAAATTTTTGAAAAAACCCATGGCATCAATTTTATTTCCTTATGTGCCCTACTACCTTACAACGGTCCATTAACAGGTATCCACTCGTTAGACCAAGTCAGACCTACTGCCCTTACATGCACCCAGTCATAACTGACTTGCGTCGACCACATGGTCAACTATGCATGCCTTAAGGGCTGAACGTCCCACATGATTTCTGGCAAGCGGGTGTGACCCCGGGCCTTAATCATGATCGTTCACTAGGCGACTCAATCAGACATCGCTACACGCCCTTCTGCAGTCGGCCTCTAGCCACTTGTATAGCTTGCGCACAGGTGCTATCCAGCCGCCCCATCCAGGCTGTCAGATGGTCTGATTAGGCTGTTGGGTCCAGACTTGACTAACGACTTCAACATTGTAAACCCGTCTAAGTATTTAAAGCAGGCGCTTAGATAGATCTAGTGAGGGTCGCGCATGATGATAAGTTTTAAAGGAAAACTTCTATGAAGAGCGCAAACAAACAACATCATATGCGCAAGCTTAAAGGTAAACAAAATACATCTAACATGTGGCATGTATTTTCGCATGACAACAAAAAGCATGCGCATCATGAAGATCTATCCAAAGCATAAAACCAAACATGGATCACAAGACGGCAATCATATATATCAAGCCAAAACCATGCTCTAATACCAATTGCAGGTAAACCTAGGTCACATGCGCATCTATAATGTGCAACGGCGGAAATGCTAGGTTTCAAAATCGCTTGACTTAAACATATGATCAACCTTGAAAAGATAGGTTAGAACATTACCATTGCCATGCTTTGAGTGGCGGCTTGGAGGAAGAAAGAGGTGAATGCTTCTTCTCCAAAGGAATCACACACAAGATGAAGTTTGCTTCTTCCTTGTGCTCCTTGTGCTAGCAAAGACACTAAGGAGTCTTTGATCGTGTGATGAGATGTTTTTCTTCTTGCTGGTCGAACTCCCTGGTGCTGATCGTAAAAACGAACCACACACACACACGAGAGAAGAAAGGGGCGAGAGGCGTTCACCGTTCGAAGACGTGGGGCGTTCCAAAAGAAAAATCGACTTCCAAATATAGTAAGCACATAACTCCTTCTTTAAGTCCCCATGAAGCCATCGAAAACTCCTCTCCCCTTTGAACCATGTGTTCACATAAGTGAGCCGGTTCAATTTCATTTGGTTAAAGAACCAAATCGAACCAGCCATGGTCTTGATCTCTCTGAACCTCATGGTTCAAGATCTAACCACACATCTCAATGAACCTCTTGATCTTTACGATCAAGCATCAATTCTGCCGATCGAAGCTTACCGATCATATGCCCTAATCAATCAAACATGATCAGACTAGATCTCACTTCCAATCAGAGTTTAAATTGCTTTAAACTGAACTAGAATAATTCCAGTCCACATGATCTAACAAAAGTAAGCCATATCATCAAATTGTGCGACCCTAAGGGTTTCCTTCAATGTCGGTAACGATAACTTATGTTATCACGATCAGAGAGGGGTATCTAGCAACACATCACTGTCTCCCGATATGAAGGAAAGAGTCTTCCAAGACTACTCCCAAACCATAGCACAAGTGTGAATCCAATTCACCCAGCATACTTGCTCCCTTTGCCACTGGATGTTCTCGTTGGACAAGCCTGTCAAGCCTGTAATTCCAACATAATGAGAATGGTTAGATCAGATGAACATAGTCATCTGGGTATGGCCATACACTTTCTCAACCATCTCATCCAGAGGGGGCCCCAGTAGAACATCACACTCCAACTAGGAGGGGCAATCCTTTATCTATCATAAGTGCCCTAACATGATTCATGCCCACTATCCAAGATAATCCTTAACCATTATCTTTCAAATGATATTGTGTTGGGAAACCCCGGGGACATTTTACAATTTTTCAGAGTTATGGACATACATTTTTCGCAGCGGAAGAATGTTCCCGAAACAGGCCGGTCCCAAAAACCCAGTGAAGATCGCATGCAAGGGAGTCGACATGATGAGTTAGGAAATACCTTAAGAGCAATGTAGAGCGATGTCGATGAAGGCGCCCAAGTGTTCGCCCTCTGCAGTCTCGCACACACGGATCTCTTGAGTTCTCTTCTTCCACGCCCGGTGCTAGCCTCGGGAAGAAGATCCAAGCCTTAGGGAGATACTCTACTTCACTTGCGCCACCAAGAGAGATGAAGCGCCAAGAGAAGAAGGAAGACTATCCAAAAACGCCAAGCACTAATGTTCCTTGCGCCAAGAGGAAAGGAAGAAGTGACTTGCGGTTATGGAAGAAGGAAGATGTGCCCTTGCTCCAAGCACTCGCCCCTCTCCTTGTGTTCACGCCTTCAAGGAATTAATTGCACACAAGAGGGCTCGGCTAAGTGCTCTTTTATAGGGCAAGAGACGATTTATGAAAGGCTAGGATTAAGACAAGTGGGCGGCTATGATGAGAAGGTTTGAGATAAGGAAAGTCTCCAAGACATTTCCATAATACTCATTCAACCATTCCTTTTAGAGCCCATGTCTTTCTTTGTGCGCCAAGGCCTTGCCTTGCGCCCCAAGTAATGCCATATTGGCATTCATACCATAAGAGATTAAGGGGGAGGCGCCAATTGCTTCCTTATGAAGCAAATTGCCCCACTTCTCCCCATTATGCCCATAGGCGCCTAGGGGAGAAGATTTGTCCCCATTATACCCTTTTTAGCCTCTCATCTCTTCATGAGAACTTGTTATTGGGCCTCATTGGATAATGAGCTAGCCCAAACATCATTGCATAGGTTGATTAAGCACTTGGATCCAATCCAATGCAACCCTAATCCAAATGTGACCAACTATGGTCAAATACGGGTCAACCTGCCAAAAATGAAGTTTGGCTCCAATAACATTCTTCCATCTCATCAGGCCCATTGGCGCTGATGAAATCTCCTAATTAGATCCGAGTTATCCAATAACTCGATCATAAGGCTTCCCGATTAATACGAGAACTCAAGTATCAAGGTGTGCGACCCTGTAGGTTCCTCTGACGCTGGCAGTGCCTGACCAAAGGTCATCACAAGCAGTGAGTGGCACCTAGCAGTGCATCGCTGCTACCCAGGTCGTTGGAATGGATATCGACATCGACATCCCCATCATCGCAACTAGGTACAGATGCATTACAGTCTCTTTGCCGAACTGATATCCGATTGGACAAGTGTGTCACCACTTGTTTTCATCCAATCACATGGCTATGACTAAAACAGGTTCTTACCTGGGTATGGCCATACACTCTCAGTCATAGAACCATAAAGGAGCTCCATGGATATCATACTTCCTTAGGGAAGGGGCAAATCCTATGTCTGTCCATTGATCTTCTCATATGGGTCGTGACATGCTCAATAACAACCGTTATGACCTCCCAGCTATGGCAAGGTGTTAGGTTGTATCAAAGCAAGTCCCTAATCATATAGAATGATCAATGACCTCAAGTCAAGGGATCAATGCATCTCCTGTCACTTATGAGGATAACTCATGACACCAAGTCATAGCCTCATAGCGGGTCTATCCAGTATATCCCCAATGATATACCCATGTGTCTGCGTTAGCACCACGTGCCTAACCAGTCCACATACCAGTCTCTCAAGTACCATAGCTGTCCCATATCCACTAAGGTACATCGACTGGGGATTATAATTCGAGCACAGATCCAATATGTCTCCAGGGACATTATCATGTAAGTACACAATCGCAGGTGTAGTCAAACAATGATAACGAAAATGCCAGAATGATATATAAATATCAGTGTCAAGTAGTACATGAGTTGACCAAAACTAGGTCCTAGGGCATATACACCAACAATCTCCCACTTGCACTAAGACCTAGAAGTTGAGGAATCTCAACCCCATATCTCTATCATGACCATCATGCTTCTGCTGCGCCTGTAACATCCCATTATCTTAACCCCAAACAAGCAACACAAATCACAGAAGAAACAGGATGTGTCATACAAGATCGATTCACATGCTAGGTAAAACCGAGTTCAAGAAACACGATCTGAAAATTTCCAAAAATCCATACATGCAATCTCCAAGAAACACAATTCATAAAGGTACCTGCCACCACGCAATACTTGCACTAGACATATGCAAGTTACATGTATATCAAAACCGATTGTAAAAATACACATCAAACTGAAATTCAAAACAAAATCACAACGTCGATTCCATAAAGTTTCACAGTGATACCAAACACCGAAACCAGGCCAAAGCCCGCGGTGACACAAAAATCATAATATCAAAACCGCCACAACCGGCAACACAAGTTCACACATAGTTTGGCCACAACTGGCAACCCAAGTTCATATAATTCGGCCACATCCGGCCTCAGTTAATTAAGCACAAAAGTTATACATCCAACCAGCATGGAGAATCACAATATCCGTATAACATGCTAACTCATGTAGTGCGCCCCTGTTCTACACCTGAAAACATTGAGGGGTGAGCTACACAGCCCAGTGAGTGGATAGTCTCAAACGACCATCCATAGCATACATTCAAAAATACAGGCAGATTATTTTAAAAATCTTTAACAGATTATCATATCAACATATAACAAAATTAAAGAACAAAACACATATGAACAATCAAGTATACACTGCCAAGACATCACACAACTGTCCCCATAGAGTAACTAAGGTTCTAGAGCTACACTCTAAACCACTGTACACATTAACCACTTAGTTAACCTAGTTGTCCAGCATATTCAGTAGTGACCATCATGGTCTAACCCGGCTTTGGCCTAAGCACTGGGAGAAGCCTGCATGCAACATATAGATGGACAGTGTATAGAATCAAGAGGTGGCCCCCGCCAGGTCACGACGTGGCACTTTGCTCTACTACACCCCATAACACAAAAAGATGTGTAGATTCAAGAGGTGGCCCCCGCCAGGTCATGACGTGGCACTTTGCTCTACGACACCCCATAACACAAAAGAGTGATGACATCAAGAGGTGGCCCCCTGTCCGACCAAAACATGGCACTTTGCGTCAAAACTCATTCTCCCAAAGGGTTCCTACTGGACAACAGACACATCTTATATCTTATATCACAAAGGTGGACTCCTAAGTGTCAACTAGACTCTAGGATAGTCATCACAATAATCATATCGGGCAGGCTGAACATCAACCCCCATCACAATAATCATAACAGGCAGGCTGAACATCAACCCCTTTCACATATCACAATACAGGGCTGAAATATCCAATCCTTAACATATCACATATCAACTATCCCATTGAGCACACAGTTACACTTAGCCTTAGTCCTAACCATTCCATGATCACAACATATAATATTTGAAATCACATAACCACATAATATTCAAAATCACATAACCGCATAATATTCAAAATCACATAATCACATAACATTCAAAAAATCACATAATGTAGGGTAGTCCTTAGGTTTCATGCTGATCAATTCAGTGCAGCCTTGCTAAGTTATCACCCAAATTTCTCAAACAAAGATTCATGGTCATAAATAAACAAACATGACTCTTATAATATTATTAGCATTTATTAGGGCATCCATAAAAATCAACATAAGATTAAAAATCCATGCTCTTACAATCTGGTTCACAAAACATCACATCTAGCCCACGGTTTCAAACATAATATCTATTTAAAACAAGATTCTCATGCTACCAAAAATCAATGATTTAATATTACCAAAATTCCCTATAAAATACCTAGTTAACAAGAATTTCATACTCCCAATTCAATGGTTTAATGCTACCAAAATTCCCTATAAAAATACCTTAAATTTCAAGCTACAAGTTTCGGTTTTCATGAGATATACACCTATACAAATTTTCGGTTTTCATGAAGATACATCATAATTTGGTTTTTAGCATGATAAAATTTCCAACTTAAATAAAACCTTAGTTAACAAGGAGTCTTGAGTTTTCATGATAATTATACCATTGTAACTTTCGGTTTATAACAAAGAGAAGTCTTGAGTTTTCGGTTTTTAACATGGTAAAATTTCTAATCAATCTAATGCATCAATTAACACAACCAAATTGCTAGAAATCAATTAAGACACCCCACTCACCTCTTAAACCGAAAATCCTCCACACAAAAAATCGTCTAAAGCCTTGATGTCGCCCAAAGGATCTCCAAGAACTCGCCAAGGAAGCTTCTTCACCTCAAGGAAATTCGCCAAGGGAAGAAGATGAAGAAAATCACCTCAAAAATTCCAAGAACACCAAGATCGCCTTCTTCCTCCTAGCCGTCGCCCAAGGTTTCTTCCAAGCCAACAATTTCGCCAAAAACCCTACCGTAGGCGAAAATTCCCACTTAACATTTCGGTTTTTAATTTTTAACCCATTAACCAATTAATTCAAATAGGGTTTAATCCATTTAACTAACTAATTCGAATTTTAAATCTAATATCCATCTAACTCAATAACCCATAGTTTAAGTGAAAGTCCAATAAGAATTTAAATTAACATCCATTTAATGAATTCACTTAAACGCAAATCCAATAAGGATTTAATTAATATCCAATAAGCTAGTTAATTAACCAATAAGGTCTAATTAATTAACCAATAAGCTCTAATTAATTAACTGAAAATTAACATCCAATAAGTTAGTTAATTAATTAACATTAACATCCAAAAATCTCTAGTTAATTAACTATTAACAACCAATACATAGAAAAATATCACAGTCAATAATTCTATTTAAATCAAAAAATAATGCTTACCAGGACTTAAGATCCTTGGATCTTACATCCCTCCCTCCTTATAAAGCTTTAGTCCTCTAAAGCTCAGCATCCATATCATCAAAAAGATAAGCATAAAACTTCCTCATATCAGCTTCAGTCTCCCATGTCGCTTCTTCAACCGACTGATTTCCCCAGATAACCTTTACCAAAGGTATAATCTTGTTTCTCAGAACTTTATCCTTTCTATCCACAATCCGGAGAGGTCTTTCCTCAAAAGTCAAATCACTCTGAATCTGAAGAGGTTCCAATTCCAATACATGAGATGGATCAGGATGATATTTCCTCAAAACAGAAACATGGAACACATTATGCACATGATCCATAGCAGGAGGTAAAGCTAACCGGTAAGCCACTGGACCAATTCTCTCAATAATGTCAAAAGGTCCTACAAACCTAGGGCTCAGCTTGCCCTTTCTGCCAAACCTCATAACACCCTTAGTAGGTGACACCTTTAAGAAAACATGATCCCCTACCATAAACTCCAAGGGACGACGACGGTCATCAGCATAACTCTTCTGTCTGTCCCGAGCAATCTTCAATTTATCCTGAATCTCTCTGACCTTATCAGTAGTCTCCTGAACTGCATCAGATCTCAAAATCATTCTGTCACCAGTTTCCTCCCAACACAAGGGAGTCCTACACCTTCTCCCATACAAAGCTTCATAAGGAGCCATCTGAATACTGGAGTGGAAACTATTATTATAAGTAAACTCTATCAAAGATAGATCCCGGTTCCACTCAGAACTCCAATCAACCACATAAGCCCTCAACAAGTCTTCTAGAGTCTGTATAGTACGCTCCGTCTGGCCATCAGACTGAGGATGATATGCTGTACTAAAACTCAACTTAGTACCCAAACCTTCCTGTAAGCTCTTCCAAAATCTGGACAAAAACCGAGAGTCCCTATCAGACACAATATCAACAGGCACTCCATGCAGTCTGACTATCTCATCAATGTATAATCTAGCCAGCCTCTCTAAAGGATAAGTCATCTTGATCGGGAGAAAATGGGCTGATTTAGTGAGTCTATCAACGATCACCCAAATAGCATCATGACCCAATCTGGTTCTAGGCAAACCACACACAAAATCCATACTGATGCATTCCCACTTCCACTCAGGAATAGGAAGGGGCTGCAACAAACCACCAGGCTTCTGGTGTTCAGCCTTTACAGTCTGACAAGTTAAACACCTAGAGACAAAATCGATTACCTCTTTCTTCATACCCGGCCACCAAAAATTTTTCTTGAGGTCCTGATACATTTTAGTCACACCAGGAAGTAGAGAATACTTGGAGTTATGGCTGTCCTCCAATATTTCTTTCCTCAAGCTCGGTTCCTCAGGGACACACACCCTTCCACGAAACCGAAGAACACCATCATCAGACAAGCTAAAATCCTGAACTGCTCCATCAACCAAACTATCCCTGATCTGAACTAATCTCGGATCCACAGACTGCTGATCTCTGATCTTCTGCAACAAAGCAGACTGTACTCTGAGGAAGGCCACATAACCCGACTGAACTCTAGGAGAAACACTGATCCTGAGATCGCTGAACTCCTGCAGTAACCGCCACTCACTGACTCGTAAAGCAGCTACTGAAGTAACTGGATGTCTGCTCAGTGCATCCGCCACTACATTGGCCTTTCCAGCCTGATACTGAATAGAGAAGTCATAGTCTTTGATCAACTCCATCCATCTTCTCTGTCTCATGTTCAACTCCTTCTGAGTGAAGATATACTTGAGACTCTGGTGATCAGTGAACAGATCGAACTCCTGACCCAGTAAATAGTGGCGCCATATCTTCAAAGCAAAGACTACGGCCGCCAACTCTAAATCATGAGTAGGGTAGTTCAATTCATACTCCTTCAGTTGTCTCGAAGCATAGGCTACTACAGAACCCTTCTGCATCAAGACACAACCCAACCCTTTGCCTGAAGCATCCGTATAAACAGTAAACCTTTCCCCATCACTAGGAATAATGAGGATCGGTGTACTAGTCAACCTCCTCTTCAGCTCTTGAAAGCTCTCTTCACACTTGTCATCCCAAATAAACTTGGCCTCCTTTCTGGTCAATTTAGTTAAAGGACCCGCCAGCTTGGAAAATCCCTCAACAAACCTCCGGTAGTAACCTACTAAACCCAAGAAACTTCTGATCTCAGTAGCGCTAGTCGGTCTTCCCCAATTAAGAATGGCTTGCACTTTAACTGGATCCACCGACACCCCTTGACCAGAAATCACATGCCCAAGGAAACTGATCTTCTCTAGCCAGAACTCACACTTACTAGCCTTGGCATATAATCGGTTCTTCCTCAGAACCTCCAGCACTCTGCGCAAGTCACTGACATGATCTGAAGTAGTCCGTGAGTATACCAAAATATCGTCTATAAAGACTACCACACAAGAGTCAAGCAATTCATGGAATACCCTGTTCATCAAATCCATGAAGACAGCAGGTGCATTCGTCAGTCCAAAAGGCATAACTAAAAATTCAAAATGCCCATACCTGGTCCTGAAAGCAGTCTTGATATATCCTTGACTCTAAGCTGATAATACCCTGATCTCAGATCAATCTTAGAGAACACTGTAGCTCCCTGTAATTGATCAAACAGATCATCAATTCTGGGAAGAGGATACTTATTCTTGATAGTCACTTGGTTCAGTTGCCTGTAGTCTATACACATCCTCAGGGTTCCATCTTTCTTCTTTACAAACAGCACTGGCGCTCCCCAGGGAGAAGCACTAGGCCGAATGTACCCTTTCTCTAGCAATTCCTCCAGTTGTTTCTTAAGCTCAGCCAGCTCTGAGGTAGCCATGCGATAAGGAGCTCTGGAGATAGGTGCCGTACCTGGCGCCAACTCAATGCCAAACTCCACTTCTCTAATTGGTGGCAAGCCTGAAAATTCCTCAGAGAACACATCAGGAAACTCTTTCACCACCGCCATCTGAGTCAAATCAGAAGTAGAATCATCCTGCACCTTAACATGCGCAAGGTAACCCTTACACCCACTAGCAAGTAACTTTCTGGCCTGCAGAAAAGATATTACATGTGGTCCTTGGTCTGACACTAGACCTCTCACAAAAATCCGATTCCCATCTAGCAGATTTAAAGTGATTACTTTCTCAAAGCAATCCACAGTGGCATGATGTGAAGACAACCAATCCATTCCTAAGATGACATCATAATCTTGCATGTCTAAGAGGATTAGATTTACCAAAAACTCATAACCCTCTACATGCACTACACAATTAGCACAAACAGTATCTGTAGATAATGACTTTCCTAAGGGAGTACTGACAGACACAACATAATCTAGCATCTTAGGTACAACAGGTAAACATGCAGCAAATCTAACAGATACAAAAGACAAATTTGCACCAGGGTCAAATAAGATACGAGCTAACTGATCAAATACAAATAAGGTACCTTCCACGACGGATCGGGAAGCTCGTGTGTCCTTCTCAGCCACAGCATAAACTCGTGTCTGGACTGTAGGCTTCTCTGCGCCTCTATTCTGTATCTCAGGCTCTTTGCAGTCTTTGACCATGTGCCCTGGTTTCTTACATCTGAAGCATACACCATTCTTCTTATAACAATCCTTCACCAGATGTCCCTTGATCCCACAATAATTACAAGTCCTATCCTCTGTGATACTGTTCTTTACATCTCTGACATCCCTGAACTGCTGCGGTGCATCCCTGGACTGCTGCGGTGCCTTGTAAGAGTAAGGCTTATACCTGCTCTTCTTGTAATCCTTATGCTTGGGGTACTTCTTACCCTTGCCGCCAATGCCATACTGAGGAGCTGCCGTCTCAGCTGCAGGAACCACGGTCACGGCAACATGAGAACTCCTCTCAGATATGTATCTCTCAATGGTGCGTGCTCGCCCAACAGTCTCAACATAAGTCTCCAAATGCTGAGCACCAACCTGCTCCCGAATGTCCCATCTGAGACCTCTAAGAAACTTAGTAGCCCTTCTCTTTTCCGTGTTTATCAGGTGAGGGGCATACTTTCCCAACTTAGTGAACTGCAATTCATACTGGTCTACTGTCATATCACCCTGCTCCAGGTGAATAAATGCCACCTCTCGGTCCTCCACCAAGCTATCAGGGAAGTACTTCTCATTAAATTGAGACAAGAAATAGGGCCAATCTACTGTCTCATGTTTTTCCTCAGCAAGTCTCACCACGCCCTTCCACCACTCATCTGCGTCACCACGCATCATATAGGTGGTCAGACATAACTTGTCTTCGTCCGAGCACCGCATGACTTGGAAAATCTTTTCCAAGCACAACTTCCAGTTCTCGGCAGTACTGGATTCTGAGCCCCCATAAAAAGAGCTGGGACCCAGTTTCTGGAATTCACTCACAAGTGAGGCATAGCGCCTGTGAGCGCCCTCCTGAGAGTCATCCCCCACCGCTCGAGTAGTAGTCTGGGGTCTCTCTTGAGTCAGCTGCTGCAAAAGCTGCTGTTGTGCCTCTTGATGCTGAGTCTGTTGTTGCTGCAGCATCTGAGCTTGCCTCTCTATCATGGCACCTTGTTGCTGTACCATGCCAGTCAGAGCCTCAATAGTTCTCGAGAGATTCGAAGGCTGCTCATCCTCGCCACTAGCATTTCCTCTGGTTCGCACCATCTTAAATTCCTACACACACATACCAGGTGTCTAGCAATACACAAACATGTTTTCCCCCCGAACTAAGTTTTAGCTAGCCAACTCCCTCTGATACCATTCTGTAACATCCCATTATCTTAACCCCAAACAAGCAACACAAATCACAGAAGAAACAGGATGTGTCATACAAGATCGATTCACATGCTAGGTAAAACCGAGTTCAAGAAACACGATCTGAAAATTTCCAAAAATCCATACATGCAATCTCCAAGAAACACAATTCATAAAGGTACCTGCCACCAAGCAATACTTGCACTAGACATATGCAAGTTACATGTATATCAAAATCGATTGCAAAAATACACATCAAACTGAAATTCAAAACAAAATCACAACGTCGATTCCATAAAGTTTCACAGTGATACCAAACACCGAAACCAGGCCAAAGCCCGCGGTGACACAAAAATCATAATATCAAAACCGCCACAACCGGCAACACAAGTTCACACATAGTTTGGCCACAACTGGCAACCCAAGTTCATATAATTCGGCCACATCCGGCCTCAGTTAATTAAGCACAAAAGTTATACATCCAACCAGCATGGAGAATCACAATATCCGTATAACATGCTAACTCATGCAGTGCGCCCCTGTTCTACACCTGAAAACATTGAGGGGTGAGCTACACAGCCCAGTGAGTGGATAGTCTCAAACGACCATCCATAGCATACATTCAAAAATACAGGCAGATTATTTTAAAAATCTTTAACAGATTATCATATCAACATATAACAAAATTAAAGAACAAAACACATATGAACAATCAAGTATACACTGCTAAGACATCACACAACTGTCCCCATAGAGTAACTAAGGTTCTAGAGCTACACTCTAAACCACTGTACACATTAACCACTTAGTTAACCTAGTTGTCCAGCATATTCAGTAGTGACCATCATGGTCTAACCCGGCTTTGGCCTAAGCACTGGGAGAAGCCTGCATGCAACATATAGATGGACAGTGTATAGAATCAAGAGGTGGCCCCCGCCAGGTCACGACGTGGCACTTTGCTCTACTACACCCCATAACACAAAAAGATGTGTAGATTCAAGAGGTGGCCCCCGCCAGGTCATGACGTGGCACTTTGCTCTACGACACCCCATAACACAAAAGAGTGATGACATCAAGAGGTGGCCCCCTGTCCGACCAAAACATGGCACTTTGCGTCAAAACTCATTCTCCCAAAGGGTTCCTACTGGACAACAGACACATCTTATATCTTATATCACAAAGGTGGACTCCTAAGTGTCAACTAGACTCTAGGATAGTCATCACAATAATCATATCGGGCAGGCTGAACATCAACCCCCATCACAATAATCATAACAGGCAGGCTGAACATCAACCCCTTTCACATATCACAATACAGGGCTGAAATATCCAATCCTTAACATATCACATATCAACTATCCCATTGAGCACACAGTTACACTTAGCCTTAGTCCTAACCATTCCATGATCACAACATATAATATTTGAAATCACATAACCACATAATATTCAAAATCACATAACCGCATAATATTCAAAATCACATAATCACATAACATTCAAAAAATCACATAATGTAGGGTAGTCCTTAGGTTTCATGCTGATCAATTCAGTGCAGCCTTGCTAAGTTATCACCCAAATTTCTCAAACAAAGATTCATGGTCATAAATAAACAAACATGACTCTTATAATATTATTAGCATTTATTAGGGCATCCATAAAAATCAACATAAGATTAAAAATCCATGCTCTTACAATCTGGTTCACAAAACATCACATCTAGCCCACAGTTTCAAACATAATATCTATTTAAAACAAGATTCTCATGCTACCAAAAATCAATGATTTAATATTACCAAAATTCCCTATAAAATACCTAGTTAACAAGAATTTCATACTCCCAATTCAATGGTTTAATGCTACCAAAATTCCCTATAAAAATACCTTAAATTTCAAGCTACAAGTTTCGGTTTTCATGAGATATACACCTATACAAATTTTCGGTTTTCATGAAGATACATCATAATTTGGTTTTTAGCATGATAAAATTTCCAACTTAAATAAAACCTTAGTTAACAAGGAGTCTTGAGTTTTCATGATAATTATACCATTGTAACTTTCGGTTTATAACAAAGAGAAGTCTTGAGTTTTCGGTTTTTAACATGGTAAAATTGCTAGAAATCAATTAAGACACCCCACTCACCTCTTAAACCGAAAATCCTCCACACAAAAAATCGTCTAAAGCCTTGATGTCGCCCAAAGGATCTCCAAGAACTCGCCAAGGAAGCTTCTTCACCTCAAGGAAATTCGCCAAGGGAAGAAGATGAAGAAAATCACCTCAAAAATTCCAAGAACACCAAGATCGCCTTCTTCCTCCTAGCCGTCGCCCAAGGTTTCTTCCAAGCCAACAATTTCGCCAAAAACCCTACCCTAGCCGAAAATTCCCACTTAACATTTCGGTTTTTAATTTTTAACCCATTAACCAATTAATTCAAATAGGGTTTAATCCATTTAACTAACTAATTCGAATTTTAAATCTAATATCCATCTAACCCAATAACCCATAGTTTAAGTGAAAGTCCAATAAGAATTTAAATTAACATCCATTTAATGAATTCACTTAAACGCAAATCCAATAAGGATTTAATTAATATCCAATAAGCTAGTTAATTAACCAATAAGGTCTAATTAATTAACCAATTAAGCTCTAATTAATTAACTGAAAATTAACATCCAATAAGTTAGTTAATTAATTAACATTAACATCCAAAAATCTCTAGTTAATTAACTATTAACAACCAATACATAGAAAAATATCACAGTCAATAATTCTATTTAAATCAAAAAATAATGCTTACCAGGACTTAAGATCCTTGGATCTTACAGCGCCAAAGCCTTGGTCAATGGGTCTGCCAGATTGTTCTCTGTGTCTACTCTGCTAATCTTGACATCACCTCTGTCAATGATCTCTCTGATCAGGTGAAATCTTCTGAGTATGTGTTTGGATCTTTGATGAGACCGTGGTTCCTTGGCTTGTGCAATTGCTCCATTGTTGTCACAGTAGAGTTCAATGGGATCCATTGCACTAGGTACCACTTGAAGATCACATAAGAACTTCCTTATCCAAACAGCTTCCTTGGCTGCCTCAGAAGCAGCCACATACTCAGCTTCGATTGTAGAATCTGCTATGGTGGATTGCTTGAAGCTCTTCCAACATACAGCGCCTCCATTTATCTTGAACACATAGCCGGCCTGCGATCTAAAGTCGTCAGGGTCAGACTGGAATGATGCGTCAGTATAGCCCTGCATACTGAGCTCTTCCTGTCCCCCATAGACCATGAACAAATCCTTAGTTCTTCTCAGATACTTGAGGATGTTCTTTACAGCCACCCAGTGCTGTAGACCTAGATTGGATTGGTATCGGCTGGTAATGCTCACAGCATATGCCACATCTGGTCTAGTACATAACATTGCATACATGATCGATCCTACTGCCGAAGCATAAGGAATTCGACTCATGTCATCCCTCTCAGCCTGTGTTGTAGGACACTGGCTCTTTGAGAGAGTAAGGCCATGTCTCACTGGAAGGTATCCTTTCTTGGATTGCTCCATGTAGAACCTCTCCAGTACCTTATCAATGTAAGTACTTTGACTAAGGGCCAAGAGCCTCTTGGATCTATCCCGGTAGATCCTCACGCCTAGAATATAGGCGGCCTCCCCTAAGTCTTTCATCTCGAAACACTTCCCCAACCATGTCTTCACAGCTTGAAGACTAGGGATGTCGTTTCCGATGAGCAGTATGTCATCAACATACAAGACCAGAAAAATTACCAAGCTCCCACTGAATTTTCTGTATACACAGGCGTCATCTTCGCTTTTGATAAAGCCATAATCTCTCACGGCCTCATCAAATCGAAGATTCCAACTTTGAGATGCTTGCTTTAATCCATAAATGGACCTCTTTAGCCTGTAGACCTTATTAGCCTCTGCAGGATGGATGAAGCCATCAGGTTGTGTCATATACACATCCTCAGTCAGCTTCCCGTTAAGGAACGCTATTTTCACATCCATCTGCCATATCTCATAATCATGATATGCAGCTACAGCAAGCAGATTCCGAATGGATTTAATCATGGCAACTAGCGAGAAGGTTTCATCATAGTCCACCCCGTGGACTTGTTTAAATCCTTTAGCCACTAGTCTACCCTTATAGGTAACTATTTTGCCATCCATGTCTGTCTTCTTCTTGAAGACCCATTTACACCCTATGGGTTTTACCCCATCAGGCATTTCAACCAAATCCCAGACTTGGTTAGCCGACATGGAATCCATCTCAGATCTCATGGCGTCAAGCCATTTCTTGGAGTCCGGTCCACTGACCGCCTCATCATAGGTTCTAGGTTCATCCTCAATGATGAAGATCCCATCGTGTTGAGTCGGTAGTTACCCATACCTCTCAGGTGCATGACGAATTCTCCCAGACCTACGCGGGACCTGTGTCTGAGCTTCAGGTTGCCTAGCAACCGGTGCAGGTGGCTCAGATTCCATCTCTTTGTCTTGTGCTTGCACTTGGACCTCATCCAAGTCAAACTTCCTCCCACTAACTTCTTTCATAAGAAATTCTTTCTCTAGAAAGACAGCACCCCGAGCAACAAAAACTTTGTTCTCGGTTGGGACATAGAAGTAGTATCCTTTAGTTTCCTTAGGATACCCCACAAACACACACTTATCAGATCTAGGTTCTAGCTTGCTAGAATCCTGACGTTTGACGTAAGCCTCACATCCCCAGATCTTGATAAACGTGACATTAGGGCGTCTTCCACTCCATACCTCGTATGGTATTTTGGAGACACTCTTAGATGGAACATTATTCAGTATTAGAGAAGTTGTTTCTAGTGCATGCCCCCAGAATGATGAAGGTAGAGTTGCATGACTCATCATGGATCGAACCATATCCAATAAAGTTCGATTTCTCCTTTCAGACACACCATTCCATTGAGGTGTTCCAGGAGGAGTGAGTTGGGATATGATCCCACACTCTCTCAGATAGTCAAAGAACTCACCACTCAGGTATTCTCCACCTCGATCTGATCGAAGAGTGTAAGATCCAAGGATCTTAAGTCCTGGTAAGCATTATTTTGATTTTGTCTAAAATTATTGACTGTGATATTTTTTATGTATTGGTTGTTAATAGTTAATTAACTAGAGATTTTTGGTTGTTAATTTATTGTAAATTAATTAGAGATTATTTGTTTGATTATTGGCTGTTAATTTATGATAAATTATTATTGGTTGTTCATGATAAATTAATTAGGATTTATGGGTTGTAAGTTGTTAGTTAATTAATTAGACCTTATTGGTTAATTAGACCTTAGTGGATATTAATTAAGTCCTTATTGGATTTCGGTTAAGTGATTGGTTATTTGTCAGTTAATTAAATTAATTAGTTAACTTTGGGTTAGTGGGTTTAAAAATTCGAAATTTTAGTTAAATGGGTTAAACCCTATTTGAATTAATTGCTTAATGGGTTTAAAATTTAAAAACCCAAAGTTTAAGTGGTAATTTCGGTTAGGGTAGGAGAGTTGGCGATATTTTTGCTTGGAAGAAATCTTGGGCGACGGCTTGGAGGCTTGGAGGCGAAAATCTTTTCTTCCTCTTCCTTTCTTCCATTGGCCGGCATCTTTGGTTTGGGTGGCGTTTTCTTCCATTGGTGGTGGCAAGGCTTTAGACAATTTTTGGAGAATTTTCACCTTGCGTTCACGGTTAAGAGGTGAGTGGGGTGACTTAATCGAGTTCTATCAACTTAGTTGTGTTAATTGATATATTGAATGGATTGGAAATTTTGGAAATTTTACCATGTTAAAACCGTAATTATGCAAAGTGTATGTAAGGTATGAAAACCGAATTTAGGGCATTGTTATTCATGAGAACCGAATTGTATTTCTCCATGAAAACCTAAATTTCCATGTAAACCGAAATGATCTTGATAGTTGTTATGAAAACCGAATTTTGATGTTAATTATAAAAACCGAAATAATCTTGATAATTGTTATGAAAACTGAAATTTTGATTTAATTATGAAAACCGAAATTTTGATGATTATTTAACCGAAAATTTGTATGAAATTTAAGGTGTTTTTATAGGGAATTTTGGTAGCATTAAATCATTGAATTTTGAGTATGAGATTCTTGTTATCTAGATATTTTTTTTAGTATGAATTTTGAGTATTAAATCAGTGATTTTATCCCGTTAGTAAGAATACATGTTTTACATTTTATGTTGATTTTATGGATGCTTATTGTAATTTTATGTTTCTTTATGAGTGTAGCATGTATTCCTTGTTTGAGAAAAATTGGGTGATAACATAGCAAGGTTATGACTGAACTAATCAGCATGAAACCTAAGGACTACACTACATCATGTGATTATTAATATTATGTAATTATGTGATTTTTGAATATTATGGGATTATGTGATCTTTGAACATTATGTGGTTATGTAATTTTTGGAAATTATGTGGTTATGTGATTTCGGATATTATGTGTTACGTGATGTTAGGACTAAGGCTAAGTGTAACTGTGTACTCAAGGGGGTAGTCGTTATGTGATATGTTAAGGGTTTGAATTTCAGCCCTGTATTTGATATGTGAGGGGGTTGATGTTCAGCCTGCCCGATATGATTTTTGTGATGACTATCCTAGAGTCTAGTTGACACTTAGGAGTCCACCTTTATGAAATATGATATAAGATGTGTTTGTTGTCCAGTAGGAACCTTTTGGGAGAATGGGTTTTGACGCAAAGTGCCATGTCTTGGTCGGACAGGGGCCACCTCTTGATGTCATCACTCTCTTTTTGTGATATGGGGTGTCGTAGAGCAAAGTGTTGGGGTATGCCCTTAAGGCTAATGTTTGAGGCCTTGGGATTGTATAAGTATCATGTAATAAACTCTTATGTTTATAAAGGCAT
Organism: Costus lasius; assembly: GCA_027563935.2. NCBI lineage: Eukaryota > Viridiplantae > Streptophyta > Magnoliopsida > Zingiberales > Costaceae > Costus > Costus lasius. The sequence goes on from CM050448.1 coordinate 100,170,183, forward strand.
GGTTATTATTCAGGTTGCTACCTTGTCTGCTGTAATAAGTGTACTTCTGAATAATGTCTCAAAGCTGTTCAGCTAGGCTGACATGCATATGTCCTTAGTCGAGATATCTTGGTGAACATGAGACAGCCTTGATATGATTGAGACTAATATGTGTTCTAATCTTATAGGATGCTTCGAGCATGGAATAAGATGTAGACTCATGGGTACATTGGATGTACTGGACAGACCCTACTAGGATATTCAATTGCTTGTCACAATGTGAATGATCCTTGTAAGCACCAAGTGGCACATGTCCTCTGACTTGAGATCACTTGTGTTTCTAAATGATGATTGTCATTGTCTTGAGGTAGTTCAATATCATTTGAAACATAATGATTATAGACTATCTTGGATGGTGAGCTTGAATCAGGTTAGGGCACTAGTGATAGACATAGGATTGCCGTCTCCTTGTTTAAGGAGTGTGATGTTCTAAAGGGCCCCCCTATATGAGATGATTGAGATAGTGTATGGCCATACCCAGATGACTATGTTCATCTGATCTAATCATGCTCATCGTATTGGAGTTACAAGCTTGACCCGCTTGTCCAATAAGAACATCCAGTGGCAAAGGACACATGTATGCCTAGTGAAGTTGATTCACACTTGTGCTGTGGTTTGGGTGAAGTCTTGGAAGACTCTTTCCTTTATATCGGGAGACAGTGATGTGTTGCTAGATACCCCTCACTGATCGTGATAACGAAAGTTATCATTACCGACATTTAAAGGAAACCCTCAGGGTCGCACAATTTGATGATATGGCTTACTTAAGTCAGATCGTGTGGACTGAATTGTTTGGGTTCAGTTTAAAGGGATAGAGGCTCTGATTGTAAGTGAGATCTGGTCTGATCATGTTTGATTGATTGGGACTTGAGATCGGTAAGCTTCGATCGAGAGTATTGATGCTAGATCGGTGAGATCAAGAGTATCACGAGATCAACGGTTAGATATTGAACCATTGGTTCAATGAGATCTAGACCATGGCTTGGGCTGGTTTAATTTGGTTCTTGAACCAAATTGAAATGGATTGAAGTGGCTTGAACCGGTTCACAAGGGTGAACGCTTGGTTCAAGGGGTTAGGCGTTTTGGTTCGGTAATGGGCGCATAGCTTCATCTCTTCCATTTATGGAAAGTATTGAAGGCGACTTCACCTTAACGCCAAAGCGTTTTGAACGCTCGACTTCACTCCTCTCTTCTCAACGTTCATCCTTGGAGGTGAGTGCATTCGGACGAGAAGAGGAGGAAGGTTGCTCTCGCCAAGCTTGATCTCCAAAAACTCCTTCACGCGACAAGGGATACTTTGGAGCCTTGCTAGCACAAGGGACATTCAAGGTGTAGGCCTTCTTCTTCTTGTGTGCGATTCCTTTGGAGAAGTTCTCTTTGAACTTTGCTTCTAAGCCGACATCCGATCTATGGCATTGGTATGATCACATTCTTGATCTAATGAAATATTATAGTTGATCATATGAGCACATAAGCGATTGAATTCTTGAAACCCTAGCAAAATGCATGCGCCCCCTTGTTTAGGGTTTTTCGGCCCCCCCCCTCTTGAAAGGGGTTTTTTAACCGCTTGCGCTCCCCCTTGAAGGGGACCCTTCAATTGGTATCAGAGCTAGGATCTTATATGATTCATATGATTGCTATGTATGTTTTGTGATCCATATATGTTTGATGCTTAGATCTATGTTTTCTCTTCATGCGATTATACTAGTGGATAGTATGTTCATGTTGCGCATGTATGAGAGTTATGTTGTGTTGGCGCTAGTTGAATGGCGCATGTATGATGATTGCGCTTCTTTCATGTTGTTGTAGTTGTTTTTCTTAAAAACCCTAAATGACATGCGCGCCTTGCATATTAGATCTAAGCCGCACCTACAATAAACCCTTAGATGGGTTGATGGGGTTGAAGTCACCTCTAGATTAGATCCAATAGTCTGATCAGACCATCTGACAGCCTAGATGGATCGACTAGATGGCACCTGTGCACAAGCACGAGGTGGCCATAGGTCGATCGCACCTTAGGCGTGTAGCGAGGTCTGGTTGAGACAACCAGTGAACACACATGAGCTAGGCCCGGGGTCACACCCGCTTGCCAGAACTCATGAGGGTTGTTCAGCCCTTGGCGCATGCATGGTTGACCATTAGGTCAACACGGGTCAGTTAGGACTCGGTGCATGCAAGGGCAGAGGATCTGATTAGATGGATGAGTGGATCCCTATCAATGTACCATTGTAAGGTTGTAGGGGCACATAAGGAAATTAAAATTGATGCCATGGGGTTTTCAAAAATTTAATTTCCTGATTGGATCACATGTTGATTGATGCCATGATGTTTGTTTATTTAATCTTATGTGGGTTGCCCTAATGTGTGCTGTGCTGGGGCCTGCGTGCCTGGAATTAAACTTGTAAATTAATTTGTGATCTGCGAATCACATTTGTACTTAATTTATAATGTATAATTGACCTGCGAGTCAAACTTGTCTAGATAGATCAAATTGTATTTGATTAGACAAGAGCACAAAGGCACACATCCAAGAGGGGCTTTCAGCTGGTGGCGCACCTGAGGTGCTCTTGGCGCTAGGGCCCTGGGTTGGACCAGATGAGATGCAAAAGTCCCAAGAAGAGCAAGTGAAGACTTAAGTTTCTTAAGGTCTTACTTAGGCTTTGGGCTTTTACCACATAAGATGCATGCTTTCTTTTTATTGCTTATATAATTAGAACTGCATGAGTTTATCTTCTGCTATCACCATAGGACTTGCATGATAGTGAGGAAGATAAAAGACCGTTAAAATCCAAACGCTAACATATCAAGCTCGTAAGCCTTCTGACGCGAAACCTCACTGTTCTGATTATCGTTGGAGCCGTGTTGTACCCACTCAGTGGGCACGTCCATCTATCTTCAGACGGTGCTTGGATTTCACCTGCGTGTTACAGAGAAGGGATTTATCGCTTCTCGTTGCTCAGCATAGCACGTGGTGGTCCAGGGAGTAGGTCGGGTCAGCTTGACCATGTAGACTACATATGTGGCGCATATGGTAGCACATGGAGGCAGCCATCTGAGGGATCAGAGACTATGTTGTACCAACTCAGTTGGCACAGTCTGCTGGATTGCCCAGGTGAAGGGGAATCGCACGGGTTGGCGATTGGCTGGGACAGCCTACCAGAAATTAGTGCTTGTCATCTCTGTGCATCTTATCTCGCCTGAGCGGGACGCGGAGACCAAGTATGAAATCTGGATCCCATCTCACTACTAAAAGGTTACTCTTTCGGACTGTTTTTACTGGATTTACAGTCAGTTAAAATAGTGAGAAAAGGAATCATTCTTAAGTCCTGATTCATTCTTAACATTGATACTGACCTTGCTGTTCTTGCATTGTTGTAGATACCTGCAGCAACGAACACCATGAGCTTCAATGTGCGATCCCTACTGGAAAGGGAGAAGTTTGCTGGGCCGAACTTCTCTGACTGGTTCGGACACCTTAAGATCGTTCTTAAGGCAGAGAGGAAACTGTATGTCCTCGAGACGGCTGTGCCACCTCAACCCACTGCGAACGCCGCAAGGGCGGTTCGCGATGCCTATGAAAAGCACGTCAATGATAGCATTGATGTCGCTTGCCTGATGCTAGCGTCTATGACGCCACCGCTGCAGCGTCAGCATGAGGATATGTCGGCTATAGAAATTATAGCGAACCTCAAGATGCTATATGCTGCACAGGCGAGGACAGAACGCTATAATCTGACGAAGCTCTTCTTTCAGAGCAAACTGGCTGAAGGGAGCCCAGTGGGAGCTCACGTGCTCAAGATGATTGGGCACAAGGAGGCTCTGGAGAAACTGGGGCATACCATCAACCAGGAGCTTGCTGTGGATATTATTCTGCAGTCTCTCCCGCCCTCTTTCGATGCGTTCATCATTAACTTTAATATGAACAAAATCGATTGTACGCCGGCAGAGCTGCTGAATATGCTCTTGACTACTGAGGAAACTCTGAAGGGCAAGCCTTCAACCTCTGTCTTAATGGTTCCTTCTAGGAACAAGAAGAAGGGGAAGAAGGGCAAGGCCCCTGTCAAGAACTACAGTAAGGCTCTGAAACATAAGGTAAAGCGGTCGAAGGACAACAGGTGTTTCCACTGTGGCCAGCTGGGTCACTGGAAAAAGGACTGTAAAGCGCTCCAAGGAGATAAGAGGGGAAGCATCGCTTCTGGCTCAGGTATATATGTGACTGAGGTCATGTTATCTTCTTCTACCATATCATGGGTGTTGGACACTGCATGTGGAGTTCACATTTGTTCAAATGTACAGGAACTCAGGAGAAGAAGGCAGGTGGGACAGCATGAGGTAGACCTACGCGTTGGAAACGGGGCACGGGTTGCTGCTGTTGCTGTAGGAGACTATTTCATTTCTTTACCATCTGGCATTGTATTAGAATTAAACAATTGTTATTTTGTACCCAGTATTACCAAGAATATTATCTCTATTCCTGCTCTTGTCAGGAAAGGATTTGCCTTTGAATGCAATATTTCAAAGTGTGTTTTATCTTGTGATAATATTGTGTATGCAACTGGTTCAATTAACAATGGGTTGTTCATGTTGGACATGGAAAATTCTATACAAAACATTGATAATAAGAAAGCCAAGTATGCTGATGACAGCACCTTGCTATGACATAGTCGTTTAGGCCATATTAACGAGAAGCGCATTAAGCGGTTGCATGATCATGGACTGCTGGGATCATTCTCCTATGAGGAGATTGATACATGCAAAGCTTGTTTGATGGGTAAAATGACGAAGTCACCTTTTTCTAATAAAGGTCAAAGGGCTTCAGGTTTACTTGACCTTATACACAGTGATGTGTGTGGGCCATTTAGTAAACATGCCAGAGGTGGCTATCAGTACTTCATTACCTTTACTGATGATTTCAGTAGGTATGGGTATGTCTATTTGATGAGACATAAGAGTGAATCTTTTGACAAGTTCAAAGAGTTCAAAAATGAAGTACAGAATCAGCTAGGCCGAAATATCAAGGCACTTCGCTCAGATCGAGGTGGAGAATACTTGAGTCATGCGTTTACTGACTATCTAAAGGAGTGTGGGATTATCTCACAGCTCACTCCGCCAGGAACACCGCAATGGAATGGTGTGTCCGAGAGGAGAAATAGAACGTTACTTGATATGGTTCGTTCTATGATGAGTCAGGCCACTCTTCCATACTCCTTTTGGGGTTTTGCACTGGAGACAGCTGCAAAGGTACTAAACCGAGTGCCATCCAAGGCAGTTTCAAAGACGCCATATGAGTTATGGTATGGGAAACAGCCGAGCTTGACATTTATCAGGATCTGGGGTTGCGAGGCTTATGTCAAAAAGCTCGCCTCTGGGAAACTGGAGAGCAGATCTGAGAAATGCATCTTTGTCGGTTACCCTAAGGAAACTAAGGGTTATTATTTCTATGATCCCAAGGAGAACAAAGTATTTGTTGCTCGGACGGCCATATTTCTTGAGAAGGAGTTTCTTCTGCAAGAGGCTAGTGGGAGAGAAATAAAGCTGGATGAGATTCCAGAGGAAGGACAAAGTAGTCAAGCACAGTTGGATGTGCCTGAGCCGGTAGATCAGGTTATTGAACAACCTGAGGCTCAAATAACACGGGAACCGCGAAGATCGGGAAGGATCCGTCGTCAGCCTGAGCGCTATGACGGAGTCTACATCATTGATAATGATGAACCCCTCACTTATGCGGATGCGGTCAGTGGACCGGAGTCAGCTAGATGGCTTGAAGCTATGCGAGCCGAGATGGACTCCATGTCAGATAACCAGGTCTGGGATTTGGTTGATCCGCCTCCGGGAGTAATCCCAATAGGCTGTAAATGGATCTTCAAGAAGAAGATTGACATGGATGGTAACGTAGTTACCTATAAAGGCAGGCTAGTTGCGAAAGGTTTCAAACAAATCTACGGGTTAGATTATGATGAAACTTTCTCTCCTGTAGCCATGTTTAAGTCTATTCGGATTCTTTTCGCGATAGCAGCATATTATGATTATGAGATCTGGCAGATGGATGTGAAGACAGCTTTCCTTAATGGAAATCTGGATGAGGATGTGTATATGACACAACCGGAAGGTTTCACTGATCCATCAGATCGTCATAAAATATGCAAGTTAAAGAAGTCCATTTATGGACTGAAACAAGCATCTAGAAGCTGGAACATTCATTTTGATGAATCAATCTCTGAGTTTGGTTTCATCAAGAACGAAGATGACCCGTGTGTTTATAAGAGGTTTAGTGGGAGCGTAATTACATTCCTAATCCTCTACGTCGATGATATCTTAATCATTGGAAATGATATTCCTGAACTGCATGCTGTTAAAGCATGGTTAGGAAAATGTTTCCAGATGAAAGATTTGGGAGAAGCAGCCTATGTGTTAGGTGTGAAGATCTACAGGGATAGATCTAAGAGGCTTCTCGGGCTGTGCCAGAGTACTTACATCGATAAAGTCCTGGAGAGATTCCATTTAGAGAATTCTAAACGTGGATATCTTCCAGTCAGACATAGTCTGAATCTTTCGAAGAGTCAGTGTCCACAAACACAGACTGAGAAAGATGAAATGGACAATACGCCTTATGCTTCGGCTATTGGGTCCATTATGTATGCGATGTTATGTACTCGCCCAGACGTCGCTTACGGGTTAAGCGTGACCAGTCGGTTCCAAAGTAATCCAGGTATGGCGCACTGGATTGCAGTCAAGAACATTATAAAATATCTGCGGAGGACCAAAGATATGTTCTTGATATATGGTGGTCAGGAAGAACTCAGTATAGAAGGATATACTGACGCTTCGTTCCAGTCGGACCAGGATGATTTCCGATCGCAATCAGGCTATGTTTTTAGCTTGAATGGTGGAGCAGTGGTGTGGAAGAGTTTCAAACAGTCAACTGTTGCTGATTCCACAACAGAAGCCGAGTATGTTGCAGCCTCGGAAGCATCCAAGGAGGCAGTGTGGATTCGTAAGTTCGTGAGAGAACTTGGTGTCGTTCCTTCGAGTGCAGATCCTTTGGTTATCTTCTGTGATAACACTGGAGCAATCACACAAGCAACGGAACCACGGTCGCACCAGAAGTCCAAGCACATACAGAGACGGTTTCACTTGATCCGGGAGATCATTGATCGTGGCGAGATCAAAATATGCAAGGTTCATACAGATGACAATCTGGCAGACCCGCTTACCAAGCCTCTGGCGCAGCAGAAGCTTGAGAAGCACTGTAATAATATGGGTTTGAGATTTCTCAACCATTAGATTAAGTGCAAGTGGGAGATTGTTGGGGTATGCCCTTAAGGCTAATGTTTGAGGCCTTGGGATTGTATAAGTATCATGTAATAAACTCTTATGTTTATAAAGGCATGGTTATTATTCAGGTTGCTACCTTGTCTGCTATAATAAGTGTACTTCTGAATAATGTCTCAAAGCTGTTCAGCTAGGCTGACATGCATATGTCCTTAGTCGAGATATCTTGGTGAACATGAGACAGCCTTGATATGATTGAGACTAATATGTGTTCTAATCTTATAGGATGCTTCGAGCATGGAATAAGATGTAGACTCATGGGTACATTGGATGTACTGGACAGACCCTACTAGGATATTCAATTGCTTGTCACAATGTGAATGATCCTTGTAAGCACCAAGTGGCACATGTCCTCTGACTTGAGATCACTTGTGTTTCTAAATGATGATTGTCATTATCTTGAGGTAGTTCAATATCATTTGAAACATAATGATTATAGACTATCTTGGATGGTGAGCTTGAATCAGGTTAGGGCACTAGTGATAGACATAGGATTGTCGTCTCCTTGTTTAAGGAGTGTGATGTTCTAAAGGGCCCCCCTATATGAGATGATTGAGATAGTGTATGGCCATACCCAGATGACTATGTTCATCTGATCTAATCATGCTCATCGTATTGGAGTTACAAGCTTGACCCGCTTGTCCAATAAGAACATCCAGTGGCAAAGGACACATGTATGCCTAGTGAAGTTGATTCACACTTGTGCTGTGGTTTGGGTGAAGTCTTGGAAGACTCTTTCCTTTATATCGGGAGACAGTGATGTGTTGCTAGATACCCCTCACTGATCGTGATAACGAAAGTTATCGTTACCGACATTTAAAGGGAACCCTCAGGGTCGCACAATTTGATGATATGGCTTACTTAAGTCAGATCGTGTGGACTGAATTGTTTGGGTTCAGTTTAAAGGGATAGAGGCTCTGATTGTAAGTGAGATCTGGTCTGATCATGTTTGATTGATTGGGACTTGAGATCGGTAAGCTTCGATCGAGAGTATTGATGCTAGATCGGTGAGATCAAGAGTATCACGAGATCAACGGTTAGATATTGAACCATTGGTTCAATGAGATCTAGACCATGGCTTGGGCTGGTTTAATTTGGTTCTTGAACCAAATTGAAATGGATTGAAGTGGCTTGAACCGGTTCACAAGGGTGAACGCTTGGTTCAAGGGGTTAGGCGTTTTGGTTCGGTAATGGGCGCATAGCTTCATCTCTTCCATTTATGGAAAGTATTGAAGGCGACTTCACCTTAACGCCAAAGCGTTTTGAACGCTCGACTTCACTCCTCTCTTCTCAACGTTCATCCTTGGAGGTGAGTGCATTCGGACGAGAAGAGGAGGAAGGTTGCTCTCGCCAAGCTTGATCTCCAAAAACTCCTTCACGCGACAAGGGATACTTTGGAGCCTTGCTAGCACAAGGGACGTTCAAGGTGTAGGCCTTCTTCTTCTTGTGTGCGATTCCTTTGGAGAAGTTCTCTTTGAACTTTGCTTACAAGCCGACATCCGATCTATGGCATTGGTATGATCACATTCTTGATCTAATGAAATATTATAGTTGATCATATGAGCACATAAGCGATTGAATTCTTGAAACCCTAGCAAAATGCATGCGCCCCCTTGTTTAGGGTTTTTCGCCCCCCCCCCTCTTGAAAGGGGTTTTTTAACCGCTTGCGCTCCCCCTTGAAGGGGACCCTTCACAAAGTGCCACGCCGTGACCCGGCGGGGGCCACCTCTTGAATCTACACACAAGCCATCGATGTGTTTATGGGGTGTTTTAGAGCAAAGTGCCACGTCGTGACCTGGCGGGGGCCACCTCTTGATTCTACTCACTGTCCATGTTTATGTGTTGCACGAGATTTTGCAGCTCCCAGTGCTTAGGCCAAAGCCGGGTTAGACCATATTGGTCACTACTGAATATGCTGGACAACTAGGTTAACTAAGTATGGATGTGTTTAGTTGGTTTAGAGTATAACTCTAGAACCTGAGTTTGTATAGAACCTGAGTTTGTATAGAACCTGAGTTTGTATAGAACCTGAGTTTGTTATATGTTGGTGTGTACATCTGGCTGTTTATATGACTTCTGTTTCCTTTATTTTGTTATATGTTGACATAATGTTCTGTTACAGATTTTTAAAATAACCTGCCTATATTTTTGAGTGTATGTTATGGATGGTCGATTTAGACTATCCACTCACTGGGCTGTGTAGCTCACCCCTCACTATTTTCAGGCATAGAGCAGGGGCGCATTTCTTGAGTTAGCATTGGCGTGGACATTATGCTAGTTTGGTTAAGAACTTTTGTGCTTAATTATCTGGGGCCGGTTGTGGCCTTAATATGAATGATATGAGCTATGTGAACCATGTGAACTATGTGAACTTGTGATGCCAAATTAATGAGTTTGATTTTTGTGTCACCGCGGGCTTCAGCCTGGTTTCGGTGTTTGGTATGAGTTTATAAAATCGACTTTGTGGCTTTGCTTTGAATTTCGAATCGAATTGTATTTATGCCATCGGATTTGATATAACTGTTGCCTTGCATATGTCTAGTGCAAGGATTGCGTGGTGGCAGGTACCCTTATGTGATTTATGAGATTTGTGTTTTGTGGATATTTATATGTATGGAATTTCGAAATTTTCAGATCGTGTTTTCTTGAACTCGGTTTTACCTAGCATATGAATCGATCTTATATGAAACATCCTGTATCATTCATGAATTGTGCCATTTGTTTGGGGTTAAGATAACGGGATGTTACAGAATGGTATCAGAGGAGTTGGCTAGCTAAAACTTAGTTCGGGAGAAAACATGTTTGTGTATTGCTAGACACCTGATAGGTTTATGTTTGATTTCCTTACTATGATATGTGTGTGTAGGCATTTAAGATGGTGCGAACCAGAGGAAATGCTAGTGATGAGGGCGAGCAGACCCCGAATCTCACGAGAACTATTGAGGCTCTGACTGGCATGGTACAGCAACAAGGTGCCATGATAGAGAGGCAAGCTCAGATGCTGCAGCAGCAACAGACTCAGCATCAAGAGGCGCAACAGCAGCTCTTGCAGCAGCTGACTCAAGAGAGACCCCAGACTACTACTCGAGCGGTGGGGGATGACTCTCAGGAGGGCGCTCATAGGCGCTATGCTTCACTTGTGAGTGAATTCTGAAGAGTCCCCTTCGAGGGGGAGCAAAACCCTAAAGTAGTGGCGCAATCAAAGTAGGGGGCAGCGGATAAAGGGTTTCATAGATCGAAGAGCATGTATCATATGATCAACTTAACAAAAACCGATTGTAAAAGAAGTGATTCGATCCATACCATTGCCATTTCTAGATGGTGCCTTGGAAGAAAGAGAGCAATGAAGATCTCCTCCAAATCGTCACACACAAGATGAGTCTTGGCTCCTTCTTGTCGTCCCTTGTGCTAGCAAGAGTCGTCCAAGGTGTCTCTGATCGAATGCAAAAGGGAAAAGAGAGCTTTTTCTTTCTTGGCGTTTTTCTCTTGTCGCCTTAGACTTCCTCACATGAGAATGCCGCTCGATGACAACCCAAGGAGGCGTCAATTGCATGAAGAGGCAAGAGAGGGGCGACGTGTGTTCATGGCCACGTTTGAGAAGTGCTAAAAATAGCATCCCACTTCTCCATATGCGATCTTGGGTTTACCCCAATCGCAAATGCCACATCACCATTGAACCATGCGCTCATCCATGAGCTGGTTCAAACCGATTTGGTCCACTAACCAAATAAACCAAGAAATAAGTCCAGATCAAAATAAACCCAAAGGCTCTCGATCTGACCGTCAATCTCTCAATGCTTCTGATCTGACTGATCTAGCACTCATTCTCTCGATCGAAGCTTACCGATCTCAAGCCCTAATCAATCAAACATGATCAGACTAGATCTCACTTTCAATCAGAGATTAAATCCCTTTAAACTGAACCCAAACAATTCAGTCCACACGATCTGACTTAAGTAAGCCATATCATCAAATTGTGCGACCCTGAGGGTTTCCTTTAAATGTCGGTAACGATAACTCACGTTATCACGATCAGTGAGGGGTATCTAGCAACACATCACTGTCTCCCGATATAAAGGAAAGAGTCTTCCAAGACTACACCCAAAAACAGCACAAGTGTGAATCAACATCACTAGGCATGCATATTTCCTTTGCCACTGGATGTTCTTATTGGACAAGCCTGTCAAGCCTGTAACTCCAATATGATAAGCATGATTAGATCAGATGAGCATAGTCATCTGGGTATGGCCATACACTTTCTCAATCATCTCATCCGAGGGGGGCCCCTTTAGAACATCACACTCCTTAAACAAGGAGACGGCAATCCTATGTCTATCACTAGTGCCCTAACATGATTCAAGTTCACCATCCAAGATAGTCTATAATCATTGTGTTTCAAATGATATTGAACTATCTCAAAACAATGACAATCATCATTTAGAAAACACAAGTGATCTCAAGTCAGAGGAAATGTGCCACTTGTCTCACTCAAGGAATATTCACATTGTGACAAACAATTGAACATCCTAGTAGGGTCTGTCCAGTACATCCAATGTACCCATGAGTCTACATCTTATTCCATGCTCGAAGCATCCTATAAGATTAGAACACATATTAGTCTCAATCATATCAAGGCTGTCTCATGTTCACCAAGATATCTCGACTAAGGACTTATAGCACGTCAGCCTAGCTGAACAGCTTTGAGACATTATTCAGAAGAACATATATTGCAGCAGACAATGTAAACAACTGAATAATAACCATGCCTTTATAAACATAACAGTTTATTACATGATACAGATACATTCCCACAGGCCTCAAACATTAGCCTTAAGGGCATACCCCAACAATCTCCCACTTGCACTTAATCTAATGGTTGAGAAATCTCAAACCCATATTATTACAGTGCTTCTCATGCTTCTGCTGCGCCAGAGGCTTAGTAAGCGGGTCTGCTAGATTGTCATCTGTATGAACCTTGCAGATTTTGATCTCGCCACGATCTATGATCTCCCTGATCAAATGAAACCGTCTCTGTATGTGCTTGGACTTCTGGTGCGACCGTGGTTCCTTTGCTTGTGCGATTGCTCCAGTGTTATCACAAAAGATAACCAAAGGATCTGCACTCGAAGGAACGACACCAAGTTCTCTCACGAACTTACGAATCCATACTGCCTCCTTGGATGCTTCCGAGGCTGCAACATACTCGGCTTCTGTTGTGGAATCAGCAACAATTGACTGTTTGAAACTTTTCCACACCACTGCTCCTCCATTCAAGCTAAAAACATAGCCTGATTGCGATCGGAAATCATCCTGGTCTGACTGGAACGAAGCGTCAGTATATCCTTCAATACTGAGTTCTTCCTGACCACCATATATCAAGAACATATCTTTGGTCCTCCGCAGATATTTTAAAATGTTCTTGACTGCAATCCAGTGCGCCACACCTGGATTACTTTGGAAACGACTGGTCACGCTTAACCCGTAAGCGACGTCTGGGCGAGTACACAACATCGCATACATAATGGATCCAATAGCCGAAGCATAAGGCGTATTGTCCATTTCATCTTTCTCAGTCTGTGTTTGTGGACACTGACTCTTCGAAAGACTCAGACCATGTCTGACTGGAAGATATCCTCGTTTAGAATTCTCTAAATGAAATCTCTCCAGGACCTTTTCGATGTAAGTACTCTGGCACAGCCCGAGAAGCCTCTTAGATCTATCCCTGTAGATCTTCATACCTAATACATAGGCTGCTTCTCCTAGATCTTTCATCTGGAAACATTTCCTTAACCATGCCTTAACAGCATGCATTTCAGGAATGTCATTTCCAATGATCAAGATGTCATCGACGTAGAGGACTAGGAAAGTTATCACGCTCCCACTAAACCTCTTATATACACACGGGTCATCCTCGTTCTTGATGAAACCAAAATCAGTGACTGATTCATCAAAACGAATATTCCAGCTTCTTGATGCTTGCTTAAGTCCATAAATAGACTTCTTTAACTTGCATATCTTATGACGATCTGCTGGATTAGTGAAACCCTCAGGTTGTGTCATGTACACATCCTCATCCAGATTTCCATTTAGGAAAGCTGTTTTCACATCCATCTGCCAGATCTCATAATCATAATATGCAGCTATCGCGAAAAGAATCCGAATAGACTTAAACATAGCTACAGGTGAGAAAGTTTCATCATAATCTATCCCGTAGATTTGTTTGAAACCTTTCGCAACTAGCCTGCCTTTATAGGTAACCACGTTACCATCCATGTCAATCTTCTTCTTGAAGATCCATTTACAGCCTATAGGGATAACTCCCGGAGGCGGATCAACCAAATCCCAAACTTGGTTATCTGACATGGAGTCCATCTCGGCGCGCATAGCTTCAAGCCATCTCGCTGACTCCGGTCCACTGACCGCATCTGCATAAGTGAGGGGTTCATCATTATCAATGATGTAGACTCCGTCATAGCGCTCAGGCTGTCGACGAATCCTTCCCGATCTTCGCAGTTCCCGTGATATCTGAGCCTCAGGTTGTTCAATAACCTGATCTACTGGCTCAGGCTCATCCAACTGTGCTTGAGCACTTTGTCCTTCCTCTGGATTCTCATCCAGCTTTATTTCTCTCCCACTGGCCTCTTGCAGAAGAAACTCCTTCTCAAGAAATATGGCCGTCCGAGCAACAAAAACCTTGTTCTCCTTGGGATCGAAGAAATAATAACCCTTAGTTTCCTTAGGGTAACCGACAAAGATACATTTGTCTGATCTGCTCTCTAGTTTCCCAGAGGCGAGCTTTTTGACATAAGCCTCGCAGCCCCAGATCCTGATAAATGTTAAGCTCGGTTGTTTCCCATACCATAACTCAAATGGCGTCTTTGAAACGGCCTTGGATGGCACTCGGTTTAGTACTTTTGCAGCTGTTTCCAGTGCAAAACCCCAAAAGGAGTTGGGTAAAGAAGCCTGACTCATCATAGAACGAACCATATCAAGTAACGTTCTATTTCTCCTCTCGGACACACCATTCCATTGCGGTGTTCCTGGCGGAGTGAGCTGTGAGATAATCCCACACTCCTTCAGATAGTCAGTAAACGTATGACTCAAGTATTCTCCACCTCGATCTGAGCGAAGTGCCTTGATATTTCGGCCTAGCTGATTCTGTACTTCATTCTTGAACTCTTTGAACTTGTCAAAAGATTCACTCTTATGTCTCATCAGATAGACATAGCCATACCTACTGAAATCATCAGTAAAGGTAATGAAGTACTGATAGCCACCTCTGGCATGTTTACTAAATGGCCCACACACATCACTGTGTATAAGGTCAAGTAAACCTGAAGCCCTTTGACCTTTGTGAGGAAAAGGTGACTTCGTCATTTTACCCATTAAACAAGCCTTGCATGTATCAATCTCCTTGGAGGAGAATGATCCCAGCAGTCCATAATCATGCAACCGCTTAATGCGTTTCTCGTTTATATGGCCTAAACGACTATGCCATAGCAAGGTGCTGTCATCAGCATACTTGGCTTTCTTAATATCAATATTTTGTATAGAACGCTCCATGTCCAACATGAATAACCCATTGTTAATTGAACCAGTTGCATAAACAATATTATCAAAAGACAAAACACACTTTGAAATATTGCATTCAAAGGAAAATCCCTTCCTGACAAGAGCAGGAATGGAGATAATATTTTTAGTAATACTGGGAACAAAGTAACAATTGTTTAGTTCCAATACAAGTCCAGATGGTAAAGAAATGAAGTAGTCTCCTACAGCAACAGCAGCAACCCGTGCCCCGTTTCCAACGCGTAGGTCCACCTCATGCTGTCCCACCTGTCTTCTTCTCTTGAGTTCCTGTACATTTGAACAAATGTGAACTCCACATGCAGTGTCCAACACCCATGATATAGAAGAAGAAAACATGACCTCAGTCATGAATATACCTGAGCCAGAAGCGAAGCTTCCCCTCTTATCTCCTTGGAGCGCTTTACAGTCCTTTTTCCAGTGACCCAGCTGGCCACAGTGGAAACACCTGTATTCCTTGGACCGCTTGACCTTCTGCTTCAAAGCCTTGCTGTAACTCTTGACGGGGGCCTTGCCCTTCTTCCCCTTCTTCTTGTTCCTAGAAGGA
Source organism: Costus lasius (assembly GCA_027563935.2). Classification (NCBI taxonomy): domain Eukaryota; kingdom Viridiplantae; phylum Streptophyta; class Magnoliopsida; order Zingiberales; family Costaceae; genus Costus; species Costus lasius. The sequence goes on from CM050448.1 coordinate 100,185,688, forward strand.
ACCATTAAGACAGAGGTCGAAGGCTTACCCTTCAGAGTCTCCTCAGTGGTCAAGAGCATATTCAGCAGCTCTGCCGGAGTACAATCGATTTTGTTCATATTAAAATTAATAATGAATGCGTCGAATGAAGGCGGGAGAGACTGCAGAATAATATCCACAGCAAGCTCCTGGTTAATGGTATGCCCCAGTTTCTCTAGAGCCTCCTTGTGCCCAATCATCTTGAGCACGTGAGCTCCCACTGGGCTCCCTTCAGCCAGTTTGCTCTGAAAGAAGAGCTTCGTCAAGTTATAGCGTTCAGTCCTCGCCTGTGCAGCATACAGCATCTTGAGGTTCGCTATAATCTCTATAGCCGACATATCCTCATGCTGACGCTGCAGCGGTGGCGTCATAGACGCTAGCATCAGGCAAGCGACATCAATGCTATCATTGACGTGCTTTTCATAGGCTTCCCGAACCGCCCTTGCGGCGTTCGGAGCGGGCTGCGGCGGTATCGCCGTCTCGAGGACATACAGTTTCCTCTCTGCCTTAAGAACGATCTTAAGGTGTCCAAACCAGTCAGAGAAGTTCGGCCCAGCAAACTTCTCCCTTTCCAGTAGGGATCGCACATTGAAGTTCATGGTGTTCGTTGCTGCAGGTATCTACAACAATGCAAGAACAGCAAGGTCAGTATCAATGTATAAGAATCAATCAGGACTTAAGAAAGATTCTTTTTCTCACTATTTTATCTGGCTTGAAAAATCCAACAAAACAGCCCGAAAGAGTAGAACTCTTTTAGTGAGATGGGATCCAGATTTCATACTTGGTCTCCGCGTCCCGCTCAGGCGAGATAAGATGCACAGAGAGTACAAGCACTAATCTCTGGTAGGCAGTCCCTGCCGATCGCCAACCCGTGCGATTCCCCTTCATCTAGGCAGTCCAGCAGACTGTGCTAACTGAGTTGGTACAACACAGTCTCTGACCCCACAGATGGCTGCCTCCATGTGCTACCATATGCGCCACATATGTAGCCTACACGGTCAAGCTGACCCGACCTACTCCCTGGACCACCATGTGCTATGCTGAGCAACGAGAAGGGATAAATCCCTACTCTGTAACACACAGGTGTAATCCCGCACCGTCTGAAGATAGATGGACGTGCCCACTGAGTGGGTACAACACGGCTCCAACGATAATCAGAACAGTGAGGTTTCGCGTCAGAAGGCTTACGAGCTTGATATTTCAGCGTTGGATTTTAACGGTCTTTTATCTTCTTCACTATCATGCAATTCCTATGGTGATAGCAGAAGATAAACTTAATCATGCAATTCTAATATTCAAACATTAAATAAAAGAAAGCATGAATCTTATGTGGTAAAAGCCCATAGCCCTAGTGAGACCTTAACCTAACTTAAGTCTGCACTTGCTCTTCATGGGTCTTTAGCTGCTCATCTGGCCCAAACCAGGGCCCAAGCGCCATCTGCAGCTGTGGTGCGCCCACCAGGAATTTGCGCCTAGTCCCAGAGTCGAACCCTGGACCTCCCACCTGGTCAAGCCACTGCTGCATGCGCCTCTGCCAAGTGTGCACTGTGCTCTTGTCTAATTAAATTACAAATTTAACTATCTAGACAAGATTGACACGCAGGTCAATTTCACATTATAAATTAATTGAACTGTGATACGCAGATCACAAAACTAAAAATTAATTTACAATTAATACCAGGCTCGCAGGCCCCAGCACAACACACATTAAAATGGGCAGCCCACATAAGATTAAATAAACATACATATGCATCATTCAACAATCATGTGATCCATCATAAAAATTAAAATTTTCGAAAACCCCATAGGATCAATTTTAATTTTTTCCTTATTTGCCCTACAACCTTACAACGGTCCATTACTAGGGATCCACTCATCCATCCTAGTCAGATCCACTGCCCTTGCATGCACCAAGTCCTAACTGACTTGAGTCGACCAAAAGGTCAACCATGCATGCGCCAAGGGCTGAACGACCACACTGAGGTCTGGCAAGCGGGTGTGACCCCGGGCCTAACTCAGGTGCGTTCATGGGTCGTCTCAATCAGACATCGCTACACGCCTGTCTGCAGTCGACCTATAGCCACCTCAAGCTTGCGCCAAGGTGCTATCCAGTCGACCCATCAAGGCTGTCAGATAGTCTGATCAGACTGATTGGATCTAACCTAGGGGATAACTTCAACCCTAATAACCCGTCTAAGGGTTTAATGCAAGCGCATCTTAGATCTACAATGAGTCGCGCAAGTGATATATTTTTTTTGAGAAAAACTACATCATGCGCCAACATACATGCGCAAAGAAAACAAACACAAGTTTCGCTTATGACATGTAAACATGTATTTTTGCATGTATGAAAGATCTAAGCATTTTCGCAAGCATGGATCACAAAATGGCTTAAGCAATCATACAAAAACATGCGTTAACTCCGCTCTGATACCAATTGAAGAGTCCCCTTCGAGGGGGAGCAAAACCCTAAAGTAGTGGCGCAATCAAAGTAGGGTGCAGCGGATAAAGGGTTTCATAGATCGAAGAGCATGTATCATATGATCAACTTAACAAAAACCGATTGTAAAAGAAGTGATTCGATCCATACCATTGCCATTTCTAGATGGCGCCTTGGAAGAAAGAGAGCAATGAAGATCTCCTCCAAATCGTCACACACAAGATGAGTCTTGGCTCCTTCTTGTCGTCCCTTGTGCTAGCAAGAGTCGTCCAAGGTGTCTCTGATCGAATGCAAAAGGGAAAAGAGAGCTTTTTCTTTCTTGGCGTTTTTCTCTTGTCGCCTTAGACTTCCTCACACGAGAATGCCGCTCGATGACAACCCAAGGAGGCATCAATTGCATGAAGAGGCAAGAGAGGGGCGACGTGTGTTCATGGCCACGTTTGAGAAGTGCTAAAAATAGCATCCCACTTCTCCATATGCGATCTTGGGTTTACCCCAATCGCAAATGCCACATCACCATTGAACCATGCGCTCATCCATGAGCTGGTTCAAACCGATTTGGTCCACTAACCAAATAAACCAAGAAATAAGTCCAGATCAAAATAAACCCAAAGGCTCTCGATCTGACTGTCAATCTCTCAATGCTTCTGATCTGACTGATCTAGCACTCATTCTCTCGATCGAAGCTTACCGATCTCAAGCCCTAATCAATCAAACATGATCAGACCAGATCTCACTTTCAATCAGAGATTAAATCCCTTTAAACTGAACCCAAACAATTCAGTCCACACGATCTGACTTAAGTAAGCCATATCATCAAATTGTGCGACCCTGAGGGTTTCCTTTAAATGTCGGTAACGATAACTCACGTTATCACGATCAGTGAGGGGTATCTAGCAACACATCACTGTCTCCCGATATAAAGGAAAGAGTCTTCCAAGACTACACCCAAAAACAGCACAAGTGTGAATCAACATCACTAGGCATGCATATTTCCTTTGCCACTGGATGTTCTTATTGGACAAGCCTGTCAAGCCTGTAACTCCAATATGATAAGCATGATTAGATCAGATGAGCATAGTCATCTGGGTATGGCCATACACTTTCTCAATCATCTCATCCGAGGGGGGCCCCTTTAGAACATCACACTCCTTAAACAAGGAGACGGCAATCCTATGTCTATCACTAGTGCCCTAACATGATTCAAGTTCACCATCCAAGATAGTCTATAATCATTGTGTTTCAAATGATATTGAACTATCTCAAAACAATGACAATCATCATTTAGAAAACACAAGTGATCTCAAGTCAGAGGAAATGTGCCACTTGTCTCACTCAAGGAATATTCACATTGTGACAAACAATTGAACATCCTAGTAGGGTCTGTCCAGTACATCCAATGTACCCATGAGTCTACATCTTATTCCATGCTCGAAGCATCCTATAAGATTAGAACACATATTAGTCTCAATCATATCAAGGCTGTCTCATGTTCACCAAGATATCTCGACTAAGGACTTATAGCACGTCAGCCTAGCTGAACAGCTTTGAGACATTATTCAGAAGAACATATATTGCAGCAGACAATGTAAACAACTGAATAATAACCATGCCTTTATAAACATAACAGTTTATTACATGATACAGATACATTCCCACAGGCCTCAAACATTAGCCTTAAGGGCATACCCCAACAAATTCTAGAAACTGGGTCCTTGTTCTTTTTATGGGGGCTCAGAATCATGTAATGCCGAGAACTGGCAGTTATGCTTGGACAAGATTTTCCAAGTCATGCGTTGCTCGGATGAAGACAAGCTGTGTCTGGCCACCTATATGATGCGTGGTGACGCAGATGAGTGGTGGAAGGGCGTGGTGAGACTTGCCGAAGAAAGACATGAGACCGTAGATTGGCCTTACTTCTTGTCTCGATTTAACGAGAAATACTTCCCAGATAGTTTAGTGGAGGACCGAGAGGTGGAATTTATTCACCTGGAGCAGGGTGATATGACTGTGGACCAGTATGAATTACAGTTCACGAAATTGGGAAAGTATGCTCCTCACCTGATAAACACTGAAAAGAGGAGAGCTACTAAGTTTCTCAGAGGTCTCAGATGGGACATTAGAGAGCAGGTTGGTGCTCAGCATTTGGAGACCTATGTTGAGACTGTTGGGCGAGCACGCACCATTGAGAGATACATAGCTGAGAGGAGTTCTCATGTTGCCGTGGCAGTGGTTCCTGCAGCTGAGGCGGCGGTTCCTCAGTATGGCAGTGGCGGCAAGGGTAAGAAGTACCCTAAACATAAGGACTACAAAAAGAGCAGGTATAAGCCTTACTCCTACAAGGCACCGCAGCAGTCCAAGGATGTAAGAAACAGTATCACAGAGGACCGGACTTGTAGTTATTGTGGGCTCAAGGGACATCTAGTGAAAGACTGTCATAAGAGGAATGGTGTATGCTTCAGGTGTAAGAAACCAGGGCACATGGTCAGGGACTGCAAAGAGCCTGAGATACAGCCTAGAGGCGCAGATAAGCCTACAGTCCAGACTAGAGTTTATGCTGTGGCTGAGAAGGATACACGAGCTTCCCGATCCGTTGTGGAAGGTACCTTATTTGTATTTGATCAGTTAGCTCGCATTTTATTTGATCCTGGTGCAAATTTGTCTTTTGTATCTGTTAAGTTTGCTGCATGTTTACCTGTGTTACCTAAGGTGATGAATTATGTTGTGTCTGTCAGTACTCCCTTAGGAAAGTCATTATCTACAGACACTGTGTGTGCTGATTGTGTGGTACATGTAGAGGGTTATGAGTTTCTAGTGGATTTAATCCTCCTAGACATGCAAGACTATGATGTCATTCTAGGTATGGATTGGTTGTCCTCACATCATGCCTCTGTGGATTGCTTCGAGAAAGTAATCACTTTAAATCTGCTAGATGGGAATCGGCTTTTTGTGAGAGGTCTAGTGTCAGACCAAGGACCACATGTGATATCTTTCCTGCAGGCCAGGAAGTTACTTGCTAGTGGGTGCAAGGGTTATCTTGCACATGTTAAGGTGCAGGATGATTCTACTTCTGATTTGACTCAGATGGCGGTGGTGAAAGAATTTCCTGATGTGTTCTCTGAAGAATTTTTAGGTTTACCACCAATTCGAGAGGTAGAGTTTGGCAATGAGTTGGCGCCAGGTACGGCACCTATCTCCAGAGCTCCTTATCGTATGGCTACTTCAGAGTTGGCCGAGCTTAAGAAACAACTGGAGGAATTGCTAGAGAAAGGGTATATTCGGCCTAGTGCTTCTCCCTGGGGAGCGCCAGTGCTGTTTGTAAAAAAAAAGAAAGATGGAACCCTGAGGATGTGTATAGACTACAGGCAGTTGAATCAAGTGACTATCAAGAATAAGTATCCTCTTCCCAGAATTGATGATCTATTTGATCAATTACAGGGAGCTACAGTGTTCTCTAAGATTGATCTGAGATCAGGGTATTATCAGCTTAGGGTCAAGGATGAGGATATATTTAAGACTGCTTTCAGGACCAGGTATGGGCATTTTGAATTTTTAGTTATGCCTTTTGGACTGACGAATGCACCTGCTGTCTTCATGGATTTGATGAACAGGGTATTCCATGAATTGCTTGACTCTTGTGTGGTAGTCTTTATAGACGATATTTTGGTATACTCACGGACTACTTCAGATCATGTCAGTGACTTACGCAGAGTGCTGGAGGTTCTGAGGAAGAACCGGTTATATGCCAAGGCTAGTAAGTGTGAGTTCTGGCTAGAGAAGATCAGTTTCCTTGGGCATGTGATTTCTGGTCAAGGGGTGTCTGTGGATCCAGTTAAAGTGCAAGCCATCCTGGATTGGGGAAGACCGACTAGTGCTACTGAGATCAGGAGTTTCCTGGGTTTGGCAGGTTACTACCGGCGATTTGTTGAGGGATTCTCCAAGTTGGCGGGTCCTTTAACTAAATTGACCAGAAAGGAGGCCAAGTTTATTTGGGATGACAAGTGTGAAGAGAGCTTTCAAGAGCTGAAGAGGAGGTTGACTAGTACACCGATCCTCATTATTCCTAGTGATGGGGAAAGGTTTACTGTTTATACGGATGCTTCAGGCAAAGGGTTGGGTTGTGTCTTGATGCAGAAGGGTTCTGTGGTAGCCTATGCTTCGAGACAACTGAAGGAGTATGAATTGAACTACCCTACTCATGATTTAGAGTTGGCGGCCGTAGTCTTTGCTTTGAAGATATGGCATCACTATTTGCTGGGCCAGGAGTTTGATCTGTTCACTGATCACCAGAGTCTCAAGTATATCTTCACTCAGAAGGAGTTGAACATGAGACAGAGAAGATGGATGGAGTTGATCAAAGACTATGACTTCTCCATTCAGTATCAGGCTGGAAAGGCCAATGTAGTGGCGGATGCACTGAGCAGACATCCAGTTACTTCAGTAGCTGCTTTACGAGTCAGTGAGTGGCGGTTACTGCAGGAGTTCAGCGATCTCAGGATCAGTGTTTCTCCTAGAGTTCAGTCGGGTTATGTGGCTTTTCTCAGAGTACAGTCTGCTTTGTTGCAGAAGATCAGAGATCAGCAGTCTGTGGATCCGAGATTAATTCAGATCAGGGATAGTTTGGTTGATGGCGCAGTTCAGGATTTTAGCCTGTCTGATGATGGTATTATTCGGTTTCGTGGAAGGGTATGTGTCCCTGAGGAACTGAGCTTGAGGAAAGAAATATTGGAGGACAGCCATAACTCCAAATATTCTCTACATCCTGGCGTGACTAAGATGTATCAGGACCTCAAGAAGAGTTTTTGGTGGCCGGGCATGAAGAAAGAGGTATATGATTTTGTCTCTAGGTGTTTAACCTGTTAGACTGTAAAGGCTGAACACCAGAAGCCTGGTGGTTTGTTGCAGCCCCTTCCTATTCCTGAGTGGAAGTGGGAATGCATCAGTATGGACTTTGTGTGTGGTTTGCCCAGAACCAGATTGGGTCATGATGCTATTTGGGTGATCGTTGATAGACTCACTAAATCAGCCCATTTTCTTCCGATCAAGATGACCTATCCTTTAGAGAGACTGGCCAGATTGTACATTGATGAGATAGTCAGACTACATGGAGTGCCGGTTGATATTGTGTCTGATAGGGACTCTCGGTTTTTGTCCAGATTTTGGAAGAGTTTACAGGAGGGTTTGGGTACTAAGTTGAGTTTTAGTACAGCATACCATCCTCAGTCTGATGGCCAGACGGAGCGTACTATACAGACTCTAGAAGACTTGTTGAGAGCTTATGTGGTTGATTGGAGTTCTGAGTGGAATCGGGATCTATCTTTGATAGAGTTCACTTATAATAATAGTTTCCACTCCAGTATTCAGATGGCTCCTTATGAGGCTTTGTATGGAAGAAGGTGTAGGACTCCCTTGTGTTGGGAGGAAACTGGTGACAGAATGATTTTGAGATCTGATGCAGTTCAGGAGACTACTGATAAGGTCAGAGAGATTCAGGATAAATTGAAAATTGCTCGGGACAGACAGAAGAGTTATGCTGATGACCGTCGTCGTTCCTTGGAGTTTATGGTAGGGGATCATGTGTTCTTGAAGGTGTCACCTACTAAGGGTGTTATGAGGTTTGGCAAAAAGGGCAAGTTGAGCCCTTGTTTGTAGGCCCTTTTGACATTATTGAGAGAATTGGTCCAGTGGCTTACCGGTTAGCTTTACCTCCTGCTTTGGATCATGTGCATAATGTATTCCATGTCTCTACTTTGAGGAAATATCATCCTGATCCATCTCATGTGTTGGAGCTAGAACCTCTTCAGATTCAGAGTGACTTGACATTTGAGGAAAGACCTCTTCGGATTGTGGATAGAAAGGATAAAGTTCTGAGGAACAAGACTATACCTTTGGTAAAGGTTATCTGGGGAAATCAGTAGTTGAGGAGGCGACATGGGAGACTGAAGCTGATATGAGGAAGTTTTATGCTTATCTTTTTGATGATATGGATGCTGAGCTTTAGAGGACTAAAGCTTTATAAGGAGGGAGGGATGTAAGATCCAAGGATCTTAAGTCCTGGTAAGCATTATTTTGATTTTGTCTAAAATTATTGACTGTGATATTTTTTATGTATTGGTTGTTAATAGTTAATTAACTAGAGATTTTTGGTTGTTAATTTATTGTAAATTAATTAGAGATTATTTGTTTGATTATTGGCTGTTAATTTATGATAAATTATTATTGGTTGTTCATGATAAATTAATTAGGATTTATGGGTTGTAAGTTGTTAGTTAATTAATTAGACCTTATTGGTTAATTAGACCTTAGTGGATATTAATTAAGTCCTTATTGGATTTCGGTTAAGTGATTGGTTATTTGTCAGTTAATTAAATTAATTAGTTAACTTTGGGTTAGTGGGTTTAAAAATTCAAAATTTTAGTTAAATGGGTTAAACCCTATTTGAATTAATTGCTTAATGGGTTTAAAATTTAAAAACCCAAAGTTTAAGTGGTAATTTCGGTTAGGGTAGGAGAGTTGGCGATATTTTTGCTTGGAAGAAATCTTGGGCGACGGCTTGGAGGCTTGGAGGCGAAAATCTTTTCTTCCTCTTCCTTTCTTCCATTGGCCAGCATCTTTGGTTTGGGTGGCGTTTTCTTCCATTGGTGGTGGCAAGGCTTTAGACAATTTTTGGAGAATTTTCACCTTGCGTTCACGGTTAAGAGGTGAGTGGGGTGACTTAATCGAGTTCTATCAACTTAGTTGTGTTAATTGATATATTGAATGGATTGGAAATTTTGGAAATTTTACCATGTTAAAACCGTAATTATGCAAAGTGTATGTAAGGTATGAAAACCGAATTTAGGGCATTGTTATTCATGAGAACCGAATTGTATTTCTCCATGAAAACCTAAATTTCCATGTAAACCGAAATGATCTTGATAGTTGTTATGAAAACCGAATTTTGATGTTAATTATAAAAACCGAAATAATCTTGATAATTGTTATGAAAACTGAAATTTTGATTTAATTATGAAAACCGAAATTTTGATGATTATTTAACCGAAAATTTGTATGAAATTTAAGGTGTTTTTATAGGGAATTTTGGTAGCATTAAATCATTGAATTTTGAGTATGAGATTCTTGTTATCTAGATATTTTTTTTAGTATGAATTTTGAGTATTAAATCAGTGATTTTATCCCGTTAGTAAGAATACATGTTTTACATTTTATGTTGATTTTATGGATGCTTATTGTAATTTTATGTTTCTTTATGAGTGTAGCATGTATTCCTTGTTTGAGAAAAATTGGGTGATAACATAGCAAGGTTATGACTGAACTAATCAGCATGAAACCTAAGGACTACACTACATCATGTGATTATTAATATTATGTAATTATGTGATTTTTGAATATTATGGGATTATGTGATCTTTGAACATTATGTGGTTATGTAATTTTTGGAAATTATGTGGTTATGTGATTTCGGATATTATGTGTTATGTGATGTTAGGACTAAGGCTAAGTGTAACTGTGTACTCAAGGGGGTAGTCGTTATGTGATATGTTAAGGGTTTGAATTTCAGCCCTGTATTTGATATGTGAGGGGGTTGATGTTCAGCCTGCCTACTATGATTATTGTGATGGGGGTTGATGTTCAGCCTGCCCGATATGATTTTTGTGATGACTATCCTAGAGTCTAGTTGACACTTAGGAGTCCACCTTTATGAAATATGATATAAGATGTGTTTGTTGTCCAGTAGGAACCTTTTGGGAGAACGGGTTTTGACGCAAAGTGCCATGTCTTGGTCGGACAGGGGCCACCTCTTGATGTCATCACTCTCTTTTTGTGATATGGGGTGTCGTAGAGCAAAGTGCCACGCCGTGACCCGGCGGGGGCCACCTCTTGAATCTACACACAAGCCATCGATGTGTTTATGGGGTGTTTTAGAGCAAAGTGCCACGTCGTGACCTGGCGGGGGCCACCTCTTGATTCTACTCACTGTCCATGTTTATGTGTTGCACGAGATTTTGCAGCTCCCAGTGCTTAGGCAAAAGCCGGGTTAGACCATATTGGTCACTACTGAATATGCTGGACAACTAGGTTAACTAAGTATGGATGTGTTTAGTTGGTTTAGAGTATAACTCTAGAACCTGAGTTTGTATAGAACCTGAGTTTGTTATATGTTGGTGTGTACATCTGGCTGTTTATATGACTTCTGTTTCCTTTATTTTGTTATATGTTGACATAATGTTCTGTTACAGATTTTTAAAATAACCTGCCTATATTTTTGAGTGTATGTTATGGATGGTCGATTTAGACTATCCACTCACTGGGCTGTGTAGCTCACCCCTCACTATTTTCAGGCATAGAGCAGGGGCGCATTTCTTGAGTTAGCATTGGCGTGGACATTATGCTAGTTTGGTTAAGAACTTTTGTGCTTAATTATCTGGGGCCGGTTGTGGCCTTAATATGAATGATATGATCTATGTGAACCATGTGAACTATGTGAACTTGTGATGCCAAATTAATGAGTTTGATTTTTGTGTCACCGCGGGCTTCAGCCTGGTTTCGGTGTTTGGTATGAATTTATAAAATCGACTTTGTGGCTTTGCTTTGAATTTCGAATCGAATTGTATTTATGCCATCGGATTTGATATAACTGTTGCCTTGCATATGTCTAGTGCAAGGATTGCGTGGTGGCAGGTACCCTTATGTGATTTATGAGATTTGTGTTTTGTGGATATTTATATGTATGGAATTTCGAAATTTTCAGATCGTGTTTTCTTGAACTCGGTTTTACCTAGCATATGAATCGATCTTATATGAAACATCCTGTATCATTCATGAATTGTGCCATTTGTTTGGGGTTAAGATAACGGGATGTTACAAAGAGCTTTAATGGATCTTCCAAGCTGGTTCTCTACTTCATTCTTGAACTCCTTAAATTTCTCAAAGGACTCAGATTTATGTCTCATTAGGTAGACAAAACCATACCTACTGAAGTCATCAGTAAAGGTAATGAAGTAGCTGTACCCTCCTCTGGCTCGTTTATTGAAGGGCCCACACACATCAGTATGTATGAGATCCAATAAACCTTCTGCCCTCTCACCAATCTTGGTGAAGGGTGCCTTTGTCATCTTCCCTAACAAACAAGGTTCACAAGTATCAAATTCCTCCAAGGAACTTGAATCTAACAATCCATTTGCATGGAGTTGTTGGATGCGATTCTTGTTTATATGGGCTAATCGACAGTGCCATAGGAAAGCACCAACTGAACCACTCAGTTTGGTCCTCTTATTGCTTATGTTACAAATAGAACTTTCCATATCCAAGATATATAGACCATTGCACAAAGTGCCCTTCCCATAGAACATATTTGCAAATGAAAAAGAACAGGAGTTCTTATTTATTTCAAATTTAAATCCTTTCCTCGCCAAGCAAGGGATGGATACAATATTCTTTGTTAGCGAAGGTACACAAAAGCAATTGTCTAGTTCTAATTGAAGTCCAGAAGGCAAGGAGAGAGTCAAAACGCCTACAGCAACAGCAGCAACCTGTGCCCCGTTTCCAACGCGTAGGTCAATCTCTCCAAGCCGCACCGATCTACTTTTCTTGAGCCCCTGCATATTTGTACAAATATGAGCTCCACATGCGGTATCCAATACCCATGACATAGAAGTAGAAAGGTTGACTTCTGTAACATAAATACCTGAGCTAGAAGTTAAGGCCAAGCCTTTCTTCTCCTCATTCTGAAGTTGCCTGCAGTCCCTTCTCCAGTGGCCCTGCTCGCCACAGTGAAAACACCTATGTTCCTTTGACTTCCTCGCCCTTTTCTTCAGTGCTTTGGTAGGACCTCTGGCACTGCTCTTAGCACGTGCTTTACCCTTCTTCTTTATCTTCTTGGTCGCAGGGACCAAAAGAACAGAATTGGGTTTGGTCTTACCCATCTCTCGCTCGGCTGTTTGGAGCATATTCATCAATTCCTCCCGTGTGCACTCAATCCGGTTCATGTTGAAGTTAATGATAAACGGACTGAAGCTAGGGGGCAGGGAATGAAGAATAAGATCCACAACCAGCTCGTTGTCTATGGTGTGTCCCAGTCTCCTGAGATGATCCACATTCCCAATGAGTTTGAGAACATGGGGTCTCACTGGTGCACCTTCAGACAACTTGCACTGAAAGACTGCTTTGGCGGTGTCAAATCTCTCAGTTCTAGCCTGAGCCTCGAACATCTGTTTCAGACGAGTAATCATCTGAAAAGCGTTCTGCTCCTCATATTGCACCTGCAGTTCAGGTGCCATACTGGCTAGCATAAGACATGCAACCTCCAAAGAGTCATCCTGATGCTTTCTAAAAGCATCTCTGTCTGCCGTTCGGGCATTAGGCGGAGGAGCCGCAGGAAGAGGCTGTTCAAGGACATACAGCTTCTTCTCGAGCTTGAGGACTATCCTCAAATTCCGATGCCAGTCCATAAAGTTAGTTCCAACTAACTTATCCTTATCAAGGAGTGATCGCAGTGATAATCCGCTAGTGTTCGTAGCCATTGTTCTACAACACCCAAGAAGAACAGATTAGTACTACTTCGAATCATTTAAACTGGACTTGTTTTAAATGACCATGGCTCCCACTATTTTATATTCGAATTGACAACCCACAAAGTCAATCGGGAAGTTTAAAACTTCCTAGTGAGATGGGATCCTTATTTCACATGAGGCTTTGCGTCCCACGAGGGTGGGATGAGATGCACAAAGTAACCCATGCTTCCTAAGGTGGGCGCGCCGGCCGGTTGCTCCAAGCAACTCCCCTTGTTGAGACAGTCTGGGCATTTCATGTCCAGCGAGGGCTGGATACAACATGAAAACTTTACCTCTCAACGATGCCTCTAGACTTTCACCATGTGCCCAGCACATGTGAACTTCTAGTCAAGTCCATTCCTAACCGTTATGCCCAGGGCCAACGAGTTTCCTTGCGAAGGCACGCCCAGGTTAAAACTGGACTAGGGAAACCATTGCCACCACGCACTTTATAAAGATAAGTTAGTGTGTCCCACGAGGGTGGGAAACAATTCACAACTCCACTGATCGATAGCTTAGTGAGGGCTACACGTTAGAAGGCTACCAGACTTGATATTTTAATTGAGGGTTTTTGTTTAAGGTCTCATCATCTCAGTTTTATCTTATGTCTATCATTACAGGCATACAATCCTATAGTGATAACATAACGGTAAAACATTTCAGGCATGCTTCTGCAGATAATAATAAAAGCAGTAAAGGATGATGTGATCATATCCTATACAAGACATTGAACCAATCCATGCCATGAAATAGGTTCAACTCTTGTCCTAGAACTCAAGCCCCAAAACTAGACCTAGCCTAGCTGACCTCTAGCTTGAACTTCAAGGTTGGCTCCAAGGTCCTTCTCTCATGGTTTAGCTCTCAAACCGTGGAGGAATACTTTCGAAGTTCCCCATAGGTTCGGCCAATGCCATGGTCTTCCTCAAAGGAAGGTGCGCCACCATGCAAGGGGACAAGATCTTTTTCGCCACCAAGCAACCAAGCACCAGCTTGCATGCGCCACCTTGCATGCTTGCACCATCAAGCAAGATGCGAGCATCAAGGTCCAAGAAGGATGCGCCTAGCCCTTAATCTTCCTCTTAATTTTTACAAAAATAATGAAAAAGATGGCACGCAGGCCGCACAAGGATACATCGCAGGCATGCAAGAAGGGGGCTTGACTAATGATCACAACACCATGCACAATCAAGGTATTTACTCATGCAATTCTACATGCTCATGAAAAACATAAAATCTGAAATTTTACTTTTTCACAAAACCAGTTTCTTTTTCTCATCTTCTTCTCACAAGTCTTTTGGTTTATTGCAATTTATTTTTCATGATGATTTCAGAGATCCATTCGGCTGGCAATTTTGTCAGATCAAGAGACTTGGCCAGTCCGAAGACACAATGCCCGTCCTACTTGACAAAATTACGTGCGCCTTTGATCTTTAAATCAAACAAGAAAAATAGTCCAAAAATTCCAAAAGAGATTGAGAGGATGATAAAAACAAGAAACCCTAATTTTTCTACTTTTAGAAAAATCGATTGCCATGCATCATGCTATTTACGAAAATAGAGATATGGCATGTGAGCATGGAAGAAAAGCATAAAACATCGTTCGAGTCTTGCAAGTCCCTCTGATACCACTGTTGGGAAACCCCGGGGACATTTTACAATTTTTCAGAGTTATGGACATACATTTTTCGCAGCGGAAGAATGTCCCCGAAACAGGCCGGTCCCAAAAACCCAGTGAAGATCGCATGCAAGGGAGTCGACACGATGAGTTAGGAAATACCTTAAGAGCAATGTAGAGCGATGTCGATGAAGGCGCCCAAGTGTTCGCCCTCTGCAGTCTCGCACACACGGATCTCTTGAGTTCTCTTCTTCCACGCCCGGTGCTAGCCTCGGGAAGAAGATCCAAGCCTTAGGGAGATACTCTACTTCACTTGTGCCACCAAGAGAGATGAAGCGCCAAGAGAAGAAGGAAGACTATCCAAAAACGCCAAGCACTAATGTTCCTTGCGCCAAGAGGAAAGGAAGAAGTGGCTTGCGGTTATGGAAGAAGGAAGATGCGCCCTTGCTCCAAGCACTCGCCCCTCTCCTTGTGTTCACGCCTTCAAGGAATTAATTGCACACAAGAGGGCTCGGCTAAGTGCTCTTTTATAGGGCAAGAGGCGATTTATGAAAGGCTAGGATTAAGACAAGTGGGCGACTATGATGAGAAGGTTTGAGATAAGGAAAGTCTCCAAGACATTTCCATAATACTCATTCAACCATTCCTTTTAGAACCCATGTCTTTCTTTGTGCGCCAAGGCCTTGCCTTGCGCCCCAAGTAATGCCATATTGGCATTCATACCATAAGAGATTAAGGGGGAGGCGCCAATTGCTTCCTTATGAAGCAAATTGCCCCACTTCTCCCCATTATGCCCATAGGCGCCTAGGGGAGAAGATTTGTCCCCATTATACCCTTTTAGCCTCTCATCTCTTCATGAGAACTTGCTATTGGGCCTCATTGGATAATGAGCTAGCCCAAACATCATTGCATAGGTTGATTAAGCACTTGGATCCAATCCAATGCAACCCTAATCCAAATGTGACCAACTATGGTCAAATACGGGTCAACCTGCCAAAAATGAAGTTTGGCTCCAATAACATTCTTCCATCTCATCAGGCCCATTGGCGCTGATGAAATCTCCCAATTAGATCCGAGTTATCCAATAACTCGATCATAAGGCTTCCCGATCAATACGAGAACTCAAGTATCAAGGTGTGCGACCCTGTAGGTTCCTCTGAGGCTGGCAGTGCTGACCAAAGGTCATCACAAGCAGTGAGTGGCACCTAGCAGTGCATCGCTGCTACCCAGGTCATTGGAATGGATATCGACATCGACATCCCCATCATCGCAACTAGGTACAGATGCATTACAGTCTCTTTGCCAAACTGATATTCGATTGGACAAGTGTGTCACCACTTGTTTTCATCCAATCACATGGCTATGACTAAAACAGGTTCTTACCTGGGTATGGCCATACACTCTCAGTCATAGAACCATAAAGGAGCTCCATGGATATCATACTTCCTTAGGGAAGGGGCAAATCCTATGTCTGTCCATTGATCTTCTCATATGGGTCGTGACATGCTCAATAACAACCGTTATGACCTCCCAGCTACGGCAAGGTGTTAGGTTGTATCAAAGCAAGTCCCTAATCATATAGAATGATCAATGACCTCAAGTCAAGGGATCAATGTATCTCCTGTCACTTATGAGGATAACTCATGACACCAAGTCATAGCCTCATAGCGGGTCTATCCAGTATATCCCCAATGATATACCCATGTGTCTGCGTTAGCACCACGTGCCTAACCAGCCCACATACCAGTCTCTCAAGTACCATAGCTGTCCCATATCCACTAAGGTACATCGACTGGGGATTATAATTCGAGCACAGATCCAATCTGTCTCCAGGGACATTATCATGTAAGTACACAATCGCAGGTGTAGTCAAACAATGATAACGACAATGCCAGAATGATATATAAATATCAGTGTCAAGTAGTACATGAGTTGACCAAAACTAGGTCCTAGGGCATATACACCAACATATTGAAGTACCTCAAGACAATGCCAATCATCACTTAGAAACACAAGTGATCTCAAGTCAGAGGGAATATGCCACTTGCTTGCTTATAAGGATTTATTCACATTGTGACAAACAATTGAATATCCTAAATAGGGTCAGTCCAGTACATCCAATGCACCTATGTGTCTAAATCTTATTCCATACTCGAAGCATCCTATAAGACTAGAACACATATTAGTCTCCATCATATCAAGGCTGTCTCATGTTCACCAAGATATCTCGACTAAGGACAACTCTGAATGTCAGCAAAGCTGAACATCATTGAGACATTACTCAGAGGTATACATATAGCAGCAGATAATGCAACAATCTGAATAACAACAATTGCCTTTAGAAAACATATACATAGTTTATACATGATACTGAAAATAACCCAAGGCCTCAAACATTAGCCTTAAGGGCATACCCCAACAGCAGGTGTTGTTATCGATGTGAATAGAGGGAGATTAACTTTGAATATTGGTGAAAATAACATTGATTTCAATCTTTTATCCTCCCTTAAAAAAACCCTCCTTTGCAAATTCCTGCTTTAATATCGATGTCTCAGAATTGGAAATAAGAGCTGAAGATGTACGAAAAGAAGTAGATCCGCTGGAAGTTTGTCTGATCAGAGTGGAAGATGAAGAGAATATGGGGGAAAAGGCTCAGGCTTATGCAAAAATATTAGATTCAAGCCAGGCAGTTGAGCCGTAGAAAGCCAAAATTGAAAAGCTTATTCTGGTAAAACCTGAACCGGTAAAAACAAATAAATTAGAACTCAAGGTGCTTCCACCAAATTTGAGATATGAGTTCTTGGGGGAAAATTCTACATATTCGGTGATAGTGAGTGCTGATTTGGATAAAATGCAGACAAAGAGGTTGTTTGATGAGCTTCGACACCATAGAAAGGTGATTGGATATTCGTTGGATGACATACATGGAATTAAACCTTCTTTGTGTATGCACAGGATTTATCTGGAAGAAAACTGCAAACCTTCCATTGAGTATCAGCATCGACTAAACCCTGTTATGAAAGAGGTAGTGAAAAAGGAAGTTCTCAAGTTACTAGACGCAGGAGTGATCTACCCAATTTCTGATAGTGAATGGGTCAGTCCCGTTCATGTGGTTCCAAAGAAAGGGGGAGTCACAGCAGTGAAAAATGAGAACAATGAGTTGATCCCGATGAGAATAGTGACGGGGTGGCGCATGTGTATCAACTACCAAAAATTAAACAAAGCCACCCGGAAGGATCACTTTCCTCTTCCTTTCATAGACTAAATGCTTGAACGATTGGCCACGAATTCTTACTTTAGTTTTCTTGATGGTTTTTTAGGGTTTTTCTAGATACATATTCACATGGAAGATCAAGATAAGACCACCTTCACGTGCCCATACGGGACATTTGGATACAAGCGCATGCCTTTTGGGTTGTGCAATGCGCCGGCCACCTTTCAACGATGCATGATGGCCATTTTTTCTGATCTCATTGAAAATATTATGGATGTGTTTATGGATGACTTTTTAGTGTATGGATCTTCTTTTGATGACTGTCTATCTAATTTGTCGCGTGTTTTGTAGAGGTGCGAGGAAGTAAACCTGGTGCTTAATTGAGAGAAATGTCATTTTATGGTTCAAGAAAGAATTGTTCTTGAGCATCGTATTTCACGGAGAGGCATTGAAGTGGATAAAGCCAAGATTGAAGTTATTGAGAAATTGCCTCCACCCACATCAGTCAGAGGAATTTGAAGTTTTTTGGGACATGCCGGGTTTTATCGTCGATTTATTCAAGATTTTTCTAAAATTGCTAGGCCTCTCACTAATTTATTAGCTAAGGATATTGACTTTCATTTTGACAGAGACTGCACTGAAGCTTTTGAGAAATTGAAAAAGGCTCTCGTCTCTGCACCCATCATGCAGCCGCCAGACTGGTCGCTCCCTTATGAGTTGATGTGCGATGCAAGTGACCAAGCAGTGGGGGCAGTGTTGGGACAGCGAAAGAACAACAAACTCCATGCCATTTATTATGCCAGTAAGACTTTAGACGGAGCGCAAATAAATTATACAACCACTAAAAAGGAGCTTCTTGCCATAGTTTTTGCTTTTAATAAATTTTGCTCCTACATTATTAATTCTAAGGTTATTGTTTTTACATATCATTCGGAGATCACGTGCTTGGTGAATAAAAAGGATGCAAAGCCCAAATTAATTCGATGGATACTACTCTTACAGGAATTCGATTTTGAAGTAAAAGACAAGAAAGGGCAGAAAACTTAGTGGCAGATCATTTGTCTAGAATGACCAAAGAGAAGAACCTGGAAGACAATTTGGAAATTCATGGTGCCTTACAAGAGTATCTATATGCTCTCATTAGACAAGAGACACCATGGTATGCGGATATTGTTAACTTTCTTGTGTCCAATATCATGCCACCTGATCTATCATTTCATGGGAAGAAGAAATTCAAAGTAGATGTTAAACATTTTTATTGGGATGATCCATATTTCTATCGTCGGTGTGTGGATAGTTTATTTCGAAGATGCTTGCCGGAAGAAGAAATTCATGATGTACTTTCTCACTGTCATTCTTCTCCTTATGGAGGGCACGCTAGTGCACCAAAGACGACATTCAAAGTTCTCTAGTCAGGATTCTATTGGCCGACAATTTTTCATGATGCCAAGAAATTTATCCAATCTTGTGATAAATGCCAGCGAGCTGGTAATATCACCAGAAAGGATGAACTTCCTCAACATGAGATTTTGGAGGTAGAAATCTTTGATGTCTGGGGAATTGATTTTATAGGGCCATTTCCTACCTCCATTGGAAAAAAATATATCCTTCTTTGCGTTGATTATGTCTCTAAATGGGTTGAAGCAACAGCCGAAACCACCAATGATTCGTGAGTAGTAGCCGGATTGTTTAAGAAGGTAATTTTTCCTAGATTTGGCATTCCTAGAGTCCTGATCAGTGACGGAGGCTCTCATTTCATCAAAAATAAGCTCGAGTCACTATTAAGGAAATATGGAGTACATCATAAAGTGGCTACACTATATCACCCACAGACTAGTGGTCAAACTGAAGTTTCAAATTGAGAGATTAAGAGGATACTTGAAAAGACTGTGTCAAGAGCAAGGAAGGATTGGGCGCTAAAGCTTGACATTGCTTTTCGGGCTTATAGGACGGCTTTCAAAACTCCATTAGGGATGTCTCCGTTCTAGATTATTTATGGCAAATCTTGCCATTTACCTGTAGAACTTGAGCATAGAGCCTACTGGGCAGTGAAAAGGCTAAACTATGAGCTAAAGAGTGCTGAAGAACGAAGAAAATTTCAACTGAATGAATTAGATGAAATCAGAAATTCAACTTATGAAAGTTCTCGCATGTATAAAGAATGCGCTAAGAAGTGGCATGATCAGAGGATTTCGAGAAAATAATTTTTTGAAGGGGATAAGGTTCTATTATATAATTCGCGTCTCAGGCTATTTCCAAGAAAATTAAGAAGCCGCTGGTCGGGGCCTTACATTGTTCTGAAAGTATTCCCATATGGGGCAGTAGAGATATCAAGAGAAGGACAAGAAAGTTTTAAGGTGAACGGGCTGTTGGGGTATGCCCTTAAGGCTAATGTTTGAGGCCTTGGGATTCTTTCAGTATCATGTATAAACTCTTATGTTTATAAAGGCAATGGTTGTTATTCAGTTTGTTACATTGTCTGTTGCAATAAGTGTGCTTCTGAATAATGTCTCAATGTTGTTCAGCTTGGCTGACATGCTGTAATGTCCTTAGTCGAGATATCTTGGTGAACATGAGACAGCCTTGATATGATTGAGACTAATATGTGTTCTAATCTTGTAGGATGCTTCGAGCATGGAATAAGATGTAGACTCATGGGTACATTGGATGTACTAGACAAACCCTACTAGGATATTCAATTGCTTGTCACAATGTGAATAATCCTTGTTTGCAATAAGTGGCACATGTCCTCTGACTTGAGATCACTTGTGTTTCTAAATGATGATTGTCATTGTTTTGAGGTAGTTCAATATCATTTGAAACATAATGGTTATAGAC
The DNA here is from genome assembly GCA_027563935.2 of Costus lasius. Lineage (NCBI taxonomy): Eukaryota > Viridiplantae > Streptophyta > Magnoliopsida > Zingiberales > Costaceae > Costus > Costus lasius. The sequence goes on from CM050448.1 coordinate 100,206,366, forward strand.
TATCTTGGATAATGATCATGAGTCAGGTTAGGACACTAGTGATAGATATAGGATTGCCGTCTCCTTGATTGGAGTGTGATGTTCTAAAGGGGCCCCCCTGAATGAGATGATTGAGAAAGTGTATGGCTGTAAGATCCAAGGATCTTAAGTCCTGGTAAGTATTATTTTGATTTAAATAAAATCATTGACTGTGGATATTACGTTAAGCAGTATTGGATATTAATTAACTAACTTATTGGATGTTAATTAACTGGCTTATTGATTGTTAATTTGTAATTAATTGATTAGGGTTTATTGGTTGTTAATTTATAATTAATTAAATAGACCTTATTGGATGTTAATTTAATCCCTATTGGATTTTCGTTTAAGTGAATGGTTAATTGTTAGTTAATGGTTAAATTAATTAGTTAACTATGGGTTATTGGGTTTACACTTAAATTAGATGGATTCGAATTAATTAGTTAGTGGATTAAGTCTTCTCACCTAATTGGATCATCACTTGGCGACATGGACTTGGATCCTCTACTTGGCGGTTAGGATGCTTGGCGACTTGAAGATCCAATCCGTTAATTCAAATATGGCGTGAAGAGGACTTTTGGCGGCTGATCGTTCATGCAACCCTAGAGCTTGACGCCACCTTGGAGGAAGAAGGCGATCTTGGTGTTCTTGGAGTTATTGAGGCGAATTCTCCATCTTCTTCCCCTTGGCGAATTTCCTTGAGGTGAAGAAACTTTCTTGGCGAGTTCTTGGAGATTCTTTGGGCGGCTTAAAGGCTTTGGACGAGTTTTGTGGGGGAAGATTTCACCTTAGTGTTCACGGTTAAGAGGTGAGTGGAGTGTCTATTCGATCCCTATCTATTTGGTTGTGTTAGATGATATATGTAATTGTTTGAAAACTTTACCATGTTAAATTCGAAACTCAAGACCTCACCATGTTGAAAACCGAATTTAGGGTATGAAAATCGAAATTAGGATGTTCTTCATGAAAACCGAATTTAGAGTATTTTCCATGAAAACCTAAAAACCGAAATCTTGATAATATGTATGAGAACCGAAATCTTGATAATTGTTTATGAAAACCGAAATCTTGATATTTGTAGTTAACATGTTTACTTGTGGCAAATTGTAAAGTAGTTTATAAGAATACATGTTTTAATTTTATGTTGATATTATAGATGCTTGTTAAATGCAATTTATGAATGTTTCTTCATGAGTGTAGCATGTTATATGTTTATGGTTATATATTTATAGCTATGTATCCTTGTTTGAGAAATTTGGGTGATAACATAGCAAGGTTAGACTGAACTAATCAGCATGAAACCTAAGGACTACACTACTATGTGATTTTTGAATATTATGTGATTTTTGGATATTATGTGACCTTTGGAATATTATGTGGTTATGGGATTTTCGAATATTGTGTGCTATGGTCATGGAACGGATAGGACTAAGGCTAAGTGTAACTGTGTACTCAAGGGGATAGTCTATATGTGATATGTTAAGGGTTAGAGATTTCAGCCCTGTATTGTGATATGTGAGGGGGTTGTTGTTCAGCCTGCCTGATGTGATTATTGTGATAAGGGGGTTGTTATTCAGCCTGCCTGATGTGATTATTGTGATAAAAATGACTATCCTAGAGTCTAGTTGACACTTAGGAGTCCACTTTTGTGAAATAAGATATAAGATGTGTCTGGTGTTGTCCAGTTAAGGAACCCTTTGGGAGAACGAGTGATATAAGACGCAAAGTGCCATGTCTTGGTCGGACAGGGGCCACCTCTTGATGTCGTCACTCTTAGACGCTTAGATTTTTGTGATTATGGGGTGGTGTAGATCAATGTATCACATCCTGACCAGGTGGTGATTACCTCTTGAGTCTACTCACTGTCCATCTATATGTTGCATGTGATTTGCAGGCTTCTCCCAGTGCTTAGGCCAAAGCCGGGTTGGACCATAATGGTCACTACTGAATACGCTGGACAACTAGGTTAACTAAGTGGTTGGTATGTTTAGTTGGTTTAGAGTATAACTCTAGAACCTTGAGTAGACACTGGTGTGATGTCTTAGCAGTGTCCATCTGACTGTTTTATATGAGTTCTGTGCTTTAATTTTGTTATATGTTGACATGATATTCTGTTCAATGTTTTTAAAATAATCTGCATGTATTTTGAGTGTATGTTATGGATGGTCGTTTGAGACTATCCACTCACTGGGCTGTCTAGCTCACCCCTCAATATTTTCAGGTGTAGAGCAGGGGCGCATTACCAGTTAGCATTTTTGGATATTGTGATAAGACTTTTGTGCTTAATTGTCTGGGGCCGGCTGTGGCCGAACTATATGAATAATGTGAACTATGTGAACTTGTGTTGCCGGATTGTGGCAGTTAAATGAGTTTGATTTTTGTGTCACCGCGGGCTTTAGCCTGGTTTCGGTGTGGTATCATTGAATGAATTTATAGAATCGATATTATGACTTTGTTTCGAATTTCGAGTTGACTTGTGTTTTTGCAATCGGTTTTAATATAAATGTAACTTGCATATGTCTAGTGCAAGTATTGCGTGGTGGCAGGTACATTTATGAAATTGTGTTTTGAGATTCTATGTATGAATTTTCGAAAATTTTCAGATCGTGTTTTCTTGAACTTGGTTTTACCTAGCATGTGAATCGATCTTGTATGATAACATCCTGTTTCTCTATGATTTGTGATCCTTGTTTGGGGTTAAGATAACGGGATGTGACAATGGCCATACCCAGGTGACTATGTTCATCTGATCTAATCATGCTCATCATATTGGAGTCACAGGCTTGACACGCTTGTCCAATAAGAACATCCAGTGGCAAAGGAAACATGTATGCCTAGTGAAGTGGATTCACACTTATGCTATGGTTTGGGTGTAGTCTTGGAAGACTCTTTCCTTTATATCGGGAGACAGTGATGTGTTGCTAGATACCCCTCACTGATCGTGATAACGTAAGTTATCGTTACCGACATTTAAAGGAAACCCTCAGGGTCGCACAATTTGATGATATGGCTTACTCATGTCAGATCGTGTGGACTGAATTGTTTTGGTTCAGTTTAAAGGAATTTAAACTCTGATTGTAAGTGAGATCTGGTCTGATCATGTTTGATTGATTAGGACTTGAGATCGGTAAACTTCGATCGAGAGTATTGATGCTAGATCGGTGAGATCAAGAGCATCGAGAGATCAACGGTTAGATCTTGAACCTTTAGGTTCAATGAGATCTAGACCATGGCTTGGGCTGATTTGATTTGGTTTTTGAACCAAATTCAATTGAACCGGCTCATCATGTGAGCGCTTGGTTCAAAGGTTCAAAGAGTGAAAAGAAGTTGCGTTCGGTTCACTTGGAGTGAACGCATAACGCTAGAGAAATAAAGGGTTGCTATTTTTGGAAATTTTTTTTGGCAACGCCTCCACGTTCATGAGGAACGTTTTTCTCTTGTCGCCTCTCTTCACTTCTTGACGCCTCTCCCTCTCGTGTGGCTTCTCTCGACGAGTGTAGAGGAAGGCTTTCGAAAAACCAAGAGATCTCATCTCCTCCACACAAAGGACCCTTGAAGCCTTGCTAGCACAAGAAGCAACAAGGAGTAGGCCATCACATCTTGTGTGCGGTGCCTTTGGAGAAGAAGCGCTTGCATCTTTCTCTTCCAAGTTGCCATCCAAGTCATGGCAATGGTATGATTCCTTCATCATCTTTACAAAGATTTAAAGTTGATCATATGAATATATCACATGCGATCCTAAGACACCCTAATTCCGCCCATGCAATTTTAAGTTTTTAAGTTGCGCATGCTTAGGGTTTCGCCCCCTATTTCATAGGGACCTTTCACGGGCAACGATTGAAGCATTATTTTGAAGAGGAACAAGTTGAAGAAGGTGTGTGTCTGATTCTCTCCAGTCCATCAGAAAATCTTTAAACATAGCTATGGTCAAGCTAAGGACCTTAAATAAGCGCTTTTTGGGAGGCAACCCTTATTTTCGATTTTCACTATTTATTCTTTTAGTTCATCTTAATTCAATTTTGTCTTGAAGTATTTTGTGACATAAAGTTTTAATTATGAATAGCTTTGATTGTAGGAAATTGTTAAGAGTTCTCATGAAATCAGAAGTTGATGAATAGGAGAATTGAGGATAATGTAGTGAATTACTCAAGAATTGTAAATCTTGATGCAAATCTCTGTGTGTATGGTAAACTTTGATTTGAATGATAAAACCTGATGGTATTTGATATCTGAGAGTTGATTACCATGTAAAACTTGAATATCTTCGAAATGGTATATTTTTCGGATTTTCTGAGTTGTATTTCATATTTTTGATATAACTGTACAAGGTTTCGCCAACAAATACAAAGGGAACTCTTGCGAAATTTTTCTAAAATTCTTCATTGATTAAATATTTACACATGCAACAATTAAAGTCTAGGGTACTCATTTTCATATTTTGCTAGACCTTTACAGCTTTACAGATATGGACCTTGAATGTCTATGATTTTTAAGAAATACTTGATTCATTTATCCTCAATTTTGAACTTAGAAAGCTTTTCGGGTATTTCAATTTTGATCACTTAGAAAATTTTTTAAGATTCACGTGAACTTAAATTGTTGAGTAAGATCAATTCTGGCATTGACAACGTTTATATATGAATTGTTATGTGTTTAAAAGACATGTGCATAGTTAATTTATACTTGAAGTTTAGTTTATCTTCCTTTGATTAAATAGATTTTGCTTTTATGGATAGAAATTTGGTGATTCATTTATTTAACTTGAGATTTGCTCCAACTCCTCTGGTTATATAATCTGAGATTATGATTTGACATTGGCCGGCTTTCGACCTATGGTAAAAAAAAAACATAGACTCCTCTACTTGGCATTGCGAAAAATTGGTAGTGGTACCGAAGACATGAGTTGAAGTCTTTAAAAATAAAAAGAGAAAAAGAAAGCAAGCAGTAGGACATGTGAAAATTCCTCTGATTTGAGATTGACACCATGAGTTATATTATACTGCTCTGCAGTATACTTTGAACAATGTTATGATAAATAACAGTTTAAAGACCAAAATACATTAAAAATCTCTTATTCATAGTTTCACCAAGTGACTTGAAATAAATCTTTATCTATTGATTAGGGCAGATTTATTAAACCAAAAAGTATCTGATTGCTTATTATGTGTTGAATAAACATTATGACATGATTTGTGAATTTTATCCTTCTTGGATTGTAAACTCTTGATGATTTATTTTTACTATGATATCTCTTAAGTGATTTAAGTTCTAAAGAATTGTTTACCTGAAATGTAGACTAAGGACTTTATTGAGGGTAAACTGATGAGTGTTCCTTATTTTTTTACATTCTTTATTCATATCAGTGTATTGCTTGAGGACAAACAAAAGTTTAAGTCTAGGGTATTTTGATGCGTTACATTTACACCATGTTTTTGCCTATGTTTTAGATCATATTCTGAGCTTATTTGCATGATTTCGTGCTTATTTTAGTGTTTTTACTCTACTTTGCACGAAATCTTCACTTTTCTTGGTTTTTATGAAAATGCGGGTAAAATGGCATAAAAATAAAGGATTTCAAGAGTTTTGAAGCCAAAGCATGATTCCCAAGGAGATCACGAGCCTACACGTCAAATTTGGGGTGAATACGGTGAAGAACGAGACAATTACGGCCTTGGCCGCAATTATGGATTCAGCCGTGATTTCGATGACGAGCGGAAGTTGAAAATTGGCTAAGTGTCGGAATAAACAGAAACTTTCACGGGTGAGGCCGTGAATCCATCACAGTCCGTGAAACTTTCTATGACCGAAGGCATGTACACAGAAACATTTACGGCCTCAGCTGTAAACGCATCACGGGCCGTAAAAACTTCCACCCGACGGGTTTTTCACGCGTTTCTCCATCGATTCGAACCGGATTTGTGCCAAACTCAGCAGAACCGTTCCTGGATGAGTCCTAAACCAGTCTAGCTATAAAAGACAAGTTTTTTCGAGGGAAAAAGGGAGGATTTTTTGGACGAACATAGAGGGCGGCGGCGACAAGGGCGAAAACACGACCCCAAGGGTATATTCCGGCGAGATTCCTCACGAAGGTGACGATCGATTGACTCTTCATCATCTCTAGATTGAGGAGAAGGTAGTTTTACTGTTCTTTTTGTGATTTCTCGACGATTTTTATGAGGTTTCACTTGTTCATCATAAACATCATGTATTTCCTTAACAATATGAGTGAGTAGATACTTGTTTCGGGATTATTGGGCATAGCCCTCTGACTTTCATGAATTCATCTAAGTTATTGCTCATTTTATTATGAATTTATCATCATGATTCGATTGAAATTGCATGTATCCCGTAATTTACCCTGGCCAAGTAATTTTGCGTCTTAGACGTTGCGAGAAGGACCGAGAGGTGAATCGCAACGTCCGATCTATTTCAATTGAACCTTCGAATCCAATCACGAGAGTAGGTTGGATTCATCTAAAGGATTTACCAGCTTTTCATATAACTTAATGGGTTTAGTTAGGTTAACTGTCATGAGAGTAGGGAGTTAACCTAATTAAACACCGTATTACGCTCCGAGAGGAGGTGATATGTACCTTAGGAAAAGTTCCTTTCATGATTGATAATTTCTATAGAACTAGCCACGTTTACATGATTCATGATTGTCAGTGTGGTGAACCCATGCAATCCCGATCCTTTAGAATTTGAATCTCTCAACGCTGCTTTCAAGTTTGTTCGTGCTAGAAGTCTAGAGCAACCACCAGTTTAATCCACCTTATTCAAACAAGTCAATAAGTCAGTATTTAACTACGTAGTCCTCATTGGGAACGATAATCTTTTTATTACTTCGATAAATCTGTGCACTTAGCCTCCCTCTTAAACCTTGTATTTGTAAACTTTAATCACCCGTGATTGCCTAGGTTTGTTGGTTCTATGTGTTATAATTGCCAACCATCTACACAATCTTCAATTAGAGTTGGACTAGTGAAGAACAAAGTTGTCAATTCTTCAATTCTCAATTCTCAAGAATCACAATCTGAGATCCCTTTATGTTTTTCAATTTACTTGCTTTCTATATCTAGTTTAATCTTCATTTTGATTTTCTCTATTTAAAAAATACCAAAAAAATATTTTCAAAACATGTTTGAGTAATCAATTTTCTCTATTTATCGTTATTACAAAACCTTTTCAAAAACATTATTTGCATGTGACCCCCACCTACATCAGCTTGGTATTAAAGCCAACTCTTAGATTAGAGTTTTAAGCCAAAAACTCTATTTTTTAAATTCTAAGAAGAATTTAGACCTAGGTTGATGAAGGGACACATCCGAGAAGGTCCACAAGGATTAAGAAGACCCCAATCCGTTATGGGTTGAATGCTTAATTCCTCTTAACATTTTGAGAACTCGTTTAAGACTTGTTAGTTTGTTGCATTGTAATGTCTTATAAACTCTATTTTGCTTTCAGCACTTATGTTATGTTGTAGCTAGGATTAGCCTAGGTTTACTTTGAAGTCTTTGTTTTTGTTTTAGTGGATGTAATAAGTTGTTATAGCCTAGGTCTTATGCACACATGTATTGCACATGCAAGCACCTAGCCTTCCATTGATTGTGACCTTGGCATGGATCATTCAAAGATAGTCAACATCAGCAAGATAGTCAACATCAGCCCACCCAAATCAACAAGGGCTCGGCCAACATTCAAGACAGTCCACAAATAAAGGACTATAACCCCATCCGCAGCAAAACATCATCCAGCAACACCAACAAGCTCTCGGCCTACAGCAGACAGCAACTCTAAATCACTTCATCATCAGCTCAAGCCACTCAGCTCAAGCCAACTCAGCCTTGCATTTCAGCTATACAATGAAGGAGATTGACGTCAACTCACAGCCAACGGATACTACAGCTAAGGGGATGCCAAGGGTCACCAAGGAATGTAATCGTTGGGAGGATTAGGTTTTAAGATGTTTCACTTGCACACTTTAGTCTTGAATATTTTGAATCTAAAAACCTTATGTTTGTGTTCTTGAGTTGAGCTTGCTCCTCTTGGGTTGAGCTTGCTCCCTTGCCCGGTTACTAATCCACTCCAATGCTTACTCCATCACTTCCATCATCTCCCTCAGCCGATCACTCATAACCAGCCACAACCACGGTTACTGTTCCATTGCCGGACTCAAGTTCTCCATCAAGTCATCGTACAAGCTGAAGTTGGAGAACATTGAGAGTACATTCATCGATCCTTTGAGGACTTCCTTGCCAAAGCTCCTTGCCGTGAAGAACTTAGAAGGCGTTTGGCCCCTTCCCTTAAGGGGGCCCTAAGTTGTCTTCATTCCATCATCTCTACCTTGCGCTTAACTTGTGTTATAGAGCTACTTACCTAAGGTGATTCTTGGGCTAGGAAAATCAGTTCTTCATCAGTGGTATCAGAGCATACCTTAGGTGCTCTTTGATTATAACAAAGTTTTATGGAATTTTCACAGGCTAATGTTACGGTTCTGATTTCTGTACTGCAAGTGTTTGTGATATTGCCTAGAAGTTTGAGTTGTTGTGTTTTCTTTCCATTTCGTTGGGTTGCCTGTTGGTACCAGTTACTAAATCGTGTCTCCTGAATACCTCATCTCTGGTAGTACTATACCCTCTTGGCCATCAACTCCTGCTGTAGTTCTCTGCATTTGGTAATCTCGATAATTGTAGCTTACCAGTTACTGTAGCTTACCGGTTTCCTGCATTCCAATACTGAAGGTGCTGCTAGCTTGTTGTTGCGATTTTGCCTGATCATTATATCACGGAGTATTATTGCTTGTTAGTTTTCTGTTCTATTAGTACTGCCTGCCATGCACTTTCAATTACTATCAATACTTTCTGAGAATACATGCTAGTTACCTCGCTGCTGATTACATTATCCTACAACTCTACTGTTCCTTACCAGTTGATTTCAATACACATCTGCTCCCTGTTTTTGCTGCTTGTTAGTACCTGTCATTATTGCTTGCTGGTGTTTTGTGCATTGTTTGCGTAAACCCTATGCACATCCTTCACCATGGTTGTTCGCACGAGGAACAACCAGCAGACCGACGAGGCTGAATCTATGCAGGGCTAGATGAGTGCTATGATGGCCATGCTTAGAGACCTACAAGCCTCCGTGAAAGACATGAACCAACGGATGAATAGAATGGAAAAGGGTAAGGATCACATTAATGACTCAATTGCACAGCCATCTGAGCCAAATCCTGGAGCACCACTCCCATCCCAACCACACCATAATGAAAGACAACAAGAACTTGTCTGGGGAGAGGGAACTAGCCAGAACCACTATGATCCCAGGGATAATCCGAGACCTGAATTAGGGACCCTGCCTAAAATTAGGAGTGACATCCAAAGGAGCCAGCCAAACACACCCAAGGAATATCCTTTAGGAGATCCATCTCATAAAAACTATACCCATCACCGTGAGGAGGAAGATATTTACCGAAACCTTCGGCTCAACACCCCCCATCTTTGAAGCTAGCCTTGATACCCAGACCTTTCTAGAATGGCAAACATAGGTAGAAAATTACTTTATATGGAGTAGGATACCTGAACATGGTAAGGTTCAGTGTGCCAAATTTCTGCTATGGGGTTCAGCTCAAATATATTGGAATAGTATAGAGCTTAAGCTAGCTAGGAGTGGTATCCCTCCCATCACCACATGGGAAGAAATGAAATGGAAGCTTAGAGAAAAGTATGTCTCCCCAAATTATAGGCAAAAACTGTATGATCAACTCACAAGACTTATCCAAGGGAATGATTCCATAGCCAAGTATAATAGGAAATTTGAAGACCTCCTACTTAGGTGTGATTTAAATGATGAGCCTTGGCTATCCTTGAATCGGTATAAGGGGGGGTTGAGGGCTGATATCAAAAGAGCTTTTATTCACTATAGGTCTGAAACCTTAGCCGATGCCTATCAACTAGCTATGGAGCTTGAGTATGACCTACAACAACAACCAAGGTATCCAACACTTAAGCCTAGTACAATAGCTCCTACTGGTAAACCGAATACCTCTGCTACTTTCCCTAAGGCACGAACCCATGAGGTGAACCAACGAGACCATAGAGCCCCTACACAAACCACTAAGCTGACTTGCTATAGTTGTTCTCAGCCCGGCCACTTATCTAAGAATTGCCCCAAGAAGGCCCTTTTAATAGAAGAAGTAGAAGAGGTAGAGGAAGAAGCACCGGTGGTGAATGAGACTGAATTTTACACGCCTGGATACAATAGTGAACAAGAACCTCCACAATTTATCCTGGTAGTTAGCTGCAATTACATCAAAGACCTACCTACTGAAGATTGGAAAAGAACTAGTTTATTCTATACCTACACACAGTGTAATGGTAAGGTTTGCAAGATTGTAGTGGATAGTGGTAGTAGCCTTAATGTGATATCCAAGCAAGCGGTGAGTAGGCTCGGATTGACGCAAGAGAAGCATCCAAGGCCTTATAATATTTCTTGGGTGGATCAAACCCATGTTCCTGTGGCATTTAGGTGTATGGTACCCCTCAAACTAGCTACCCATCAAGGAAATATCTGGTGTGATGTCACGGACATGGACGTGGCTGATGTGCTTTTAGGGTGGCCATGGTTGTATGATATGAGGGTGTTTCATGACGGTAGGGAAAATACCTATGAGTTCACGGTGGATGGTAAAAAGATTGTCCTCATGCCTAGTTTACCTAGAGAACTTAGGACCTCCCATAAGAAAGGTAAGGCAATTGAGCCAAAGAAATCCATCATCCTATTAAGACCTCAAGCCTTTATATAGGATAGCAAAGAAACTGGTCTCATCTATACCCTGTTGGTTCAGCCAGCCCAACCTGAATCCGAACTCAAACATCCACCCTCATAGCTGAAATGTTAAAAAATTATCCTACCATTACCCCAGCTGAATTACCCAACGAGCTACCTCCTGAAAGAGAAATTCAACATGCCATTGACCTTGTGTCGGGTGCCACTTACCCCATTTACCCCATTACTGTATGAGCCCCTTAGAGCATGCCGAGTAAAGGAGACAAGTAGATGAGTTGCTTAGCAAAGGGCTGATTAGGGAAAGCCTTAGTCCATGTACAGTTCCGGCCTTATTGACACCCAAAAAAGATGGTACATGGAGAATGTGCATTGATTGCCGGGCTATTAACAAGATAACCATTAAATACCCTTTCCCTATCCCTAGGTTAGATGATCTCCTTGATATGATTGTAGGATCAGCTTGGTTCTCCAAGGTGGACCTTCGTAGTGGGTACCATCAAGTTAGGATTAGGGAGGGGGATGAATGGAAGACGGCCTTTAAAACACAAGATAGTCTCTATGAGTGGATGGTTATGCCCTTTTGGTTAACCAATGCCCCCTCTACTTTCATGAGATTGATGCATCATATCTTAAAACCATACATTGGTAAATTTCTAGTGGTATATTTTGATGATATCCTGATTTTTAGCAAAACTGAACAAGAACACATAAGTCACCTAAGGGCCACTCTTGATTTGTTGAGACAGGAGCATTTATTACTGAATTTGAAGAAGTGTGTCTTCTTAGTCCAAGAAGTTGAATTTCTCGGTTTCATCATTAATGATCAGGGGTTGAAGGCCGATCCCTCAAAGGTTGAGGCTATTGCTAATTGGCCCACCCCGACTTCTATCACCGAGGCTAGGAGTTTCCATGGCCTAGCTACGTTTTATAGGAGATTCATACACGGCTTTAGTACTCTAGTGGCACCCATAACCAATTGTTTGCGCAAGGGGAGCTTTGAGTGGACAACTCTAGCCGAAAGGGCTTTCCAAGAGCTAAAGCTGAAAATCATTACCACACCGGTATTAAGGTTACCTGACTTCAATAAGGTGTTCATTATGGATTGTGATGCCTCGGGGGTTGGAATTTGTGGGACTCTTAGTCAAGAGGGGCATCCAATCGCATTCTATAGTGAAAAGTTGAACGAAGCTAGAAAACGATATTCCACTTATGATAAAGAGTTTTATGCCATTGTGCAAGCCCTTAAACATTGGAGACATTATCTCATACACAAGGAGTTTATCCATAACAGCGATCATCAAGCTCTCATTTACTTAAGCAGTCAAGTCAAATTAAACCCTAGGCATGCTAAGTGGGTGGAGTTCTTACAACAATACACTTTTGTCTTAAAACACAAGGCTGATACTCAAAATAAAGTAGCTGATGCATTGAGTCGAAAGTTTCTTTTATTGAATACTCTTCAGGTGTCGGTTACATGGTTTGATAGGGTCAAGGATGAGTACAAAGAGTGTCCAGATTTTAAGAATGTTTTCAATGATATCACAACCGGCACCCCAAGTAATCCTGACTTTGAAATTAGGGAAGGATATCTATTTGAGAGAGGAAAACTTTGCATTCCACACTCTTCATTAAGGGATTTTCTAGCTTGGGAATTACATGGGGTTGGCACAGCCGGACATCATGGGAGAGATAAGACCCTAACATTGGTGGAGGAGAGGTTCTATTGGCCCACTATGCTTAAAGATGTGACCAAAATCGTGGGACATTATCAAACTTGCCAAATTTCCAAAACAAGGAAGCATAATACTGGATTATACATGCCCTTACCCATACCCGAGGGGCCTTGGCAAGATGTGAGTATGGACTTCGTGCTTGGACTCCCTCGCACTAGTGCCCACTATGACTCCATCTTCGTGGTGGTTGATCGATTCACCAAAATGGCCCACTTCACCCCATGTACCAAGACCACGGATGCCTCTCACGTGGCAAGACTTTTCTTTAGAGATGTAGTGCGTTTACATGGGGTACCCCGAACCATTGTGTCGGATAGAGATGCTAAATTTGTTGGACATTTTTGGATCACTTTATGGAAACTAATGGGTACTAAACTGAACTTTTCTACCACTTACCACCCACAATTTGATGGGCAAACCGAGGTGGTCAATCGATCCCTTGGTAATATTTTGAGGTGTTTAGTGGGAACACATCCGGGAAATTGGGACAAGTTATTGCCCACCGCTGAATTTGCCTTCAATAGTGCTGTAAATCGAACTACGGGGGCTAGTCCCTTTCAACTCAACTTTGGTTTTCAGCCACGCAAGCCTATTGATCTAGCACCGTTACCATCACCCTACAAACAAAACCACTCAGCTCTCTCATTTGCACAACACATTGTTCAGATACATAATGAAGTGAAGGATCATATTGCAAAAAATACTCTTAAATATGAGTTGGTTGTGATAGCCTTAAAGGGAACACTACAAGTCTGGCACGCGTGTACCTTGGACTAATCCCCGGCAACGGCGCCAAAAACTTGATAGCCCGAAAGGGAACACTACAAGTCTGGCACGCGTGTACCTTGGACTAATCCCCGGCAACGGTGCCAAAAACTTGATAGGCTTCCGCAAGTGCACATAACTATCGAAGCAATAAAGAAAAGTATCGAATCCACAGGGACCTTATTGTTAAGTACCAAATAGGGGTATTCTTACTAGCTAAGTGAACTGATTCTAGTGCAAAGTAATAATGCAAAACACACGAACTCAGATAATCAGAGAGATAAATATGGGACTAGGGTTTCATCCACCTTAATTTCAATGATAAGATATAAATAAAAAGGTTCGTCAATCAAATCTTGCTACAATAAAGGCCTAATTTACTTTATAAAGGGATTATCTCAATTTCGTGCAGACAATCACGCAGAGATAAATCCTCACTTTCGCGCAAGATTTATCCCAAGCTAAAGATAAGTAAATCATCAATCAGAGAATTCAAAGATCACTTTCGTGCATCCGAATTCTAGGTTGATAATCTCTAGTGGAATCTCAGGATCACTTTCGTGCATCCGAGTCTCTACACTAGTCCTACTCATGGATCTCCAACGTTCCGATCCTCACTTTCGTGCAAGATCTCCACATTTGACAAATAGACATCGATCTATAGATACATGTTATAATCATGGCAATTATTCTACTAGAACAGATCAAATAAGATCTACCTAAGGAAGGGTTCCTAACATGCAATTCTAGGGTTCCAAGCTCTCAAGCAAATCACCTTTCAGTCTCATTACGAAAACTCTAAGAATATAATTAATAACATGCAATTATTGAGAATCTAAGCACAATTTATCACAAGAGTAAAATTATCACAACAAAGATTATCATGACGAAAGAAAAGAGTTATCTAATCTTTAAAAATCAAAGGGATTAAACCCTATGTCCAAATATAGGATTAAGCTTGCATGGAGGAAGAATTACAATAAAGCATGTTTTCAAATAGTCAAAAATCGAAGAAGGGAAGAAGAAAGGTTACAAAACAGGGAAAACTCGATGAATAGTACTCTCACCACCAATTTTGTCGATTCCTCCTCCGATCAAACTCATCTTCCTCTAAAACTTCTGGTGCGTCCTCCTCTCCTCCAGGCGAATCTTTTAAGTGAAAATCACGACCTGAGGTGCCCTCTACGCCTCTCGACGCGAGGCCAAACCCTAGCTTCCTCTCTCATGATTTCTCCCTCGATGCTGCATAAACGTTCCTCGTTCAACTTCGAGCATCTTCTTCGCATAAAGACAAGTCCGGAACATCTTTCGGATTTCGATTTGGAGCTCTGGATCAAAAGTTATGGCCCTCGCAATTTCGGGCCCATAAGAGTCGCGCGACCAGGTGCAAATTACGGCCGTAAAATAAATTACGGCAGTGCCATAAAATCAACTGAACTTTCTTCTCGGAATTTGCTCTAAATTACGGCCCGTGTTATTGTTACAGCACTGCCATATTTTTGGGCAGAAATTACACCCGTAATATCCATTACACCCGGGGTATATTTTTCAAACTCGCTCCGATTTGCATGAAAATTAGCGGGCAGCTTCGTTTCGACGTCCTGAATCCATTCGTGTGCTCAAATCCTTCAAAATTCATCAAAATATGGCCCTTTTATCTGAAATTCATGAAAAACAAGAAATTCTATAGATTCCGTAATATTTAGCAAATAATGCTTAAAAACAAGCAAAAGTTAATAAATATGACACAAAAAAAAATATAAAATGGCATGAAATTTACTATAAATTTCAGTGTCATCAAATACATAAGGCTCAAATTTTGCTTCTCCTCAAGCAAAAATCAAGAATTGATCATAAGAATAACCTTTTCATGCTCAATAAATTTCTAAAATACAACTCATCAATGAAAAATTCCACCAATTGATTTACAAAACTTCAAATAAACATATTATCCTTAGAACTCAACCCTCTAGATTCACAATTCAATTAAATAAAACCTTGCAACTTGTATAATAAATAGAATTTTCAATCTCATGATTTCACCCAGTTTTCAGTTCAAATCTATCATGCTTTTATTTACAGGAATTAGATTTCCAAGATCTTTTTCCACACATGATTTTTTTTTTTTATGAAGATGGCATGTACCCCCTTAGATACACGCTTTTTATTTTTTACTTCAACTCTTGTCTTCAGTACCACTGTCAATTTTACACAGTGCCAAGTAGAGGAGTCTTATTATTTTTCACTCTCATTATTTTTCATGCATAGACTTCAACCCATCTCTTAGGTACCACTGTCAATTTTACACAGTGCCAAGTAGGGGAGTCTCTCACTATTTTTATGGATCTTGGCTTCTTATTTCCCAACAAATAGCAAAATAGACTAAACATCTACTAGGTTGATCAATTGACATCAATTCAATAATCATACTCATATACTCATTTTATTCAAAAGGAATAGTTTCACCTTTAGATGTTATTATTCAAATAACACATCTACCCAAAAGTTCATGCATCAACCAATGTCAAATTTCAAAAATAGATATGCATTGAAGAAATAAATCTAACATGATAGGGTTTTTCTCTAATCACAGGTATAAATACTCACATCATCAAGGAAGACATTTTATCAATAAATCATGCCATCATATAATAGAAAGTGGATCATATGCTTTCATCAATTTTAACAACACATTTGAATAATATCATCATCAAAACAATGAGTTCCATATATCCATAAAATCATTTTTCAAGTGAAAACCAATAAGTAGTATAGATATGATAATGTCAAAGATGCACTATATGAAATAATCATTAATAAGAGAGTGCAAGTGATACTCACAAAACTATATAGATCATGCTCAATCATTATCAGGCTAATGCAGCTAGGTCCAAAGATATGCCTTTTGAAAATTTTCTACAAAATTTATGGTACATTAGACTCACATAAGGCTCAGATAAAAAAATAGTCTTAAAATAATAATGATAAAAATAAATTTCTCAAAGAAGTGTCAGAGATGTCGCCGAAGGTCTGAAAGATGCTGATGTAGGTGGGCAGAGGTGGAATAGATGCTAGCTGAAAAGCTACTAGCAATGATGGTGCCGACAATGGAGTGAGTAATCTCTAGTGGCCTGCTAGAGAATACAGTCCTATAGGTGAGATCGTCGGCCGGTGGTGCGAGAGATAGCACTGCATAGATAACAAAAAATTAGTCACTAATGAAGATTCTACTGCATAAATAACTCAAATCAATGGAAATAGAGGCAGTAGAAGAAGTAAGAATCTGCAGATGGTATAATCCAGTGCCGAAGGCTGGATACAGTGATGTTAGAGGCAAATGCAGTGGCTAGAGGTGGAAGATAGTTGCTCTTAAAGATTTTCTGAATCTGGATGCAAAATAAGCAATAACTAGTAGAAAGCAAACTGTGCAGTTTTTGAATTTTTTATGAAAAGTAGCCCTACCCAAAAATAAGATTTAATGATCCAAATAGAAAATGGACAGAACCACGTAATAGAATAAGAGATATTCTCTTCAGACGTGTGAAAAATCAAAGGATCAAAATCTATCAGAAATTTAGGGCATCAGCAAAAAGAAGGCTACTCAGATTAAAAACTGCACAAACTACACAAAAGTTAATCATTATCGAAAAGTTGCTATGTGTTTTAGAATGATTCATGAGCTTTAAAATTCAGAAAAAATATCCAGATGATAGACAAAGATGAGTACTTCCATGCTGTTTCAAAGATCAAAAATTTTTGCGACCTAGTTTCTTAAAATCATAGCGAGAAAACACCTACTCAGTAAGCAGAAAGCAGCTTTAAACTACGGTACCGTGAAAGGCCTTACGGTAGTGCCGTAATTTACCAAAAACTCTCGGGTGAAAATCAGACCAAAAATACGGTACCCTAAGAAAGATTACGGTAGTGCCATATTTTGCACAAAATTTTATTTTCCCTACAAAACAAAAAGAAAAATTAATTCAAAAAATAAACTAAAATAAAAGCAACTAAACTAAGCAAAAGTGCTTGGGTTGCCTCCCAAGAAGCGCTAATTTTAGGTCCATAGCTTGACCAAAAATCAATATCATGGTGAAGCAAGTGAATCAGTACCAAAGTAAAGAGCAAATAATTTTTTGCATTTTCTTTGTCCAAAAAGCTCAGCCACAAATCCAAATATCCAGAATTCAATACAAATCATGATCAATGTGGCTTTCTCAAGTATGCAGAAATTAAAATTTTCAAATCCTCTCATGGTAATCTTTATGATTTTCCTATGTTTGTCAAAAAGTAAAATCATAAGTCCTTTCTTCAAATTTATGTTTTCAATGGCAATGAGAAAAGGACTTTGATCAAAATAATCAAGCATTGGATCATCATAATAATAGTCTTTCCATTATACATCAGATTCCTCAATAAAGCACAAATTTTCAAATAAATCACAAGAGTCAATAATAGATATGGGAAAAGTATCATCATGGTGAGATTCATCAATTTTTGCAACATTCAAATCCTTATCAAGTTCCTCATGCACATCATCAAATAATTTGTCAATTTCAAAATTATCATCAAAATCAAGATGAGACTCTACAAAATCAATTTCCTCATGCCTCCCCACAAATAATTCATCATCAGAAGAGTCAAAATCAGAATCATATGAGAAATAAGATTTATCAATGTTTACAATAGAATCAGAGTTAACCTTAAGAGTTTTATCATAAATTTCATCAATATCACCAAAATCGCAGTGGGGTTCATCAATGTCTATAATTTTCAACCCTTTATCAAGCTCATTAGATTTAACCATAAACAAGATATTATCAAAATCAGAATTATCATCAAAAGAAGGTTTTTCAATTTCAATTTCTTCAAACTTTTCCTAAACTAAACTATCAAAGGAATCAATTTTACAATCATCAAAATCAGAGTGAGATTCATGAATATTCACATATGGCTCAATCTCAAAACAATTATAATTAGTGGGGGAATTTTCTAAATCAAGTTTTTCAGTTTCTGGATCAAACTCAAGTAAACATGCTTTTTGTGCTAACTGGGTTTCCAAAATTTTAGATTTAGCAGTTAAAGATTCTACTTGAGAAGCAAGTCGACTAATCATCCCCTTAAGATCTTCAAATCTTTTATTGGGATTTGCATGCTTTCTAAATTGACATTCATCAAAATAATGATCATTACCTTTACAAATTTTACAATAAATAAGAGGGAGAGAGTGTAATTTCATGTATTCTGCAATAGTAAGCTGTGAATAATCTTTAGGCTCACCTTGAGGCATGTATCCCTTACTTCTTTCTGATGTCCACGAATTGTGATGAAAAGACATATTTATCAAATCTATCAGGAACAGAGAGATAATGCAACACCAATCAATTATAAAAAAAAATAGAAAATTTAAAACACAAGCAAATTCACAAATCTTTAGATATCACAGCTCTGTCACAACTGTGAAAATCCAAAACCTGCAAAAATAGAAAACAAAGTTAAAACTAAAAACAAATAAAACTTACTCTAGCAATACTAACAACTATTTTGATATTAACAAAACTAAGGTCCCCGGCAATGCGGCCAAAAACTTGATAGCCCGAAAGGGAACACTACAAGTCTGGCACGCGTGTACCTTGGACTAATCCCCGGCAACGGCGCCAAAAACTTGATAGCCTGAAAGGGAACACTACAACTCTGGCACGCGTGTACCTTGGACTAATCCCCGACAACGGCGCCAAAAACTTGATAGGCTTCCGCAAGTGCACATAACTATCGAAGCAATAAAGAAAAGTATCGAATCCACAGGGACCTTATTGTTAAGTACCAAATAGGGGTATTCTTACTAGATAAGTGAACTGATTCTAGTGCAAAGTAATAATGCAAAACACACGAACTCAGATAATCAGAGAGATAAATATGGGACTAGGGTTCCATCCACCTTAATTTCAATGATAAGATATAAATAAAAAGGTTCGTCAATCAAATCTTGCTACGATAAAGGCCTAATTTACTTTATAAAGGGATTATCTCAATTTCGTGTAGACAATCACGCAGAGATAAATCCTCACTTTCGCGCAAGATTTATCCCAAGCTAAAGATAAGTAAATCATCAATCAGAGAATTCAAAGATCACTTTCGTGCATCCGAATTCTAGGTTGATAATCTCTAGTGGAATCTCAGGATCACTTTCGTGCATCCGAGTCTCTACACTAGTCCTACTCATGGATCTCCAACGTTCCGATCGTCACTTTCGTGCAAGATCTCCACATTTGACAAATAGACTGTTGGGATATGCCCTTAAGACTAATGTTTGAGGTCTTGGGATTGTAACAGTATCATGTAATAAACTGTTATGTTTATAAAGGCATGGTTGTTATTCAGTTAATTACATTGTCTGCTGCAATATATGTTCTTCTGAATAATGTCTCAAAGTTGTTCAGCTAGGCTGACATGCAGTTAAGTCCTTAGTCGAGATATCTTGGTGAACTTGAGACAGCCTTGATATGCTTGAGACTAATATGTGTTCTAATCTTATAGGATGCTTCGAGCATGGAATAAGATGTAGACTCATGGGTACATTGGATGTACTGGACAGACCCTACTAGGATATTCAATTGCTTGTCACAATGTGAATAATCCTTGTTTGCTACAAGTGGCACATCTCCTCTGACTTGAGATCACTTGTGTTTCTAAATGATGATTGTCATTGTTTTGAGGTAGTTCAATATCATTTGAAAGATAATGGTCATAGACTATCTTGGATAATGATCATGAGTCAGGTTAGGGCACTAGTGATAGATATAGGATTGCCGTCTCCTTGTTTAAGGAGTGTGGTGTTCTAAAGGGGCCCCCCCGGCTGAGATGATTGAGAAAGTGTATGGCCATACCCAGGTGACTGTGTTCATCTGGTCTAATCATGCTCATCATATTGGAGCTACAAGCTTGACACGCTTGTCCAATAAGAACATCTAGTGGCAAAGGAAATATGTATGCCTAGTGAAGCCTAGTGAAAAGGATTCACACTTGAGCTGTGTTTTGGGTGTAGTCTTGGAAGACTCTTTCCTTTATATCGGGAGACAGTGATGTGTTGCTAGATACCCCTCACTGATCGTGATAACGTAAGTTATCGTTACCGACATTTAAAGGAAACCCTCAGGGTCACACAATTTGATGATATGGCTTACTTAAGTCAGATCGTGTGGACTGAATTGTTTCGGTTCAGTTTAAAGGGATTTAAACTCTGATTGTAAGTGAGATCTGGTCTGATCATGTTTGATTGATTAGGGCTTGAGATCGGTAAGCTTCGATCGAGGGTGTTGATGCTAGATCGATCAGATCAGAAGCATCTGGAGATGAATGGTCAGATCTAGGACCTTAGGGTCTAATTCGATCTAGACTTAATGTTTGGGCTGATTTGGTTTGGTCATTGAACCAAACATCTTGAACCGGCTCATGGGTTGAGCACAAGGTTCAGGTGGGAGAAGAGAGTTGCGCATGGTTCACTTGGTGAACGCATAACGCATGTAATCAAGGCTTGCTATTTTGGGAACTTTCGGTTTTCAACGTGGGAACGTTTCCACGTTCACTTGCAACGCCTCCTCTCTATTCCTCTCGCTAATTCGCTCTTGGCATTGGACGACTCATGGCTGGTGGTGTGAAGGTTGACGACAAGAGGATTCAGCCAAGTTTTTCATCTCTTCGTCCCTCAAACGATCAAGGAAGCTTTGGAGCATTGCTAGCACAAATCGCCCCAAAGAAGTAGGCCTTCTTCCTCTTGTGTGCGACAACCTTTGGAGGAGATCTCTCTTGCTTTCTTCTTCCAAGATACCATCCAAGAGATGGCGACGGTATGGATCCTTCTCATATCCATCTAAGTTGATCATATGCGATATAAAGATCTATGAAAGCCCTTCTTCCGCTTGCAAAAGGTTTTATGCGCCATCCTAATAGGGTTTTCGCCCCCCCTCTTGAAAGGGGTTCCTTCAAATTGGTATCAGAGCAGGTTTATATCTATGCATATGATTGCTTAATGCTATATTGTGATCCTTGTTTGCATGCTTAGATCTATAGCTTACATGCGAATATGATTACACATGTTTTATGTTTGCGCATGTTTCAAACTAGGCGCATCTTTGTGATCTTTGTTGTTGATGTTTTATCAAAAGAATATCACTTGCGCGCCTATCATTAGACTAAGCGCCTACTATAAACCCTTAGACGGGTTAGTAGGGTTGAAGTCATCCTCTAGGTTAGATCCAACTAGTCTGATCAGACCATCTGACAGCCTAGATGGGTCGACCAGATAGCACCCTTGCGCAAGCAAGAGGTGGCTATAGGTCGGCTGCATCATAGGTGTGTAGCGATGTCTGGTTGAGACGTCTATTGAACGCACATGAGTTAGGCCCGGGCTCACACCCGTTTGCCAGACCTCATCGTGGTTGTTCAGCCCTTGGTGCATGCATAGTTGACCACTGGGTTGACTCAAGTCAGTTAGGACTTGGTGCATGCAAGTGCACAGGATCTGACTAGATTGGATGAGTGGATCCCTATTATTGTACCGTAGTAAGGTTGTGGGGGCATATAAGAAAATTAAAATTGATGCCAATGCGGTTTTCGAAATTTTGTTTTCTTATTGGATCACATGCTGATGTTTGATGCCATATTGCCTGTTTATTTAATCTTATGTGGGCTGCCCATGTTAAATGTGTGCTGTGCTGGGGCCTGCGTGCCTGGTAAATTTTGTAAATTAATCTTTATATTGTGATCTGCGAATCACATTGCATTTAATTTATAAAATGTAATTGACCTGCGAGTCAATCTTGTCTAGATAGATTAATATGTAAATTAATCAGACAAGAGCACAGAGCACACTTGGCAGAGGCGCCTGCAGCAGTGGCTTGACCAGGTGGGAGGTCCAGGGTTCGACTCTGGGACAGGCGCATATTCCTGGTGGGGGCTCCAGAGCTGCAGATGGCGCTTGGGCCCTGGGTTGGGCTAGATGAGCAGCAAAAGACCCATGAAGAAAGGCAAGTGAAGACTTAAGTTTATTTAAGGTCTTACTTAGGCTATGGGCTTTTACCACATAAGATCCATGCTTTCTTTTATTGTTTAATATTAGAATTGCATGATTAGTTTATCTTCTGCTATCGCCATAGGAATTGCATGATAGTGAAGAAGATAAAAGACCGTTAAAATCCAACGATTAAATATCAAGCTCGTAAGCCTTCTGACGCGAAACCTCACTGTTCTGATTATCGTTGGAGCCGTGTTGTACCCACTCAGTGGGCACGTCCATCTATCTTCAGACGGTGTGTGATTTCACCTGCGTGTTACAGAGAAGGGATTTATCGCTTCTCGTTGCTCAGCATAGCACGTGGTGGTCCAGGGAGTAGGTCGGGTCAGCTTGGCCATGTAGGCTACATATGTGGCGCATATGGTAGCACATGGAGGCAGCCATCTGTGGGATCAGAGATTGTGTTGTACCAACTCAGTTGGCACAGTCTGCTGGATCGCCCAGATGAAGGGGAATCGCATGGGTTGGCGATTGGCAGGGACTGCCTACCAGAGATTAGTGCTTGTCATCTCTGTGCATCTTATCTCGCCTGAGCGGGATGCGGAGACCAAGTATGAAATCTGGATCCCATCTCACTAAAAGAGTTCTACTCTTTCGGGCTGTTTTGCTGGATTTTTCAGCCAGATAAAATAGTGAGAAAAAGAATCATTCTTAAGTCCTGATTGATTCTTAACATTGATACTGACCTTGCTGTTCTTGCATTGTTGTAGATTCCTGCAGCAACGAACACCATGTGTTGGGGTATGCCCTTAAGGCTAATGTTTGAGGCCTGTGGGAATGTATCTGTATCATGTAATAAACTGTTATGTTTATAAAGGCATGGTTATTATTCAGTTGTTTACATTGTCTGCTGCAATATATGTTCTTCTGAATAATGTCTCAAAGCTGTTCAGCTGGGCTGACATGCTGTTATGTCCTTAGTCGATATATCTTGGTGAACATGAGACAGCCTTGATATGGTTAAGACTAATATGTGTTCTAATCTTATAGGATGCTTCGAGCATGGAATAAGATGTAGACTCATGGGTACATTGGATGTGCTGGACAGACCCTACTAGGTTATTCAATTGTTTGTCACAATGTGAATATTCCTTGAATATGACAAGTGGCACATTTCCTCTGACTTGAGATCACTTGTGTTTTCTAAATGATGATTGTCATTGTTTTGAGATAGTTCAATATCATTTGAAACATAATGATTATAGACTATCTTGGATGGTGAGCTTGAATCAGGTTAGGGCACTAGTGATAGACATAGGATTGCCGTCTCCTTGTTCAAGGAGTGTGATGTTCTAAAGGGGCCCCCTGGATGAGATGATTGAGAAAAAGAGTATGGCCATACCCAGGTGACAGTGTTCATCTGATCTAATCATGCTCATCATATTGGAGCTACAAGCTTGACACGCTTGTCCAATAAGAACATCCAGTGGCAAAGGAAATATGCATGCCTTGTGAATTGATTCACACTTGTGCTATGGTTTGGGTGTAGTCTTGGAAGACTCTTTCCTTTATATCGGGAGACAGTGATGTGTTGCTAGATACCCCTCACTGATCGTGATAATGTGAATTATCGTTACCGACATTTAAAGGAAACCCTTAGGGTCGCACAATTTGATGATATGGCTTACTTCAGTCAGATCGTGTGGACTGAATTGTTTGGGTTCAGTTTAAAGGGATTTAATCTCTGATTGTAAGTGAGATCTAGTCTGATCATGTTTGATTGATTAGGGCTTGAGATCGGTAAGCTTCGATCGAGAGAATGATTGCTAGATCGGGCAGATCAGAAGCATCAAGAGATTAACGGTCAGATCTGGAGCCTTAGGGTTTATTTGAGATCTAGACTAGATCATTGGCTTGATTGGTTCTTAAACCGAACCAATGTGAACCGGCTCATGAAATGAGCGCATGGTTCAAGGCTTGGCGACTTGTTCACTTGGCGTGAACATTGGAGCGAGTGGTGTGGCTATTTTTAGTAACCACGATCTCCACTTGGAGATAACGCTCACGTTCGAATAGCTCTTGCTATTCTCGCCTCTCAAGCGACCTCTCTCTCGACACTCGTTGTGTGTGGCGACGCTTGGAAGATAGAGGAGGTTTTTGGCCAAAAGAGATCAACACATCTCCATCCCTTTTCACTTGATCAAGGACTCCAAGGAACCTTGCTAGCACAAGGAGCACCAAGGGTAGGCGCATTGATCATCTTGTGTGTGAAACTTAGGAGAAGGCTCGCTTGCGTCTTTCCTTCCAAAGCTTCATCAAACCGATGGCAATGGTATGAGTTTATCTTCATCTATTCAAATATTCGAAAGCTAGTTATATGACATATATAGATCCTTTGAAATCCTAATATCCCATGCAAAATTTTGTTGCGCCACCATTAGGGTTTCTACCCCTTAGTTAGGGGTTCCCTTCAATTGGTATCAGAGCTAGGGTTATATGTTCATATGATTGCTTTGATTGTGAATCCATACATGCTTAGATCTTATATGTGCGAAACTAGTTTATGCTTTTCTTTTTGCGCATCTATGTTGGCGCATGTTGTAGCTTAAGTTTTCTCAAAAGGAAATATCACATGCGCGCTTAACATTAGATCTAAGGCCCTGCTATAAACCCTTAGACGGGTTATTAGGGTTGAAATCACCCCCTAGGTCAGATCCAATCAGTCTGATCAGACTATCTGACAGCCTTGATGGGTCGACTGGATAGCACCTTGGCGCAAGCTTGAGGTGGCTACAGGTCGACTGCAGACAGGCGTGTAGCGATGTCTGATTGAGACGACCCATGAACGCACCTGAGTTAGGCCCGGGGTCACACCCGCTTGCCAGACCTCAGTGTGGTTGTTCAGCCCTGGTGCATGCATGGTTGACCTTATGGTCGACTCAAGTCAGTTAGGACTTGGTGCATGCAAGGGCAGAGGATCTGACTAGGTTGGTTGAGTGGATCCCTAGTAATGGACCGTTGTAAGGTTGTAGGGCAAATAAGAAAAAATTAAAATTGATCCCATGGGGTTTTTCGAAAAAAATTTTAATTTTTTATGATGGATCACATGATTGCTGATTGGATGCATATGTTTGTCTATTTAGTCTTATGTGGGCTGCCCATATTAATTGTGTGCTGTGCTGGGGCCTGCGTGCCTGGGATTTAAAATTGTTGTAAATTAATTATTGTGATCTGCGCATCACATTGTTTTAATTTATAAAATGTTATTGACCTGCGTGTCAATCTTGTCTAGATAGTTAAATTTGTAAGTTAATTAGACAAGAGCACAGAGCACACTTGGCAGAGGCGCATGCAGCAGTGGCTTGACCAGGTGGGAGGTCTAGGGTTCGACCCTAGGACCTGGCGCATTTTCCTGGTGGGCGCACCAGAGCTGCAATTGGCGCTTGGGCCCTGGTATGGGCCAGATGAGCAGCAAAAGACCCATGAAGAGCAAGTGAAGACTTAAACTAGGTTAAGGTCTTCTAGGGCTATGGGCTTTTACCACATAAGAACCATGCTTTCTTTTATTGCTTATATAAGTAGAACAGCATGTTTTAATTTATCTTCTGCTATCACCATAGGAATTGTATGATAGTGAAGAAGATAAAAGACCGTTAAAATCCAACGCTAAAATATCAAGCTCGTAAGCCTTCTGACGCGAAACCTCACTGTTCTGATTATCGTTGGAGCCGTGTTGTACCCACTCAGTGGGCACGTCCATCTATCTTCAGACGGTGTGGGATTACACCTGTGTGTTACAGAGTAGGGATTTATCCCTTCTCGTTGCTCAGCATAGCACATGGTGGTCCAGGGAGTAGGTCGGGTCAGCTTGACCGTGTAGGCTACATATGTGGCGCATATGGTAGCACATGGAGGCAGCCATCTGTGTGGTCAGAGACTGTGTTGTACCAACTCAGTTGGCACAGTCTGCTGGACTGCCCAGATGAAGGGGAATCGCACGGGTTGGCGATCGGCAGGGACTGCCTACCGGAGATTAGTGCTTGTACTCTCTGTGTATCTTATCTCGCCTGAGCGGGACGCGGAGACCAAGTATGAAATCCGGATCCCATCTCACTAAAAGAGTGTCTACTCTTTCGGACTGTTTAATGGATTTTTCAGTCAGATAAAATAGTGAGAAAAGGAATCTTTCTTAAGTCCTGATTGATTCTTATACATTGATACTGACATTGCTGTTCTTGCATTGTTGTAGATACCTGCAGCAACGAACACCATGAACTTCAATGTGCGATCCCTACTGGAAAGGGAGAAGTTTGGTGGGCCGAACTTCTCTGACTGGTTTGGACACCTTAAGATCGTTCTTAAGGCAGAGAGGAAACTGTATGTCCTCGAGACGGCGATACCGCCGCAGCCCGCTCCGAACGCCGCAAGGGCAGTTCGGGAAGCCTATGAAAAGCACGTCAATGATAGCATTGATGTCGCTTGCCTGATGCTAGCGTCTATGACGCCACCGCTGCAGCGTCAGCATGAGGATATGTCTGCTATAGACATGATAGCAAACCTCAAGATGCTGTATGCTGCACAGGCGAGGACAGAGCGCTACAATTTGACGAAGCTCTTCTTTCAGAGCAAACTGGCTGAAGGGAGCCCAGTGGGAGCTCACGTGCTCAAGATGATTGGGCACAAGGAGGCTCTAGAGAAACTGGGGCATACCATCAACCAGGAGCTTGCTGTGGATATTATTCTACAGTCTCTCCCGCCTTCATTCGACGCGTTCATTATTAACTTTAATATGAACAAAATCGATTGTACTCCGGCAGAGCTGCTGAATATGCTCCTCACTACTGAGGAGACTCTGAAGGGAAAGCCTTCGACCTCTGTCTTAATGGTTCCTTCCAGGAACAAGAAGAAGGGGAAGAAGGGCAAGGCCCCTGTCAAGAATTACAGCAAGGCTTTGAAGCAGAAGGTGGAGCGGTCTAAGGAATACAGGTGTTTCCACTGTGGCCAGCTGGGTCACTGGAAAAAGGACTGTAAAGCGCTCCAAGGAGATAAGAGGGGAAGCTTCGCTTCTGGCTCAGGTATATTCGTGACTGAGGTCATGTTTTCTTCTTCTATATCATGGGTGTTGGACACTGCATGTGGAGTTCACATTTGTTCAAATGTACGGGAACTCAAGAGAAGAAGGCAGGTGGGACAGCATGAGGTGGACCTACGAGTTGGAAACGGGGCACGGGTTGCTGCTGTTGCTGTAGGAGACTACTTCATTTCTTTACCATCTGGACTTGTATTGGAACTAAACAGTTGTTATTTTGTTCCCAGTATTACTAAAAATATTATCTCCATTCCTGCTCTTGTCAGGAAGGGATTTTCCTTTGAATGCAATATTTCAAAGTGTATTTTGTCTTTTGATAATATTGTTTATGCAACTGGTTCAATTAGCAATGGGTTATTCATGTTGGACATGGAATGTTCGATACAGCAAATTGATATTAAGAAAGCCAAGTATGCTGATGACAGCACCTTGCTATGGCATAGTCGTTTAGGCCATATAAACGAGAAACAAATTAAGCGGTTGCATGATAAAGGACTGCTGGGATCATTCTCCTATGAGGAGATTGATACATGCAAAGCTTGTTTGATGGGTAAAATGACGAAGTCACCTTTTCCTCACAAAGGTCAAAGGGCTTCAGGTTTACTTGACCTTATACACAGTGATGTGTGTGGGCCATTTAGTAAACATGCCAGAGGTGGCTATCAGTACTTCATTACCTTTACTAATGATTTCAGTAGGTATGGGTATGTCTATCTGATGAGACATAAGAGTGAATCTTTTGACAAGTTCAAAGAGTTCAAAAATGAAGTACAGAATCAGCTAGGCCGAAATATCAAGGCACTTCGCTCAGATCGAGGTGGTGAATACCTAAGTCATGCGTTTACTGACTATCTAAAGGAGTGTGGGATTATCTCACAGCTCACTCCGCCAGGAACACCGCAATGGAATGGTGTGTCCGAGAGGAGAAATAGAACGTTACTTGATATGGTTCGTTCTATGATGAGTCAGGCTACTCTTCCATACTCCTTTTGGGGTTTTGCACTGGAAACAGCTGCAAAGATACTAAACCGAGTGCCATCCAAGGCAGTTTCAAAGACGCCATATGAGTTATGGTATGGGAAACAGCCAAGCTTGACATTTATCAGGATCTGGGGCTGCGAGGCTTATGTCAAAAAGCTCGCCTCTGGGAAACTAGAGAGCAGATCTGACAAATGTATCTTTGTCGGTTACCCTAAGGAAACTAAGGGTTATTATTTCTACGATCCCAAAGAGAACAAGGTTTTTGTTGCTCGGACGGCCATATTTCTTGAGAAGGAGTTTCTTCTGCAAGAGGCCAGTGGGAGAGAAATAAAGCTGGATGAGAATCTAGAGGAAGGAAAAAGTAGTCAAGCACAGTTGGATGAGCCTGAGCCGGTAGAACAGGTTATTGAACAACCTGAGGCTCAGATATCACGGGAACCGCGAAGATCGGGAAGGATTCGTCGACAGCCTGAGCGCTATGACGGAGTCTACATCATTGATCATGATGAACCCCTCACTTATGCGGATGCGGTCAGTGGACCGGAGTCAGCGAGATGGCTTGAAGCTATGCGCGCCGAGATGGACTCCATGTCAGATAACCAAGTTTGGGATTTGGTTGATCCGCCTCCGGGAGTTATCCCTATAGGCTGTAAGTGGATCTTCAAGAAGAAGATTGACATGGATGGTAACGTGGTTACCTATAAAGGCAGGCTAGTTGCGAAAGGTTTCAAACAAATCTACGGGATAGATTATGATGAAACTTTCTCACCTGTAGCTATGTTTAAGTCTATTCGGATTCTTTTCGCGATAGCTGCATATTATGATTATGAGATCTGGCAGATGGATGTGAAAACAGCTTTCCTTAATGGAAATCTGGATGAGGATGTGTATATGACACAACCAGAAGGTTTCACTAATCCATCAGATCGTCATAAGATATGCAAGTTAAAGAAGTCTATTTATGGACTTAAGCAAGCATCTAGAAGCTGGAATATTCGTTTTGATGAATCAATCAGTGAATTTGGTTTCATCAAGAACGAGGATGACCCGTGTGTATATAAGAGGTTTAGTGGGAGCGTAATAACTTTCCTAGTCCTCTACGTCGATGATATCTTGATCATTGGAAATGACATTCCTGAAATGCATGCTGTGAAGGCATGGCTGAGGAAATGTTTCCAAATGAAAGATCTAGGAGAAGCAGCCTATGTGTTAGGTGTGAAGATCTACAGGGATAGATCGAAGAGGCTTCTCGGGCTGTGCCAGAGTACTTACATCGATAAAGTCCTGGAGAGCTTTCATTTAGAGAATTCTAAACGAGGATATCTTCCAGTCAGACATGGTCTGAATCTTTCGAAGAGTCAGTGTCCACAAACACAGACTGAGAAAGATGAAATGGACAATACGCCTTATGCTTCGGCTATTGGATCCATTATGTATGCGATGTTGTGTACTCGCCCAGACGTCGCTTACGGGTTAAGCGTAACCAGTCGTTTCCAAAGTAATCCAGGTATGGCGCACTGGATTGCAGTCAAGAACATTTTAAAATATCTGCGGAGAACCAAAGATATGTTCTTGATATATGGTGGTCAGGAAGAACTCAGTATAGAGGGATATACTGACGCTTCATTCCAGTCAGACCAGGATGATTTCCGATCGCAATCAGGCTATGTTTTTAGCTTGAATGGAGGTGCAGTGGTGTGGAAGAGTTTCAAATAGTCAACTGTTGCTGATTCCACAACAGAAGCCGAGTATGTTGCAGCCTCGGAAGCATCCAAGGAGGCAGTGTGGATTTGTAAGTTCGTGAGAGAACTTGGTGTCGTTCCTTCGAGTGCAGATCCTTTGGTTATCTTCTGTGATAACACTGGAGCAATCGCACAAGCAAAGGAACCACGGTCGCACCAGAAGTCCAAGCACATACAGAGACGGTTTCATTTGATCAGGGAGATCATAGATCGTGGCGAGATCAAAATCTGCAAGGTTCATACAGATGACAATCTGGCAGACCCGCTTACCAAGCCTCTGGCGCAGCAGAAGCATGAGAAGCACTGTAATAATATGGGTTTGAGTTTTCTCAACCATTAGATTAAGTGCAAGTGGGAGATTGTTGGGGTATGCCCTTAAGGCTAATGTTTGAGGCCTGTGGGAATGTATCTGTATCATGTAATAAACTGTTATGTTTATAAAGGCATGGTTATTATTCAGTTGTTTACATTGTCTGCTGCAATATATGTTCTTCTGAATAATGTCTCAAAGCTGTTCAGCTGGGCTGACATGCTGTTATGTCCTTAGTCGATATATCTTGGTGAACATGAGACAGCCTTGATATGGTTAAGACTAATATGTGTTCTAATCTTATAGGATGCTTCGAGCATGGAATAAGATGTAGACTCATGGGTACATTGGATGTGCTGGACAGACCCTACTAGGTTATTCAATTGTTTGTCACAATGTGAATATTCCTTGAATATGACAAGTGGCACATTTCCTCTGACTTGAGATCACTTGTGTTTTCTAAATGATGATTGTCATTGTTTTGAGATAGTTCAATATCATTTGAAACATAATGATTATAGACTATCTTGGATGGTGAGCTTGAATCAGGTTAGGGCACTAGTGATAGACATAGGATTGCCGTCTCCTTGTTCAAGGAGTGTGATGTTCTAAAGGGGCCCCCTGGATGAGATGATTGAGAAAAAGAGTATGGCCATACCCAGGTGACAGTGTTCATCTGATCTAATCATGCTCATCATATTGGAGCTACAAGCTTGACACGCTTGTCCAATAAGAACATCCAGTGGCAAAGGAAATATGCATGCCTTGTGAATTGATTCACACTTGTGCTATGGTTTGGGTGTAGTCTTGGAAGACTCTTTCCTTTATATCGGGAGACAGTGATGTGTTGCTAGATACCCCTCACTGATCGTGATAATGTGAATTATCGTTACCGACATTTAAAGGAAACCCTTAGGGTCGCACAATTTGATGATATGGCTTACTTCAGTCAGATCGTGTGGACTGAATTGTTTGGGTTCAGTTTAAAGGGGTTTAATCTCTGATTGTAAGTGAGATCTAGTCTGATCATGTTTGATTGATTAGGGCTTGAGATCGGTAAGCTTCGATCGAGAGAATGATTGCTAGATCGGGCAGATCAGAAGCATCAAGAGATTAACGGTCAGATCTGGAGCCTTAGGGTTTATTTGAGATCTAGACTAGATCATTGGCTTGATTGGTTCTTAAACCGAACCAATGTGAACCGGCTCATGAAATGAGCGCATGGTTCAAGGCTTGGCGACTTGTTCACTTGGCGTGAACATTGGAGCGAGTGGTGTGGCTATTTTTAGTAACCACGATCTCCACTTGGAGATAACGCTCACGTTCGAATAGCTCTTGCTATTCTCGCCTCTCAAGCGACCTCTCTCTCGACACTCGTTGTGTGTGGCGACGCTTGGAAGATAGAGGAGGTTTTTGGCCAAAAGAGATCAACACATCTCCATCCCTTTTCACTTGATCAAGGACTCCAAGGAACCTTGCTAGCACAAGGAGCACCAAGGGTAGGCGCATTGATCATCTTGTGTGTGAAACTTAGGAGAAGGCTCGCTTGCGTCTTTCCTTCCAAAGCTTCATCAAACCGATGGCAATGGTATGAGTTTATCTTCATCTATTCAAATATTCGAAAGCTAGTTATATGACATATATAGATCCTTTGAAATCCTAATATCCCATGCAAAATTTTGTTGCGCCACCATTAGGGTTTCTACCCCTTAGTTAGGGGTTCCCTTCACCATGAGCTTCAATGTGCGATCCCTACTGGAAAGGGAGAAGTTTGCTGGGCCAAACTTCTCGGACTGGTACGGACACCTTAAGATTGTTCTTAAGGCAGAGAGGAAACTGTATGTCCTCGAGTCGGCGATACCGCCGCAACCCGCTCCGAACGCCGCAAGGGCGGTTCGAGAAACCTATGAAAAGCACGTCAATGATAGCATTGATGTCGCTTGCCTGATGCTAGCGTCTATGACGCCACCGCTGCAGCGTCAGCATGAGGATATGTCGGCTATAGAAATTATAGCGAACCTCAAGATGCTGTATGCTGCACAGGCGAGGACAGAACGCTATAATCTAACGAAGCTCTTCTTTCAGAGCAAACTGGCGGAAGGGAGCCCAGTGGGAGCTCACGTGCTCAAGATGATTGGGCACAAAGAGGCTCTAGAGAAACTGGGGCATACCATCAATCAGGAGCTTGCTGTGGACATTATTCTCCAGTCTCTCCCGCCTTCATTCGATGCGTTCATTATTAATTTTAATATGAACAAAATCGACTGTACTCCGGCAGAGCTGCTGAATATGCTCTTGACTACTGAGGAAACTCTGAAGGGAAAGCCTTCAACCTCTGTCTTAATGGTTCCTTCAAGGAACAAGAAGAAGGGGAAGAAGGGCAAGGCCCCTGTCAAGAGCTACAGCAAGGCTCTGAAACAGAAGGTTAAGCGGACCAAGGAATACAGGTGTTTCCACTGTGGCCAGCTAGGTCACTGGAAAAAGGACTGTAAAGCGCTCCAAGGAGATAAGAGGGGAAGCATCGCTTCTGGCTCAGGTATATTCGTGACTGAAGTCATGTTTTCATCTTCTTCTATTTCATGGGTGTTGGACACTGCATGTGGAGTTCACATTTGTTCAAATGTACAGGAACTCAAGAGAAGAAGGCAGGTGGGACAGCATGAGGTAGACCTACGAGTAGGAAACGGGGCACGGGTTGCTGCTGTTGCTGTAGGAGACTATTTCATTTCTTTGCCATCTGGACTTGTATTGGAACTAAACAGTTGTTATTTTGTTCCCAGCATTACTAAAAATATTATCTCTATTCCTGCTCTTGTCAGGAAAGGATTTGCCTTTGAATGCAATATTTCAAAGTGTGTTTTATCTTATGATAATATTGTTTATGCAACTGGTTCAATTAACAATGGGTTATTCATGTTGGACATGGAAAATTCTATACAAAACATTGATAATAAGAAAGCCAAGTATGCTGATGACAGCACCTTGCTATGGCATAGTCGTTTAGGCCATATTAACGAGAAACGCATTAAGCGGTTGCATGAACATGGACTACTGGGATCATTCTCCTATAAGGAGATTGATACATGCAAAGCTTGTTTGATGGGTAAAATGACGAAGTCGCCTTTTTCTCACAAAGGTCAAAGGGCTTCAGGTTTACTTGACCTTATACACAGTGATGTGTGTGGGCCATTTAGTAAACATGCCAGAGGTGGCTATCAGTACTTCATTACCTTCACTGATGATTTCAGAAGGTACGGTTATGTCTATCTGATGAGACATAAGAGTGAATCTTTTGACAAGTTCAAAGAGTTCAAGAATGAAGTACAAAATCAGCTAGGCCGAAATATCAAGGCACTTCGCTCAGATCGAGGTGGAGAATACCTAAGTCATGCGTTTACTGACTATCTAAAGGAGTGTGGGATTATCTCACAGCTCACTCCGCCAGGAACACCGCAATGGAATGGTGTGTCCGAGAGGAGAAATAGAACGTTGCTTGATATGGTTCGTTCTATGATGAGTCAGGCTACTCTACCTTACTCCTTTTGGGGGTTTGCACTGGAAACAGCTGTAAAGGTACTAAACCGAGTGCCATCCAAGGCAGTTTCTAAGACTCCATATGAGTTATGGTATGGGAAACAGCCGAGCTTGACATTTATCAGGATCTGGGGCTGCGAGGCTTATGTCAAAAAGCTCGCCTCTGGGAAACTGGAGAGCAGATCTGAGAAATGCGTCTTTGTCGGTTACCCAAAGGAAACTAAGGGTTATTATTTCTACGATCCCAAGGAGAATAAGGTTTTTGTTGCTCGGACGGCTATATTTCTTGAGAAGGAGTTTCTTCTGCAAGAGGCCAGTGGGACAGAAATAAAGCTGGATGAGAATCCTGTAACGCCCTTGATTTTCTGAATTATGATTTAAGGTTAGAAATTCAGTTTCTGTATTTTTATCGGTTAAAATTTTGGGATTTTTGCCTAATTGTAGGACTTTTCCCTACAGGGCAAAAATAATTATTTTTGTTGGGGCTTCGAACCCTCAACCTTGACTATTTGCTCCTGGAATTCTTCCACCATGGTGGCGCATATTTCTGTGTTATTGGAGTGGCGCATGGTGGTTAAGCCCAGGTAAGCCCATTAAAGCCGATTTCCACTTAAGTTAATTGGGCTATTGGATCTTGGATCCGTTTGGGGTGAAAAAAAAAAAAAAAAAAAAAAAGGGGAAATTCGTGAGAGCTCCTCTCCCTCACGATTTTTGGTTTGTTTCTTGCCCTAGCCGCCTGTGTTGTCGCCCCTCACTGTGCTTGGCGCCTCCTGCAAAATTTCTGACGCTGGTGGTGGCAGACTGGTGGTGGACGAACTTTCTGGAGACCCCTGATCCCCTGTTTTGGCGTTTTCTCTGTGGGCGATTTTTTCTGGTGAGTAATTCGATCCTAAAGAGTCTAATCCGAATTAAAATTCGTTATTTGCCATGATTATTCGTATGGGGTTGAATTCAAATAATTATAGGGTTTTAAAATCCTGTTCTGCTGAAATCTGCATTCGTTAATCTGACCTTTGTGTACTATAACCCCAATATCTCATGGTCTATAGATCCAAATCGCACGAAATAAATTTTGTATGAAACTAGATACATTCGGCTTTAATTTGAATCTGATATCGACCATATCCGAGCTGTATTCGTATTTCAATCTGTATTGCAATCCAGCTGTACAAAATCAGTTTTCTGAAATTCTGGATTTCGACCTTTATGTGTTCGAACCATCATATCTCCCTAGGTATAGCTCGAAATCTTGTCAAATCAGTTTTATTAGACCGTAGGCTCGAAGAGCTTTGTTTTGACTCCCATAAAGCCTATTTTCGATTAGTTATTGGATCTGAAATAAATGTCGCAAGTCTGATATATGAATCTGTTTTCTTGAAGTCTGAAATTCTGACCTTCCTATGTTCGAACCCTTATATCTTCCTGTCTAAAATTCGAAATCTTGTGAAACCAGTTTTATTGGAAACTAGATTCAGAGAGCTTCATTTTGAATACAATATTGACTAGCTTTGGTTCGAAATTGGACTAAAAATATATTTTGCAAACTGACAATATAAATCTGCTATGTTTTGGTTAGACGAATATTCCTTTGTGAGAAAAATTTACATTGTATGGTTTAACCTCTTAAATTGTGGTCTGTAGTTCTTCTAAAATTTATTTGTTTGATGAGAAATTTTAGAGAAAACAAAATTGGGGATTTAACTAAGAACTTAGGAATTTTCGAAAATATAGTTGAGCCAATTTTGGGGCTTTTGTCAATTTTCTTCACAAACGTGTAATTAAAATTATCTGTAGTGGGGGACTGAAATTAATTACATGAAATTTGTACGTTCTGTTAAGGTTCTGAAAGTGGCGCCCCTTACAGTAATTTTATAGCTCACGGTTTTAGGAATTTTGAGGAGATTATTTCATGAATAATTTCTGTTCTGTATTTAAATGTTTGTTATATGAATAATTTCTGTTCTGTATTTAAATGTTTGTTATATGAATAATTTCTGTTCTGTATTTAATTGTTTGTTATGTGGATATTTCCTATTCTGTTTATATGTTGTGAAGTTTCTGAAAACCTTGAATGTGTTAAAACATTTGTGAGAACATAGAATGGTTTGACATGAATTAAGGTTAGTTGTAAGGAATTCACTCATATAATTTCTGTTCTGTGTTTAAGGACTGGATATTGGGGTGTGTCATTTTCTGGTTTGTTAGACTTTGGGCATAATGTAAGAATTAAGTAGTGGTTGATCCTACTTCTCTGTTTCAGTATAATCTGTTCTGTAAAATTATGCCCTAGTGTAGCACTCTTCCGTGTCCTTACCCTCCTTCTGTGGCGCTGTAATGGTGCTGATAGTCTACTACGACCCTTGAGACACTATTTCTGTTCTGGGTATTGGAGGCCAGAGTGCCACGTCCTAACAAGACGGGGGCCACCCACTGATACCTCCTCTACCATTCAGTTCTGGGTATTGGAGGCCAGAGTGCCACGTCCTAACAAGACGGGGGCCACCCACTGATACCTCCTCTACCATTCAGTTCTGGGTTTTGGAGGCCAGAGTGCCACGTCCTAACAAGACGGGGGCCACCCACTGATACCTCCTCTACCATTCAGTTCTGGGTTTTGGAGGCCAGAGTGCCACGTCCTAACAAGACGGGGGCCACCCACTGATACCTCCTCTACCATTCAGTTCTGGGTTTTGGAGGCCAGAGTGCCACGTCCTAACAAGACGGGGGCCACCCACTGATACCTCCTCTACCATTCAGTTCTGGGTTTTGGAGGCCAGAGTGCCACGTCCTAACAAGACGGGGGCCACCCACTGATACCTCCTCTACCATTCTGTTCTGGGTATTGGAGACCAGAGTGCCACGTCCTGACAAGACGGGGGCCACCCACTGATATCTCCTTTACCATTCTGTTTCTGATATGCATGCATTGTCTCGTCCTCGGCAGAGGTGGGGTCAGACCTTCTGTGGTCATCAGGCCTTCTGTGGCCTTTCTGTTTCCGATGTAGACTATCCGTTTGGACTCTGAAAATTCTGATTTTCTGTCTGTCAGTTCTGATTTCTGTAGTTCTGTTTCGATCTGTATTTAGATGTATTAGGCGGTGTGGTTAGTTGGTATGGGTTGGTATATTCATATCCTACCTGTTTGATGCCTATTGTTACAAGTATCTGTATTTGATTGTGTTTGTTTCTGATATGAGCATGCATGTTAAGTTGATTTATCTTATCTGTTAAATAAAAAGAATTTCAACTTAAGTATGATATTTTTGATGTGTACTATGGATGACTTTTAGTGTCTTTTACTCACTGAGCTTTTTAGCTCACCTCCGTTGTTTAAATGTTTTCAGGTGAGACATCAAGACAGTAATTGCTACAGCTAATATGACGCTAATGTTTGATGTCATTTCTAAGAATAGTCTTCTAAAGATTTATCAGGCCTGCGTGCCTAATTTATTATGACCTATATGACATGTTTTATCTCCTGAGGGCTTATGCCTGTTTTCAGGATATTATATTATAGTTGTTTCGTTTAAATTATTGGATACAAGTCTTGGATTCTTTTATTGAATTGGTTCTTATTTTGAAATGTCCGATTTGAGATGTGTAACCGAATTTGTGTTGTTTATTTTAGTATCTGAATAATCAGTTCTGTATATTTCTGAAATTCCACATATGTGTAGTGTGGACGTTTGTTGTTGTTACAAGATATGTGTGTCTGTGCAGCAGTAGTTTAGAATACTTGCTGCCGGATTTTTTCTGGATTTCCGGATTTCTATTTCCTAGTAATCGATCCTATTCAGTTCTGTGCGGTTTTCTGTTCCATAGTAATGTCCTTCGATGCCGCTTTCTTCTTGCGTTTTAATGGAAGAGTAAAAAATTTTTGAAACCCCGTATTTTACTTGTATGCGTGTGGGGTGTGATTCTGAGGGATGTTACAAATCCAGAGGAAGGACAAAGTAGTCAAGCGCAGTTGGTTGAGCCTGGGCCGATAGAACAGGTTATTGAACTACCTGAGGCTCAGATATCACGGGAACCGCGAAGATCGGGTAGGATCCGTCGACAGCCTGAGCGTTATGACGGAGTCTACATCATTGATAATGATGAACCCCTCACTTATGCGGATGCGGTCAGTGGACCGGAGTCAGCTAGATGGCTTGAAGCTATGCGAGCCGAGATGGACTCCATGTCAGATAACCAAGTCTGGGATTTGGTTGATCCGCCTCCGGGAGTAATCCCTATAGGCTGCAAATGGATCTTCAAGAAGAAGATTGACATGGATGGTAACGTGGTTACCTATAAAGGCAGGCTTGTTGCGAAAGGTTTCAAACAAATCTACGGGATAGATTATGATGAAACTTTCTCTCCTGTAGCCATGTTTAAGTCTATTCGGATTCTATTCGCTATAGCTGCATATTATGATTATGAGATCTGGCAGATGGATGTGAAAACAGCTTTCCTTAATGGAAATCTGGATGAGGATGTGTATATGACACAACCTGAAGGTTTCACTAATCCATCAGATCGTCATAAGATATGCAAGTTGAA
This sequence comes from Costus lasius, assembly GCA_027563935.2. Lineage (NCBI taxonomy): Eukaryota > Viridiplantae > Streptophyta > Magnoliopsida > Zingiberales > Costaceae > Costus > Costus lasius. Next base: position 100,244,875 of record CM050448.1, read on the forward strand.
GAAGTCCATTTATGGACTGAAACAAGCATCAAGAAGCTGGAACATTCGTTTTGATGAATCAGTCACTGACTTTGGTTTCATCAAGAACGAGGATGACCCGTGTGTATATAAGAGGTTTAGTGGGAGCGTGATTACTTTCCTAGTCCTCTACGTCGATGACATCTTGATCATTGGAAATGACATTCCTGAAATGCATGCTGTGAAGGCATGGTTAAGGAAATGTTTCCAGATGAAAGATTTAGGAGAAGCAGCCTATGTATTAGGTGTGAAGATCTATAGGGATAGATCTAAGAGGCTTCTCGGGCTGTGCCAGAGTACTTACATCGATAAGGTCCTGGAAAGATTCCATTTAGAGAATTCTAAAAGGGGATATCTTCCAGTCAGACATGGTCTGAATCTTTCGAAGAGTCAGTGTCCACAAACACAGACTGAGAAAGATGAAATGGACAATACGCCTTATGCTTCGGCTATTGGGTCCATTATGTATGCGATGTTGTGTACTCGCCCAGACGTCGCTTACGGGTTAAGCATGACCAGTCGATTCCAAAGTAATCCAGGTATGGCGCACTGGATTGCAGTCAAGAACATTTTGAAATATCTTCGGAGGACCAAAGATATGTTCTTGATATATGGTGGTTAGGAAGAACTCAGTATTGAAGGATATACTGACGCTTCGTTCCAGTCGGACCAGGATGATTTCCGATTGCAATCAGGCTATGTTTTTAGCTTGAATGGAGGAGCAGTGGTGTGGAAGAGTTTCAAACAGTCAACTGTTGCTGATTCCACAACAGAAGCCGAGTATGTTGCAGCCTCGGAAGCATCCAAGGAGGCAGTGTGGATTCGTAAGTTCGTGAGAGAACTTGGTGTCGTTCCTTCGAGTGCTGATCCTTTGGTTATCTTCTGTGATAACACTGGAGCAATCGCACAAGCAAAGGAACCACGGTCACACCAGAAGTCCAAGCACATACAGAGACGGTTTCACTTGATCCGGGAGATCATAGATCGTGGCGAGATCAAAGTCTGCAAGGTACATACTGATGACAATCTGGCAGACCCGCTTACCAAGCCTCTGGCGCAGCAGAAGCATGAGAAGCACTGTAATAATATGGGTTTGAGATTTCTCAACCATTAGATTAAGTGCAAGTGGGAGATTGTTGGGATATGCCCTTAAGACTAATGTTTGAGGTCTTGGGATTGTAACAGTATCATGTAATAAACTGTTATGTTTATAAAGGCATGGTTGTTATTCAGTTAATTACATTGTCTGCTGCAATATATGTTCTTCTGAATAATGTCTCAAAGTTGTTCAGCTAGGCTGACATGCAGTTAAGTCCTTAGTCGAGATATCTTGGTGAACTTGAGACAGCCTTGATATGCTTGAGACTAATATGTGTTCTAATCTTATAGGATGCTTCGAGCATGGAATAAGATGTAGACTCATGGGTACATTGGATGTACTGGACAGACCCTACTAGGATATTCAATTGCTTGTCACAATGTGAATAATCCTTGTTTGCTACAAGTGGCACATCTCCTCTGACTTGAGATCACTTGTGTTTCTAAATGATGATTGTCATTGTTTTGAGGTAGTTCAATATCATTTGAAAGATAATGGTCATAGACTATCTTGGATAATGATCATGAGTCAGGTTAGGGCACTAGTGATAGATATAGGATTGCCGTCTCCTTGTTTAAGGAGTGTGGTGTTCTAAAGGGGCCCCCCCGGCTGAGATGATTGAGAAAGTGTATGGCCATACCCAGGTGACTGTGTTCATCTGGTCTAATCATGCTCATCATATTGGAGCTACAAGCTTGACACGCTTGTCCAATAAGAACATCCAGTGGCAAAGGAAATATGTATGCCTAGTGAAGCCTAGTGAAAAGGATTCACACTTGAGCTGTGTTTTGGGTGTAGTCTTGGAAGACTCTTTCCTTTATATCGGGAGACAGTGATGTGTTTCTAGATACCCCTCACTGATCGTGATAACGTAAGTTATCGTTACCGACATTTAAAGGAAACCCTCAGGGTCGCACAATTTGATGATATGGCTTACTTAAGTCAGATCGTGTGGACTGAATTGTTTCGGTTCAGTTTAAAGGGATTTAAACTCTGATTGTAAGTGAGATCTGGTCTGATCATGTTTGATTGATTAGGGCTTGAGATCGGTAAGCTTCGATCGAGGGTGTTGATGCTAGATCGATCAGATCAGAAGCATCTGGAGATGAATGGTCAGATCTAGGACCTTAGGGTCTAATTCGATCTAGACTTAATGTTTGGGCTGATTTGGTTTGGTCATTGAACCAAACATCTTGAACCGGCTCATGGGTTGAGCACAAGGTTCAGGTGGGAGAAGAGAGTTGCGCATGGTTCACTTGGTGAACGCATAACGCATGTAATCAAGGCTTGCTATTTTGGGAACTTTCGGTTTTCAACGTGGGAACGTTTCCACGTTCACTTGCAACGCCTCCTCTCTATTCCTCTCGCTAATTCGCTCTTGGCATTGGACGACTCACGGCTGGTGGCGTGAAGGTTGACGACAAGAGGATTCGGCCAAGTTTTTCATCTCTTCGTCCCTCAAACGATCAAGGAAGCTTTGGAGCATTGCTAGCACAAATCGCCCCAAAGAAGTAGGCCTTCTTCCTCTTGTGTGCGATAACCTTTGGAGGAGATCTCTCTTGCTTTCTTCTTCCAAGATACCATCCAAGAGATGGCGACGGTATGGATCCTTCTCATATCCATCTAAGTTGATCATATGCGATATAAAGATCTATGAAAGCCCTTCTTCCGCTTGCAAAAGGTTTTATGCGCCATCCTAATAGGGTTTTCGCCCCCCCCTCTTGAAAGGGGTTCCTTCATAGACATCGATCTATAGATACATGTTGTAATCATGGCAATTATTCTACTAGAACAGATCAATTGGATCTACCTAAGGAAGGGTTCCTAACATGCAATTCTAGGGTTCCAATCTCTCAAGCAAATCACCTTTCAGTCTCATTGCAAAAACTCTAAGAACATAATTAATAACATGCAATTATAGAGAATCTAAGCATAATTTATCACAAGAGTAAAATTATCACAACAAAGATTATCATGACGAAAGAAAAGAGTTATCTAATCATTAAAAATCAAAGGGATTAAACCCTATGTCCCAATATAGGATTAAGCTTGCATGGAGGAAGAATTACAATAAAGCATGTTTTCAAATAGTCAAAAATCGAAGAAGGGAAGAAGAAAGGTTACAAAACAGGTGCTGTATGAAATTACAGCACCGTAATTTGCAGGAAAACTCGATGAATAGTGCTGTCACCACCAATTTCATCGATTCCTCCTCCGATCGAACTGCTCTTCCTCTAAAAGTTCTGGTGCGTCCTCCTCTCCTCTAGGCGAAGCTTCTGAGTGAAAATCACGGCCTAAGGTGCCCTCTATGCCTATCGACGTGAGGCCAAACCCTAGCTGCCTCTCTGGTGATTTCTCCCTCGATACTGGATAAAAGTTCCTCCTTCCACTTCGAGCATCTTCTTCGCTTAAAGCCGAGTACGGAACATCATTCAGATTTTGATTTTGAGCTTTGGATCAAAAGTTATGGCCCTCACAAATTTCGGGCCCGTAAGAGTCGCGCGACAAGGTGCAAATTACGGCCGTAAAATAAATTACGGCAGTGCCGTAAAATCAACTGAACTTTCTGGTCGGAAATTGCTCTAAATTACGGCCTGTGTTATTGTTTACGGCACTGCCATATTTTTGGGCAGAAATTACACCCGTAACTTCCATTACACCCGGGGTGTATTTTTCAAACTCGTTCCGATTTGCATGAAAATTAGCGGGCGGCATCGTTTCGACGGCTTGAATCCATTCGTGTGCTCAAATCCTTCAAAATCCATCAAAATATGGCACTTTTATCTGAAATTCATAAAAAACAAGAAATTCTGTAGATTCCATAATATTTAGCAAATAATGCTTAAAAACAAGCAAAAGTTAATAAATATGACACGAAAAAAAATATAAAATGGCATGAAATTTACTATAAATTTCGGTGTCATCAGGCTGCTAACCCCCATCGTCGCTCCATGACTCTGCAGGAAGGTGACTTGGTAATGCTACGAAACAGGAAGAAAAGACAGCATGGTGCAAATACCAAAGTTCAGCCGAGAGCTATGGGACCCTTCAGGGTATTGAAGAAGGTAAATGACAATGCTTACATGCTTGATTTACCGCAGGCGCTTAGGATACATCACACCATCAACGTGGAGGACTTGACAGCCTACAAAGAACCACTCACCATTGAGGCACCACTCCCAGCAAAGAAGCCTGGTCAGATCTTGGAAGTACAGCAACGTTTCAATAAGCAAGGAGTCCAGAATCATTACCTTATCCAATGGAAAGATCACACTGAAGAATGGCTCCCAGAAGAGGAAGTGCGCCTCCACCTACCCACGGAACTTGAGAGTTTCTCATCTAACTCTCCTGAGGAGAGTTCTGCCAACCCCGGGAAAGCTGATGTAGGGACACATCCGAGAAGGTCCACAAGGATTAAGAAGACCCCAATCCGTTATGGGATGAATGCTTAATTCCTCACAACATTTTGAGAACTCATTTAAGACTTGTTAGTTTCTTGCATTGTAATGTCTTATAAACTCTATTTTGCTTTCAGCACTTATGTTATGTAGTAGCTAGGATTAGCCTAGGTTTACTTTGAAGTCTTTGTTATTGTTTTAGTGGATGTAATAGGTTGTTTTTGTTATTGTTTTAGTGGATTAGCCTAGGTCTTATGCACACATGTATTGCACATGCAAGCACCTAGCCTTCCATTGATTGTGACCTTGGCATTGATCATTCAAAGATAGTCAACATCAGCAAGATAGTCAACATCAGCCCACCCAAATCAACAAGGGCTCGGCCAACATTCAAGGCAGTCCACAAATGAAGGAGTATAACCCCATCCGCAGCAAAACATCATCTAGCAACACCAACAAGCTCTCGACCTACAACAGACAGCAACTCTAAATCACTTCATCATCAGCTCAAGCCAACTCAGCCTTGCATTTCGGCTATACAATGAAGGATATTGACGTCAACTCACAGCCAACGGATACTACAACTAAGGGGATGGCAAGGGTCACCAAGGAATGTAATCGTTGGGAGGATTAGGTTTTAAGCTTGCACATGTTCACTTGCACACTTTAGTCTTGAATATTTTGAATCTGAAAACCTTTTGTTTGTGTTCTTGAGTTGAGCTTCTTCCTCTTGGGTTGAGCTTGCTCCCCTGCCCGGTTACTAATCCACTCCAATGCTTACTCCATCGCTTCCATCATCTCCCTCAGCCGATCACTCATAACCAGCCACAACCACGGTTACTGTTCCATTGCCGGACTCAAGCTCTCCATCAAGTCATCGCACAAGCTGAAGTTGGAGAACATTGAGAGTACATTCATTGATTCTTTGAGGACTTCCCTGCCAAAGCTCCTTGCCATGAAGAACTTAGAAGGGGTTTGGCCCCCTTCCCTTAAGGGGGCCCTAAGGTGTCTTCATTCCATCATCTCTACCTTGCACTTAGCTTGTGTTATAGAGCTACTTACCTAAGGTGATTCTTGGGCTAGGAAAATCAGTTCTTCATCATAGGATGTTTGAAAGAAGCTGATTACTTGTAAATTGACTATATCTACTTATCACTCTAAAAGTAGCCCATATTTTTCAAAACTATAATCTTTTGAACTAGCTAATCATTCCATGTATTCACGAAACTTAATGGAAATATTTGCTAATATAAAGAAAAGGTTAGAAAAACTTAATTCCTTAAACAATAGGTGGCAATCTGTAGAAGAGCAAAGTAGAACAAAGACCCCCTAGTTGACCCACTAGTGCACCATTGCCCAAAGAACATCATGAAAATTTACCTAGAAATCAACCCCCTAGGAACCAATCTAAGAGAACCACTCCCTTTCAGCATGAGTGGGATGGACACCTAGCTCCCCCACCTCAACAACATAGGGATAGGGAAGATGATGTGCAATGTACCCATCAAACTCAACCCTCCAACCTTTGGTGGCTCCTTAGACCCTAGAGAATGATCATAGATTAGGTAACCAAACTTAAGCGGTACTTTGGCTAAAGTATGATGCTCGAGCATAGAAAGGTTAGGTTCACCATTATCTGTTAGAAGGACTTGCTAAGTTATATTGGACCAACATTAAGAATAACCAAAAAAATCTCAACCAACCTCCAATTGAGAGATGGGATGAAATGCTCTTCAAGCTGAAAGAGAAATATGTCCATTGATACTTCAGGTCTAAACTTCTCGACCAATTAAGCAACCTAACCCAAGGTAGCCAAATTGTAGCTAATTGTATGACTAAGTTTGAGGAACTCCTCCTAAGGTGTCATATTAAGGAAGACCCCAGCTTCACCTTTAATAGATTTTAAAATGACTTTAGATCTAAAATCAAGAGAAGTCTAACCTACTACTACCTAGACTCCTTAGGGGTAGCCTTCTATAGAGCTAGTGAGGTAGAGCAAGAACTTAGGAACATCTACAGGAGAGAGTCTAGTATTTATCGAAGTATTAGTAAGGCTATTTGGCTAGTGCTTTTCTTGGAACTCTCCCCATGGAGCTCATTTTTTATGCGGGACCCTGCTAAATTATTTTTAGTGGTTCCCCCCAAGATCCTTTTCACCAATCTCAAAGCCCAAAAAAACCCAAAAAATCAAAACTCTCACCCCCCCCCCTCCCTGCTCAACCCATAGTCCTACCCTGCTACCTTCCCATGCCACTTTGCTCCCTTGCTCATCGGCATCTCTCCGTCAGTGCTTGTCGAACCTTGTATTCTCCCCCACTCTTGCTATCGTTGTCTCTCCCTACTTCCCTACTCCTATCACTGCTGTCTCGCTCCCCTCTACTCCCTTACTCACTAGACGTGCTCACCGTTAGAACTCACTAAACCCCACTTCTCCAACACAAGCTACTCTATCTCTCCATTTCTCCCCTACTCTACTACCAATGTCTCTCTCCCTGCCACTCCCCTACTTTGCTATCGGCGTCTCTCACCCCATCGTTCCCATAGTCTACTGCTGGTGTCGCATCTCACCTTTCCACGCGCTCACCGTCAATGCTCACCACTTGCTCCGTCTAGAGGTGGTTCTATCCCTTAACATAGAACTTCTTCTAAATAGAATAGCATAAGGTAAAACATGCATATTTAAGGAAGAACCTCACTTAAAATAAGGAATAAATTGTGTATATTAAGGTATAATGTGTATATATTAAGGTAGAACCTACATGTGATAAGATAGAGCTTGTATATATTAAGGTAGAAGCTGCGTATGATAAGCTACATGTGATAAGATAGAAGTTGTATATATTAAGGTAGAACCTATATCTAGTAAGATAGAACTTGTATATATTAAGGTAGAACCTTCACATGTTAAGGTATAACTTGTATATATTAGGGTAGAAATTGCATATGTTATGGTAGAACCTAGAACCAACATTTGATAAGGTAGAATCTCGCTTAAAATAAGGTAAAACCTATATCTGATAGAGTAGAACATGGCCTAAATCAATAATTATTGTACTTCTATAGGTTGATGTAGGGGGGGAGCATGCAATTTGGGCTAGCATGAAAACATGAATCTAAGGAAAACAAGCTAGCATGCAAGGTTATCTAATAGGGCTTTCAAAAATATGTTTTTGGTATTTAGATAAAAATCGAAGATTAATATGCTAGATAATATTAGACCTAAGCATGCAATTATAAACTACAAAATAAATTGCAACTAGCATGCTCTTACAAACAAAACTATAACTGAACATGTGGTTAACTACTCTATGGCTAAACATGCATGTATTCACGAAACTTAATGGAAATATTTGCTAATATAAAGAAAAGGTTAGAAAAACTTAATTCCTTAAACAATAGGTGGCAATCTGTAGAAGAGCAAAGTAGAACAAAGACCCCCTAGTTGACCCACTAGTGCACCATTGCCCAAAGAACATCATGAAAATTTACCTAGAAATCAACCCCCTAGGAACCAATCTAAGAGAACCACTCCCTTTCAGCATGAGTGGGATGGACACCTAGCTCCCCCCACCTCAACAACATAGGGATAGGGAAGATGATGTGCAATGTACCCATCAAACTCAACCCTCCAACCTTTGGTGGCTCCTTAGACCCTAGAGAATGATCATAGATTAGGTAACCAAACTTAAGCGGTACTTTGGCTAAAGTATGATGCTCGAGCATAGAAAGGTTAGGTTCACCATTATCTGTTAGAAGGACTTGCTAAGTTATATTGGACCAACATTAAGAATAACCAAAAAAATCTCAACCAACCTCCAATTGAGAGATGGGATGAAATGCTCTTCAAGCTGAAAGAGAAATATGTCCATTGATACTTCAGGTCTAAACTTCTCGACCAATTAAGCAACCTAACCCAAGGTAGCCAAATTGTAGCTAATTGTATGACTAAGTTTGAGGAACTCCTCCTAAGGTGTCATATTAAGGAAGACCCCAGCTTCACCTTTAATAGATTTTAAAATGACTTTAGATCTAAAATCAAGAGAAGTCTAACCTACTGCTACCTAGACTCCTTAGGGGTAGCCTTCTATAGAGCTAGTGAGGTAGAGCAAGAACTTAGGAACATCTACAGGAGAGAGTCTAGTATTTATCGAAGTATTAGTAAGGCTATTTGGCTAGTGCTTTTCTTGGAACTCTCCCCATGGAGCTCATTTTTTTTGCGGGACCCTGCTAAATTATTTTTAGTGGTTCCCCCCAAGATCCTTTTCACCAATCTCAAAGCCCAAAAAAACCCAAAAAATCAAAACTCTCACCCCCCCCCTCCCTGCTCAACCCATAGTCCTACCCTGCTACCTTCCCATGCCACTTTGCTCCCTTGCTCATCGGCATCTCTCCGTCAGTGCTTGTCGAACCTTGTATTCTCCCCCACTCTTGCTATCGTTGTCTCTCCCTACTTCCCTACTCCTATCACTGCTGTCTCACTCCCCTCTACTCCCTTACTCACTAGACGTGCTCACCGTTAGAACTCACTAAACCCCACTTCTCCAACACAAGCTACTCTATCTCTCCATTTGTCCCCTACTCTACTACCAATGTCTCTCTCCCTGCCACTCCCCTACTTTGCTATCGGCGTCTCTCACCCCATCGTTCCCATAGTCTACTGCTGGTGTCGCATCTCACCTTACCACGCGCTCACCGTCAATGCTCACCACTTGCTCCGTCTAGAGGTGGTTCTATCCCTTAACATAGAACTTCTTCTAAATAGAATAGCATAAGGTAAAACATGCATATTTAAGGAAGAACCTCACTTAAAATAAGGAATAAATTGTGTATATTAAGGTATAATGTGTATATATTAAGGTAGAACCTACATGTGATAAGATAGAGCTTGTATATATTAAGGTAGAAGCTGCGTATGATAAGCTACATGTGATAAGATAGAAGTTGTATATATTAAGGTAGAACCTATATCTAGTAAGATAGAACTTGTATATATTAAGGTAGAACCTTCACATGTTAAGGTATAACTTGTATATATTAGGGTAGAAATTGCATATGTTATGGTAGAACCTAGAACCAACATTTGATAAGGTAGAATCTCGCTTAAAATAAGGTAAAACCTATATCTGATAGAGTAGAACATGGCCTAAATCAATAATTATTGTACTTCTATAGGTTGATGTAGGGGGGGAGCATGCAATTTGGGCTAGCATGAAAACATGAATCTAAGGAAAACAAGCTAGCATGCAAGGTTATCTAATAGGGCTTTCAAAAATATGTTTTTGGTATTTAGATAAAAATCGAAGATTAATATGCTAGATAATATTAGACCTAAGCATGCAATTATAAACTACAAAATAAATTGCAACTAGCATGCTCTTACAAACAAAACTATAACTGAACATGTGGTTAACTACTCTATGGCTAAACATGCATTTCTAAAATATTAAAAGATAATATTGTAAAGAAGCGCTCACCGTGCGATCCTTGAGAATAGAAGGATCGTCCTTCTCAATCTTCAACGGTCCTACTCTGATGGAAGGAGTTGCTTCATTACATACACACCAACACAACAAACTCACACATGTGTGAGTATAAAATTTGTTAGGGAATACCGGGTGTAATTTAAAATTTTTGCAGTCCCGGGACGCAGCGGAAGCATTACACCCGAAACATATTCCTTTGCCCAAGGACCCATGCGAGGGAGAACACAAGGATGTGACAAGGATAATACCTCTATTGCTTGCTCGGTTCTTAAAGCCATGTTCGAAGACGATCAAGTGCTCGCCCTCTACAAGTATCCACGCGTCGACTCCTTGATCGTTGCTCCCTTCCACGCTTGGTGCTAGCCTCGGGAAGAGAATCAAGCCTTAGGGTTCCTTCACTTCTCTTGCGCCACCTCCAAGATGAAAGCGCCAAGAAAAGATGAGGAGGAAGATGATGCCGCCAAGCCCTTCTTGTTCTTGCGCCAAGACAAGGAAAAGATGATGCTTGCGTCTATGGAAGAATATGAAGACACCATGCACTCCTCCTTCTTGCACCAAAGAGAGAGGAAGAAGATGATGCTTGCGGCTTCAAGGAGGAAGAAGGTTGCGCCACCTCTATGCACTCTCGCCCTTATGCTTTCGCCTCCTCTTGATGTGCTCACGCCTCCAAGGATTGAACACACGAACCAACCTCCCAAGAGGGGGCGGCAAGGGTCCTATTAATAGGACAAGGGGCGGCTAGGGCAATGGCTAGGATCATGCCATGTGGGCGGCTAGGATAAAGGAGTCTTGAGATAAGGAAAGTCTCCAAGACTTTACCATAAACCTCATTCAACCTATCCTAATTTTCCCAATGGCCATATCAGCCCAAGACATGCCTTAGAGGCATGCATTCCATCCAAGGAGAAGGGCTAGGCGCAACAAGCAAGAGGAATTCGGCTAGGGTGGTGTCTTGGGAGAAATTAGGGTTTGAGGTAAGGTAAGTCTCCAAGACTTTACCATATACCTCTTCCCAACATCCATATGCGCCTAGGAACTTCCCATAAAAGTTCTCAAGCCATATTAGCCCCAAGACTTGCCTTAGAGGCAAGGTTTCCATCAAGGGAGAAAGGGCAAGGCGCCTTTTACTTCCTTAATGAAGCAAAACCACCCACTTCACCCCATTATGCCCCTAGGCGCTAATGGGTGAAGACTTCTCCCCATTATACCCTTTTAGCCAATTCTCTCTTCATGACAACTAATTATTTGGCCTCATTGAATAATGAGCAAGCCCAAACTTCATGGCATGGGTTGATTAAGCTATTGGATCCAATCCAATGCAACCCTAATCCAAATGTGACCAATCAAGGTCAATTTCGGGTCAACCTACCAAAAATAAAGTTTGGCTCCAATAACCTTCTTCCAACTCATCAGGCCCATTGGCGCTGATGAAATCTTCCAAATGGATCCAAGTTATCCAATAACTTGATCCTAAGGCTTCTAATTAAAGCAACGTCAAGAGTCTATTGCGTGTGACCCCGTAGGATCCTAATGATGATGGCAATGATGTAAACATCATAAGTAGTGAGGGGTATCTAGCAACACATCACTACTACCCATGTCATAGGACTTAAGTCATATGGCAACAACTCCTAACCAAACAACGAGGATTCCCATGCATTATAGATCCCTTTGCCTAAACTGATATCCTGCCATTGGATTAGTCTCAAGTTCATTAGTCCAATGCATTGGTCATGACTCAACTAGTGTGGCCACACATTCCTGTCATGCACCAATAAGGTGGGGCGCCCCCGAGTGGATATCATGCTTCCAATAAGAAAGGGGCAAATCCTACTATTGGTCATCCATGTCTCTACATGACTTATGATATGCCCATTCACAGTCGTTTTGGTCTCCCAATTACGGAGAGACGTAAGACTGTATCAAATCATACCCATCATCAAATCTAGACATGAATACCTCAAGTCTAAGGATCAATGCAAACCTCTTGCATGTGAGATTGACTTGTTGACTAGACAAGTCAATCCTCATGGTGGATCACTCCAGTGCATCCAATGCACCTGTATATCTGCGTTACTGTGCCCCGCACCTAACCAGCCCATACACTAGTCTCACATGTACCAAAGCTATCCCATATCTGCTAAGGTACCTTGACTGGGGATAGCTTATGAGAATGGATCCAACCAAACTCCTGGGACATTATTTATGCAACTCAATACATCAACGCAGGTAGAGAAGTCTGCATAATAACGACCATGCCTCTATAAAGAATAACAATTCCATCAAAGTACATTCAAAGAATGCCCGACCATGTCCAAATATTGGTCTGCAGGGCATAAACACCAACAATCTCCCACTTGCACTAAGACCAAGGGCAACTGATGTTTAGTCAGTTCCAATGTCTCTAGTATGACACATTTAGCTTCCGCTGCGCCAGAGGCTATGTCAGTGGGTTTTTCTAGATTGCTATCAGTGTTTATTTTAACAGATTTGATCATCGTCCTTATCCATGATCTCTAAGATCAGATGATATGCTGCAATACATACTTGAGCACTAAGTTCCTTCACTTATGCTATGGCCCCAGTAAGAACTATACTGGACCATCAAGCACCAGGAACTAAATCAAGTTCAAATGAATGAAGCTGCTTCCTTGGCTGCCACAAGAAGCTGCAATGTACTCAGCCTTATTTGTAGAATTTTTCCACTATGGTTTGCATAATGCTCTTTCAGCACACAACACCACAACAAGGCAAAGCGCAAATCCTGGCTGTGGTCATAAGACTGGAACAAAGTATCAGTGTACCCTTGTACACAAAATTCTTCCTGTCTATCATAGACTAGACTTCAATCCTTTATACTTCCCAAGTATATATAAGGATTGCTTTCACAGCTATCTAGTGTCAAACACTAGGATCTGATTGAAACTTACTGGCTATGCTCCAAGCATTTGCCACAAATGGTCTTGTGTATATTACTCAAAACATGATCCATCCTATACACCATGTATCAGGATTTTAGACCCATGTTATTACTCTCCAGCTGTGTCATAGGACACAACATCCTCATGAGAGTCAGACCATATCTCTCTATAAGGTATCAATATTTGGAATCATCCAATATAAACCTCTCCAGAAACTCTTGGATGAACATAGATTGACTAAAGGGCAATGACTTTCTTGGATATCTATCTATAGATCCTCATGCCTAGGATGTAGGCATCATTCCCTAGATCATTCTTCTCGAAATACATCTCAAGCCTTTTCTGTTGGGGTATGCCCTTAAGGCTAATGTTTGAGGCCTTGGGATTGTATAAGTATCATGTAATAAACTCTTATGTTTATAAAGGCATGGTTATTATTCAGGTTGTTACCTTGTCTGCTGTAATAAGTGTACTTCTGAATAATGTCTCAAAGCTGTTCAGCTAGGCTGACAGGCTCTATGTCCTTAGTCGAGATATCTTGGTGAACATGAGACAGCCTTGATATGATTGAGACTAATATGTGTGCTAATCTTATAGGATGCTTCGAGCATGGAATAAGATGTAGACTCATGGGTACATTGGATGTACTGGAAAGACCCTTCTAGGATATTCAATTGTTTGTCACAATGTGAATAATCCTTGATAGCAGCAAGTGGCACATTTTCCTTTGACTTGAGATCACTTGTGTTTCTAAATGATGATTGTCATTGTTTTGAGGTAGTTCAATATCATTTGAAAGATAATGATTATAGACTATCTTGGATGATGAGCTTGAGTCAGGTTAGGGCACTAGTGATAGATAAAGGATTGCCGTCTCCTTGTTCAAGGAGTGTGATGTTCTAAAGGGGCCCCCCTTATATGAGATGATTGAGAAAGTGTATGGCCATACCCAGATGACTATGTTCATCTGATCTAATCATGCTCATCGTATTGGAGTTACAGGCTTGACATGCTTGTCCAATAAGAACATCCAGTGGCAAAGGAAACATGCATGCCTCGTGAGTTTGATTCACACTTGTGCTGTGGTTTGGGTGTAGTCTTGGAAGACTCTTTCCTTTATATCGGGAGACAGTGATGTGTTGCTAGATACCCCTCACTGATCGTGATAATGTAAGTTGTCGTTACCGACATTTAAAGGAAACCCTCAGGGTCGCACAATTTGATGATATGGCTTACTCATGTCAGATCGTGTGGACTGAATTGTTTTGGTTCAGTTAAAGGAGAGTAGACTCTGATTGTAAGTGAGATCTGGTCTGATCATGTTTGATTGATTAGAGCTTAAGATCGGTAAGCTTCGATCGAGAGTATTGATGCTAGATCAGTGAGATCAAGTGCATCTAGATATGTATGGTTAGATCTTGAACCTTCATGGTTCATACTAGATTTAGACCATGGCATGTCTTGGTTTGGTCTTGGTTTGATTTGGTTGTTGAACCAAAGTCAATTGAACCGGTTCAAGGATGTGAACGCATGGTTCAATTTAATTAAGCGTTTTGATTAGTTCACTAAGTGTGAACGTGTGGAGTGAAGACTTACCATATATGGAAGTCTCAACGCCTAAACGCTTAAGCCAAGAAACGCCTTTGCGTGATGGCTTCTCTCTTGGGCAAATGTGTGCTCTTGAGTGTGCATGATCGCCGAGAGTTGTAGAGAGGCATTCGGCAAGCCAAACCAAGAAGACATCCAAGGATTCTCCTTCAAGCGATTTGGATTCTTCAAGCCCTTTGCTAGCACAAAGGACAACAAGGAGCAAGCCAACTTCTTCTTGTGTGCGCGCCTTGTGGAGGAGACCTCTCTTGTTCTCTTGCTTCCAAGTCGCCATCTTCCTCATGGCTTTGGTATGGATCTAAACTTCATCAAGTTGATCATATTATCTTGCTAAGATCCATGGAAAACCCTTGCTTCCGCTTGTAATTGTCATGCGCCACCCTTAAGGGTTTTTCGCCCCCCCTCTTGAAAGGGGTTTCACATGCTTGCGCTCCCCCTTGAAGGGGACCCTACAATTGGTATCAGAGGATGTTGAAGCATGTTAATATGATTGCTTGATATTTCTGTGATCCATGTTTGCGCATCTTCATGTATGCTTAGATCTTGTTCACATGCGAAAATTGACATGCTATTTCTCCATGCGAAAGTAAGATGTTTACTTATCTAGGCGCATGTTGTTTGTTCATGATGTCGCATGTCTTGTGTTGGCGCTTAGTTTATGTTGTTTTATCAAATAAAACCCTAACTTGCGCGCCTATGACTAGATCTAAAGTGCCACCTACTATAAACCCTTAGATGGGTTGATGGGGCTGAAGTCACCTCTAGGTTAGATCCAATAGTCTGATCAGACCATCTGACAGCCTAGATGGATCGACCAGATGGCACCTGTGCGCAAGCACGAGGTGGCCATAGGTCGATTGCATCTTAGGCGTGTAGCGAGGTCTGGTTGAGACAACCAGTGAACACTCTTGAGTTAGGCCCGGGGTCACACCCGCTTGCTAGAACTCTTGATGGTTGTTCAGCTCTTAGCGCATGCATGGTTGACCATTAGGTCAACTCGGGTCAGTTAGGACTCGGTGCATGCAAGGGCAGAGGATCTAACTAGATGGATGAGTGGATCCCTATCAATGGACCATTGTAAGGTTGTAGGGCACATAAGGAAGTTAAAATTGATGCCTATGGGGTTTTCAAAAATTTTAATTTCTTGATTGGATCACATGATGATTAAGACCATATGCTTGTTTATTTAATCTTATGTGGGTTGCCCAAATGTGTGCTGTGCTGGGGCCTGCGTGCCTGGTTAATTATAAGTTAATATTATTGTGATCTGCGAATCACATTTTTCATTAATCTATTGTATAATTGACCTGCGAGTCAAAGCTTGTCTAGATAGATCAAAATGTATTTTGATTAGACAAGAGCATAAAGGCACACATCCAAGAGGGGCATTCAGCTGGTGGCGCACCTGAGGTGCTCTTGGCACTAGGGCCCTGGGTTGGACCAGATGAGATGCAAAGGAGCTCAAGTGAAGACTTAAGTAAAATTAAGGTCTTACTTAGGGTTCATGGGCTTTTACCACATAAGATCATGCTTTCTATTTATTGCTTATATAATTAGAATTGCATGTGTTTATCTTCTGCTATAGCCATAGGATTTGCCTGATAGTAAGAAGATAAAAGATCGTTAAAATCCAACGCTAACATATCAAGCTCGGAAAGCCTTCTGACGCGAAACCTCACCGTTCTGACTATCGTTGGAGCCGTGTTGTACCCACTCAGTGGGCACGTCCATCTATCTTCAGACGGTGCTGGATTTCACCTGCGTGTTACAGAGAAGGGATTTATCGCTTCTCGTTGCTCAGCATAGCACGTGGTGGTCCAGGGAGTAGGTCAGGTCAGCTTGACCATGTAGGCTACATATGTGGCGCATATGGTAGCACATGGAGGCAGCCATCTGTGGGATCAGAGACTGTGTTGTACCAACTCAGTTGGCACAGTCTGCTGGATTGCCCAGATGAAGGGGAATCGCACGGGTTGGCGATTGGCTAGGACAGCCTACCAGAAATTAGTGCTTGTCATCTCTGTGCATCTTATCTCGCCTGAGCGGGACGCAGAGACCAAGTATGAAATCTGGATCCCATCTCACTAAAAGATTGTTACTCTTTCGGACTGTTTACTGGATTTTTCAGTCAGACAAAATAGTGAGAAAAGAATCTTTCTTAAGTCCTGGATTGATTCTGAACATTGATACTAACCTTGCTGTTCTTGCTTGTTGTAGATTCCTGCAGCAACGAACACCATGAGCTTCAAATGTGCGATCCCTACTGGAAAGGGAGAAGTTTGCTGGGCCGAACTTCTCTGACTGGTTCGGACACCTTAAGATCGTTCTTAAGGCAGAGAGGAAACTGTATGTCCTCGAGACGGCGATACCGCCGCAGCCCGCTCCGAACGCCGCCAGGGCGGTTCGGGAAGCCTATGAAAAGCACGTCAATGATAGCATTGATGTCGCTTGCCTGATGCTAGCGTCTATGACGCCACCGCTGCAGCGTCAGCATGAGGATATGTCGGCTATAGAGATTATAGCGAACCTCAAGATGCTGTATGCTGCACAGGCGAGGACAGAACGCTATAATCTGACGAAGTTCTTCTTTCAGAGCAAACTGGCTGAAGGGAGCCCAGTGGGAGCTCACGTGCTCAAGATGATTGGGCACAAGGAGGCTCTGGAGAAACTGGGGCATACCATCAACCAGGAGCTTGCTGTAGATATTATTCTGCAGTCTCTCCCGCCCTCATTCGATACGTTCATCATTAACTTTAATATGAACAAAATCGATTGTACGCCGGCAGAGCTGCTGAATATGCTCTTGACTATTGAGGAAACTCTGAAGGGCAAGCCTTCAACCTCTGTCTTAATGGTTCCTTCTAGGAACAAGAAGAAGGGGAAGAAGGGCAAGGCCCCTGTCAAGAACTACAGTAAGGCACTGAAACAGAAGGTGAAGCGGTCGAAGGACAACAGGTGTTTCCACTGTGGCCAGCTGGGTCACTGGAAAAACGACTGTAAAGCGCTCCAAGGAGATAAGAGGGGAAGTGTAACGCCCTTGATTTTTTGAATTTTGATTTAAGGTTAGAAATTCTGTTTCTGTATTTTATCTGTTAAAATTTTGGGATTTTTGCCTAAATGTAGGAATTTTTCCTACAAGGCAAAAATAATTATTTTGGTTGGGGATTTGAACCCTCGACCTTGAGTCTTTGTTCCTGGAATTCTTCCACCGTGATGGCACATATTTCTGATATTATTGGAGTGGCGCGTGGTGGTTAAGCCCAGGTAAGCCCATAAAACCGATTGTCACTTAAGTTAATTGGGCTATTGGATTTTGGATCCCTTTGGGGTGGAAAAAAAAAAAAAAAAAGGGGAAATTCGTGAGAGCTCCTCTCCCTCACGATTTTTGGTTTGTTTCTTGCCCTAGCCGCCTGTGTTGTCGCCCCTCACTGTGCTTGGCGCCTCCTGCAAATTTCTGACGCTGGTGGTGGCAGACTGGTGGTGGACGAACTTTCTGGAGATCCCTGATCCTCTGTTTTGGCGTTTTCTCTGTGGGCGATTTTTTTCTGGTGAGTAATTCGATCCTAAGGAGTCTAATCCGAATTAAAATTCGTTATTTTCCATGATTATTCGTATGGGGTTGAATTCAAATAATTATAGGGTTTTAAAATCCTGTTCTGCTGAAATCTGCATTCGTTAATCTGACCTTTGTGTACTATAACCCCAATATCTCATGGTCTATAGATCCAAATCGCACGAAATAAATTTTGTATGAAACTAGATACATTCGGCTTTAATTTGAATCTGATATCGACCATATCCGAGCTGTATTCGTATTTCAATCTGTATTGCAATCTAGCTGTACAAAATCAGTTTTCTGGAAATCTGGATTTCGACCTTTATGTGTTCGAACCATCATATCTCCCTAGGTATAGCTCGAAATCTTGTCAAATCAGTTTTATTAGACCGTAGGCTCGAAGAGCTTTATTTTGACTCCCATAACGCCTATTTTCGATTAGTTATTGGATCTGAAATAAATGTCGCAAGTCTGATATATGAATCTGTTTTCTTGAAATCTGAAATTCTGACCTTCTTATGTTCGAACCCTTATATCTTCCTGTCTAAAATTCGAAATCTTGTGAAACCAGTTTTATTGGAAACTAGATTCAGAGAGCTTCATTTTGAATACAATATTGACTAGCTTTGGTTCGAAATTGGACTAAAAATATATTTTGCAAACGGACAATATAAATCTGCTATGTTTTGGTTAGACGAATATTCCTTTGTGAGAAAAATTTACATTGTATGGTTTAACCTCTTAAATTGTGGTCTGTAGTTCTTCTAAAATTTATTTGTTTGATGAGAAATTTTAGAGAAAACAAAATTGGGGATTTAACTAAGAACTTAGGAATTTTCGAAAATATAGTTCGAGCCAATTTTGGGGCTTTTGTCAATTTTCTTCACGAACGTGTAATTAAAATTATCTGTAGTGGGGGACTGAAATTAATTACATGAAATTTGTACATTCTGTTAAGGTTCTGAAAGTGGCGCCCCTTACAGTAATTTTATAGCTCACGGTTTTAGGAATTTTGAGGAGATTATTTCATGAATAATTTCTGTTCTGTATTTAAATGTTTGTTATATGAATAATTTCTGTTCTGTATTTAATTGTTTGTTATGTGGATATTTCCTATTCTGTTTATATGTTGTGAAGTTTCTGAAAACCTTGAATGTGTTAAAACATTTGTGAGAACATAGAATGGTTTGACATGAATTAAGGTTAGTTGTAAGGAATTCACTCATATAATTTCTGTTCTGTGTTTAAGGACTGGATATTGGGGTGTGTCATTTTCTGGTTTGTTAGACTTTGGGCATAATGTAAGAATTAAGTAGTGGTTGATCCTACTTCTCTGTTTCAGTATAATCTGTTCTGTAAAATTATGCCCTAGTGTAGCACTCTTCCGTGTCCTTACCCTCCTTCTGTGGCGCTGTAATGGTGCTGATAGTCTACTACGACCCTTGAGACACTATTTCTGTTCTGGGTATTGGAGGCCAGAGTGCCACGTCCTAACAAGACGGGGGCCACCCACTGATACCTCCTCTACCATTCAGTTCTGGGTTTTGGAGGCCAGAGTGCCACGTCCTAACAAGACGGGGGCCACCCACTGATACCTCCTCTACCATTCAGTTCTGGGTTTTGGAGGCCAGAGTGCCACGTCCTAACAAGACGGGGGCCACCCACTGATACCTCCTCTACCATTCAGTTCTGGGTTTTGGAGGCCAGAGTGCCACGTCCTAACAAGACGGGGGCCACCCACTGATACCTCCTCTACCATTCAGTTCAGGGTTTTGGAGGCCAGAGTGCCACGTCCTAACAAGACGGGGGCCACCCACTGATACCTCCTCTACCATTCAGTTCTGGGTTTTGGAGGCCAGAGTGCCACGTCCTAACAAGACGGGGGCCACCCACTGATACCTCCTCTACCATTCAGTTCTGGGTTTTGGAGGCCAGAGTGCCACGTCCTAACAAGACGGGGGCCACCCACTGATACCTCCTCTACCATTCAGTTCTGGGTTTTGGAGGCCAGAGTGCCACGTCCTATCAAGACGGGGGCCACCCACTGATACCTCCTCTACCATTCAGTTCTGGGTTTTGGAGGCCAGAGTGCCACGTCCTAACAAGACGGGGGCCACCCACTGATACCTCCTCTACCATTCTGTTCTGGGTATTGGAGACCAGAGTGCCACGTCCTGACAAGACGGGGGCCACCCACTGATATCTCCTTTACCATTCTGTTTCTGATATGCATGCATTGTCTCGTCCTCGGCAGAGGTGGGGTCAGACCTTCTGTGGTCATCAGGCCTTCTGTGGCCTTTCTGTTTCCGATGTAGACTATCCGTTTGGACTCTGAAAATTCTGATTTTCTGTCTGTCAGTTCTGATTTCTGTAGTTCTGTTTCGATCTGTATTTAGATGTATTAGGCGGTGTGGTTAGTTGGTATGGGTTGGTATATTCATATCCTACCTGTTTGATGCCTATTGTTACAAGTATCTGTATTTGATTGTGTTTGTTTCTGATATGAGCATGCATGTTAAGTTGATTTATCTTATCTGTTAAATAAAAAGAATTTCAACTTAAGTATGATATTTTTGATGTGTACTATGGATGACTTTTAGTGTCTTTTACTCACTGAGCTTTTTAGCTCACCTCCGTTGTTTAAATGTTTTCAGGTGAGACATCAAGACAGTAATTGCTACAGCTAATATGACGCTAATGTTTGATGTCATTTCTAAGAATAGTCTTCTAAAGATTTATCAGGCCTGCGTGCCTAATTTATTATGACCTATATGACATGTTTTATCTCCTGAGGGCTTATGCCTGTTTTCAGGATATTATATTATAGTTGTTTCATTTAAATTATTGGATACAAGTCTTGGATTCTTTTATTGAATTGGTTCTTATTTTGAAATGTCCGATTTGAGATGTGTAACCGAATTTGTGTTGTTTATTTTAGTATCTGAATAATCAGTTCTGTATATTTCTGAAATTCCACATATGTGTAGTGTGGACGTTTGTTGTTGTTACAAGATATGTGTGTCTGTGCAGCAGTAGTTTAGAATACTTGCTGCCGGATTTTTTCTGGATTTCCGGATTTCTATTTCCTAGTAATCGATCCTATTCAGTTCTGTGCGGTTTTCTGTTCCGTAGTAATGTCCTTCGATGCCGCTTTCTTCTTGTGTTTTAATGGAAGAGTAAAAAAATTTTGAAACCCCGTATTTTACTTGTATGCGTGTGGGGTGTGATTCTGAGGGATGTTACAGATGGTATCAGAGCAATTTTACTAGCAATTAGAAACTCCGGGGAAGGAAAACTCTGTTTGTGTATTGCTAGAAACCAAGTTAGGATCTGATTTGTGATTGAACATTGGTTGTTATTCTACCGTGTTATGTGATGCAGGTAAAAAAAAATGGTGCGACCAAGAGCTAGCAGTAGCAACGGTGATCAACAGTCTGATCTGAGGCAGGCCATGGAGGCTATGACTGCTATGATGCAACAACAGAACGCATTCATCCAGCAGCAAACTCAGATGATGCAGCAGCAGCAGGCGCAACACATGGAGGTTCAGCAACAGTTATTGCAGCGGCTGACGCAGACACCGTCTCAGACACAGTCACAACCGGCTGGTTCTCCTCTGGGTGATGGCGCACATCAACGATATGCTCGGTTGGTTCGAGAGTTTCAGCACCTGAACCCGACTGCATTTTATGGTAGTCCGGGGCCTAGAGCTGCTGAGGATTGGCTTTTGACACTGGAAAAGATTTTCCAGGTTTTGCGCTGTGATGATGCAGACAAGCTATGTTTGTCTGTCTTTATGTTGCGTGGAGATGCTGAAGACTGGTGGAAGGGAGTCGTCAGACTGGCGGCAACTGAATCCAGAGATGTTGATTGGCAGTACTTCATGATGAAGTTCAATGCCAAGTTTTTCCCCTCTAGCTTATCTGAGGAGCGCGAGGTGGAGTTTATTCATCTTGAGCAGGGCGACATGACGGTGGATCGGTATGAGGCCACATTCGCTCGGTTGTCGGGGTATGCTCCTCACTTAGTCAACACCGAGGAAAGAAGAGCCAAGAAGTTTCAGCGGGGTTTGAGGAAAGATATCAGGACAAGGGTAGCTATGCTACACTTGGAAACTTATGCTGAAGTGGTAGATAGGGCTCGCACTGCTGAGAGGTGCATTGCGGAGATGGCTGCAGATACTATTCCAGTCACTGCACCCGCCCCTACTTCTGTGACTTACGCACCCACTCTGGGTGGTAAGGATAAGAAGAATTTCAAGAGGAAGAAAGACAATAAGGGCAGATACCAACCTTATCAGAAGCCAGCCAGCACAGTTTCTCAGAATGGCAAGAAGTGTCTCCACTGTGGGAGCACTAAACATCAGGATAATGAGTGCTACAGGAAGACTGGCGCTTGCTTCAGATGTGGTAAGGCGGGGCATATGATTAGGGACTGTCCTATGCCGGATGCTAGAGGACAGGGTCAGGGTGAGAAGCCTACTGTGCAGACTCGCGTGTATGCCATCGCGGAGAGGGATGCTTCGGCTTCGAAGTCCGTGGTGGAAGGTACACTTTATGTGTTTAGTTATTTGGCACACATTCTTTTTGATCCTGGTGCCAATTTATCCTTTGTGTCTGCATGTTTTGCATCATGTCTGCCTGTGTTGCCTAGGATACTTGATTTCTGTATTTCTGTTCATACACCTATGGGTGAGGCCGTATCTACAGATATAACATACCCTGACTGTTTGATTAAGGTAGAAGGATATGATTTACCTATTGATTTGATTAGTCTTCCTATGAAAGACTATGACATCATTCTGGGCATGGATTGGCTGTCTGCCTATCATGCTACTTTAGATTGTTTTGAAAAGCTAATTACTCTGCATCTAAGTGATGGACAGCAATTGGTTATCCAAGGCCGGATTTCAGAACAAGGGCCTTTGGTGATATCTCATCTGCAGGCCAGGAAGCTTTTAGCCCAGGGCTGCAAGGGGTATCTGGCGCATGTCAAGGTGCAGACTGAGCCTGATTTGGATCTGGCTAAAATTCCTGTGGTAAGAGAGTTTGCTGACGTCTTCTCTGATTTATCTGGGTTACCACCCAGCAGAGAAGTTGAGTTTGGTATCGAGTTGTTGCCAGGCACAGCACCGATATCTAAAGCTCCTTACAGGATGGCAACTTCAGAACTGACAGAGTTGAAGAAGCAACTGGAAGAACTATTAGAGAAGGGGTATATTCGGCCCAGTGTTTCTCCATGGGGAGCACCTGTGTTATTTGTGAAGAAGAAGGATGGTACTTTGCGCATGTGCATCGATTACCGTCAACTCAATCAAGTGACTGTTAAGAATAAGTACCCATTACCCCGTATTGATGATCTCTTTGATCAGTTGCAGGGTGCTACTGTATTCTCTAAAATTGACCTGAGGTCTGGCTATTATCAGATGAGTGTTCGGGAGGAGGATGTAACTAAAACTGCATTCAGGACCAGGTATGGGCACTATGAATTTCTTGTTATGCCCTTTGGACTGACAAATGCTCCTGCGGTGTTTATGGATCTGATGAACAGGGTATTTCATGAGCTCCTGGACAAATGTGTGGTCGTCTTCATTGATGATATTCTGATCTACTCCAAGAATGCGCAAGACCACTCTCAGGATTTGCGCAAGGTGCTGGAGATTCTGCGGCTGAAGCGGCTATATGCTAAGGCCAGCAAATGTGAGTTCTGGCTAGATCAGATTGGTTTTCTGGGACACATTATTTCTAGCCAGGGTGTGTCTGTGGATCCAGTGAAGGTGGAGGCCATTCTTCACTGGGGAAGACCAACTACAGCGACTGAGGTCAGAAGTTTTCTGGGCTTAGCTGGATACTACCGCCGCTTTGTGGAGGGTTTTTCCAAGCTGGCTGGTCCTCTGACTAAGCTAACTAGAAAGAATTTGAAGTTTGAGTGGTCTGATGATTGTGAGTCTAGTTTTCAGGAACTGAAAAAGAGACTGACCAGTGCTCCTATCCTCATCATTCCCTGTGATGGAGAGAAGTTCACTGTTTACACTGATGCCTCTGGTAAGGGTCTGGGTGCTGTACTGATGCAGCAAGGAAAAGTAGTTGCTTATGCTTCAAGGCAACTCAAAGACTACGAGGTAAACTACCCCACTCATGATCTGGAGTTGGCAGCTGTAGTTTTTGCCTTGAAAATCTGGAGGCACTATCTGTTTGGACAGACATTTGAATTGTTTACAGATCACCAGAGCTTGAAGTATATCTTCACTCAGAAAGAGCTGAATATGAGACAGAGGCGATGGCTTGAATTGATAAAGGATTATGACTTCACCATCCAGTATCAGTCTGGTAAAGCCAATGTGGTGGCTGATGCTCTTAGTCGGTATCCTGTGACTCAGATAGCTGCACTACGAGTCCAGGAGTGGCGACTATTGCAGGAGTTCAGTGACATGCATCTGAGTGTGACTCCGGGTGAGAGAGGCGGTCTTCTGGCTTCTCTCAGGGTTCAGTCAGACTTACTGCAGAGACTGAGATCAGGGTAGCAGTCAGATCAGGATATTCTACGGTGGAAAGAGAGGTCTGAGCAAGGCTGGGATGAGAATTTCAGTATGTCGGATGATGGTCTCCTCAGATTTCGTGGAAGGGTCTGTGTCCCTGAGGACCCTGAGTTGAGAAATGAAATTCTTAAGGAAAGTCATTGCACTAAGTATACCGTTCATCCTGGTAGTACCAAGATGTATCAGGATCTGAAAAAGACTTTCTGGTGGCATGGTATGAAGAAGGATGTGCATTTGTTTGTGTCCAGATGTTTGACTTGCCAAACCGTGAAGGCTGAGCATCAGAGGCCGGGCGGTTTGATGCAGTCTCTCCCTATTCCTCAGTGGAAGTGGGAGCATATCAGTATGGACTTTGTGTGTGGGCTGCCCAATACCAGAAGGAATCATGATGCCGTATGGGTGATTGTGGACAGACTCACGAAGTCGGCTCACTTCTTACCGATCAAAATGACTTACAGTTTGGATCGGTTAGCAAAACTGTACATCGATGAGATTGTCAGATTACATGGAGTTCCCTTGGACATTGTCTCTGATCGTGATCCTCGATTTCTATCCAGGTTTTGGAAGAAATTACAGGAAGATTTGGGAACTAATCTGAGTTTCAGCACTGCATATCATCCTCAATCTGATGGTCAGACAGAGAGAACTATTCAGACACTTGAGGATCTTCTGAGATCTTATGTGATTGACTGGTCTGTTGAGTGGGATCTGGACTTATCACTGATAGAGTTCACCTACAACAATAGCTTCCACTCTAGCATACAGATGGCTCCGTATGAGGCCCTATATGGGAGGAAATGCAGAACACCTATATGCTGGGAGGAAACTGGGGACAGAACAGTGCTAAAGTCTGATGCTGTTCAGGAAGCCACTGAGAAGATCAGAGAAATTCAGAAAAAGATGAAGATTGCTCAGGATAGACAGAAGAGTTATGCTGATGTGAGGCGGCGTCCTCTTGAGTTTTTGGTGGGAGAGCATGTTTTCCTAAAGGTCTCGCCTATGAAAGGGGTGATGAGATTTGGGAAGAGAGGAAAATTGAGTCCCAGGTACATTGGTCCCTTTGATATCATTGAGAGGATTGGACTTGTGGCATATCGACTTGCTCTGCCCCCATCACTGGAACACCTCCATAATGTGTTCCATGTTTCTGCACTCAGAAAATATTGTTCTGATCCTTCTCATGTTCTGGAGTTGGAACCTCTCCAGCTTGAAGAGAACATGACTTTTGTGGTGAAACCTCTCAGAATTGAAGATAGAAAAGAGAAAGTGCTGAGGAATAAGGTTATTCCACTTGTGAAAGTCATCTGGGGAAATCAGTCTGTTGAAGAAGCCTCTTGGGAGGTTGAAGCAGATATGAGAAAGGAGCATCCTCACCTGTTCAGTGATGGGCTTGGTCAGCTTTAGAGGACTAAAGCTCTATAAGGGGGGGAGGATGTAACGCCCTTGATTTTCTGAATTTTGATTTAAGGTTAGAAATTCTGTTTCTGTATTTTATCTGTTAAAATTTTGGGATTTTTGCCTAAATGTAGGAATTTTTCCTACAAGGCAAAAATAATTATTTTGGTTGGGGATTTGAACCCTCGACCTTGAGTCTTTGTTCCTGGAATTCTTCCACCGTGATGGCACATATTTCTGATATTATTGGAGTGGCGCGTGGTGGTTAAGCCCAGGTAAGCCCATAAAACCGATTGTCACTTAAGTTAATTGGGCTATTGGATTTTGGATCCCTTTGGGGTGGAAAAAAAAAAAAAAGGGGAAATTCGTGAGAGCTCCTCTCCCTCACGATTTTTGGTTTGTTTCTTGCCCTAGCCGCCTGTGTTGTCGCCCCTCACTGTGCTTGGCGCCTCCTGCAAATTTCTGACGCTGGTGGTGGCAGACTGGTGGTGGACGAACTTTCTGGAGATCCCTGATCCTCTGTTTTGGCGTTTTCTCTGTGGGCGATTTTTTTCTGGTGAGTAATTCGATCCTAAGGAGTCTAATCCGAATTAAAATTCGTTATTTGCCATGATTATTCGTATGGGGTTGAATTCAAATAATTATAGGGTTTTAAAATCCTGTTCTGCTGAAATCTGCATTCGTTAATCTGACCTTTGTGTACTATAACCCCAATATCTCATGGTCTATAGATCCAAATCGCACGAAATAAATTTTGTATGAAACTAGATACATTCGGCTTTAATTTGAATCTGATATCGACCATATCCGAGCTGTATTCGTATTTCAATCTGTATTGCAATCTAGCTGTACAAAATCAGTTTTCTGGAAATCTGGATTTCGACCTTTATGTGTTCGAACCATCATATCTCCCTAGGTATAGCTCGAAATCTTGTCAAATCAGTTTTATTAGACCGTAGGCTCGAAGAGCTTTATTTTGACTCCCATAACGCCTATTTTCGATTAGTTATTGGTTCTGAAATAAATGTCGCAAGTCTGATATATGAATCTGTTTTCTTGAAATCTGAAATTCTGACCTTCTTATGTTCGAACCCTTATATCTTCCTGTCTAAAATTCGAAATCTTGTGAAACCAGTTTTATTGGAAACTAGATTCAGAGAGCTTCATTTTGAATACAATATTGACTAGCTTTGGTTCGAAATTGGACTAAAAATATATTTTGCAAACGGACAATATAAATCTGCTATGTTTTGGTTAGACGAATATTCCTTTGTGAGAAAAATTTACATTGTATGGTTTAACCTCTTAAATTGTGGTCTGTAGTTCTTCTAAAATTTATTTGTTTGATGAGAAATTTTAGAGAAAACAAAATTGGGGATTTAACTAAGAACTTAGGAATTTTCGAAAATATAGTTCGAGCCAATTTTGGGGCTTTTGTCAATTTTCTTCACGAACGTGTAATTAAAATTATCTGTAGTGGGGGACTGAAATTAATTACATGAAATTTGTACATTCTGTTAAGGTTCTGAAAGTGGCGCCCCTTACAGTAATTTTATAGCTCACGGTTTTAGGAATTTTGAGGAGATTATTTCATGAATAATTTCTGTTCTGTATTTAAATGTTTGTTATATGAATAATTTCTGTTCTGTATTTAATTGTTTGTTATGTGGATATTTCCTATTCTGTTTATATGTTGTGAAGTTTCTGAAAACCTTGAATGTGTTAAAACATTTGTGAGAACATAGAATGGTTTGACATGAATTAAGGTTAGTTGTAAGGAATTCACTCATATAATTTCTGTTCTGTGTTTAAGGACTGGATATTGGGGTGTGTCATTTTCTGGTTTGTTAGACTTTGGGCATAATGTAAGAATTAAGTAGTGGTTGATCCTACTTCTCTGTTTCAGTATAATCTGTTCTGTAAAATTATGCCCTAGTGTAGCACTCTTCCGTGTCCTTACCCTCCTTCTGTGGCGCTGTAATGGTGCTGATAGTCTACTACGACCCTTGAGACACTATTTCTGTTCTGGGTATTGGAGGCCAGAGTGCCACGTCCTAACAAGACGGGGGCCACCCACTGATACCTCCTCTACCATTCAGTTCTGGGTTTTGGAGGCCAGAGTGCCACGTCCTAACAAGACGGGGGCCACCCACTGATACCTCCTCTACCATTCAGTTCTGGGTTTTGGAGGCCAGAGTGCCACGTCCTAACAAGACGGGGGCCACCCACTGATACCTCCTCTACCATTCAGTTCTGGGTTTTGGAGGCCAGAGTGCCACGTCCTAACAAGACGGGGGCCACCCACTGATACCTCCTCTACCATTCAGTTCTGGGTTTTGGAGGCCAGAGTGCCACGTCCTAACAAGACGGGGGCCACCCACTGATACCTCCTCTACCATTCAGTTCTGGGTTTTGGAGGCCAGAGTGCCACGTCCTAACAAGACGGGGGCCACCCACTGATACCTCCTCTACCATTCAGTTCTGGGTTTTGGAGGCCAGAGTGCCACGTCCTAACAAGACGGGGGCCACCCACTGATACCTCCTCTACCATTCTGTTCTGGGTATTGGAGACCAGAGTGCCACGTCCTGACAAGACGGGGGCCACCCACTGATATCTCCTTTACCATTCTGTTTCTGATATGCATGCATTGTCTCGTCCTCGGCAGAGGTGGGGTCAGACCTTCTGTGGTCATCAGGCCTTCTGTGGCCTTTCTGTTTCCGATGTAGACTATCCGTTTGGACTCTGAAAATTCTGATTTTCTGTCTGTCAGT
Source organism: Costus lasius (assembly GCA_027563935.2). Classification (NCBI taxonomy): domain Eukaryota; kingdom Viridiplantae; phylum Streptophyta; class Magnoliopsida; order Zingiberales; family Costaceae; genus Costus; species Costus lasius. The sequence continues at coordinate 100,273,663 of CM050448.1, forward strand.
TCTGATTTCTGTAGTTCTGTTTCAATCTGTATTTAGATGTATTAGGCGGTGTGGTTAGTTGGTATGGGTTGGTATATTCATATCCTACCTGTTTGATGCCTATTGTTACAAGTATCTGTATTTGATTGTGTTTGTTTCTGATATGAGCATGCATGTTAAGTTGATTTATCTTATCTGTTAAATAAAAAGAATTTCAACTTAAGTATGATATTTTTGATGTGTACTATGGATGACTTTTAGTGTCTTTTACTCACTGAGCTTTTTAGCTCACCTCCGTTGTTTAAATGTTTTCAGGTGAGACATCAAGACAGTAATTGCTACAGCTAATATGACGCTAATGTTTGATGTCATTTCTAAGAATAGTCTTCTAAAGATTTATCAGGCCTGCGTGCCTAATTTATTATGACCTATATGACATGTTTTATCTCCTGAGGGCTTATGCCTGTTTTCAGGATATTATATTATAGTTGTTTCATTTAAATTATTGGATACAAGTCTTGGATTCTTTTATTGAATTGGTTCTTATTTTGAAATGTCCGATTTGAGATGTGTAACCGAATTTGTGTTGTTTATTTTAGTATCTGAATAATCAGTTCTGTATATTTCTGAAATTCCACATATGTGTAGTGTGGACGTTTGTTGTTGTTACAAGATATGTGTGTCTGTGCAGCAGTAGTTTAGAATACTTGCTGCCGGATTTTTTCTGGATTTCCGGATTTCTATTTCCTAGTAATCGATCCTATTCAGTTCTGTGCGGTTTTCTGTTCCGTAGTAATGTCCTTCGATGCCGCTTTCTTCTTGTGTTTTAATGGAAGAGTAAAAAAATTTTGAAACCCCGTATTTTACTTGTATGCGTGTGGGGTGTGATTCTGAGGGATGTTACAGGAAGCATCGCTTCTGGCTCAGGTATTTACGTGACGGAAGTCATGGTTTCATCTTCTTCTATTTCATGGGTGTTGGACACTGCATGTGGAGTTCACATTTGTTCAAATGTACAGGAACTCAAGAGAAGAAGGCAGGTGGGACAGCATGAAGTAGACCTACGCGTTGGAAACGGGGCACGGGTTGCTGCTGTTGCTGTAGGAGACTATTTCATTTCTTTACCATCTGGCATTGTATTGGAATTAAACAATTGTTATTTTGTACCGAGTATCACCAAGAATATTATCTCTATTCCTGCTCTTGTCAGGAAAGGATTTGCCTTTGAATGCAATATTTCAAAGTGTGTTTTATCTCTAGATAATATTGTGTATGCAACTGGTTCAATTAACAATGGGTTATTCATGTTGGACATGGAAAATTCTATACAAAACATTGATAATAAGAAAGCCAAGTATGCTGATGACAGCACCTTGCTATGGCATAGTCGTTTAGGCCATATTAACAAGAAGCGCATTAAGCGGTTGCATGATCATGGACTGCTGGGATCATTCTCCTATGAGGAGATTGATACATGCAAAGCTTGTTTGATGGGTAAAATGACGAAGTCACCTTTTCCTAACAAAGGTCAAAGGGCTTCAGGTTTACTTGACCTTATACACAGTGATGTGTGTGGGCCATTTAGTAAACATGCCAGAGGTGGCTATCAGTACTTCATTACCTTTACTGATGATTTCAGTAGGTATGGATATGTCTATTTAATGAGACATAAGAGTGAATCTTTTGACAAGTTCAAAGAGTTCAAGAATGAAGTACAGAATCAGCTAGGCCGAAATATCAAGGCACTTCGTTCTGATCGAGGTGGAGAATACCTAAGTCGAGAATTTACTGACTATCTGAAAGAGTGTGGGATTATCTCACAGCTCACTCCGCCAGGAACACCGCAATGGAATGGTGTGTCCGAGAGGAGAAATAGAACGTTACTTGATATGGTTCGTTCTATGATGAGTCAGGCCACTCTTCCATACTCCTTTTGGGGTTTTGCACTGGAAACAGCTGCAAAGGTACTAAACCGAGTGCCATCCAAGGCAGTTTCTAAGATGCCATATGAGTTATGGTATGGGAAACAGCCTGGCTTGACATTTATCAGGATCTGGGGTTGCGAGGCTTATGTCAAAAAGCTCGCCTCTGGGAAACTGGAGAGCAGATCTGAGAAATGTATCTTTGTCGGTTACCCTAAGGAAACTAAGGGTTATTATTTCTACGATCCCAAAGAGAACAAGGTATTTGTTGCTCGGACTGCCATATTTCTTGAGAAGGAATTTCTTCTGCAAGAGGCCAGTGGGAGAGAAATAAAACTGGATGAGAATCCAGATGAAGGACAAAGTAGTCAAGCACAGTTGGATGAGCCTGAGCCGGTAGATCAGGTTATTGAACAACCTGAGGCTCAGATATCACGGGAACCGCGAAGATCGGGAAGGATCCGTCGACAGCCTGAGCGCTATGACGGAGTCTACATCATTGATAATGATGAACCCCTTACTTATGCGGATGCGGTCAGTGGACCGGAGTCAGCTAGATGGCTTGATGCTATGCGAGCCGAGATGGACTCCATGTCAGATAACCAAGTCTGGGATTTGGTTGATCCGCCTCCGGGAGTAATCCCAATAGGCTGTAAATGGATCTTCAAGAAGAAGATTGACATGGATGGTAACGTAGTTACCTATAAAGGCAGGCTAGTTGCGAAAGGTTTCAAACAAATCTACGGGATAGATTATGATGAAACTTTCTCTCCTGTAGCCATGTTTAAGTCTATTCGGATTCTTTTCGCAATAGCTGCATATTACGATTATGAGATCTGGCAGATGGATGTGAAAACAGCTTTCCTTAATGGAAATCTGGATGAGGATGTGTATATGACACAACCGGAAGGTTTCACTGATCCATCAGATCGTCATAAAATATGCAAGTTAAAGAAGTCCATTTATGGACTGAAACAAGCATCTAGAAGCTGGAACATTCGTTTTGATGAATCAATCTCTGAGTTTGGTTTCATCAAGAACGAAGATGACCCGTGTGTTTATAAGAGGTTTAGTGGGAGCGTAATTACATTCCTAATCCTCTACGTCGATGATATCTTAATCATTGGAAATGATATTCCTGAACTGCATGCTGTTAAAGCATGGTTAGGAAAATGTTTCCAGATGAAAGATTTAGGAGAAGCAGCCTATGTGTTAGGTGTGAAGATCTACCGGGATAGATCCAAGAGGCTTCTCGGGCTGTGCCAGAGTACTTACATCGATAAAGTCCTGGAGAGATTCCATTTAGAGAATTCTAAACGTGGATATCTTCCAGTCAGACATGGTCTGAATCTTTCGAAGAGTCAGTGTCCACAAACACAGACTGAGAAAGATGAAATGGACAATACGCCTTATGCTTCGGCTATTGGGTCCATAATGTATGCGATGTTGTGTACTCGCCCAGACATCGCTTACGGGTTAAGCGTGACCAGTCGTTTCCAAAGTAATCCAGGTTTGGCGCACTGGATTGCAGTCAAGAACATTATAAAATATCTGCGGAGGACCAAAGATATGTTCTTGATATATGGTGGTCAGGAAGAACTCAGTATAGAGGGATATACTGACGCTTCGTTCCAGTCGGACCAGGATGATTTCCGATCGCAATCAGGCTATGTTTTTAGCTTGAATGGAGGTGCTGTGGTGTGGAAGAGTTTCAAACAGTCAACTGTTGCTGATTCCACAACAGAAGCCGAGTATGTTGCAGCCTCGGAAGCATCCAAGGAGGCAGTATGGATTCGCAAGTTCGTGAGAGAACTTGGTGTCGTTCCTTCGAGTGCAGATCCTTTGGTTATCTTCTGTGATAACACTGGAGCAATCGCACAAGCAAAGGAACCACGGTCGCACCAGAAGTCCAAGCACATACAGAGACGGTTTCACTTGATCCGGGAGATCATTGATCGAGGCGAGATCAAGATTTGCAAGGTTCATACAGATGACAATCTGGCAGACCCGCTTACCAAGCCTCTGGCGCAGCAGAAGCATGAGAAGCACTGTAACAATATGGGTTTGAGATTTCTCAACCATTAGATTAAGTGCAAGTGGGAGATTGTTGGGGTATGCCCTTAAGGCTAATGTTTGAGGCCTTGGGATTGTATAAGTATCATGTAATAAACTCTTATGTTTATAAAGGCATGGTTATTATTCAGGTTGTTACCTTGTCTGCTGTAATAAGTGTACTTCTGAATAATGTCTCAAAGCTGTTCAGCTAGGCTGACAGGCTCTATGTCCTTAGTCGAGATATCTTGGTGAACATGAGACAGCCTTAATATGATTGAGACTAATATGTGTGCTAATCTTATAGGATGCTTCGAGCATGGAATAAGATGTAGACTCATGGGTACATTGGATGTACTGGACAGACCCTTCTAGGATATTCAATTGTTTGTCACAATGTGAATAATCCTTGATAGCAGCAAGTGGCACATTTTCCTTTGACTTGAGATCACTTGTGTTTCTAAATGATGATTGTCATTGTTTTGAGGTAGTTCAATATCATTTGAAAGATAATGATTATAGACTATCTTGGATGATGAGCTTGAGTCAGGTTAGGGCACTAGTGATAGATAAAGGATTGCCGTCTCCTTGTTCAAGGAGTGTGATGTTCTAAAGGGGCCCCCCTTATATGAGATGATTGAGAAAGTGTATGGCCATACCCAGATGACTATGTTCATCTGATCTAATCATGCTCATCGTATTGGAGTTACAGGCTTGACATGCTTGTCCAATAAGAACATCCAGTGGCAAAGGAAACATGCATGCCTCGTGAGTTTGATTCACACTTGTGCTGTGGTTTGGGTGTAGTCTTGGAAGACTCTTTCCTTTATATCGGGAGACAGTGATGTGTTGCTAGATACCCCTCACTGATCGTGATAATGTAAGTTGTCGTTACCGACATTTAAAGGAAACCCTCAGGGTCGCACAATTTGATGATATGGCTTACTCATGTCAGATCGTGTGGACTGAATTGTTTTGGTTCAGTTAAAGGAGAGTAGACTCTGATTGTAAGTGAGATCTGGTCTGATCATGTTTGATTGATTAGAGCTTAAGATCGGTAAGCTTCGATCGAGAGTATTGATGCTAGATCAGTGAGATCAAGTGCATCTAGATATGTATGGTTAGATCTTGAACCTTCATGGTTCATACTAGATTTAGACCATGGCATGTCTTGGTTTGGTCTTGGTTTGATTTGGTTGTTGAACCAAAGTCAATTGAACCGGTTCAAGGATGTGAACGCATGGTTCAATTTAATTAAGCGTTTTGATTAGTTCACTAAGTGTGAACGTGTGGAGTGAAGACTTACCATATATGGAAGTCTCAACGCCTAAACGCTTAAGCCAAGAAACGCCTTTGCGTGATGGCTTCTCTCTTGGGCAAATGTGTGCTCTTGAGTGTGCATGATCGCCGAGAGTTGTAGAGAGGCATTCGGCAAGCCAAACCAAGAAGACATCCAAGGATTCTCCTTCAAGCGATTTGGATTCTTCAAGCCCTTTGCTAGCACAAAGGACGACAAGGAGCAAGCCAACTTCTTCTTGTGTGCGCGCCTTGTGGAGGAGACCTCTCTTGTTCTCTTGCTTCCAAGTCGCCATCTTCCTCATGGCTTTGGTATGGATCTAAACTTCATCAAGTTGATCATATTATCTTGCTAAGATCCATGGAAAACCCTTGCTTCCGCTTGTAATTGTCATGCGCCACCCTTAAGGGTTTTTCGCCCCCCCTCTTGAAAGGGGTTTCACATGCTTGCGCTCCCCCTTGAAGGGGACCCTACATTTTCTTCACCATGTGAAGAGCTGAGATGTCATTCCATGTGAGGAGAATATCATCAATCATCTAGAACAAGAAATACTATTAAGGTGCTCCCACTGATCTTCTTGTAAACACAGGCTCTTTTCAACATGCTTGTATAAGACCATGCATATCCTTATGGCCTCTGTATGAAAACCTTTCAACTATTTCCATATGGACATACTCTTGCAGACATCCATTAGGAAAAGCAATTTTTAACATGCCATAACAGAGATTGCAACAAGCAGATACCTAATGGACTCAAACAAAGCTTCTGGTGAAAAATTTCATCACTATCCACCCAGTGGATTTGCCTAAAATTTTTGTTCACTAGCTTGCCTTTATGGTAACAATGTTTCCTTCCATGTCTATCTTCCTAGAAGATTCATTTACAGCCTGTGGGTATAACCCCTTTGGCGTCTCATCCAAGTCCCAGACTTGATCAGTAGGCATGGAGTCCATTACGGTTCTCATGGCACTTAGCCATGTCCTGGAATCTGGTCCACTGACCTCGTCCATTTCATCATAAGTCTTGGGTTCATCCCAAATGAAAAATTCGTCATGCCCAGCATTTCGAATCCATCCAGACTTATGTCGTTCCTGTGTTACTTGAACCTCAGGTTGACTTTCAACCTGTATGTGCGATTGCACTCTCCATTTGTGTCTAAATGTATTGTGGTTGATTCTGGACCTTGTCCCAATCAAATCTACTCCCACTAGCTTCTTTCAAAGAAGTATCTCCTCAAGAAAGACAGCAGTATCGAGCAACAAATATTTTGTTCTCCTTGGGATAGAAATAGCACCCTTCAGTGCCCCATAAACATATACTTTTGAGATCACTGCATATTACATTCCCAATTCCATTGAAGGAATGGGATATTTGCAGTTCGCAACTCAAAAGCTACCTTAGACACTTTCTTATGGAGTGGCAGTACATCTGTTTGCATGGCATGATAGTAGTATATTTGTATGACTATTCAAAGATGGAACCACATCCAATGTGTTCCTCTTTCTTTCTTTGAAATTCACCACACAGTGGTGTTCTAAGTAAGCTGTGAGATAACCCCACACTCCTTAGTACAGTCATCAAATTCTCCACTAATCACCTTGATCCAATCAAAGTGCTTTAATAGATCCTCCAATTTGACTCAATACTTCATTTGTGAGCTTCTTGGATTTCTCCAAAGTTCTTAGGTTGGATAAGGCATACCCACACCTGATGAAGTATATAACACCTCTTAGTGCTTATTTACATGGGTCCACACACATTGCTGTGTAATAGATCCAACAAGCCACTTACCCTTCAACCCTTTATGGTGAAGGCAGCATCTGTCAATTTGTTCCTTTGAACAAGGCTCACATTTATCATAATCCTAAAAGGATAATGATCCCAATAGTCCATTGACCTTTGGATGTGACCATTGTTTGATGGTTCAAGAGACAATGCCATAAGAGGATGTTAATTGAATCAATGGATCTGATATTGTGTTACATATAGAGCCACAAACTATTATCAACTGTATCACTTCAATAGAACATCTCAGTTTTAAAGAAAAATATCATTTATTATTTCAAACTGAAATCCTTTCCAAAAGGAATGATATTCTAATACATAAGCTGATACATAATAGCAAAGTTCTAGATAAAGTCTTCAAGGCAGTGAGATGATATCAACAGCAGCATCCAATGCTCCATCCCTGACCCGAGAGTCGATCCCACCAAGCCTCATGGTCCTACTACTTTTGAGCTCCTGCATATGAAAAACATATGTAAGCTTCACATGCGGTACTCAGTACCCATGAATAAGAAGTAGACAAAAGACCTCAGTAACACAATACCTGAAACGGATGGATTACATCCCTTCTTCTTTGCCATGCTCTTCTTGGCCATCAATCCTCTTCGAAATACCCATTCATTCCCAGTCTTCCAAAGTATTAGCTTCGAAGATACAGAACCATGGTCATTCTCAGATTTAGGCATACACTCTGAAGATCCAACAGAACTCTCCTGATCATTATTTATAGAGCATGGTGTGAAGAGACCTTTGAGATGTATGATAAGATCATAAATCCTCATCTCATCACACTCAACCTTGACCTCTGGGGTCATGCACTCTAAGACAAGAGCAGTGTACTGTTCGTTATCTTCACAATGTTCAAGATAGACATTCCACTCCCACTCAGTAGTGAAATACACACTGGGCTGGGATGGAGGTCTTTCAAGAAGATGCACCTTATTTTCTTGTTCGAGTATCTTGGACAAAATCTTGAACCACTTTGTCCAATTTGTCCCATCCAATTTGTTTTTATAGAGTTTTAATCTTAGATCAGGAGATGCCTTCTACAATAAGCAAATAAGTAAAATAAGTACTATGACAAAGCATTTAACAAGGACTTTAACTTAAATGCTATGCTCCCACTATTTCCAAAAACAAGTTGAGAACTCTCAAACTCAACATGGAAAGAAGAGAGTAGGATCCTAATTTCACATGAGGTCTCCGCGACTCACGAGGGTGAGTTGGGATGCACAGAGTGATCTCATGCTTCTTTAGGTAGGCATGCCAGCCAATTGTGCCGTGCACAATTCCTCTTAGTTAAGACAGACTAGGCGCCCTGTGTCCAGCGAGGGCTAGATACAGCACATAACCCTATCCTCTCAACAGCTGCCTCTAGTGATTCATCATGTCAGTGACATATGAAAAAACTAGTCAAGTCAGATCCTAACCGTTATGCCCAGGGTCAACGAGTTTCCTTGCGAAGGCGTGCCCGATCAAAACGGACTGGGGAAACCATTGGCACCACACACCTCCTAAAGATAAGTGGGTGTGTCCCACGAGGGTGGAAAACAGTTCACAACACTACCGATCGATAGTTTGATGAGGGCTACGCGTTAGAAGGCTATTGACTTGATATTTCAATGAGAGTTTTTGCATGTTTATTTTATTCTTTTCTAGCATGCAGTTTTCCTATGGTTATGGCAGCAAAGGAAAAACATCACAGGCATGCTATGGACAAAATAATAAACCATCACAGGCATGCTAGTTTGGTCGATATGGTCATAGCCCTTTTCATACACATAACTTGTCACGAGCCATGTGACATGTTATCGTGCATCCAAGGGTTGCGAGTCCCTAAAGCAGATCAGCCCATGCCAGAAGCCGAAAGCATGTGTCCTTCCTTCAGCCGCAAGTCCATCACCACGCTTCCAAAGCTGACTCCGATTGAAGAAGACTCCTTTTTGTCAAGATGAAGCCTTAACCTATCTTATAATTCTACATCTATTCTAAACAAGATGAAAATTCTTTACAACAAGATAGGGAGAGAACCACACGCAGGTGGAAAGAGATTTTACAAGCATTCATCACAAGTGGAAACATGCTTCCACATCACAACACAGGAGGGCACTCGCTATGACCATATCAACCCAATCAAGTGGCGCATGTAAAATTTGAAAATTCAGAAAAATCAAATTTTAGCACCTTATGCGCTAACATCATCCAAAGCACTCTCTTAACCAAATTTAGGCCAAAATTTAGATCAAGTTCCATGATGATTTCATAGACCCTATCGGCTGGCAGTTTTGTCAGATCAAGAGACCCGGCCAGTCCGAAGACAAAATGCCCGTCCTACTTGACAAAACTACGTGCGCCTTCGGTCTTAAATCAAAATTAAAACAAAATCAAATTTCAGCCATAAATTGAAAAGAGAGGTTTAGATGAAAAACGCTTTCTACGTGAAACGCGCATGGATAGAAGAAAAATTTTTTAAAAAATTTTTCATACAAGCAAACATACACCTTGTGTTTCTCGCAAGTACCTCTGATACCACTGTTAGGGAATACCGGGTGTAATTTAAAATTTTTGCAGTCCCAGGACACAGCGGAAGCATTACACCCGAAACATATTCCTTTGCCTAAGGATCCATGCGAAGGAGAACACAAGGATGTGACAAGGATAATACCTCTATTGCTTTCTCGGTTCTTGAAGCCATGTTCGAAGACGATCAAGTGCTCGCCCTCTACAAGTATCCACGCATTGACTCCTTGATCGTTGCTCCCTTCCACGCTTGGTGCTAGCCTCGGGAAGAGAATCAAGCCTTAGGGTTCCTTCACTTCTCTTGCGCCACCTCCAAGATGAAAGCGCCAAGAAGAGATGAGGAGGAAGATGATGCCGCCAAGCTCTTCATGTTCTTGCGCTAAGACAAGGAAAAGATGATGCTTGTGGCTATGGAAGAATATGAAGACACCATGCACTCCTCCTTCTTGCACCAAAGAGAGAGGAAGAAGAGGATGCTTGCGGCTTCAAGGAGGAAGAAGGTTGCGCCACCTCTATGCACTCTCGCCCTTATGCTTGCGCCTCCTCTTGATGTGCTCACGCCTCCAAGGATTGAACACACGAACCAACCTCCCAAGAGGGGGCGGCAAGGGTCCTATTAATAGGACAAGGGGCGGCTAGGGCAATGGCTAGGATCATGCCAAGTGGACGGCTAGGATAAAGGAGTCTTGCGATAAGGAAAGTCTCCAAGACTTTACCATAAACCTCATTCAACCTATCCTAATTTTCCCAATGGCCATATCAGCCCAAGACATGCCTTAGAGGCATGCATTCCATCCAAGTAGAAGGGCTAGGCACAACAAGCAAGAGGAATTCGGCTAGGGTGGTGTCTTGGGAGAAATTAGGGTTTGAGGTAAGGTAAGTCTCCAAGACTTTACCATATACCTCTTCCCAACATCCATATGCGCCTGGGAACTTCCCATAAAAGTTCTCAAGCCATATTAGCCCCAAGACTTGCCTTAGAGGCAAGGTTGCTTCATTAAGGAAGTAAAAGGCAATTGTTGGTGTTTATGCCCTGCAGACCAATGTTTGGACATGGTCGGGCATTGTTTGAATGTACTTTGATGGAATTGTTATTCTTTATAGAGGCATGGTCGTTATTATGCAGACTTCTCTACCTGCGTTGATGTATTGAGTTGCATAAATAATGTCCCAGGAGTTTGGTTGGATCCATTCTCATAAGCTATCCCCAATCAAGGTACCTTAGCAGATATGGGACAGCTTTGGTACATGTGAGACTGGTGTATAGGCTGGTTAGGTGCGGGGCATAGTAATGCAGACATTCAGGTGCATTGGATGCACTGTTAGGGAATACCGGGTGTAATTTAAAATTTTTGCTGTCCCAGGACGCAGCGGAAGCATTACACCCGAAACATATTCCTTTGCCCAAGGATCCATGCGAGGGAGAACACAAGGATGTGACAAGGATAATACCTCTATTGCTTGCTCGGTTCTTGAAGCCACGTTCGAAGACGATCAAGTGCTCGCCCTCTACAAGTATCCACGCGTCGACTCCTTGACGTTGCTTTAATCAGAAGCCTTAGGATCAAGTTATTGGATAACTTGGATCCATTTGGAAGATTTCATCAGCGCCAATGGGCCTGATGAGTTGGAAGAAGGTTATTGGAGCCAAACTCCATTTTTGGCAGGTTGACCCGAAATTTGGGTTTAATAGTCCAAAGTTCTTTTACAAAAAGAGATCAAGAGGGGAGGTTAAGCCTCCAACTTCCTCTTGCTAACAAGAAGGATTAACTAATCTACTTAAGCTACAATAGCAAAGCACCAAGTTATTGGATGGGAGGGCCTTGTAAGTTTCGAACAAGGTTGAGTCATTGAAGATGTCTCATCTTGTGGATCCCCTTTTGATGTCGAGAGCTTCAAGGAACAAATGAAGTCTATTAGTGATGAGATAAATCAAATAAGCATTAAATGCAAACTTGGATTGAAGGGAAGAGTTTTGGTTGAAGATTATCCAAGCAAGAGTGGTTGAGATCTTTAGGATTGAAGATGCATCACTTGAAGTTGGTTATCCCTTGACGTGAGAAGATGATCTCCCTTGCGCCACCTACAAGATTTAACAAGTTAAGCAAAGGCAAACCAAGCAAATAAACAATAGAGTCAAGTTAGAGAGGCTTGGCCGATTATATGTCTTGAAGGAGTTCATCCATGGAGGTTCCCTTGGAGTTGTGGATCCTTGGTGAGTGGTTGAAGGTCTTTGTGCCAAGTGTTGATGAAGGAGATGGATTAGATTCGCCAATGGTTGGTGATGAGGGAATGGATGCGCCACTTGTTGTTGAAGAGGGAGTGGATGCGCCACTTGTTGAAGAAGATGGTTCTTGCACAAAAGATGGCGAGAGCCTTTGAAAAAGAGGTTAGCGAAGTGAACCTTGGCCCTTGGGGAAGAAGAGAAGATAGATGACACAAGCACCTCAAATGAGAAGGAGAGGGAGGGGGGCGACACAAGCACCCAAAGTTGCTAGGAAACTACTCAACAATTCCATTATCAAAATTCTGCATCTACATGTGTTTACAAGTGTTTTTAGACAATTTGCTCATCATTACAAAAGAGCAAAATAAGAAAGAGATTTTGGTCTTCAATGCCATGAGGTTGGCGCTTGCATACTTTCCTTGTGTGAATTTCCTTGCGTGGTTGAGAATTTGAATTATTCCTTTGCTTGGCCGAAAGTTGAAGAGTGCTTTGCTTGTTTGGGCGGCTTGGGTGATAAAGCTTCCTTATTTGGTGAGGCTTTAATTGAATTCTTTTGAGCTATTTCCATCTTTGATTGGTGTTTGAATTCCTTCCTCTTTGGCTTGGACAAATTTGGAAACCTTTTAGTGGCTTTGACGCATCCTTCTTTGCTTGGGCGCCAAGAAAAGGTGAGAATGTTTCTTGAATTGGCGTGGCTCCTTCCCTCCATGGTGTGAATGCATTTTGATTCCTTGATTCAAGGGATTTGATGGAGAGCTTTAATCAAATCTTGAGTGGGCGCATATCCCTTGAGGATTTGACATAGAAACCGATTTCTTGCAAGGTGGATGGTGGCCAACAAATGTGGAAAGGTGAGATGAACTCCTTTCATCTCAAGTCTTCACTTGGAACTTGGCTTGGAAGTGACTTTCCTTAATTGGAGCTAGCTTTGTTGAGTGAGCTTTGAGCTAGTCTTGAGCTTGTCCACATGAATTGTAAATGCTTATTACACTACTCTGGAAGGACACCGCAATCATGTCAGTAACACGGCCCAAGAGCGTGCCACGACGGTGGTGACTCAGCCTACGATGTCCAAATTCTGCTGCTTCATCGCGGTATGCTCCGAACGCGTCTAAATACCTTCGCAGCCACCTCATACCAGCAGGAATCAAAGGACCTGTGCCAGTCCACTTTAGTTGCTAGAAGTTTGTTACTCTTTTGTCCCTTGTAGCAGTTTTTGTCCTTATGTAGCAGTCTTGACTACTTTTGGGCTACAAAAGTAGGTAGTTGGTAGGAATTCAGCCCTTGTCTTATTCCCCTCTCTTATCCTATAAAAGAGAAGGGGTGGGCTAGCTTCATTCTCAGTTCTCTAGAGTGGTAGAGTACTCCAACTTGTGGAGATCCAGGAGAGTGCCTCGATTCCAAGGTTGTAAACGTCTTGCCTCGACTTCGAGGCGTGTAGGAGTCGTGGTCGGTGCCTCGACTCGAAGGTCCATTTCCAGCATTATAAGAAGTAAATCTCACCGCCTCCGGTGGGTCAGGTTCGCCTGTTTTCCATTCCCTCGTGTTCTTTTCCGCTGTGGTTTCCCTCTTGTCCACGAGTATCCGCACGGCAGAGGCGTGGTCGTTCCTTGTTTTTGCTTTGTTTCAGGCGCATAGGCGCGCGAGCTATACACTGCGAATCCGCTGTCCCCATTGCGACGTGTGGAGCTTAAAATTTGCTTAGAGAGCGCACTAAATGCTAAGAGGTTAGTGATGTATTTTCAGTAGTTGAGTGTCGTTGATTCCTTCTCGCATTCGTGTTGCCCCGATCGAACTCGACGCTGATTTCTTCGTGTTTTCCTGCTATTTTCTGAACACTTTTCACTTCCCTCGTCTAAAGACCCTTTCCCATTTTCGCGTGCATCGTGTAATCCCTTAGAGTATGGCTTTAAGGACCCTCCTCCCACTAGTAGCTGCATCAATTTTGGTATCATAGCAAGTTGTGCGAGCAATCCTTATTGTTCGCGCGATCCATACGTAGTCATATTTCTGCACGATTTTTGCATTTTCTGCTTCTCTCATTTAGCCTTGTTTGTGCATGGTGACTACGAGGTCACAAGTTATGTCTTCCCAATACCCGAAAACCATACTTGAAACCCAAGTATCGGTCCAACCCTCGGAAGGGAGTAGAACCAATATAGACTCTTTGGCCGCAATTGAGGTGCGAGTCGATGCTAAGTTAGATGCGCTGTCCGCGCGCTTGGAGTCCCATGAGGGAAGTACAAGCGCGATGTTTCAACAAATAATGGCTGGGATCCACAACCTCACTCAACGTCCTGAGTTATCGGAGCCGAGACGCTCGAACCCGATTCACCCCCCACCATCCGCAAACCCAGCACCTCCCACTAGAGAGTTACCTCGCTCGCCGCTTCCACGCGGCCTCGCGTCCATGACGACTCCGGTCGCCCCCGACCTTATGAGGTCCACGGGAGTTTAGGCTTCGAACCACTTGATGAGGATGATGTTTGGGCCGCACAAGGGCCCCGATCTGACGGCCACTTTGGCCACACTTGGGCCGGTCAAGGGCCCCCAATCCAACAATGTGTAGATCGTCCCCGCGTGGAGGACGACTTCCGTCGTTACATTAGGAACACCCCCGCTCCCTTTGCGGGAAGCCTTGACCCCACAAAATTTCTTGATTGGATCGCGTCCGTCGATTCTTACTTTGACCTTAGTGATTGGGCCCCCGAGTCCCGTGTCCGGTTTGTGCGCAACTTGTTGGAAGGCCCGGCACGTTTGCATTGGGCAAATGTGGAACGCCAAAAGACGCAACAAGCCCTTCCTCCCATCGTTGATTGGGAGGAGATGAAGTATCGCCTCCACGAGCGATACGTGCCCCCTTCGTATAAGCAGCGTCTGCTTGATCAGTATAGTAGTTTACACCAAGGGTCGAGTACCGTCGAGGAGTACCGCCTCACCTTTGAGACGCTACAACTCCGTTGCAACTTGCAAGAGGACCCTGAACTGTCGTTGTCCAAGTTCAAAATGGGCTCCGGTCAGACATTCGCCAAGCCTTACCCTTGTACGGCTCAGAGACGTTTGACCAAACCTTTCAGCGCGCTCGAGACATCGAGCATGACCTTCGGGCTGCAATTCGACGCAGCGAGTCTAGACCCCCTAGACGCCATCCTTTGGGTGGACCTCCTCATACCCACCCTTGACCCGAGCGCCACGAGCCTCGTCCTGACCCACGGCCCGCGCCTGCGGCCCATCACTCCCCTAGGCGTCCAGCCCCCGGTGCCCTACCCTCTCGCCCCACTTGGGAAGATAGGGGGAAGGCCCCACTCATTAGCCTGCCTGTCGCGTCAACTGTTACAACTGCCACCAACCGGGTCATCTTTCCCGCGACTGCCCTCGGAAGTCCACCATTGCGGACAAAGCCCCAACCCATGTAGCCACCATTGTAAGATCCAAGGATCTTAAGTCCTGGTAAGCATTATTTGGATTTAAATAAAATCATTAGCTGTGATATTTTATTATGATTTAAATAAAATTATTGGATGCTAATTAACTGGCTTATTGATTGTTAATTTGTAATTATTTGATTTGAGTTTATTTGGTTGTTCATAATAAATTAATTAGGATTTATGGGTTGTAAATTGTAAGTTAATTAATTACAGTTTGTTGGTTAATTAATTAGACCTTATTGGTTAATTAATTAGACCTTATTGGTTAATTAAATCCTTATTGGATATTAATTAAATCCTTATTGGATTTCGGTTAAGTGATTGGTTATTTGTAAGTTAATTAAATTAATTGGTTAACTATGGGTTATTGGGTTTGAAAATTCGAAATTATGAATTATATGGGTTAAACCCTATTGGAATTAATTGGTTAATGGGTTTAAAATTTAAAAACCCAAAGTTTAAGTGGTAATATCGACTAGGGTGAGATTATTGGCGATTTTTGGAGTCTTGAGAAAAATTAGGGTGGCGGCTTGAAGAAGTGGCGATTATTGAAGAGTTTTGAGGCGATTTTTCTCCATCTTCTTCCCTTGGCGAATTTCCCTTGAGGTGAAACTTTCTTGGCGATTTCTTGGAGATCCTTTGGGTGACTTCAAAGGCTTTGGACGATTTTTGTTGGGGAGATTTTTAACCTAAGTTTCAAGGTGAGTGGGTTGTCTTAATTGATTCCTAACAATTGGGTTGTGTTATTGATGCATGAGATTGATTAGAGATTTGCAATGTTAAAAACCGAAAATTCAAGACTTCTTCTTGTGATAACCGAAAGTTATAATGGTATAATTGTCATGGAAACCGAATATTTATATATCCTTATTATTCATGAAACCGAATTTAAGATCTTCTTGTATTTTCATGAAAACCGAAATTTTGTAAAAGGTATGTATCTCATGAAAACCGAAAATTGTGGCATGAAATTTAAGGTATTTTTATAGGGATTTTTGGTAGCTTTAGATCATTGAATTTTGAGCATGAAATTCTTGTTAACTAGGTATTTTATAGGGAATTTTGGTAACATTAGATCAATGATTTTTATAGCATGTATGAAAACCGATACCTTTATAATTGTAGTTAAACCGAAATTTTTATAGTTGTAGTTAACATGTTTACATGTGGTAATTTGTGGTAATTTGTAAAGTGATTTATAAGAATACATGTTTTACAATTTATGTTGATTTTATGGATGCTTTATAAATGCTGTTAACGCTACCTTGGTTATTTCTTTATGTGTGTAACATATTATATGTTTATGGTCATGTATTTTGTTTGAGAAAATTTGGGTGATAACATAGCAAAATTTGATTAAACTAATCAGCATGAATTTAAGGACTACACTATATTCGGTGATATTCGAATATAAAATATTATGTGTTATGTTATGTGAATTTTGAACAATATGTGTGATTATGTGAATTTGGAAAATTATGGGTTATGTAAATTTGGAAAATTATGTGATTATGTGATGGTTAGGACTAAGGCTAGGTGTAACTATGAACTCAAGGGGATAGTCCTTATGTGTTATGTTAAGGGTTTGAATTTCAGCCCTGTATTGTGATATGTGAGGAGGTTGATGTTCAGCCTGCCTATTATGATTATTGTGATGGGGGTTGATGCCTGCCCGATATGATTTTTGTGATGACTATCCTAGAGTCTAGTTGACACTTAGGAGTCCACCTTTGTGAAATATGTTCACCTATGTGAAATATGAAATAAGATGTGTCTGTTGTCCAGTAGGAACCTTTTGGGAGAACGGGTTTTGACGCAAAGTGCCATGTCTTGGTCGGACAGGGGCCACCTCTTGATGTCATTACTCTTTTATGTGTTGGGGTGATATAAGACGCAAAGTGCCATGTCTTGATCAGACAGGGGCCACCTCTTGATGTCATCACTCGGTTTATGATGTTGGGTGTGTGGAGCAAAGTGCCACGCCGTGACTCGGCGGGGGCCACCTCTTGAATCTACACACAATCCATCGATGTGTTTATGGGGTGTTTTAGAGCAAAGTGCCACGTCGTGACCTGGCGGGGGCCACCTCTTGATTCTACTCACTGTCCATGTTTATGTGTTGCACGAGATTTTGCAGCTCCCAGTGCTTAGGCCAAAGCCGGGTTAGACCATATTGGTCACTACTGAATATGCTGGACAACTAGGTTAATTAAGTATGGTGTGTTTAGTTGGTTTAGAATATATGTGTTTAATTGGTTTAGAGTAAAACTCTAGAACCTGAGTTTGTTATATGCTAGTGTGTACATCTGACTGTCTATATGACTTCTGTTTCTTTATTTTGTTATATGTTGACATAATGTTCCTGTTAAAGATTTTTAAAATAATCTGCCTATATTTTTGAATGTATGTTCTGGATGGTCGATTTAGACTATCCACTCACTGGGCTGTGTAGCTCACCCCTCACTATTTTCAGGCATAGAGCAGGGGCGCATGTCTTGAGTGCTTTGGCGTGGATAATTATGCTGTTTGCTGTTTTAAGAATTTTTATGCTTAATTCTTGGGGCCGGTTGTGGCCTTAACATAAATTATATGAACTATGTGAATCATGAGACTATGTGAACTATGTGAATTATGTTGCCGGTTATGGCAGTCTTATGAGTTTGATTTTTGTGTCACCGCGGGCTTCAGCCTGGTTTCGGTGTTTGATATGAGTTTATAAAATCGATTTTGTGATTTTGTTGTGAATTTCGGTTTATGGTGTATTCTTTGTAATCGGTTTTGATATATCTGTAACTTGCATATGTCTAGTGCAAGTATTGCCTGGTGGCAGGTACCTTTTTGGATTTTATGGTTTTGATACGGATTTAATATAGCTGTGGATTTGATATAACTGTTGCCTTGCATATGTCTAGTGCAAGGATTGCGTGGTGGCAGGTACCCTTATGAGATTTATGAGATTTGAGTTTTGTGAATTTGTATGTATGAATTTATGGAAATTTTTTCAGATCGTGTTTTCTTGAACTCGGTTTTACCTAGCATATGATCGATCTTATATGAAACATCCTGTATCATTTGTGAATTGTGCCATTTGTTTGGGGTTAAGAATGTGGGATGTTACAACCATCACCCGCGAGCCCGCGGAGCAGGATATTGAGGCCGAGTGTTACACAAGGGGTGATGAGTCGGGTCACCCCACAGTTGCGGTTGTGTGGTGCACCCTTGTTCAACCCACACCCGCCGAGGATTGGCGGCGCTCGAGCATTTTCACGACTTACATCAAGTGCAATGGGCACTCGTGTAAGATTGTCATAGATGGTGGTAGTAGCCTGAATGTGGTCTCCCAGACCACAATCACGCGCTTCGGTCTCCCCATAGAACCCCACCCCAAGCCTTACTCTATCGCGTGGGTTGACACGTCGAGTCTTCCGGTCACCCACCGATGCCAGGTCCCCATCGCCTTTGGGGCCTACCGTGAGAAAGTGTGGTGCGATGTGGCGGCTATGGATGTCGCCCACGTGCTTCTCGGCCGTCCTTGGCTATGTGATAGGGATGTGATCCACTATGGTCGATCGAACACTTACATGTTTGACCACAACGACCAGAAAATTCGTTTGATCCCGACTCCACCCAAGGAGCTTCGTGCGTCCACTTCCAAGGGGCTGATCACTCCATCTGTGCCTCCCCCTCCGGCGCCTACCAAGATCTCCCTCATACGCACCTCTGCGCTTGTGCGCGAGGCCCAGGAGACCAAGGTCATGTACACGCTCATGATTCGCGAGGCACAGGACCCCACATTGTGAAAGTCCCCACAAGGGGGGGCGAAACCCTAAGACATGCGCAGATATGAATTTGCATGGGCGGAATCTAGGGTTTCCTAGGATCGCATAGCATGTATTATATGATCAACTTAGAACAACAATGATCATACCATGGCCATTGTTTGTATGATGTCGAGGAAGAAGAGATCGATAGGGGTCTCCTCCAGAGGATGCGCACACAAGATGAAGAAGCCGCCTACTCCCTTGGTGCTCCTTGTGCTAGCAAGGTTCCAAGAGGTTCTTGTCGTATGAAAAAGGAAGATGATCTCCTTGCTTGGCGAAAAACTTTCTCCTCTTGTCGTCCACTCTTTTTACACGAGAATGCAAAAAAAAATCTCGAAATCACAAGAGGCGACAAAGGCGTGAAGAGGCGAGCAACATGAGGCGTGGTCACGTAAGTGATCATGCTTTCTAAAAATAGAAATCCACTCCCTCACATGCGATCATGGGTTTACCCCAATCGCAAACTCCTCTCCATTTGAACCACATGCTCACTTGATGAGCTGGTTCATTTCGGTTTGGTCCAAGACCAATTAACCCAAGCAATCCAGTCTAGATCTCAATTAAACCCTAAGGCTACAGATCTAACCGTTGATCTCTTGATGCTTCTGATCTCACTGATCTAGCATCCAATCTCTCGATCGAAGCTTACCGATATCAAGCCCTAATCAATCAAACATGATCAGACCAGATCTCACTCACAATCAGAGATTAATTCCCTTTAAACTGAACCCAAAACAATTCAGTCCACACGATCTGACTTAAGTAAGCCATATCATCAAATTGTGCGACCCTGAGGGTTTCCTTTAAATGTCGGTAACGATAACTTACGTTATCACGATCAGAGAGGGGTATCTAGCAACACATCACTATCTCCCGGTATAAAGGAAAGAGTCTTCCAAGACTACACCCAAACAACAGCACAAGTGTGAATCAACTCACTAGGCATACATGATTCCTTTGCCACTGGATGTTCTTTATTGGACAAGCCTGCCAAGCTTGTAACTCCAATATGATGAGCATGATTAGATCAGATGAACATAGTCATCTGGGTATGGCCATACACTTTCTCAATCATCTCATCCAGGGGGCCCCTTTAGAACATCACACTCCAATGAAGGAGACGGCAATCCTATATCTATCACTAGTGACCTAACATGACTCAAGCTCACCATCCAAGATAGTCTATAACCATTATGTTTCAAATGATATTGAACTACCTCAAAACAATGACAATCATCATTTAGAAACACAAGTGATCTCAAGTCAGAGGACATGTGCCACTTGTTGCAATCAAGGATTATTCACATTGTGACAAGCAATTGAATAACCTAGTAGGGTCTGTCCAGTACATCCAATGTACCCATGAGTCTACATCTTATTCCATGCTCGAAGCATCCTATAAGATTAGAATACATATTAGTCTCAATCATATCAGGGCTGTCTCATGTTCACCAAGATATCTCGACTAAGGACTTTACTGCATGTCAGCCTAGCTGAACATCATAGAGACATTATTCAGAAGTACGCTCATTGCAGCAGACAATGTAACAACTTGAAAAACAACCATTGCCTTTATAAACATAAGAGTTTATACATGATACTGTTACAATCCTAAGGCCTCAAACATTAGCCTTAAGGGCATACCCTAACAATCTCCCACTTGCACTTAATCTAATGGTTGAGAAATCTCAAACCCATATTATTACAGTGCTTCTCATGCTTCTGCTGCGCCAGAGGCTTGGTAAGCGGGTCTGCCAGATTGTCATCTGTATGAGCCTTGCAGATTTTGATCTCGCCACGATCAATGATCTCCCGGATCAAATGAAACCGTCTCTGTATGTGCTTGGACTTCTGGTGCGACCGTGGTTCCTTTGCTTGTGCGATTGCTCCAGTGTTATCACAGAAGATAACCAAAGGATCTGCACTCGAAGGAACGACACCAAGTTCTTGAACGAACTTACGAATCCACACTGCCTCCTTAGATGCTTCCGAGGCTGCAACATACTCGGCTTCTGTTGTGGAATCAGCAACTATAGACTGTTTGAAACTCTTCCACACCACTGCTCCTCCATTCAAGCTAAAAACATAGCCTGATTGCGATCGGAAATCATCCTGGTCAGACTGGAACGAAGCGTCAGTATATCCTTCAATACTGAGTTCTTCCTGACCACCATATATCAAGAATATATCTTTGGTCCTCCGAAGATATTTTAAAATGTTCTTGACTGCAATCCAGTGCGCCTGACCTGGATTACTTTGGAACCGACTGGTCACGCTTAACCCGTAAGCGACGTCTGGGCGAGTACACAACATCGCATACATAATGGACCCAATAGCCGAAGCATAAGGCGTATTGTCCATTTCATCTTTCTCAGTCTGTGTTTGTGGACACTGACTCTTTGAAAGATTCAGACCATGTCTGACTGGAAGATATCCTCTTTTAGAATTCTCTAAATGAAATCTCTCCAGGACTTTATCGATGTAAGTACTCTAGCACAGCCCGAGAAGCCTCTTAGATCTATCCCTGTAGATCTTCACACCTAACACATAGGCTGCTTCTCCTAAATCTTTCATCTGGAAACATTTTCTTAACCATGCTTTCACCGCATGCATTTCGGGAATATCGTTTCCAATGATTAAGATATCATCGACGTAGAGGACTAGGAAAGTAATCACGCTCCCACTAAACCTCTTATATACACACGGGTCATCCTCGTTCTTGATGAAACCAAATTCACTGACTGATTCATCAAAACGAATATTCCAGCTTCTTGATGCTTGTTTAAGTCCATAAATGGACTTCTTTAACTTGCATATCTTATGACGATCTGATGGATTAGTGAAACCTTCCGGTTGTGTCATATACACATCCTCATCCAATTTTCCATTAAGGAAAGCGGTCTTCACATCCATTTGCCAGATCTCATAATCATAATATGCTGCTATCGCGAAAAGAATCCGAATAGACTTAAACATGGTTACAGGAGAGAAAGTTTCATCATAATCTATCCAGTAGATTTGCTTGAAACCTTTCGCAACTAGCCTGCCTTTATAGGTAACCACGTTACCATCCATGTCAATCTTCTTCTTGAAGATCCACTTACAGCCTATAGGGATAACTCCCGGAGGCGGATCAACCAAATCCCAAACTTGGTTATCTGACATGGAGTCCATCTCGGCTCGCATAGCTTCAAGCCATCTAGCCGAGTCCGGTCCACTGACCGCATCCGCATAAGTGAGGGGTTCATCATGATCAATGATGTAGACTCCGTCATAGCGCTCAGGCTGTCGACGAATCCTTCCCGATCTTCGCGGTTCCCGTGATATATGAGCCTCAGGTTGTTCAATAACCTGTTCTACCGGCTCAGGCTCATCCAACTGTGCTTGACTACTTTGTCCTTCCTCTGGATTCTCATCCAGCTTTATTTCTCTCCCACTGGCTTCTTGCAGAAGAAACTCCTTCTCAAGAAAAATGCCCGTCCGAGCAACAAATACCTTGTTCTCTTTGGGATCATAGAAATAATAACCCTTAGTTTCCTTAGGGTAACCGACAAAGATGCATTTGTCAGATCTGCTCTCTAGTTTCCCAGAGGCGAGCTTTTTGACATAAGCCTCGCAACCCCAGATCTTGATAAATGTCAAGCTAGGCTGTTTCCCATACCATAATTCATATGGGGTCTTTGAAACTGCCTTGGATGGCACTCGGTTTAGTATCTTTGCAGCTGTCTCCAGTGCAAATCCCCAAAAGGAGTAAGGTAGAGTGGCCTGACTCATCATCGAACGAACCATATCAAGTAACATTCTATTTCTCCTCTCGGACACACCATTCCATTGCGGTGTTCCTGGCGGAGTGAGCTGTGAGATAATCCCACACTCCTTCAGATAGTCAGTAAACGCATGACATAGGTATTCTCCACCTCGATCAGAACGAAGTGTCTTGATATTTCGGCCTAGCTTATTTTGTACTTCATTCTTGAACTCTTTGAACTTGTCAAAAGATTCACTTTTATGTCTCATTAAATAGACATACCCATACCTACTGAAATCATCAGTAAAGGTAATGAAGTACTGATAGCCACCTCTGGCATGTTTACTAAATGGCCCACACACATCACTGTGTATAAGGTCAAGTAAACCTGAAGCCCTTTGACCTTTATTAGAAAAAGGTGACTTCGTCATTTTGCCCATTAAACAAGCTTTACATGTATCAATCTCCTCATAGGAGAATGATCCCAGCAGTCCATGATCATGCAACCGCTTAATGCGTTTCTTGTTAATATGGCCTAAACGACTATGCCATAGCAAGGTGCTGTCATCAGCATACTTGGCTTTCTTAATATCAATCTGCTGTATAGAACATTCCATGTCCAACATGAATAACCCATTGCTAATTGATCCAGTGGCATAAACAATATTATCAAAAGATAAAACACACTTTGAAATATTGCATTCAAAGGAAATAAGTGCCTACAGCAACAGCAGCAACCCGTGCCCCGTTTCCAACTCGTAGGTCCACCTCATGCTGTCCCACCTGTCTTCTTCTCTTGAGTTCCTGTACATTTGAACAAATGTGAACTCCACATGCAGTGTCCAACACCCATGATATAGAAGAAGAGAACATGACCTCAGTCACATAAATACCTGAGCCAGAAGCGATGCTTCCCTTCTTGTCTCCTTGGAGCGCTTTACAGTCCTTTTTCCAATGACCCAGCTGGCCACAGTGGAAACATCTGTATTCCTTCGACCGCTTAACCTTTTGTTTCAGCGCCTTGTTGTAGTTCTTGACTGGGGTTTTTCCCTTCTTCCCCTTCTTCTTGTTCCTAGAAGGAACCATTAAGACAGAGGATGAAGGCTTTCCCTTCAGAGTTTCCTCTGTAGTCAAGAGCATATTCAGCAACTCTGCCGGGGTACAGTCGATTTTGTTCATATTAAAGTTAATAATGAACGCATCGAAAGAAGGCGGTAGAGACTGCAGAATAATGTCTACAGCAAGCTCCTGATTGATGGTGTGTCCCAGTTTCTCTAGAGCCTCCTTGTGCCCAATCATCTTGAGCACATGAGCTCCCACTGGACTCCCTTCAGCCAGTTTGCTCTGAAAGAATAGCTTGGTCAAGTTATAGCGCTCAGTCCTCGCCTGTGCAGCATACAGCATCTTGAGGTTTGCTATAATTTCTATAGCAGACATATCCTCATGCTGACGCTGCAGCGGTGGCGTCATAGACGCTAACATCAGGCAAGCGACATCAATGCTATCATTGACATGCTTTTCATAGGCTTCCCGAACCGCCCTTGCGGCGTTCGGAGCGGGTTGAGGCGGTATCGCCGTCTCGAGGACATACAGTTTCCTCTCTGCCTTAAGAACAATCTTAAGGTGTCCGTACCAGTCTGAGAAGTTTGGCCCAGCAAACTTCTCCCTTTCCAGTAGGGATCGCACATTGAAGTTCATGGTGTTCGTTGCTGCAGGAATCTACAACAATGCAAGAACAGCAAGGTCAGTATCAATGTTAACAATCAATCAGGACTTAAGAATGATTCTTTTTCTCACTATTTTATCTGACTGAAAAATCCATTAAACAGTCCGAAAGAGTAAACACTCTTTTAGTGAGATGGGATCCAGATTTCATACTTGGTCTCCGCGTCCCGCTCAGGCGAGATAAGATGCACAGAGAGTACAAGCACTAATTTCTGGTAGGCAATTCCTGCCAATCGCCAACCCGTGCGATTCCCCTTCATCTGGGCAATCCAGCAGACTGTGCCAACTGAGTTGGTACAACACAGTCTCTGATCCCTCAGATGGCTGCCTCCATATAGCTCACATATGCTCAGTATGTAGCCTACATGGTCAAGCTGACCTGACCTACTCCCTGGACCACCACGTGCTATGCTGAGCAACGAGAAGCGATAAATCCCTTCTCTGTAACACGCAGGTGTAATCCCGCACCGTCTGAAGATAGATGGACGTGCCCACTAAGTGGGTACAACACGGCTCCAACGATAGTCAGAACAGTGAGGTTTCGCGTCAGAAGGCTTTACGTGCTTGATATTTAGCGTTGGATTTTAACGGTCTTTTATCTTCTTAACTATCATGCAATTCCTATGGTGATAGCAGAAGATAAACTCATGCATTTCTAATTATATAAGCAATAAATAGAAAGCATGCTGATCTTATGTGGTAAAAGCCCATTAAGCCTAAGTAAGACCTTAACCTAACTTAAGTCTTCACTTGCTTTTCCTCATGGGGCTTTTGCTTCTCATCTGGCCCAACCTAGGGCCCAAGCGCCAATTGCAGCTGAGGTGCGCCCACCAGGGAAAATGCGCCTGTCCCAGAGTCGAACCCTGGACCTCCCACCTGGTTAAGCCTCAAGCTGCATGCGCCTCTGCCATGTGTGCTCTGTGCTCTTGTCTGATAAATTTACAAATTAATCTATCTAGACAAAATTGACACGCAGGTCAATTACACTTTATAAATTAAATAAAATGTGATGCGCAGATCACGATAAATATTAATTTACAACAATTCACCAGGCTCGCAGGCCCCAGCACAGCACACATTAAGGGCAACCCACATAAGATAAAATAAACAAGCACATGGCATCATCCAAAAATCATGTGATCCAACATAAGAAATTAAAATTTCGAAAACCCCATTGGCATCAATTTTAATTTTCCTTATGTGCCCTACTACCTTACAACAGTCCATTGATAGGGATCCACTCATCATGTCTAGTCAGATCCACTGCCCTTGCATGCACCAAGTCCTGACTGACTTGAGTCGACCAAAAGGTCAACCATGCATGCGCCAAGGGCTGAACAGCCACAATGAGGTCTGGCAAGCGGGCGTGACCCCGGGCCTAACTCATGTGCATTCATTAGTTGTCTCACAATCAGACATCGCTACACGCCTGTGATGCAGTCGACCTATAGCCACCACGTGCTCGCGCATGGGTGCCATCTGGTCGACCCATCTAGGCTGTCAGATGGTCTGATCAGACTATTGGATCTAACCTAGAGGATGACTTCAGCCCCATCAACCCGTCTAAGGGTTTATAGCAGGCGCCTCTTAGATCTAGTGAAGGTCGCGCAAGTGATATAGTTTTGAGAAAAATAAACTATGCGCCACACAAACATGCGCCATCAAAACATATTCAAGTTTCGCATATGCAACAACTAAAGATGAAAGTTCGCATGTATAGATCTAAGCATACAAGGATCACAAAAAAGGCTAAAGCAATCATAAAATCATGCATCAACCAGCGCTCTGATACCAATTGATAGTCCCTACAAGGGGGGGCGAAACCCTAAGACATGCGCAGATATGAATTTGCATGGGCGGAATCTAGGGTTTCCTAGGATCACATAGCATGTATTATATGATCAACTTAGAACAACAATGATCATACCATGGCCATTGTTTGTATGATGTCGAGGAAGAAGAGATCGACAGGGGTCTCCTCCAGAGGATGCGCACACAAGATGAAGAAGCCGCCTACTCCCTTGGTGCTCCTTGTGCTAGCAAGGTTCCAAGAGGTTCTTGTCGTATGAAAAAGGAAGATGATCTCCTTGCTTGGCGAAAAACTTTCTCCTCTTGTCGTCCACTCTTTTTACACGAGAATGCAAAAAAAAATCTCGAAATCACAAGAGGCGACAAAGGCGTGAAGAGGCGAGCAACATGAGGCGTGGTCACGTAAGTGATCATGCTTTCTAAAAATAGAAATCCACTCCCTCACATGTGATCATGGGTTTACCCCAATCGCAAACTCCTCTCCATTTGAACCACACGCTCACTTGATGAGCTGGTTCATTTCGGTTTGGTCCAAGACCAATTAACCCAAGCAATCCAGTCTAGATCTCAATTAAACCCTAAGGCTCCAGATCTAACCGTTGATCTCTTGATGCTTCTGATCTCACTGATCTAGCATCCAATCTCTCGATTGAAGGTTACCGATCTCAAGCCCTAATCAATCAAACATGATCAGACCAGATCTCACTCACAATCAGAGATTAATTCCCTTTAAACTGAACCCAAAACAATTCAGTCTACACGATCTGACTTAAGTAAGCCATATCATCAAATTGTGCGACCCTGAGGGTTTCCTTTAAATGTCGGTAATGATAACTTACGTTATCACGATCAGAGAGGGGTATCTAGCAACACATCACTGTCTCCCGATATAAAGGAAAGAGTCTTCCAAGACTACACCCAAACAACAGCACAAGTGTGAATCAACTCACTAGGCATACATGATTCCTTTGCCACTGGATGTTCTTTATTGGACAAGCCTGCCAAGCTTGTAACTCCAATATGATGAGCATGATTAGATCAGATGAACATAGTCATCTGGGTATGGCCATACACTTTCTCAATCATCTCATCCAGGGGGCCCCTTTAGAACATCACACTCCAATGAAGGAGACGGCAATCCTATATCTATCACTAGTGACCTAACATGACTCAAGCTCACCATCCAAGATAGTCTATAACCATTATGTTTCAAATGATATTGAACTACCTCAAAACAATGACAATCATCATTTAGAAACACAAGT
The DNA here is from genome assembly GCA_027563935.2 of Costus lasius. NCBI lineage: Eukaryota > Viridiplantae > Streptophyta > Magnoliopsida > Zingiberales > Costaceae > Costus > Costus lasius. The sequence goes on from CM050448.1 coordinate 100,301,241, forward strand.
GATCTCAAGTCAGAGGACATGTGCCACTTGTTGCAATCAAGGATTATTCACATTGTGACAAGCAATTGAATAACCTAGTAGGGTCTGTCCAGTACATCCAATGTACCCATGAGTCTACATCTTATTCCATGCTCGAAGCATCCTATAAGATTAGAATACATATTAGTCTCAATCATATCAGGGCTGTCTCATGTTCACCAAGATATCTCGACTAAGGACTTTACTGCATGTCAGCCTAGCTGAACATCATAGAGACATTATTCAGAAGTACGCTCATTGCAGCAGACAATGTAACAACCTGAATAACAACCATTGCCTTTATAAACATAAGAGTTTATACATGATACTGTTACAATCCCAAGGCCTCAAACATTAGCCTTAAGGGCATACCCTAACACTTTGCCCGTGGGTATGACGCCTCCGCCTGAGGTGTCCGCTCTCCTCTCTGAGTTCGCCGACATTAGCCCCAAGGACTTACCCCATGGTCTTCCCCCGGATAGGGAGATCCAGCATGTGATTGACCTTCTCCCTGGTGCACCCCTCCCTAACTTGCCACACCACCGCCTTAACCCAACCGAACATGCTGAGTTACAACGTCAAGTCGATGACCTCCTCCTAAAGGGGTACATCTGTGAGAGTTTGAGTCCCTGCGCTGTGCCCGCCTTGCTCATGCCCAAGAAGGATGGGTCGTGGCGCATGTGTGTGGACAGCCACGCCATTAACCGTATCACCGTCAAGTATAGATTTCCTATACCTCGACTTGACGACATGTTGGACTTAGTTTCCGGTGCATCTTGGTTCTCCAAGTTGGACCTCCGAAGCGGATATCACCAAGTCCGCATTCGCGAGGACGACGAATGGAAAACTGCATTCAAAACCAAAGATGGGTTGTATGAGTGGCTCGTGATGCCCTTCGGGCTGTCTAACGCCCCTTCCACTTTCATGCGACTCATGAGCCAAGTCCTCAAGCCCTACATGGGCAAATTCCTGGTCGTCTATTTTGACGACATCCTGATTTTCAGTCGGACCCAAGCCGAGCACCTCGAGCATCTTCGCTCCACCTTTGACCTCTTGCGCAAGGAGCGCCTCTTCCTTAACATGAAGAAGTGTTCCTTCATGACCAGTCGAGTTCACTTTCTCGGCTACATTGTGTCCGATCAAGGCCTTTCCGTTGACCCCCGCTAAGGTCAAAGCCATCCGGCATTGGCCCGAGCCTCGTACTGTGTCGGATATCCGTAGCTTTCTGGGTCTTGCAGGCTTCTACCGCCGCTTCATTAGGGGTTTCAGCACGATTGCGACCCCGCTGACCCAACGGCTGTCTAAGGATGACTTCGAGTGGACTGCAACTACTCAACGCGCCTTTTAGTCCCTTAAGGACGCCATCACGACCGCACCTGTTCTGCGCCTCCCTGACTTCACCAAAGTCTTTGAGGTCATGTGTGATGCCTCTGGTACTGGTATCGGGGGTTGCCTTAGTCAAGAAGGCCATCCAGTTGCCTTCTTCAGTGAGAAACTGAACGCTGTTTGTCAACGTTATTCGACCTACGACAAGGAATTTTACGCCATCGTTCAGTCGCTTCGGCAGTGGAGGCACTACCACCAGGCTTCTGAATGCTCAAAAGAAGTTGAGCGCCTGCCATGCCAAGTGGGTCGAGTACTTGCAACATTACTCTTTTGTGATCAATCACAAGGCGGGTAAAGAGAACATTGTCGCGGACACCCTGAGTCGAGTCCGGACCCTTCTATGCATTATGCGCACCCGGGTCAACACTTTTGACTACGTCAAGGATGAGTACGCCACCTGTCCCGATTTTGGCATCACGTATGCCGCCTTGACTGTGTCGCCAGACCCTGAGTCCTCGTACCAGCTTTGCGAGGGCTATCTCTTCATAGGGAACCGTCTATGCATTCCCCAGTCGTCCCTTCACGACCACCTGTTACTCGAGCTACACGTGGGTGGCATCGCCGGCCACCATGGCCGCGATAAAACCCTTGAGATGGCGAAGGAACGCCTGTTTTGGCCTTCCCTTCGCCGGGATGTCGAGCGCATCGTGCACCATTGTGGCACGTGCCAGTCCGCTAAACCTCGTCCGCCCAACACGGGCCTCTACACACCTTTGCCGGTGGCCGATGCTCCCTGGACTGACATTAGTATGGATTTTGTCCTAGGGCTGCCTCGGACCTCCTCGCGCTTCGATTCCATCTACGTCGTCGTGGATCGGTTCTCGAAGATGGCTCATTTCATCCCTTGCTCGCGGACTGCGGATGCGTCCTTCCTAAGACCATCGTGTCCGACCGGGACACGCGCTTTGTGAGCCACTTCTGGCGCTCACTTTGGGCCATCATGGGCACTACACTCAAGCTTTCCACTGCCTACCACCCCCAAACCGACGGTCAAACTGAGGTGGTTAATCGTAGTTTGGGTAATTTGCTTCGGTGCCTCATTGGCAATCATCCGAGGTCGTGGGACACCATCCTACCTATGGCAGAGTTCGTGTATAATAGTGCATCCAATAGGTCTACGGGTCTTAGTCCCTTCCAGGTGGTTTCGGGCAGTCAACCTCGTAAGCCTATTGACTTGCATGACCTTCCCCTTGAGTCCATCTTTCCGAGCATGCATACTCATTTGCTCAGCATGTAGCTAGCTTGCATGAGGAAGTTCGGCATCGGATCTTTTTGGGCAACACTCATAATGCGTTGAAGGCCAACGAGTGTTGGGGTATGCCCTTAAGGCTAATGTTTGAGGCCTTGGGATTATTTCAGTATCATGTATAAACTCTATGTTTATAAAGGCAATGGTTGTTATTCAGGTTGTTACATCATCTGCTGCAATATGTATACTTCTGAATAATGTCTCAATGCTGTTCAGCTTGGCTGACATGCAGTTTTGTCCTTAGTCGAGATATCTTGGTGAACATGAGACAGCCTTGATATGATTGAGACTAATATGTGTTCTAATCTTATAGGATGCTTCGAGCATGGAATAAGATGTAGACTCATGGGTACATTGGATGTACTGGACAGACCCTACTTAGGATGTTCAATTGCTTGTCACAATGTGAATAATCCTTATATGCAAACAAGTGGCATATTTCCTCTGACTTGAGATCACTTGTGTTTCTAAATGATGATTGGCATTGTTTTGAGGTAGTTCAATATCATTTGAAACATAATGGTTATAGACTATCTTGGATAATGAGCATGAGTCATGTTAGGGCACTAGTGATAGATATAGGATTGCCGTCTCCTTGTTTGGAGTGTGATGTTCTGAAGGGGCCCCCTGGATGAGATGGTTGAGAAAGTGTATGGCCATACCCAGATGACTATGTTCATCTGATCTAATCATTCTCATCATATTGGAATTACAGGCTTGACACGCTTGTCCAATAAGAACATCCAGTGGCAAAGGAAACACATATGTCAAGTGACTTGGGTTCACACTTGTGCTGTGGTTTGGGTGTAGTCTTGGAAGACTCTTTCCTTTATATCGGGAGACAGTGATGTGTTGCTAGATACCCCTCTCTATTCATGATATGGCTTACTTATGTCAGATCGTGTGGACTGAATTGTTTTGGTTCAGTTTAAAGGAGTTTAAACTCTGATTGTAAGTGAGATCTGGTCTGATCATGTTTGATTGATTAGGGCTTGAGATCGGTAAGCTTCGATCGAGAGAATTGATGCTAGATCGGTGAGATCAAGAGCATCAAGAGATGAATGGTTAGATCTTGAGCCTTATGGTTTAATTTGATCTAGACCAATGCTTGGTTTGATTTGGTCTTTGAATCAAATCCAATTGAACCGGTTCATCATATGAACGCATGGTTCAATGGGAGAGAAAAAGTTTGCGATCGGTTCACTTGGAGTGAACGCATGATTGCATACATTGAAGCACTTGCTATTTTTGGAAATCGGTTTTCCAAAATGTGGAACGCCTCCACGTTCGAAGAGCAACGCTTCTCTCGTCGCCATCTTCTCCTCTCTCGACCTCTCTCGTGTGGTGTGGTGAGACTTCATGCAAAGGAGAAGAGAACAAAACCAAGAGACATCTCTCATCTCCTTCACGAAGGGAAACCTTGAAGCTTTGCTAGCACAAAGACGCCAAGGGAGTAGTCATCTTCACCTTGTGTGCGTCACCTTTGGAGGAGAGCCGCTCGCCCTCTTCTTCCAAGTCGCCATCCAAAGCAATGGCAATGGTATGATCCTTGTGTTGATCTATACAAATTGTTAAGTTGATCTATGTTCATACATGCGATCCTAGGAAACCCTAGATTCCGCCTTGAGAAAATTTTATATCTACATGATTAGGGTTTCCCCACCCCTTTAGTGGAACTTTCAATTGGTATCAGAGCATAGTTCCTTGTATGATTCATATGATTGCTTATTGTGATCCTTGTTTGCGCTTATGAGTAGATCTAAATTTTATCATCATGTGAAACTACATGCTAGTTTGCGCAAATAGATGTATGTTTTACATTTAGCGCATGTATGATGTTTATTGTTGGCGCTTGATGAATGTTATTTTTATCAAACACTTATAACAACTTGCGCGCATCCATTTAGATCTAAGCGCCTACTTTAAAACTTAGACGGGTTATTAGGGTTGAAGTCATCGTCCAGTCTAGACCCAACAGTCTGATCAGACCATCTGACAGCCTAGATGGGTCGACCAGATGGCACCTATGCGCAAGCATGAGGTGGCTATAGGTCGACTGCAGAAAGGCGTGTAGCGATGTCTGATTGAGACAACCAGTGAACGCTCATGATTAAGGCCCGGGGTCACACCCGCTTGCCAGAACTCATGAGGGACGTTCAGCCCTTAACGCATGCATTGTTGACCATGAGGTCGACTCAAGTCGGTTATGACTTGGTGCATGCAAGGGCAGTGGGTCTGACTAGGTCTGATGAGTGGATCCCTATTAATGGACCGTTGTAAGGTAGTAGGGCACATAAGGAAATAAAATTGATGCCAATGGGTTTTTCAAAAAATTTTATTTTCTTGATTGGATCACATGATGTTTGTATAACATGATGAGTGTTTATTTCATCTTATGTGGGCTGCCTAAATTTAATGTGTGCTGTGCTGGGGCCTGCGTGCCTAGATTAATATTGTAAATTATTTATTGTGATCTGCGCATCACATTTTTAATTAATTTATAAAGTGTAATTGACCTGCGTGTCAATCATGTCTAGATAGATTAAATTGTAAATTTAATCAGACATGTGAAAGAACCCCTTAAATAAGGGGGGTCCCCTTCATGGGGGAGCATAACCCTTAGAGCATATGGCGCATAAAAATTATTCTCTTGCGGAATTAGGGTTATAAGATCGATACGCATGCAAAAGATCAACTTGATAACAATAAGAAAACATTCATACCATCGCCATGGAAAGATGTTTCCTTGGAAGCAAAGATCAAAGTAGATCTTCTCCTTGTCGTCACACACAAGATGATGTTGCTATCTCTCTTGGTGCTCCTTGTGCTAGCAAGGTTCCAAGAGGTCCTTGTCGAGTGAAGGGAAAAGAGATGTCTTTCTCCTTGGCCGAATCCTCCTCAACCTTCAAGCGTCGCCGCACACCAAGTCGAGAGGAAAAACTTGCGAGAGGAATAAGTGAAATTGGCGAAAATAGAGAATACTCTATTTCGGATGAGCGCCCACTCGACATGGAGATCATGGTTACTAAAAATAGTAACCTCTCCTCATCCCAACGTTCACGCTATGTGAACTCGTCGCCCACTCCTTTCCCAATGAACCAAGCGCTCTTTTAATGAGCTGGTTCAATTGGTTCGGTTTAAGAACCAACCAAGCCAAGCGACAAGGCCTAGATCAAATAAACCCTAAGGCTTTAGATCTAACCGTCGATCTCTTTAATGCCCCTGATCTGACCGATCTGGCATCCATTCTCTCAATCGAAGCTTACCGATCTCAAGCCCTAATCAATCAAACATGATCAGACCAGATCTCACTTACAATCAGAGATTAAATCCCTTAAAACTGAACCCAAACAATTCAGTCCACACGATCTGACTTAAGTAAGCCATATCATCAAATTGTGCGACCCTAAGGGTTTCCTTTAAATGTCGGTAACGATAATTCACATTATCACGATCAGTGAGGGGTATCTAGCAACACATCACTGTCTCCCGATATAAAGGAAAGAGTCTTCCAAGACTACACCCAAACCATAGCACAAGTGTGAATCATTTCACAAAGCATACATATTTCCTTTGCCACTGGATGTTCTTATTGGACAAGTCTGTCAAACTTGTAACTCCAATATGATGAGCATGATTAGATCAGATGAACACTGTCACCTGGGTATGGCCATACACTCTCTCAATCATCTCATCCAGGGGGCCCCTTTAGAACATCACACTCCTTAAACAAGGAGACGGCAATCCTATGTCTATCACTAGTGCCCTAACCTGACTCAAGCTCACCATCCAAGATAGTCTATAATCATTATGTTTCAAATGATATTGAACTAACTCAAAATAATGACAATCATCATTTAGAAAACACAAGTGATCTCAAGTCAGAGGAAATGTGCCACTTGTCTTATACAAGGAATATTCACGTTGTGACAAACAACTGAACATCCTAGTAGGGTCTGTCCAGTACATCCCATGTACCCATGAGTCTACATCTTATTCCATGCTCGAAGCATCCTATAAGATCAGAACACATATTAGTCTTAACCATATCAAGGCTGTCTCATGTTCACCAAGATACATCGACTAAGGACATAACAGCATGTCAGCCCAGCTGAACAGCTTTGAGACATTATTCAGAAGAACATATATTGCAGCAGACAATGTAACTAACTGAATAACAACCATGCCTTTATAAACATAATAGTTTATTACATGATACTTGTTACATTCCCACAGGCCTCAAACATTAGCCTTAAGGGCATACCCCAACAATCTCCCACTTGCACTAAATCTAATGGTTGAGAAATCTCAAACCCATATTATTACAGTGCTTCTCATGCTTCTGCTGCGCCAGAGGCTTGGTAAGCGGGTCTGCCAGATTGTCGTCTGTATGAACCTTGCATACTTTGATCTCGCCACGATCAATGATCTCCCTGATCAAATGAAACCGTCTCTGTATGTGCTTGGACTTCTGGTGCGACCGTGGTTCCTTTGCTTGTGCGATTGCTCCAGTGTTATCACAAAAGATAACCAAAGGATCTGCACACGAAGGAACAACACCAAGTTCTCTCACGAACTTACGAATCCACACTGCCTCCTTGGATGCTTCCGAGGCTGCGACATACTCGGCTTCTGTTGTGGAATCAGCAACAGTTGACTGTTTGAAACTCTTCCACACCACTGCACCTCCATTCAAGCTAAAAACATAGCCTGATTGCGATCGGAAATCATCCTGGTCAGACTGGAACGAAGCGTCAGTATATCCTTCAATACTGAGTTCTTCCTGACCACCATATATCAAGAACATATCTTTGGTCCTCCGCAGATATTTTAGGATGTTCTTGACTGCAATCCAGTGCGCCAAACCTGGATTACTCTGGTAACGACTGGTCACGCTTAACCCGTAAGCGACGTCTGGGCGAGTACACAACATCGCATACATTATAGAACCAATAGCCGAAGCATAAGGCGTATTGTTCATTTCATCTTTCTCAGTCTGTGTTTGTGGACACTGACTCTTCGAAAGATTCAGACCATGTCTGACTGGAAGATATCCTTTCTTAGAATTCTCTAAGCGAAATCTCTCCAGGACCTTATCGATGTAAGTACTCTGGCACAGCCCGAGAAGCCTCTTAGATCTATCCCTGTAGATCTTCACACCTAACACATAGGCTGCTTCTCCTAGATCTTTCATCTGGAAACATTTCCTCAGCCATGCTTTAACAGCATGCATTTCAGGAATGTCATTTCCAATGATCAAGATGTCATCGACGTAGAGGACTAGGAAAATAATCACGCTCCCACTAAACCTCTTATATACACACGGGTCATCCTCGTTCTTGATGAAACCAAATTCAGTGACCGATTCATCAAAACGAATGTTCCAGCTTCTCGATGCTTGTTTAAGTCCATAAATAGACTTCTTTAACTTGCATATCTTATGACGATCTGCTGGATTAGTGAAACCTTCTGGTTGTGTCATATACACATCCTCATCCAGATTTCCATTAAGGAAAGCTGTTTTCACATCCATCTGCCAAATCTCATAATCATAATATGCAGCTATCGCGAAAAGAATCCGAATAGACTTAAACATGGCTACAGGTGAGAAAGTTTCATCATAATCTATCCCGTAGATTTGTTTGAAACCTTTCGCAACTAGCCTGCCTTTATAGGTAACCACGTTACCATCCATGTCAATCTTCTTCTTGAAGATCCATTTGCAGCCTATAGGGATAACTCCCGGAGGCGGATCAACCAAATCCCAAACTTGGTTATCTGACATGGAGTCCATCTCGGCGCGCATAGCTTCAAGCCATCTCGCTGACTCCGGTCCACTGACCGCATCCGCATAAGTGAGGGGTTCATCATTGTCAATGATGTAGACTCCGTCATAGCGCTCAGGCTGTCGACGGATCCTACCCGATCTTCGCGGTTCCCGTGATATCTGAGCCTCAGGTTGTTCAATAACCTGTTCTACCGGCTCAGGCTCATCCAACTGTGCTTGGTCACTTTGTCCTTCTTCTGGATTCTCATCCAGCTTTATTTCTCTCCCACTTGCCTCTTGCAGAAGAAATTCCTTCTCAAGAAATATGGCCGTCCGAGCAACAAAAACCTTGTTCTCTTTGGGGTCGTAGAAATAATAACCCTTAGTTTCCTTAGGGTAACCGACAAAGATACATTTGTCAGATCTGCTCTCTAGTTTCCCAGAGGCGAGCTTTTTGACATAAGCCTCGCAGCCCCAGATCCTGATAAATGTCAAGCTTGGCTGTTTCCCATACCATAACTCATATGGCGTCTTTGAAACTGCCTTGGATGGCACTCGGTTTAGTACCTTTGCAGCTGTTTCCAGTGCAAAACCCCAAAAGGAGTATGGAAGAGTAGCCTGACTCATCATAGAACGAACCATATCTAGTAATGTTCTATTTCTCCTTTCGGACACACCATTCCATTGCGGTGTTCCTGGCGGAGTGAGCTGTGAGATAATCCCACACTCTTTTAGATAGTCAGTAAATGCATGACTTAGGTATTCACCACCTCGATCTGAGCGAAGTGCCTTGATATTACGGCCTAGCTGATTTTGTACTTCATTCTTGAACTCTATGAACTTGTCAAAAGATTCACTTTTATGTCTCATCAGATAGACATACCCATATCTACTGAAATCATCAGTAAAGGTAATGAAGTACTGATAGCCACCTCTGGCATGTTTACTAAAAGGCCCACACACATCGCTGTGTATAAGGTCAAGTAAACCTGAAGCCCTTTGACCTTTGTGAGGAAAAGGAGACTTCGTCATTTTACCCATCAAACAAGCTTTGCATGTATCAATCTCCTTATAGGAGAATGATCCCAGCAGTCCATGATCATGCAACCGCTTAATGCGTTTCTCGTTTATATGGCCTAAACGACTATGCCATAGCAAGGTGCTGTCATCAGCATACTTGGCTTTCTTAATATCAACATTATGTATGGAACTTTCCATGTCCAACATGAATAACCCATTATTAATTGAACCAGTTGCATAAACAATATTATCAAATGATAAAACACACTTTGAAATATTGCATTCAAAGGAAAATCCCTTCCTGACAAGAGCAGGAATGGAGATAATATTTTTAGTTATACTGGGAACAAAGTAACAACTGTTCAGTTCCAATATAAGTCCAGATGGTAAAGAAATAAAGTAGTCTCCTACAGCAACAGCAGCAACCCGTGCCCCGTTTCCAACGCGTAGGTCCACCTCATGCTGTCCCACCTGCCTTCTTCTCTTGAGTTCCTGTACATTTGAACAAATGTGAACTCCACATGCAGTGTCCAACACCCATGATACAGAAGAAGAAAACATGACCTCAGTCACGAATATACCTGAGCCAGAAGCAAAGCTTCCCCTCTTATCTCCTTGGAGCGCTTTACAGTCCTTTTTCCAGTGACCCAGCTGGCCACAGTGGAAACACCTGTATTCCTTGGACCGCTTCACCTTCTGCTTCAGAGCCTTGCTGTAATTCTTGACCGGGGCCTTGCCCTTCTTCCCCTTCTTCTTGTTCCTTGAAGGAACCATCAAGACAGAGGTTGAAGGCTTACCCTTCAGAGTCTCCTCAGTGGTCAAGAGCATATTCAGCAGCTCTGCCGGAGTACAATCGATTTTGTTCATATTAAAATTAATAATGAACGCGTCGAATGAAGGCGGGAGAGACTGTAGAATAATGTCCACAGCAAGCTCCTGGTTGATGGTATGCCCCAGTTTCTCTAGAGCCTCCTTGTGCCCAATCATCTTGAGCACGTGAGCTCCCACTGGGCTCCCTTCAGCCAGTTTGCTCTGAAAGAAGAGCTTTGTCAAATTATAGCGCTCAGTCCTCGCCTGTGCAGCATACAGCATCTTGAGGTTCGCTATCATGTCTATAGCAGACATATCCTCATGCTGACGCTGCAGCGGTGGCGTCATAGACGCTAGCATCAGGCAAGCGACATCAATGCTATCATTGACGTGCTTTTCATAGGCTTCCCGAACCGCCCTTGCGGCGTTCGGAGCGGGCTGCGGCGGAATCGCCGTCTCGAGGACATACAGTTTCCTCTCTGCCTTAAGAACGATCTTAAGGTGTCCAAACCAGTCAGAGAAGTTTGGCCCAGCAAACTTCTCCCTTTCCAGTAGGGATCGCACATTGAAGTTCATGGTGTTCGTTGCTGCAGGTATCTACAACAATGCAAGAACAGCAAGGTCAGTATCAATGTATAAGAATCAATCAGGACTTAAGAAAGATTCTTTTTCTCACTATTTTATCAGGCGTGAAAAATCCAGCAAAACAGCCCGAAAGAGTAGAACTCTTTTAGTGAGATGGGATCCAGATTTCATACTTGGTCTCCGCGTCCCGCTCAGGCGAGATAAGATGCACAGAGAGTACAAGCACTAGTTTCTGGTAGGCAGTCCCTGCCGATCGCCAACCCGTGCGATTCCCCTTCATCTGGGCAGTCCAGCAGACTGTGCCAACTGAGTTGGTACAACACAATCTCTGACCCCAACAGACGGCTGCCTCCATGTGCTACCATATGCGCCACATATGTAGACTACACGGTCAAGCTGACCCGACCTACTCCCTGGACCACCATGTGCTATGCTGAGCAACGAGAAGGGATAAATCCCTGCTCTGTAACACACAGGTGTAATCCCGCACCGTCTGAAGATAGATGGACGTGCCCACTGAGTGGGTACAACACGGCTCCAACGATAATCAGAACAGTGAGGTTTCGCGTCAGAAGGCTTACGAGCTTGATATTTTTAGCGTTGGATTTTAACGGTCTTTTATCTTTATTACTATCATTCAATCCCTATGGTGATAGCAAAAGATAAATCTATCATGCATTTCTAATATTTATGCAATAAAAGAAAGCATGTGTCATATGTGGTAAAAGCCCATAGCCCTAGTGAGACCTTAACCTAACTTAAGACTGCACTTGCTTTTCATGGGTCTTTTGCTGCTCATTTGGCCCAAACCTGGACCCAAGCGCCATCTGCAGCTCTGGTGCGCCCACCAGGAAATGCGCCAGGTCCTAGGGTCGAACCCTAGACCTCCCACCTGGTCCAGCCATGCTGCGTGCGCCTCTGCCAAGTGTGCTCAGTGCTCTTGTCTAATTAAATTACAAATTTAACTATCTAGACAAGAGTGACACGCAGGTCACTTACATTTATAAATTAAAACCCAGTGATTCGCAGATCACAATAATTAATTTACAATTTTAATACAGGCACGCAGGCCCCAGCACAGCACACAATTAATATGGGCAGCTCACATATGACTAAATAGACAAACATATGTATCAAATCAGCAAACATGTGATCCATGATAAAAATTAAAATTTTCGAAAACCCCATGGGATTAATTTTAATTTTTCCTTATTTGCCCTACAACCTTACAACGGTCCATTACTAGGGATCCACTCATCCAACCTAGTCAGATCCACTGCCCTTGCATGCACCAAGTCCTAACTGACTCGAGTCGACCAAAAGTCAACTATGCATGCGCTAGGGCTGAACGACCACACTGAGGTCTGGCAAACGGGAGTGACCCCGGGCCTAACTCAGGTGCGTTCATTAATCGTCACAATCAGAACTCGCTACACACCTGTCTGCAGTCGACCTATAGCCACCATAGGCTTGCGCCAAGGTGCTATCTGGTCGACCCTTTCAGGCTGTCAGATGATCTGATCAGACATGATTGGATCTAACCTAGGGGGTGACATCAACCCCAGTAACCCGTCTAAGGGTTTACAGTAAGGTCTTTAGATCTAGCATTAGTCGCGCAAGTGTATAAGTTTTGAAAAGAAAACTACAACTTAGAAGCGCCAACTAACATGCGCAAGATAAACATATAGACAAGATTTTCATCATGTAACTTTCGCATGTTGAAGATCTAAGCATACATTTGCATATATGGATCACGCAAATCATCAAGCAATCAAGATAACATGCATTCAACCTGCCCTCTGATACCAGTTGAAAGAACCCCTTAAATAAGGGGGGTCCCCTTCATGGGGGAGCATAACCCTTAGAGCATATGGCGCATAAAAATTATTCTCTTGCGGAATTAGGGTTATAAGATCGATACGCATGCAAAAGATCAACTTGATAACAATAAGAAAACATTCATACCATCGCCATGGAAAGATGTTTCCTTGGAAGCAAAGATCAAAGTAGATCTTCTCCTTGTCGTCACACACAAGATGATGTTGCTATCTCTCTTGGTGCTCCTTGTGCTAGCAAGGTTCCAAGAGGTCCTTGTCGAGTGAAGGGAAAAGAGATGTCTTTCTCCTTGGCCGAATCCTCCTCAACCTTCAAGCGTCGCCGCACACCAAGTCGAGAGGAAAAACTTGCGAGAGGAATAAGTGAAATTGGCGAAAATAGAGAATACTCTATTTCGGATGAGCGCCCACTCGACATGGAGATCATGGTTACTAAAAATAGTAACCTCTCCTCATCCCAACGTTCACGCTATGTGAACTCGTCGCCCACTCCTTTCCCAATGAACCAAGCGCTCTTTTAATGAGCTGGTTCAATTGGTTCGGTTTAAGAACCAACCAAGCCAAGCGACAAGGCCTAGATCAAATAAACCCTAAGGCTTTAGATCTAACCGTCGATCTCTTTAATGCCCCTGATCTGACCGATCTGGCATCCATTCTCTCAATCGAAGCTTACCGATCTCAAGCCCTAATCAATCAAACATGATCAGACCAGATCTCACTTACAATCAGAGATTAAATCCCTTAAAACTGAACCCAAACAATTCAGTCCACACGATCTGACTTAAGTAAGCCATATCATCAAATTGTGCGACCCTAAGGGTTTCCTTTAAATGTCGGTAACGATAATTCACATTATCACGATCAGTGAGGGGTATCTAGCAACACATCACTGTCTCCCGATATAAAGGAAAGAGTCTTCCAAGACTACACCCAAACCATAGCACAAGTGTGAATCATTTCACAAAGCATACATATTTCCTTTGCCACTGGATGTTCTTATTGGACAAGTCTGTCAAACTTGTAACTCCAATATGATGAGCATGATTAGATCAGATGAACACTGTCACCTGGGTATGGCCATACACTCTCTCAATCATCTCATCCAGGGGGCCCCTTTAGAACATCACACTCCTTAAACAAGGAGACGGCAATCCTATGTCTATCACTAGTGCCCTAACCTGACTCAAGCTCACCATCCAAGATAGTCTATAATCATTATGTTTCAAATGATATTGAACTAACTCAAAATAATGACAATCATCATTTAGAAAACACAAGTGATCTCAAGTCAGAGGAAATGTGCCACTTGTCTTATACAAGGAATATTCACGTTGTGACAAACAACTGAACATCCTAGTAGGGTCTGTCCAGTACATCCCATGTACCCATGAGTCTACATCTTATTCCATGCTCGAAGCATCCTATAAGATCAGAACACATATTAGTCTTAACCATATCAAGGCTGTCTCATGTTCACCAAGATACATCGACTAAGGACATAACAGCATGTCAGCCCAGCTGAACAGCTTTGAGACATTATTCAGAAGAACATATATTGCAGCAGACAATGTAACTAACTGAATAACAACCATGCCTTTATAAACATAATAGTTTATTACATGATACTTGTTACATTCCCACAGGCCTCAAACATTAGCCTTAAGGGCATACCCCAACAACATGAGCACAGAGCACACATGGCAGAGGCGCATGCAGCAAGTGGCTTCACCAGTGGGAGGTCTAGGGTTCGACTCTAGGACAGGCACATTTTACCTGGTGGGCGCATCTGATGAAGAAACCCCTTTCAAGAGGGGGGCGCTTTTTCAAGATTTTCGCAAGGAAGCATAGGGTTTATTAGGATCTTTTGCATGCCATATGATTAACATCAAAACGATTGCAACCATGAATGAAGGATCATACCATCGCCATCATATGGATGGTAGCTTGGAAGCAAAGACTGAAAGGGATCTTCTCCCTAGTTGACGCACACAAGGTGATGTGCCTACTCCTTGGAGATCCTTGTGCTAGCAAGGTTCTTCAAGGGTTCTTGCCGTATGGAAAGGGAATGAGAGATGGTCACTAGGCTTGCCGAACCTTCTCCAAGATGTCTCCTTCTCCACACCACGGTCTCGTCGAGAGAGAGAGGTGCCGAAGGTTGAATGGAGCGTTCACTTGTTTTGGCGTTGAAGGGAACATGCGCTTATTACTTTCCAAAATAGGAAATACATTAAGCCATGCGTTCAAGATCTCTAAACCGATCAATAACGCCACAAACAATGAACCATGCGTTCAAGCTCTTGAACCGGTTCAATGTAAATGCATTTGGTCCAAAGACCAAACCAAACCAGCCCAAGCCAATTGGTCTAGATCATCTTAAACCCTAAGGCTGCAGATCTAACCGTTCATCTCGTCATGCTCTTGATCTCACCGATCTAGCATCAATACTCTCGATCGAAGCTTACCGATCTCAAGCCCTAATCAATCAAACATGATCAGACCAGATCTCACTTACAATCAGAGATTAAATCCCTTTGAACTGAACCGAAACAATTCAGTCCACACGATCTGACTTAAGTAAGCCATATCATCAAATTGTGCGACCCTAAGGGTTTCCTTTTGTAAGATCCAAGGATCTTAAGTTCTGGTAAGCATTATTTTGATTTAAATAAAATTATTGACTATGATAATTTTATGTATTGGTTGTCAAATTATAGTTAATTAACTAGAGATTTTGGTTGTTAATTTATTGTAAATAAATTAGAGATTATTTATTTGATTGTTGGCTGATTTATGATAAATTATTATTGGTTGTTCATGATAAATTAATTAGGATGTATGGTTGTAAATTGTAAGTTAATTAATTAGAACTTATTGGTTAATTAATTAGACCTTATTGGTTAATTAATTAAATTCTTATTGGATATTAATTAAATCCTTATTGGATTTGTGTTTAAGTGAAATAATTAATTGGATATTAGATTTAAAATTCAATTTATTAGTTAAATGAATTAAGTCCTAATCGGATTAACTAATTGGATTTTAAAATTCGAATTTAGTTAGTTAAATGGGTTAAACCTATTTGAATTAATGGGTTAATGGGTTTAAAATTTTAAAATCCAAAGTTTAAGTGGGAATTGCGCTTAGGGTAAGAGTTTTTGGCGATTTTGACTTGAGGAAAATTGTGGGCGACGGCTTGAGAAGAAGTGGCGATTCTTGAAGAGTTTTGAGGTGATTTTCTTCATCTTCTTCCCTTGGCGATTTTTCCTTGAAGAGAAGAAATTCCTTTGGCGGGTTCTTGAAGATTTTTGGGCGACTTAAAAGCTTTAGACGATTTCTTTTGTGGAGAATTTTCGGTTTAAGAGGTGAGTGGTGTGTCTTTTCGATTCCTAGCAATTTGGTTGTATTAATTAATGAGTTAGATTGATTGGAAAGTTTTATCATGCTAAAAACCGAATTTGAGCCATTCATTTATGAAAACCCAAATTTGATATTAATCTTGATATTGTGGTTAACATGTTTACATGTGAATTGAATCTTGATATTTCTCCATGAAAGGTTAGATTAGGGTATTTTCCATGAAAACCGAATTTGAGGCATATCTCCATGAAAACCGAATTTAGGGTAATTATTGTGTGGAGTTTAGGAAGCATTAAATCATTGATCTTGAGTATGAAATTCTTGCTAACTAAGGTGTTAATTAAGGTGTATTTTTAAATTGATATTATGTTTGAAACCGTGGGTTACATGTGTGATTTGTAAAGCAATTATGCTTTAATTTTATGTTGATTTTTGGGGCGCATGATAAATGTTATATGTCGAATTTTATGGATGCTTGATAAATTGCCAATAATGTTATGTTGTAAAACTCATGTTTATTTAATTAAAATCATGTAATCATGTTTGAGAACATTGGGTGATAATTTAGCAAAATTACACTGAACTGACCAGCCTGAAATTTAAGGACTACACTATATTCGGTGATATTCGAATATAAAATATTATGTGTTATGTTATATAATTTTGAACAATATGTGTGATCATGTGAATTTTGAACAATATGTGTGATCTTGTGAATTTTGTGAATTTTGAACAATATGTGTGTTTATGTGATTTTTGGAATATTATGTTGTTATGTAAATTGTGAACGTTATGTGGTTATGAGATTTTTGAAAATTATATGATTATGAGAAATTTGGAAAATTATGTGATTATGTGATGGTTAGGACTAAGGCTAGGTGTAACTATGAACTCAAGGGGATAGTCCTTATGTGTTATGTTAAGGGTTTGAATTTCAGCCCTGTATTGTGATATGTGAGGAGGTTGATGTTCAGCCTGCCTATTATGATTATTGTGATGGGGGTTGATGTTCAGCCTGCCTGATATGATTTTTGTGATGACTATCCTAGAGTCTAGTTGACACTTAGGAGTCCACCTTTGTGAAATATGTTCACCTATGTGAAATATGAAATAAGATGTGTCTGTTGTCCAGTAGGAACCTTTTGGGAGAACGGGTTTTGACGCAAAGTGCCATGTCTTGGTCAGACAGGGGCCACCTCTTGATGTCATTACTCTTTTATGTGATGGGGTAATATAAGACGCAAAGTGCCATGTCTTGGTCAGACAGGGGCCACCTCTTGATGTCATTACTCTTTATGTGATGGGGTGATATAAGACGCAAAGTGCCATGTCTTGATCAGACAGGGGCCACCTCTTGATGTCATCACTCTGATGTGTTATGGAGTGATAGAGCAAAGTGCCACGTCGTGACCTGGCGGGGGCCACCTCTTGATTCTACTCACTATCCATGTTTATGTGTTGCATGCGGCTCCCAGTGCTTTGGCCAAGCCGGGTTAGACCATATTGGTCACTACTGAATATGCTGGACAACTAGGTTAATTAAGTATGGTGTGTTTAGTTGGTTTAAAATATATGTGTTTAATTGGGTTAGAGTAAGACTCTAGAACCTGAGTTTGTGAACATGAGTTTGTTATATGCTAGTGTGTACATCTGACTGTTTATATGATTTCTGTTTCTTTATTTTGTTATATGTTGACATAATGTTCCTGTTAAAGATTTTTAAAATAATCTGCCTATATTTTTGAATGTATGTTCTGGATGGTCGATTTAGACTATCCACTCACTGGGCTGTGTAGCTCACCCCTCATTACTTTCAGGCATAAAGCAGGGGCGCATTTCATGAGTAACATTGGCGTGGATATTATGTTTGCTGCTTAAGAACTTTTATGCTAAAATTTTCTGGAGCCGGTTGTGGCTAAACCATATGATTTATATGAACTATGTGAACCATGTGATGTGAACCATGTGAACTATGTGAATTTGTGTTGCCAGATTGTGGCAGTTAACTGAGTTTAATTTTTGTGTCACCGCGGGCTTCAGCCTGGTTTCGGTGTTTGGTGTCAGTTTATAAAAATCGATTTTGTGGATTTGTTTTGAAATTGAAGTTGATGTGTATTTTTGAAATCGGTTTTGATATACCCTGTAACTTGCATATGTCTAGTGCAAGTATTGCCTGGTGGCAGGTACCTTTATGGATTTTATGAATTTTAATCAGTTTTGATATAACTGTTGCCTTGCATATGTCTAGTGCAAGGATTGCGTGGTGGCAGGTACCCTTACGAGATTTATGAGATTTGAGTTTTGTGAATTTGTGTGTATGGATTTATGGAAATTTTTCAGATCGTGTTTTCTTGAACTCGGTTTTACCTAGCATATGATCGATCTTATATGAAACATCCTGTATCATTTGTGAATTGTGCCATTTGTTTGGGGTTAAGAATGTGGGATGTTACAGAATGGTATCAGAGGAGTTGGCTAGCTAAAACTTAGTTTGGGGGAAAACATGTTTGTGTATTGCTAGACACCTAATAGGTTTATGATTGTTTTCCTGACTATGATATGTGTGTGACTATGATATGTGCGTGTAGGAATTTGAATTTAAGATGGTGCGAACCAGAGGAAATGCTAGTGATGAGGGCGAGCAGACCCCGAACCTCACGAGAACTATTGAGGCTCTGACTGGCATGGTTCAGCAACAAGGTGCTATGATAGAAAGGCAAGCTCAGATGCTGCAGCAGTAGCAGACTCAGCACCAGGAAGCACAACAGCAGCTCTTGCAGTAGCTGACTCAAGAGAGACCCCAGACTACTACTCGAGCAGTGGGGGATGACTCTCAGGAGGGCGCTCACAGGCGCTATGCTTCACTTGTGAGTGAATTCCAGAAACTGGGTCCCAGCTCTTTTTATGGGGGCTCAGAATCCAGTAATGCCGAAAATTGGCAGCTGTGCTTGGAAAAGATTTTCCAAGTTATGCGTTGCTCGGACGAAGACAAGTTATGTCTGACCACCTACATGATGCGTGCTGACGCAGATGAGTGGTGGAAAGGCGTGGTGAGACTTGCCGAAGAAAGACATGAGACTGTAGACTGGCCTTACTTCTTGTCTCGATTTAACGAGAAGTATTTCCCAGATAGCTTGGTTGAGGACCGAGAGGTGGAATTTATTCACCTGGAGCAGGGTGATATGACAGTGGACCAGTATGAATTACAGTTCACGAAATTGGGAAAGTATGCTCCTCACCTGATAAACACTGAAAAGAGGAGAGCTACCAAGTTTCTCAGAGGTCTCAGATGGGACATTAGAGAGCAGGTTGGTGCTCAACACTTAGAGACCTATGTTGAAACTGTTGGGCGAGCGCGCACCATTGAGAGATATATATCTGAGAGGAGTTCTCATGTTGCCGTGACAGTAGTTCCTGCAGCTGAGGCGGCGGTTCCTCAGCATGGCAGTGGCGGCAAGGGTAAGAAGTACCATAGGCATAAAGATTATAAGAAGAGCAGGTATAAGCCTTACTCCTACAAGGCACCGCAGCAGTCCAGGGATGCACCGCAGCAGTTCAGGGATGCCAGGGATGCAAGAAACAGTATCACTTGTAGTCATTGTGGGCTCAAGGGACATCTAGTGAAAGACTGCCATAGGAAGAATGGTGTATGCTTCAGGTGTAAGAAACCAGGGCACATGGCTAAGGACTGCAAAGAACCTGAGATGCAACCTAGAGGCGCAGATAAGCCTACAGTCCAGACTAGAGTGTATGCTGTGGCTGAGAAGGATACACGAGCTTCCCGATCCGTCGTGGAAGGTACTTTATTCGTATTTGATCAGTTAGCCCGCATATTATTTGACCCTGGTGCAAATTTATCTTTTGTATCTGTTAAGTTTGCTGCATGTTTACCTGTGTTACCTAAGGTAATGAATTATGCTGTGTCTGTGAGTACTCCCTTAGGAAAATCGTTATCTACAGATACTGTTTGTGCTGATTGTGTAGTACATGTAGAGGGCTATGAGTTTCTGGTAGATCTAATCCTCCTAGACATGCAAGATTATGATATCATCTTAGGAATGGATTGGTTGTCTTCCCATCATGCCTCGGTGGATTGCTTTGAGAAAGTAATCACTTTGAATTTGTTAGATGGGAATCGACTTTTTGTGAGAGGTCTAGTGTCAGACCAAGGACCGCATGTGATATCTTTCCTGCAGGCCAGGAAATTACTTGCTAATGGGTGCAAGGGTTATCTTGCGCATGTTAAGGTGCAGGATGAGTCTACTTCTGATCTAACTCAGATGGCGGTGGTGAAAGAATTTCCTGATGTGTTCTCTGAAGAATTTTCAGGTTTGCCACCGATTAGAGAAGTAGAATTTGGCATTGAGTTGGCGCCAGGTACGGCACCTATCTCCAGAGCTCCTTATCGTATGGCTACTTCAGAGTTGGCCGAGCTTAAGAAACAACTGGAGGAATTGTTAGAGAAAGGATATATTCGGCCTAGTGCTTCACCTTGGGGAGCGCCAGTGCTGTTTGTAAAGAAGAAAGATGGAACCCTGAGGATGTGTATAGACTACAGGCAGCTTAACCAAGTGACTATCAAGAATAAGTATCCTCTTCCCAGAATTGATGACCTATTTGATCAATTACAGGGAGCTACAGTGTTCTCTAAGATTGATCTGAGATCAGGATATTATCAGCTTAGAGTCAAGGATGAGGATATATTTAAGACTGCTTTCAGGACCAGGTATGGGCATTTCGAATTTTTAGTTATGCCTTTTGGACTGACGAATGCACCTGCTGTCTTCATGGATTTGATGAACAGGGTATTCCATGAGTTGCTTGACTCTTGTGTGGTGGTCTTTATAGACGATATATTGGTGTACTCTCAGACTACCTCAGATCATGTCGGTGATTTGCGCAGAGTATTGGAGATCTTGAGGAAGAACCGATTATATGCCAAGGCTAGTAAGTGTGAATTCTGGCTGGAAAAGATTAGTTTCCTTGGGCATGTGATTTCTGGTCAAGGGGTGTCTGTGGATCCAGTTAAAGTGCAAGCTATCCTTAATTGGGGAAGACCGACTAGTGCTACTGAGATCAGAAGTTTCCTGGGTTTAGCAGGTTACTACCGGAGATTTGTTGAGGGATTCTCCAAGCTGGCGGGTCCTTTAACTAAATTAACCAGAAAGGAGGCTAAGTTTATTTGGGATGATAAGTGTGAAGAGAGTTTTCAAGAGCTGAAAAGGAGATTGACTAGTACACCGATCCTCATTATTCCTAGTGATGGGGAAAGGTTTACTGTATATACGGATGCTTCTGGCAAAGGGTTGGGTTGTGTCTTGATGCAGAAGGGTTCTGTAGTAGCCTATGCTTCGAGACAACTGAAGGAGTATGAATTGAACTACCCTACTCATGATTTAGAGTTGGCGGCCGTAGTCTTTGCTTTGAAGATATGGCGTCACTATTTGTTGGGTCAGGAGTTTGATCTGTTCACTGATCACCAGAGTCTCAAGTATATCTTCACTCAGAAGGACTTGAACATGAGACAGAGGAGATGGATGGAGTTGATCAAAGACTATGACTTCTCTATTCAGTATCAGGCTGGAAAGGCCAATGTGGTGGCGGATGCTCTGAGCAGACATCCAGTTACTTCAGTAGCTGCTTTACGAGTCAGTGAGTGGCGGTTACTGCAGGAGTTCAGCGATCTCAGGATCAGTGTTTCTCCTAAAGTCCAGTCGGGTTATGTGGCTTTTCTCAGAGTACAGTCTGCTTTGTTGCAGAAGATCAGAGATCAGCAGTCTGTGGATCCGAGATTTGTCAGATCAAGGATAGTCTGGTTGATGGCGCAGTTCAGGATTTTAGCTTGTCTGATGATGGTATTCTTCGGTTTCGTGGAAGGGTATGTGTCCCTGAGGAACCGAGCTTGAGGAAAGAAATATTGGAAGACAGCCATAACTCCAAATATTCTCTACATCCTGGTGTGACTAAGATGTATCAGGACCTCAAGAAAAGTTTTTGGTGGCCGGGTATGAAGAAAGAGGTATATGATTTTGTCTCTAGGTGTTTAACCTGTCAGACTGTAAAGGCTGAACATCAGAAGCCTGGTGGTTTGTTGCAGTCTCTTCCTATTCCTGAGTGGAAGTGGGAATGCATCAGTATGGATTTTATATGTGGTTTGCCCAGAACCAGGTTGGGTCATGATGCTATTTGGGTGATTGTTGATAGACTCACTAAATCAGCCCATTTTCTCCCGATTAAGATGACTTATTCGTTAGAGAGGCTGGCTAGATTGTACATTGATGAGATAGTCAGACTGCATGGAGTTCCGGTTGATATTGTGTCTGATAGGGACTCTCGATTTCTGTCCAGATTTTGGAAGAGCTTACAGGAAGGTTTGGGTACTAAGTTGAGTTTTAGTACAGCATATCATCCTCAGTTTGATGGCCAGACGGAGCGTACTATACAGACTCTAGAAGATTTGTTGAGAGCCTATGTGGTTGATTGGAGTTCTGAGTGGAACCGGGATCTATCTTTGATAGAGTTTACTTATAATAATAGCTTCCACTCTAGTATTCAGATGGCTCCTTATGAGGCTTTGTATGGGAGAAGGTGTAGGACTCCCTTGTGTTGGGAGGAAACTGGTGACAGAATGATTTTGAGATCTGATGCAGTACAGGAGACTACTGATAAGGTCAGAGAGATCCGGGATAAACTGAAAATTGCTCGGGACAGACAGAAGAGTTATGCTGATGACCGTCGTCGTTCCTTGGAGTTTATGGTAGGGGACCATGTGTTCTTGAAGGTGTCGCCTACTAAGGGTGTAATGAGGTTTGGCAAAAAGGGCAAGTTGAGCCCTAGGTTTGTAGGCCCTTTTGATATTATTGAGAGAGTTGGTCCAGTGGCTTACCGGTTGGCTTTACCTCCTGCTATGGATCATGTGCATAATGTATTCCATGTCTCTACTTTGAGGAAATATCATCCTGATCCATCTCATGTATTGGAGTTGGAACCTCTTCAGATTCAGAATGATTTGACTTTTGAGGAAAGACCTCTCCGGATTGTGGATAGAAAAGATAAAGTCCTGAGGAACAAGACTATACCTTTGGTAAAGGTTACCTGGGGAAATCAGTCAGTGGAGGAGGCGACATGGGAGACTGAAGCTGATATGAGGAAATTTTATGCTTACCTCTTTGATGATATGGATGCTGAGCTTTAGAGGACTAAAGCTTTATAAGGAGGGAGGAATGTAAGATCCAAGGATCTTAAGTTCTGGTAAGCATTATTTTGATTTAAATAAAATTATTGACTATGATAATTTTATGTATTGGTTGTCAAATTATAGTTAATTAACTAGAGATTTTGGTTGTTAATTTATTGTAAATAAATTAGAGATTATTTATTTGATTGTTGGCTGATTTATGATAAATTATTATTGGTTGTTCATGATAAATTAATTAGGATGTATGGTTGTAAATTGTAAGTTAATTAATTAGAACTTATTGGTTAATTAATTAGACCTTATTGGTTAATTAATTATATTCTTATTGGATATTAATTAAATCCTTATTGGATTTGTGTTTAAGTGAAATAATTAATTGGATATTAGATTTAAAATTCAATTTATTAGTTAAATGAATTAAGTCCTAATCGGATTAACTAATTGGATTTTAAAATTCGAATTTAGTTAGTTAAATGGGTTAAACCTATTTGAATTAATGGGTTAATGGGTTTAAAATTTTAAAATCCAAAGTTTAAGTGGGAATTGCGCTTAGGGTAAGAGTTTTTGGCGATTTTGACTTGAGGAAAATTGTGGGCGACGGCTTGAGAAGAAGTGGCGATTCTTGAAGAGTTTTGAGGTGATTTTCTTCATCTTCTTCCCTTGGCGATTTTTCCTTGAAGAGAAGAAATTCCTTTGGCGGGTTCTTGAAGATTTTTGGGCGACTTAAAAGCTTTAGACGATTTCTTTTGTGGAGAATTTTCGGTTTAAGAGGTGAGTGGTGTGTCTTTTCGATTCCTAGCAATTTGGTTGTATTAATTAATGAGTTAGATTGATTGGAAAGTTTTATCATGCTAAAAACCGAATTTGAGCCATTCATTTATGAAAACCCAAATTTGATATTAATCTTGATATTGTGGTTAACATGTTTACATGTGAATTGAATCTTGATATTTCTCCATGAAAGGTTAGATTAGGGTATTTTCCATGAAAACCGAATTTGAGGCATATCTCCATGAAAACCGAATTTAGGGTAATTATTGTGTGGAGTTTAGGAAGCATTAAATCATTGATCTTGAGTATGAAATTCTTGCTAACTAAGGTGTTAATTAAGGTGTATTTTTAAATTGATATTATGTTTGAAACCGTGGGTTACATGTGTGATTTGTAAAGCAATTATGCTTTAATTTTATGTTGATTTTTGGGGCGCATGATAAATGTTATATGTCGAATTTTATGGATGCTTGATAAATTGCCAATAATGTTATGTTGTAAAACTCATGTTTATTTAATTAAAATCATGTAATCATGTTTGAGAACATTGGGTGATAATTTAGCAAAATTACACTGAACTGACCAGCCTGAAATTTAAGGACTACACTATATTCGGTGATATTCGAATATAAAATATTATGTGTTATGTTATATAATTTTGAACAATATGTGTGATCATGTGAATTTTGAACAATATGTGTGATCTTGTGAATTTTGTGAATTTTGAACAATATGTGTGTTTATGTGATTTTTGGAATATTATGTTGTTATGTAAATTGTGAACGTTATGTGGTTATGAGATTTTTGAAAATTATATGATTATGAGAAATTTGGAAAATTATGTGATTATGTGATGGTTAGGACTAAGGCTAGGTGTAACTATGAACTCAAGGGGATAGTCCTTATGTGTTATGTTAAGGGTTTGAATTTCAGCCCTGTATTGTGATATGTGAGGAGGTTGATGTTCAGCCTGCCTATTATGATTATTGTGATGGGGGTTGATGTTCAGCCTGCCCGATATGATTTTTGTGATGACTATCCTAGAGTCTAGTTGACACTTAGGAGTCCACCTTTGTGAAATATGTTCACCTATGTGAAATATGAAATAAGATGTGTCTGTTGTCCAGTAGGAACCTTTTGGGAGAACGGGTTTTGACGCAAAGTGCCATGTCTTGGTCAGACATGGGCCACCTCTTGATGTCATTACTCTTTTATGTGATGGGGTAATATAAGACGCAAAGTGCCATGTCTTGGTCAGACAGGGGCCACCTCTTGATGTCATTACTCTTTATGTGATGGGGTGATATAAGACGCAAAGTGCCATGTCTTGATCAGACAGGGGCCACCTCTTGATGTCATCACTCTGATGTGTTATGGAGTGATAGAGCAAAGTGCCACATCGTGACCTGGCGGGGGCCACCTCTTGATTCTACTCACTATCCATGTTTATGTGTTGCATGCGGCTCCCAGTGCTTTGGCCAAGCCGGGTTAGACCATATTGGTCACTACTGAATATGCTGGACAACTAGGTTAATTAAGTATGGTGTGTTTAGTTGGTTTAAAATATATGTGTTTAATTGGGTTAGAGTAAGACTCTAGAACCTGAGTTTGTGAACATGAGTTTGTTATATGCTAGTGTGTACATCTGACTGTTTATATGATTTCTGTTTCTTTATTTTGTTATATGTTGACATAATGTTCCTGTTAAAGATTTTTAAAATAATCTGCCTATATTTTTGAATGTATGTTCTGGATGGTCGATTTAGACTATCCACTCACTGGGCTGTGTAGCTCACCCCTCATTACTTTCAGGCATAGAGCAGGGGCGCATTTCATGAGTAACATTGGCGTGGATATTATGTTTGCTGCTTAAGAACTTTTATGCTAAAATTTTCTGGAGCCGGTTGTGGCTAAACCATATGATTTATATGAACTATGTGAACCATGTGATGTGAACCATGTGAACTATGTGAATTTGTGTTGCCAGATTGTGGCAGTTAACTGAGTTTAATTTTTGTGTCACCGCGGGCTTCAGCCTGGTTTCGGTGTTTGGTGTCAGTTTATAAAAATCGATTTTGTGGATTTGTTTTGAAATTGAAGTTGATGTGTATTTTTGAAATCGGTTTTGATATACCCTGTAACTTGCATATGTCTAGTGCAAGTATTGCCTGGTGGCAGGTACCTTTATGGATTTTATGAATTTTAATCGGTTTTGATATAACTGTTGCCTTGCATATGTCTAGTGCAAGGATTGCGTGGTGGCAGGTACCCTTACGAGATTTATGAGATTTGAGTTTTGTGAATTTGTGTGTATGGATTTATGGAAATTTTTCAGATCGTGTTTTCTTGAACTCGGTTTTACCTAGCATATGATCGATCTTATATGAAACATCCTGTATCATTTGTGAATTGTGCCATTTGTTTGGGGTTAAGAATGTGGGATGTTACACCTTTAAATGTCAGTAACGATAACTTACGTTATCACGATCAGTGAGGGGTATCTAGCAACACATCACTGTCTCCTGATATAAAGGAAAGAGTCTTCCAAGACTACACCCAAACCACAGCACAAGTGTGAATCCACTTCACAAGGCATACATGTATCCTTTGCCACTGGATGTTCTTATTGGACAAGCGGGTCAAGCTTGTAACTCCAATATGATGAGCATGATTAGATCAGGTGAACATAGTCACCTGGGTATGGCCATACACTTTCTCAATCATCTCATTCGGGGGGGCCCCTTTAGAACATCACACTCCTTAAACAAGGAGACGGCAATCCTATATCTATCACTAGTGTCCTAACCTGACTCATGATCATTATCCAAGATAGTCTATAACCATTATGTTTCAAATGATATTGAACTACCTCAAAACAATGACAATCATCATTTAGAAACACAAGTGATCTCAAGTCAGAGGACATGTGCCACTTGTTGCAATAAAGGATTATGCACATTGTGACAAGCAATTGAATATCCTAGTAGGGTCTGTCCAGTACATCCAATGTACCCATGAGTCTACATCTTATTCCATGCTCGAAGCATCCTATAAGATTAGAACACATATTAGTCTCAATCATATCAAGGCTGTCTCAGGTTCACCAAGATATCTCGACTAAGGACAATATAGCATGTCAGCCTAGCTGAACAGCATTGAGACATTATTCAGAAGAACACACATTGCAGCAGATGATGTAACAACCTGAATAATAACCATTGCCTTTGTAAACATAAGAGTTTATACATGATACTGTTACAATCCCAAGGCCTCAAACATTAGCCTTAAGGGCATACCCCAACAATCTCCCACTTGCACTTAATCTAATGGTTGAGAAATCTCAAACCCATATTATTACAGTGCTTCTCATGCTTCTGCTGCGCCAGAGGCTTGGTAAGCGGGTCAGCCAGATTGTCGTCTGTATGAACCTTGCATATTTTGATCTCGCCATGATCAATGATCTCCCGGATCAAGTTAAACCTTCTCTGTATGTGCTTGGACTTCTGGTGCGACCGTGGTTCCTTTGCTTGTGCGATTGCTCCAGTGTTATCATAGAAGATAACCAAAGGATCTGCACTCGAAGGAACGACACCAAGTTCCTGAATGAACTTACGAATCCACACTGCCTCCTTGGATGCTTCCGAGGCTGCAACATACTCGGCTTCTGTTGTGGAATCAGCAACAGTAGACTGTTTGAAACTTTTCCACACCACTGCTCCTCCATTCAAGCTAAAAACATAGCCTGATTGCGATCGGAAATCATCCTGGTCCGACTGGAACGAAGCGTCAGTATATCCTTCAATACTGAGTTCTTCCTGACCACCATATATCAAGAACATATCTTTGGTCCTCCGCAGATATTTTAAAATGTTCTTGACTGCAATCCAGTGTGCCTGACCTGGATTACTTTGGAATCGACTGGTCACGCTTAACCCGTAAGCGACGTCTGGGCGAGTACACAACATCGGATACATAATGGACCCAATAGCCGAAGCATAAGGCGTATTGTCCATTTCATCTTTCTCAGTCTGTGTTTGTGGACACTGACTCTTTGAAAGATTCAGACCATGTCTGACTGGAAGATGTCCCCTTTTAGAATTCTCTAAATGGAATCTCTCCAGGACTTTATCGATGTAAGTACTCTGGCACAGCCCGAGAAGCCTCTTAGATCTATCCCTGTAGATCTTCACACCTAATACATAGGCTGCTTCTCCTAGATCTTTCATGTGAAAACATTTTCCTAACCATGCTTTAACAGCATGCAGTTCAGGAATATCGTTTCCAATGATTAAGATATCATCGACGTAGAGGACTAGGAAAGTAATCACGCTCCCACTAAACCTCTTATATACACACGGGTCATCTTCGTTCTTGATGAAACCAAACTCAGAGATTGATTCATCAAAACGAATATTCCAGCTTCTTGATGCCTGCTTAAGTCCATAAATGGACTTCTTTAACTTGCATATTTTATGATGATCTGATGGATTAGTGAAACCTTCAGGTTGTGTCATATACACATCCTCATCCAATTTTCCATTAAGGAAAGCGGTCTTCACATCCATCTGCCAGATCTCATAATCGTAATATGCTGCTATCGCGAAAAGAATCCGAATAGACTTAAACATGGCTACAGGAGAGAAAGTTTCATCATAATCTATCCCGTAGATTTGTTTGAAACCTTTCGCTACTAGCCTGCCTTTATAGGTAACTACGTTACCATCCATGTCAATCTTCTTCTTGAAGATCCATTTACAGCCTAAAGGGATTACTCCCGGAGGCGGATCAACCAAATCCCAGACTTGGTTATCTGACATGGAGTCCATCTCGGCTCGCATAGCTTCAAGCCATCTAGCTGACTCCGGTCCACTGACCGCATCCGCATAAGTAAGGGGTTCATCATTATCAATGATGAAGACTCCGTCATAGCGCTCAGGCTGTCTACGGATCCTTCCCGATCTTCGCGGTTCCCGTGATATCTGAGCCTCAGGTAGTTCAATAACCTGCTCAACTGGCTCTGGCTCATCCAACTGTGCTTGACTACTTTGTCCTTCCTCTGGATTCTCATCCAGCTTTATTTCTCTCCCACTGGCCTCTTGCAGAAGAAATTCCTTCACAAGAAATATTGCCGTCCGAGCAACAAATACCTTGTTCTCTTTGGGATCGTAGAAATAATAACCCTTAGTTTCCTTAGGGTAACCGACAAAGATGCATTTCTCAGATCTGCTCTCCAGTTTCCCAGAGGCGAGCTTTTTGACATAAGCCTCGCAACCCCAGATCCTGATAAATGTCAAGCTAGGCTGTTTCTCATACCATAGCTCATATGGTGTCTTTGAAACTGCCTTGGATGGCACTCGGTTTAGTACCTTTGCAGCTGTTTCCAGTGCAAATCCCCAAAAGGAGTAAGGAAGAGTAGCCTGACTCATCATAGAACGAACCATATCAAGTAACGTTCTATTTCTCCTCTCGGACACACCATTCCATTGCGGTGTTCCTGGTGGAGTGAGCTGTGAGATAATCCCACACTCTTTTAGATAGTCAGTAAACGCATGACTCAAGTATTCTCCACCTCGATCAGAACGAAGTGCCTTGATATTTCGGCCTAGCTGATTCTGTACTTCATTTTTGAACTCTTTGAACTTGTCAAAAGATTCACTCTTATGTCTCATAAGATAGACATAACCATATCTACTGAAATCATCAGTAAAGGTAATGAAGTACTGATAGCCACCTCTGGCATGTTTACTAAATGGCCCACACACATCACTGTGTATAAGGTCAAGTAAACCTGAAGCCCTTTGACCTTTGTTAGGAAAAGGAGACTTCGTCATTTTACCCATTAAACAAGCTTTGCATGTATCAATCTCCTCATAGGAGAATGATCCCAGCAGTCCATGATCATGCAACCGCTTAATGCGCTTCTTGTTAATATGGCCTAAACGACAATGCCATAACAAGGTGCTGTCATCAGCATACTTGGCTTTCTTATTATCAATGTTTTGTATAGAATATTCCATGTCCAACATGAATAACCCATTGTTAATTGAACCAGTAGCATAAACAATATTATCAAGAGTAAGATAACACTTTGAAATCTTGCATTCAAAGGAAAACCCTTTCCTGACAAGAGCAGGAATAGAGATAATATTTTTGGTAATACTGGGTACAAAATAACAATTGTTTAATTCTAATACAATGCCAGATGGTAATGAGATGTAATAATCCCCTACAGCAACAGCAGCAACCCGTGCCCCGTTTCTAACGCGTAGGTCCACCTCATGCTGCCCCACCTGTCTTCTTCTCTTGAGTTCCTGTACATTTGAACAAATGTGAACTCCACATGCAGTGTCCAACACCCATGAAATAGAAGAAGAGGATATCATGACCTCAGTCACAAATATACCTGAGCCAGAAGCGATGCTTCCCTTCTTGTCTCCTTGGAGAGCTTTACAGTCCTTTTTCCAGTGACCCAGCTGGCCACAGTGGAAACACCTGTTGTCCTTTGACCGCTTAACCTTCTGTTTCAGAGCCTTGCTGTAATTCTTGACAGGGGCTTTGCCCTTCTTCCCCTTCTTCTTGTCCCTGGAAGGAACCATTAAGACAGAGGTTGAAGGCTTTCCCTTCAGAGTTTCCTCAGTAGTCAAGAGCATATTCAGCAGCTCTGCCGGAGTACAATCGATTTTGTTCATATTAAAGTTAATAATGAACGCATCGAAAGAGGGCGGGAGAGACTGCAGAATAATGTCTACAGCAAGCTCCTGATTGATGGTATGCCCCAGTTTCTCCAGAGCCTCCTTGTGCCCAATCATCTTGAGCACGTGAGCTCCCACTGGGCTCCCTTCAGCCAGTTTGCTCTGAAAGAAAAGCTTGGTCAAATTATAGCGTTCAGTCCTCGCCTGTGCAGCATACAGCATCTTGAGGTTCGCTATAATCTCTATAGCCGACATATCCTCATGCTGACGCTGCAGGGGTGGCGTCATAGACGCTAGCATCAGGCAAGCGACATCAATGCTATCATTGACATGCTTTTCATAAGCTTCACGAACCGCCCTTGCGGCGTTCGCAGCGGGTTGAGGCGGCACAGCCGTCTCGAGGACATACAGTTTCCTCTCTGCCTTAAGAACGATCTTAAGGTGTCCGTACCAGTCTGAGAAGTTTGGCCCAGCAAACTTCTCCCTTTCCAGTAGGGATCGCACATTGAAGCTCATGGTGTTCGTTGCTGCAGGAATCTACAACAATGCAAGAACAGCAAGGTCAGTATCAATGTCTAGAATCAATCCAGGACTTAAGAAAGATTCTTTTTCTCACTATTTTATCTGGCTGAAAAATCCAGCAAAACAGCCCGAAAGAGTAACACTCTTTTAGTGAGATGGGATCCAGATTTCATACTTGGTCTCCGCGTCCCGCTCAGGCGAGATAAGATGCACAGAGAGTACAAGCACTAATCTCTGGTAGGCAGTCCCTGCCAATCGCCAACCCGTGCGATTCCCCTTCATCTGGGCAATCCAGCAGACTGTGCCAACTGAGTTGGTACAACACAGTCTCTGACCCCACAGATGGCTGCCTCCATATAGCTAACATATGCCCCATATGTAGCCTACATGGTCAAGCTGGCCTGACCTACTCCCTGGACCACCACGTGCTATGCTGAGCAACGAGAAGCGATAAATCCCTTCTCTGTAACACGCAGGTGAAATCACACACCGTCTGAAGATAGATGGGCGTGCCCACTGAGTGGGTACAACACGGCCCCAACGATAGTCAGAACAGTGAGGTTTCGCGCCAGAAGGCATTACGTGCTTGATATTTTAGCGTTGGATTTTAACGGTCTTTTATCTTCTTACTATCAGGCAAATCCTATGGCTATAGCAGAAGATAAATAACTCATGCAATTCTAATTATTTAGAAAATAAAAGAAAGCATGGATCTTATGTGGTAAAAGCCCATAGAGCCTAAGTAAGACCTTAAATCAACTTAAGTCTTCACTTGCTCTTCTTGGGTCTTTTGCATCTCATCTGGTCCAACCCAGGGCCCTAGCGCTCAATGCAGCTCAGGTGCGCCCACCAGGTGAATGCGCCTGTCCTAAGGTCGAACCCTAGACTTCCCACCTGGAAAAGCCTTAGCTGCATGCACCTCTGCCATGTGTGCTTTGAACTCTTGTCTGATTAAAATACATTTTAATCTATCTAGACAAGATTGACTCGCAGGTCAATTATACAATAAATTAATTAGAAATGTGATACGCAGATCACAATAATATTAATTTACAATTTACCAGGCTCGCAGGCCCCAGCACAGCACACATTAAAGGGCAACCCACATAAGATTAAATAAACAAGCATCATGGCATCATTCAATCAACATGTGATCCATTACAAAGAAAATAAAATTTTGAAAACCCATTGGCATCAATTTTAATTTTCTTATGTGCCCTACAACCTTACAACGGTCCATTGATAGGGATCCACTCATCAATCTAGTTAGATCCATGCCCTTGCATGCACCAAGTCATAACTGACTCGAGTTGACCTAATGGTCAACCATGCATGTGCCAAGGGCTGAACAACCATCATGAGTTCTGGCAAGCGGGTGTGACCCCGGCCTAACTCATGTGTGTTCATTAGTTGTCTCAACCAGACCTCGCTACACGCCTGTGATGCAATCGACCTATAGCCACCTCGTGCTTGCGCACAGGTGCCATCTGGTCGATCCATCTAGGTTGTCAGATGGTCTGATCAGACTAGTTTGATCTATACTAGATGATGCTTTCAACCCCATCAACCCGTCTAAGGGTTTATAGTAGGCGCAAATATAGATCTAGGTGATAGGTGCGCAAGATGTAAGTTTTGTTCAAAACATCTTCAACAAGCGCAACACAATAAGAAGCTTACAACTAAGTTAACATGCGCAACTAGATAGAAACATGTATCTAAGGTAACATGCGCAAACTTAATTAAACCTTCATATAGATCTATAACATGTATTAGCATACACGGATCACAACAAGCAAAAGCAATCATATGAACATGCGAAAACCATGCTCTGATACCAATTGAAGAAACCCCTTTCAAGAGGGGGGGCGCTTTTTGAAGATTTTCGCAAGGAAGCATAGGGTTTATTAGGATCTTTTGCATGCCATATGATTAACATCAAAATGATTGCAACCATGAATGAAGGATCATACCATCGCCATCATATGGATGGTAGCTTGGAAGCAAAGACCGAAAGGGATCTTCTCCCTAGTTGACGCACACAAGGTGATGTGCCTACTCCTTGGAGATCCTTGTGCTAGCAAGGTTCTTCAAGGGTTCTTGCCGTATGGAAAGGGAATGAGAGATGGTCACTAGGCTTGCCAAACCTTCTCCAAGATGTCTCCTTCTCCACACCACGGTCTCGTCGAGAGAGAGAGGTGCCGAAGGTTGAATGGAGAGTTCACTTGTTTTGGCGTTGAAGGGAACATGCGCTTATTACTTTCCAAAATAGGAAAGACATTAAGCCATGCGTTCAAGATCTCTAAACCAATCAATAACGCCACAAACAATGAACCATGCGTTCAAGCTCTTGAACAGGTTCAATGTAAATGCATTTGGTCCAAAGACCAAACCAAACCAGCCCAAGCCAATTGGTCTAGATCATCTTAAACCCTAAGGCTGCAGATCTAACCGTTCATCTCGTCATGCTCTTGATCTCACCGATCTAGCATCAATACTCTCGATCGAAGCTTACCGATCTCAAGCCCTAATCAATCAAACATGATCAGACCAGATCTCACTTACAATCAGAGATTAAATCCCTTTGAACTGAACCGAAACAATTCAGTCCACACGATCTGACTTAAGTAAGCCATATCATCAAATTGTGCGACCCTAAGGGTTTCCTTTAAATGTCGGTAACGATAACTTACGTTATCACGATCAGTGAGGGGTATCTAGCAACACATCACTGTCTCCTGATATAAAGGAAAGAGTCTTCCAAGACTACACCCAAACCACAGCACAAGTGTGAATCCACTTCACAAGGCATACATGTATCCTTTGCCACTGGATGTTCTTATTGGACAAGCGGGTCAAGCTTGTAACTCCAATATGATGAGCATGATTAGATCAGGTGAACATAGTCACCTGGGTATGGCCATACACTTTCTCAATCATCTCATTCGGGGGGGCCCCTTTAGAACATCACACTCCTTAAACAAGGAGACGGCAATCCTATATCTATCACTAGTGTCCTAACCTGACTCATGATCATTATCCAAGATAGTCTATAACCATTATGTTTCAAATGATATTGAACTACCTCAAAACAATGACAATCATCATTTAGAAACACAAGTGATCTCAAGTCAGAGGACATGTGCCACTTGTTGCAATCAAGGATTATTCACATTGTGACAAGCAATTGAATATCCTAGTAGGGTCTGTCCAGTACATCCAATGTACCCATGAGTCTACATCTTATTCCATGCTCGAAGCATCCTATAAGATTAGAACACATATTAGTCTCAATCATATCAAGGCTGTCTCAGGTTCACCAAGATATCTCGACTAAGGACAACATAGCATGTCAGCCTAGCTGAACAGCATTGAGACATTATTCAGAAGAACACACATTGCAGCAGATGATGTAACAACCTGAATAATAACCATTGCCTTTGTAAACATAAGAGTTTATACATGATACTGTTACAATCCCAAGGCCTCAAACATTAGCCTTAAGGGCATACCCCAACATCTGAGCTGTAGTGGGCGCTTGGGCCCGGGTTGGGCCAGCATGAAATGCTAAAGACCCATGAAGAGCTCAAGTGAAGACTTAAGTTAATTAAGGTCTTACTTAGGCTTAATGGGCTTTTACCACATAAGATAATCATGCTTTCAATTTACTGTTTAAGTAATTTTGTAACTGCATGATTTATTCTTCTGCTATCACCATAGGATTTGAATGATAGTAAGAAGATAAAAGGACCGTTAAAATCCAACGTTAAATATCAAGCACGATAGCCTTCTGACGCGAAACCTCACTCTTCTGACTATCGTTGGGGCCGTGTTGTACCCACTCAGTGGGCACGCCCATCTATCTTCAGACGGTGTGTGATTACACCTGCGGGTTACAGAGAAGGGATTTATCGCTTCTCGTTGCTCAGCATAGCACGTGGTGGTCCAGGGAGTAGGTCGGGTCAGCTTGACCATGTAGGCTACATATTGAGCATATGGTAGCTATATGGAGGCAGCCATCTGTGGGATCAGAGACTGTGTTGTACCAACTCAGTTGGCACAGTCTGCTGGATTGCCCAGATGAAGGGGAATCGCACGGGTTGGCGATTGGCAGGGATTGCCTACCAGAAATTAGTGCTTGTACTCTCTGTGCATCTTATCTCACCTGAGCGGGACGCGGAGACCAAGTATGAAATCTGGATCCCATCTCACTAAAATAGTTTTACTCTTTCGGGCTGTTTTGCTGGATTTTTTCAGCCAGATAAAATAGTGAGAAAAGAATCATTCTTAAGTCCTGGATTGATTCTAACATTGATACTGACCTTGCTGTTCTTGCAATGTTGTAGATTACTGCAGCAACGAACACCACAGCGTTCAATGTGCGATCCTTACTGGAAAGGGAGAAGTTTGCTGGGCCAAACTTCTCAGACTGGTACGGACACCATAAGATTGTTCTTAAGGCTGAGAGGAAGCTGTATGTCCTCGAGACGGCAATACCGCCTCAACCCACTGCGAACGCCGCAAGGGCGGTTCGGGAAGCTTATGAGAAGCATGTCAATGATAGTATTGATGTCGCTTGCCTTATGCTTGCGTCTATGACGCCAGAGCTTCAGCGTCAGCATGAAGATTTATCTGCTATAGAAATTATAGCAAACCTCAAGATGCTGTATGCTGCACAGGCAAGGACTGAACGCTATAACTTGACGAAACTTTTCTTTCAGAGCAAACTGACTGAAGGGAGTCCAGTGGGAGCTCACGTGCTCAAGATGATTGGGTACAAAGAGGCTCTAGAGAAACTAGGACACACCATCAATCAGGAGCTTGTTGTAGACATCATCCTGCAGTCTCTCCCGACCTCTTTCGATCCATTCATTATTAATTTTAATATGAACAAGATCGACTGTACGCCGGCGGAGTTACTGAACATGCTCCTTACTACAGAGCAGACTCTTGAGAAGGGAAAGCTTTCATCCTCTGTCCTAATGGTTCCTTCTAGGAACAAGAAGAAGGGGAAGAAGGGCAAAGCCCCTATCAAGAGCTACAACAAGGCTCTAAAGCAAAAGATAAAGCGGTTAAAGGAATACAGATGTTTCCATTGTGGCCAGCTGGGTCACTGGAAAAAGGACTGTAAAGCGCTCCAAGGAGATAAGAAGGGAAGCAAGACTTTCGCTTCTGGCTCAGGTATTTACGTGACTGAAGTCATGGTATCTTCTTCTTCTATTTCATGGGTGTTAGACACTGCATGTGGAGTTCACATTTGTTCAAATGTACAGGAACTCAAGAGAAGAAGACAGGTGGGATAGCATGAGGTGGACCTACGAGTAGGAAACGGGGCACGGGTTGCTGCTGTTGCTGTAGGAGAATATCACATCTCTTTACCATCTGGTCTTGTATTAGAACTTAACAATTGTTATTTTGTACCGAGCATAACTAAGAATATTATCTCTATTCCTGCTCTTGTCAGGAAAGGGTTTTCCTTTGAATGCAAAATTTCAAAGTGTTATATTTCTTTTGATAATATTGTTTATGCTACCGGGTCAATTAACAATGGGTTATTCATGTTGGACATGGAATGTTCTATACAGCAGATTGATATTAAGAAAGCCAAGTATGCTGATGACAGCACCTTGTTATGGCATAGTCGTTTAGGCCATATTAACAAGAAGCGCATTAAGCGGTTGCATGATCATGGACTGCTGGGATCATTCTCCTATGAGGAGCTTGATACATGCAAAGCTTGTTTAATGGGTAAAAGGACGAAGTCTCCTTTTTCTAATAAAGGTCAAAGGGCTTCAAGTTTACTTGACCTCATTCACAGTGATGTGTGTGGGCCATTTAGTAAACATGCCAGAGGTGGCTATTCATACTTCATTACCTTTACTGATGATTTCAGTAGGTATGGTTATGTCTATCTAATGAGACATAAGAGTGAATCTTTTGACAAGTTCAAAGAGTTCAAAAATGAAGTACAAAATCAGCTAGGCCAAAATATCAAGGCACTTCGCTCAGATCGAGGTGGAGAATATTTGAGTCGGGAGTTTACTGACTATCTGAAGGAGTGTGGGATTATCTCACAACTCACTCCGCCAGGAACACCGCAATGGAATGGTGTGTCCGAGAGGAGAAATAGAACCTTACTGGATATGGTTCATTCTATGATGAGTCAGGCTACTCTACCTTACTCCTTTTGGGGATTTGCACTGGAAACAGCTGCAAAGGTACTAAACCGAGTGCCATCCAAGGCAGTTTCAAAGACTCCATATGAGTTATGGTATGGGAAACAGCCGAGCTTGACATTTATTAAGATCTGGGGTTGCGAGGCTTATGTCAAAAAGCTCGCCTCTGGGAAACTAGAGAGCAGATCTGAGAAATGTATCTTTGTCAGTTACCCTAAAGAAACTAAGGGTTATTATTTCTACGATCCCAAAGAGAACAAAGTATTTGTTGCTCGAACGGCTATTTTTCTTGAGAAGGAATTTCTTCTGCAAGAGGCCAGTGGGAGAGAAATAAAGCTGGATGAGAATCCAGAAGAAGGACAAAGTAGTCAAGCACAGTTGGATGAGCCTGAGCCAATAGAACAGGTTATTGAACAACCTGAGGCTCAGATATCATGGGAACCACGAAGATCGGGAAGGATCCGTCGACAGCCTGAGCGCTATGACGGAGTCTACATCATTGATGATGAACCCCTCACTTATGCGGATGCGGTCAGTGGACCGGAATCAGCGAGATGGCTTGAAGCTATGCGATCCGAGATGGACTCCATGTTAGATAACCAAGTCTGGGATTTGGTTGATCCGCCTCCGGGAGTAATCCCTATAGGCTGTAAGTGGATCTTCAAGAAGAAGATTGACATGGATGGTAACGTGGTTACCTATAAAGGCAGGCTAGTTGCGAAAGGTTTCAAACAAATCTACGGGATAGATTATGATGAAACTTTCTCTCCTGTAGCCATGTTCAAGTCTATTCGGATTATTCTTGCGATAGCGGCATATTATGATTATGAGATCTGGCAAATGGATGTGAAGACCGCTTTCCTTAATGGAAAACTAGAAGAGGATGTGTATATGACACAACCTGAAGGTTTCATCAATCCATCAGATCGTCATAAAATATGCAAATTAAAGAAGTCCATTTATGGACTTAAACAAGCATCGAGAAGCTGGAATATTCGTTTTGATGAATCAATCTGTGAATTTGGTTTCATCAAGAATGAAGATGACCCGTGTGTATATAAGAGGTTTAGTGGGAGCGTGATTACTTTCCTAGTCCTCTACGTCGATGATATCTTAATCATTGGAAACGATATTCCTGAACTGCATGCCATCAAGGCATGGTTAAGAACATGGTTCCAGATGAAAGATTTAGGAGAAGCAGCCTATGTATTAGGTGTGAAGATCTACAGAGATAGATCTAAGAGGCTTCTCGGGCTGTGCCAGAGTACTTACATCGATAAAGTCCTGGAGAGATTCCATTTAGAAAATTCTAAAAGAGGATATCTTCCAGTCAGACATGGTCTGAATCTTTCAAAGAGTCAGTGTCCACAAACACAGACTAAGAAAGATGAAATGGACAATACGCCTTATGCTTCGGCTATTGGGTCCATTATGTATGCGATGTTGTGTACTCGCCCAAACGTCGCTTACGGGTTAAGCGTGACCAGTCGATTCCAAAGTAATCCAGGGAAGGCACACTGGATTGCGGTCAAGAACATTTTGAAATATCTTCGGAGGACCAAAGATATGTTCTTGGTATATGGAGGTCAGGAAGAACTCAGTATTGAAGGATATACTGACGCTTCGTTCCAATCTGACCAGGATGATTTCCGATCGCAATCAGGCTATGTTTTTAGCTTGAATGGAGGAGCAGTGGTGTGGAAAAGTTTCAAACAATCAATCATTGCTGATTCCACAACAGAAGCCGAGTATGTTGCAGCCTCAGAAGCATCTAAGGAGGCAGTGTGGATTCGTAAGTTCATTCAAGAACTTGGTGTTGTTCCTTCGAGTGCAGATCCTTTGGTTATCTTCTGTGATAACACTGGAGCAATAGCACAGGCAAAGGAACCACGGTCGCACCAGAAGTCCAAGCACATACAGAGAAGGTTTCACTTGATCCGGGCGATCATTGATCGAGGAGAGATCAAGATCTGTAAGGTTCATACAGATGACCATCTAGCTGACCCGCTTACAAAGCCTCTGGCGCAGCAGAAGCATGAGAAGCACTGTAATAATATGGGTTTGAGATTTCTCAACCATTAGATTAAGTGCAAGTGGGAGATTATTGGGGTATGCCCTTAAGGCTAATGTTTGAGGCCTTGGGATTATTTCAGTATCATGTATAAACTCTATGTTTATAAAGGCAATGGTTGTTATTCAGGTTGTTACATCATCTGCTGCAATATGTATACTTCTGAATAATGTCTCAATGCTGTTCAGCTTGGCTGACATGCAGTTTTGTCCTTAGTCGAGATATCTTGGTGAACATGAGACAGCCTTGATATGATTGAGACTAATATGTGTTCTAATCTTATAGGATGCTTCGAGCATGGAATAAGATGTAGACTCATGGGTACATTGGATGTACTGGACAGACCCTACTAGGATATTCAATTGCTTGTCACAATGTGAATAATCCTTATATGCAAACAAGTGGCATATTTCCTCTAACTTGAGATCACTTGTGTTTCTAAATGATGATTGACATTGTTTTGAGGTAGTTCAATATCATTTGAAACATAATGGTTATAGACTATCTTGGATAATGAGCATGAGTCATGTTAGGGCACTAGTGATAGATATAGGATTGCCGTCTCCTTGTTTGGAGTGTGATGTTCTGAAGGGGCCCCTTGGATGAGATGGTTGAGAAAGTGTATGGCCATACCCAGATGACTATGTTCATCTGATCTAATCATTCTCATCATATTGGAATTACAGGCTTGACACGCTTGTCCAATAAGAACATCCAGTGGCAAAGGAAACACATATGTCAAGTGACTTGGGTTCACACTTGTGCTGTGGTTTGGGTGTAGTCTTGGAAGACTCTTTCCTTTATATCGGGAGACAGTGATGTATTGCTAGATACCCCTCTCTGTTCGTGATAACATAAGTTATCGTTACCAACATTTAAAGGAAACCCTTAGGGTCGCACAATTTGATGATACGGCTTACTTATGTCAGATCGTGTGGACTGAATTGTTTTGGTTCAGTTTAAACTCTGATTGTAAGTGAGATCTGTTCTGATCATGTTTGATTGATTAGGGCTTGAGATCGGTAAGCTTCGATCGAGAGAATTGATGCTAGATCGGTGAGATCAAGAGCATCAAGAGATGAATGGTTAGATCTTGAGCCTTATGGTTTAATTTGATCTAGACCAATGCTTGGTTTGATTTGGTCTTTGAATCAAATCCAATTGAACCGGTTCATCATATGAACGCATGGTTCAATGGGAGAGAAAAATTTTGCGATCGGTTCACTTGGAGTGAACGCATGATCGCATACATTGAAGCACTTGCTATTTTTGGAAATCGGTTTTCCAAAATGTGGAACGCCTCCACGTTCGAAGAGCAACGCTTCTCTCGTCGCCATCTTCTCCTCTCTCGACCTCTCTCGTGTGGTGTGGTGAGACTTCACGCAAAGGAGAAGAGAACAAAACCAAGAGACATCTCTCATCTCCTTCACGAAGGGAAACCTTGAAGCTTTGCTAGCACAAAGACACCAAGGGAGTAGTCATCTTCACCTTGTGTGCGTCACCTTTGGAGGAGAGCCGCTCGCCCTCTTCTTCCAAGTCGCCATCCAAAGCAATGGCAATGGTATGATCCTTGTGTTGATCTATACAAATTGTTAAGTTGATCTATGTTCATACATGCGATCCTAGGAAACCCTAGATTCCACCTTGAGAAAATTTTATATCTGCATGATTAGGGTTTCCCCACCCCTTTAGTGGAACTTTCAACGAGCACCGTAGGCCATATCATTTTTCTATCGGTGAGTTGGTGAGGGTGCGCATCCACCCCGAGAGAGTTTCCAACAGGGCTCATTTTTAGCTCCGGCCACGTTACATGGGGCCCTATGCGGTGGTGCGGCGGATTGGCTCCAACGC
The DNA here is from genome assembly GCA_027563935.2 of Costus lasius. NCBI lineage: Eukaryota > Viridiplantae > Streptophyta > Magnoliopsida > Zingiberales > Costaceae > Costus > Costus lasius. The sequence goes on from CM050448.1 coordinate 100,342,546, forward strand.
CTATGTGCTGGACCTACCTGAGGACATGGGCCTTCACCCCATCTTCAACGTGGCAGATCTGCTTCCATTCTACGGTCCTTTGGAGGAGCCATCGGACCCCGACGAACCTCAACCCCCGAGTTCTCCGGAGGAGAACTCCTCAGAGTACGCAGCGGAAGCTGATGCAGGAGCATACGACATAGAAGAAGGGGAAAACTTGCCCCAGGAGGCGCCCCACAAATTTTCTGTGAGTTCTGGCATCACAGAGTGTTCCGCGGCCAACCCAGCGACCGAGATCACTGCCCATGCCTTATGTAGCGGCATTCCAGGCCACACATTCTGATCTGTACAGAACGTTCCACAGGGTACTAAGCGGCCTAAACCACAGCCCAAGAAAGTTTCTGCAAATCCGGGTGTCACAGAATGTTCCACGGTCGAACCAGCGACCGAAGTCACACCCGAGGAAGTTTCTGCGGATTCTGGTGAAACAGTCAAGTACGCGCAGAATGTTCCACGGTCGACCCAGCGACCGAAGTCACGCCCCGAGGAAGTTTCTGTGGAGAAAGTCAAACATGCACAGAATGTTCCATGGTCGAGGTCACACCCTGAGGAAGTTTCTATGGACTGTGGCGAAAAAGTCACGGGGTGTGGAACTGATCATGGGGTGACCCGTGGAAATCCTAAAACCGCCGATTTGCCCCCAATGACCCCGTTTTGACATACACAACCCTCCCACTATATTTATCCCTCTGAGAAGGATCCAAAGGAGCCCAACAAAGTGATTATTCAGCGATCCCAACACACATCCCATCCACCGGATCGTTTCGTAGGTGTTGTTAGCCCACTTGCAATCCACACCGAAATGATCCAGCCCAAAGGTGCCACAGACCAGCCCCCAAGTGGCCCAACTCCGGAAGGACACCACAATCATGTCAGTAACACGGCCCAAGAGTGTGCCACGACGGCAATGACTCAGCCTACGACGTCCAAATTCTGTTGCTTCGTTGCGGTATGCTCCGAACGCGTCTAACTACCTTCGCAGCCACCTCGTACCAGCAGGCATCAAAGGACCTGTGCCAGTCCACTTTAGTTGCTAGAAGTTTGTTACTCTTTTGTCCCATGTAGTAGTTTTTGTACTTATGTAGCAGTCTTGACTACTTTTGGGCTGCAAAAGTAGGTAGTTGGTAGGAATTCAGCCCTTGTCTTATTCCCCTCTCTTATCCTATAAAAGAGAAGGGGTGGGCTAGCTTCATTCTCAGTTCTCTAGAGTGGTAGAGTACTCCAACTTGTGGAGATCCAGGAGAGTGCCTTGATTCCAAGGTTGTAAGCATCTTGCCTCGACTTCAAGGCGTGTAGGAGTCGTGGTCGGTGCCTCGACTCAAAGGTCCATTTCCAGCATTATAAGAAGTAAATTCCACCACCTCCGGTGGGTCAGGTTCGCCTGTTTTCCATTCCCTCGTGTTCTTTTCCGTTGTGGTTTCCCTCTTGTCCACGAGTATCCGCACGGCGGAGGCGTGGTCGTTCCTTGTTTTTGGTTTGTTTCAAGCGCATAGGCGCGCGAGCTGTACACTGCGAATCCGCTGTCCCCATTGCGACGTGTGGAGCTTAAAATTTGCTTAGAGAGCGCACTAAATGCTAAGAGGTTAGTGATGTATTTTCAGTAGTTGAGTATGGTTGATTCCTTCTCGCATTCGTGTTGCCCCAATCGAACTCGACGCTGATTTCTTCGTGTTTTCCTACTATTTTCTGAACGCTTTTCACTTCCCTCATCTAAAAACCCTCTCCCATTTTTGCGTGCATCGTGTAATCCCATAGAGTACGGCTTTAAGGACCCTCCTCCCACTAGTAGCTGCATCATGGTTGCACTCCATGAGTTCAAGAGGAAGTGTGGTCATCCTAGGGTCAAGTGAGGTAGTAGGTTGACTACTTGGTTCAGGAGTGTTTGGGTCTGGACCTTGACAAGGTTTATGGCCAACTATAGGAACTAGGTCTACCTTGGGATCACTAGGTAGCTTGGGAAGACCTATGACTTTAGGTTCAAGTTGGTTCCTAGGCATATCTTCTAAGGTAAAACTTCCAAATTAAAGTTGAGGCATGTCTAGAGGGGTCTCTAAAGGTGACTTAGGGCTAGTTTGACTATCAGACAAGTCAACTAATGGGGCCCTAGTATTGGATCTAGACTCATCTAGGGGTATGTTTGGAATGGTTGGAGGTAGCTCAGGCTCTAAGGTTGGGCTTGTCTCTAAGAGGGTTGGAGGGTTGGCTACCTTAGGAGTTCTAGGTTTAAACCTTTTGATCTTAATCTTAGGGTCATGACACCTTAAGATATAGGAGTCATCTTGCCTTTGGTGGTACCCTTTAACATCATCTAACCAAGGTTCTCCTAGGTGGACATGATATGTACCTTCTAGGGGTAAGACATCACACCAAGCTTCTAGTAGGATACCAAATCTAATAGGCACAAGGCACCTATGGTTAACTAAGGTTTTGGTTCCATTATCTCTAGTAATAGTGTAAGGGTATAGTTTAGGCTTAGTGACAAAGCCAAATCTGTCAATGGCACTAGGGGTTATGAAGTTGAACCCTATGGTTTCATCTATGGCAACCTTACACATCTTATCTCCTATTTTGATGTAGGTGTGGAAAAAATCATTCCTAAGGTTGACCCTATAGGTTGGAATTCTCTCTAAGTATAGTTTGTGGGATTTGTCTAGTCTAGTCATTATCTTTTCAAACATTTTGGTAGTGTCATTAGGTTTGGAGTCCTTATTGTGATTAATGCTAGATCTAGTAGTCATGATGGGTCTACTTTTGAAAAACCAAATAGTTTTGAAAGTAAGGCTCCTAAGAAGTGATATGACTATAATAGTGTGTTGTGAAATCAACTTCTTTAAAGCACCTAGGTCCAAGAAATGCCTTAGAATTCAAAAAATTAGTTTTGGCTAAAAATCTATTATAAGGTGTTTTCCTCTAATACCAAAACTGATGTAGGGGGGAGCATGCAATTTGGGCTAGCATGAAAACATGAATATAAGGAAAACAAGCTAGCATGCAAGGTTATCTAACAGGGCTTTCAAAAATAGGTTTTTGGTATTTTAGATAAAAATTGAAGATTAATATGCTACTAAATTATATGCTAGATAATATTAGACCTAAGCATGCAATTATAAACTACAAAATAAATTGCAACTAGCATGCTCTTACAAACAAAACTATAACTAAACATGTGGTTAACTACTCTATGGCTAAACATGCATTTCTAAAACATTAAAAGATGATATTGTAAAGAAGCGCTCACCGTGCGATCCTTGAGAATAGAAGGATCGTCCTTCTCGATCTTCAATGGTCCTACTCTGATGGAAGGAGTTGCTTCATTACAAACACACCAACACAACAAACTCACACATGTGTGAGTATAAAATTAGGGTTTAATAGTCCAAAGTTCTTTTACAAAAAGAGATCAAGAGGGGAGGTTAAGCCTCCAAGTTCCTCTTGCTAACAAGAAGGCATAACTAATCTACTTAAGTTACACTAGCAAAGCACCAAGTTATTGGATGGGAAGGCCTTGTAAGTTTCGGACATGCTTGAGTCATTGAAGATGTCTCATCTTGTCACGCCCCGGCGGAAGCCGGCTATTTCTAGCTCAGGGTTCCCCAGGGAGTAACAATATTGATAGGAACCAGAGAACCACAATAATCCAATATCAATTATTTAATAAACAATCCAATCTTAACATCTACAGTTTTATAACACAACATCTGAATACAACTATTCAAATTATCAACTGAATAAAATACAAAAGGCAACTATCTCAACTCGGGCTGGTATCTGCTATCTACTCTATCCCTCCCAAAAGCTAACTCTGTACCTGGAAGAGAAACAAAGGAAGTTAGCAAAAATGCTAAGTAGGAATCAACAAACATGGTGAGGGAATCAAATAACAGGATAATACAATAACTGAAACAACGATATACAAATAATATAAGAATGTCATGCAAATCATCAAGCTGGCCAACAGATCTCACTTAAGAGCCGCACTCGTTTTCAGAGTGTTTCCACTGTTGCTCATGCAATGGAACGACTGTCCTAAACAGCCCGGAGTGTTGCGTCCAACACTGACATCCGTAGTATTGTCCTCAAGACAACTGGCAGTGCCGTACCGGCATCTCAGATAGTCCGATGCGCGTCGGAACTATAACTCAGATAAACAGGCCACTGGAGAATAAATCATCCAGGTCAGCGGTCAAAATATATCACGACTTTATCATCCCAGATTTATAACGGTTCCACATACTTATGTGTCAATATCACAGATACACAATTGTTCAACCAGGCACATAAGCCAATATATCAGATATCTCAAAACAGGTTTGTTAACCATTTATACAGAAGCAGAATATGACCAAATAAACAAGATAATTGAGGTCAACAGGAATTCAGAAACAAATCAAGCAGATGAAGCAATCAGATATCAGTGTCAATCAATTCTATCATATGCATCATATATCAAACAAAAGGATTAAGCAGCAAATCCTATAATTCTTGACACTGTAACAAAGGAGTAGGGTAAGATTCCTACCTCGAACGATGTGATCCTGAATTCTTTTGAAAAGCCAGTAAGTTGTATATTAAACAATGCAAGCCGATTATTGGATCAACCACTCTATAACATGAATTTGTACATGAACTCTATCATTAAACATTCTAATTTGAAAACCAAAACTACCAACATGTAGAACATAACCCTAAACCTAGAGAACCAACCTCAGATCATATGAACCAAACCTAAAACCCAATGAACCGGACAGAATTGCACTGAACCGATCAAATTCACCCTGAACCAAGTTAAACTGAGACTTCTAACTTTAATTACACAAAATATAAACCTCATCTAAAGCTATACAGACTACCATTAGACAGGAAATTTAATTACCTTTCCAACGACTACTTGAACCGGCCAGGATTCGACCGAATCGGGGTCGAACCGGTCTAAATTCAATTACTGACCCAAATTGGAATTGAACCGCTACGTCCGGTTCAAATCAATTTCAACATAGCTGACGGTTTATTTCTAAATAAACCGCCAAACCCTAAAATCGAACCTGGTCCAGCAATTCGAACCACGCCGCCCGACCGCCGCCGCGCAAGGCTGCCGGACTCGCGTCCGCTGCTTGCGCCGGCGAGCTCGCGAGAACGCGTCGAACATCGGATCGACTCCAAATTTCTCCAGAAGATTCATAACAACGAAACGAAGCTCCTTGACGAACTTCGGAGAGATTTCGACGCCCGGTCGAAGCTCTCGAAATAGACGAAAGTATCGACGGTGGCGCTGCCGCCATCGATACTCAAAACTCAACCAAAGCCCAACAGAACTTCACCAAAGCAGCAGGAAAGAAGGAATACCTCACTGTGACGATGTATCGAAGCCCAGAACACAGAGATCGCCGTCGACGAAGGCGCTGGATGGCTGGAACACGAGGCAGCGCCGCTAGAACTCCGGCGACTGGTTCGAGTGCTATTTCTCCTTCCTGGCGGCGCTTCGAGGGGTGAAGATGTTCCAGGGTTCGAATTGAATCCACGAGAGCAGAAGCCCCATTATATAGAGGTAAGACGCGTTCCAGACGGCGAGAACGCGGCGGCGACCAAATCGCCGAGATCCGCGGGGAAGACGACGAGTTTGCTCGTCGCCCTAATTTAAGTCAAACATTGAATAAATAAAATCCGCAGTGTTTTAATATTAAAACGCGAATTACCCCGATGGTTAGGCGGCGTAATTGCTTTACGCGCGACGCGGGTTTGATCCCCCGCGAGCGCAACATCAGATTTTTTTATAAAAATCAAATTCTAAACCCTTTTTAAAATTCCAAAAATTTCTAGAAAAATCATAAAAATCCAAAATAAAATTTCTGAATTTTCAAAATTACATTTATAAAATTAAGGTTATAACACATCTTGTGGATCCACTTTTGATGTCGAGAGCTTCAAGGAACAAATGAAGTCTATTAGTGATGAGATAAATCAAATAAGCATTAAATGCAAACTAGGATTGAACGGAAGAGTTTCGGTTGAAGATTATCCAAGCAAGAGTGGCTGAGATCTTTAGGATTGAAGATGCGCCACTTGAAGTTGGTTATCCCTTGAGGTGAGAAGATGATCTCCCTTGCGCCACCTACAAGATTTAACAAGTTAAGCAAAGGCAAACCAAGCAAATAAACAATAGAGTCAAGTTAGAGAGGCTTGGTCGATTATATGTCTTGAAGGAGTTGATCCATGGAAGTTCCATTGGAGTTGTGGATCCTTGGTGAGTGGTTGAAGGTCTTTGTGCCAAGTGTTGATGAAGGAGATGGATTAGATTCGCCAATGGTTGGTGATGAGGGAATGGATGCGCCACTTGTTGTTGAAGAGGGAGTGGATGCGCCACTTGTTGAAGAAGATGGTTCTTGCACAAAAGATGGCGAGAGCCTTTGAAGAAGAGGTTAGCGAAGGGAACCTTGGCCCTTGGGGAAGAAGAGAAGATAGGTGACACAAGCACCTCAGATGAGAAGGAGAGGGAGGGGGGCGACACAAGCACCCAAAGTTGCTAGGCAACTACTCAACAATTCCATTATCAAAATTCTGCATCTACATGCGTTTACAAGTGTTTTTAGACAATTTTCTCAACGTTACAAAAGAGAAAAATAAGAAAGAGATTTTGGCCTTCAATGCCATGAGGTTGGCACTTGCATACTTTCCTTGTGTGAATTTCCTTGCGTGGTTGAGAATTTGAATTATTCCTTTGCTTGGCGGAAAGTTGAAAAGAGTGCTTTGCTTGTTTGGGCGGCTTGGGTGATAAAGCTTCCTTATTTGGTGAGGCTTTAATCGAATTCTTTTGAGCTATTTCCATCTTTCATTGGTGTTTGAATTCCTTCCTCTTTGGCTTGGACAAATTTGGAAACCTTTTAGTGGCTTTGACGCATCCTTCTTTGCTTGGGCGCCAAGAAAAAGGTGAGAATGTTTCCTGAATTGGCGTGGCTCGTTCCCTCCATGGTGTGAATGCATTTTGATTCCTTGATTCAAGGGATTTGATGGAGAGCTTTAATCAAATCTTGAGTGGGTGCATATCCCTTGAGGATTTGACATAGAAACCGATTTCTTGCAAGGTGGATGGTGGCCAACAAATGTGGAAAGGTGAGATGAACTCCTTTCATCTCAAGTCTTCACTTGGAACTTGGCTTGGAAGTGACTTTCCTTAATTGGAGCTAGCTTTGTTGAGTGAGCTTTGAGCTAGTCTTGAGCTTATCCACATGAATTGTAAATGCTTATTATACTACGCCTACTATGATGCAACATTACCATGCACTAATCCTACCATGATGCAACATAATTTCCATAAAAAGAAAAATACAAAACCTACCATATGTAGCTACATGATGCATGCAATGCAAGGGTGCCTTAGGGTACCCATAAACTAGGGTAGCCTTAAGCTCCACTTATATTTCTGTGGGTCATGGCCTCTACCCCCATCATAGGTGAACAATGGATTCAAGCATGATGGGGACTAATGAGAATAAAGAATCATTGGCAATTGGAGCTACAACAATAGTAGAGAAAGTTATGCAGTAAGTAAGATTTCAATCTATCTTAATTTTTATCTTACAAAATGCAAGTATTTATATTAAAATATGTTTATAGGAATCTTATTAACCACTTGAGAGCTCGTCAAATGAACCATGAGTTGAAATGGAGTTTTTATGTGAAAAAGATGCTTATATGTTTTACAATAATTATATGAAGAAGATGGGTTTTAGTATCAAGAAATTTAATACTAAGTGTAGAAAAGATGGTTCACTAAAGTTTAAAAGTTTTGTGTGTAGCAATTTGGGGACTTCACAAGTACATCTGATGGGGGCAGGAACCACAGGCCACGAAGATACAAATGGAGTCTACAAGTACCCTAGCCAAAGACACGGAGGCTTCACGAATAAGCTAGCATGCACACTCATAAAGCTAGCTCAAAATAATGGGAAGAACTACTTCAACCTCCTTAAGGCTATGTTCGATTGAATGGAATCTACCATGGAAAGGAAGGAAAATGCAATGAATCTAGATGATTTTTAGACTAGATTCATTGCATTTTCCTTCCTTTCCATGGTGGATTCCATCCAACCGAACATAGCCTAAGAGATGCTCAAGAAACTTCAAGCTCAATTACCAAAGAAGAAGATGATGCCTACTCAACAAATTATACAAATCGGCCAATCACTTCAAATCAAGCCAATCAAGGGATCTTGTGAAGCTAACGTTCATGTGAAGATAAGGAAACGTCAAGGCCACCTTGCAATTATTCTCAGCCAGCCAATTGCATATTCCATCAAGCGCCAGCCAAGCGCATCTTCATCGCTGCAAATAAGGAACCCTCAACGTCTCCACCTTATCTTAATCTTCAACGTCTACACTACAAAGAAAATCTCCAACGGGTCTCTGCTGCTCAAGATGGAAACGGCAACATTCACTTGCAATGTCTCTCCCAAGCTTCTTCATATATGTATCGCTCGCATCTTTGTAACAGACACAGAATTTGTTGAATGAATGAAATAGTTTTTCTTCCAATGGAATCGGATGTCTCCTATCCTCTTCGACTCTGAGGTGCTTGTGTCACCTAGCTTTCCCCTCTTCTCCTCTTCTTCCCTAATCGTCCTGCTCCGTTGCAATCATCCGCATGTTTTTGCCATCTTCCAGATTTCCGAAACTTTGTGAGTTTTCTACCGACGATCCTCCGGTCGGATCCTCACGATACTTTGGCCATCACTCCTCCTCCCTAAGACTAAGCTCCAGCCGCTGGCATCTGCCCATCCACCGCACCGATGGCCGGAATCGAAACTCCGACGCCATCCCCTGTTTCCGCCATGCTCACGCCCTAGATCCGCCTTCCGACGCCGTTCTCCTCCGGCCGGCCATCATTCAACCTCAAACTTCGGCCACAACCTCTCTTCCATCACACGAGCCTCCAGTTGAAATAGGTTTTGAGTTCTTCCACCATCGGACGAACGGTGAGCAACTCTGTCCATCTGCGCAGCTTCCCCTATCTCCACAACCTTGCAGTTGCCCATAACAGCATTCTTTGCCTCCGATCAGCCACCGTCCACCCCCTATCTCCGGCCACAGCTCCGTCATGATCACATGGATCTCCAGTTGTAGTAGAATCGGCATCCGTGTACAACCGGATGAACTCCGACGATCCTTGCATCTCTACGCAGCTTCCCCGTTTCAAGATCTCTTTCCTGTTGTGTTTAGTTTTGCTCAAATTCTAATCTAACTAAGCCACTTTTCACAGGTATCTTAAGTAATCGGTGCATCACAAGTCTTGAACGTTGGCAAGAATTGGAAGCCCTCATCTTGCTCTACTAGATGGATGAGTTGATCGAACTGCAGCGACAATAGATCAACCTCAAATATTATGCACCGATAGAAAGTCGGGCAATGTTTTTATGTACTAATCTGAGTATTACTTTCATTGCAGGTATTTTAAGAAGTCGGGCAAACAAATATCTTCATCTTATGCACCGATAGAAAGACCAAACATTGTTAGATCTTCCAGACCAGCTGGGTCGAATCCAGATTAAATAAATCAATCTGCTTGATACCTCAACTTTTGGAGAATGATACATCTCTACAGTTGTTTTATTTATCTAATCTGATTAGTCATATTGTTGCGAATGCTCTGCAAACCCGGAACACCCTGACTCTATTTTTCTTATAGATCTAGAAAGAACTTCTTTCAATCTACTATTTGGCATAATCGGTTTTCATTTTGGATCATTCGATCCTATCCTATAGCATAACATCTTTTCATAAATGATTGTTTTTTACTGCGGTGGAATTCTGGCTGCTTACTGTATTTTAGGTTTTAATTACTTTTTTTCTAGTTTGCTCATCACGTGTCACCACCCCACATCAACATCCTAGTCATGTCACTAAGAATCTGTTGGTGTATATGCCCTAGGACCTAGTTTTGGTCCATCTTTGTACTACTTGACTCTGATATTAATATATATCTTTCTGGCATTGTCGTTATCATTGTTTGTCTACACCTGCGATTGTGTACTTACATGATAATGTCCCTGGAGACAGATTGGATCTGTGCTCGAACTATAGTCCCCAGTCGATGTACCTGAGTGGATATGGGACAACTCTGGTACTTGAGAGACTGGTATGTGGGCTGGTTAGGCACGTGGTGCTAACGCAGACACATGGGTATATCATTGGAGGATATACTGGACAGACCCACTGTGAGGCTATGACTTGGTGTCATGAGTTATCCTCACAAGTGACAGGAGATGCATTGATCCCTTGACTTGAGGTCATTGACCATTCTATATGGTTAGGAACTTGCTTTGATGCAACCTAACACCTTGCCGTAGTTGGGAGGTCATAACGGTTGTCATTGAGCATGTCACGACCCATATGAGAAGGTCAATGGACAGATATAGGATTTGCCCCTTCCTTTGGGAAGTATGATATCCATGGAGCTCCCTTATGGTTCTATGACTGAGAGTGTATGGCCATACCCAGGTGAGAACCTGTTTTAGTCATAGCCATGTGATTGGATGAAAACAAGTGGTGACACACTTGTCCAATCGGATATCAGTACGGCAAAGAGACTATAATGCATCTGTACCTAGTTGCGATGATGGGGATGTCGATGTCGATATCCATTCCAATAACCTGGGTAGCAGCGATGCACTGCTAGGTGCCACTCACTGCTTGTGATGACCTTTGGTCAGCACTGCCAGCGTTAGAGGAACCTACAGGGTCGCACACCTTGATACTCGAGTTTTCATATTGATCGGGTAGCCTTTAGATCGAGTTATTGGATAGCTCGAATCTATTTGGGAGATTTCATCAGCGCCAATGGGCCTGATGAGATGGAAGAAACTTATTGGGGCCAACTTCCATTTTTGGCATATCGATCAAATTAACCATGGTTAGCCTCATTTAACCATGGGTTAAATTGGATTGGATCCAATAGCTTGGTTAACATGCATAATGGACTTTTGGCTTGGCCCATTGCTTAGTTGGGCTTGCTAATAAGTTGTATTGAAGGGCTAAGAGGCTTGAAGGGTATAATGGGGATGAATTAATGGGATAGGCGCATATGGGATTCTAGTTAGACTAGAATTGGCGCCTATGCCTTGTTTGGTATCTCCTAGGTGATTAAATCAAATTGGATTTGATTAAATCACACAAGATAATTGATTGGATTATGTTTGACAATTGTGGGCTGATTATTAACATAATTAGAGTCCTAATTGGATTAGGACTTGCGCCCAAGCCACATTAGGCAATCCATCATATTGCCTTGACTAGGTCTAGGCGCATGGATGGGATTAATGCCTCATATGGCATGATATGGGCACATATGGCTGATGCTTGCTTTGGCAAGTCTTAGGCGCATATGGGAGTGGAGATTTAATCAATATATTTGATTGGATAATCTCCTAGAATCATGCCCTAATTGTCAATACTTGCCATTCTCCCCTAACCGCCTCTTGCTCCTATAAATAAACCCTTGCCGCCCCCTCTCTTGACGATGCTAATTCCTTGGAGGCATGAAGCATTAGAGGGCGACGGCTTGGAGAGCTTAGAGCTCTTCTTCTTCCATCAAGGGCGCAAGCATGCTTCTTCTCTTCCTTTCCTTGGCGCAAAGGAACATGAAGGCTTGCGGCGTTGTCTTCTCCTTCTATCTCCTTGGCGCATCACATCTTGGTGGTGGCGCAAGTTGCTTGGAGGATTCTCCTAAGGCATGGATCTTCTTCCCGAGGCTAGCACCGGGCGAGGAAGAAGAAAACTTGAGGAATCCGTGTGTGCGAGACTGCAGAGGGCGAACACTTGGGCTCCTTCATCGACATCGGCTTCCAATTGCTTAAAGGTACTTACTATCACATCGTGTCGACCCCCTCGCAAGAGATCTTCACTGGGTTTTTGGGACTAGCCTGTTTCGGGGACATTCTTCCGCTGCGTAAAATGTATGCCCATGTCTCTGAAAATTGTAAAATGTCCCCGGGGTTTCCCAACAGTGGTATCAGAGGTACTTGCGAGCCTCGAACGATGTTCTTTCATGCTTTTCATGCTCACATGCCATATCTACATTTTCGCATATTGCATAGATGTTGGCACATGATTTTTCTTTAAGTAGAAAAATTGTAGGTCTCTTGTTTCTTACTTCTAATTAACTTCTTGTGGTTCTTTGCTCTCTTCATGTGATGGGATAGACCCATACGTGGAAGAGAAAATTTCTCCTCTCATAATAGGATAGACCTATATTGAGAGACTTGTTGGAATAGGGCATGGACTGGGTGATTGCCCTTATCCTAGCAAGTTAGGGATTGCAAGGAGGGCAACCGGTATGCCTCTTGTAGACTCCTGAGAGAAACTTAGAATCAAAGATTTGTGATATGAAGGGAAGGAAGAGAGACATGTTTTATGGAAAAGTAAAATTTCAGATTTTATGTTTTTCATGAGCATGTAGAATTGCATGAGTAAGTACTTGATTGTGCATGATGTTATGGTCATATGTCAAGCCCCTTAACATGCCTGTGATGTATCCTTGTGAGGCCTGCGTGCCGCTTTTCTTTTTGCTTTTAACTAAGAAGAAGATTAGGGTGGCGCATCCACTTGGAGCAAGGTGCATGCTTGCTTGGTTGCGCATCCTTGCCTGATGGCGCAACAAGCTTCAAAGGTGGCACATCCTTGCATGGGGGCGTAAGTTAGGGTTTGGCCGAGCCTTGTGCTTGTGTGCTATCCCTCTTGTGGCTTGCTAGATGGCGCACCTTCCTTGGAGCAAGACCATGGCATTGGCCGAACCTTGTGGGTGTACCCCTAGGGTTTGAGAGCTAAACCATGGGAGAATGACCTTGGAGCCAACCTTGAAGATAGAGCTAGAGGTCGGCTAGGCTAGGTCTAATTTTGGGGCTTGAATCCTAGGTCAAGAGTTGAACCCCTTTTTGGCATGGATTGGTTCAATGTCTTGAATGGGCTATGATCACATCATCCTTTTATTGCTTTCTTTACAAAAGCTAAAGCATGCCTGTGATGTTTTATCGTTATGTTATCACCATAGGATTGCATGCCTGTAATGATAGACATAAGATAAAACTGAGATGATGAGACCTTAAACAAAAACCCTCAATTAAAATATCAAGTCTAGTAGCCTTCTGACGCGTAGCCCTCACTAAGCTATCGATCAGTGGAGTTGTGAACTGTTTCCCACCCTCGTGGGACACACCCACTTATCTTTAGAAAGTGCGTGGTGGCAATGGTTTCCCCAGTCCAGTTTTAACCTGGGCGTGCCTTCGCAAGGAAACTCGTTGGCCCTGGGCATAACGGTTAGGGATGGACTTGACTAGAAGTTCACATGTGCTGGGCACATGGTGAAAGTCTAGAGGCATCGTTGAGAGGTAAGGGTTTCATGTTGTATCCAGCCCTCGCTGGACATGAAATGCCTGGACTGTCTCAATAAGGGGAGTTGCTTGGAGCAATCGGCCGGCGCGCCCACCTTAGGAAACATGGGTCACTTTGTGCATCTCATCCCACCCTCGTGGGACGCGAAGCCCTGTGTGGAATGAGGATCTCATCTCACTAGGAAATTTTGGATTTCTCGATTGACTTTGTGGGTTGTCAATTCGATTAAAAATAGTGGGAGCCATGGTCATTTAAAAGGCAAGTCCAGTTTAAATGACTCGAAGTAGTACTAATCTGTTGTTTCTTGGTTGTTGTAGAACAATGGCTATGAACAATAGCAGTTGGTCACTGCGATCTACCCTGGATAAGTTGGTTGGATCCAACTTACTGGATTGGTATATGAACTTGAGAATCGTGCTCAAGCTCGAGAGGAAGCTTTATGTTCTTGAGCGTCTTATTCCTGAGCCACTTCCATGCTCGGCCTCAGCGGCTGAGAGGGATGCTTATGATAAGCATCAGGTTGATACTTTGGAGGTTGCTAACCAACATGTCACTTGAATTTAAAGGGTGATATGAATCGAAGAGTGCCTCTGAAATTATTTTAATCTAAGGCAGCTCTTTGATGAATTGGTTGAGCTCAATCCTGCTAAAGTTGATATTCAGTGTGTTGAGCCGAAAGGCTTGACCAAGGAACTGAAATTAAAGATGGATATGATCAGGAATAATAGGTGCTATTCATGTGGAGGGCCACCTCACATGTTGAAGGACATGTTGCAACTTCAGAATGAGGAGAAGAAAGGCAAGGCCTTGTCTTCATGCTCAGGTATTTATGTTACCGAAGTCAACCTTTCTACTCCTATGACATGGGTATTGGATACCGCATGTGGAGTACAAATATGCAAAGGCTCAGAAAGGATAGATCGGTAAGGCCTAGAGAGATTGACCTACGGATAGGTAACAGGGCACAAGTTGCTGCTGTTGCTGTAGGAGTTTTTCTCCCTGCCTTCTGGACTTCAGTTAAAGCTAGACAATTGCTATTATGTACCTTCCCTTACCAAAACATTGTATCCACTCCTTGCTTGGCAAAGAAAGGATTTTGGTTTGAAATAAAAGAGAACTGACGTTCTTTTTCTTTTGCAAACATGTTTTATGGGAAGGGTACTTTGTGCAATGGTCCGCATGTCTTGGATATGGTTAGCTCTATTTGTAACATAAATAATAAAAGGACCAAACTGAGTGGTTCAGTTGATGCTTTCCTACGGCATTGTCGATTAGCCCATATAAACAAGAATCGCATTCGACAACTCCATGCAAATGGGTTGCTAGATTCGAGTTCCTTGGAGGAACTTGATACATGTGAGACTTGTTTATTAGGGAAAATGACAAAGACGCCCTTCACCAAGACTGGTGAGAGGGCAGGAGGTTTGTTGGATCCCATACATAGTGATGTGTGTGGGCTATTCAATAAACAAGCCAAAGGAGGGTATAACTACTTCATCACATTTACTGATGACTTCAGTAGATATGGTTATGTCTACATGATGAGACATGAGTCTGACATGAAGTAGAGAACCAGCTTGGTAAATCCTTTAAGAATCTTCGATCAGATCGTGATGGAGAGCACCTGAGCAGTGTATTCTTTGACTATCTGAGTAAGTGTTGGATCCTATCCCAACTCACTCCTCCTAGAGCACCTCGGTAGAATGGTGTATCTGAAAGGAGAAATCGAACCTTGTTGGACATAGTTCGGTCTATGATGAGTCATGCAACTCTACCTCCCTCATTCTGGGGACATGCACTTAAAAAGGCTTCTCTAATACTGAATGATGTTCCATCTAAGAGTGTCTCAAAGATTCCATACGAGGTATGGAATGGGAGACGCACTAATCTCACTTTTATCAGGATCTAGGGATGTGAGGCTTATGTCAAACGTCAGGATTCTAGCAAGCTAGAACCTAGATCTGATAAGTGTATGTTTGTGGGGTACCCTAAGGAGACCAAGGGTTACTACTTCTATATTCCCACCGAGAACAAAGTTTTTTTTGTTGCTCAGGGTACGGTCTTTCTAGAGAAAGAATTTCTCATGAAAGAAGTTAGTGGGAGGAAGTTTGACTTGGACGAGCTCCAAGTGCAACCACAAGACATAGAGATGGGAACCTGAGCCACCTGCACCGGTTGCTAGGCAGCCTGAGGCTCAGACACAGGCCCCATGTAGGTCTGGGAGGTTTCGTCGTGCACCTGAGAGGTATGGGTCGCTGCCGACCCAACACGACGGGATCTTCATCATGGAGGATGAACCCAGGACTTATGATGAGGCGGTCAGTGGACCGGACTCCGAGAGATGGCTTGAGGCCATGCGATCCGAGATGGATTCCATGTCGGCTAACCAAGTCTGGGATTTGGTTGAGCTGCCTGATGGGGTAAAACCTATAGGGTGTAAATGAGTCTTCAAGAGGAAGACAGACATGGATGGCAAAATAGTTACCTATAAGGGTAGACTAGTGGCTAAAGGATTTAAACAAGTCCACGGGGTAGACTATGATGAAACCTTCTCGCCAGTTGCCATGATCAAATCCATTCGGATTCTACTTGCTATAGCTGCATATCATGACTATGAGATATGGCAGATGGATGTGAAGACAGCGTTCCTTAACGGGAAGCCAACTAAGGATGTGTATATGACACAACCTGATAGCTTCATCCATCCTGCAGATGCCAGTAAGGTCTGCAGGCTAAAGAAATCCATTTACGAATTAAAGCAAGCATCTCGAAGTTAGAATCTTCAGTTTGCTGAAGCTGTGAGAGATTATCAAAAGTGAAGAAGATGCCTGTGTATACAAAAATTTAGTGGGAGCTTGATGACTTTTCTGGTCATGTATGTCGATGACATACTACTCATCGGAAACGACATCCCTAGTCTTCAAGCTATGAAGACATGGTTAGGGAAGTGTTTCGAGATGAAGGACTTAGGGGAGGCCGCCTATATTCTAGGCGTGAGGATCTACCGGGATAGATCCAAGAGGCTCTTGGCCCTTAGTCAGAGTACCCACATTGATAAGGTCCTGGAGAGGTTCAACTTGGAGCAATCCAAGAAGGGATACCTTCCAGTGAGACATGGCCTTACTCTCTCAAAGAACCAGTGTACCAACACAGAGCCTGAGAGAGATGACATGAGTCGAGTGCCCTATGCTTCGGCGGTGGGATCGATCATGTATGCAATGTTGTGTACTAGACCAGTTGTGGCTTATGCTGTGAGCATAACCAGCCGATACCAATCCAATCCTAGTTTACAGCACTGGGTGGCTGTAAAGAATATCCTTGAGTATCCTGAAAGGGACTAAGGATTTATTCTATAAAGTCTACGGGGGACAGGAAGAACTCAGTGTGCAGGGCTTCACTGATGAGTCGTTCCAGTCTGATCCTAACGACTTCAGATCGCAGACCAGCTATTAGTTTAAGATGGTTGGAGGTGCTGTATGCTGGAAGAGCTTCAAGCAATCCACCATAGCTAATTCTACAACCGAAGCTGAGTATGTGGTTGCTTCTGAGGCAGCCAATGAAGCCGTTTGGATCAGGAAGTTCTTTTCTGAACTTCAGGTGGTTCCAAGTGCAATGAATCCCATTGAGCTCTACTATGACAACAATGGGAACTGCACATACTAAGGAACCACGGTCTCATCAAAGGTCCAAACACATACTCAAGATATTTCGCCTGATCAAAGAGATCATTGATCGAGGTGATGTCAAGATTAGCAGAATTGACACAGAGAGCAATCTAGCAGATCCACTGAACAAGGCTTTGGCACAGCAGAAGCATGATGGTCGTACTAGAGATATGGGGTTGAGGTTGCTCAACCTCTAGGTCTTAGTGCAAGTGGGAGATTGTTGGTGTATATGCCCTAGGACCTAGTTTTGGTCCATCTTTGTACTACTTGACTCTGATATTAATATATATCTTTCTGGCATTGTCGTTATCATTGTTTGTCTACACCTGCGATTGTGTACTTACATGATAATGTCCCTGGAGACAGATTGGATCTGTGCTCGAACTATAGTCCCCAGTCGATGTACCTGAGTGGCTATGGGACAACTCTGGTACTTGAGAGACTGGTATGTGGGCTGGTTAGGCACGTGGTGCTAACGCAGACACATGGGTATATCATTGGAGGATATACTGGACAGACCCGCTGTGAGGCTATGACTTGGTGTCATGAGTTATCCTCACAAGTGACAGGAGATGCATTGATCCCTTGACTTGAGGTCATTGACCATTCTATATGGTTAGGGACTTGCTTTGATGCAACCTAACACCTTGCCGTAGTTGGGAGGTCATAACGGTTGTCATTGAGCATGTCACGAACCATATGAGAAGGTCAATGGATAGATATAGGATTTGCCCCTTCCTTTGGGAAGTATGATATCCATGGAGCTCCCTTATGGTTCTATGACTGAGAGTGTATGGCCATACCTAGGTGAGAACCTGTTTTAGTCATAGCCATGTGATTGGATGAAAACAAGTGGTGACACACTTGTCCAATCGGATATCAGTACGGCAAAGAGACTATAATGCATCTGTACCTAGTTGCGATGATGGGGATGTCGATGTCGATATCCATTCCAATAACCTGGGTAGCAGCGATGCACTGCTAGGTGCCACTCACTGCTTGTGATGACCTTTGGTCAGCACTACCAGCGTTAGAGGAACCTACAGGGTCGCACACCTTGATACTCGAGTTTTCATATTGATCGGGTAGCCTTTAGATCGAGTTATTGGATAACTCGAATCTATTTGGGAGATTTCATCAGCGCCAATGGGCCTGATGAGATGGAAGAAACTTATTGGGGCCAACTTCCGTTTTTGGCATATCGATCAAATTAACCATGGTTAGCCTCATTTAACCATGGGTTAAATTGGATTGGATCCAATAGCTTGGTTAACATGCATAATGGACTTTTGGCTTGGCCCATTGCTTAGTTGGGCTTGCTAATAAGTTGTATTGAAGGGCTAAGAGGCTTGAAGGGTATAATGGGGATGAATTAATGGGATAGGCGCATATGGGATTCTAGTTAGACTAGAATTGGCGCCTATGCCTTGTTTGGTATCTCCTAGGTGATTAAATCAAATTGGATTTGATTAAATCACACAAGATAATTGATTGGATTATGTTTGACAATTGTGGGCTGATTATTAACATAATTAGAGTCCTAATTGGATTAGGACTTGCGCCCAAGCCACATTAGGCAATCCATCATATTGCCTTGACTAGGTCTAGGCGCATGGATGGGATTAATGCCTCATATGGCATGATATGGGCGCATATGGCTGATGCTTGCTTTGGCAAGTCTTAGGCGCATATGGGAGTGGAGATTTAATCAATATATTTGATTGGATAATCTCCTAGAATCATGCCCTAATTGTCAATACTTGCCATTCTCCCCTAACCGCCTCTTGCTCCTATAAATAAACCCTTGCCGCTCCCTCTCTTGATGATGCTAATTCCTTGGAGGCGTGAAGCATTAGAGGGCGACGGCTTGGAGAGCTTAGAGCTCTTCTTCTTCCATCAAGGGCGCAAGCATGCTTCTTCTCTTCCTTTCCTTGGCGCAAAGGAACAAGAAGGCTTGCGGCGTTGTCTTCTCCTTCCATCTCCTTGGCGCATCACATCTTGGTGGTGGCGCAAGTTGCTTGGAGGATTCTCCTAAGGCATGGATCTTCTTCCCGAGGCTAGCACCGGGCGAGGAAGAAGAAAACTTGAGGAATCCGTGTGTGCGAGACTGCAGAGGGCGAACACTTGGGCTCCTTCATCGACATCGGCTTCCAATTGCTTAAAGGTACTTACTATCACATCGTGTCGACCCCCTCGCAAGAGATCTTCACTGGGTTTTTGGGACTAGCCTGTTTCGGGGACATTCTTCCGCTGCGTAAAATGTATGCCCATGGCTCTGAAAATTGTAAAATGTCCCCGGGGTTTCCCAACAGAATCCTCAATCTAATTATAAAAGTAATTACATGGCTTGTGTGGAGTTTAAAATTGATTGCAATAATATAAGGAAGTTATCTCTTGTCGAATTAAACCACAATCATGAAATGACAAGTCTTAACAAAGTTTATCTACTTAGATCATGTGAAAAGAATTTATTTTTTTCATATCAACGTGTTATAATCAACCAAATGAGCAAATATGGTATGAAATCAACACAAATATTTAACCTCTTTCAATTAGGAGCTACAAATAGTGCTAAAATTGTTGGATTTATAAGAAAAGATAGCAAGAGGGAAGCAGGGTAGGGTCAGTAGACCTTTAGGGTTATGGGGTTTTTTCATGCTCTGAGATTGGTAAAAAGGATCCTAGGGGAACCCTACTGAAGTCAGTTAAGCGAGGTCCCTCCTTATATGTTTTTTCCCTCCTCTTGCCTCATAAATTGGCTTACTTACCTAAGATGAGATACCATCTTGAACATAATACTGCATTAGACTTTATTTTTTTTTCTACCTTATCAAAGTCTTCTATAATCTAATCTTCATGAAGACCATATCTCAACTTCTATACATTTTCCTATAACTTGGATCTCACACTCTCTATCCAAACTTATGTTTACTATAGCTAAGGAAATTATACTAAATTGTCATAGCATCAAGCTTTGACATGTTTTTTTAAGAACATGTATAAAAGCTTTGCAACCGAAAACATGTAACTAAGCATAAGAAATATCTTTTCTAGATAAAATTTTCTGATCAATAGCACAGTCAAAGAAAAAAGAATGATACAGATTAATCAAATAAATAATAGTTTTTCATGCTTCAGTACAGAAAGATTTAAGTAATCTAATAGAGAATAATATGTATCTCATATTTTCTACAATAGTGCGATTCATCCTCTTAGTTACACCATTTTGTTGACGAGTTAATGAAACAATCAACTAATGTCTAATTTCATGTCTTGTCTTCTAATGTGTATTCTCGTGCATTGTCAATGTGTAGGCAATTTATTTTTCTACTTGTTTCCCTTTCCACCAAAGCATGAAAATTTTTAAAATTTTAAACATTTATGTTTGGTTTTCATAATGTAATCTCATACTTTCCTACATGCATCATCTATAAATATAGCAAAATATGAAGCACCCCTATTGATTTAGCATTCATAAAATAAATATTTAAATAAACAATATCAAGTAGCATAGTATGTTGCTTTAGGTCATTTCTAAAAAGAGAAATTATATATTGTTTACTAAATAAACATTGATCACAAAAACTAATATCATATTTTTGGGGATAATGTTCTTTCATGCTAGAATTTTCATGTCCTTGATGCGTTGAATTTTCATCATGTTTTTGCCTATATTTTAGATCATATTTTGGGTTTAATTGAATGATTTTATGTAATTTTTAATGTTTTTATTTCATTTTGCATAGAATCTTCACTTTTCTTGGTTTTATTGAAAATGTAGGTAAAACGGCATAAAAATGATGAATTTCGAGAGTTTTGAAGCCATAATATGATTCCCAAGGAGATCATGAGCTTACACGTCAAATTTGGAGCGAAAACAGTGAAGAACGCAACTTTCACGGCCTTGGCCGTAATTTTGCGTTCGAAGGGCGAAGAAAATCGGCTAAGTTAAATAGTGCACAGAAACTTTAATTGGTCAGGCCGTGAATCCATCACGGTCCGTGAAACTTTCTGTGTACAAAAGGGCTGTACACACAGAAGGATTTACGGCCTTGGCCGTAAACTTGTTATGGACCGTGAAAACGTCCGCCCGTCAGGTTTTCTCACTCGATTCAACTCCAAATTGAACCCGAATTGAACCAAACCTTGCAGAAACCTTCCTAGATGGGTTCTATACTGATCAAACTATAAAAGGAAGGATTTTGGAGGGTTTTAGGGGGCTTCTACGCATGAAAACGAATAGAGGCGGCGGCTAGGGCAAAACTTGATTTCTGGGCAGAATTCTAGCGAAAGATCACGCAAAGGAGGTGGAGATGTTGAGGGTTCCTTATTTGCGGCTAGTTCTAATTACTATCCTCGTGTCTTTTTTTGAGAGATTATGTCGCGTTCATCATTATACATGTTGTTTTCTATAAACATGAACGTGTAAACATATTTTTGGGATTTGGGTTGTAACCTGTTGATGTTTTATGGACTAAATTTATTGTTTAAATCTTTGCCATGAATTTTATAGAGTTGTTTTGATTAGAATTGTGTTTATTTACGTGATTTACTTTGATCAAGTAATTTTACGTCATAGACGTTGCGAGAAGGACCGGGAGGTGAATCGTAACGTCGGATCTATTCTTTCCAAACCTACGAATCCAATCACAGGAGTAGTTTGGATTCGTTTGAAGGATTTACATGATTTTTCACAATAACTTAAGGGATCTAATTGCGTTAATTATCACGAGAGTAGGGAATTAACATAATTAGGTACCTGATTACACTTTGGGAGGAGGTAATCTGTACCTTAGGAAAAATCCCTTGCAACACATTAATTTTTATTAAATTCATAATCATCAACGTGGTGAAACCCCAAGTCCCGACTTTCTTCGTATTGATTTTTACCTAAAAATGTTACCTCTATTTCTTTTTATTTGTACTTAGAAGTTTCCAAACAAAAACCACACCTTTTGATTCGTTTAGTGTTGTATCCCAACAAGTAGCTAGAAAAAAACTTATCTCCGACGTTACCGCCAAAAACTTGTTATGTCCAGAAACCTGTTGTGTCTGCAAGTGCACGGATACTCGAAGTAATAAAAAAATATCAATCCCACAGAGACCTTGTCTGTCAAGTACCGAATAATGGAGTTTTTACTATCTAGGCAATCGAAACTATGCAGCTAAATTATTGAAAGCTAACGAAAATACCAGAGAGAGAAACTGGGACTAGGGTTTCATCCACTTTGATTTCTATGACTAGATATGAATAAAAGGTCGTCAGTCTAATTTCATTATGATAAAGATATAATTTACTTCATAAAAGGATCATCTCACTTTCGTGCAGACAATCATATAGGGACCAATCCTCGCTTTCGCACAAGATCTATCCCAACGCTGAAAATAAGTAAATCATCAAACGAAGAACTCAAGGATCACTTTCGTGCATCCAAATTCTAAGTTGATTATCTCAAGTGGAATCTCAAGGATCACTTTCGTGCATCCGAGTCTCAACATAGGTTCTACTTATGGATTTCCAACGTTCCGATCCTTGCTTTCGCACAGATCTTCTCGTTTGACAAAATAACTCAATCCTATATTCTTTTTATCAAACATGGCTATTATTATTCTAAAATCAGGAAATAAGAACTAACTTAATTTCTTATAGTGAGTTTCTATTATTCAATTTTAGGGTTCCAAGTTCTCAAGCAAGTCACTTTTCAGTCTACTGCGAAAACTCTAGAATCATGCATGATAATAAGAAAACTATGGAGAATCATAGAGCAATCTATCACATAGGTAGAATTATCATAATAAAACTATTCTGATGAAAATAAAAGTTATCTAGTCATTAAGAAATCAGAGGGAATTACTCCCCCATATCCCACAAAAGGTTTAAGCTAGCATGGAGAAAAGATTATAATAAACCATAGTTTCTAGCGATCAAAAATCGAAAAGCAAGGGGAAGAACGAATAACCACCGTAATAATCAAGCGTGAATAGTGTTGGCGCCAGGTTCTTCATCTATTTCTCCTCCGATCGAGATCCTTTCGAGTTGAAACTTCTGGGGTATGTTCTCTGGCTCCAGGCGAAGCTTCCCTTCAAATTTCATGGCCAGAGATGCGTTGTACGCTTCCCGGCGGTGAACCCTAAGGCGGCGGCGTGAAAGTCGATTTCTCCTCTGTCAGTGGATGAAATTTAGGGCTTTTGGTCTCTCCTTGCTTGTCTCGTCGAAAGCTCTTCTTTTGTTTCTTACAGTTTTTGATTTTATGGTCTGGATCGTCCGCAATCGATCCCACAAATATCAGACTCAAATTTGACCGTGAAAATCGCATCTCCAGGTTGTAATTACGGCCATAAAAATGATACGGCACTGCCGTAATTTCAATCGAGTTCTCAGGTTTAAATCTGTCTGGCAATTACGGCACCGTAAAATAGGTTACGGCAGTGCCATAATTTCATCCAAAAATTTTGCTCGAAAATCACTCCAAATTACGGCCCATGAAAATCTTTACGGTAGTGCCGTAATTTCTGAAATTCTTTCTAGATGAAAAATTCCTAAATTACGGCAGTGCTCTGATATTACGGTGGCCATCAAAATTACGATACCGTAATATAAATTACGGCCCTGCAGTAATTTGGTCTGAAGCTCCAATCTTCATGAAATTTGTCGTGTAATCTCCTCTTGATGGTGGGAACTCATCCATGCATCTGTATCGCTTGAAAATGCCTGAAAATCGTGCCTTTTTGCCTGAAACTCATCAAAAACCAAAAAGAGTGTAGATTCTACAGAATTTGATAAAAAAAAGGCATAAAAATAAGCAAAGGTTCATGAATTTAACACAAAAAGATATATAAAATGGCATGAAATTTACTATAAATTTCAGTGTCATCAAACACATAAGGCTCAAACTTTGTTTGTCCTCAAGCAAAAATCAAAGATTGATTATAGGCATAGATTTTCTCATGAAGAATAAATTTCTAAAATACAATTACTAATGAAAAATCCACCTATTGATCCATAAAATTTTAAATAAACGTATCATCCTTTGAATTCAATTTTCAAGATCCACAACTTATTCGAATAAAATTTTGCAACTTGTATAAAAAGGCAGAATTTCAGTCTCATGAATTCATCTAATCTTTAGTTCAAATCTATCATGCTTTTGTTTACAGGAATAAAATATCCAAAAATATTTTTCCACTCAATTTTTTCTTTTCTTTTCTATTTTTGTTTTTATTCTTTTTGTGTTTTTGATGGTATGTACCCACATAGATACACATTTTTTATTTGGGACTTCAACTCTTGTCTTGGGTACCACTGTCAATTTTGCATAATGCCAAGTAGAGAAGTCACTTTCTTTTTTCTTTCTCTCTAATCTTTTTTTTCTTTTCGTAATTCAACCCATGTCCTTTGGTACCACTGTCAATTTTACACAGTGCCAAATAGTGGAGTCACTCACTATTTTTGGATCTCGGATTCTTTCTTCCCAACAAATAGCAAATAGACTAAACATCAACTAAACTAATCAATTGACCTCAATTCAAAAATTACACTCATATGCTGATTTTATTCAAAAAGTAGCTTCACTTTTAAATTAAATTCTCCAAATAATATATCTCCTTAAAATCTCATTCATCAACCAATGAAAAATTTCAAAAGTAAATATGTATAAGAGAAATAAATTTGACATGATAGATCTAGTCCTAATCACAAGCATGCGTTCATTCACCATCAATTGAATCAAACAAATCATCAACAATAAATAGATCAAGGCCATAAATCAATTACATCAATCAAAATTATACTTGTCAATCATCAAATTATATCATCAAAAATATTAAAAACATCATCATGTGTAATACAACCATATCGAAATAGATCATCAATACCAAGATATGATAATACAACCCCATCGAAGATTAAAAATCAATACCATCATCATCATACAACCATATCGAAAATAAGAATATAGGCATGTAAAGTAGAGTGAAGTAGCACAGTGGACACAATATGTAGGGAGGAATCATCCTTCCCTATAAAACATGAAACATCAATAAGATAAAGAAAATAGAATGCAAAAAGTAAAGGGAAAAAGATACTCACATAACTTTACTCATCATCGGATCCAATCTCCTCGGTGTCCTAAGCTGTTGTGTCCATTGGATCAACATGTGGCTCTCCCTGATGCCCTCCATAGTCTCTGCCTCTCCTCGGATCCTAGAAGTCAAAACACTCGTACAAGAAATTCCCCATCTCCTCCATATAGGTGCTCAAATCCTCCACATCCCTATGGATATGGCACATAGTGTCCTGCATCTAACCTACAGAATCCATCACCCTCTCCATATGATGTCCCTGACGATATATCTCAGTGGAGAGTGCCTAGAATCCAAGGTCAAAGGAACTAGACCATCCTCCAGAAGATCTGTGGGAAGATCCAGCGGCAGGGGGAGTAGGATCTACAGGTCAGTGAGATGGTGACTCCATACTATAAGGATCATCCTTTCCACCCCAAGTGGGTGGTGGTGGAACTGCACTCAGCGGTGGTGTGAAGGCTGCCTCGGCGGCGCTCGGTGAAAGAAGAGTTGTCGACACCAAATATGGACTTTATAGGTGTAAGGCTGATAGGAGGGCATGAGTTAAAGCATGAAAGAAGAGTTGTCAACACCAAATATGCTGATAGAAGGACTTTAGAGGCACTTGGGCTTTATGAGGATGTGATGTGGATGTTTGAGCAAGTCAGGGCCAGAAGATTTTTTGAGATGACACCTTACACCTATTTGCCACTTACTTTGGAATTTCTAAGCAGCTTGAATGTGGATCTAAGAGAGTTTTCTGATGGACCTGCTGAGGGAGAGATCACATTCAGAATGGCTATTGTCGAAAGATAGCTAACCATAAGAGAAATCAGATCTATATTTCACTTGGGTTCAAGAGGATTTACAAAAATACTAATTGGATTTATAGAACATATGTTTTGGAACCAGATAACCCATGAGACTCTCTTTTCTACTGTTTCTACTAGAGCTTCAAAGATTGCGAACCCTTGTATCAAGTATGTGCATAGAGTTCTTGCCCACACTGTCTTTGGCAGCGGAGACAGCAATGGCATGGTAAGTGATGACACCAAAATATGTAGTATATTTTGTATCATTTTAAATACCTTTTCATGCTAAATTGAGGATCTTTTACTTGTTTTTATGTTGAATCCATCAAATATTGCAAAGTCTACTTCTATTTTGGTTTTTCATGATTCAGGCAAAAAGGCACTATTTTGGGCATTTTTAAGCAAAATCAAATACATGGAAGAGTTCCCATCATCAAGAAGAAGTCACACAACAAATTTCACAAAAATCGAAGCTAAGAACCAAAATAAGGCAGTGTCGTAAACTATTTTACGGTACCGTATTTTCACGGCCACCATATTATCAAGAACACGGCCGTATTTTGGTAATTTTCCGAACATAAAGTTTTTGTGATTTTACGGCACTACCGTAAAGAATTACACAGGCCGTATTTTCCAGCGTTTCAGACCAGAGTGTTCAACCGATTTTACGGCACCACCGTGAAGAAGCTTACGGTACCGTATTTTGTGAAGACGTCAGACCAGAGAACTCGACTGAAATTATGGCACTGCCGTAAACGATATTACGGTACCGTATTTCCCAGCGTCTCTAGAACAAAACACTCAAGCTATTTTACTGCAGTGCCGTAGCATATTACACTACCGTAATTCCCAGTTAAAAAACGTGATTTTTATGAGTCCGAATCTTGCGCGGGCCATAACTTTTGATCCAGAGCTTCAAATCGAAATCTGAAAATTGTGGTGGACTCATCATTAAGAGGAGAAGACACTCGAAGTGGAAGCGAAGAATTTTTATCCAGTATTGAGGGATAAATCACCAGAGAGGCAGCTAGGGTTTGGCCTCACGCCGAGAGGCGTAGAGGGCACCTCAGGCCATGATTTTCACTTAAAAACTTCGCCTAGAGGAGAGAAAGATGCCACAGAAGTTTCAGAGCATTTGGAGTCCGATCAGAGGAGGAATCAACAAAACAGTGGTGACAGCACTGTTCATCACGAAATTACGGGTGTAATTTACATTACACCCGTGTTGTAACGTTGTTTTTTTCTCCTTCTCTGGTTTCTAATTGTTCTAAACTATGATTCATTGTATTTTTTCCTCCATGAAAGCTTAACACTCTTTTGGGACATGGGGTGTAATCCCCTTGATTCTTAATGATTAGATAACTCTTCTATTTTCGTCATGATAATTTTTGCTATGATAATTTTACTTTTGTGATGGATTGTGCTTAGACTCTCTATAAGTCCATGTTACTAATTATGTTTTTAGAGTTTTTGCAATGAGACTAAAAGGTGATTTGCTTAAGAACTTGGAACCCTAGAATTGCATGTTAGGATCCCTTCCTTAGGTTAGATCTAATTTGATCTGTTCTAGTAAATTAATTGCCATGATTATAACATGAATCTATAGATCGAGTCTATTTGTCAAACGTGGAGATCTTGTGCGAAAGCAAGGATCGGAACATTGGAGATCCATGAGTAAAACTAGTGTAGAGACTCGGATGCACGAAAGTGATCCTTGAGACTCCACTAGAGATTATCAACCTAGAATTCGGATGCACGAAAGTGATCTTTGAATTCTCTGATTGATGATTTACTTATCTTTAACCTGGGATAAATCTTGCGTGAAAGTGAGGATTTATCTCTGCGTGGTTATCTGCACGAAAGTGAGATAATCCTTTTACGAAGTAAATTATGTCTTTATTTTAGCAAGATTTGATTGACGAACCTTTTATATATCTAATCATTGAAGTTAAGGTGGATGAAACCCTAGTCCCATGTATCTCTCTGATTTATCTTTTCACCCTTTATATCGTTCACTTGCATCATATTCGGCTTACTTAGCTAGCGAGAAAACAATTATTTGGTAATTAACAATAAGGTCTCTGTGGATCGATATTTTTATTACTTCGATATTTCTGTGCACTTGCGGAATCCTATCAAGTTTTTGGTGCTGTTGCCGGGGATTAGTCCAAGGTACACGCGTGCCAGACTTGTAGTGTTCCCTTTCGGGCTATCAAGTTTTTGGTGCCGTTACCGGGGACCTTAGTTTTGTTAATATCAAAATAGTCGTTAGTATTGCTAGACTAAGTTTTATTTGTTTTAGATTTAACTTTGTTTTCTGTTTTTACAGGTTTTGGATTTTCACAATTGTGACAGAACTGAGAATTTCTAAAATTTATGAATTTACTTGTGTTTTAGATTTCCTATTTTTGTTATATATTCTGAAAAAAAAAAACAATTTGATTGATTGGTGTTGGATTGTCTCTCTGTTCCTGATAGATTTGATAAATATGTCTTTTCATCACAATTCGTGGACATCAGAAAGAAGTAAGGGATACATGCCTCAAGGTGAGCCTAAAGATTATTCACAACTTACTATTGCAGAATACATGAAATTACACTCTCTCCCTCTTATTTATTGTAAAATTTGTAAAGGTAATGATCATTATTTTGATGAATGTCAATTTAGAAAGCATGCAAATCCCATTAAAAGATTTGAAGATCTTAAGGGGATGATTAGTCGACTTGCTTCTCAAGTAGAATCTTTAACTGCTAAATCTAAAATTTTGGAAACCTAGTTAGCACAAAAAGCATGTTTACTTGAGTTTGATCCAGAAACTAAAAAACTTGATTTCGAAAACTCCCCCTGTGATCATGATTGTTTTGAGATTGAGCCTTATGTGAATATTAATAAATCTCATTCTGATCTTGATAATTTTGATATTGATTTACCTGATAATTTATTTGAGGAAAAGGTTGAGAAAATTGAAATTGAAAACCCTTCTTTTGATGATAATTCTGATTTTGATGTAAATTTATATATGGTTGAATCTGATGAGCATGATGAAGGTTTGAAAATTATAGACATTGATGAACCCCACTGTGATTTTGGTGATATTGTTGAAATTAATGATAAGTCTTTTGAGGTTAACTCTGATCCTATTGTAAATATTGATAAATCTTATTTTTCATATGATTCTGATTTTGACTCTTCTGATGATGAATTATTTGTGGGGAAGCATGAGGAAATTAATTTTGAAGAGTCTCATCTTGACTTTGTTGATAATTTTGATATTGATAAATTGTTTGATGATGAACATGAGGAACCTGTAGATGATTTGAATGTTGCAAAAATTGATGTATCTCACCATGTTGATGCTTTGCCCATATCTATTGCTCAACCTTTTGATTTAATTGAAAACTTGTGCTTTATTGAGGAATCTAATGAAAGACATAACTATTATTATGATGATCCAATGCTTGAATATTTTGATCAAAGTCCTTTTCTCATTGCCATTGAAAACATAAATTTAAAGAAGGGACTTATGATTTTACTTTTTGACAAACATAGGAAGATAATAAAGATCACTTTGACTGGATTTGAAAATTTTAATTTCTGCATACTTGAGAAAGCCACATTGATCATGATTTGTCTTGAATTCTGGATATTTCGATTAGTGGCTAAAATTTTTGGAAAAAGAAAATGCAGAAAATTACATGCTTTATACTTTGGAACTGATTCACCTGCTTCACCATGAGATTTGATTTTTGGTCAAGCTATGGACCTAAAATTAGCGCTTCTTGGGAGGCAACCCAAGCACTTTTGTCTTAGTTTAGTTTCTTTTATTTTAGTTTATTTTTAGAATTAATTTTTCTTTTATTTTTGCAGGGAAAGCAAATTTTTGCGCAAAATACGGCACTGCCGTAATCTATTTCATGCCCGTAATATGTGTTGATTTCTTCTCCCGAGAGTTTTATGGATTTTACGGCGGTACCGTATTTTCTTTACGGTACCGTATTTTCGGACCGTTTTCGACTTCACATGCCGTAATCTTGAGGGTTTTCGTTTATGAAATTTTGTAAAATTACGGCACTGCCGTAATGATTTCACGGTACCGTATTTTAAAACTGCAGTCTGCTTATTTGCCTAGGTGTTTTCTCGCTGTGATTTTAAGAAACTGGGTTTCGAAAATTTTTTATTTTTGGCACAACATGGAAGTACTCATCTTTGTCTATTTATTGGATATTTTTGCTGAATTTTAAAATCCATGGATCTTTCTGAAACATATGCCAACTTATCGAATTTGATTAACTTTTGTGCAGTTTGTGTAGTTTTTAATCTGAGTAGCCTTCTTTCTGCTGATACCCTGAATTCCTGACAGATTTTGATCCTTTATTTTTGACATACCTGTAAAGATCAAGTTTTATTCTACTTCATAGTTTTGTCTGTTTTCTATTTGGATCATTAAATTTTATTCTAGGGTAGGGCTATTTTCATAAAAAATTCAAAAAACTGCACTGTTTGCTTGCAACTTGTATTTGCTTCTTTTGCCACTAGATTCAGAAATTTTCAAGGAAAACTGTCTTCCACCTCTTGCGGAGCATCACCAGCAGCTTCATGCTTCTTCTACTGCCTCTATTTCCATTGATTTGAATTATTTATGTAGTAGACTCTTCATTAGTGACTGATTTTTTTTCTATGCAGTGCTATCTCTCGCACCACCGGCTGATGATCTCACCTACAGGACTATATTCTCTAGTAGGCCACTAGAGATTACTCACTCCATTGTCAGCACCATCATTGCTAGTAGCTTTTCAGCTAGCATCTATTCCACCTCTGCCCGCCTGCATCAGCATCTTTCAGACCTCGGCGACATCTCTGACTCTTCCTTGAGAAATTTATTTTTATCATTATTATTTTAAGACTGTTTTTGATCTGAGCCTTATGTGAGCCTAATGTACCTTAAATTTTGCAGAAAATATTCAAAAGGCATATCTTTGGACCCAGCTGCATTGGCCTGACAATGATTGAGCATGATCCATATAGTTTTGTGAGTATCACTTGCACTCTCTTATTAATGACTATTTCATATAGTGCATCTTGGACTTTATCATATTTATACTACTTATTGGTTTTCTCTTGAAAAATGATTTTATGGATATATGGAACTCATTGTTTTGATGATGATATTATTCAAATGTGTTGTTAAAATTGATGAAAGCATATGATCCACTTTCTACTATATGATGGCATGATTTATTGATAAAATGTCTGTTGGGGTATTGTAAGATCCAAGCATCTTAAGTCCTGGTAAGTATTATTTTGATTTAAATAAAATCATTGACTGTGGATATTACGTTAAGCAGTATTGGATGTTAATTAACTAGCTTATTGGATGTTAATTAACTGGCTTATTGATTGTTAATTTGTAATTAATTAAATAGACCTTATTGGATGTTAAGTTAATCCTTATTGGATTTTCGTTTAAGTGAATGGTTAAATTGTTAGTTAATGGTTAAATTAATTAGTTATTGGGTTTGCACTTAAATTAGATGGATTTGAATTAATTGGTTAGCGGGTTTAAAATTTAAAAACCGAAAATTCAAGTTGGTAATTTCGGCTAGGGTAGGCGAATTGGCGTTTTTTTGGCTTGAGGAAAACCTTGGACGACGGCTAGGGTAAGAGTTGGCGATTCTTGGAGGCTTGGAGACGATCTTCTTCTTCCTCTTCTTTTTGGCCGGCGTCTTTGGTGTTTGGAGGCGTTTCTTTTCCATTGTTGGCGTCTTTCTAGGATCACTTCAAGGCTTTAGACGAAAATTTTGGAGAGATCTTCATCTTGGTATTCTCGGTTGAGGTGAGTGGAGTGTCTTATTAGATCTATCAATTTGGTTGTGTTTGTGTTACATGATACATTTGATTTCTTGGAAACTTTACCATGTTGAAAACCGAAATCTTGATATTACTTATGAAAACCGAAATCTTGATATTCTTATGAAAACCGAAATCTTGATATTACTTATGAAAACCGAAATCTTGATATTACTTATGAAAACCGAAATTTTGATATTTCTTACATGGAATTTAAGTAGCTTGCATGAATCTCTTATTAATTATGGTTTTAAATTTTAAGTAGATATTCTTGAAATTCTTGTTAACTAAGGTTTAAGATTTAGGTAGATAATATGTTGTAGAAACCGTGGGTTACATGTAGTAATTTGTAAAGTAGTTTGTAAGAATACATGTTTTAATTTTATGTTGATTTTGTGGATGCTTGTTAAATGCAATCCATGAATGTTTCTTTATGTGTGTAGCATGTTACATATTTATGGTTATATATTTATGGCCATGTATCTTTGTTTGAGAAACTTGGGTGATAACATAGCAAGGTTAGACTGAACTAATCAGCATGAAACCTAAGGACTACACTACTATGTGATTATGTGATTTTTGAATATTATGTGATTATGTGATTTTTGAATATTATGTGGTTATGTGATTTTCGAATATTATGTGGTTATGTGATTTTCGAATAATATGTGTTGTGGTCATGGAATGGTTAGGACTAAGGCTAAGTGTAACTGTGTACTCAAGGGGATAGTCTATATGTGATATGTTAAGGGTTGGAGATTTCAGCCCTGTATTGTGATATGTGAGGGGGTTGTTGTTCAGCCTGCCTGATGTGATTATTGTGATAAAAATGACTATCCTAGAGTTTAGTTGACACTTAGGAGTCCACTTTTGTGAAATAAGATATAAGATGTGTCTGGTGTTGTCCAGTTAAGGAACCCTTTGGGAGAACGAGTGATATAAGACGCAAAGTGCCATGTCTTGGTCGGACAGGGGCCACCTCTTGATGTCATCACTCTTAGACGCTTAGATTTTTGTGATTATGGGGTGGTGTAGATCAAGGTATCACATCTTGACCAGGTGGTGATTACCTCTTGAGTCTACACACTGTCCATGTATATATGTTGCATGTGATTTGCAGGCTTCTCCCAGTGCTTAGGCCAAAGCCGGGTTGGACCATAATGGTCACTATTGATTATGCTGGACAACTAGGTCAATTAAGTCATTAGTTGGTTTAGAGTATAGCTCTAGAACCCTGGTTACTCTTTGGTGACAATGATGTCTTAGCACTTTACACCTGATTGTTTTATATGAGTTCTGTCCTTTAATTTTGTTATATGTTGACATGATATTCTGTTAAATGTTTTTAAAATAATCTGCATGTATTTTTGAGTGTATGTTATGGATGGTCGTTTGAGACTATCCACTCACTGGGCTGTGTAGCTCACTCCCTCACTATTTTCTGGTGTAGAGCAGGGGCGCATTTCTTGAGTTAGCGTTGATATAGATATTATGCTGGTTAATGTATAAGACTTTTGTGCTTAATTAACTGGGGCCGGTTGTGGCCGAATTATGTGAACTTGTGTTGCCGGTTGTGGCAGTTTTAAGTTTTGAAGTTTTGATTTTTGTGTCACCGCGGGCTTTGGCCTGGTTTCGGTGTTTGGTATTATTCATGTTAGTTTCATGAGTTTATAGAATCGACATTGTGACTTTGGTTTCCAATTTGAGTCGATTGGTATTTTTGCAAACGGATTTGATATAAATGTGAACTTGCATATGTCTAGTGCAAGTATTGCGTGGTGGCAGGTACATTTCTGAAATTGTGTTTTCGCTGAGATTCTATGTATGGATTCTCGAAAATTTTCAGATCGTGTTTTCTTGAACTTGGTTTTACCTAGCATGTGAATCGATCTTGTATGATAACATCCTGTTTCTCTATGACTTGTGTTGCTTGTTTGGGGTTAAGATAACGGGATGTGACAGGTATGCCCTTAAGGCTAATGTTTGAGGCCTTGGGATTCTATTAGTATCATGTATATAAACTCTTATGTTTATAAAGGCAATGGTTGTTATTCAGTATGTTACATTGTCTGCTGCAATAAGTGTGCTTCTGAATAATGTCTCAATGCTGTTCAGCTAGGCTGACATGCTGTAATGTCCTTAGTCGAGATATCTTGGTGAACATGAGACAGCCTTGATATGATTGAGACTAATATGTGTTCTAATCTTATAGGATGCTTCGAGCATGGAATAAGATGTAGACTCATGGGTACATTGGATGTACTGGACAGACCCTACTAGGATATTCAATTGCTTGTCACAATGTGAATAATCCTTGTTTGCATCAAGTGGCACATGTCCTCTGACTTGAGATCACTTGTGTTTCTAAATGATGATTGTCATTGTTTTGAGGTAGTTCAATATCATTTGAAATATAATGATTATAGACTATCTTGGATAATGATCATGAGTCAGGTTAGGACACTAGTGATAGATATAGGATTGCCGTCTCCTTGTATAAGGAGTGTGATGTTCTAAAGGGGCCCCCCCGAATGAGATGATTGAGAAAGTGTATGGCCATACCCAGGTGACAATGTTCATCTGGTCTAATCATGCTCATCATATTGGAGATACAGGCTTGACATGCTTGTCCAATAAGAACATCCAGTGGCAAAGGAAACATTTGTGCCTAGTGAAGTGGATTCACACTTATGCTGTGGTTTGGGAGTAGTCTTGGAAGACTCTTTCCTTTATATCAGGAGACAGTGATGTGTTGCTAGATACCCCTCACTGATCGTGATAACGTAAGTTATCGTTACCGACATTTAAAGGAAACCCTCAGGGTCGCACAATTTGATGATATGGCTTCTTTAAGTCAGATCGTGTGGACTGAATTGTTTGGGTTCAGTTTAAAGGGATTTATACTCTGATTGTAAGTGAGATCTGGTCTGATCATGTTTGATTGATTAGGGCTTGAGATCGGTAAGCTTCGATCGAGAGAGTTGATGCTAGATCAGTGAGATCAGGAGCATCAGGAGATGAACGGTTAGATCTGGAGCCTTAGGGTTTAATATTGTAAGATCCAGAAATTTATTAGCAGGTAAGAAAAATAAAGCTTTGATTATCTGATTTTTATGTGGACGTTTTCTTTGAGATAATGTATCGATTTGTGCATTTTTCCTGCTATGTAAAAATGTGTCGCGGAGAGGATTCGAACCCGCGACTTAAGGCATAGAGTGTGTGCTGCACACCACTAGGCTAGTGGTGTCTTTCTATTAGAAAAGGGTAAGAGCTCTTGTTAAAGGTGAGGTGGAAAAATAACTTATAGTAAAGGGTTATTGGATCTTGGAGGCTTACTGGGTAGAAAGCTAAAACCTTAGGGGATCCATTTTTCTCACCTCTCACTCACGATTTTTCCCTCATACCCTCTCGCTCACGTTTTTCCTCTTTGCTCTTTGCTCACGGTTCTTGGGGAAGGTGGCGGCTTGCTCTCTCTTCTTCTTCTCCTCCTTTGGTGGCCGGCGGCGAGTGGTGTTGGGGCGACTTCCGGCGAGTCCTTGAACGTTTCCGGCGACGTGGTGGTGTGAGGGAAGGCGCAAAGGGTGAGGCTTGGGAAGAACCGAAACTAAGTGAGTGGATTTTCTCCTTCACCTAGTTCATGAATTTTGGATGTATTGTTTGTTTTAGAGAAGTTTGATGCCTAGAAACATGACATGAACCTTGATTGCAAGTTGTATACGTTTTCTTTGCTTTTCCCTAAAATTCGAAACCCTAGGTTGCATGACAATTAGGGCTTTTCATTTTTAAGGCTTCTAATCATCAATTAGACCTTGTTTAAGCTTGTATGTAGCTTTAGTTTTTCAATTGCATGAAGGTTAGGGTTTGAATGAGAATTTCGACCCTTCTTCATGAAGTTACGTCCAAATGCATGGGTAAAAATTGGGGAAAACTTGATATTCATGAAATTAGGTATATGAGGATTCTACTGTATTTTTTTGGGAATTTTTAGAAATAAAAGTTTCTGTTGACTGAAATTGACCTAGGGGTAATTCGGTAAATTTCCTAGTTAAAATTGGGGAAAACTTGAAATTACGAATCTAGGGATCATGAGGGACGTAATGAATATTTTTACGAAATTTTTGGATAACTTTTCTTGTATGACTTAAACTTTGAACTAGGGGTATTTCTATCTTTTGTTATCAGAACTAGTAGAAAACTATGAATATGTGATATTCTGCATTTATGTTAATTGTGAACGAAATTTAGTGAATTTTCTGTATTATTATGTATTTTTAATTGAATGGTGTATGCAGAAAGTAATGACATGAAATATTGATTGATAACTTTGGGTGATAACATAGCAAGGTTAGACTGAACTAATCAGCATGAAACCTAAGGACTACACTACTATGTGATTATGTGATTTTTGAATAATTATGTGATTATGTGGTTTTTGAATATTATATGGTTA
This sequence comes from Costus lasius, assembly GCA_027563935.2. NCBI lineage: Eukaryota > Viridiplantae > Streptophyta > Magnoliopsida > Zingiberales > Costaceae > Costus > Costus lasius. The sequence continues at coordinate 100,378,801 of CM050448.1, forward strand.
TGTGATTTTCGAATAGTAGGTGGTTATGTGATTTCAAATATTATGTGTTGTGATCATGGAATGGTTAGGACTAAGGCTAAGTGTAACTGTGTACTCAAGGGGATAGTCTATATGTGATATGTTAAGGGTTTGAATTTCAGCCCTGTATTGTGATATGTGAGGGGGTTGTTGTTCAGCCTGCCTGATGTGATTATTGTGATAAAAGAGGGGGTTGTTGTTCAGCCTGCCTGTTGTGATTATTGTGATGACTATCCTAGAGTCTAGTTGACACTTAGGAGTCCACCATTGTGAAATAAAATATAAGATGTGTCTATTGTTGTCCAGTAGGAACCCTTTGGGAGAACGAGTGATATAAGACGCAAAGTGCCATGTCTTGGTCAGACAGGGGCCACCTCTTGATGTCATCACTCTTAGACGCTTAGATTTTCGTGTTATGGGGTGATCGTAGAGCAAAGTACCACGTCGTGACCTGGCGGGGGCCACCTCTTGAATCTACACACCGTCCATCTATATGTTGCATGTGATTTGCAGGCTTCTCCCAGTGCTTAGGCCAAAGCCGGGTTAGACCATAATGGTCACTACTGAATATGCTGGACAACTAGGTTGATTAAGTGGTTGGTGTGTTTAGTTGGTTTAGAGTATAACTCTAGAACCTTGGTTACTCTGTAGTGATAATTATGTGATGTTTTAGCAGTGTACATCTGACTGTTTTATATGAATTCTGTTCTTTAAGTTTGTCAAATGTTGACATGATATTCTGTTAAATGTTTTTAAAATAATCTGCATGTATTTTTGAGTGTATGTTATGGATGGTCGTTTGAGACTATCCACTCACTGGGCTGTGTAGCTCACCCCTCATTATTTTCAGGTGTAGAGCAGGGGCGCATTTCCAGTTAGCATTTTATATGAATATCGTGATATGCCAGTTGAATGAATAAGACTTTTGTGCTTAATTACTGGGGCCGGTTGTGGCCGAATTATATGAACTTGTGTTGCCAGTTGTGGCCAAACTATGTGAACTTGTGTTGCCGGTTATGGCAGTTTGATATTCTGATTTTTGTGTCACCGCGGGCTTTGGCCTGGTTTCGGTGTGGTATCATTGAATGAATTTATAGAATCGACATTGTGGTTTTGTTTCTAAGTTCGAGTCGATTTATACTTTTGCGATCGTATTTGATATAAATGTGACTTGCATATGTCTAGTGCAAGTATTGCGTGGTGGCAGGTACCTTTATGAAATTGTGTTTTTGTGGAGATTTGTATGTATGGATTTTCGAAATTTTCAGATCGGATTTCCTGGACTTGGTTTTACTTAGCATGTGCATCGATCCTGTGTGATAACATCCTGTTTCTATGTGAATTGTGTTGCTTGTTTGGGGTTAAGATATCGGGATGTGACAAATATGATCTAGACCAAGTGGCTTGGCTTAATTGGGGTTTTGAACCAAATCTAATTGAACCGGTTCACTATGTGAACGCTTGGTTCAATTAGAGGAAGTTTCGAGCGTTCACTTGGAGTGAACGCATGAGCCATTAAGACTTACCAATTTTGGAAGGCGGTTTTCTATGTTGAAAACCAAAAACGCCTCCATGTTGTAAGTGTCGCTCAATTGAACTTGACGTCTCTTGCATTCTCGTTGGAGAAGGTGTTGACGACAAGGGAAGCGCTCTCGGCCAAGAAATCGTCTCCTCATCCCTACCACTCGAGAAGGATACTTGTAGATCCTTGCTAGCACAAGGAGCATCAAGGAGAAGTCATCTTCACCTTGTGTGCGTCTTCTTTGGAGGAGAGCTTATTTGCCCTCTTTGCTTCCAAGCCGCCTCCTTACTCATGGCCATGGTAACGCATCTTTCACTTGATGTTTTAAGTTGATCATATGACATATAGATCGATTCATGAAACCCTTGCTTCCGCTGCCGAAATGAACAATATGCGCCACTTAGGGTTTCGCTCCCCCTTGAAGGGGACCCCTTACAATTGGTATCAGAGCTGCGGTTCTATATGTGTTCATATGATTGCTTGATGTATTTGTGTGATCCATGCTTGCGTTTATGCATAGATCTAAAGTTAACATGCGACATGCTTGTATGTTTTTACTCATGTTGGTTGCGCATGTTTTATGTTGGCACATGTTATTGTTGTTTTGTCAAAAACTCCACTTGCGCGCCCCATATTAGATCTAAGCGCCTACTTTAAACCCTTAGATGGGTTGATGGGGTTGAAGTCATCTTCTAGGAAGGATCCAAATAGTCTGATCAGACCATCTGACAGCCTAGATGGGTTGACCAGATAGCACCTGTGCGCAAGCACGAGGTGGCTATAGGTCGACTGCATCAAGGGCGTGTAGCGAGGTCTGGTTGAGACGACTAGTGAACACACATGAGTTAGGCCCGGGTGTGAGTACCCCTTTCATGAGGGGGGCGAAACCCTAAAGCATGCGCATTCAAGAAATTTTCTAGGGCTTCATAAGATCGCATGTGGTATAACCATATGATCAACTTAAGTTTTACTAAGATCAAGATGTGATCTTACCATAGCCATCGCTTGGATGGTGCCTTGGAAGCAAGAGGGCGAAAGGGGCTCTCCTCCAAAGGTGGCGCACACAAGAGGATGATGGCTACTCCTTGTGTTTCTTGTGCTAGCAAGGCTTCAAGGGTCCTTGTCGAATGGAAGGGAAGAGATCTACTCTTTGCTTGGCCGAATCCTCTCTTGTCGTCAACCTTCACAACGCAAGCCGTGAGTCGTCAAGAGCAAAGGGGCGAGAGATAATAATCGAGAGGCGTTGCTTTCGAACGTGGAGACGTTCCCATTTTGGAAAACCGAAATTCCAAAAATAGCAACCACTTGATTACATGCGTTATGCGTTCACTTGAAATGAACCAAACGCATATCCCTTCTCCCATATGAACCATGCGCTCACACATGAGGCGGTTCAATGTATTTGGTTCAATGACCAAACCAAATCAGCCCAAGCTTTTAGTCCAGATCGAATCAAACCCTAAGGTTCCAGATCTGACCATTCATCTCCTGATGCTTCTGATCTCACCGATCTAGCATCAACACTCTCGATCGAAGCTTACCGATCTCAAGCCCTAATTAATCAAACATGATCAGACCAGATCTCACTTACAATCAGAGTTTAAATCCCTTTAAACTGAACTAAACAATTCAGTCCACACGATCTGACTTAAGTAAGCCATATCATCAAATTGTGCGACCCTGAGGGTTTCCTTTAAATGTCGGTAACGATAACTTACATTATCACGATCAGTGAGGGGTATCTAGCAACACATCACTGTCTCCCGATATAGAGGAAAGAGTCTTCCAAGACTACACCCAAACCACAGCACAAGTGTGAATCAACTCACTAGGCATACATATTTCCTTTGCCACTGGATGTTCTTATTGGACAAGCGTGTCAAGCTTGTAGCTCCAATATGATGAGCATGATTAGATCAGATGAACATAGTCACCTAGGTATGGCCATACACTTTCTCAATCATCTCATTTAAGGGGGGGCCCATTAGAACATCACACTCCAATTAAGGAGACGGCAATCCTATATCTATCACTAGTGCCCTAACCTGACTCATGATCATTATCCAAGATAGTCTATAACCATTATGTTTCAAATGATATTGAACTACCTCAAAACAATGACAATCATCATTTAGAAACACAACTGATCTCAAGTCAGAGGACATGTGCCACTTGATGCAAAACAAGGATTATTCACATTGTGACAAGCAATTGAATATCCTAGTAGGGTCTATCCAGTACATCCAATGTACCCATGAGTCTACATCTTATTCCATGCTCGAAGCATCCTATAAGATTAGAACACATATTAGTCTCAATCATATCAAGGCTGTCTCATGTTCACCAAGATATCTCGACTAAGGACTTTATAGCATGTCAGCCTAGCTGAACAGCATTGAGACATTATTCAGAAGCACAGTTATTGCAGCAAACAATGTAACAAACTGAATAACAACCATTGCCTTTATAAACAAAAGAGTTTATACATGATACTGTTATAATCCCAAGGCCTCAAACATTAGCCTTAAGGGCATACCCCAACAATCTCCCACTTGCACTTAATCTAATGGTTGAGGAATCTCAAACCCATATTATTACAGTGCTTCTCATGCTTCTGCTGCGCCAGAGGCTTTGTAAGCGGGTCAGCCAGATTGTCATCTGTATGAACCTTGCAGACTTTGATCTCGCCACGATCAATGATCTCCCGGATCAAGTGAAACCGTCTCTGTATGTGCTTGGACTTCTGGTGCGACCGTGGTTCCTTTGCTTGTGCGATTGCTCCAGTGTTATCACAGAAGATAACCAAAGGATCTGCACTCGAAGGAACAACACCAAGTTCCTGAACGAACTTACGAATCCATACTGCCTCCTTAGATGCTTCTGAGGCTGCAACATACTCGGCTTCTGTTGTGGAATCAGCAACGATAGACTGTTTGAAACTTTTCCACACCACTGCTCCTCCATTCAAGCTAAAAATATAGCTTGATTGCGATCGGAAATCATCCTGGTCCGACTGGAACGAAGCGTCAGTATATCCTTCTATACTGAGTTCTTCCTGACCACCATATATCAAGAACATATCTTTGGTCCTCCGCAGATATTTCAAGATGTTCTTGACCGCAATCCAGTGTGCCTGACCTGGATTACTTTGGAATCGACTGGTCACGCTTAACCCGTAAGCGACATCTGGGCGAGTACACAACATCGCATACATAATGGACCCAATAGCCGAAGCATAAGGCGTATTGTCCATTTCATCTTTCTTAGTCTGTGTTTGTGGACACTGACTCTTTGAAAGATTCAGACCATGTCTGACTGGAAGATATCTTCTTTTAGAATTCTCTAAATGAAATCTCTCCAGGACTTTATCGATGTAAGTACTCTGGCACAACCCGAGAAGCCTCTTAGATCTATCCCTGTAGATCTTCACACCTAATACATAGGCTGCTTCTCCTAAATCTTTCATCTGGAAACATTTTCTTAACCATGCTTTAACAGCATGCATTTCAGGAATATCGTTTCCAATGATTAAGATATCATCGACGTAGAGGACTAGGAAAGTAATCACGCTCCCACTGAACCTCTTATATACACACGGGTCATCTTCATTCTTGATGAAACCAAATTCACTGATTGATTCATCAAAACGAATATTCCAGCTTCTTGATGCTTGTTTAAGTCCATAAATGGACTTCTTTAACTTGCATATTTTATGACGATCTGATGGATTTGTGAAACCTTCAGGTTGTGTCATATACACATCCTCATCCAGTTTTCCATTAAGGAAAGCAGTCTTCACATCCATCTGCCAGATCTCATAATCATAATATGCAGCTATCGCGAGAAGAATCCGAATAGACTTAAACATGGCTACAGGAGAGAAAGTTTCATCATAATCTATCCCGTAGATTTGTTTGAAACCTTTCGCAACTAGCCTGCCTTTATAGGTAACCACGTTACCATCCATGTCAATCTTCTTCTTGAAGATCCATTTACAGCCAATAGGGATTACTCCCGGAGGCGGATCAACCAAATCCCAGACTTGGTTATCTAACATGGAGTCCATCTCGGCTCGCATAGCTTCAAGCCATCTAGCTGACTCCGGTCCACTGACCGCATCCGCATAAGTGAGGGGTTCATCATTATCAATGATGTAGACTCCGTCATAGCGCTCAGGCTGTCGACGGATCCTTCCCGATCTACGCGGTTCCCGTGATATCTGAGCCTCAGGTTGTTCAGTAACATGTTCTACCTGCTCAGGCTCATCCAACTGTGCTTGACTACTTTGTCCTTCCTCTGGATTCTCATCTAGCTTTATTTCTCTCCCACTGGCTTCTTGCAGAAGAAACTCCTTCTCAAAAAAAATAGCCGTCCGAGCAACAAATACCTTGTTCTCTTTGGGATCGTAGAAATAATAACCCTTAGTTTCCTTAGGGTATCCGACAAAGATACATTTCTCAGATCTGCTCTCCAGTTTCCCAGAGGCGAGCTTTTTGACATAAGCCTCGCAACCCCAGATCCTGATACATGTCAAGCTCGGCTGTTTCCCATACCATAACTCATATGGAGTCTTTGAAACTGCCTTGGATGGCACTCGGTTTAGTACCTTTGCAGCTGTCTCCAGTGCAAATCCCCAAAAGGAGTAAGGTAGAGTAGCCTGACTCATCATAGAACGAACCATATCAAGTAACGTTCTATTTCTCCTCTCGGACACACCATTCCATTGCGGTGTTCCTGGCGGAGTGAGCTGTGAGATAATCTCACACTCCTTTAGATAGTCAGTAAACGCATGACTCAAGTATTCTCCACCTCGATCAGAACGAAGTGCCTTGATATTTCGGCCTAGCTGATTCTGTACTTCATTCTTGAACTCTTTGAACTTGTCAAAAGATTCACTTTTATGTCTCATTAAATAGACATACCCATATCTACTGAAATCATCAGTAAAGGTAATGAAGTACGAATAGCCACCTCTGGCATGTTTACTAAATGGCCCACACACATCACTGTGTATAAGGTCAAGTAAACCTGAAGCCCTTTGACCTTTATTAGGAAAAGGAGACTTCGTCATTTTGCCCATTAAACAAGCTTTGCATGTATCAATCTCCTCATAGGAGAATGATCCCAGCAGTCCATTGTCATGCAACCGCTTAATGCGTTTCTTGTTAATATGGCCTAAACGACTATGCCATAGCAAGGTGCTATCATCAGCATACTTGGCTTTCTTATTATCAATAGTTTGTATAGAACATTCCATGTCCAACATGAATAACCCATTGTTAATTGATCCATAAGCATAAACAATATTATCATAAGAAATTACACACTTTGAAATATTGCATTCAAAGGAAAATCCTTTCCTGACAAGAGCAGGAATAGAGATAATATTTTTCGTAATACTTGGAACAAAATAACAATTGTCAAGTTCTAGTACAAGTCCAGATGGTAATGAGATGTAATAAACCCCTACAGCAACAGCAGCAACCCGTGCTCCGTTTCCAACTCGTAGGTCCACCTCATGCTGCCCCACCTGTCTTCTTCTCTTGAGTTCCTGTACATTTGAACAAATGTGAACTCCACATGCAGTGTCCAACACCCATGAAATAGAAGAAGAAGAGATCATGACCTCAGTCACAAATATACCTGAGCCAGAAGCGATGCTTCCCTTCTTGTCTCCTTGGAGCGCTTTACAGTCCTTTTTCCAGTGACCCAGCTGGCCACAGTGGAAACATCTGTATTCCTTCGACCGCTTAACCTTTTGTTTCAGCGCCTTGTTGTAGTTCTTGACTGGGGCTTTGCCCTTCTTCCCCTTCTTCTTGTTCCTAGAAGGAACCATTAAGACAGAGGTTGAAGGCTTTCCCTTCAGAGTTTCCTCAGTAGTCAAGAGCATATTCAGCAACTCTGCCGGAGTACAATCGATTTTGTTCATATTAAAGTTAATAATGAACGCATCGAAAGAAGGCGGGAGAGACTGCAGAATAATGTCTACAGCAAGCTCCTGATTGATGGTATGCCCCAGTTTCTCTAGAGCCTCCTTGTGCCCAATCATCTTGAGCACGTGAGCTCCCACTGGGCTCCCTTCAGCCAGTTTGCTCTGAAAGAACAGCTTAATCAAATTGTAGCGCTCAGTCCTTGCCTGTGCAGCATACAGCATCTTGAGGTTTGCTATCATTTCTATAGAAGACATATCCTCATGCTGATGCTGCAGCGGTGGCGTCATAGACGCTAGCATCAGGCAAGCGACATCAATGCTATCATTGACATGTTTTTCATAGGCTTCACGAACCGCCCTTGCGGCGTTCGCAGCGGGTTGAGGCGGTATCGCCGTCTCGAGGACATACAGTTTCCTCTCTGCCTTAAGAACAATCTTAAGGTGTCCGTACCAGTCTGAGAAGTTTGGCCCAGCAAACTTCTCCCTTTCCAGTAGGGATCGCACATTGAAGTTCATGGTGTTCGTTGCTGCAGGAATCTACAACAATGCAAGAACAGCAAGGTCAGTATCAATGTTTAGAATCAATCCAGGACTTAAGAAAGATTCTTTTTCTCACTATTTTATCTGACTGAAAAATCCAGTAAAATAGTCCGAAAGAGTAAGACTCTTTTAGTGAGATGGGATCCAGATTTCATACTTGGTCTCCGCGTCCCGCTCAGGCGAGATAAGATGCACAGAGAGTACAAGCACTAATCTCTGGTAGGCAGTCCCTGCCAATCGCCAACCCGTGCGATTCCCCTTCATCTGGGCAATCCAGCTGACTGTGCCAACTGAGTTGGTACAACACAGTCTCTGATCCCACAGATGGCTGCCTCCATATAGCTAACATATGCCCCATATGTAGCCTACATGGTCAAGCTGACCTGACCTACTCCCTGGACCACCACGTGCTATGCTGAGCAACAAGAAGCGATAAATCCCTTCTCTGTAACACGCAGGTGAAATCACACACCGTCTGAAGAAAGATGGGCGTGCCCACTGAGTGGGTACAACACGGCCCCAACGATAGTCAGAACAGTGAGGTTTCGCGCCAGAAGGCATTTCGTGCTTGATATTTAGCGTTGGATTTTAACGGTCTTTTATCTTCTTACTATCAGGCAAATCCTATGGCTATAGCAGAAGATAAATAACTCATGCAATTCTAATTATTCAACAATAAAAGAAAGCATGGATCTTATGTGGTAAAAGCCCATTAAGCCTAAGTAAGACCTTAACCTAAATTAAGTCTTCACTTGCTTTCTTCATGGGGCTTTTTCTTCTCATCTGGCCCAACCTAGGGCCCAAGCGCCAATTGCAGCTCAGGTGCGCCCACCAGGAAAATGCGCCTGTCCTAGGGTCGAACCCTAGACCTCCCACCTGGTCAAGCCACTGCTGCATGCGCCTCTGCCATGTGTGCTTTGTGCTCTTGTCTGATTAAATTACAAATTAATCTATCTAGACAAGATTGACACGCAGGTCAATTACACTTATAAATTAAATACAATGTGATTCGCAGATCACAATTAAATATTAATTTACAATTAACCAGGCTCGCAGGCCCCAGCACAGCACACAATAAAGGGCAACCCACATAAGATGAAATAAACAAGCACATGGCATCCAATCAAACATGTGATCCAATAATAATAAGAAAATAAAATTTTGAAAACCCATTGGCATCAATTTTAATTTTCTTATATGCCCTACAACCTTACAACGGTCCATTGATAGGGATCCACTCATCATTTCTAGTTAGATCCATTACCCTTGCATGCACCAAGTCCTAACTGACTTGAGTTGACCTAATGGTCAACTATGCATGCGCCAAGGGCTGAACAACCATCATGAGTTCTGGCAAGCGGGTGTGACCCCGGGCCTAACTCATGTGCGTTCAATGGTTGTCTCAACCAGACCTCGCTACACGCCTGTGATGCAATCGACCTATAGCCACCTCGTGCTTGCGCACAGGTGCCATCTGGTCGATCCATCTAGGCTGTCAGATGGTCTGATCAGACTGGTTGGATCTACTCTAGAAGATGACTTCAACCCCATCAACCCGTCTAAGGGTTTATAGCAGGCGCTTAGTCTAAAGAGGGGCGCGCAAGTTAAGTTTTTCTATGACAAAACAACAACAAGCACCAATACATGCGCCAAAGAGCAATAAACATCATACATGTTGTTTTCGCATCATGAACTTTCATGAACTTGCGCATGTAATCAACCATAGATCTAAGCATGAGAGTAAACATGGATCACACAAAGTATCAAGCAATCATATGAATTATACCGAAAACATCAGGCTCTGATACCAATTGTGAGTACCCCTTTCATGAGGGGGGCGAAACCCTAAAGCATGCGCATTCAAGAAATTTTCTAGGGCTTCATAAGATCGCATGTGGTATAACCATATGATCAACTTAAGTTTTACTAAGATCAAGATGTGATCTTACCATAGCCATCGCTTGGATGGTGCCTTGGAAGCAAGAGGGCGAAAGGGGCTCTCCTCCAAAGGTGGCGCACACAAGAGGATGATGGCTACTCCTTGTGTTCCTTGTGCTAGAAAGGCTTCAAGGGTCCTTGTCGAATGGAAGGGAAGAGATCTACTCTTTGCTTGGCCGAATCCTCTCTTGTCGTCAACCTTCACAACGCAAGCCGTGAGTCGTCAAGAGCAAAGGGGCGAGAGATAATAATCGAGAGGCGTTGCTTTCAAACGTGGAGACGTTCCCATTTTGGAAAACCGAAATTCCAAAAATAGCAACCACTTGATTACATGCGTTATGCGTTCACTTGAAATGAACCAAACGCATATCCCTTCTCCCATATGAACCACGCGCTCACACATGAGGCGGTTCAATGTATTTGGTTCAATGACCAAACCAAATCAGCCCAAGCTTTTAGTCCAGATCGAATCAAACCCTAAGGTTCCAGATCTGACCATTCATCTCCTGATGCTTCTGATCTCACCGATCTAGCATCAACACTCTCGATCGAAGCTTACCGATCTCAAGCCCTAATCAATCAAACATGATCAGACCAGATCTCACTTATAATCAGAGTTTAAATCCCTTTAAACTGAACTAAACAATTCAGTCCACACGATCTGACTTAAGTAAGCCATATCATCAAATTGTGTGACCCTGAGGGTTTCCTTTAAATGTCGGTAACGATAACTTACATTATCACGATCAGTGAGGGGTATCTAGCAACACATCACTGTCTCCCGATATAGAGGAAAGAGTCTTCCAAGACTACACCCAAACCACAGCACAAGTGTGAATCAACTCACTAGGCATACATATTTCCTTTGCCACTGGATGTTCTTATTGGACAAGCGTGTCAAGCTTGTAGCTCCAATATGATGAGCATGATTAGATCAGATGAACATAGTCACCTAGGTATGGCCATACACTTTCTCAATCATCTCATTTAAGGGGGGGCCCATTAGAATATCACACTCCAATTAAGGAGACGGCAATCCTATATCTATCACTAGTGCCCTAACCTGACTCATGATCATTATCCAAGATAGTCTATAACCATTATGTTTCAAATGATATTGAACTACCTCAAAACAATGACAATCATCATTTAGAAACACAACTGATCTCAAGTCAGAGGACATGTGCCACTTGATGCAAAACAAGGATTATTCACATTGTGACAAGCAATTGAATATCCTAGTAGGGTCTGTCCAGTACATCCAATGTACCCATGAGTCTACATCTTATTCCATGCTCGAAGCATCCTATAAGATTAGAACACATATTAGTCTCAATCATATCAAGGCTGTCTCATGTTCACCAAGATATCTCGACTAAGGACTTTATAGCATGTCAGCCTAGCTGAATAGCATTGAGACATTATTCAGAAGCACAGTTATTGCAGCAGACAATGTAACAAACTGAATAACAACCATTGCCTTTATAAACAAAAGAGTTTATACATGATACTGTTACAATCCCAAGGCCTCAAACATTAGCCTTAAGGGCATACCCCAACACCGGGGTCACACCCGCTTGCCGAAACTCATGAGGGTTGTTCAGCCCTTTGCGCATGCATGGTTGACCATTAGGTCAACTCAAGTCAGTTAGGACTTGGTGCATGCAAGGGCAGTGGATCTGACTAGATGGATGAGTGGATCCCTATCAATGGACCATTGTAAGGTTGTAGGGCACATAAGAATATTAAAATTGATGCCAATGGGTTTTCAAAATTTTATTTTCTTGTAAATGGATCACATATTGAGTGGATGCCATGTGCTTGTTTATTTCATCTTATGTGGGTTGCCCTTTTAATGTCTGCTGTGCTGGGGCCTGCGAGCCTGGATTAAAATTGTAAATTAATTTATATTGTGATCTGCGCATCACTTTTATTTAATTTATAATGTGTAATTGACCTGCGAGTCAATCATGTCTAGATAGATTAAATTGTAAGTTTAATCAGACATGAGCACAGAGCACAGTTGGCAGAGGCGCATGCAGCAGAGGCTTGACCAGGTGGGAGGTCTAGGGTTTGACCCTATGACAGGCGCATCTACCTGGTGGGTGCACCTGAGCTGCAGAAGGCGCTTAGGCCCTGGTCTGGGCCAGATGAGAGGCAAAAGACCCAAGAAGAACTAAAGTGAAGACTTAAGTTAACTTAAGGTCTTACTTAGGGTTAATGGGCTTTTACCACATAAGATCAGCATGCTTTCTACTTATCGTTTATAATTAGAATTGCATGATTTATTTATCTTCTGCTATCACCATAGGGTTTTGCATGATAGTTAAGAAGATAAAAGACCGTTAAAATCCAACGCTAAAATATCAAGCTCGATAGCCTTCTGACGCGAAACCTCACTGTTCTGACTATCGTTGGAGCCGTGTTGTACCCACTCAGTGGGCACGTCCATCTATCTTCAGACGGTGTGTGATTTCACCTGCGTGTTACAGAGAAGGGATTTATCGCTTCTCGTTGCTCAGCATAGCACGTGGTGGTCCAGGGAGTAGGTCGGGTCAGCTTGACCATGTAGGCTACATATGTGGCGCATATGGTAGCTATATGGAGGCAGCCATCTGTGGGATCAGAGACTGTGTTGTACCAACTCAGTTGGCACAGTCTGCTGGATTGCCCAGATGAAGGGGAATCGCACGGGTTGGCGATTGGCAGGGACTGCCTACCAGAAATTAGTGCTTGTACTCTCTGTGCATCTTATCTCGCCTGAGCGGGACGCGGAGACCAAATATGAAATCTGGATCCCATCTCACTAAAAGAGTGTTACTCTTTCGGGCTGTTTTGCTGGATTTTTCAGCCAGATAAAATAGTGAGAAAAGAATCATTCTTAAGTCCTGGATTGATTCTGGACATTGATACTGACCTTGCTGTTCTTGCATTGTTGTAGATTCCTGCAGCAACGAACACCATGAGCTTCAATGTGCGATCCCTACTGGAAAGGGAGAAGTTTGCTGGGCCAAACTTCTCAGACTGGTACGGACACCTTAAGATTGTCCTTAAGGCTGAGAGGAAACTGTATGTCCTCGAGACGGCTGTACCGCCTCAACCCGCTGCGAACGCCGCAAGGGCGGTTCGCGATGCCTATGAAAAGCATGTCAATGATAGCATTGATGTCGCTTGCCTGATGCTAGCGTCTATGACGCCACAGCTGCAGCGTCAGCATGAGGATATGTCTGCTATAGAAATTATAGCAAACCTCAAGATGCTGTATGCTGCACAGGCGAGGACTGAACGCTATAATCTGACCAAGCTTTTCTTTCAGAGCAAACTGGCTGAAGGGAGCCCAGTGGGAGCTCATGTGCTCAAGATGATTGGGCACAAGGAGGCTCTAGAGAAACTGGGGCATACCATCAACCAGGAGCTTGCTGTAGACATTATTCTGCAGTCTCTCCCGGCCTCCTTCGATGCGTTCATTATTAATTTTAATATGAACAAGATCGATTGTACTCCGGCAGAGTTGCTGAATATGCTCTTGACTACGGAGGAGACTCTGAAGGGAAAGCCTTCAACCTCTATCTTGATGTTCCCTTCCAGGAACAAGAAGAAGGGGAAGAAGGGCAAAGCCCCTGTCAAGAACTACAGCAAGGCTCTGAAACAAAAGGTGAAGCGGTCGAAGGACAACAGATGTTTCCATTGTGGCCAGCTGGGTCACTGGAAAAAGGACTGTAAAGCGCTCCAAGGAGACAAGAAGGGAAGCATCACTTCTGGCTCAGGTATATTTGTGACTGAGGTCATGATATCTTCTTCTTCTATTTCATGGGTGTTGGACACTGCATGTGGAGTTCACATTTGTTCAAATGTACAGGAACTCAAGAGAAGAAGACAGGTGGGACAGCATGAGGTGGACCTACGAGTTGGAAACGGGGCACGGGTTGCTGCTGTTGCTGTAGGGGTTTATTACATCTCATTACCATCTGGACTTGTACTAGAACTAGACAATTGTTATTTTGTTCCAAGTATTACGAAAAATATTATCTCTATTCCTGCTCTTGTCAGGAAAGGATTTTCCTTTGAATGCAATATTTCAAAGTGTGTAATTTCTTATGATAATATTGTTTATGCTTCTGGATCAATTAACAATGGGTTATTCATGTTGGACATGGAATGTTCTGTACAAAATATTGATAATAAGAAAGCCAAGTATGCTGATGACAGTACCTTGTTATGGCATAGTCGTTTAGGCCATATTAACAAGAAACGCATTAAGCGGTTGCATGACCATGGACTGCTGGGATCATTCTCCTATGAGGAGATTGATACATGCAAAGCTTGTTTAATGGGTAAAATGACGAAGGCTCCTTTTTCTCACAAAGGTCAAAGGGCTTCAGGTTTACTTGACCTTATACACAGTGATGTGTGTGGGCCATTTAGTAAACATGCCAGAGGTGGCTATTCGTACTTCATTACCTTTACTGATGATTTCAGTAGATATGGGTATGTCTATCTAATGAGACATAATAGTGAATCTTTTGACAAGTTCAAAGAGTTCAAGAATGAAGTACAGAATCAGCTAGGCCGAAATATCAAGGCACTTCGCTCAGATCGAGGTGGAGAATACCTAAGTCGAGAGTTTACTGACTATCTGAAGGAGTGTGGGATTATCTCACAGCTCACTCCGCCAGGAACACCGCAATGGAATGGTGTGTCCGAGAGGAGGAACAGAACCTTACTGGATATGGTTCGTTCAATGATGAGTCAAGCTACTCTACCTTACTCCTTTTGGGGATTTGCACTGGAAACAGCTGCAAAGGTACTAAACCGAGTGCCATCCAAGGCAGTTTCGAAGACTCCATATGAGCTATGGTATGGGAAACAGCCGAGCTTGACATTTATCAAGATCTGGGGTTGCGAGGCTTATGTCAAAAAGCTCGCCTCTGGGAAACTGGAGAGCAGATCTGAGAAATGTATCTTTGTCGGTTACCCTAAGGAAACTAAGGGTTATTATTTCTACGATCCCAAAGAGAACAAGGTATTTGTTGCTCGGACGGCTATTTTTCTTGAGAAGGAGTTTCTTCTGCAAGAAGCCAGTGGGAGAGAAATAAAGCTGGATGAGAATCTAGAGGAAGGACAAAGTAGTCAAGCACAGTTGGATGAGCCTGAGCCAGTTGAGCAGGTTATTGCACAACCTGAGGCTCAGATATCACGGGAACCGCGTAGATCGGGAAGGATCCGTCGACAGCCTGAGCGCTATGACGGAGTCTACATCATTGATAATGATGAACCCCTCACTTATGCGGATGCGGTCAGTGGACCGGAGTCAGCTAGGTGGCTTGAAGCTATGCGAGCCGAGATGGACTCCATGTTAGATAACCAGGTCTGGGATTTGGTTGATCCACCTCCGGGAGTAATCCCTATAGGCTATAAATGGATCTTCAAGAAGAAGATTGACATGGATGGTAACGTGGTTACCTATAAAGGCAGGCTAGTTGCGAAAGGTTTCAAACAAATCTACGGGATAGATTATGATGAAACTTTCTCTCCTGTAGCCATGTTCAAGTCTTTTCGGATTCTTTTCGCAATAGCAGCATATTACGATTATGAGATCTGGCAGATGGATGTGAAGACCGCTTTCCTTAATGGAAAACTAGATGAGGATGTGTATATGACACAACCTGAAGGTTTCACTAATCCATCAGATCGTCATAAAATATGCAAGTTAAAGAAGTCCATTTATGGACTTAAACAAGCATCTAGAAGCTGGAATATTCGTTTTGATGAATCAATCTGTGAATTTGGTTTCATCAAGAATGAAGATGACCCGTGTGTATATAAGAGGTTTAGTGGGAGCGTGATTACTTTCCTAGTCCTCTACGTCGATGATATCTTAATCATTGGAAACGATATTCCTGAACTGCATGCTGTTAAAGCATGGTTAAGAAAATGTTTCCAGATGAAAGATTTAGGAGAAGCAGCCTATGTATTAGGTGTGAAGATCTACAGGGATAGATCTAAGAGGCTTCTCGGGCTGTGCCAGAGTACTTACATCGATAAAGTCCTGGAGAGATTTCATTTAGAGAATTCTAAAAGAGGATATCTTCCAGTCAGACATGGTCTGAATCTTTTAAAGAGTCAGTGTCCACAAACACAGACTGAGAAAGATGAAATGGACAATACGCCTTATGCTTCGGCTATTGGGTCCATTATGTATGCGATGTTATGTACTCGCCCAGACGTCGCTTACGGGTTAAGCGTGACCAGTCGATTCCAAAGTAATCCAGGTCAGGCACACTGGATTGCGGTCAAGAACATTTTAAAATATCTGCGGAGGACCAAAGATATGTTCTTGATATATGGTGGTCAGGAAGAACTCAGTATAGAAGGATATACTGACGCTTCGTTCCAGTCGGACCAGGATGATTTCCGATCGCAATCAGGCTATGTTTTTAGCTTGAATGGAGGAGCAGTGGTGTGGAAAAGTTTCAAACAGTCTACTGTTGCTGATTCCACAACAGAAGCCGAGTATGTTGCAGCCTCAGAAGCATCTAAGGAGGCAGTGTGGATTCGCAAGTTCATTAAAGAACTTGGTGTCGTTCCTTCGAGTGCAGATCCTTTGGTTATCTTTGTTGGGGTATGCCCTTAAGGCTAATGTTTGAGGCCTAAGGATTGTATCAGTATCATGTAATAAACTCTTATGTTTATAAAGGCATGGTTATTATTCAGTTTGTTATATTATCTGCTGCAATAGATATACTTCTGAATAATGTCTCAATGCTGTTCAGCTAGGCTGACATGCTATATGTCCTTAGTCGATGTATCTTGGTGAACATGAGACAGCCTTGATATGGTTAAGACTAGTATGTGTTCTAATCTTATTGGATGCTTCGAGCATGGAATAAGATGTAGACTCATGGGTACATTGGATGTACTGGACAGACCCTACTAGGATATTCAATTGCTTGTCACAATGTGAATATTCCTTGATTGTATCAAGTGGCACATTTCCTCTGACTTGAGATCACTTGTGTTTCTAAATGATGATTGTCATTGTTTTGAGATAGTTCAATATCATTTGAAATATAATGATTATAGACTATCTTGGATGGTGAGCTTGAGTCAGGTTAGGGTACTAGTGATAGACATAGGATTGCCGTCTCCTTGTTTAAGGAGTGTGATGTTCTAAAGGGGCCCCCTGGATGAGATGATGAGAAAGTGTATGGCCATACCCAGATGACTGTGTTCATCTGATCTAATCATGCTCATCATATTGGAGCTACAAGCTTGACACGCTTGTCCAATAAGAACATCCAGTGGCAAAGGAAATATGTATGCTTAGTGAAGTTGATTCACACTTGTGCTATTTTTGGGTGTAGTCTTGGAAGACTCTTTCCTTTATATCGGGAGACAGTGATGTGTTGCTAGATACCCCTCACTGATCGTGATGACGTGAGTTATCGTTACCGACATTTAAAGGAAACCCTCAGGGTCGCACAATTTGATGAAATGGCTTACTTAAGTCAGATCGTGTGGACTGAATTGTTCAGGTTCAGTTTAAAGGGATTTAATCTCTGATTGTAAGTGAGATCTGGTCTGATCATGTCTGATTGATTAGGGCTTAAGATCGGTAAGCTTCGATTGAGAGAATGGATGCTGGATCGGTCAGATCAGGAGCATCAAGAGATTGACGGTCAGATCAAGAGCCTTTGGGTTTAATTGAGATCTAGACCATATTGCTTGGTTTATTTGGTCTTGGGCCAAACCGAAATGAACCAGCTCATTACATGAGCGCATGGTTCAATTGAAGAGGAATTTGCGTTGAGGGAAAAATTCATGGTCGCATGAATTGTTGGCTTTCTATTTTTAGAAAGCATGTCACAACGTGACCACCTCTCTCTCACATCGCCTCTTCACGCCTTTGTCGCCCTCTCTTGGTTTGGACGAGTAGAGACATCTCGTGTAGAGAAGTGGAGACGACAAGAGGAAAGTTTTTTTGCCAAGCAAGGAGTTGCTCTCTCCCTTTCCTTTCGATCAAAGACACCTTGGACGATCCTTGCTAGCACAAGGGACGACAAGAAGCAAGCCGTCGCTCATCTTGTGTGTGACGATTTGGAGGAGACCTTTGTTGTTCTCTTGCTTCCAAGGCGCCATCTAGAAATGGCCATGGTATTAATCGCATCTTCTCTATTCATGCTTCAAAAGTTGATCATATAATGCATGCTCATCGATTCTATGAAACCCTTGAATCCGCTGCCCATTTTTGTTTGCGCCACTTTAGGGTTTCGCCCCCTATGTGGGAACCTTCAATCTTCTATGATAACACTGGAGCAATCGCACAAGCAAAGGAACCACGGTCGCACCAGAAGTCCAAGCACATACAGAGACGGTTTCACTTGATCCGGGAGATCATTGATCGTGGCGAGATCAAAATCTGCAAGGTTCATACAGATGACAATCTGGCTGACCCGCTTACCAAGCCTCTGGCGCAGCAGAAGCATGAGAAGCACTGTAATAATATGGGTTTGAGATTTCTCAACCATTAGATTAAGTGCAAGTGGGAGATTGTTGGGGTATGCCCTTAAGGCTAATGTTTGAGGCCTTGGGATTCTATTAGTATCATGTATATAAACTCTTATATTTATAAAGGCAATGGTTGTTATTCAGTATGTTACATTGTCTGCTGCAATAAGTGTGCTTCTGAATAATGTCTCAATGCTGTTCAGCTAGGCTGACATGCTGTAATGTCCTTAGTTGAGATATCTTGGTGAACATGAGACAGCCTTGATATGATTGAGACTAATATGTGTTCTAATCTTATAGGATGCTTCGAGCATGGAATAAGATGTAGACTCATGGGTACATTGGATGTACTGGACAGACCCTACTAGGATATTCAATTGCTTGTCACAATGTGAATAATCCTTGTTTGCATCAAGTGGCACATGTCCTCTGACTTGAGATCACTTGTGTTTCTAAATGATGATTGTCATTGTTTTGAGGTAGTTCAATATCATTTGAAATATAATGATTATAGACTATCTTGGATAATGATCATGAGTCAGGTTAGGACACTAGTGATAGATATAGGATTGCCGTCTCCTTGTATAAGGAGTGTGATGTTCTAAAGGGGCCCCCCGAATGAGATGATTGAGAAAGTGTATGGCCATACCCAGGTGACAATGTTCATCTGGTCTAATCATGCTCATCATATTGGAGATACAGGCTTGACATGCTTGTCCAATAAGAACATCCAGTGGCAAAGGAAACATTTGTGCCTAGTGAAGTGGATTCACACTTGTGCTGTGGTTTGGGAGTAGTCTTGGAAGACTCTTTCCTTTATATCAGGAGACAGTGATGTGTTGCTAGATACCCCTCACTGATCGTGATAACGTAAGTTATCATTACCGACATTTAAAGGAAACCCTCAGGGTCTCACAATTTGATGATATGGCTTCTTTAAGTCAGATCGTGTGGACTGAATTGTTTGGGTTCAGTTTAAAGGGATTTATACTCTGATTGTAAGTGAGATCTGGTCTGATCATGTTTGATTGATTAGGGCTTGAGATCGGTAAGCTTCGATCGAGAGAGTTGATGCTAGATCAGTGAGATCAGGAGCATCAGGAGATGAACGGTTAGATCTGGAGCCTTAGGGTTTAATATGATCTAGACCAAGTGGCTTGGCTTAATTGGGGTTTTGAACCAAATCTAATTGAACCGGTTCACTATGTGAACGCTTGGTTCAATTAGAGGAAGTTTCGAGCGTTCACTTGGAGTGAACGCATGAGCCATTAAGACTTACCAATTTTGGAAGGCGGTTTTCTATGTTGAAAACCAAAAACGCCTCCATGTTGTAAGTGTCGCTCAATTGAACTTGACGTCTCTTGCATTCTCGTTGGAGAAGGTGTTGACGACAAGGGAAGCGCTCTCGGCCAAGAAATCGTCTCCTCATCCCTACCACTCGAGAAGGATACTTGTAGATCCTTGCTAGCACAAGGAGCTTCAAGGAGAAGTCATCTTCACCTTGTGTGCGTCTTCTTTGGAGGAGAGCTTATTTGCCCTCTTTGCTTCCAAGCCGCCTCCTTACTCATGGCCATGGTAACGCATCTTTCACTTGATGTTTTAAGTTGATCATATGACATATAGATCGATTCATGAAACCCTTGCTTCCGCTGCCGAAATGAACAATATGCGCCACTTAGGGTTTCGCTCCCCCTTGAAGGGGACCCCTTACAATGTCTTCCTTGATGATGTGAGTATTTATACTTGTGATTAGAGAAAAACCCTATCATGTTAGATTTATTTCTTCAATGCATATCTATTTTTGAAATTTGACATTGGTTGATGCATGAAATTTTGGGTAGTTGTGTTATTTGATGAATAAGATCTAAAGGTGAAACTACTCCTTTTGAATAAAATGAGTATATGAGTATGATTTGTGAATTGATATCAATTGATCAACCTAGTAAATGTTTAGTTTATTTTTGCTATTTGTTGGGAAATAAGAATCCAAGATCCATAAAAATAGTGAGAGACTCCCCTACTTGGCACTATGTAAAATTGATAGTGGTACCTAAGACAGGGGTTGAAGTCTATGCATGAAAAATAATGAGAGATAAAAAGAATAAGACTCCTCTACTTGGCACTGTGTAAAATCGACAGTGGTACCGAAGAAAAGAGTTGAAGTCAAAAATAAAAAGTATGTATCTATGTGGGTACATGCCATCTTTACAAAAATGCAAAAAAAAAAAAAAGGGAAAAAATTGTGCGTGGAAAAAGATCTTGGAAACCTAATTCCTGTAAACAAAAGCATGATAGATTTGAACTGAAAACTGGGTGAAATCATGAAATTGATGATTCTATTTATTATACAAGTTACAAAGTTTTATTTGATTGAGTTGTGGCTCTAGAGGGTTGAGTTCTAAGGATGATATGTTTAAATGAAGTTTTATTAAGCAATTGATGGAAATTTTCATTGATAGGTTGTATTTTAGAAATTTATTGAGCATGAAAAGGTTATTCTTTTAATCAAATTTTGATTTCAAATTTTGATTTTTGCTTGAGGACAAGCAAAGTTTGAGCCTTATGTGTTTGATGACACCAAAATATGTAGTATATTTTGTATCATTTTAAATACTTTTTCATGCTAAATTGAGGATTTTTTACTTATTTTTATGCTGAATCCATCAAATATTGCAAAGTCTACTTCTATTTTGGTTTTTCATGATTTTCAGGCAAAAAGGCACTATTTGGGCGTTTTTAAGCAAAATCAAACACATAGAAGAGTTCTCATCATCAAGAAGAAGTCACACAACAAATTTCACGAAAATTGAAGCTAAGAACCAAAATACGGAAGTGCCGTAAACTATTTTACAGTACCGTATTTTCACGGCTACTGTATTATCAAGAACACGGCCGTATTTTGGTGATTTTCCGAACAGAAAGTTTTTGTGATTTTACGGCACTGTCGTAAAGAATTACATGGGCCGTATTTTCCAACGTTTCAGGCTAGAGTGTTCAACCGATTTTACGGCACCACAGTGAAGAAGTTTACGGTGTCATATTTTGTGAAGACTTCAGACTAGAGAACTCGACTGAAATTATGGCACTGCCATAAACGATATTACGGTACCGTATTTCCCAGCGTGTCCAGAATAGAACACTCAAGCTATTTTACGGCAGTGCCGTAGCATATTATACTGCCGTAATTCCCAGTCAAAAAACGTAATTTTTACGAGTCTGAATCTTGCGCGGGCCATAACTTTTGATCCAGTGCTCTAAATCAAAATCTGAAAATTATTGCAGACTCGTCTTTAAGAGGAGAAGATGCTCGAAGTGGAAGAGAAGAATTTTTATCCAATATCGAGGGAGAAATCGCCAGAGAGATGGATAGGGTTTGGCCTCGCGCCAAGAGGCGTAGAGGGCACCTCAGGCCGTGATTTTCACTCAGAAGATTCGTCTGGAGAAGAGAAAGACACCACAGAAGTTTCAGAGTATTTGGAGTCCGATCAGAGGAGGAATCAATAAAACAGCGGTGACAGTGCTGTTCATCACGAAATTACGGGTGTAATTTACATTACACCCGTGTTGTAACGTTGTTTTTTTCTCCTTCTCTGATTTCTAATTGTTCTAAACTATGATTCATTGTATTTTTTCCTCCATGCAAGCTTAACACTCTTTTGGGACATGGGGTGTAATCCCCTTGATTCTTAATGATTAGATAACTCTTCTATTTTCGTCATGATAATTTTTGCTATGATAATTTTACTTTTGTGATGGATTGTGCTTAGACTCTCTATAAGTCCATGTTACTAATTATGTTTTTAGAGTTTTTGCAATGAGACTGAAAGGTGATTTGCTTGAGAACTTGGAACCCTAGAATTGCATGTTAGGATCCCTTCCTTAGGTTAGATCTAATTTGATCTGTTCTAGTAAATTAATTGTCATGATTATAACATGAATCTATAGATCGAGTATATTTGTCAAACGTGGAGATCTTGTGCGAAAGCAAGGATCGGAACGTTGGAGATCCATGAGTAAAACTAGTGTAGAGACTCGGATGCACGAAAGTGATCCTTGAGACTCCACTAGAGATTATCAACCTAGAATTCGGATGCACGAAAGTGATCTTTGAATTCTCTGATTGATGATTTACTTATCTTTAACCTGGGATAAATCTTGCGCGAAAGTGAGGATTTATCTCTGCGTGGTTATCTGCACGAAAGTGAGATAATCCTTTTATGAAGTAAATTAGGTCTTTATTTTAGCAAGATTTGATTGACGAACCTTTTATATATCTAATCATTGAAGTTAAGGTGGATGAAACCCTAGTCCCATGTATCTCTCTGATTTATCTTTTCACCCTTTATATCATTCACTTGCATCATATTCGGCTTACTTAGCTAGCGAGAAAATAATTATTTGGTAATTAACAATAAAGGTCTCTGTGGATCGATATTTTTATTACTTCGATAATTCTGTGCACTTGCGAAATCCTATCAGTAACATAGTCTAAACTCTACCTTCTTTGGGGGATGCTCAATGGAGTAGTAGTAGATGTTGCATTATTTATGATGAAACACATGGATAAAGTGGCTAGGGCCAAGAGGGGTGCCATTGTGATAGGAGGGCTGATTACACCTATAGCCTTACATCTGAATGTTGAACCATATGGGATAGAAGTTGCAAGGGGGAATGCAAGACTTGATCTTGAGTCTTGCATGGCAATGAAAATGATAGTTAGAGAAGGGGATGTCTTTTGTTTGGTCCTTGGACCAAATGCCCCTACTCTACCATTACCCCATCCAGAGAAAACCACTGTGAAAGAAAGAACGAATTGGAAGCCTGATCCCCGGCAATGGTGCCAAAAACTTGATACGTCCGCAAGTGCACGGATTTATCGAAGTAATAAAAATATCGTTCCTAACGAGGATCTAGCGGTCACACGGATCTATCAGCGTATTCTAAGTTGAAATATGTTATTTGTGATATTTGTGGATATCATGGGCATCATTATACTGAATGTCAATTTGGGACTCCTTCATGCTTTAACTCATGCCCTAGTACTCAAAATCAAAGTTAGGAGAACCATCAAAACTATCTTTATCAGACTGACCCAACGTTTATTCCACAATCAGAGTCTAGTCAACTTGAAGAATCTGTTGGGGTATGCCCTTAAGGCTAATGTTTGAGGCCTTGGGATTGTATAAGTATCATGTAATAAACTCTTAAGTTTATAATAAGGCATGGTTGTTATTCAGGTTGTTACCTTGTCTGCTGTAATAAGTGTACTTCTGAATAATGTCTCAAAGCTGTTCAGCTAGGCTGACAGGCTATATGTCCTTAGTCGAGATATCTTGGTGAACATGAGACAGCCTTGATATGATGGAGACTAATATGAGTGCTAATCTTATAGGATGCTTCGAGCATGGAATAAGATGTAGACTCATGGGTACATTGGATGTACTGGACAGACCCTACTGGGATATTGCATTGCTTGTCACAATGTGAATGATCCCTGTAAGCAGCAAGTGGCACATGTCCTTTGACTTGAGATCACTTGTGTTTCTAAATGATGATTGTCATTGTTTTGAGGTAGTTCAATATCATTTGAAATATAATGATTATAGACTATCTTGGATGGTGAGCTTGAATCAGGTTAGGGCACTAGTGATAGATAAAGGATTGCCGTCTCCTTGTTTAAGGAGTGTGGTGTTCTAAGGGCCCCCCTATATGAGATGATTGAGATAGTGTATGGCCATACCCAGATGACTATGTGCATCTGATCTAATCATGCTCATCGTATTGGAGTTACAAGCTTGACCCGCTTGTCCAATAAGAACATCCAGTGGCAAAGGACACATGTATGCCTTGTGAATTGAGTCACACTTGTGCTATGGTTTGGGAGTAGTCTTGGAAGACTCTTTCCTTTATATCGGGAGACAGTGATGTGTTGCTAGATACCCCTCACTGATCGTGATAACGTAAGTTATCGTTACCGACATTTAGAGGAAACCCTCAGGGTCGCACAATTTGGTGATATGGCTTACTTGAGTCAGATCGTATGGACTGGATTCTTTGAGTTCAGATTAAAGGGATTTAATCTCTGATTGTAAGTGAGATCTGGTCTGATCATGTTTGATTGATTAGGACTTGAGATCGGTAAGCTTCGATCGAGAGAGGTGATGCTAGATCGGAGAGATCAAGGGCATCAGATGATGAATGGTTAGATCATGAGCCTTGGGGGTTCAATTTGGTCTAGACCAAGTGGCTAGAGCTATTTCGGTTTGGTTTGTTGAACCAAAGCCGATTTGACATTTTGGCTTGAACCGGTTCACAATGGTGAACGCATGGTTCAATCCTAAAATGCGTTTGGGTTGAGTTGAGCGCATGGACTTGATGAGCTTCCATTTATGGAAAGTCATCAAGGGCCGGTTTCACTCACTTCAATGCCAAAAACGCATATGCGTTTGCGCTCTTCTTTTCGACGCATTCGACTTTGGTTGGGTGGTGATTGACGAAGAGAAGGAGAGGTTGAGCAAGAGGAGCTCTCGGCCAAGAGGTTCATCATCCCCTTCCATTCGACACTTGAAGGCTTGGGTGTCTTGCTAGCACAAGAGACCGCAAGGAGTAAGCATCTTCACCTTGTGTGTGAACTTGTGGAGGAGATCTACTTTGTTCTCTTTATCCAAGCCGACTTCCAAGCATATGGCGTTGGTATGATTTTTATCTCAATCTATTCAATCGATTATAGTTGAACATATGGCATGCAAATGATCTTGCGACCCTTGCTTCCGCTTGCATATTTTACATTAGCGCCATGCTTAGGGTTTTGCCCCCTTATGATTAGGGGTTCCTACAATTGGTATTAGAGCTTGGCTCTATGCATGCTATTATGTTTGCTGATGTGATCCTCATGTTGCGCTTACTTTTACTTGAGGCATGCTTTGCTTACATGAAGTTGCGCTTGTATCATGCTTTGCTTACATGAAGTTGCGCTTGTATCATGCTTTGCTTATATGAAGTATGCGCTCCCCCTTGAAGGGGACCCCCTAAAGTTTGCGCTCCCCCTTGAAGGGGACCCCCTTAGATCTAAGGGTTATATGCAAGCATGTTGTTTGTTTGTATGATTGCGCATGTTCTAAGGTTTTTCTAAAACTTACATCTTGCGCGCTTGTTTAGATCTAAGGTGCCACTACATTAAACCCTTAGATGGGTTGATGAGGTTGAAGTCACCACTAGGTTAGATCCAAGTCTGATCAGACCATCTGACAGCTCAGATGGGTTAACCTGATAGCACCTATGCGCAAGCACAAGGTGGCTATAGGTTGACTGCATCTAGGGCGTGTAGCGAGGTCTGGTTGAGACACTACTGAACACACTTGAGTTAGGCCCGGGGTCACACCCGCTTGCCAAAACTCATGGGGGTAGTTCAGCCCTTGGCGCATGCATGGTTGACCATTAGGTCAACTCGGGTCAGTTAGGACTCGGTGCATGCAAGGGCAAAGGATCTAACTAGATGGATGAGTGGATCCCCATCAATGGACCATTGTAAGGTTGTAGGGCTCATAAGGAAATTAAAATTGATGCCATGGGGTTTTCAAAAACTTTTAATTTCAAGATGAATGGATCACATGTTGATTGAACCATATGCTTGTTTATTTAGTCTTATGTGGGTTGCCCAATTGTGTGCTGTGCTGGGGCCTGCGTGCCTGGACTTAAAAATTGTAAATTAATTTGTGATCTGCGAATCACATTGTACTTAATTTATAATATGTTGTTGACCTGCGAGTCAACCTTGTCTAGATAGATCAAATGTACTTTGATTAGACAAGATCAAAGGCACACATCCAAGAGGGGCATTCACCTGGTGGTGCACCTGAGGTGCTCTTGGCGCTAGGGCACTGGGTTGGACCAGATGAGATGCAATGAAGCTCAAGTGAAGACTTAAGTTATATTAAGGTCTTACTAGGGTTCATGGGCTTTTACCACATAAGATCATGCTTTCTACTTATTGCTAATAATTAGAATTGCATATTTATGTTTATCTTCTGCTATAGCCATAGGACATGCCTGATAGTAAGAAGATAAAAGACCGTTAAAATCCAACGCTAACATATCAAGCTCGTAAGCCTTCTGACGCGAAACCTCACCTTTCTGACTATCGTTGGAGCCGTGTTGAACCCACTCAGTGGGCACGTCCATCTATCTTCAGACGGTGCTGGATTTCACCTGCGTGTTACAGAGTTGGGATTTATCCCCTCTCGTTGCTCAGCATAGCACGTGGTGGTCCAGGGAGTAGGTCAGGTCAGCTTGACCATGTAGACTACATATGTGGCGCATATGGTAGCACATGGAGGCAGCCATCTCTGGGATTAGAGACTGTGTTGCACCAACTCAGTTGGCACAGTCTGCTGGATTGCCAAGATGAAGGGGAATTGCACGGGTTGGCGATTGGCTGGGACAGCCTACCAGAAACTAGTGCTTGTCATCTCTGTGCATCTTATCTCGCCTGAGCGGGACGCGGAGACCAAGTATGAAATCTGGATCCCATCTCACTAAAAGAGTGTTTACTCTTTCGGACTGTTTACTGGATTTTTCAGTCAGACAAAATAGTGAGAAAAGAATCTTTCTTAAGTCCTGGATTGATTCTGAAACATTGATACTGACCTTGCTGTTCTTGCTTGTTGTAGATTCCTGCAGCAACGAACACCATGAGCTTCAATGTGCGATCCCTACTGGAAAGGGAGAAGTTTGCTGGGCCGAACTTCTCTGACTGGTTCGGACACCTTAAGATTGTTCTTAAGGCAGAGAGGAAACTGTATGTCCTCGAGACGGCGATACCGCCGCAGCCCGCTCCGAACGCCGCAAGGGCGGTTCGGGAAGCCTACGAAAAGCACGTCAATGATAGCATTGATGTCGCTTGCCTGATGCTAGCGTCTATGACGCCACCGCTGCAGCGTCAGCATGAGGATATGTCGGCTATAGAAATTATAGCGAACCTCAAGATGCTATATGCTGCACAGGCGAGGACTGAGCGCTATAATCTGACGAAGCTCTTCTTTCAGAGCAAACTGGCTGAGGGGAGCCCAGTGGGAGCTCACGTGCTCAAGATGATTGGGCACAAGGAGGCTCTAGAGAAACTGGGGCATACCGTCAACCAGGAGCTTGCTGTGGACATTATTCTGCAGTCTCTTCCGCCCTCTTTCGATGCGTTCATTATTAACTTTAATATGAACAAGATCGATTGTACGCCGGCAGAGCTGCTGAATATGCTCTTGACCACTGAGGAAACTCTGAAGGGTAAGCCTTCAACCTCTGTCTTGATGGTTCCTTCTAGGAACAAGAAGAAGGGGAAGAAGGGCAAGGCCCCTATCAAGAATTACAGCAAGGCCCTGAAACAGAAGGTGAAGCGGTCGAAGGACAACAGGTGTTTCCACTGTGGCCAGCTGGGTCACTGGAAAAAGGACTGTAAAGCGCTCCAAGGAGATAAGAGGGGAAGCATCGCTTCTGGCTCAGGTATATATGTGACTGAGGTCATGTTATCTTCTTCTACTATATCATGGGTGTTGGACACTGCATGTGGAGTTCACATTTGTTCAAATGTGCAGGAACTCAAGAGAAGAAGGCAGGTGGGACAGCATGAGGTAGACCTACGAGTTGGAAACGGGGCACGGGTTGCTGCTGTTGCTGTAGGAGACTATTTCATTTCTTTACCATCTGGCGTTGTATTAGAATTAAACAATTGTTATTTTGTACCGAGTATTACCAAGAATATTATCTCTATTCCTGCTCTTGTCAGGAAAGGATTTGCCTTTGAATGCAATATTTCAAAGTGTGTTTTATCTCATGATAATATTGTGTATGCAACTGGTTCAATTAACAATGGGTTATACATGTTGGACATGGAAAATTCTATACAAAACATTGATAATAAGAAAGCCAAGTATGCTGATGACAGCACCTTGTTATGGCATAGTCGTTTAGGCCATATAAACGAGAAGCGCATTAAGCGGTTGCATGAACATGGACTGCTGGGATCATTCTCCTATGAGGAGATTGATACATGCAAAGCTTGTTTGATGGGTAAAATGACGAAGTCTCCTTTTCCTCACAAAGGTCAAAGGGCTTCGGGTTTACTTGACCTTATACACAGTGATGTGTGTGGGCCTTTTAGTAAACATGCCAGAGGTGGCTATCAGTACTTCATTACCTTTACTGATGATTTCAGTAGGTATGGGTATGTCTATTTAATGAGACATAAAAGTGAATCTTTTGACAAATTCAAAGAGTTCAAAAATGAAGTACAAAATCAGCTAGGCCGAAATATCAAGGCACTTCGTTCTGATCGAGGTGGTGAATACCTGAGTCATGGATTTACTGACTATCTGAAGGAGTGTGGGATTATCTCACAGCTCACTCCGCTAGGAACACCGCAATGGAATGGTGTGTCCGAGAGGAGAAATAGAACGTTACTAGACATGGTTCGTTCTATGATGAGTCAGGCCACTCTTCCAGATTCCTTTTGGGGTTTTGCACTGGAAACAGCTGCAAAGGTACTAAACCGAGTGCCATCCAAGGCAGTTTTAAAGACGCCATATGAGTTATGGTATGGAAAACAGCCTAGCTTGACATTTATCAAGATCTGGGGTTGCGAGGCTTATGTCAAAAAGCTCGCCTCTGGGAAACTGGAGAGCAGATCTGAGAAATGTATCTTTGTCGGTTACCCTAAGGAAACTAAGGGTTATTATTTCTACGATCCCAAAGAGAACAAGGTTTTTGTTGCTCGGACGGCCATATTTCTTGAGAAGGAGTTTCTTCTGCAAGAGGCCAGTGGGAGAGAAATAAAGCTGGATGAGAATTCAGAGGAAGGACAAAGTAGTCAAGCAGAGTTGGATGTGCCTGAGCTGGTAGATCAGGTTACTGAACAACCTGAGGCTCAGATATCACGGGAACCGCGAAGATCGGGTAGGATCCGTCGACAGCCTGAGCGCTATGACGGAGTCTACATCATTGATAATGATGAACCCCTAACTTATGCGGATGCGGTCAGTGGACCGGAATCAGCTAGATGGCTTGAAGCTATGCGAGCCGAGATGGACTCCATGTCAGATAACCAAGTCTGGGATTTGGTTGATCCGCCTCCGGGAGTAATCCCTATAGGCTGTAAATGGATCTTCAAGAAGAAGATTGACATGGACGGTAACGTGGTTACCTATAAAGGCAGGCTAGTTGCGAAAGGTTTCAAACAAATCTACGGGATAGATTATGATGAAACTTTCTCTCCTGTAGCCATGTTTAAGTCTATTCGGATTCTTTTCGCGATAGCAGCATATTACGACTATGAGATCTGGCAAATGGATGTGAAGACAGCTTTCCTTAATGGAAATCTGGATGAGGATGTGTATATGACACAACCGGAAGGTTTCACTAATCCAGCAGATCGTCATAAAATATGCAAGTTAAAGAAGTCCATTTATGGACTTAAACAAGCATCAAGAAGCTGGAATATTCGTTTTGATGAATCAATCTCTGAGTTTGGTTTCATCAAGAACGAAGATGACCCGTGTGTATATAAGAGGTTTAGTGGGAGCGTGATTACATTCCTAATCCTCTACGTCGATGATATCTTGATCATTGGAAATGATATTCCTGAACTGCATGCTGTTAAGGCATGGTTAGGAAAATGTTTCCAGATGAAAGATCTAGGAGAAGCCGCCTATGTATTAGGTGTCAAGATCTACCGGGATAGATCTAAGAGGCTTCTCGGGCTGTGCCAGAGTACTTACATCGATAAAGTCCTGGAGAGATTCCATTTAGAGAATTCTAAACGTGGATATCTTCCAGTCAGACATGGTCTGAATCTTTCAAAGAGTCAGTGTCCACAAACACAGACTGAGAAAGATGAAATGGACAATACGCCTTATGCTTCGGCTATTGGGTCCATTATGTATGCGATGTTGTGTACTCGCCCAGACGTCGCTTACGGGTTAAGCGTGACCAGTCGATTCCAAAGTAATCCAGGATTGGCGCACTGGATTGCAGTCAAGAACATCTTAAAATATCTGCGGAGGACCAAAGATATATTCTTGATATATGGTGGTCAGGAAGAACTCAGTATAGAGGGATATACTGACGCTTCGTTCCAGTCGGACCAGGATGATTTCCGATCGCAATCAGGCTATGTTTTTAGCTTGAATGGTGGAGCAGTGGTGTGGAAGAGCTTCAAACAGTCAACTGTTGCTGATTCCACAACAGAAGCCGAGTATGTTGTAGCCTCGGAAGCATCCAAGGAGGCAGTGTGGATTCGTAAGTTCGTGAGAGAACTTGGTGTCGTTCCTTTGAGTGCAGATCCTTTGGTTATCTTCTGTGATAACACTGGTGCTATAGCACAAGCAAAGGAACCACGGTCGCACCAGAAGTCCAAGCACATACAGAGACGGTTTCACTTGATCCGGGAGATCATTGATCGAGGCGAGATCAAGATTTGCAAGGTTCATACAGATGACAATCTGGCAGACCCGCTTACCAAGCCTCTGGCGCAGCAGAAGCATGAGAAGCACTGTAATAATATGGGTTTGAGATTTCTCAACCATTAGATTAAGTGCAAGTGGGAGATTGTTGGGGTATGCCCTTAAGGCTAATGTTTGAGGCCTTGGGATTGTATAAGTATCATGTAATAAACTCTTAAGTTTATAATAAGGCATGGTTGTTATTCAGGTTGTTACCTTGTCTGCTGTAATAAGTGTACTTCTGAATAATGTCTCAAAGCTGTTCAGCTAGGCTGACAGGCTATATGTCCTTAGTCGAGATATCTTGGTGAACATGAGACAGCCTTGATATGATGGAGACTAATATGAGTGCTAATCTTATAGGATGCTTCGAGCATGGAATAAGATGTAGACTCATGGGTACATTGGATGTACTGGACAGACCCTACTGGGATATTGCATTGCTTGTCACAATGTGAATGATCCCTGTAAGCAGCAAGTGGCACATGTCCTTTGACTTGAGATCACTTGTGTTTCTAAATGATGATTGTCATTGTTTTGAGGTAGTTCAATATCATTTGAAATATAATGATTATAGACTATCTTGGATGGTGAGCTTGAATCAGGTTAGGGCACTAGTGATAGATAAAGGATTGCCGTCTCCTTGTTTAAGGAGTGTGGTGTTCTAAGGGCCCCCCTATATGAGATGATTGAGATAGTGTATGGCCATACCCAGATGACTATGTGCATCTGATCTAATCATGCTCATCGTATTGGAGTTACAAGCTTGACCCGCTTGTCCAATAAGAACATCCAGTGGCAAAGGACACATGTATGCCTTGTGAATTGAGTCACACTTGTGCTATGGTTTGGGAGTAGTCTTGGAAGACTCTTTCCTTTATATCGGGAGACAGTGATGTGTTGCTAGATACCCCTCACTGATCGTGATAACGTAAGTTATCGTTACCGACATTTAGAGGAAACCCTCAGGGTCGCACAATTTGGTGATATGGCTTACTTGAGTCAGATCGTATGGACTGGATTCTTTGAGTTCAGATTAAAGGGATTTAATCTCTGATTGTAAGTGAGATCTGGTCTGATCATGTTTGATTGATTAGGACTTGAGATCGGTAAGCTTCGATCGAGAGAGGTGATGCTAGATCGGAGAGATCAAGGGCATCAGATGATGAATGGTTAGATCATGAGCCTTGGGGGTTCAATTTGGTCTAGACCAAGTGGCTAGAGCTATTTCGGTTTGGTTTGTTGAACCAAAGCCGATTTGACATTTTGGCTTGAACCGGTTCACAATGGTGAACGCATGGTTCAATCCTAAAATGCGTTTGGGTTGAGTTGAGCGCATGGACTTGATGAGCTTCCATTTATGGAAAGTCATCAAGGGCCGGTTTCACTCACTTCAATGCCAAAAACGCATATGCGTTTGCGCTCTTCTTTTCGACGCATTCGACTTTGGTTGGGTGGTGATTGACGAAGAGAAGGAGAGGTTGAGCAAGAGGAGCTCTCGGCCAAGAGGTTCATCATCCCCTTCCATTCGACACTTGAAGGCTTGGGTGTCTTGCTAGCACAAGAGACCGCAAGGAGTAAGCATCTTCACCTTGTGTGTGAACTTGTGGAGGAGATCTACTTTGTTCTCTTTATCCAAACCGACTTCCAAGCATATGGCGTTGGTATGATTTTTATCTCAATCTATTCAATCGATTATAGTTGAACATATGGCATGCAAATGATCTTGCGACCCTTGCTTCCGCTTGCATATTTTACATTAGCGCCATGCTTAGGGTTTTGCCCCCTTATGATTAGGGGTTCCTACAGAATCCAACCTAGAAGCAATGCTTGAAAACACTCTAGCTGTTATGACTAGACAAAGTGAGGAACTTCATAGAAAGATTTATGGCACTGATAAAAATGATATAGAGGAAGAAATCTATGATGAATCTAAGAATTTTTCAGAGTTAGAAAAATCACTGACGGATTATGATTTAACTTCATCAAATTTTGATGATTTTGAAAATTCTAATATTAACCCTTCGTCAACACTTTACCAACCATCTAGTCCCCTCTCACATAACATAGTGCCTTTCAACACATTTATTTGGGACACATTTGAAGAAAAATTTGAATTTTTGGAGTCTTGTGAGGATAAAGATGAAGAATTTAAGGATCCTCAAATAAGAAGTAGTGATATAGAAGGGGGTGAATTTGATAGTGTTAGGATGGAATAATCCACTGAAGAGAAAGAAATTGAGGAAAAAGATGTGGAAGAGGATCCTGAGCATATTACACCACCACTACCATGTGAACCATCAATCCCTTTTCTCCAGAAAAATTCACTAGAAATTTGCATGATATATGATGGAGATGATTTTAAAGATAAAGATGATGGGGTAGCTATAATATTATTTGATTCAAATATAACCCCAGGTACCCAAAAGATAATAACACATGACATTCTTTATCACATTGACATTGAGGTAAGAGAAAAATCCAATGAAAAATTTGAAAACTTCTTGATCAATCCAAGGTATGAAATTTTTTATTCTAATTCTAATCTTCTTCCAATTGCTAACACAAATCTAAAGGAAGAAAACATGATTTTACTTTTGGATAAATACAGAAAAATTATTGAGTATTCTTTGCATGACTCTAACTTTTGTTTTTGCATGCAGGTACTAGCCACTACAACATGGATCCACCTATTTCACTAGATATATACTTTGGTGGCCACACTCTTGAGACGGAGGAAAGGAAGAAGATTATATGTTCTCTACTATGGCATAGACTCACCAACTCCGCCATGACATAAAGCTATGGTCAAGCTAATGACCTTAAACAAGCGCTTTTTGGGCGGCAACCCAAAGTTTTGACCTTTACCACTCTTAGTTTGAGCTTTTGATTCTTCTTAGATTTTTAGGAATTTTTGCAGCATGATTTGATGAATCTTTATTCATGGAAAATCTTTTAATAAGTTATTTTATATACAAGAAATTTTTAAAAATTTTTACAAGAAGAACAAGCACCAAATGAGACATTCATGGGTGCAGCCGTGAGTCACTCACGGACCGTAATTCTTGCGGCAATTTCTTTGTGAGTATAATAAAATGTGATTTTGATAGTAAAACATGACGGTATTTAATGTTTGAAACTTATTTACCATGATAAATGTGATTATCTTTGATGTGATATAGTTTCTAAATTTTTCTGAGTCATGTTTTCATCTTTTAATATAACTGCACAAGATTTCGCTCATATTTTAAAGGGAACTCTTGCAAAATTTTTCTAAAATCTATCATTCAATGATTTTAATGTTTATGTATATGCAACAATTTAATTCTAGGGTGTCCTCATATATTTTGCTTTTTCTTCAAAGTTTTATAGATATGCATTTTGAATGTTTATGATTTTTAAGGGTAATTAAATTTGTTTTGTCCTTAATTTTAAAGTTAGGAAACATTTTGAGTGATTGATTTGATGACTTCGGAAATTTTTAAAATTTCATGTGGACTTAAATTGTTGAGTAAATTCAATTATGGCATTAATAAAATTTATACATAGATTGTTATATGTTCGAACGACACGTGCATAATATCTTTATACTTGAAGTTTAATTTATCTAATTTTGCTTAATGAAAAATTTTAATGAATAGAATTCGGTGATATTTCTTTAAACTGAGATTTGCTCCAACTCTTCTAGTTGAGAAATCTCAAGTCATGAGTTATATATTATACCATCGTTTGGTATACTTTAAATCTGTTGTGATTAAGTAATAGAGGGAGAATTTTCAAAACAAATATTTAACCTCTTGCAGAAAGATCAACAACGATTTAAATACCATGCCACTGACCGGCTTTCTCCAAAAAAAAAAGAAGGAGAAGGAAAAATAAAAATGGAGAAAAAGAGAAAGCTGTAGGTTAAGTGGAAACTCCGCTGACTTTAAGATTGAGACTATGAGTTAAATTATACTGCTCTGTAGTATACTTTAAACAATGTTATGATGCTAACAGGAAATGGCATATAACCGTTTAAAGACCAAATTGCTTTTAAAAATCTCTTATCTTTAACATCACTAAGATTCTTGAAATAAATTTTTGTCTATTGGGTAAAATAGATTTATTAAGTTGAAAGTATGTGATATTTAGTATGTGAAGAATGAATATTATGACATGAATTGTGAATTTTATCATTCTTGGATTGTAACCTCTTGTGAATTTATCTCTATAATTATTTTTTCTTAAATTACTTAAGTTAGAAAGATTGATTGCTTTATTTGTGAACTAAGGATGTTATTAGGGGAAAAAATAAATGAGTGTTCCTTATCTTTACATTCTTTATATATATCAAGGTATTGCTTGAGGACAATCAAACTTTTAAGTCTAGGGTTTCTGATGCGTTGCATTTTCATCATGTTTTTGCCTATATTTTAGATCATATTTTGGGCTTAATTGAATGATTTTATGCAATTTTTAATGTTTTTACTTCACTTTGCACAGAATATTTACTTTTCTTAGTTTTATTGAAAATATAGGTAAAACGACATAAAAATGATGGATTTCGAGAGTTTTGAAGCTATAATACGATTCCCGAGGAGATCACGAGCTTACACGTCAAATTTGGAGCGAAAATAGTGAAGAACGCAACTTTCATGGCCTTGGCTGTAATTTTAGGGTCGGAAGTAATTTTGCGTTCGAAGGGCGAAGAAAATCGGCTAAGTTAAATAGCGCACAGAAACTTTCACAGGTGAGGCCGTGAATCAATCACGGTCTATGAAACTTTCTGTGTACAAAAGGGCTGTACACAGAAGGATTTATGGCCTTGGCCGTAAACTTATTACTGCCCGTCGGGTTTTCTCACTCGATTCGACTCCAAATTGAACCAAACCTTGCAGAAACCTTCATAGATGGGTTCTATACTAATCAAACTATAAAAGGAAAGGTTTTGGAGGGTTTTAGGGGGCTTCTACGCACGAACACAAACAGAGACGGTGGCTAGGGCAAAACTCAATTTCTAGGTAGAATTCTGGTGAAAGATCATGCAAAGGAGGGATTTGATCACTTCATCTTCATCTCCAGATCAAGAGGAAGAGTTCTAATTACTATCCTAGTGTCATTTTGCATTATTTTTGAGAGATTATGTCGCGTTCATCATTATACATGTTGTTTTCTATAAACATGAACATGTAAACATATTTTTGGGATTTGGGTTGTAACCTGTTGATATTTTATGGACTAAATTTATTGTTTAAATCTTTGCCATGAATTTTATAGAGTTGATTTGATTAAAATTGTGTTTATTTACGTGATTTACTCTAATCAAGTAATTTTACGTCTTAGACGTTGTGAGAAGGACTGGGAGGTGAATTGCAATGTCGGATCTATTCTTTTCAAACCTACGAATCCAATCACGGAAGTAGTTTGGATTTGTTTGAAGGATTTACATGATTTTTCACAGTAACTTAAGGGATCTAATTGCGTTAATTGTCACGAGAGCAGGGAATTAACATAATTAGGTACCGGATTATGCTTTGGGAGGAGGTAATTTGTACCTTAGGAAAAATCCCTTTTAACACTTTAATTTTCTGTTCAAAGGTTTAGTTTTATTAAATTCATAATCATCAACGTGGTGAAACCCCGAGTCCCGACTTTCTCCGTATTGATTTTTACCTAAAAACGTTACCTCTATTTCTTTTTATTTGTACTTAGAAGTTTCCAAACAAAAACCACACCTTTTGATTCGTCTAGATATATCGATCGTGTAATTAGTACTTGACCGCCAGATCCTCGTTGGGAATGATATTTTTATTACTTCGATAAATCCGTGCACTTACGGACGTATCAGTCCTTCTGAGTTCTAACTCATGCCCAAGCCTCCTATTCCATAAATCTAATGTGAGTGCTGAAATAATATTAATCTCTCCTTTGAGGACCTCAACATCAATATGGTAAAAGAGTATATTGCTTGCTACCTCTAGCATAAATAAGTGACTCTTTTGTCACCTTCTATTTTTCATTACCTAATATACTTACTAAGTCATCATCATTAGGAATACTATGTGAGATCAAACTGAATCTCAAATCATGAATATATCTCATATCTTTGGGAACCATCTTCCTCCTAAGATTAGTCTTAATAGTGACATCCTCTTTTTCTATAATAACTATAGTATCCTTATTTTCCATCTTGATAACAGATAAGTCATGTTATTGTAGTGATAAAAAAAAATTAGCATGAAGGGTAGCATAGAATGAAGCACCTATGTCAATGATCCAACTCACTTTTCCGTTGACTGTCATATACTATCAATGTCACTTGTTACCATCCAAAGTCCTCCAATTCTCTGGTAGAGAACTCAACAATAAGAGTATCTATAATTCATCTTTAATTACCATCTTCATAGAGACCAACGGGTTGATAATGTTTTTTATTACATTCAAATGCTTAATAATTTTTATATTTTTTTATATTTCAAGTTCACTAATTTTCTAATTATAAAAACTTTATTTCGTGTAGTCTTTCACTCATACAAGTCTTTCAATTTTTCACTAACATATCTTTTACCTATTGTTGAATATGACTAATGACTTTTCTATTCAACTTGCTCTAATTATCATTTGATATCTTTTTTCAAGCTTGGTTTCATTTGCATCAAATAAATCCTTAAAATGGACATAATCTTGATCTTGGCTTTTCAAATAATCCATTTTTCTCCGTTAAAGAACGATTATCTTATGGTCAACTTCACAAGTGAATAATTAACCATGGCTCTAATACACAAAAAAAAAAGGTAAATTAAATAACATCAAAATTTACGTAGAAACAAGTGAGATTTTCTTCTCCTTATTTTTAAAGTAAAATATATACTTATGACAATGAAGAACATTGAGATTTTCTTCCATTTCCTCACTTAGAACACTTCTCGATCAATATCGTGGACATAAAATTATGCAGCTAAAACAGTGAGATTTAAGAAGTCTTGTATGAATCAACCTTCTCATCAAATTTACTTCCTATTTCAGAATTAGATTGATCACACCATGAAACTCACTTAAGTAATTTGCCATAGGGTTTCATTTTTAAATATCATCTTTTAAAGCAAAAAAATTTTATTGTTGTCAAATCTTTAAAGTAAATGATATCTCAACTTTATTCCAGAGAGTGTATGCATGTGTCTTTATTATAAGTGTGATTAAAAATACTATTATCTAATATAGTTGCATATCTACTTATGCTCAAACTCACAAATTCAAAAAAATTTCCTAGGCAGCACCGCTGCTCAGGATTTTCCATGCACAACCCCCATCAAGCCATTAAAATAGTTTTGAGATTCATACTTTGCACGAATCTCAAAGCATAACATGATGGACACAAATCTCAAAGCCCCTTTAACGGTTTGATGGGGCTGTGCACGGGAAATCTTGGGCAGCACCACTGCCCAAGAAATTTTTTTCACAAATCCTATTACTTTAAGATTTAAGCTTTTCAATAGTATAAATTGATTGATGTAGTTTTATTATAAATAAAATTCCTTCATCTTAGTTCTCTATCAATGATAACCTGTATCAATAAAACAAACTATCTTCATAAACCACTCTCTTGTTTAATCAAAACAACACAAAAGCTCCACTAGTACTTGTTGAGAATCTAAGTAAGCATTTTTTAAAAAAACAAACAAACAAACAAGTTTTGAAACGCTTTCTAATCAACAAAGATGTCGATCCAAGTAACAAATGCTAATAGCACGATAAGAAACAAATAAAAAAAATATAGAACATAAAAAATTTACGTAAGAACCCACAAAATTGCTAGAAAAAAATCCACAATGAAGTGTTCTTCAAATCTTTATTGCAGTTCAAATAGTGTTGCAAGAGGTGTTTTGTACAATTTTTAAAGAGTAGACAACTCTAATTATCACTAAATCATTAAGACAAACAAGAACAAAACTTACTAACAAACAACGCCACTATTCCTATATCATAGAGGAGGTTTTGTACCTCAAATTTAATATCCACTATCCAAAATCAATGCTGATGAGTCGACTAACCTCTTTCTAAAAAGCCAGCATGATCAAATCACTAATAACTAGCCAATCATACATTTGATGAAAACTACTGCAATTACCCAGGAAACGAATGAGACGATCTAAATTACTTTCCCGAATGTATTAGTAGGTCTAGTACCTTCATATTAGATTACCACAGTTTAGAATCAAATTGATGACTCCAACTACTGTCTAAAAGCCAGACTAACCAAACAATGGATGACCTTTCGATTATGAGTTTAAGCACAATTATACTGAAAACTCAAGAAGCAATGAATTAATACATCTTTTCTCCTTCACTGCAAGAAAACCCAGCTAACTCTAGCCTGAAAAAATTACTCAAAATATGACGCTTATTAATTCAACAAAAATATCCTATTCACAGCCAGGACAGAATCATTAGTTTTAGTTTCTTGTTGGCAAACTAAAGGATATTGAACCAAGAAAAAAATATATTCTGAGCTATACCGCTGTCACCCATGAATACCTCTCTTCGGTGTTTAACACTCGTTACCAATTTTTTCAGAGAGAAATCACAAGAGAACTTCATTAACGAGAATAATCACCATATACACTTGCACATGTCCCTAAATTTTAAACCAAAAACTATAATTCTTAGTACAATTCCAGAAAAAAAAACTTGCAAATTTGGTGCTCAAACAAACTTGGGACTAAACTGCCAACATTTCGTTGCATAAGAATATACTCAGATGCAACGAAGCCATGGACAAATTATCTCATTAAGCTAGCTTCCGTGCTCCAAACAAAAGAATACGATGAAAGAATAGGTTAGGTACTATAAAAAAAAATTCAGTGCAAACAAGATAAATTAATCAGAGAGAATATCTTCAAGCTCTGGGTCACCTATTCTTAAAAATGGATCATAGTCTATCTCAGTACCGTTCAATGAAATTTCACCAATAGGTCCGTAATCCATATCAGACCAGTCTGGTTCAGCGTCAGCATGATCAGATGTAGGCTCCACGATACTTTTGCCTTCTTTGCTTTTTCCATGTGTATCATCAACATTGGACTCGCTTAGTGAATTGGAATATGCTGCAGTCGTAGCCTCGGTGGTTTCACATATGCACGTTGATGGGTTTTCATGAAACTCACCTCTACCTGGTCTAACCTCTTTTGGCTCTCCCATAAATCCTCTCTGATGAGTGCGCACCTTTGAAGCAAATTCTTCCCAGCTCATGTTGGCTCGGTTTAGAAACAAAGAGTATAACTTTTTAGCATTTGGCCTTATGGTCCTCTTGTGCCCAAAGTATCTCCTGGAGAGACCACATTCAAGTGAAGAAAACTGCTTATTCTAACTGAAAACAAAATAAAAATAGGCAATTATACAGAAGCAAGATATACCTTCGCCCAGCCAACATCCGTGCCATATTCCCATTGTTGTTTGCAACAAAAGCATCACTTTCATCACATACAATGAAATCCAGAGCAGCCATTCGGGATGAGAATGAGGAGAATGGTTCCAGTTCCTCTTTGCTGGCTAAAGTCTCTTTTGTATGAAAATTTGGGAATAACGCCTTCAAGGGTGCCAATGATGCATCACCACCATATATTTCACCAGATGCCACGTAAATGTGAATATCATTCTCATAGTCCAGCGCCCTAAGCATGAGCCCTATTTCTTCAGGTGTTAGTGGGCATCTTCCTTGCCTCCGTGCCTTGTCAGGATTGCTTATCTACCCACAGTTTACATTTCTCTTAGCAACAATGGAGTAGACAATTTATGCATTAACAGGGAATCTTGTTCACTTACATGTAGAGTTTTCCACCGCTTGCGGATCAGACCAAGTTCTCTCCTTTCCTTATCTCCTCCACCATAATAGCATCCTGAGAATGCAAGCATATCTGGTTCAAATCTGCAACAATAACAAGATAGTCACTAACTAAATTTTCAGCATCCCGCAAGGCTTCAAGGTATAGAAGGCACGCTTTCAAATAGAATAGGTGGGTTTTAGTTGGATCAGGTAAGGGCAAAACACGTTTAGTTGGATTTGCCTATTAAGGCAGATAAATAGTATATTTTTGTTGGACTGGGTTGAACATTGGAGTATAGGATTACATATTCTTTTCAAAAACTGGCCCTACATAGATGTTTTAGAACCGAACCCAAACTGTAAATCCAACAAGAAAAATTGGGGCTAATCTAGATTCGTTGTATGCTTTTTGTTCAAGATTCCTACCGTGCACCAAGTCATATTCTCATAAAGTCCGTCCTAAGCAATTGCGGTCAACTAGCAAATCTTTAATAATCATCTCAAAAATACAGTCAATAAAGCACAAGAAATTTAAAAATTCAATCTTTTCCACTATTATTAATAAGCATGATTGATCTGATGGGATGCACCATGGCAAATTCATTAATCAACAAACCAGGATCATGTTGGCTCATCAACTCATCTTGTTTGATGAGGATGAGGTCAAACAACAGCATTTTACTCACAGTTATTATTGAATGCAAGTGCCACGCATGAAGAAATACTAAACTTCTATCTAAAC
The DNA here is from genome assembly GCA_027563935.2 of Costus lasius. NCBI lineage: Eukaryota > Viridiplantae > Streptophyta > Magnoliopsida > Zingiberales > Costaceae > Costus > Costus lasius. Next base: position 100,420,294 of record CM050448.1, read on the forward strand.
AAATACTTAACAAATAAACGAGGCCAAAGTAAAGCTTACCTAAGGTGAAGGGCAATGAAATGCATCCCTTTTTCATTCATTCTACGTATCAACTTCTCACCCATTTCCCGTATTGGATCTGTAAATCTCAAAGCATGATAATTAACTCTACATCTTAGTCTCTGCAGATCGTTTTCCAGCTTATTTGCAAGCCTATAATCAAACTTTGTCAACTGCACAACCTGCATATCATAGACAGTGAAAACTCAGTTAAGTATAATGACTAGATATTGATTTCACTTCAGAAGGCAATAAATGCGTGGGAAATATGCCATTTAACTTTCTCTAGGATTGCCTACATGTCCTGAATATTAACAAGTATTGTTCCTGTTGAATTTAGTTGCTTCTAATTTTGACTGAATCTAGACAACCATTTGTATAATAAAAACCACTCAGGTATAATTCTGATTCAGCCCTTGAAAATATTTAAAAAAAGGAAAAAAATAACAGCAAAGGTATTTAGCTAAACAAAAAATAATTAGTCAATCAGAAGAGAGAGATAAAAAAATAACAGCAAGAATTTTTAGCAAAACTAAAAAAAGCTCTATAGGAAGAGGGAGAACAAAAATATTCTCCAAGGGTTGCCAAAAATAAGCATTTTTTGCCAAATAGATGATAGTGCCTTGAGATCAATTTTAACAAAGAGACAACTATTACAACTAAAAGCAAATTAGTAATTTCAAAAGCCAATGTACAAACAGGCAACCAATGATAATAATGACTTACATGCTTCTTCATAAGATTAGGTAAAACCCGAATTTGGTAACATCTTGGATTACATTTCCGTGGAACACGCATAGTATAAGGAGCTCTGAAATCTTTCCCTCCCTTTTTTGGGAGCTCTTTTATGATTTTAACATCTTTTGAGAGAAATGAGATGAACCAATCAACATCAAAAATATCCCCAAAATTGCTGTTGGATTTGCGCATCACAAACAATCATCTTCCAATTAATCTTCCGTATAATTTCACATAAACTACAAAAGTCAATCTAGAGTTTTGAAGAAAACCTGGCATCCTTCCAAAAAGATCTCTGATCCAGCTTTGGTACAACAAGGGTGACATTAAGGATCCTTGCTGCAACCACAGCATCAATTATCTGGAAGAAAAGGCACTTTTCTCATCAACAATACAGATATGAATCAAAGTAGAGAAAATGAAGATAAAAAATAGCAGCGAAAGTTGTTATAGCTGGCACTTTAATCAACGCAATAGAAGAGGAAAATAACTTCTCATGAAATCACCACTAGGGGTATTGCATATCTAAAGATATACAAAAAAAAAAAAAAATCCAAGATTCTTTACTATGACAAAATACTTTACTCCATCTCTTACAACTATTATTTTCCCTAAAAGATTTCATGTTGTGGGATCGCAATCACCTCTCCTTAAAAGAGAGAAGATGAACTTAAGATTCACAATCCATTCAACATATTATGTGACCCTCATGATTCATCTTATTGAAAGATAGGGCTTACTGTTTGATAGCAAGTCCAAGACATTCTAACGAACATAAGCTTTTGCGGTTAATTACCACTAAGATTGCTAGAAAATATCCTATTAAAAACCCTCCGAGCATAAAAATGTAAAACAGGAAACACACAAATTATATCATAGATTTTATTACTTCAGGCACTTGAATTTAAGAGCTTAAAAGGGCACACTCATGTTGTACATGAAATAGAGCAACTTTTTCTTTCACTTGCTTTTTTTTAGTGATTCTCTTTTGGCAACAAGAGTCTTAACTTGGAAAGCATTTTCAAGTTTGGATAATCTATGAGACTTAATCAAGTTGCTCAGGAGACTTGATCAGAGACAAATAGATAACTTAAAAAGACCAATGGTTTGTTCAACAAGCAAAAAGAATCTGACAATTTTTAATCAGACAATTCAAAGGAATCTAGCATGTGAGTTGGACAACTGAAAGGGATCCAACTCATCAATGGAACAACTGAAGAGGGTTGCAATTGTGAATTAAACAACTCAAGAGGATCTACCTGCTTCATCAAATGACATACGGATCCAATGCTGAGGAACATGATAACTCAAAGTGGTTGGCTAGGTGTCAGATAGCTCAAAGGGATCAAAATACTTTATCACACAACTTTGAAAAGATATATACTATAATGATGCATAGCATAATGACAACAAGGAATTCAATTCGGTGTTGGATGATTAAAAGGGTTCGAATTACTTGGGTTTGAGTTTGAATAGACAACTTAAATTGATTTGGTTGATGTGGCAACTTTGGAGCTTGCATGTCTTAAGAATGAACTAGTGAATCTGGTTGATGTGTTAGAGGGCTCAAATGGACCCTACTTATGTCAAGATAAAATTGATTTTGACCAGATGATTCATAAATCTAGTTAAAGTGTTTAGTTGCTCAAAGAGCCTCTACATATTTGAATTTGAACTTGATTTTTGTTTTGGAAGTCTACTGGATTCTACATGTGAAATTGAGCTTTAATCTTAAAATTGGTTATTATGTGGCTCAACTAGATCATGCACATTTAACTTGAACTTGGAACTTGAATTAGTTAGAGGGATAGATGGCTCAACAGTACTCTGGACGTTTTGACTCAAATTTGGATTTGAGCTATAATTTAGCTTACTTAAACTTGGACCTTAGCTAAACTATACGACTTGGGAGGTTCTAGTTGGAGTTTGACGAATTGGTTAAAAAGGAACACTTCATGCTTTACTTCAATGTTTTTAAATTTAAATTTGAACTTGAGTGAATTTTGTTAGACTATTGGATGCTTGAAAATGATTTAAGATGCCTTAATTTGAACTTGCATTTGGTTTAATGCCAAACTTAAATTTTATGCAGCTTGATGCTAAGTATGTCATGTTGAGCTTGAACATAATGTTAAGGTTGTCATGATCAAGTTCCTACCGAGGAACAGTGAAGATTCCATAGTGTAGAATCATAGGATTGAATGTTCCCACAGACTAGTTGAAAATATATTCTAGTAAATATATAATCATATAATATAACCAAATTGAACACAAACATACTAATATAATAATATATTTTCAATTAAATTGTACTAAAGCAACTATAAAAGTCTACTAGTTAATGTTTAGCATTTTCTATATAGAAAAATAAACTAAAAATTACCATGGGAAGAATCATATAGAAGCACAATAATTATAACATTAATGAAGATAATTATTGATTTTTGTCTCTAAGAATAATGAAAGCAACAATTTGCTCTTGCAAAAAGATGAGGCAATGTAGTAGCAACATGTTTGCAGTAGTTAAATTTGGCAATTGAATGGTAGTGGCATTAGCAAAGTTGAAGATGGATTAGCAATAAAATTGAAATATTATTAGTTACTAAAAGCCTTATGAATGAACAAGCAAATGAAAGAAAATATTATATACCCTAATTATTTAAATAGGGGTTTGAGTTAGCAGTTAGCAAGTTAATGAGTTGAATGTAAGTGTGTTTGACGGCAGTCACCTATCTTGTTGAATCAGCAGATCATAGATCCTATAGGTAGGATCAAAGATCCTAGTATTCCTACAACCATCAAGTTACTGTGAACATCCTAGATCGTATGATCAACAAAATCTTGACAGCCTTGCTTGATGTGTCCTTGATGTTGGCCTTATACTTATATTTCTTGATGTTATTAAATTTGAGTGCCTTGATGTCTTTGAAAATGAGTAGATTTTTTGGCTTTGAAGTTGAGCAACTCCATACCTTTGAACTTGATTAGTTTAGTGTCTTTAAACTTGCACGTTTTTGTCATTGATACCTTAAAAATTGAATGGGCAAGCGTCTTTGAACTTTAAACCATGTCTTCACCAAACGATTGAGATAATCTACTTAGAGTATTAGGTGGCTCAAAGAGACTACAGGAGTGAGAGGCTCAAAAAAACCCATTGTGCCTCACTTTGAACTTGATCTTGAATTTGGCCCAAAGATTAAAAAAAATTGTTATGTATCTGGCAATACAGGTGGTTTGTCCAGTCTGAGCAAGGACCGGAGGCAGAGCTTGGTGCAGAGTGAAGCAGTGAACAAGGAGAGGAAAAAGAGGAAGAAAAGGAAGGAGAGGAAGGAAAGGAAAGAGAAGAATGAGAGGAAGAAGAGTGGGAGTAGCCAAGCGGTACTAGCGGACGCAAACATGATGCCGAGCAATGGAGAAGTAATGGAAGAGAAAAGAGAAGAAGAAGAAGGAGAAGGAGAAGAAGAGGAAAAGGAGCGAGAGTGGACGAGCACTGCCAGAGGACTTAGACAAGCCGACATCGACATGAGCAATCGCGTGTCTGCCTCCTCCTCATGGACACACAAGTAACGCGAGTTGACGCTGCTGGTTCTCTACTGCTCCGTAGCAACCATCGGCTTGTCTGCGTGTTATGTTCGATTTTGCCCCATCTCGTCCAATATGGACCAGCATATACCTATCCAATACCGGTTTGGATAGGCATTCAAAACCTTGAATTTAAACTTAAGTGGATCCAGTTAGAATGTTGAAAAGAAAAAAGAGATCCAATATATTTGAATTTGAACCAATATTTGGATTTATGTCAAATTTAAGTTTAATGTGGCTTGATGTTGATTTGATTGATGACTTTGTGTTAGAGATGGGGCTCAATATCAAGTTTAAACTTGATGTGGATTAATATAAGGGATTAAACTTGATGTCTTGATTTCTTTAACTTGAGTGGCTGATTATGTTTAAACTTGAGTGGCTTGATACATTCTAACGTGACTAACTTGGTGCTTTTAAACTTCAATGCCTAAATGTCTTCAAAATTGAATGGATTGATGCCTTCAAAACCTGATGGCTGTGTGTGCTTGAACTTGAATGAGTTGATTTAATCTAATTTGTGGTTTGTATTAAACCTACATTTTATTTTTTTATGTAGTTTAATGGTCAATATTTTTTCTTTGCTTGGCTTCAATGATAAATACCTAACTTTTAAAAGAAGATTGTCAAGATATAATACGCTCTCTTCTCTCTCTAATGACCACCGTGGGCATGGCCCTAGAATGCATTAAAGAAGAGAGGTTACATATTCTGTTACCAGTATAATGAGATCCTCCATAGCAAAAGCATAAAGATTAGGATTGTATCAAAAACAATTATTTATGTCCTAACTAGAGTACCAAAAATGCATCAAAATCATAGATAATTTTGGGATTACTCTCATGCTTAGGTACACTAAAAGAAGATTAGGATTGTAGCAAAAGCATTAAAGAAGAGAGGTTACATATTCTGTTACAGTATCTAACTGGACTGGCACGTCACATTCCAGCAGGATGATGTGTGATTTAAAACAATAGATAATTTTGGGATTACTCTCATGCTTAGGTACACTAAAAGTAGATACAGATATCAAAATCTAATCCACACAAAAAGGCCTATAAATTGTCTCATTAACAAGCTGAAATTAAACAATAACACAAGAAATTCCAGAAGAATTTACAAATAAAGGGGACGCTGAGAAGACATGTTGAGATAATATAGACAGCGAAACCATCATTTTTTCAAGAAAATAACCTTATTATTATTCCTTAACTACTGAATCGAAGTTACATTTTGTTTTCTAGATTTTATACCACATCAAGGCTTCACGAGACTATGATAGTCTCTAATTTCTACCAAAAGTAGGTCGTATGCCTACGAAAGAATTGTAGCTGACGTGCTTAAATTGGCAGCGAGCTGAAATGTAAGAGGCAGAAACAACTAATGTCTATTTATCAAAAATCTAAAGGTTTTACATTGTTCATGTTCTGAAACGAAGCAGATAAAATACAGTCAAACGAAGTGAGAAAGCACAAGTAGAATTAGCAAGTTCATAATTGTGTTATAAAAAAAAAGATGCTAATACTCACCCCTGTTCTTTGTTGATTTAAGCCTCCACTAGTTACAATCATCAAGTATCTATCACGATGAGTGATAGCTTCAGCCGCTGCAAGACACAAGAAAAAAAACTGCACACGTTAAAAGAAAGGCATAAAGCTCAAACTTATTACTATATATACATACATGGAATGATAGAATCATCTTAGTTTGCTCACCTGAAAACTTGTTACTTGCATTACTACACCCAAAATAATACTTGGACATCTTTGATCTCCAAAGATCAAGCGTGACGCTCACATCACCACGCTAAGCAAACAAAATGACATAAAGTAAGGACATTATGAAAAAAGATTCAGATTTGTTTTCTTGTGGATGTGCTGATTCGAGAGATCTTCCCTAAAAGAGGAAGATAAAAGTTAGGGTAAGAAATGGAGATGCCTTTGCTTTCGGTAATAAGAAGGGAAGAGGAAAGAGGTATGGAGATGAGAACCTTGATACGGATGGAAGGATTGGAGAGGCGGCTGGGGCGTGAAACCGATAGGGAATGTTGGTCGAGGAGGGGCGGAGCGAGATAAGAAAGGAGGGCGAGAACGAGCAGGAGAAGTATGGTGGCTGAAGCGAGAATATAAGCGGCAGAGGCCCCCAAGCTTAGGCATCGGAGATGGTGGTGGCGTCGCCGCGGGAGACGCATCGCTCGCCGCTCTACTCGTAGCCCCTGCTCCTCCCGTGCTCACAATCGCCACCTTCCGATGAGCAAGGAGCTTACTGTGCGGGAACCGTGAGTAGGGCCGTTGATGGGTCGTCTCGGATTTTGTTATTGTTTCTGTAAAATGGATTATTCTATCCACCGATACACGGAATATATATTTTATGTGGATACAATTGATATATTACAAATTAACTTTTTTTTTTTTATCTGGAGGAATTATGTGCATCAGTTTATCTCGTGGGCTTGGCCTATTTTCATATAGCCAGCTTTTTTAGGAAAATTTTTTGGAGGGGAGACGTGGGCTATAATCTTAAGTAGGGGTAAAGTAGATAGTATTTTAAAATTTGTATAATGTTGTGCAAGTATATATAAATTTTAAATTAATATCAACGTTTCATAAAGGCCCTACTTAAGATTACTAGGTGGTGTCTCCATCTAGAAAATTTTCTCCTTATTTAGTAGCTTATAGGGAGTCTTAACTCCAGAAGTTTTACTATAGCTAAGAAGTAAAGATAGACCTGCTTATCCAAACCCTTTCTCAACTTCTCTCTTTCCTCTTCTTTCTCTCACTACTAAATTTATTTTTAACTTTTTAAATAATTATTTTAAATAAATTAAGTAGTGTAACCTATAATATTTATAATATATTTTTTAATTATTATTAAAAAATTAATAGTATAACTCTTAATATTTTTAATAAATATTTTAATTATAATAACTACAAATTTAGTTATATAATTTTTATTTTGATAATTTTTTAATAAAAAAATTATTATAAATCAAATAATCTAACTAAATAATTATAAATAAAATAATCTAACTATAATCTATTCATCCAAATATTCCCTAAACTTTATTAGTCATATATTTTCAACTAATACTTTTTCGACTAGCATCTTTTTTAAGGTTTCTCTCATTTTTAACCCATAAATTTATATTTAAAAATGTTAACGAATTAGATTAAGAGATGCAAATACTAAAGATTTTCCACAACATCATGACCAAAGATTTTACTTTATAAGAGACAAGTGAGGTAATATAGAAGCTAAAACAGAAAAAAAAAAAAAAAAAAAAAACCACCGGATGGCTTCACATTCCAGTTCTACATGCAATTCTAGTGGCCATGGCTACTCGAGGATGGAATCACATAATCCCTTATCCAATTTTAAGCAAATGAAACTATGCACAATTCTTGAGGCCCAATGATGCAGTGGAAGACTTTGCCCCTAATGATGACGTAGAAAATTTTGCCTGCCCAAAAATTTTTGCTCATCATGGCCATGAAGATGATCACAACTTGCCCATGAAGTATTCGGCAGAACACAAAAACACCACCGAAAGATATCACGGCCATGAAGATGATTACGCCCTACCCGTAATGACTGATCACGCCCGTAACCAAGGTCACAGTCTAGCCGTGAAGCCTTCTGTGAAGATCAAAAAAATCACCAGAAGAGATCACGGCCGTGAAGACGATCACGACCATCCTGTGAAGCCTTCTGTGGAATTTCAGCATCCTCATCACACCCATGAAGATGATCATAGCCCGCCTGTGAAGTCTTCTGTGGATTTTCAGCATCCTCATCATGCCCATGAAGATGATCACACCCCACCTGTGAAGTCTTTTGTAGATTTTCGGCATCCCCATCATGCCCCGTGAAGATGATCACAGCATGTCTGTAAAGTCTTCTATGGATTTCTAGCACCCAGTTCACACCCATAATTATAATCACGATCAGCCCATCTCTAGAAGATCATCATAGCCGTAATCGGTTCCACGGTTAGTCCGTGAAGTCACTGCACCCGGAAAAAAATGACGAGTCTCCCCAACGCCAATGACATCACGGCCGTGAAAGACGTTCACGACCTACCCGTGAAGTACCCAGAAGTGCCGAAACCGCCAAATTCGAAGGCCCTTCGACACTCACTCCATCCTAGCATTCCTAGAGAGCGATATATGGGGGTTATTAGCCCATCCTCCACCCATACAGAGTCCACACTACCAATGGGTTTACTTCCACAAAGGACCGAAGAACAAACTGTTGGGAATCCCCGGACCTTATAAAAACTTTAAACACAGCAGAAGGAAAGGTCTAAAATAGAATTCCCAAAAACAATAAGATCCCTTACGAGAGAAAACTGAAGGATGTGAAGAGTAATACCTTTATGAAGTAATTTTGGAACTAGTCGATGACGAAGACGTGCAAGTGCCTGTCCTCTGCAATCGTGCACACACGGGCTCCTCGAGTCCTCTCCAATCTCCACGCTATGTGCTAGCCCCAGGAGATGAGATCTATGCCTCTTGATCTTCTCAACTTGCGTTAATGCCAAGAAGAAGAGGGAGTGTCAGTGACAAAGCGTGGGTAGCACTACCACTTGTCCCAACCCTTGATGCAAAAATACTTTTACTGTCGTCACCTCAAAAACCCTCACGCTAAGAACCAGAGGGGAGACGACAACAGAAGATGAGAGAAGAGTTTGGTACAAAAAATCTCCCACGTGGGCCTCTCTATTTATAATAGATGAACCAACTATACTTGGAGATTTTTATCCATGTGGGTCTATGTTTAAGCGCCTATTTAATTCCATAATTAAACAAATCAACGTCGCAGGTTCTAACCCTCAGAAATGCAATAAAATGTTTAATTGCAAATTGTGCATAAGCATATTAATTAACCAAGAAAAATTCTTTTGTTAATTAATAATTTTATTTTATTAATGTGACTAAAGTGCTAAGTCCAAACTTGCACCAATACCCTTGTTTGACTCATTTTGTCAACAAAGGTCAAATGTGGTCCACTAGAAGTCAATCATGAACTAAATAAAATATCATCTCCTCCGAAGAAATCTCAATGCATTAGTCTCCCATAATGATCCGAATCATACAATGATTTGATCAGAGGCTAAACGATCAGTATGAGAACTCGAGTGTCTAGGTGTGCGACCTTGTAGGTTCTTCCATCGTTGGCAGTGATGACTAAATCATCATAAGCAATGAGTGACACCTAGCAATACATCATTGCTACCCAAGTCATCAGAATGGAGTCATCATCGACATCCCCTAAAACTGCGACAAAGTACAAGTATAGCTTTGTCCTTATGCCAAACTGATGTCCTAATTGGACAAGTGTGCCATACTTGTTTAACCCAATCTCATGGTCATGACTAAAACAAGTTTTTCTTCTGGGTATGACCATACACTTTCAGTCATGCAACCATCTGGTATGCTAAGGACATCAAGCTTCCCCACAAGGAAGGGGCAAATCCTCTATTGGCACATTAAATCCCTTATACGGCTTATGACACACCCAATGACAACTATTATGGCTTCCCTTTTACGACAAAGCGTTAGGTTGCATCAAAGTGTCCCACTTACCATATAGAGACACTAATGCCCTCAAGTCTAGGACAAGCGCAACTCAGTCACTATGATATTCATCTCGTGACACCGAGACGAATCATCACGACAAGTCAATCAGTATATCTCCCTTGATATACCCATATGCATGCGTTAGCAACCCATGCTCAACCAGCGCATATACCAGTCTCGGGTGAATTATAGCTGTCCCATATCCACTATGATTCTCGACTAGGGATAAACATAGAGATTAGATAATATCTATCTCTTAGGGACATTGTATATGCAAATGTACATATGCGCATATGTACAAATTTGCATAACAACGACAATGCCAGGATAACTCATCTATCAACTAGATGTGATACACATATCCAATGGACCATCTTGAGGTCCTAGGGCAAAAACACTAATAATCTTTCACTTGCACTAGGACCCTGCATTGAGCAACCTCAACACCATGTCCTAAGCATGACCTGCCACGCTCTTGTTACGCCAGAGCATTGATCTGTGGGCCTATCATGATTGTATCAGTGTTCATATTTCCTTGCGGAAGCTTTCCAAAAGCATCTGAGTATGCATGTGAAGTTCAGCAAAGAACTCCCACTGATTCCCAAATGCATCTAAGTATGCATGTGAAGTTTAGCAAAGAACTCCCACCGATTCCCAAAAGCATTTGCACACTCTCCTTTCAAGTAGTCTGCTTTGAAGCTCCTAAAGCTTATAGCATTAGTATGGGAACAGCTAGACTGTCACTGGTCTAACTAGAACAAGCTGCCAAGTGCATACACTGAGCTTTTCCTATCATTATTGACCTAGAACCACCCCTTAGTTCTAAACAGAACCTAAGTGTGTTCTTCACTCTCTAATCCAGTGCTGAGCACCTGGACTAGACCTGGTACCAATAAGCCTTCAAGCTCCCACTGAACTTGGGTAAAATAAGGTGAAGATTCTTTGTCCAAGTTAGGAGTTATCCATAACTTAGGCACACATGAATCAATTCAACCATTATTACCTCACTTTCTGAACCAAGTTGCCCACAACCTGTGTACATAGTTCAGATTCCATCCTTAACCATCTATGTCAAGTGGTTAACCTTGGACTGAATCCAAATCATGACTTCCACCCACTTGCCTCTATCAAGGAAAGACTTTTCCAAGAAAAATAGAGCAATAATCACTTGTTCTCATGTGGGTCTATGGAAATCAGTATCCCTAAGTCACTTTAGCATACTCCACTTACACTTATCAGATCTTGATTCTAGGTCACTAAAACCTCAGATGTAGACCTGAATTCTCACATCTTTAGATCTTGATAATTAGTCATGTCATCTCCTTTCTTGGAGATACATTTAAGATGGAATAAAGTTCAGTGTCAAAGAAGCTATCAGCATAACCTCATAAGAGATATGACTTTCATTTCCTCCCACTAGAACCACCTACCAAAGTGTTCTAGGAGGTATGAGCTATGAGTAAACCGCATACTCATTATGATAGTCATCTATTGCTCAAGTATTCTTCATCCAAGCTGGACTAAAGATTTGATGACACCAAAATATGTAGTATATTTTGCTTCATTTTGGATACCTTTCAATACTAAATTGAGGATCTTTTACTTGTTTTTATGTTGAATCCATCAAATATTGCAAAGTCTACCTCTATTTTGGTTTTTCATAGTTTTCAGGCAAAGAGGCACTATTTAAGGCGTTTTCAAGCGAAATCAAATACATGGAAGAGTTACCATCATAAAGAGGAGATCACCCAAGAAATTTCACACAAAATGGAGCAACTCAGCAAATTACGGTAGTGCCGTAATCCATTTTATAGTACCGTAATTCCAGACAGTACCGTAAAATCCGAGCCCTACCGTATTTTGAGAAGTTTTCGAACAGAAAGATTTTTGAATTTTATGGCACCTGCCATAAGCAATATTACGGTACCGTATTTCGGAGAGCTTCAGAATAGAAACTTCACCTGATTTTACGGCACTATCGTAAGAAACTACACGGGCCGTAATTTCCAGACGTTCGCGAACAGAGAGTTCAGCCGATTTTACGGCACTACCGTAAACCAGATTACGGTGCCGTAATTCCCCGACAACATTGGAACAGAAGACTAAAGCGATTTTACGGCAGTGCCGTAAGACATTACACTGCCGTAATTTCTGTTCTGAATGCGACGCCCGAGTCAATATCAACGCCCGATTCTTGCGGAGAAGATGGCGAGCGATCTAGAGCCTTAAATCGGATGCCGTAAGAAACAGACGGGGAGCTTTTCACGAGTGGATTACGGAGAGACCAAAAGCCCCAAATTTCGTGCACTATCGAGGGAGAAATCGCGATCGACGTTGCCGCCTAGGGTTTCGCCATCGCTCTCGATCCAGACGTTCTTCGGCCGTAATTTTCATATTGAAGCTTCGTCTGAAGGAGGAGACAACGAGCCAGAAGTTTCAGACTGAAAGGAGATCGATTGGAAGAGAAATCAAAGAACAAGGAGTCGTCGGCACTGTTCATCGACGGTTCTTGCAAATTATGGCTGTGAAATACTTCACAGCCATGCTGTATTTTCTAAATTTCTCTTTTACTTCGATTTTCGATCCTCTGAAACCATGATCTATTGTAATTCCTTCATGATGATAACTTAAACTACTTTTGGGACATGGGGGAGTAATTCACTTGATTTCCAATGACTAGATGACTATTTTTACTATTTCGTTGAGTTTAATATTACCATGATGATTTTGCTCATGTGATAATTGTACTTAGACTCTCTATAAGTTCATGTTACTAATTATGTTCTTAGAATTTTCGCTTGAGACCGAAAGGTAATTTCTTGAGAATTTGGAACCCTAGAATTGCATGTTAGGATCCCTTCCTTAGGTTAGAACTAATTTGATCTGTTCTAGTAGATTAATTGCCATAATTATAACATGAACCTATAGATCGAGTCTATTTGTCAAACTTGGAGATCTTGTGCGAAAGCAAGGATCAGAACGTTGGAGATCCATGAGTAAAACTAGTGTTGAGACTCGGATGCACGAAAGTGATCCTTGAATCTCCACTAGAGATTATCAACATTGAATTCGGATGCACGAAAGTGATCCTTGAATCTCCACTAGAGATTATCAACATTGAATTCGGATGCACGAAAGTGATCCTTGAATTCATTGTTTGATGATTTACTTATCTTCAGCGTTGGGAAGAATCTTGCGCGAAAGCGAGGATAAATTCCTGTGCGGTTGTTTGCATGAAAGTGAAACAACCCTTTTATTTAGTAAATTACATCTTCATCATGATAAATTTAAAGTGACGAAATCCTTATTCATATCTAGCTCATAAAAGTTAAAGTGAACGAAACCCTAGTCCCAGCTTTTCTCTCTGATAATTCCGTTTTTAGCTTTCAATTTCTATTCTCACTACTTCGATTAGCCTAGATAGTAAGAAATCAGCTATTTAGTATTCGACAATGTAGGTCCCTGTGGATTTGATACTTTCTTTATTACTTTGAGTATCCGTGTACTTGCGGATCACGCAAGTTTTTGGCGCCGTTGCCAGGGACCTTAGTTTTTGTCGATATTAAAGATGTTGAGATTATTGCTAGATTAGGTTTTTATTTACTATTTTTTTATTTACTGCTTATTTTCTATTTCTTGAAATCACTTGATCTATCTACTTTGCATGCACAAGAGCCTTAGGTCAGGACCACTTGTACCATTGGATCCTGAAATCAATAAGACATTAAGAGCGCGCAGAAAGTTGAGATTAGAAGAGACATCACAAGAAGAATTGCAAGAGACATTCCAACCAGAGTTAGAAGAAGAAATATTAGAGATGGGAGACAATCAGAACAATCAGAGAACACTTAGGGACTATGCAGCCCCTAAGCATCATGAAATTCGTTCTAGTGCAGCTAGGCCAGCGATAGAGGCCAACAATTTTGAGATTAAGCCTAGTTTCATTGCAATGTTTCAACAAGATCAGTTTGGAGGATCTCCACTGGAGGATCCCAACCAACACTTGGCCTTATTTCTTGAATTATGCGATACTATTAAATTGAATGGTGTTTCTAGCGATGCATTGAGATTAAGACTCTTTCCTTTCTCTCTTAGGGACCGGGCAAAGACATGGCTTAATTCACACCTAGCCAGTACCTTCACCACTTGGAATCAACTGTCCAATTCCTTCTTGAACAAATACTTTCCCCCAAGCAAGACACTGCAGATGAGAAACCAAATTACAAGCTTTCAACAAAGAAGTGGGGAGTCGCTCAGTGAGGCCTGGGAGAGATTCAATGAACTGCAGCGGAAGTGTCCTCACCATGGACTAGAACTTCAAACTTTACTGCAAATTTTTTATATTACATTATCTGATCAGACTAAAATGATTGTGGATGCTGTTGCAGGAGGAGCTCTTATGAGCAAAATACCAGATGATGCCTTCAGACTGCTAGAGGAGATGGCATTGAACCACAATCAATGGACTACCGAGAGGGGAGTACTTTACAAGCCTTCACAAGGTAAGGGTGAAAGTGAAGGATGGCGATCCTTAGAAGAGAAGGTAGACTTTTTGTGCTGTAAGTTAAATTCCATGCAAACTGCTTCTGTTTCTGCTATTACTTGTGAAAATTGTGGCAATGATGGTCATACTGCCGAATATTGTAGAATTGTTGATCAGGGTAATGAGCATGTGAATGTCATAGGGAATTATAATCAAAGTAGACCTAATGATCCCTATTCTAGTACATATAACCCTGGATGGAGAAATCACCCCAACCTTTCATGGAAAAACAATAATAATGTAGGGGGGAACACTGAAAACAAAGGATTCCAAAGGCAAAATCCCAACCAAAATCTGAATCAAAATAATGATCAATTTTCTAAGATAAAATCCATGTTTGAAAAAATAATGACCAATCAAAATCAGTTTGAGCTAAAACAAGATAGAAAAATTGAAGAGTTTATGTCTGATCAAAAACAAATCCTGTCAAATCAAAGTAGACAAATTGAAGAGTTTAAGGAAAGTTTTCATCAAATTAACTCTAGACTGGATAGAGTAGAAGCCCACAACAAAATTCTTGAAAACCAAATTACACAACATGCTAGTGTACCTTATAGACCCCCTGGGAAATTGCCTGCAAAACCAGAGATAAACCCTAGGGAGCACTGTAAGGCCATTATGACTAGAAGTGAGAAACAACAAGGAGAACCTAGAGGGAGGTTTGAAAACACTGAGTAAAGGCTTAATGATAATGAAAGGGAATTAGAGTTAGGGGAATCTTCTTCACATGAGAAACCCCAAACTTGTTTATCACCTCAAAAGGGTGATGAACCAAAAGGGGAGGAATCATGTGAGAAAGACAATCCTAAACCTAATTTGCCTGCTCCTTACCAGCCACCAATACCTTTTCCTCAAAGGTTGGTTCAACATAAACTAGACAAAAAGTTTAGCAAATTTCTTGAAATCCTGAAAAAGCTTTATGTTAACATTCCTTTTACTGAAGCTATTACTGAAATGCCATCTTAAGCCAAGTTTTTAAAGGAAATTTTGTCTAGTAAAAGGAAATTAGATGATTATGGTACATGCACTGTTACTTTAACTGAAGATTGTAGTGCTATCATACAGAACAAACTGCCACCTAAACTAAAAGATCCAGGTAGTTTTTCTATACCTTGTTCAATAGGCACTATGGCTTTTGATCGAGCCTTACATGACCTCAGTGCAAGTGTGAGTCTAATGCCTCTTTCTACTTACAGGAAACTAAATCTTGGAGAGCTAAAGCATACATCTATATCCTTACAGCTCACGGATTCATCGGTAAAGTATCCTGTAGGCATATTACAAAATGTCCCTGTACAAATTGGTAAGTTTTTCATTCCTATAGATTTTGTAGTGTTAGACATGAAGGTAAATTCTAGAAATCCAATCATTCTTGGTAGACCATTATTGGCCACTGCTAAGGCTAACATTGATGTGAAAGAAGGAAAGATTACCTTTGACATATGTGACAACAAGATTGAATTTAATCTTAATGATTCATTGAACAAACTTTCATACTCAGGATCTTGTTGTAGTGTTGAGATATTTAATGATGAAATTTATGATGTTTCAAGTCTGTTTGATGAAACCCCAAATAATGAATCTAACAATCTTTTTGAGGGTATTGATGAGCAATTGCAGAAAAAGAAAAAGACAAGGAGGAAGAAAAGAAGAGAAAGCTCTAGACTAATTGGAAAAATAGAAGAGATTCTGAGGAAATTTGGATACTGTTTCAAGATTGAGACTTATGTTAGAAAATCAGGAGAGAAATTCAAGAGTTCACGATCAAACCCGAGTGTTAAAGGGTCAAGCTAATGACCTTTAAATTAGCGCTTCTTGGGAGGCAACCCAAGCTTTCTAACCTCTATTTTGTTTTCTTTAACTTAATTTTATCTTAATACTAATTTTTTCTTTTATTTTTGTAGGTAAATTGTGATATACTGCAAATTACGGCACTACCATAAAGTTATTTACGGTACCGTATTTCCAGTCCTTTTTCGATCAACACGAGCTATACTTTTAGCTTAATACTAATTTTTTTTTTTTGTAGGTAAATTGTGATATGCTGCAAATTATGGCACTACCATAAAGTTGTTTACGGTACCGTATTTCCAGTCCTTTTTCGATCAGAAGGTTGTCTCGAAATTACGGTACCGCCGTAAGATAAATTACGGTACCATATTTTGTATCCGAAATCAACCAGAGAGTTCCTTCATTTTTACGACACTACTGTAAGTTGTTTTATGTGCCATATTTTCTGGAATTTATTTTTCATTTTTCCATCAAAAAAAAAATATTTTGCTGCTTGATTTTTACGGCAGGTACCGTAAGCTCCTTTACGGTACCGTATTTTTGTGTCGTTTTTGATCAGAAGACTCCCAAGTTTTTACGACGGTACCATAAGACATTTTACGGTACCGTACTCTGCATCCAGTTTCGAACAGAAAGTAGTCGAGATATTATGGCCGTGCCGTAAGAAATAACACTACCATAATCAGTTTTCTAGCACGCGAGCCCTGTGCCGTATTTAGGGTTTTGACCGAACCATTTTTAGGATTTTTACCCTCGATCTCACTCGTTTTCGAGCCATCCTTGGATTTCCGACCATCTCCGACCTTCAGTGGATGCCAGCGACCACTTCTGTTCAGTTTTCATCGTCGATTAGGTAACCGATTCTCCGATTTTTTCGATTTGGCGAGTTTTCAACAAGTTTTGCCCCTTTAGCTCATTCTCACTCGATCCTCCACCATTTTAAGTGAATTTTTTTTCTATTCACTCGTGAGAGGATGAACTTTCAATCCCTTGTTGTTTGAAAAGAATCTGGGTCAATTTGATAGATGATTTAGGTTGAAATGTGGTAAAGCTACTGTTCATTCACGGTTTTGATAATTTTTTGAGTTTGAGCTGGAGTTATGAGTTGATTTTCGCTTCATATTTACTTGGTTAGTGTTATTCATGATTCTGAAACTATGATTCATACCTACCATATTGATATTGAGATCGAGCTTACATGCTCTGTTTATGCCCTGTTTTTATCATATTAGAACATATTGATAGGACGACATTCGATTTGAGTTGAAATGTATTATTGTTTTGCTGCCATTAAGTTGTGAGTTTGCAGCCATGCCAAGAACAAAGTCAATTTGTCCAAGAGAAGCAGGGAGTTGAAAAGAAAAAAGGAAGGCCCTTGCAAGATCGTCTCAACCACAAAACCCATATGGAATCATATTCAGGAATGAGATGCAGGAGGCTAGATACAACAAGCTGTTGGAAAGAAAAATCATAAACACAAAGTATGCTGATCAGAGGACTCTTCAAGCCTTGGGGCTTTATGACGATATACTTTGGATGTTTGAGAGAATCCAAGCCAAGCAGTTCTTCCAGATGACTCCGCACACCTATTTGTCACTTGTCTTGGAGCTCTTGAGTAGTTTGATAATTGAATTGAAGGAGTACTCTCATGGCCCTGCAGAGGGAGAAATCAGTTTTAGATTAGCAAATGAAGAAAGAAAACTTACCTTGCAAGAAGTTAGAGACATCTTTGGGCTGAGCATAGGAGGGTACACTGAGATACCCCTAGGATTCATGGAAAACATCTTTTGGAACCAGATCACAAATGAGAACCACTTCTATGCTGTGTCTGCCAGAGCCTTAAAAATCATGAACCCTTGTATCAAGTATGCCCATCGAGTTCTAGCACACACAGTATTTGAGAGAGGGGATAGTGACGGCATGGTCCGTCAACACGAGCTGTACTTTCTCTGGGGCATGCTCAATGGATTCGCAGTGGATGTTGCTTATTTCATGGTTAAGCATATGGAGAAAGTAGCCAGGGCAACTAGAGGGTCTGTGGTGATAGGAGGTTTGATTACCCCTATAGCTAGACATTGTGGGATTGAGCCCTATGGAGTCGAGTTGGCAAGGGGGAATGCAAGGCTCGACATCGAGTCTTGCATAGCAATGAAGATGATCGTTAGAGAGGGTGACACCTTTTGTTTGGTCCTTGGACCAGATACCCCTACTCTTCCTTTACCCCATGTCTAGAAAACCACTGTTAGAGAAAGAGCCAACTGGAAGATACCTCCTAGAGCAGCTAAAGCAGCTTTTACTCCACCACTGACCACAGTTCCACCACCACCCACCTAGGGTGGAAGGGGTGATCCATATGGGATGGAGTCACCACCACATGATTCTACACAGGCAGCCGGTCCATCTTCACAGAGCACCAAGGCTGGTTTTGCTAGCCACCATGATCCTGGTTTTCACGCGTTGACAGCACAGATGTATAATCAAGAACGCCGCCAGGAGAGGATGGAAGAGACTCTAGGGCACATCCAGAGAGATATGGAGAGTTATGTAATCATATGGAAGACATGGGTAACTTCCTCTTTGACCGTTTTGGTTATGCAGATCATAGAGATTATGGATACCAGGGTGATCAAGGAGGAACACCATATTATGATCCCATGGAGGCTGCTGCTAGAGATTCAGAGGCTACACGGTCAGATGGCGATGAGTAGTTACTTTGTGAGTACTATTTTCCTTTACTTCTTTACCATACTGTGTTTTCCCATATATATCTCATTGATTTTTTCATATGATGAAGGGAAGGATGACACTTCATGATCGCCGCCACTGATTTTTGATTACTTGATTTTCAATGTGGTTGTATCTTGATGATGATACTGATTTCTGATTTTCAATATGGTTGTATGATGAATATTGATGTTCTGATTCACTTTTAGATATGGGTTGTACTACATTATGATGATATTAATTCTAGTTGACATGATGTGATGATGAAAATATTTTGATATATGATCGTGCTTTGGCATGTGTTGATAAATTTTTGATGATGAATGAACTCAAATACTTGATTAGAGTTATAGCCTCATCATGTCAAAATTTATTTCTTCAATACATATTTGTCTATTGAAATATGAAATTAGTTGATGCATGAAATTTTCGAAAGATGTATTGTTTGAAGAATAAAATCTAAAGGTGAAATTTTTCTTTCGAATAAAATGAGTATATGAGTATGATTTGTGAATTAAGATCAATTGATTATCCTAGTAGATGTTTATTCTATACTTGCTATTTGTTGGGAAATAAGAATCCAAGATCCACAAAATAAAGGTGAGGACTCCCCTACTTGGCACTGTGGGAAAGCATAGTGGTACCAAAGGTCATGGGTTGAAGTAATAAATAGAAAAAGTATGTATCTATGTGGGTACATGCCATGAGAAAAATCATTTCACATAAACTCCAGTGTCCTTAGTAAATTCTTTCCAAATTAGAGGATATGAGTTCCATTGCATTGATTATGTGATTCGTGCACTCTAATCTCGTCACCAGAAAAAAAAGGTGGTAATCGAGTTAGAGAATGTGAATGATGCCAAAAATAAATAAAAAAAATAGAAGTGAGTGGAAAAAGATCTTAGAGACCTAATTCCTGTAAACAAAAGCATGATAGATTTGAACTGAAAATTAGGTGAAATCATGAGATTGAAAATTCTATTTATTGTACATGTTGCGAAGTTTTATTTGATTGAATTATGGATCTAGAGGGTTGAGTTCTAAGAATGATATGTTTATTTGAAATTTTATAAATCAATTGATAGAATTTTTCATTGATGAGTTGTATTTTAGAAATTTATTGAGCATGAAAAGGCTATTCTTTTAATCAAATTTTGATTTCAAAATTTTGATTTTTGCTTGAGGACAAGCAAAGTTTGAGCCTTATGTGTTTGATGACACCAAAATATGTAGTATATTTTGCTTCATTTTGGATACCTTTTCATACTAAATTGAGGATCTTTTACTTGTTTTTATGTTGAATCCATCAAATATTGCAAAGTCTACCTCTCTTTTGGTTTTTCATGTTTTTCAGGCAAAGGGGCACTATTTAAGGCGTTTTCAAGCGAAATCAAATACATGGAAGAGTTACCATCATAAAGAGAAGATCACCCAAGAAATTTCACGCAAAACGGAGCAACTCAGCAAATTATGGCAGTGTCGTAATCCATTTTATGGTATCATAATTCCAGACAGTACCGTAAAATCCGAGCCCTGCCGTATTTTGAGAGGTTTCCGAACAGAAAGATTTTTGGATTTTACGGCACCTGCCGTAAGCAATATTACGGTACCGTATTTCAAAGAGCTTCAGAACAGAAACTTCACCCGATTTTACGGTACTACCGTAAGAAACTACACGGGCCGTAATTTCCAGACGTTCGCGAACAGAGAGTTCAGCCGATTTTACGGCACTACCGTAAACCAGATTACGGTGCCGTAATTCCCCGACAACATCGGAACAGAAGACTCGATCGATTTTACGGCAGTGCTGTAAGACATTACACTGCCGTAATTTCTATTCTGAACGCGACGCTCGAGTCAATATCAATGCCCGATTCTTGCGGAGAAGATGACGAGCGATCCAGAGCCCTAAATCGGATGCCGTAAGAAACAGACGGGGAGCTTTTCATGAGTGGATTACGGAGAGACCAAAAGCCCCAAATTTCGTGCACTTTCGACGCCGCCGCCTAGGGTTTCACCACCGCTCTCGATCCAGAAGTTCTCCGGTCGTAATTTTCATACTGAAGCTTCGTCTAAAGGAGGAGACAACGAGCCAGAAGTTTCAGACCGAAAGGAGATCGATTGGAAGAGAAATCGAAGAACAAGGAGTCGCTGGCACTATTCATCGACGGTTCTTGCAAATTACGGCTGTGAAATACTTCACAGCCGTGCTGTATTTTCTAAATTTCTCTTTTACTTCGATTTTCGATCCTCTGAAACCATGATCTATTGTAATTCCTTCATGATGATAGCTTAAACTACTTTTGGGACATAGGGGAGTAATTCACTTAATTTCCAATGACTAGATGACTATTTTTTCAAAATTTCGTTTCATTTAATCTTAGCATGATGATTTTGCTCATGTGATAATTGTACTTATCTTCAGCGTTGGGAAGAATCTTGCGCGAAAGCGAGGATAAATTCCTGTGCGGTTGTTTGCACGAAAGTGAAACAACCATTTTATTTAGTAAATTACATCTTCATCATGATAAATTTAAACTAACGAAATCCTTATTCATATCTAGCTCATAAAAGTTAAAGTGAACGAAACCCTAGTCCCAGCTTTTCTCTCTGATAATTCCATTTTTCGCTTTCAATTTCAATTCTCACTACTTCGATTAGCCTAGATAGTAAGAAATCAGCTATTTAGTATTTGACAACGTAGGTCCCTATGGATTCAATACTTTTTTTATTACTTCGAGTATCCGTGCACTTGCGGATCACGACAAGATTACCCATGAATTTCAATAAGCTGGTTCCATATATATTTCTGTAATTTTATGAATTCCTATCTTTTGACCTTTAGTCCACTTCACCTTTACTTGGTGAAAGACATTCATTTTCATGAACAAACAAGTCTTTGCCTATCTTTGACATCTCAAAGAGGTTAAGATAGTCAATCTTTTACAAAAAGTTTGAATCCAAGAATTCATGTACATGAAGTTAGTGGATGCATTTCTTGTTCATGATAAAATATCTGAGTCGGAAGATTGGGATTCAATATGAACCACTTATTAAATTCTGTTTAGTTATTTTGTTACCCCATTATTTTGCTCAATCTAATGACAAGAGATTTGCAAATGAAAAGAATGCCAAATTCCTTTTATTCCAAAAATTCTACTCCCAAGGAATAGATATAATGTCAATTACATGTTTGCAAAAATAAAACAATCCTATTAATGACAAACGAAAGAATAGCTCGGCAGCATCAATGCTCCAGCAGGATCTTCTTATTGCCATCTATGTCCTATTTCTGTTGAGCACCTGAATATTTTTGCAAATATCAGTCTTACCATGCGGTATAGAATACCCATGTGCAGAAATAAACAATATAGGATTTGATAACAAAATTACCTGAGCTTGAAGACGAAGGGTTACTTCTCTTCATCTCTTTCGGAGGATGCTTGCAGTCTTTATGCTAATGGCCCTCCTGTCCACAGTTGAAGCACTTGTTCTCCCTCACCCTACCTTTTTTCAGTGCCATGGCCTTGGACTTGCCCTTACCCCTTTCCGCTTCTTACTATCTTTAGACACCATGAGAACAAACTTGGGTTTGGACTTGTCCATTTCCTTCTCGATCGTTTCTAGCAGTTTTAGCAGCTCCTCATGAGTATAGACAATTCCATATTGAAGTTAATGATAAAAGAGCTGTAACTCAAAGGCAGTGACTGCAGGATCAGATCCATAGCCACATCTTGATCCATCGGGTGTCCTAGTCTAGTGAGATGCGACAAGTACCCAAGCAACTTGAGTACATGTGGTCCCACTGAACACCTTCAGGCATCATGCATTGAAAAGCAGCCTTGGATGTTTCAATCCTTTCTATTCTAGCCTATGACTTGAACAGTTGTGTGGCAACCTCTTTACATCGTACCATACTTTAAAATGTTCAATGGAATAGGGAACCCTCACCAGCATTTAGCCCACTTCGTTGCGACTTGTGGGAATACTGGAAATAACAACGCACTATTGCTCCGACAGTTTCCACAAGGCCTCTCAAGAGTCGCCTTTGAATGGTATTACTCCTTGGAGAACGAAGTTATCAAAACTTGAGTCAATATGGAGGTCTTTAGGATGAAATTTGCCTCAGTCAGCGATAAGATCACGATAGCAGACTTAGCAAATACAAGAAGGAAAAAGGATGAGACTGTCCTTAATTACATCACGAGGTGGAGAAATTTGAGTATTAAATGTGAAAAGTCGCTGGAACAAACCCAAGCTGTAGAATTATAACTCCGCAATATCGATAACTGGATGGCACCATTTCTTTGTACAAACAATATTTCTACATTTCAATAGTTAATCACCCAAGTGGCAAAACTTGAGCGGACAAACCCTCAGACCTTTTCAAACACGCAAAATCCAAGGTTCAAGAGGGAAGAGCCAAAGAGAAATTGATGGAGGCAGTAACCCTGTTCTGAGGAGATCTGTTTGGGCTCGAAGGAAACCCCTTCGATATGGGTTCCCTTAGAGTCCCCTCTCTTGCATTGCATTTAGGATAGTTTACCTTTCAATAAAGCCATGCATCATGTAGTCATTTATGGCAAGTCCAATTGTAGTAGGTAGTGCATTGTAAGTCATGAAACTTTATGTACTTTTGCATCATAGTAGGGTAGTGCATGCATGCATTAGGATCATTTTTGGCAGGTCACTCAAGCAAGGATCAGCTCAAGTTTCAGCTCAAGGCCACTCAAGGTCTATTCATCAAGTTCAGCTTCAGAACAGGAAAGGAAGACTTCAAAGCCCAAGCTCACTTCAAGCCAGGCATCAACTCAATTGCTATCTTTGTTGAGCGCCACCCCAATGGAAGCAATCAGCCACCTCATCATCCATCTAAGGGATATGCACCAACCTCCAAACCCAAGCAAAGAATGAATTCAAATCCCTCATCCATCAAGATCCAAAATCAAAGGAATTATCCATCAAGATCCAAAATCAAAGGAGGGCATTTATGAAGACATTTATGAGAAGTTACCATCTCTTGTTGCCGCCCATGCTCCTATGGAAAGGATTCAAATTTTGAATCTCTTATCCATGCGCCAACAATCAAAGCCTCTCGCCAACATGAGAATAAACGCCAATTCGCCAGCCCAAGCATTTAAACAATTGACAAAAGAAGATCACCAAAGAAGGATGCTTCCCAAGAGGATTTGCGCCAACATCCTCTTGATTTTGAAATTCAAACTCTATCCATCTTTGTAATAGGCGCATGGAAGCTAATGACTATCCTGCCCTAGTTCCCACCTCGCCTATAAAACATAGTCTCCACCTTGTATTTTGATTAGCTTTGGTGAAATATAATTTGTCTATTAGTTTCCTAGGTAACATTAGTGTTTTAGTGTTTGTTCTCCAAGGCCGACTCTCCCTCTCTTCCACTTTCTCCACCGAAACTACAAGAAGGCTTCCTCCTCTCCTTAAGTGCGCAAACATAAAGAGGCCCCCTCTTGTCATCCTCGATTTGGAGCAAGCTTGAAGATGAATCCATCAACTTCGGCCACATGGGAACCTCAACACTCTCGGCTAAGTTCCTTCCCCAATCTCTTCAATTTGTTTGAGAACTCTCTTCTACACTAATCCTTGGTTGTTTCAACTTGTAGCTTGTGCTTGGAGTGGTTCTAGGAAGGGCGACCCCTTCCTTCTCTCCTTCCCCTCTCTCTTTAGTTAACTTAGGATTAGCAAGGGAACTTGTGAGGCTTAACCTAACTCCTTGATGTTCTTCTGCATTAAAATTCGTGACTTGTACGGATCTTCTGTGATTGCTTATAAGCTCCACCATACACCTTCCATCAGAGTTGGACCGATGAAGATTGGGAGGTACAGTCCTTCTATTCTCAAGGACTGCTCTGTAAGTTTAATTTTCAGTACTTTATTTTCAGCATTTACTGTTTTCAATAGTTTAATTCTCGGATTTTCTCTTTACTATATAAAATACAAAAAAATTAGTTTTCAAATCTCGTTAGTCAAATCGGGTTTTTCTTATTATCTACATATTATCAAAACCGATTTCGAAATTCATTGTTTGAATGCTTTAGACCCCCTCTGTCCTACATCAGCTTGGTATCAGAGCTTAAGCTCTTAGACTAGATTTTTAAGCCTTAAAACTTATTTTTCTACTTCTAAGCAGTCTTTGGAACTAGGTGTTTGAAAGAACTTGACTATGTATCTATTTATCATTTGCTCTATTTTCAAAACTTATTTTTTTTCAAAACACCCATGCAAACCCGGTCTAAAACTCAACAACAGGAACAAAATCCCACAATGGATAATGCCTCCGTGAATGAGAAATTTGACTTCTTGACTGAGCAAATAGGAACCCTTACCCGAAGACTTAACCAACTTACCACTGAGTTCCATGACTTTAGGGAAAGGTCTTCTAACCATGTTAGTGAACCACCACCTAGCCCTCATCTTGTGGAAACCCAACAACTTTGGAATAGGCATCAAAACCCAACCTCTATAGGACCCCAACAACCACCTGCGTGGAATGGGCATCAAACCTCAACCCATGCAAGAACCCAACCTATGTGGAATAGATACCCCAATCCAAACCATGTAGGAAACCACCCTTATCCAACATGGAATGGATATCCCAATCCAAACCATGCAGGAATCCCTCAACCAAACATGTGGAATGGACCTCCTACTCAAACCCCACCTCAACCCAAATTTAGGGAGGATGATGTGCACTGCGCCATCAAACTCAATCCCCCAACCTTCAATGGCTCCTTAGAACCCCGAGACTTCTTGGATTGGACAACCAAGCTCGAACAATATTTCGAGTGGAGCATGATTCCTGAGCATAGCAAAGTCCGACTTGCAAATGCCTTCTTGAGGGAAATGCTATGTTGTACTGGACCAATGTGGAAAACAACTTAGAAAGATCCAACATACCTCCCATCGACACTTGGCTAGAAATGCGCCAACAACTTAAACTGAAATATGTCCCCTCATATTTTCAGAGTAAGTTGTTTGACCAAGCTTCTAGCTTAACCCAAGGATCCATGACAATTGACCAATACACTGCTAGCTTTGAGGAGTTCCTCCTTAGGGGAAACCCAGGAGAAAAATCCCCTATTCACCCTTAGCAGGTATAAAAATGGTCTCCGATCTGAGATTAGAAAGGGCCTTACCTACTACCAAATAGACTCCATAGAGGTTGCCCATCTTAGAGCCAAGGAGATAGAGCAAGAACTTAAGACTGCCTTTAGGAAAGAGTTTAGTGCCTCTAGACTAAGTCCTAGACCAACCCAACCCCAAAGCTCTAACACTCCTAAACCCAAGCCCTCTAGTTATCCAGAACCATCTAGGGTCAAATGTCATGGTTGCCAACAATATGGACACTATATGAAAGACTGTCCTAAAAGGGTCTTATACTTAGGTGAGGAAACCCAAACCCCTAGACTTGAAGACATTAATGACCTTGATTCTGGCTGCCAAATCCTAGAAGATCATGAATATGATAGTAGTGAGGAGCCTACCCAAAACACCTTAGGAGTTGTTAGGTGTACCTTGATCAAACCCTCACCCACTGATGATTGGCGAAGAACTAGTATCTTCCATACTTACATGAAATGCAATGGAAACATGTGCGAAGTAGTGATAGATGGGGGTAGTAGTCTCAACGCTGTCTCCCACTCTGCTGTTACCAAGTTCAAACTTAAGATAGAAGCTCACCCAACCCCTTATAGCATCTCATGGGTCAACCAGTCAAGTGTGCCTGTAACCCATAGGAGTCTAGTTCCCTTACAGTTTGGTACCTATGAGGGACAAATTTGGTGTGACATTATCACTATAGACATCGCTCAAGTCCTTCTAGGCAGACCATGGCTATATGACATGGATGTAGTCCACTACGGTCGGACTAACTCCTATGTCTTTAGTCATGCAGGTCAAAAGATCAAGCTGAAACCCTCTATGCCTAGAGAGCTTAAGGCCTCAACCAATAAGGGAAAAATAGAAGAGACCAAATCCATACAACCAACCCTTCAGCTCATGAGACCTAAGGATTATAAACCTGATCAACCTTTGTTTACCTTAGTCCTCAAGGAAGTCAACCAAGAAGAAGAAAGTATGCCACCCCCTGAAGTAGAAGCCCTCTTAGAACAATATAGTGAGCTTACACCTGAAGAACTACCCAAAGGACTTCCACCCCTTAGGGACATCCAACATGCAATAGATCTTGTCCCAGGTTCAACCCTACCCAATCTGCCCCACTATAGGATGAATCCCACCAAGCATCAAGAACTTAAGAGGCAAGTATATGACCTATTAGAGAAAGGACACATTAGAGAAAGCCTTAGCCTATGCGCCGTGCCTGCTCTGCTCACCCCTAAAAAGGATGACAGTTGGCGCATGTGTATAGACTATAGAGCCATAAATAAAATCACAGTCAAGTATAGGTTTCCTATCCCTAGGCTTGATGATATGCTAGACATGCTAGTTGGCTCTAAATGGTTTAGCAAGCTTGACTTAAGAAGTGGATACCACCAGGTCAGGATAAGGCAAGGTGATGAATGGAAGACAGCTTTTAAGACCAAGGATGGTCTCTATGAATGGTTAGTCATGCCTTTTGGCTTGACTAATGCTCCTTCCACATTCATGAGACTCATGACCCAAGTCTTAAAGCCTTTCATTGGAAGATTCCTTGTAGTCTACTTTGATGATATCCTCATCTATAGTAAGACTAAAGAGGAACACCTAGAGCAACTTAGGAAGACCCTTGACCTTCTTAAGGAAGAGCAACTCTATATCAATCTCAAGAAGTGTTCCTTTTTGTCCCATAGTGTGATCTTCTTAGGGTTCATAGTGTCTGAGCATGGCCTTCAAGCCGACCCATCCAAGATCCAAGCCATCATAGATTGGCCTGAACCTAAGACCATCACTGAAGTCAGAAGCTTCCATGGCCTAGCTACCTTCTATAGGAGATTCATAAGGAACTTTAGCTCTATAGTGGCACCTATCACTAGTTGCCTAAAACAAGGTGAGTTCTCCTGGACTAAATCTGCTAGCAAGGCCTTCCAAGAGCTTAAGGATAAGATGACCACTGCCTCGGTCCTTAGACTTCCTGACTTCAATAAAGTCTTTGAGGTAGATTGTGATGCCTCTGGAGTTGGCATAGGGGAACCCTAAGCCAAGAAGGCCATCCCATAGCCTTCTTTAGTGAAAAACTCAATGAGGCAAAGCAAAAAAACTCTACCTATGACAAAGAGTTTTATGCTGTAGTCCAGGCTCTAAGGCATTGGAGACATTACCTCATCCATAGGGAGTTTACTCTTAATAGTGACCACCAGGCCCTCTCCTATCTAAGTGCTTAGAAGAAGTTAAACTCAAGGCATGCTAAGTGGGTCAAATATTTACAACAATACACTTTTGTGCTTAGACATAAATCAGGATCTGAAAATAAAGTAGCAGATGCCCTTAGTAGAGTAACTTTACTTTTGAACAAACTGCATGTTGAAGTTACTTGCTTTGATTCCATGAAAGATGCTTATTTTGAATGTCCTAATTTTTCTGCCTTATATGCTGACCTTAGTCAAGACCCATTAAGTCACCCTCTCTACACCCTTAGGGATGGGTATCTCTTTCTTGGACCAACCCTTTGTGTGCCCAAGACATCCATCCGAGAGTTCCTTGTTTGGGAATTACACGGAGGTGGGTCTGCCAGGCACCACGGTAGAGATAAGACCCAATCCCTTGTAGAGGAACGGTTCTACTAGCCGAACCTTTACCAGGATGTAGCTAAGGTTGTGAGGCATTGTAGGACTTGTCAGCTCACCAAAGTCCATAAGCACAGCCCTGGCCTATACACTCCCTTACCCATTCCCCAAGCCCCTTGGCACGACCTTAATATGGATTTCATTCTAGGACTACCCCGAACCTCAGCTAAACATGACTCTATATTTGTGGTAGTTGATAGATTTACTAAGATGGCCCATTTCATAGCCTGCACCAAGACCACTAATGCCTCCCACATTACTAAACTCTTCTTCAGGGAAGTTGTTAGGCTTCGTGGGACACCCTTAACTATAGTGTCTGATAGAGACTCTAGGTTTGTAAGCCATTTTTGGAGAACCCTATGGACCCTTCTAGGAAGAAAACTCAAGTTCTCCATAGCCTACCATCCCCAGACGGATGGGCAGACTGAAGTGGTCAACCGATCACTTGGGAGTATCCTTAGGAGTTTGGTAAGTGAACATCCTGGCAACTGGGATAAACTCCTACCCACTGTCGAGTTCTCCTATAATAGCATAGTCAACAAGACCACAGGTCTCTCCCCTTTCCAAGCCAACCTAGGGTATCAACCCAACAAACCTATAGATCTCTTCCCTCTACCCAGACACTTTAGGACTTCTTTACCTGCTCGTGACTTTGCTTTACATACTTCGCAAATGCATGCTGAAATATTTTCTAAAATGCTAGAATCTGTTAATCATTATCACGAAGTTGCTAACAAACATCACCGAGAAAGGTTATTTTCCATAGGTGATAAAGTGATTCTGCGAGCACGTGAGCAGCGCATCCACGGGACAGGGCACAAGTTGGACTCAAAAGGACTTGGCCCCTTCTCCATCATAGACAAAATCAATGACAATGCCTATGTCCTTGACCTACCGCCTGAACTAGGGATCCCCATGTTGTATCCCAACAAGTAGGTAAACTAAACTTATTCTTAAAGTCGTAGTCAAAACCTAAGTATTAGCGCACAGGGACTTGTTACCCCCTGATACGGCTCTAAAAACTTGTTCGGTTACCACACTTGTTGTTATCTCCGGAAGTGCATGGATACTCGAAGTAATAATTAAGATATCGAACCCACAGAGACCTATGTTGCCGAATACCAAATAGTTGTTTTCTTACTATCTAGGCAATTCGAAGTAGTGAAAAATAGCAATCGGAAAATAAAACGGAATTATCAGAGAGAAAAGCTGGGACTAGGGTTTCGTTCACTTTAACTTTTATGACTATATATGAATAAGGATTTCGTCAGTTCAATTTTATCATGATGAAGATGTAATTTACTTAATAAAAGGATTGTTTCACTTTCGTGCAAACAACCGCACAAGGATTTATCTTCGCTTTCGCGCAAGATTCATCCCAACGCTGAAGATAAGTAAATCATCAAACAATGAACTCAAGGATCACTTTCATGCATCCGAATTCTAGGTTGATAACCTCTAGTGGAGTCTCAAGGATCACTTTCGTGCATCCGAGTCTCGACACTAGTTTTACTCATGGATCTCCAATGTTCCGATCCTTACTTTCACACAAGATCTCCACGTTTGACAAATAGACATCGATCTATAGATTCATATTATAATCATGACAATTATTCTACTAGAATAGATCAAGTTGGATCAAACCTAAGGAAGGCTTCCTAACATGCAATTCTAGGGTTCCAAATTCTCAAGCAATTACCTTTCAGTCAACAGCGAAAATTCTAAGAACATAATTAGTAACATGGACTTATAGAGAGTCTAAGCACAATTATCACATGAGCAAAATCATCATGCTAAGATTAAACGAAACGAAATTTTGAAAAAGTAGTCATCTAGTCATTGGAAATTAAGTGAATTACTCCCCCATGTCCCAAAAGTAGTTTAAGCTATCATCGTGAAGGAATTACAATGAGTCATGGTTTCAGAAGATCGAAAATCAAAGGAAAAGAGAAGTTTAGAAAATACAGCATGGCTGTGAAGTATTTCACAGCCGTAATTTGCAAAGAATGTCGATGAACAATGTCAGCGACTCTTTTTTCTTCGATTTTTCTTCCAATTGATCTCCTTCCGATCTGAAACTTCTAGTGTGTTTTCTCCTCCTTCAGACGAAGCTTCAGTAGAAAATTCACAGCTGGAGATCGTCTGGATCGAGCGCGGCGGCGAAACCCTAGGCAGCGGCGTGAATCGCAATTTCTCCCTCGAGAGTGGATGAAAATTGGGGCTTCCAGTGTGTGCATAATTCTCCCATCAAAAGCTCCCCGATTGCTTCTTACGATATCCAATTTAAAGCTCTAGATCGCTCGCAATCTTCTCTGCAAGAATTGGGCGTCGTGATCAAATAAGGAATTACGGCAGTGTAATAGTTCACGGAACTGCCATAAAATCCCTCGAGTATTCTGTTCCTGAAAAGGCTGGAAATTACGGCACCGTAATCTGGTTTATGGTAGTGCCGTAAAATTGGCTGAACTCTCTGTTCGCGAACGTCTGGCAATTACGGCCCGTGTAGTTTCTTACGGTAGTGCTGCAAAATTGAGCGAAGTTTCTATTCTGAAGTGTTCTGAGATACATTACCGCAATATTGTTTACGGCAGTGCCGTGAAATCTGAAAAACTTTCTGTTCGAAAATTCTTCAAAATACGGCAGGGCTCGGATTTTACAGTACTGTTTGAAATTACGGTACCGTAAAATGGATTATGACACTGCCGTAATTTGGAGACTTGCTCCGTTTTGCATGAAATTTCTTGGGTGAACTCCTCTTGATGATGGTAATCCTTCTATGTATTTGATTTTGCTTGAAAATGCCTAAAAATAGCGCCTTTTTACCTGAAAACCATGAAAAACCAAAATAGAAGTAGACTTTGCAATATTCGATGAATTTAGCATGAAAACAAGTGAAAGATCTTCAATCTAGCATGCAAAGACAAATATGTATTGAAGAAATAAATTTAACATGATGGGGCTATAACTCTAATCAAGAATTTGAGTTCATTCATCATCAACACATCTCAAAACATAATCATATATCAAAATATTTTCATCATCACATCATGTCAACAAGAATTAATATCATCATAATGTAGTACAACCATATCGAAAAGTGAATCAGAATATCAATATTCATCATACAACCATATTGAAAACCAAGTAATCATATCAAAAATCAGTGGCGGCGATCATGAAGCGTCATCCTTCCCTTCATCATATGCAAAATCAATGAGATATATATGGACAAACACAGTATGGTAAAGAAGTAAAGGAAAACAATACTCACAAAGTAACTACTCATCACCATCTGACTGTGTAGCCTGATAGTCTTTCGCAGCAGCCTCCATGGGATCATAATATGGTGTTCCTCCTTGATCACCCTGGTATCCATAATCTCTATGATCTGCATAACCAAAACGGTCAAAAAGGAAGTTACCCATGTCTTCCATATGATTACATAACTTCTCCATATCCCTCTGGATGTGCCCTAGAGTCTCTTCCATCCTCTCCTGGCTGCGTTGTTGATTATACACCTGTGTTGTGAGCGCCTGGAAACCTAGATCGTGGTGGCTAGCAAAACCACCCCTTGTCCCATGTGAAGAAGTACCGGCGGCCTGTGCAGAATCGTGAGGTGGTGACTCCATCCCATACGGATTACTCCTTCCACCCCAGGTGGGCGGTGGTGCAACTGTATCAAGTGGCGGAGTAAAAGCTGCCTCAGCTGCACTGGGAGATAACTTCCAGTTGGCTCTGTCTCTGACTGTGGTCTTCTCAACGCGAGGTAAAGGTAGAGGAGGGACATTTGTGTTGGGGTATGCCCTTATGGCTAATGTTTGAGGCCTAGGGATTCTTTCAGTATCATGTATAAACTCTTATGTTTATAAAGGCAATGGTTGTTATTCAGGTTGTTACATCATCTGCTGTCATATGTATACTTCTGAATAATGTCTCAATGCTGTTCAGCTTGGCTAACATGCAGTTAAGTCCTTAGTCGAGATATCTTGGTGAACATGAGATAGCCTAGATATGATTGAGACTAATATGTGTTCTAATCTTATAGGATGCTTCGAGCATGGAATAAGATGTAGACTCATAGGTACATTGGATGTACTGGACAGACCCTACTAGGATATTCAATTGCTTGTCACAATGTGAATAATCCTTGTATGCGAACAAGTGACATACTTCCTCTGACTTGAGATCACTTGTGTTTCTAAATGATGATTGTCATTGTTTTGAGGTAGTTCAATATCATTTGAAACATAATGGTTATAGACTATCTTGGATAATGATCATGAGTCAGGTTAGGACACTAGTGATAGATAAAGGATTGCCGTCTCCTTAATAGGAGTGTGATGTTCTAAAGGGGCCCCCTGGATGAGATGATTGAGAAAGTGTATGGCCATACCCAGATGACTATGTTCATCTGATCTAATCATGCTCATCATATTGGAGTTACAAGCTTGACACGCTTGTCCAATAAGAACATCTAGTGGCAAAGGAATCATGTATGTTTAGTGAAGTAGATTCACACTTGTGCTGTGGTTTGGGTGTAGTCTTGGAAGACTCTTTCCTTTATATCGGGAGACAGTGATGTGTTGCTAGATACCCCTCACTAATCGTGATAACGTGAGTTATCGTTACCGACATTTAAAGGAAACCCTCAGGGTCGCACAATTTGATGATATGGCTTACTCATGTCAGATCGTGTGGACTGAATTGTTTTGGTTCAGTTTAAAGGAATTTAAACTCTGATTGTAAGTGAGATCTGGTCTGATCATGTTTGATTGATTAGGGCTTTAGATCGGTAAGCTTCGATCGAGAGAATTGATGCTAGATCGGTGAGATCAAGAGCATCAGGAGATGAACGGTTAGATCTTGAACCATTTGGTTTAATGAGATCTAGGCCATGGCTTGGGCTGATTTGTTTTTGGTCTTTGAACCAAATTGAACCGGCTCAAGAATGAGCGCATGGTTCAAAGAGAGAAGGATGAGCGTTCGGTTCACTTGAAGTGAACACATAACGCATAACCGCATGAGACGTTAAGGCTTGCTATTTTTAGAAGCCATGTCTCAACGTTCACAAGGAACGTTTCTCTCGTCGCCCCTCTTCACTACTCGAAGCCTCTCGTGTGTGGTGATAGAGTTCACGCCAGGAGAGTTTGACAAGCGAAAGGAACTTCATCTCATCTTCCTTCACGCGACAAGAAAACTTGAAGGTCTTTGCTAGCACAAAGAACATCAAGGAGAAGCCATCTCTCTTCTTGTGTGCGGTACCTTTGGAGAAGACCCCTTTCGATCTTTGCTTCCAAGGCACCATCCAAGCGATGGCAATGGTATGATCTTTCTTCTAGATCTATCTACATTGCAAGGTATTGAAAGTTGATCATATGACATATAAATCGATCTATGAAACCCTTGCTTCTGCTCGAAAATTTAATCCCTCCTTTAGGGTTTCGCCCCCTTGTTTTAGGGGACTTTCAATTGGTATCAGAGCATATGGTTTATATATGTTCATATGATTGCTTGATCTTCATGCTTGATCCATGTATGCGCTTTTGATTAGATCTAAGGTTACATGTGAAGATTGTTGTAAACATATGTGAGTTGGCGAAAATACATGCTTATCATAGATGTATGTTTTCTCCTTGGCGCATGTTTGTTGGCGCATGCTTTAGTTTTTCTCAAAACAAAAGGACTTGCGCGCCCTTCATTAGATCTAATAAGCGCCTACTATAAACCCTTAGACGGGTTGATAGGGTTGAAGTCATCATCTAGTTAAGATCCAACCAATCTGATTAGACCATTTGACAGCCTAGATGGGTCGACCAGATGGCACCTGTGCGCAAGCACGAGGTGGCTATAGGTCGACTGCATCAAGAGCGTGTAGCGAGGTCTGGTTGAGACAACCAGTGAACGTGCATGAGTTAGGCCCGGGGTCACACCCGCTTGCCTGAACTCATGAGGGTCGTTCAGCCCATTGCATGCATTGTTGACCACTGGGTCGACTCAAGTCAGTTAGGACTTGATGCACGCAAGGGCAGTGGGTCTGACTAGGTCTGATGAGTGGATCCCTATTAATGGACCGTTGTAAGGTAGTAGGGCACATAAGAAAAATAAAATTGATTCCAATGGGATTTTGAAAATTTTATTTTGTTTATGGATCACATGTTGATTGGATGCCATGATGCTTGTTTATTTAAGCTTATGTGGGCTGCCTATTTAATGTGTGCTGTGCTGGGGCCTGCGTGCCTGGGTTAAAATTGTAAATTAATATTTATTGTGATCTGCGTGTCAATCATGTCTAGATAGATTAAATTGTATTTTAATCAGACATGAGCACAAAGCACACTTGGCAGAGGCGCATGCAGCAGAGGCTTGACCAGGTGGGAGGTCTAGGGTTCGACCCTATGACAGGCGCATTTACCTGGTGGGCGCACCTGAGCTGCAGTGGGCGCTTGGGCCCTGGGTTGGGCCAGATGAGATGCAAAAGACCCATGAAGAGCTCAAGTGAAGACTTAAGTTGAATTAAGGTCTTACCTAGGCTTATGGCTTTTACCACATAAGATCAGCATGCTTTCTACTTATTGTTTATATAATTAGAACTGCATGATTTTTCTTCTGCTATCACCATAGGATTTGAATGATAGTAAGAAGATAAAAGACCGTTAAAATCCAACGTTAAAATATCAAGCACGATAGCCTTCTGACGCGAAACCTCACTGTTCTGACTATTGTTGAGGCCGTGTTGTACCCACTCAGTGGGCACGCCCATCTATCTTCAGACGGTGTGTGATTACTCCTGCGTGTTACAGGGAAGGGATTTATCGCTTCTCGTTGCTCAGCATAGCACGTGGTGGTCCAGGGAGTAGGTCAGGTCAGCTTGACCATGTAGGCTACATATGTGGCGCATATAGTAGCTATATGGAGGCAGCCATCTATGGGATCAGAGACTGTGTTGTACCAACTCAGTTGGCACAGTCTGCTGGATTGCCCAGATGAAGGGGAATCGCACGGGTTGGCGATTGGCAGGGACTGCCTACCAGAAATTAGTGCTTGTACTCTCTGTGCATCTTATCTCGCCTGAGCGGGACGCGGAGACCAAGTATGAAATCTGGATCCCATCTCACTAAAAGAGTGTTGCTCTTTCGGACTGTTTAATGGATTTTTCAGTCAGATAAAATAGTGAGAAAAGAATCTTTCTTAAGTCCTGGATTGATTCTAAACATTGATACTGACCTTGCTGTTCTTGCAATGTTGTAGATTTCTGCAGCAACGAACACCACGAATTTCAATGTGCGATCCCTACTGGAAAGGGAGAAGTTTGCTGGGCCAAACTTCTCGGACTGGTACGGACACCTTAAGATTGTTCTTAAGGCAGAGAGGAAGCTGTATGTCCTCGAGACGGCTATACCGCCTCAACCCGCTGCGAACGCCGCAAGGGCGGTTCGTGATGCCTATGAAAAGCATGTCAATGATAGCATTGATGTCGCTTGCCTGATGCTTGCGTCTATGATGCCAGAGCTGCAGCGTCAGCATGAGGATCTATCTGCTATACAGATTATAGCAAACCTCAAGCTGCTGTATGCTGCACAGGCTAGGACTGAACGCTACAATTTGACTAAGCTTTTCTTTCAGAGCAAACTGGCTGAAGGGAGTCCAGTGGGAGCTCACGTACTCAAGATGATTGGGTACAAGGAGGCTCTAGAGAAACTGGGACATACCGTCAATCAGGAGCTTGCTGTAGACATCATATTGCAGTCTATCCCGACCTCTTTCGATCCGTTCATCATTAACTTTAATATGAACAAGATCGACTATACGCCGGCAGAGTTACTGAATATGCTCTTGACTACAGAGCTGACTCTTAAGGGAAAGCCTTCAACCTCTGTCTTAATGGTTCCTTCAAGGAACAAAAAGAAGGGGAAGAAGGGCAAAGCCCCTGTCAAGAGCTACAGCAAGGCTCTGAAACAAAAGGTCAAGCGGTCGAAGGAATACAGATGTTTCCATTGTGGCCAGCTGGGTCACTGGAAAAAGGACTGTAAAGCGCTCCAAGGAGACAAGAAGGGAAGCATCGCTTCTGGCTCAGGTATATTTGTGACTGAAGTCATGATATCTTCTTCTTCTATTTCATGTGTGTTGGACACTGCATGTGGAGTTCACATTTGTTCAAATGTACAGGAACTCAAGAGAAGAAGACAGGTGGGACAGCATGAGGTGGACCTACGAGTTGGAAACGGGGCACGGGTTGCTGCTGTTGCTGTAGGAGAATATCACATCTCATTACCATATGGACTTGTATTAGAACTGAACAATTGTTACTTTGTACCAAGCATTACGAAAAATATTATCTCTATTCCTGCTCTTGTCAGGAAAGGATTTTCCTTTGAATGCAATATTTCAAAGTGTGTTATTTCTTATGATAATATTGTTTATGCTACTGGATCAATTAACAATGGGTTATTCATGTTGGACATGGAATGTTCTGTACAAAATATTGATAATAAGAAAGCCAAGTATGCTGATGATAGCACCTTGCTATGGCATAGTCGTTTAGGCCATATTAACAAGAAACGCATTAAGCGGTTGCATGACCATGGACTGCTGGGATCATTCTCCTATGAGGAGATTGATACATGCAAAGCTTGTTTAATGGGTAAAATGACGAAGTCTCCTTTTTCTAAGAAAGGTCAAAGGGCTTCAGGTTTACTTGACCTTATACACAGTGATGTGTGTGGGCCATTTAGTAAACATGCCAGAGGTGGCTATTCATATTTCATTACCTTTACTGATGATTTCAGTAGATACGGGTATGTCTATCTAATGAGACATAAAAGTGAATCTTTTGACAAGTTCAAAGAGTTCAAAAATGAAGTACAGAATCAGCTAGGCCGAAATATCAAGGCACTTCGCTCAGATCGAGGTGGAGAATACCTAAGTCAAGAGTTTACTGACTATCTGAAGGAGTGTGGGATTATCTCACAGCTCACTCCGCCAGGAACACCGCAATGGAATGGTGTGTCCGAAAGGAGGAACAGAACCTTATTGGATATGGTTCGTTCAATGATGAGTCAGGCTACTCTACCTTACTCCTTTTGGGGATTTGCACTGGAAACAGCTGCAAAGGTACTAAACCGAGTGCCATCCAAGGCAGTTTCAAAGACTCCATATGAGTTATGGTATGGGAAATAGCCGAGCTTGACATTTATTAAGATCTGGGGTTGCGAGGCTTATGTCAAAAAGCTCGCCTCTGGGAAACTAGAGAGCAGATATGAGAAATGTATCTTTGTCGGTTACCCTAAGAAAACTAAGGGTTATTATTTCTACGATCCCAAAGAGAACAAGGTATTTGTTGCTCGGACGGCCATTTTTCTTGAGAAGGAATTTCTTCTGCAAGAGGCCAGTGGGAGAGAAATAAAGCTGGATGAGAATCCAGAAGAAGGACAAAGTAGTCAAGCACAGTTGGATGAGCATGAGCTAGTAGAACAGGTTATTGAACAACCTGAGGCTCAGATATCACGGGAACCGCAAAGATCGGGAAGGATCCATCGACAGCCTGAGCGCTATGACGGAGTCTACATCATTGATCATGATGAATCCCTCACTTATGCGGATGCGGTCAGTGGACCGGAATCAGCGAGATGGCTTGAAGCTATGCGCGCCGAGATGGACTCCATGTCAGATAACCAAGTCTGGGATTTGGTTGATCCGCCTCTGGGAGTAATCCCTATAGGCTGTAAATGGATCTTCAAGAAGAAGATTGACATGGATGGTAACGTGGTTACCTATAAAGGCAGGCTAGTTGCGAAAGGTTTCAAACAAATCTACGGGATAGATTATGATGAAACTTTCTCTCCTGTAGCCATGTTCAAGTCTATTCGGATTATTCTTGCGATAGCAGCATATTACGATTATGAGATCTGGCAGATGGATGTGAAGACCGCTTTCCTTAATGGAAATCTGGATGAGGATGTGTATATGACACAACCTGAAGGTTTCACTAATCCATCAGATCGTCATAAAATATGCAAGTTGAAGAAGTCCATTTATGGACTTAAGCAAGCATCTAGAAGCTGGAATATTCATTTTGATGAATCAATCTGTGAATTTGGTTTCATCAAGAATGAAGATGACCCGTGTGTATATAAGAGGTTTAGTGGGAGCGTGATTACTTTCCTAGTCCTCTACGTCGATGATATCTTAATCATTGGAAACGATATTCCTCAACTACATGTGGTTAAAGCATGGTTAAGAAAATGTTTCCAGATGAAAGATTTAGGAGAAGCAGCCTATGTATTAGGTGTGAAGATCTACAGGGATAGATCTAAGAGGCTTCTCGGGCTGTGCCAGAGTACTTACATCGATAAAGTCCTGGAGAGATTTCATTTAGAGAATTCTAAAAGAGGATATCTTCCAGTCAGACATGGTCTGAATCTTTCAAAGAGTCAGTGTCCGCAAACACAGACTGAGAAAGATGAAATGGACAAAACGCCTTATGCTTCGGCTATTGGGTCCATTATGTATGCGATGTTGTGTACTCGCCCAGACGTCGCTTACGGGTTAAGCGTGACAAGTCGATTCCAAAGTAATCCAGGTCAGGCACACTGGATTGCAGTCAAGAACATTTTGAAATATCTTCGGAGGACCAAAGATATATTCTTGGTGTATGGTGGTCAGGAAGAACTCAGTATTGAAGGATATACTGACGCTTCGTTCCAATCTGACCAGGATGATTTCCGATCGCAATCAGGCTATGTTTTTAGCTTGAATGGAGGTGTGGTGGTGTGGAAAAGTTTCAAACAATCTATCGTTGCTGATTCCACAACAGAAGCCGAGTATGTTGCAGCCTCAGAAGCATCCAAGGAGGCAGTGTGGATTCGTAAGTTCATTCAGGAACTTGGTGTTGTTCCTTCGAGTGCAGATCCTTTGGTTATCTTTTGTGATAACACTGGAGCAATAGCACAAGCAAAGGAACCACGGTCGCACCAGAAGTCCAAGCACATATAGAGACGGTTTCACTTGATCCGGGAGATCATTGATCGTGGAGAGATCAAAGTTTGCAAGGTTCATACAGATGACAATCTGGCTGACCCGCTGTCACATCCCGTTATCTTAACCCCAAACAAGCAACACAAGTCATGGAGGAACAGGATGTTAACACACAGGATCGATGCACACGCTAAGTAAAACCAAGTTCAGGAAAGGTCCGATAAAAACAAATTTCGAGAATCCATCCATAGAATCTCCACGAAACATAATTTCACAAATGTACCTGCCACCACGCAATCCTTGCACTAGACATATGCAAGGCAACAGTATATCAAAGCCATATAAAATCCGTAAAATCCATAAATCACATAAGGGTACCTGCCACCAGGCAATACTTGCACTAGACATATGCAAGTTCACATTTATATCAAATCTGATCGCAAATACAATTCGACTCGAAATTCGAAGCAAAACCACAATATCGATTCTATAATTTCATAGTACTAACGTTAATGATATGAAACACCGAAACCAGGCCCAAGCCCTCGGTGACACAAAAATCAAAATCTCAAAAGTGCCATAACCGGCGACACGAGTTCACAAAGTTTGGCCATAACCGGCCCCAGTTAACTAAGCACAAAAATCTTGTACATCAAACCAGCATAGTTGTAGGGAAAATCACAATATCCATATCAAACACTAACTCAGGCAGTGGGCTCCTGCTCTACACCTGTAAACAGTAAGGGGTGAGCTACACAGCCCAGTGAGTGGATAGTTTTAATCGACCATCCATAATATACACTTAAAGATACATGCAGATTATTTTAAAAACCTTTAACAGAACATCATGCCAACATATAACAAAAGCAAAGAAAGGAAATCATATAAACAATCAGATGAACACTGCTAAGGCATCACGCAAATGTCACCACAGAGTAACCAAGGATCTAGAGCCATACTCTAAACCAACTAAACACACCAACCACTTAGTTGTCCAGCATAAATCAAGAGTGACCCCTAGGGTCCAACCCGGCTCTGGCCTAAGCACTGGGAGAAGCCTGCAAATCGCATGCAACACAAACATGGACGGTGTGTAGACTCAAGAGGTGATCCCCATCCGGTCAAGATGTGATACCTTGATCTACACCACCCCATAACACAAGAATCTAAAAGTCTAAGAGTGATGAAATCAATGGGTGGCCCCTGTCCGACCAAGACATGGCACTTTGCATCAATCACTCGTTCTCCCAAAGGGTTCTTTACCTGAACAACCACTAGACACACCTTATATCTTATTTCACAAAAGTGGACTCCTAAGTGTCGACCAGACTCTAGGATAGTCACTTCCACCACAATATCACAACAGGCAGGGCTGAAACATCAACCCCTCACATATCACAATACACAGGGCTGAAATCTCCAACCCCTAATCTATCACATATAGACTATCCCCTTGAGTACACAGTTACACTTAGCCTTAGTCCTATCCATCCCATAATGGGTACACAGACCACAACACATAAAATTCGAAACCACATAACCACATAATGTAGTGTAGAGTCCTTAGGTTTCGTGCTGATCGGTTCAGTATAACCTTGCTAAGTTATCACCCAAGTTTCTCAATCAAGAATACATGGCCATAGATATATAAACATGCTACTCATAGAGAAACGATCATGGATCCTATAACACTATTAACATTTATCAGGGCATCCATAAAATCAACACAGGATTAAAATTTGTATTCTTACAATCTACTTTACATAATACCACATATAGCCCACGGTTTCTACAATTACTAGCATATTATCTACTTAAAAATCTAAACCTTAGTAATAAGAATTTCATGCTCAAGAATCACTGATTTAAAGCTACCTAAATTCCATATAAGAAATATCTTAAATTTCATGTTGCAAGATTTCGGTTTTCATGGTAGATACACCTTGAGTTTCGGTTCTTAGCATGGTGAAATTTCCAAGCAATCAAACTTATCATCTAGCACAACCAAATGGATATAATTCGAATAAGACACCCCACTCACCTCTTATCTTGAACCGTGAACACCAAGGTGAAATTCTCTCCATAAAACTCGTCTAAGGGTCTTAAAGTTCCACCAAAGTTCTTAGGTAGACGCCACCAAAGGAAGAGAAAACGCCACCAAGCACCAAGGAACGCCGGCCAAGGGAAAAAGGAAGAAGAAGAATTTCGTCCAAGCCTCCAAGGAAATCGCCAAAGTTCGCCCAAGCCTTCAAACCGCCGCCCCTAGGGTTTTTTTTTCTTTTCGCCCCAAGTACCAAAACCTAAAATTTCAAATTTCTAATTAAGGTAAAGGGTTTATGAATTAATCCACTAATTCAAATTTTAAACCCAATATCATTTAATTTAAGTGCAAACCCAATAACCCATAGCTAATTATTCCCTTAAGTGAAAATCCAATAAGGATTAAATTAACATCCAATAAGCTCTAGTTAATTAGTTACAAGAGTCAAAATCCGGTAAGGCTTAAATTAAAATTCACTAACCCATTGCCACTAATTTATAAATAACCCCTAAAGGTTTTTTTAGGGATAAAACTCTCCCCCATCCTAGAGTTTACAAAATCAAAACATAGCAAAATATCACAGCCAAGGATTTTATTTAAATCAAGAATAGTACTTACAAGGAATTAAGATTCTTGGATCTTACACCCGCTTACAAAGCCTCTGGCGCAGCAGAAGCATGAGAAGCACTGTAATAATATGGGTTTGAGATTTCTCAACCATTAGATTAAGTGCAAGTGGGAGATTGTTGGGGTATGCCCTTAAGGCTAATGTTTGAGGCCTAGGGATTCTTTCAGTATCATGTATAAACTCTTATGTTTATAAAGGCAATGGTTGTTATTCAGGTTGTTACATCATCTGCTGTCATATGTATACTTCTGAATAATGTCTCAATGCTGTTCAGCTAGGCTGACATGCAGTATAGTCCTTAGTCGAGATATCTTGGTGAACATGAGACAACCTTGATATGATTGAGACTAATATGTGTTCTAATCTTATAGGATGCTTCGAGCATGGAATAAGATGTAGACTCATGGGTACATTGGATGTACTGGACATACCCTACTAGGATATTCAATTGCTTGTCACAATGTGAATAATCCTTGTATGCGAACAAGTGACATACTTCCTCTGACTTGAGATCACTTGTGTTTCTAAATGATGATTGTCATTGTTTTGAGGTAGTTCAATATCATTTGAAACATAATGGTTATAGACTATCTTGGATAATGATCATGAGTCAGGTTAGGACACTAGTGATAGATAAAGGATTGCCGTCTCCTTAATAGGAGTGTGATGTTCTAAAGGGCCCCCCTGGATGAGATGATTGAGAAAGTGTATGGCCATACTCAGATGACTATGTTCATCTGATCTAATCATGCTCATCATATTGGAGTTACAAGCTTGACACGCTTGTCCAATAAGAACATCCAGTGGCAAAGGAATCATGTATGTTTAGTGAAGTAGATTCACACTTGTGCTGTGGTTTGGGTGTAGTCTTGGAAGACTGTTTTCTTTATATCGGGAGACAGTGATGTGTTGC
The DNA here is from genome assembly GCA_027563935.2 of Costus lasius. Lineage (NCBI taxonomy): Eukaryota > Viridiplantae > Streptophyta > Magnoliopsida > Zingiberales > Costaceae > Costus > Costus lasius. The sequence goes on from CM050448.1 coordinate 100,463,601, forward strand.
TAGATACCCCTCACTGATCGTGATAACGTGAGTTATCGTTATCGACATTTAAAGGAAACCCTCAGGGTCGCACAATTTGATGATATGGCTTACTCATGTCAGATCGTGTGGACTGAATTGTTTTGGTTCAGTTTAAAGGAATTTAAACTCTGATTGTAAGTGAGATCTGGTCTGATCATGTTTGATTGATTAGGGCTTTAGATCGGTAAGCTTCGATCGAGAGAATTGATGCTAGATCGGTGAGATCAAGAGCATCAGGAGATGAACGGTTAGATCTTGAACCATTTGGTTTAATGAGATCTAGGCCATGGCTTGGGCTGATTTGTTTTTGGTCTTTGAACCAAATTGAACCGGCTCAAGAATGAGCGCATGGTTCAAAGAGAGAAGGATGAGCGTTCGGTTCACTTGAAGTGAACACATAACGCATAACCGCATGAGACGTTAAGGCTTGCTATTTTTAGAAGCCATGTCTCAACGTTCACAAGGAACGTTTCTCTCGTCGCCCCTCTTCACTACTCGAAGCCTCTCATGTGTGGTGATAGAGTTCACGCCAGGAGAGTTTGACAAGCGAAAGGAACTTCATCTCATCTTCCTTCACGCGACAAGAAAACTTGAAGGTCTTTGCTAGCACAAAGAACATCAAGGAGAAGCCATCTCTCTTCTTGTGTGCGGTACCTTTGGAGAAGACCCCTTTCGATCTTTGCTTCCAAGGCACCATCCAAGCGATGGCAATGGTATGATCTTTCTTCTAGATCTATCTACATTGCAAGGTATTGAAAGTTGATCATATGACATATAAATCGATCTATGAAACCCTTGCTTCCGCTCGAAAATTTAATATGCGCCCCTCCTTTAGGGTTTCGCCCCCTTGTTTTAGGGGACTTTCAATTTGGCCCAAGGACCAAACAAAAAGTGTCTCCTTCTCTTACAATCATCTTCATTGCCATGCAAGACTCAATGTCGAGTCTTGCATTCCCTCGTGCCAACTCAATCCCATATGGCTCAATCCTGAAATACCAGCTATAGGAGTGATCAAACCTCCTATCACCATTGATCCTCTAGTTGCTCTGGCTACATTGTCCATATGCTTAACCATGAAGTAGGCGACATCCATAGCAAATCCACTGAGCATCCCCCAAAGAAGATAGAGCTCACGCTGACGAACCATGCCGTCACTATGCCCTCTACCGAACACTGTGTGTGCTAGAACCCTGTGAGCATATCTGATACAAGGGTTCATGATCTTGCTAGCTCTGGTAGAAACAACATAGAAACGGTTCTCACTTGTGATTTGGTTCCAAAAGATGTTCTCCATGAATCCTAGGGGTATCTCAGTGTACCCTCTTGTGTTTAGTCCAATGATATCTCTTACTTCTTGCAGTGTAAGCTCTCTCTCTTTATTCGCCAATCTGAAAGTAATTTTTTCCATCAGCAGGGCCATGGGAATACTCTTTCAGCTCTATGATCAGATTGCTCAAGAACTCCAAAACAAGAGGTAAATATGTGTGCGGAGTCATCTGGAAAAACTACTTGGCTTAGATTCTTTCAAACATCCAAAGCACATCTTCATAAAGTCCCAAGGCTTCAAGTGTTCTTGGATCAGCATATTTGGTGTTGATGATTTTTCTTTCAAACAGCTTGTTGTATCTAGCCTCCTGCATCTCATTCCTAAAGATGATTCCATGGGGGTTCTGAGGTTGAGATGGTTTTGCAGGAGCTTTCCCCTTCTCTCTTGGGAAAATTACCTTCCTCCTTGGCATATTTGTTAACAAGCTGCAAACTCACAATTTAATGGCAGCAAAACAATAATACAGTTCAATTCAAGTAAAATGGCATCCTATCAACATGTTCTATTATCATAAAAATAGGGCATAAATAGAGCATGTAATCTCAATCTCATCTCAATATGGCAGGCATGAATCATAGTTTCAGCATCATTAATAATACTAATAAAGTAAATAGGAAGCAAAAATCAACTCATAACTCCAGTTCAAACTCCAAAAATCAACAAAACCGTGAGTGAACAGTAATTTTACCATGTTTCAACCTATTTCTGCTCAAATCACCTATTAAATCGACCCAAATTCTTTTCAAACAACAAGGAATTGAAAGTTCATTCTCTAACGAGTGAATAGAAACAAATATCACTCAAAATGGTTGAGAATCGAGCGAAAACGAGCGAAAGGGACGAAAACTAAAAAAAACTCGTTAAATCGGAAAAATCGGTGAAATGGTTACCCAATCGACGGCGAGAGTTGAACGGGAAAGGTCGCCAGTGTCCACTGAAGGTTGGAGACGATCGGAGATTCAAGAGTAGCTCGAGAGCGAGTGAGAACGAAGGTAAAACCCTAAAAACAGCCCGACAGAAACCCTAAATACGGCACAGAATCGCGTGTCTGAAAGCAGATTACGGTAGTGTAATATCTTACGGCACTGCCATAAAATTACGACAACTCTCGGGTCGAAAACGGTTCAAAAATACGGTACCGTAAAATAGCTTACGGTACCTACCGTAAAACTCAAACAGCAAAATTTTTATTTTTTTATTTTTTTATTTTTTTATTTTTTCATTTTTTTCAAAAATTGAAAATTCAGAAAATCAAAAATAGAATTTCGTGAAAATACGGTACCGTAAATATCTTACAGCGGTACCGTAAAAATAAGGAAACTCTCGGGTGGATTTTGGAACCAAAATACGGTACCGTAACCTGCCTTACGGTAGTGTCATAATTTGCTCCAAATCATAATTTACCTACAAAAATAAAAAAAAATTAGTATTAAGCTAAAATTAAGTTAAAGAAAACAAAATAGAGGTTAGAAAGCTTGGGTTGCCTCCCAAGAAGCGCTAATTTAAAGGTCATTAGCTTGACCCTTTAACACTCGGGTTTGATCGTGAATTCCTAGATTTCCACTCTGATTTTTAAACATAAGGCTCAATCTTGAAACAGTATCCAAATTTGCTCAGAATCCTTTCTATTTTGTCAATCAATCTAGAGCTTTCTCTTCTTTTCTTCCTCCTTGTCTTTTTCTTTTTCTGCAATTTCTCATCAATTCCTTCAAAAAGATTGTCAGATTCATTATTTGAGGTTTCATCAAACAGACTTGAAACATCATAAATTTCATCATTAAATATTTCAACATTACAACAAGATCCTGAGTATGAAAGTTTGTTCAATGAATCATTAAGATTAAATTCAATCTTGTTGTCACATATATCAAAAGTAATCTTTCCCTCTTTCACATCTATATTTGCCTTAGCAGTAGCCAATAATGGTCTACCGAGAATTATAGGATTTCAAGAATTTTCCTCCATGTCTAACACTACAAAATCTGCAGGAATGAAAAGCTTACCAATTTGTATAGGAACATTCTCTAAAATACCTACAGGATACTTTACCGATGAGTCTGCGAGCTGTAAGGATATGGATGTATGCTTTAGCTCTCCAAGATTTAGTTTCCTGTAAGTAGAAAGAAGCATTAGACTCACACTAGCACCTAGGTCACATAAGGCTCGGTCAAAAGCCATAGTTCCTATTGAACAAGGTATAGAAAAACTACCTAGATCCTTTAGTTTAGGTGGCAGTTTGTTCTGTATGATAGTGTTGGGGTATGCCCCTAAGGCTAATGTTTGAGGCCTTTGGGATGATTTCAGTATCATGTATAAACTATGTATAAGTTTATAAAGGCAATGGTTGTTATTCAGGTTGTTACATTATCTGCTGCTGTTATGTATACTTCTGAATAATGTCTCAATGGTGTTCAGCTTGGCTGACATTAGCATTGTCCTTAGTTGAGATATCTTGGTGAACATGAGACAGCCTTGATATGATTGAGACTAATATGTGTTCTAATCTTATAGGGTGCTTCGAGCATGGAATAAGATGTAGACACATAGGTGCATTGGATGTACTGGACAGACCCTACTTAGGATATTCAATTGTTCGTCACAATGTGAATAATCCTTATATGCAAGCAAGTGGCATATTTCCTCTGACTTGAGATCGCTTGTGTTTCTAAATGATGATTGGCATTGTCTTGAGGTAATTCAATATCATTTGAAATATAATGGTTATAGATTATCTTGGATAATGAGCATGAGTCATGTTAGGACACTAGTGATAGATATAGGATTGCCTCTCCTTGTTGGAGTGTGATGTTCTAAAGGGGCCCCCTGGATGAGATGATTGAGAAAGTGTATGGCCATACCCAGATGACTATGTTCATCTGATCTAATCATTTTCATCATATTGGAATTACAGGCTTGACACGCTTGTCCAATGAGAACATCCAGTGGCAAAGGAAACATGTATGTCATGTGAATTGGATTCACACTTGTGCTATGGTTTGGGTGTAGTGTTGGAAGATTCTTTCCTTCATATCGGGAGACAGTGATGTTGTTGGGGTATGCCCTTAAGGCTAATGTTTGAGGCCTGTGGGAATGTATCTGTATCATGTAATAAACTGTTATGTTTATAAAGGCATGGTTATTATTCAGTTGTTTACATTGTCTGCTGCAATATATGTTCTTCTGAATAATGTCTCAAAGCTGTTCAGCTGGGCTGACATGCTGTTATGTCCTTAGTCGATATATCTTGGTGAACATGAGACAGCCTTGATATGGTTAAGACTAATATGTGTTCTAATCTTATAGGATGCTTCGAGCATGGAATAAGATGTAGACTCATGGGTACATTGGATGTGCTGGACAGACCCTACTAGGTTATTCAATTGTTTGTCACAATGTGAATATTCCTTGAATATGACAAGTGGCACATTTCCTCTGACTTGAGATCACTTGTGTTTTCTAAATGATGATTGTCATTGTTTTGAGATAGTTCAATATCATTTGAAACATAATGATTATAGACTATCTTGGATGGTTAGCTTGAATCAGGTTAGGGCACTAGTGATAGACATAGGATTGCCGTCTCCTTGTTCAAGGAGTGTGATGTTCTAAAGGGGCCCCCTGGATGAGATGATTGAGAAAAGAGTATGGCCATACCCAGGTGACAGTGTTCATCTGATCTAATCATGCTCATCATATTGGAGCTACAAGCTTGACACGCTTGTCCAATAAGAACATCCAGTGGCAAAGGAAATATGCATGCCTTGTGAATTAATTCACACTTGTGCTATGGTTTGGGTGTAGTCTTGGAAGACTCTTTCCTTTATATCGGGAGACAGTGATGTGTTGCTAGATACCCCTCACTGATCGTGATAATGTGAATTATCGTTACCCGACATTTAAAGGAAACCCTTAGGGTCGCACAATTTGATGATATGGCTTACTTCAGTCAGATCGTGTGGACTGAATTGTTTGGGTTCAGTTTAAAGGGATTTAATCTCTGATTGTAAGTGAGATCTAGTCTGATCATGTTTGATTGATTAGGGCTTGAGATCGGTAAGCTTCGATCGAGAGAATGATTGCTAGATCGGGCAGATCAGAAGCATCAAGAGATTAACGGTCAGATCTGGAGCCTTAGGGTTTATTTGAGATCTAGACTAGATCATTGGCTTGATTGGTTCTTAAACCGAACCAATGTGAACCGGCTCATGAAATGAGCGCATGGTTCAAGGCTTGGCGACTTGTTCACTTGGCGTGAACATTGGAGCGAGTGGTGTGGCTATTTTTAGTAACCACGATCTCCACTTGGAGATAACGCTCACGTTCGAATAGCTCTTGCTATTCTCGCCTCTCAAGCGACCTCTCTCTCGACACTCGTTGTGTGTGGCGACGCTTGGAAGATAGAGGACGTTTTTGGCCAAAAGAGAAAAACACATCTCCATCCCTTTTCACTCGATCAAGGACTCCAAGGAACCTTGCTAGCACAAGGAGCACCAAGGGTAGGCGCATTGATCATCTTGTGTGTGAAACTTAGGAGAAGGCTCGCTTGCGTCTTTCCTTCCAAAGCTTCATCAAACCGATGGCAATGGTATGAGTTTATCTTCATCTATTCAAATATTCGAAAGCTAGTTATATGACATATATAGATCCTTTGAAATCCTAATATCCCATGCAAAATTTTGTTGCGCCACCATTAGGGTTTCTACCCCTTAGTTAGGGGTTCCCTTCAATTGGTATCAGAGCTAGGGTTATATGTTCATATGATTGCTTTGATTGTGAATCCATACATGCTTAGATCTTATATGTGCGAAACTAGTTTATGCTTTTCTTTTTGCGCATCTATGTTGGCGCATGTTGTAGCTTAAGTTTTCTCAAAAGGAAATATCACATGCGCGCTTAACATTAGATCTAAGGCCCTGCTATAAACCCTTAGACGGGTTATTAGGGTTGAAATCACCCCCTAGGTCAGATCCAATCAGTCTGATCAGACTATCTGACAGCCTTGATGGGTCGACTGGATAGCACCTTGGCGCAAGCTTGAGGTGGCTACAGGTCGACTGCAGACAGGCGTGTAGCGATGTCTGATTGAGACGACCCATGAACGCACCTGAGTTAGGCCCGGGGTCACACCCGCTTGCCAGACCTCAGTGTGGTTGTTCAGCCCTGGCGCATGCATGGTTGACCTTATGGTCGACTCAAGTCAGTTAGGACTTGGTGCATGCAAGGGCAGAGGATCAAACTAGGTTGGTTGAGTGGATCCCTAGTAATGGACCGTTGTAAGGTTGTAGGGCAAATAAGAAAAAATTAAAATTGATCCCATGGGGTTTTTCGAAAAATTTTAATTTTTTTATGATGGATCACATGATTGCTGATTGGATGCATATGTTTGTCTATTTAGTCTTATGTGGGCTGCCCATATTAATTGTGTGCTGTGCTGGGGCCTGCGTGCATGGGATTTAAAATTGTTGTAAATTAATTATTGTGATCTGCGCATCACATTGCTTTAATTTATAAAATGTTATTGACCTGCGTGTCAATCTTGTCTAGATAGTTAAATTTGTAATTTAATTAGACAAGAGCACAGAGCACACTTGGCAGAGGCGCATGCAGCAGTGGCTTGACCAGGTGGGAGGTCTAGGGTTCGACCCTAGGACCTGGCGCATTTTCCTGGTGGGCGCACCAGAGCTGCAATTGGCGCTTGGGCCCTGGTATGGGCCAGATGAGCAGCAAAAGACCCATGAAGAGCAAGTGAAGACTTAAACTAGGTTAAGGTCTTCTAGGGCTATGGGCTTTTACCACATAAGAACCATGCTTTCTTTTATTGCTTATATAAGTAGAACAGCATGTTTTAATTTATCTTCTGCTATCACCATAGGAATTGTATGATAGTGAAGAAGATAAAAGACCGTTAAAATCCAACGCTAAAATATCAAGCTCGTAAGCCTTCTGACGCGAAACCTCACTGTTCTGATTATCGTTGGAGCCGTGTTGTACCCACTCAGTGGGCACGTCCATCTATCTTCAGACGGTGTGGGATTACACCTGTGTGTTACAGAGTAGGGATTTATCCCTTCTCGTTGCTCAGCATAGCACATGGTGGTCCAGGGAGTAGGTCGGGTCAGCTTGACCGTGTAGGCTACATATGTGGCGCATATGGTAGCACATGGAGGCAGCCATCTGTGGGGTCAGAGACTGTGTTGTACCAACTCAGTTGGCACAGTCTGCTGGACTGCCCAGATGAAGGGGAATCGCACGGGTTGGCGATCGGCAGGGACTGCCTACCGGAGATTAGTGCTTGTACTCTCTGTGTATCTTATCTCGCCTGAGCGGGACGCGGAGACCAAGTATGAAATCCGGATCCCATCTCACTAAAAGAGTGTCTACTCTTTCGGACTGTTTAATGGATTTTTCAGTCAGATAAAATAGTGAGAAAAGGAATCTTTCTTAAGTCCTGATTGATTCTTATACATTGATACTGACCTTGCTGTTCTTGCATTGTTGTAGATACCTGCAGCAACGAACACCATGAACTTCAATGTGCGATCCCTACTGGAAAGGGAGAAGTTTGGTGGGCCGAACTTCTCTGACTGGTTTGGACACCTTAAGATCGTTCTTAAGGCAGAGAGGAAACTGTATGTCCTCGAGACGGCGATACCGCCGCAGCCCGCTCCGAACGCCGCAAGGGCGGTTCGGGAAGCCTATGAAAAGCACGTCAATGATAGCATTGATGTCGCTTGCCTGATGCTAGCGTCTATGACGCCACCGCTGCAGCGTCAGCATGAGGATATGTCTGCTATAGACATGATAGCAAACCTCAAGATGCTGTATGCTGCACAGGCGAGGACAGAGCGCTACAATTTGACGAAGCTCTTCTTTCAGAGCAAACTGGCTGAAGGGAGCCCAGTGGGAGCTCACGTGCTCAAGATGATTGGGCACAAGGAGGCTCTAGAGAAACTGGGGCATACCATCAACCAGGAGCTTGCTGTGGATATTATTCTACAGTCTCTCCTGCCTTCATTCGACGCGTTCATTATTAACTTTAATATGAACAAAATCGATTGTACTCCGGCAGAGCTGCTGAATATGCTCCTCACTACTGAGGAGACTCTGAAGGGAAAGCCTTCGACCTCTGTCTTAATGGTTCCTTCCAGGAACAAGAAGAAGGGGAAGAAGGGCAAGGCCCCTGTCAAGAATTACAGCAAGGCTTTGAAGCAGAAGGTGAAGCGGTCTAAGGAATACAGGTGTTTCCACTGTGGCCAGCTGGGTCACTGGAAAAAGGACTGTAAAGCGCTCCAAGGAGATAAGAGGGGAAGCTTCGCTTCTGGCTCAGGTATATTCGTGACTGAGGTCATGTTTTCTTCTTCTATATCATGGGTGTTGGACACTGCATGTGGAGTTCACATTTGTTCAAATGTACAGGAACTCAAGAGAAGAAGGCAGGTGGGACAGCATGAGGTGGACCTACGAGTTGGAAACGGGGCACGGGTTGCTGCTGTTGCTGTAGGAGACTACTTCATTTCTTTACCATCTGGACTTGTATTGGAACTAAACAGTTGTTATTTTGTTCCCAGTATTACTAAAAATATTATCTCCATTCCTGCTCTTGTCAGGAAGGGATTTTCCTTTGAATGCAATATTTCAAAGTGTATTTTGTCTTTTGATAATATTGTTTATGCAACTGGTTCAATTAGCAATGGGTTATTCATGTTGGACATGGAATGTTCGATACAGCAAATTGATATTAAGAAAGCCAAGTATGCTGATGACAGCACCTTGCTATGGCATAGTCGTTTAGGCCATATAAACGAGAAACGCATTAAGCGGTTGCATGATAAAGGACTGCTGGGATCATTCTCCTATGAGGAGATTGATACATGCAAAGCTTGTTTGATGGGTAAAATGACGAAGTCACCTTTTCCTCACAAAGGTCAAAGGGCTTCAGGTTTACTTGACCTTATACACAGTGATGTGTGTGGGCCATTTAGTAAACATGCCAGAGGTGGCTATCAGTACTTCATTACCTTTACTGATGATTTCAGTAGGTATGGGTATGTCTATCTGATGAGACATAAGAGTGAATCTTTTGACAAGTTCAAAGAGTTCAAAAATGAAGTACAGAATCAGCTAGGCCGAAATATCAAGGCACTTCGCTCAGATCGAGGTGGTGAATACCTAAGTCATGCGTTTACTGACTATCTAAAGGAGTGTGGGATTATCTCACAGCTCACTCCGCCAGGAACACCGCAATGGAATGGTGTGTCCGAGAGGAGAAATAGAACGTTACTTGATATGGTTCGTTCTATGATGAGTCAGGCTACTCTTCCATACTCCTTTTGGGGTTTTGCACTGGAAACAGCTGCAAAGATACTAAACCGAGTGCCTTCCAAGGCAGTTTCAAAGACGCCATATGAGTTATGGTATGGGAAACAGCCAAGCTTGACATTTATCAGGATCTGGGGCTGCGAGGCTTATGTCAAAAAGCTCGCCTCTGGGAAACTAGAGAGCAGATCTGACAAATGTATCTTTGTCGGTTACCCTAAGGAAACTAAGGGTTATTATTTCTACGATCCCAAAGAGAACAAGGTTTTTGTTGCTCGGACGGCCATATTTCTTGAGAAGGAGTTTCTTCTGCAAGAGGCCAGTGGGAGAGAAATAAAGCTGGATGAGAATCCAGAGGAAGGACAAAGTGCTCAAGCACAGTTGGATGAGCCTGAGCCGGTAGAACAGGTTATTGAACAACCTGAGGCTCAGATATCACGGGAACCGCGAAGATCGGGAAGGATTCGTCGACAGCCTGAGCGCTATGACGGAGTCTACATCATTGATCATGATGAACCCCTCACTTATGCGGATGCGGTCAGTGGACCGGAGTCAGCGAGATGGCTTGAAGCTATGCGCGCCGAGATGGACTCCATGTCAGATAACCAAGTTTGGGATTTGGTTGATCCGCCTCCGGGAGTTATCCCTATAGGCTGTAAGTGGATCTTCAAGAAGAAGATTGACATGGATGGTAACGTGGTTACCTATAAAGGCAGGCTAGTTGCGAAAGGTTTCAAACAAATCTACGGGATAGATTATGATGAAACTTTCTCACCTGTAGCTATGTTTAAGTCTATTCGGATTCTTTTCGCGATAGCTGCATATTATGATTATGAGATCTGGCAGATGGATGTGAAAACAGCTTTCCTTAATGGAAATCTGGATGAGGATGTGTATATGACACAACCAGAAGGTTTCACTAATCCATCAGATCGTCATAAGATATGCAAGTTAAAGAAGTCTATTTATGGACTTAAGCAAGCATCTAGAAGCTGGAATATTCGTTTTGATGAATCAATCAGTGAATTTGGTTTCATCAAGAACGAGGATGACCCGTGTGTATATAAGAGGTTTAGTGGGAGCGTAATAACTTTCCTAGTCCTCTACGTCGATGATATCTTGATCATTGGAAATGACATTCCTGAAATGCATGCTGTGAAGGCATGGCTGAGGAAATGTTTCCAAATGAAAGATCTAGGAGAAGCAGCCTATGTGTTAGGTGTGAAGATCTACAGGGATAGATCGAAGAGGCTTCTCGGGCTGTGCCAGAGTACTTACATCGATAAAGTCCTGGAGAGATTTCATTTAGAGAATTCTAAACGAGGATATCTTCCAGTCAGACATGGTCTGAATCTTTCGAAGAGTCAGTGTCCACAAACACAGACTGAGAAAGATGAAATGGACAATACGCCTTATGCTTCGGCTATTGGATCCATAATGTATGCGATGTTGTGTACTCGCCCAGACGTCGCTTACGGGTTAAGCGTAACCAGTCGTTTCCAAAGTAATCCAGGTATGGCGCACTGGATTGCAGTCAAGAACATTTTAAAATATCTGCGGAGAACCAAAGATATGTTCTTGATATATGGTGGTCAGGAAGAACTCAGTATAGAGGGATATACTGACGCTTCGTTCCAGTCAGACCAGGATGATTTCCGATCGCAATCAGGCTATGTTTTTAGCTTGAATGGAGGTGCAGTGGTGTAGAAGAGTTTCAAACAGTCAACTGTTGCTGATTCCACAACAGAAGCCGAGTATGTTGCAGCCTCGGAAGCATCCAAGGAGGCAGTGTGGATTCGTAAGTTCGTGAGAGAACTTGGTGTCGTTCCTTCGAGTGCAGATCCTTTGGTTATCTTCTGTGATAACACTGGAGCAATCGCACAAGCAAAGGAACCACGGTCGCACCAGAAGTCCAAGCACATACAGAGACGGTTTCATTTGATCAGGGAGATCATAGATCGTGGCGAGATCAAAATCTGCAAGGTTCATACAGATGACAATCTGGCAGACCCGCTTACCAAGCCTCTGGCGCAGCAGAAGCATGAGAAGCACTGTAATAATATGGGTTTGAGTTTTCTCAACCATTAGATTAAGTGCAAGTGGGAGATTGTTGGGGTATGCCCTTAAGGCTAATGTTTGAGGCCTGTGGGAATGTATCTGTATCATGTAATAAACTGTTATGTTTATAAAGGCATGGTTATTATTCAGTTGTTTACATTGTCTGCTGCAATATATGTTCTTCTGAATAATGTCTCAAAGCTGTTCAGCTGGGCTGACATGCTGTTATGTCCTTAGTCGATATATCTTGGTGAACATGAGACAGCCTTGATATGGTTAAGACTAATATGTGTTCTAATCTTATAGGATGCTTCGAGCATGGAATAAGATGTAGACTCATGGGTACATTGGATGTGCTGGACAGACCCTACTAGGTTATTCAATTGTTTGTCACAATGTGAATATTCCTTGAATATGACAAGTGGCACATTTCCTCTGACTTGAGATCACTTGTGTTTTCTAAATGATGATTGTCATTGTTTTGAGATAGTTCAATATCATTTGAAACATAATGATTATAGACTATCTTGGATGGTGAGCTTGAATCAGGTTAGGGCACTAGTGATAGACATAGGATTGCCGTCTCCTTGTTCAAGGAGTGTGATGTTCTAAAGGGGCCCCCTGGATGAGATGATTGAGAAAAGAGTATGGCCATACCCAGGTGACAGTGTTCATCTGATCTAATCATGCTCATCATATTGGAGCTACAAGCTTGACACGCTTGTCCAATAAGAACATCCAGTGGCAAAGGAAATATGCATGCCTTGTGAATTAATTCACACTTGTGCTATGGTTTGGGTGTAGTCTTGGAAGACTCTTTCCTTTATATCGGGAGACAGTGATGTGTTGCTAGATACCCCTCACTGATCGTGATAATGTGAATTATCGTTACCGACATTTAAAGGAAACCCTTAGGGTCGCACAATTTGATGATATGGCTTACTTCAGTCAGATCGTGTGGACTGAATTGTTTGGGTTCAGTTTAAAGGGATTTAATCTCTGATTGTAAGTGAGATCTAGTCTGATCATGTTTGATTGATTAGGGCTTGAGATCGGTAAGCTTCGATCGAGAGAATGATTGCTAGATCGGGCAGATCAGAAGCATCAAGAGATTAACGGTCAGATCTGGAGCCTTAGGGTTTATTTGAGATCTAGACTAGATCATTGGCTTGATTGGTTCTTAAACCGAACCAATGTGAACCGGCTCATGAAATGAGCGCATGGTTCAAGGCTTGGCGACTTGTTCACTTGGCGTGAACATTGGAGCGAGTGGTGTGGCTATTTTTAGTAACCACGATCTCCACTTGGAGATAACGCTCACGTTCGAATAGCTCTTGCTATTCTCGCCTCTCAAGCGACCTCTCTCTCGACACTCGTTGTGTGTGGCGACGCTTGGAAGATAGAGGACGTTTTTGGCCAAAAGAGAAAAACACATCTCCATCCCTTTTCACTCGATCAAGGACTCCAAGGAACCTTGCTAGCACAAGGAGCACCAAGGGTAGGCGCATTGATCATCTTGTGTGTGAAACTTAGGAGAAGGCTCGCTTGCGTCTTTCCTTCCAAAGCTTCATCAAACCGATGGCAATGGTATGAGTTTATCTTCATCTATTCAAATATTCGAAAGCTAGTTATATGACATATATAGATCCTTTGAAATCCTAATATCCCATGCAAAATTTTGTTGCGCCACCATTAGGGTTTCTACCCCTTAGTTAGGGGTTCCCTTCAGATGTGTTGCTAGATACCCCTCTCTGATCGTGATAACGTAAGTTATCGTTACCGACATTGAAGGAAACCCTTAGGGTCGCACAATTTGATGATATGGCTTACTTCTGTCAGATCGTGTGGACTGAATGGTTTTGGTTCAGTTTAAAGGAGTTTAAACTCTGATTGGAAGTGAGATCTGGTCTGATCATGTTTGATTGATTAGGGCTTGAGATCGGTAAGCTTCGATCGGGAGAATTGATGCTTGATCGATGAGATCAAGAGCATCAAGAGATGTGTGGTTAGATCTTGAGCCATCTGGTTCATATGAGATCTAGACCATGGCTTGGTTTGATTTGGTCTTTGAACCAAATGCAATAGAACCGGTTCACATAAGTGAACGCATGGTTCAAAGTGAGAAGACGTTTTGGTTGGTTCAAAAACATGGGCGCATGGCTTGATGACTTTCTATTTTTGGAAGCCATAAGCATTCCCACGTTGGATAACGCCTCAACGCCTCCCTCTCTCTCGAATGAATGCTTCTTCTCTCGTGTGTGTGTCAAGGCTCCACGAAAGAGAAGAGGTAGAGAGTTTTCGCTTAGCCAAGAAGAAGAACATCTCATCTTCTCCTACACGTTGAAGGACACCTTGGAACTTTGCTAGCACAAAGAAGAAAAGGGAGTAGCCATCGTCACCTTGTGTGCGACTACTTTGGAGGAGAGCCGCTCGCCCTCTATATTCTTCCAAGTCACCATCCAAATAATGGCCATGGTAACATCCTATCTTCTCATTGCAAGAACTAATAGTTGATCATATGTTCTTGCCATGCGATCTTCATGAAACCCTTGTTTTCGCCCATGAAAAATTTTATATGCGCCTGAATTAGGGTTTCCCCACCTTTCAATTGGTATCAGAGCTAGTGTTTTGGCTTGATCCATATGATTGCTTATTTTGTGATCCATGCGGTTTAAAAGTAGATCTAAACATGACTTGCGCATGTTATAAATCATCATGCCAACATACATGCTAGACATTGGATGTGTTTTGGTTTTTACTTAAGTTGCGCATGATATTTGTTTTGCGCATGTTGAAGAGTTTTATCAAACACTTATGATCTTGCGCGCCCCTCACCTAGATCTCTAAAGCACCTACTTGAAATACTTAGACGGGTTACTAGGGTTGAAGTCGTCAGTCTAGTCTGGACCCAACAGCCTGATCAGACCATCTGACAGCCTAGATGGGTCGGCCAGATAGCACCTATGCGCACGCATACAGGTGGCTATAGGCCAACTGCAGAAGGGCGTGTAGCGATGTCTGATTGAGGCGCCTAGTGAACGATCATGATTAAGGCCCGGGGTCACACCCGCCTGCCAGAAATCATGTGGGACGTTCAGCCCTTAAGGCATGCATAGTTGACCACTAGGTCAACACAAGTCAGTTATGACTGGGTGCATGCAAGGGCAGTGGGTCTGACTTGGTCTGATGAGTGGATCCCTATTAATGGACCGTTGTAAGGTAGTAGGGCACACAAGGAAATAAAATTGATGCCATGGGGTTTTTCAAAAATTTTATTTTCTGATTGGATCACATGTATGCTTATTTACCTGATTGGGTGTCTATTTAATCTTATGTGGGCTGCCCTAATTTGTGTGCTGTGCTGGGGCCTGCGTGCCTGGAATTAATTGTAAATTTTTATTGTGATCTGTGTATCACACTTTAATTTATAATAATGTACAATTGACCTGCGTGTCAATTCATGTCTAGATAGATTAAAATGTAATTTGATCAGACATGAGCACAGAGCACACATGACAGAAGCGCTTGCAGCAAGTGCCTTGACCAGGTGGGAGGTCTAGAGTTCGACTCTAGCACAGGCGCATGCTACCTGATGGGCGCATTTGAGCTGCAGAGAGGGCTTGGGCCCGGGCTGGGCCAGATAAAGTGCAAGAGACCCATAAAGAGCTCATGTGAAGACTTGTGTAAAACTAGGGTTTTTACTTAGGCTTTTATGGGCATTTACCACATAAGATCATTGTGCTTTCTATTTACTGTTTAAGAAATATTAGCACATGCTTGATTTATTCTTTTGCTATCACCATAGATATTGCATGATAGCAAGAAGATAAAATGGACCGTTAAAATCCAACGTCAAATATCAAGCACGAAAGCCTTCTGACGCGAAACCTCACTGTTCTGACTATCGTTGGGGCCGTGTTGTACCCACTCAGTGGGCACGCCCATCTATCTTCAGACGGTGTGTGATTACACCTGCGTGTTACAGAGAAGGGATTTATCGCTTCTCGTTGCTCAGCATAGCACGTGGTGGTCCAGGGAGTAGGTCGGGTCAGCTTGACCATGTAGGCTACATATTGAGCATATGTTAGCTATATGGAGGCAGCCATCTGTGGAATCAGAGACTGTGTTGTACCAACTCAGTTGGCACAGTCTGCTGGATTGCCCAGATGAAGGGGAATCGCACGGGGTTGGCGATTGGCATGGATAGCCTACCAGTGATTAGTGCTTGAACTCTCTGTGCATCTTATCTCGCCTGAGCGGGACGCGGAGACCAAGTATGAAATCTGGATCCCATCTCACTAAAAAGAGTTTTACTCTTTCGGACTGTTTTATTGGATTTTTCAGTCAGATAAAATAGTGAGAAAAGAATCATTCTTAAGTCCTGGATTGATTCTAACATGGATACTGACCTTGTTGTTCTTGCAATGTTGTAGATTTCTGCAGCAACGAACA
Source organism: Costus lasius (assembly GCA_027563935.2). Taxonomy (NCBI): domain Eukaryota; kingdom Viridiplantae; phylum Streptophyta; class Magnoliopsida; order Zingiberales; family Costaceae; genus Costus; species Costus lasius. The sequence goes on from CM050448.1 coordinate 100,479,775, forward strand.
CCACAGGGCTCAATTTGCGATCCATACTGGAAAAGGAGAAGTTTGCTGGGCCAAACTTCTCAGACTGGTACAGACAGCTTAAGATTGTTCTTAAGGCTGAGAGGAAACTATATGTCCTTGAGACGGCAATACCGGCTCAACCCGCAGCGAACGCCGCAAGGGCGGTTCGGGATGCTTATGAGAAGCACGTCAGTGATAGTACTGATGTTGCTTGCCTTATGCTTGCGTCAATGACGCCAGAGCTCCAGCGTCAGCATGAGCATTTATCTGCTATTGATATTATAGCAAATCTCAAGATGCTGTATGCTGCACAGGCAAGGACTGAACGCTATAACTTGACGAAACTTTTCTTTCAGAGCAAACTGACTGAAGGGAGTCTAGTGGGAGCTCACGTACTCAAGATGATTGGGTACAAGGAGGCTCTAGAGAAACTGGGACACACCATCAATCAGGAACTTGTTGCAGACATTATCCTGCAGTCTCTCCCGGCCTCTTTTGATCCGTTCATTATTAATTTTAATATGAACAAGATCGATTGTACTCCGGCAGAGTTACTGAACATGCTCTGTACCACAGAGCAGACTCTTGAGAAGGGAAAGCCTTCCTCCTCTGTCTTGCTGGTTCCTTCAAGGAACAAGAAGAAGGGGAAGAAGGGCAAAGCCCCTATCAAGAGCTACAACAAGGCTCTAAAACAAAAGATAAAGCGGTCAAAGGACAACAGATGTTTCCATTGTGGCCAGCTCGGTCACTGGAAGAAGGACTGTAAAGCGCTCCAAGGAGAGAAGAAGGGAAGCAAGCCTTTCACTTCTGGCTCAGGTATTTACGTGACTGAAGTCATGGTAGCTTCTTCTATTTCATGGGTGTTGGACACTGCATGTGGAGTTCACATTTGTTCAAATGTACAGGAACTCAAGAGAAGAAGACAGGTGGGACAGCATGAGGTGGACCTACGAGTTGGAAACGGGGCACGGGTTGCTGCTGTTGCTGTAGGACAATATAACATCTCTTTACCATCTGGTTTTGTATTAGAACTTGACAATTGTTATTTTGTACCGAGCATAACTAAGAATATTATCTCTATTCCTGCTCTTGTCAGGAAAGGATTTTCTTTTGAATGCAAAACTTTAATGTGTTGTATTTCATTTGATAATATTGTTTATGCTACTGGCTCAATTAACAATGGGTTATACATGTTGGACATGGAATGTTCTGTACAATAAATTGATAATAAGAAAGCCAAGTATGCTGATGACAGCACCTTGCTATGGCATAGTCGTTTAGGCCATATTAACAAGAAGCGCATTAAGCGGTTGCATGACCATGGACTGCTGGGATCATTCTCCTATGAGGAGCTTGATACATGCAAAGCTTGTTTAATGGGCAAAATGACGAAGACTCCTTTTTCTAATAAAGGTCAAAGGGCTTCAGGTTTACTTGACCTTATTCACAGTGATGTGTGTGGGCCATTTAGTAAACATGCCAGAGGTGGCTATTCATACTTCATTACTTTTACTGATGATTTCAGTAGATATGGTTATGTCTATCTAATCAGACATAAGAGTGAATCTTTTGACAAGTTCAAAGAGTTCAAAAATGAAGTACAGAATCAGCTAGGCCGGAATATCAAGGCCCTTCGATCCGATCGAGGTGGAGAATACTTGAGTCGAGAGTTTACTGACTATCTGAAGGAGTGTGGGATTATCTCACAGCTCACTCCGCCAGGAACACCGCAATGGAATGGTGTGTCCGAGAGGAGAAATAGAACCTTATTGGATATGGTTCGTTCGATGATGAGTCAGGCTACTCTACCTTACTCCTTTTGGGGATTTGCACTGGAAACAGCTGCAAAGGTACTAAACCGAGTGCCATCCAAGGCAGTTTCAAAGACTCCATATGAGTTATGGTATGGGAAACAGCCAAGCTTGACATTTATCAAAATCTGGGGTTGCGAGGCTTATGTCAAAAAAGCTCACCTCTGGGAAACTAGAGAGCAGATCTTATAAATGTATCTTTGTCGGTTACCCTAAAGAAACTAAGGGTTATTATTTCTACGATCCCAAAGAGAACAAAATATTTGTTGCTCGAACGGCTATTTTTCTTGAGAAGGAATTTCTTCTGCAAGAAGCCAGTGGGAGCGAAATAAAACTGGATGAAAGTCCAGAAGAGGGACAAAGTAGTCAAGCTCAGTTGGATGAGCCTGAGCAAATAGAACAGGTTGATGTTCAACCTGAGGCTCAGATATCACGGGAACCGCGTAGATCGGGAAGGATTCGTCGACAGCCTGAGCGCTATGACGGAGTCTACATCATTAATGATGAACCCCTCACCTATGCGGATGCGGTCAGTGGACCGGAATCAGCAAGATGGCTTGAAGCTATGCGAGCCGAGATGGACTCCATGTCAGATAACCAAGTCTGGGATTTGGTTGATCCGCCTCCGGGAGTAATCCCTATAGGCTGTAAATGGATCTTCAAGAAGAAGATTGATATGGATGGTAATGTAGTTACCTATAAGGGCAGGCTAGTTGCCAAAGGTTTCAAACAAATCTACGGGATAGATTATGATGAAACATTCTCTCCTGTAGCCATGTTTAAGTCCATTCGGATTATTCTCGCGATAGCTGCATATTATGATTATGAGATCTGGCAAATGGATGTGAAGACCGCTTTCCTTAATGGAAAACTGGAAGAGGATGTGTATATGGCACAACCTGAAGGTTTCATCAATCCATCAGATCGTCATAAAATATGCAAATTAAAGAAGTCTATTTATGGACTAAAACAAGCATCGAGAAGCTGGAATATTCGTTTTGATGAATCAGTTTGTGAATTTGGTTTCATCAAAAATGAAGATGACCCGTGTGTATATAAGAGGTTTAGTGGGAGCGTGATTACTTTCCTAGTCCTCTACGTCGATGATATCTTGATCATTGGAAACGATATTCCTGAATTGCATGCGGTCAAAGCATGGTTAAGAAAATGTTTCCAGATGAAAGATTTAGGAGAAGCAGCCTATGTATTAGGTGTGCAGATCTATAGAGATAGATCTAATAGGCTTCTCGGGCTGTGCCAGAGTACTTACATCGATAAAGTCCTGGAGAGATTCCATTTAGAAAATTCTAAAAGAGGATATCTTCCAGTCAGACATGGTCTGAATCTTTCTAAGAGCCAGTGTCCTCAAACACAATCTGAGAAAGATGAAATGGACAATACGCCTTATGCTTCGGCTATTGGATCCATTATGTATGCGATATTGTGTACTCGCCCAGACGTCGCTTACGGGTTAAGCATGACCAGTCGATTCCAAAGTAATCCAGGTAAGGCACACTGGATTGCAGTCAAGAACATTTTGAAATATCTTCGGAGGACCAAAGATATGTTCTTGATTTATGGAGGTCAGGAAGAACTCAGTATTGAAGGATATACTGACGCTTCGTTCCAATCTGACCAGGATGATTTCCGATCGCAATCAGGCTATGTTTTTAGCTTGAATGGAGGAGCAGTGGTGTGGAAGAGTTTCAAACAATCAATTGTTGCTGATTCCACAACAGAAGCCGAGTATGTTGCAGCCTCAGAAGCATCAAAGGAGGCAGTGTGGATTCGTAAGTTCGTTCAAGAACTTGGTGTTGTTCCTTCGAGTGCTGATCCATTGGTTATCTTCTGTGATAACACTGGAGCAATAGCACAAGCAAAGGAACCACGGTCACACCAGAAGTCCAAGCACATACAGAGAAGGTTTCATTTGATCCGTGAGATCATAGATCATGGAGAGATCAAGATCTGCAAGGTTCATACTGATGACAATCTAGCTGACCCGCTTACTAAGCCTCTGGCGCAGCAGAAGCATGAAAAGCACTGTAATAATATGGGTTTGAGATTTCTCAACCATTAGTTTAAGTGCAAGTGGGAGATTGTTGGGGTATGCCCTTAAGGCTAATGTTTGAGGCCTTTGGGATGATTTCAGTATCATGTATAAACTATGTATAAGTTTATAAAGGCAATGGTTGTTATTCAGGTTGTTACATTATCTGCTGCTGTTATGTATACTTCTGAATAATGTCTCAATGGTGTTCAGCTTGGCTGACATTAGCATTGTCCTTAGTTGAGATATCTTAGTGAACATGAGATAGCCTTGATATGATTGAGACTAATATGTGTTCTAATCTTATAGGGTGCTTCGAGCATGGAATAAGATGTAGACACATAGGTGCATTGGATGTACTGGATAGACCCTACTTAGGATATTCAATTGTTTGTCACAATGTGAATAATCCTTATATGCAAGCAAGTGGCATATTTCCTCTGACTTGAGATCGCTTGTGTTTCTAAATGATGATTGGCATTGTCTTGAGGTAATTCAATATCATTTGAAATATAATGGTTATAGATTATCTTGGATAATGAGCATGAGTCATGTTAGGACACTAGTGATAGATATAGGATTGCCTCTCCTTGTTGGAGTGTGATGTTCTAAAGGGGCCCCTGGATGAGATGATTGAGAAAGTGTATGGCCATACCCAGATGACTATGTTCATCTGATCTAATCATTTTAATCATATTGGAATTACAGGCTTGACACGCTTGTCCAATGAGAACATCCAGTGGCAAAGGAAACATGTATGTCATGTGAATTGGATTCACACTTGTGCTATGGTTTGGGTGTAGTCTTGGAAGACTCTTTCCTTCATATCGGGAGACAGTGATGTGTTGCTAGATACC